>CM055121.1:222080340-223494020 GCA_029206835.1 Rana muscosa
GAAGTCATGCCCAACATCCAATGTGCTTGGTTTTAGAAAGAAAACTTTCTGTACTCTGGTCTGGAACTATAATGGATGGCCTCATTGACAGGTACTATGGCGCAAAAATGGGCAGGCCCAAATTTGACCGATGAAAGCTGTCAAGATGGGCATGAATGAGCACCTTGAGTTTTAAGGCTTCAGAAGGGCTCTGAAGGGTAGATGAAAATAATTGCAGGCAGTTGTAGATGTCTGCTGCCAGACTGGAAATGTAAAGTGACCACAGGTTACGCATATTACAATGTATTGTAATAATGCAGTTACACTTATATAGTACCGTTCGCCTACCCCAGCAAGTCGTATACTCGTCTATCTCTGATCCAGCAAGATATAACTCATGATGATACAGAGCAGTTTGGCAAAATCTTCGAAACCAGACGTATACATGCACAGTACACTCTACATGGAGAGTGCATGCTCAGCTGGACTGAATGGAGAGTGTACCATACATGTGTGGGCCTGGCTCAGAAGACTTTGCTTCATGTCGTGCTGGACTGGGGACAAGCGAGTAGTTATACAGTAGACCAGCTAGTAGTCATAGAACAGTGTACGCTATGATTTCAGCAACATCTTGCTCACACAAGGTGGCTCCTCTTGCTTTCAGAAGCCAAAGTTAGAGTGGGGGGGGGGGCAAAGACAATGTAGATATGAGGGGGTTATTAAAGTAATTCTGTTTGCTAGTTGGTTTGCCCTACATGGGCAAAGAACAAGATGTTTAAAGTTTATATCATTGCATGAAAGTGAGAAACTTATTTTTTTCTCTACAATTCAGGGTGTAAAATTGTAGTTCCACTTATAGTAAACTTATAGGTAGCTTTCACCATTCTTGAAACCCCCCAATAGGAAAATGAAATTGGATCCCCAAACGAGACTGATGGCTGGACGCTTCTATGGAATGAATGCAACCTTGGCTCTGAGCGGAGGTGGGGGTTGTGCGTGTGTGCGGTGCTTCCATTTATCTAACAGGTTAGGTACGCGCCTGGCAAGTCCCGTAATTGCATCACCATCACGGATCCATCACTGCTTCTCAAATCTGAGCTCATGAGACCGTCCTCCAGTGGAATGGGGCTATTGAAAGTGACACGATCACTAAATCATAAGTCTCTTAAGGAGAAACTGCCAGCCATACTTAATAACAAGTGTTTTGCTCAACACAGCCAATGTCTACAAGTACAGACATTGATTCTATATTTATTCTCTGCCGTAACTGCGGTTTAAAAGAAAAAAAAAACAAAACAAAAAAAAAACGAATTCTCTCGTCAAAGTGACTGAGATGTTAAAATGCCAGCGAGAACATGATCTCTTCATTAGGAGCAGAATGGCCTCCCCAGTTGCTGCCAACAGTAGGTACATTTTGCTAGAAAGAATTGTTATTACAAGTCAGAAGTGCAATGTGCAGATTTGAGAGTCTTTGTCTGCGGTAGTCAGCGGTCTCATGGAGTGATCGTTGATCTCCCTCTTGGAGGTAAGAGTTTGATGAGGGAGGCAGCATAAGCACAGCTTTGTGCTATGTATACAAATGGTTCATTGGCTTCTTCTGTACATATGTTCTTCGAACAAGCCCGTTTGCAGACCCAGCAGGGCAGTAAGGCATTATAGTCACTTTAAAGATCTCTGTTTATGGTAAATCACATGATCAGGTCTTGGAAACAGTTAAGAGAATTGCAATAAGCAGTTTATTGTGGATAAAGGAGGAAAGGAACAATGGAGATACTACTTCATTGTCAACCAATCTGATGTTCTCTCTTATTCAAACCTGTACTAGAAATCTATGACAGTTATAATCTGATTGATCTCAAGGGTTCTCTTCCTCCTTCAGCTGAATACTGCAGGGATTAGCACCACGTAATAATGTGGAATTGCTCTGTATAGAATTCTCCTTTTAGTCTAGGGTAGACTGATGACACGCCCAGGTCCTAGACACCCCGGACTCACAGAAAGTTGGTTGAATGAAGCTCAGCAAGGACCTGGAAGAAAGCTGGTATAGGGCCACAAAGGAGTATGTGTGATATAGATAAGCGAGGATTCAAAACTTTTTTTTTGTTAAATTTTAAACTAGAGAGGCGGGTGGGGGGGTCCTATTTAAGAAATATAAATTGATGCTGGAGTTTGGTTTTAAGGGCCAGTTCACACCACATGCAGTCCAATGCGTTTTTTTTCTGCATCAAAAACACATGGAAAGTAGGCTATATGGTTTCCAATGGCATAGTTCACACCAGTGCAGTCAGTTCCAGAAAAAAAAAAAAAAAAAAAGCATCTGAAATGCATTCGGAAATGCGCTAAAAACATGCATGCAGAAACACATCCGGAACGGATCTGGAGTGCGTTTTTTTTTGGTGTGAACCAGCCCTCAGTCCTTACATGTTGTGTTGTAAGATACGGATTACTTATAAATAACAGATGTTTGCTTTAGGCTGGGTTCACACATGCTGCGACCTCTGTTCGCAGCAGGGGGTCCATGCCTATTCACAGATTAAGGTGCGAATCAGGTCCGAATTTGCACCTGTAGCGAAACTAAAGACGCACTGGACCCTTTAATTCCAGGCCGCGGCCACCCTGGAGCTGTGTGAACTGGCTCCATTGAGAGGCGGTCACAATCCCCTGTCATGCGAATTGGGTGTGGGGAAACCTGCATCCATTTTGCATATATGTGAACCCAGCCTTAAAAGTAAACCTGTACAATGAAAAATACATAGCTTTTTCTAGAAGACAAGGTCATCCAGGGCACCTAATAACCTGGCTGTGGAAGTGACCTATGCTAATCTTCTATCCCACATGGCAAATTCAAAGCCCATGGCCTAATCTGGCCCACCAGGCCATTTCATGTGGCCCTCACACCTCTCCTGCAGCTCCACTCCCATCTTGTCTCAGCAGCAGAGAGGATGACAGTCCTCCTCCAGACCCAGAAACAGCACAAGGTAAATAGGGATGCACTGTAATGCAAGGAGGCTCTTGACACCCAATGTAGGGGGGGGGGGGGTGCTGTTGACTTCTAGTCTTACAGATAGAACTGGCCCTTTGGGGGCAACCATAATTGCTGATGCAGCCCGTGATGAGATCGAGTTTGATGCTCTACCCCATCTAACCGTACCTGTATGTTGGTGGATTCAGGCTGCAGTAGAATTACACAGGGTGAGAAGACCAAGAGACCAAAAACTGCCGCTCCAGGCAGATTACGTTTTGGAAAGATGTTTCTCTCTGAGACCAAGGGTGCCGGCAATGCACATAGCAATGAAAACAAAAATGGTGAGGACAGCTGCACTCCAATCCAACGTATATTTATTGAAGAAAGACAGACACTACAAAAACCAGCATAAACCAGGACAGCTGACGCGTTTCACACTTGTTCAGTGTTTACTCAGCTATGAGTAAACACTGAACATGTGTTCGGCTGTCCTCACCATTTTTGTTTTCATTGAGGAGACCAAGAGACTATCCCTCTGAAGCCGTTGTGCTTTGTTTATATGCGAGTGCAATTACATTCTTCAGATCCACAAAAATAACAATTTTGGGTGGAACTCCGCTTTAAGCTTTAGTCACCTTTGGTGAATGTTGAATGAAAGCGGGAAGTCTGATAATTGAACAAGAAGCTTTTTATGGTATTTTTTTTAATCTTGAAAACAAAATTTGGGACTGGCACACAGAATCTTTATACAATTTATATATGGACTTAATTTTATGCATTTATGTGGAGCACAAAAATTGTACTAATCACTATAATTTGATACTCTGGTTCTTCTGCAATACATATGGAGTGCACATATATTCACATTACTGTTTTTACACAATTTAAAAAAAAATATTGTTGGTATAGAGTTGTGTATTTTGAAAAAAGCACTACACCATTAAAAAAGGAGAAGTACAGCTAAAGCTCGTTTGGCTGTACTTCTCCTGTGGATCACAGGAGTGCAGTTAGTTTTCAGCAGACAGCGGGCTGAAGCCGGCTGACGTCACAGAGCCGGTCCAGGCTCGAGCAAGATCGCGACAATGAAGTCGGGGTTTAAGCCCACATGCCTGGACCAGCACCTGGTTCAGCCTGTGAGCTGCTGAGAGCCTGGGGGCAGGGCAGAGCAGAGAGCAGTTCTCTGCTCAGGGAGCCGTGAGAACCGAGCGATCGGCAGTGTTAGATCACTCAGTTCTCAGTGTTAGAGCCAGCGGTGGACAGGGCCGATGCTGCATCCACCTAGGTAACGTATAAATGTGCAAAAAAATAAAAGTCCACACGTCTCTTTTAATACAGTATATATTTTTCATTTATTTTGGGTTAGCGATTCAACATGGCAGCCGTTTTTAGCCATAAGACTTTTTAGAAGATTATGGCCTGTATATTGCAAGCTCTATTGCTCCCTCTCACACATCACAGGTCTCTAGCAATCGCTACATAGCAGCTGTGAAAACTGTGTAAAAATCCAGTTTACCTTCAAAAGTCTGCTAGCTCTCTTTGTTCAGTCTGTCTGCATACAACGTCATTATCCCTCTATTCCAGAGTTTATTTTTATTTTTTCTACTTGCTGCCAAGGGTTGTACTGCAGTTTTAAAAGAACTGGATTTCAATGGCAAACTGAAGGTCAAGGCATGCAGGATCTTTTTCATTTGCATCCCAATTGATTGGTATGAAGAGACTGTCTGTATCTCTCGGCTTTGCTCCACCTCCTGTCACAGACTACAGTGAGGGGGGAAAAAAAAAAGTATTTGATCCCCTGTTGATTTTATAGTGTAGCGGTACCCCCGTAGGAGCTGCTGGTTTAGTTGTGGGTCTTTGCACATTACCTTACTGTTCCAAATCTTCGGCTCAAGGGTTTTTTGAATAAAACGTTCCAACAGAGGGGGTAGAGGAATGGGAGGACTCAGGTATCTTACTTGTCAATCACGGAAACTTCCTAGGTCCAGAGGAGCGGCTGTCTCCACACTGGACTCAGCCACCACCGGATAGGCCCAATCTCACTCGCCTAGCAGCCGGTGCGAAGCTCGATCAATAGAATAGTCTCTGCCACAGACTTGTATAACCCTCACTGGGTTAGCTCCCTCAAAAAGAACACAGCTCTCAGTGCCAGGATCTTTCAGCCGCTCCGGCAGCACTTTGAGGTAGATTTTGGGATCCAGGTGCATCCTCCGATTGAGTCAATTGCTCGGTCCCTTCCATCAGGCAAGGCGACACAGGATCATCCATGGATCAATAGGTCCCAGCGACTCCTGGGCCTACATCTCAGTTGCGAGGCCTCGAGCCAACGTGGCCCCGAGGTGGGAACTGCCAACACATTCCTGAGGCCAGGAAGGCCTTTAGGCGAGGATCGAAGAAGACGACCCCCAACTCTGCTTCACCCTAATGGCGTCTGTCACTTAAGTACCCTCTCCCAGCATGCACAGTGGGTTCACCACGCCCCCTAGGCTGCTGCTGGGAAAGATACCCAATACGTCCAGCCTGCTGCCTTTCCAACCCTGACCAGCGGTGACAGCGACACCCACCGGTGGGGGGAAAAAAATCATGCAACCAACTGAACTGAAACAGTGCCACAATTTAAATAAACAATCTCTCTGGGCTAAACTAATGCCCAGACAACTAAATTTCAACATATAGCGCCCACTCATTGGGAGCAGGGCGCTACAATAAAAGTTTTCCCACTGACAAAAAAATGATCAGTCTATAATTTGAATGTTAGGTTTATTTTAACAGTGAGAGACCGAATACCAAAAAAAATCCAAAAAAACACATTTCAAATAAGTTTTAAAATTATTTGCATTTTAATGAGTGAAATAAGTATTTTATCCCCCATCAATCAGCAAGATTTCTGGCTCCCATGTGTCTTTTATACAGGTAACGAGCTAAGATTAGGAGCACTCTCTTGAAGGGAGCGCTCCTAATCTCAGCTTGTTACCTGTAAAAAAAAAGACTCCTGTCCACAGAATCAACCAGATTCCACTCATTAAAATGCAAATCAATTTATAACTTTTTTGAAATGCATTTTTCTGGATTTTTTTTGTTATTCTGTCTCTCACTGTTAAAATAAACCTAATCATTAAAATAATAGACTGATCAGTTCTTTGTCAGTGGGCAAACGTACAAGATCAGCAGGGGATCAAATACTTTTTTCCCCTCACTATGTCTGTGCATTTTGCTGGTACCACAAAATGATGCAAAATACAAGATAGCACATGTGGTGGAATTTAAAAAAAAAACCTCATCACCATCATAGAAAGCATTGTAATGTGGGCGGAGGAAGCTTCAGGCAAAATTGTGAAGTCATATAGTGAGTACTGTACAGCTATTATGGTCAGTACTATAGACAGCAATGGAATGCCACAGTCGCTAATATAAAGTCATAAGAAGTATTATAAATACAATGTCATAGCTCTATGGTGTTACAGTTAATATTGTCACATTATTGGTTCAGAAAATATTATGAAGTCATAGCAAGTATTGTGATACTGCAGTCAGTTTTGGATTTTACAGCCAGGATTTGTAGGTCTGATTAAAGTAACATTAGAATCTGGTTTAACCATTTCGCTGCCAAGCCCTGCATTCTGCTTTTAAACTCAGGTGGTCAGACCTTTTTTGCAATTTTCCAATGTTTTTTCCCTTACAGCTTTCAGAGTTTGTTAGAGACCGTCAAACCATAAAAATTTTTTAAAGCAAAAGGACGGGTGAAATAAAAACTTGGTGCTACAGATTTTTTAGATCACACTATATTTGCACAAATGTTTTATCAAAACAATATTTTCTCAAAAAACACTAAGACCCCTTTCACACTAAAGCTGGATACACACTATACAATTTTCTGTAGATTTTTTCCTTCAGATTTACCAAAACCATATAATAATATGAGGTCAAACCATAAAGGGGATGTAAAGCCTAATGTTTTTTCACCTTAATGTATCCTATGCATTAAGGTGAAAAAACACCTTGCACTCGCCGCCCGCCCAACCCCCCGAGCTCCCGTTTTACTTACCTGAGCCCCGAACTTCCACGGGCGCGATCCCGCATTGTTTTCCCCACGGCTTCTCGGCTCTTCATTGGATAGATTGATAGCCGATTGTATGCCACGGGAGCGTGCCCGCAAGGTAACCCCCTCGGGAGGAAGCTTCCCAGAGAGGAGCCGCGAGAGCCGCCGTGGGACCCCAGAAGAGGACGATCAGGGCCACACTGTGCAAAACGAACTGCACCAGTGGAGGCAAGTATGACATGTTTGTTATTTTATTTATTTTTTAAACGTGAACATTTACTATCACTTTAAGAGTTTCAATTTGTATGCAATCAGGCAGGCCTTTGCACTACATGGTTTTGGTAACGCTAAAGGAAATCAGACAACAAAAGTTGTATAGTGTGTATGGGGTCTAAGGCACTTGAAAACCACCCAAAAAATGCAGAGCGCATTTGAAGCGTTAGCAGTGCGCTTTTTTGAAGGTCACGCAACTCAAAAACTGCTTCAAAAACCAATTTTGGAAAGGGGCGCTTTTGAGGCGTTTTTTTTTAGTGCTCCAAAGATGCTGCCTCCCCACCAGCACACTGCCCCAGTGTGAAAGTATCCATTGATTTTAATGGAAATAGATTTTCGTTTGCTTCTCAGGAGCTTCTTTTTTTTTTTTAAGAGCAAAAGCGCCTGAAAAGTGCCTAAATCATATTTAGCGGACACAAACACAACATAACTTACAACATTTCTAACTCTAAAAGATAAATTTATACTGAGTTAAAGCGAAACTAAAATAACATTTTATACTCACCTTTCACCCTCCAATGGTCCTTTCCCTCAATGGCATCTTCTCCTGTGTGCCCGTTTTCGACCATCTTCATTGGCTGGCATGCGCAGTTCAGTTTACATGCCACTGCAAACAGATATGTAAGTGTATTTTACTGCAGAAGAAAATGACATGTCTTCTGCAATAAAAAATAAATAAAAAAAACTGCCTGCACTCAGTGTACAACAATTAAAACAAATATTTGTAAAAAAAATGTAATTGTGCCTTTTTGCAAATGGTGAAAATAGAAGAAGAAATGCAAACCTGTAAAGCTAAATATCTGAAGGATATAATTTTTACTTACAACTTTCAGAGTTTGTAAAAGACGCCACACACACACACTTTCTGAAAGCAGAATGACTAGTAGCTTCCTCAGGAGATCCTATTGGTACTGGGAGGTACATTGTAATTATTACATATGCTTACAGACATTTGTATATTACATGCACATAAATTAACTACACAATACGAGATCTTGTTACAACATTATAGTAAATTTAATTGAAAAAATATTAGCGCAACGCATAGTGATCCATTGGTGCTGGCACTCTGATTCCGTCGGCTGGCCTTCAGATAGAAGATTTCTGTTATGGCAGCATATTCACCATTCCAGAGGCCATCCGTAAAGGTTTCCCTGTCCAGCCAGATTTGCTATATATAGGAGAATGTACATGCACACTCATGCATTTGTCTTTGTGACATGCTTTTATGAAATTTATGAAATTTTGATATTTTATTTATACCCTTTAGTATTTTTCTTTCCCCATTGGGATTACAGTGGCAGCCTTAAAAGTCCACTTTTAAAAATGTTCTTCTCTTGTTTATAACATTTTGGATGTGGTGCCACACATTGTGGATTGTCTCACTAGTTTATTTTCAATGGTTATTATGCAGAGCTGCACCCGATTTTGACCTCTTCGGTTTTAGTAAATCAACTATGTGTGCCCTTATAGATGGACACAGAGCGTTCTGTACGGAGCATTTCCCTCTTATGGTAAAGGCAGCGATAGGGTTAAAAAGAGAAATCTATTCAAGTATGTAATCTTAAAGGAAAAGTCCAGCCTGAGCTTTTTAGGCTGGGCTTCTCCTAAAGCCTCGTACATACGATCGGATTATCCAACGGGAATCGTGTGATGACAGGCTGTAGTCGGAAAATCTGACCGTTTGTATGCTCCATCGGACAATTGTTGTCGGATTTTCCTTTCCGCAGACAAATGTGGGATAGCATGCTTTAAAAATTGTCCGCCAACAATTGTGCGTTGTCGGATTTTCCAATCATGTGTACACAAGTCCGTCGGACAAAACTCCAAAGAAAAAACACGCATGCTCGGAATCAATGCTCGCCATAACACAACATTAGCAGAGGTTGCCCAAAGGGTGGCACTAAAGAGCTGAAAAACCAAGCAGTTTCGTGTTTGTTGGTCAACAATTATTTGCCGTTTGTATGCAATACAAGTTCACGGCCAACGCCCTTTGGACAAAAGTCCTACGCTTTGTCTGATGAAAATCCCATCGTGTGTACGAGGCTTAAGGGTCACAGGAGTGCAATTCGTTTTGCCATCAGTCGAGGCAGCGCGTCATCGCGACTTCAAAGTCTGGATCCACCAGCTGCCTTGACTGATGGCAGTCTCATCAAGCCCCTGAGACAGCCTCCCCCTGCCCCTCCACAGCTCAAAGCTCAAATGAGCGTGGAGGAGGAGAGACGCTGACTGACAGTCAGCAGCTTTCCTCTCGGGGATCTGTGAGAACCGAGCCATCGGCGGTGTTCGGTGGCTCAGTTCTCAGTGCACAGACGGCGGGGGACAGCTGCAGCATCGGTCCGATGATCCATCCACCGAGGTAAGTATGAATTAAAAAATAAATAAAAACTGGAAACCCATACTTCTCTTTTAACTCAAAAAATAGCCAAGGCCTTGTACAAACAGGTATTTTTGAATTAACCAAGAGCTTCAAGATGCATTCAGAAGGTGGCAGAATGGCATATAACAATAAGGCAGGATAACTATCTACCAGAGTCTGCTGTGTGAGCACAAAGGGAGGATAGGACACAAGCTGGAGGAAGAATACCGGACAGGCTGTGTTCGGCCAGGTTCAGCATCTATTTGTGTACAGGTCATCTGCTTCTTGTATTAGGCACAGTACTTAAATTTTCCATTGTGCTGCAGAATGCTCAACGACCACAATAGCAATAAAGCAGACCTCACTTGCCGCAGAAGGTCTTTATAAAGAGCACTAGCCATATTAAAAAAAAACCAAAAAAAACAACACAAACACAGTTTTAGAGCTTATTCACATGGGGCACATCAATGCGTACACCCATGTGATGGTCGTCTCTGCCCGTATAGGATGCATAGGCCTTCTGTGTATCCGCATACAGGCATTCCCATTCATGTCGATTGGGATGCAGTGGCTGCACAGACATAGCTCTCAATCTGACATCTGTGCCGTCGGTGGTGTGTGTCCCAAAAAGCAGACAGTATACATCTGGGGACACGCACCCACAGGGATGTCAAATTGGGACCATCGGCTGTGTCTGTGCATCTGCTGCATCCCATTTGACAAGAATAGGACTGCCTGCTCATGGATGCATATTGCTCCTTTGCATCTTGTGCGTGCAAATACGGCCTTTGCACTGGTTTGATTTAAAAAAAAAAAAAAAAAAAAAAAACAAGAAAAAACACTGGATACAGTTCATGTATACCCAAGACCAGAAATGTTATACTATTGCTTACCGTCCTTTGATGTATTGTCTGGATTTGTTTTTTTTTTTCCTCACCTGTGATCCTGCGAGCAACACACATCCTGCCCTGAATGACAACACTCACACAGGAAGTGTGTTCAGACTCTCCATAGCATAGTAGAAGGTGTTTTGTAGTTCACATAGGTGACTTAGGCTGGGCAGCTTTGGATAACAGTGAAGCGCACAGGAACTCACAAGCTCAATTGATTTCTGATCAGATTTTAACAGATATAAGACCCCAGGACGACGTCAGTTGTGACGAAACGGCGTAGGGAGGAGCGACGTGCTGACGTCACCGACATCCAGAACGAGTCCCGGAGCGAGAGGGCTTGTATAGGCGGCCGGCTTATTTTTTACCACACGCTTGTTATTCGTGACATATATGCAAGTGCATTCTTTTATCTATTAAACAAGTTAAAATCGGATTCACGCTATGGTGGCTTTGTTTCCTTTTACATCCTGTCATTGGTGATATTTGGAGAGAAGTGGCGTGGAATCCTGAAAAAAACAGTATTACAGAGACCCTGGCAGGGAAATAGCCATCTGTTGACATTGATCTGTGTACAGATCCTTTGCTCTGGTAAGCGGCAGTGATTACTAGTGGTGGTGGAATCTTTGTCTATTGAATACCTGGCACTATTTCAAGGGTGTATATTGCGTTTGAAGTCACCAGTGGTGGAGTGAGAGGACCCCTGCCTGCTGTTCTTGTCTACATGATCTTCAGCTTTCTTTATCTCAATAATTATCCACAGGACTGAGCTTCCTTTTCCAGCTTCTAATATTCAGTCTTTAATTGACTGTCTGATATTAGTTGGGATTTTCATTTAATTTATTCATATTATTTTATCTCAATTTATTTGTTGTTGATAAACATTTTCATTAGAGTTAATTGTTTTTACAATTTATGTTCATTCATTTTTGGTATTCAATTTAGTGTTGCGCAGCTTTGTCATTTCTAGTATTGTTTTATTGTGTGTGTCTCACTTTTAAGTTGCAGCATTTTTAGATTTCTTGATTGTATTCACGTTTAAATATGTGGAAATAGATCTACACATAGACAGCGCAGTATATTTCACAATTTTTATAACAGATATAAGCCTTTTGCTCTTTTCCTTGTTTCCTTAAAAATGCACCTCTTTCCTTCTCCATTACCTTACAATGGCTGAATTACGTCTTCCACATAGCAAAGCGTTGAAGTCTTATAGAACAAGAAAACACTTACCGAGTTTGGCTATGCCCTCTATAGCACAGAGTGTAGGCTGCAGGGTGCTGCTCTGAGCTGCTCCTTCACACGGTCTCTGGCTGGCTTTACTCTCCGCAGAGGATGAAGCTTCACATGTCAGCTTGCGGCTGGGAATAGCTGGAAAGATACAAATCCACAGAATAAAAACCATTCACACATCCTAAGCAACAAGGTTATTTTAAAGATACATTTTCAGCAGACAAAAAAATAAAAATAAATCAATTTAAGGCTAGGTTCCCGCATCGCAGGCTTTCCGGCGGCAGTTCACACTGCTCTATGCGAACTGCTGGGAGTGTCAACTAAAAGTTAATGACACCCCCAAATCAGTTTGCATATCGCAGTGCGATCTGCAAACTAAGACAGGAATCGGATTGCATGGGTGTGAACACCCATGCGATCAGATTCCGCTGCGGACAAAAAAAAGGGTCCTGTGCGAGTTTGATGCGATTTGTATGGCTGAAATCGCACCGCACAGAGATCGCATGTGATGTGCACTTGCAGTGCGGTGCGGATCACATGCGAACTTTGACATCGTAGCAGTGTGAACCTAGCCTAAAGCAAATGTGTATGCCTGTAATCACTAACCATGTTTTTACATACAGCTAAAGATCTGAATCCTTCTTCATATCAGCATGCATGTACTGTACTGCAAAACTCACACTAGGAGCCAATAAAGCTCAGGTACATGTACCGAACTAGAACAAAATCACAATAGTGGACTTAAAGTGATACTAATGTCTTGCTTTTTGTTGGTTTAAAATAACAAAACATGTTGACCAAATTGAGAGATTTAATGCCACGTGGGAACCTTGGGCCACGTCCTGCAATATATCTCTCCTTCCTGGAGTTCCGCCTGGAATCTCGAACACTCCTACCCCTTCTCCTCACACCTCTTTTCTCCTCTCCCACGTTTTTCCTCTTTCCGTTCGGGGACACCCTGGTCCCGTTTTCCCTTCACGTTCGGCAAGACATATCGCCTCTGAAGGGGGTTTAGTAGTAGTTGTAGGATAGACTGTCTGGGTTTGGTCTCCCGTATTTTTGCACAGTTGATAGTATGCCTCCCTGGCGCTGATCATGGTTCTGGTGGGCTCAGTTTTTGAGCCTTTACCGGGGGGGGCCAATGGCCAGTGCAGGTGAGGGGTGGGATGCAGGCTCCTGGGGGGCACCGCGCATATCCATAGTGAGTTCCCAATGGGGTGGCGTGGGTGGAGCCCCTCGGGTAGACCGGCAGACACCCGCAGGTTATTTGTTAACATTCCCGTTTTAGAGAGTCAGGTTTGGGGGCCAACCCCGCTTGGAGAGATAGAGGTTCCCTGAGATTTTACCCGGCTGTAGGGTACCCGGACAGTCCTGACCTTATCTCTTGAGTTAGCTAATTACTCTTCTATGTTCTGAAGTTTCCCATATGCATTTCTTGTAATACCTGCATTACTTCTGATACTGAGAATTTTGGCTACTTGATGTAACTTACACTGTTATGCACGTAATCTTTTTCTTCCGATAAAAATATTTAAACTTAAAAAAACAAACATGTTATACTTACCTGCTGTATGCAGTGGTTTTGGCACAGAGTAGCCCAGATCCTCCACTTCTGGGATCCCTCGTCGGCGCTCCTGGCCCCTCCCTCCCGCCGAGTGCCCCCACAGCAAGCAGCTTGCTATGGGGCATCCGAGCCGAGGCTTTGTGTGTCCATTCAGACACAAAGCCGTGGCCCGCCCCTATCTGTGCTCATTGGCTCACTGACTTTGATTGACAGCAGTGGGGGCCAGTGTTGCCCGCTGCTTGTGTCTCAGACAGAAGGGAGAGTCCCGGAAAGCCGAGTCACTCATGCAATATGGCTGGATCGAGATGGGGCTCAGGTAAGTATTAGAAGGATGTACACGGAAGGTTTTTTATCTTAATGCACAGAATGCATGAAGACAAAAAAACTTTCTGCCTTTACAACCACTTTAAGATGATGACTTATCAGTATGGTGCTGCTCTTTTACTGCTCAATCATTCCATTGGTTAAGAGGTGTCACCACCATATTTCTCAACTAAAAGAGAAACTGATGTCACCCCCTTGGCTGTGCTGTCCGACAGACATGTAATAATCATGAATACAGATGGACGCAATTTTTAACCCTTTGACAATAAAGACAGTTCACATACAGTAATGTGTATTTCAACCATGTAATTAGGGGTTTCCAATTCCACTTGAAAAATATTTGTTTCACTATATTTTTTAGTTATCTAGGCATTTTATTATTATGCAGACCAATAGGAGTTCTTTAGGCTTCACGACTTTGCACAATACGATCTGTCTAATGCGTTTTCAGCCAATGGGAGATGGAAGGGAAAGTGTTTAATCAGCTTCACATTAATGGAAGAGAATGCAAACTCAGCGTAGGGTAAACAGCGCTCACACCTCCTCACAAAATCTACTTGAACAGGAACACTGGGAAAATCTGTAAAATGACCTTGCACTGGGCGCCCACCCCATCCCACCAATTTCTGCTATAACAAATTGCTGCGATTCCCCTCTGTCAAAAACACAGACAAGCCGCTTCATCGCACCCGGGATTTTATAACCCCCGTAGCTTAATCTCGTGTCCGTATTGCTTAGCCAGTATTGATTACAGGGATTATAATAGGTCAGCAATGTCACATGGACCAATCAGAAGCCGTCTAGCCCATACAGTCAGCACTGCAAGGAGGGGAGAGAAAGCCACAGGGATTTCAAATCAGTGCAGTGTCAGTATCAGCCTCCTATTTTTTTTGAATGCCATTAACATAATCACCCCGAGACCTCGCTCCATACACCCAGCAAAATAACTTGCCCACCAGCGTAAAAAGCTGGCACTTCCAGCAGCAATCTCAGGCACAATGACAGCTGAGCTGGTACGTGATCCCAATTTATGGCAGAATCAGAAACCTATTAAACTGACTTACAAATCATTCCTCTAAGGCTCGGTTCACATTTAACATGGTTTCCTATGGGACATGTTCACATCTATGTTTTTTTAAGATGCTGCATTTTTGGAAAGGTCAGGGACTTTAAAACTGCATTTTTTGCTTTTTTGGTTCAATAGACTTTAATGGAGAAGCTGCAAAAAATAGGATTTTTATAACAGCTTACCTGTAAAATCCTTTTCTTGGAGTACATCACGGGACACAGAGCGACATAGTCATTACTAATGGGTTATATAGATACCGTCAGGTGCTGGCACTGGCAACTTCCAAAACCGGAAGTACCCTCCCCTATATAAGCCCCTCCCATCCGGGAGCACCTCAGTTTTGTAGCAAAGCAATAAGTGTCCCCAAAGAGGGGCGGGAGCTCTGTGTCCCGTGATGTACTCCAAGAAAAGGATTTTACAGGTAAGCTGTTATAAAAATCCTATTTTCTTTCTCGTACATCACGGGACACAGAGCGACATAGTCATTACTAATGGGATGTCCTAAAGCAATGCCAAATGAGGGGGGGGATACACCATATATAAGCTGAGCGCTATCAGACATGAGGATCTTTTGCGGCCTGCAACACACTGCGCCCAAAGGCGACATCCTCCTGACTTCTAACATCCACCTGGTAGAACCTAGTAAACGTGTGAACTGAAGACCATGTTGCGGCCTTACAGATTTGAGCCAGGGAGGCCTGGTGATGCACTGCCCATGAAGTTCCAACTGCTCTCGTGGAGTGCGCTCTAACTTTGAACGGAGGCGGTCTCCTTCTCAAGCCATAAGCTTGCATAATGACCTGTCGAATCCACTTGGCTAAAGTAGATTTTGACGCTGCCTGACCCTTTCTGGGGCCTTCCGGCAGAATAAACAAAGTATCCGTTCTGCGAATCTGAGCAGTGGCTTTTAGATAAGCTTTAACTGCTCTTACTACATCCAAAGAATGCAATAACTTTTCCTCTACCGAAGTAGGTTTGGGGAAAAAAGAAGGAAGAACCACATCTTGGTTCAAATGAAACCTCGATACCACCTTAGGAAGAAAGGCTGGATGAGGACGTAACACTACTCTGTCCTTATGGATAACCAGATATGGCTCCTTACAGGACATAGCTGCTAATTCAGATACTCTTTTAGCCGAACAAATGGCTACTAGAAAAATCAATTTCCTGGTGAGAAGCAACAAGGAAATATGCTGTAATGGTTCAAATGGTTGTTTCTGTAGAACCGACAGAACCAAGTTTAGATCCCATGGACATATGGGAATATTAACCGGAGGACTAATACGCATCACTCCTTGTATAAAGGCTTTGACTAGTGAATGCGAAGCCAAGGGCCTTTGAAAAAATATTGACAAGGCCGAAATCTGACCCTTGATAGTACTCAAGGCAAGCTTCCTATCTACAGCCCACTATAGGAAGTCCAGAATCCTACCTATTACGTACTTATGTGGATGCCATTTCTTGGCCTCACACCACGCGATGTACGCCTTCCAGATTCTATAGTAGATCTGCCTGGATACCGGCTTCCTGGCATTGATCATGGTAGATACCACAGCATTAGAGAGCCCTCTCTTTTTTAGAATGTGGGCTTCAATAGCCAGGCCGTCAAACCTAGGGCTGGTAAGGAAGGGTGGTATATCGGTCCTTGCAAAAGCAGGTCCGGACAACGTGGGAGAGTCCAAGGACTCCCCACTGAAATTTTACAATCTCCGCGTACCACGCTCTTCGGGGCCACGCTGGAGCCACCGGAATCACTGGTTTCTTTTCTACCCTGATTCTGCGGAGTAATCGAGGTAACCATTGTGGCGGTGTGAATGCATATATCAGCTTGAACTGATCCCAAGGGAACACTAGGGCATCCGAACCGCAAGCTAGGGGATCCCTTGTCCGAGAGACAAACCTGTCCCCCTTTGCGTTGAATCTGGATGCTAGAAGATCTACATCCTATGTTCCCCACCGCTGACATATTGTCCAGAAAACCTCGGGGTGAAGGGACCCTTCCTCTGGGCCTAATTGCTGGCGACTTAGAAAGTCCGCCTTCCAATTCTCCACTCCTGGAATGAATACCGCAGATATGGCTGGGACATATTTTTCTGCCCATTTCAGGATGTAATTTACTTCCCTCTGGGCTGCACGACTCCTGGTGCCCCCCTGATGATTGATATATGCCACTGCTGTGGCATTGTCTGATTGAATTCTGACAGGGGACCCTTGGAGATTGGATGTCCATGCTACTAGGGCATACCGGGCTGCTCGTATCTCTAAGAGATTGATGGGCAGGGCCTTTTCTGCATCTGACCATCTGCCCTGGAGAGACTATTGCTCCAGTACTGCTCCCCAGCCTATAAGGCTGGCATCTGTAGTGACCACCTTCCAAGAAATCGGACTGAAGGATTTCCTTTTTTCCAGATTCTGGGGAACCAACCACCAACGGAGGCTCTTGCGAACGGAAGGGGACAAGGACATTTTAAGTCTAGGGCCTGAACTTTTTTGTTCCAGGCTGACAGTATGGCCCCTTGCAAATTCCTTGAATGGAATTGACCGTAGGGTACTGCTTCGAATGATGCCACCATTTTTCCCAGCAGCCTCATATACAGGCGTATGGATGGCTGTCTTTTTTGTACCCACTAAGTGGATCAAATCCTTCAAACACAACACCTTTCCTCGAGGCAAGAATATTTTTCTCTGGCCTGAATCCAACCTTAGCCCCAAGTATTCCAGACTTTTGACTGGTTTTTAGGGCTGACTTGTCTCGGTTGATAATCCAACCGTGAGATTCCAGATACTTGATTGTCTTGTGAACGACCACGTCTAGTTTTTTCACTGAGTGGTCTATCAGCAACAAGTCATCCAGATATGCCATTATCATTACACCTTGTGTTCTTAGATTGGCCAATAAAGGGCCAGAATTTTTGTAAACACTCGTGGTGCTGTGGCCAAACCGAAGGGTAAGGCTCTGAACTGAAAATGGCGCCCTTCTACTGCAAAGCGTAGAAATTTTTGGTGGACTGGAAAGATGGGAATGTGCAAATAAGCATCTTTGATGTCGATCGCGGCTAACCAATCCTCCCCTTGTAGGGCAGTGGCCACCGATCGGATCGACTCCATCGGAAAGTCCTGATATACAGGAATTTGTATAGCCCTTTTAGAATTAATATGGGCCTCCCGTCCGCGTTTGCTTCGGGACTGTAAGGAGGTTTGAGTAAAACCCGAACCCTCATTCTTCCAGGGGAACCTCCATAATTACTCCTTGGAGCAATAGTTGTTCTAGTGCCAACAGGAGGGACTCTCTCTTCCGGGGATCCCTTGGCACGTTTGACCTCAAAAATGGGAAGGAGGAGAGTCTTTTAACTCCAAACTGTATCCCAAACCTACTGCGGAGAGCACCTATCTGTCTTGATCGTGTCCCGCCAGGTCTCTTGCGAACAACTGGAGTCCTCCCCCCACCCGACTGAGTGGGGGCTTCAATGAATTTAACTTTGGGGGAGGTTTTGTACCTCCCCTGACCCAGGGTTTCTCATTACCCTGCTATTGTCCCTGTTTTTTACCCCCAGGATTTGACCGAGGAGGCCGTCGGAACTGTTACACAGCCGATGCCCCAGGGACTGGAGAAGCAGGCCTCTTAAAGAGGGACCTCTAACTCTGTTTTTAACCGGCAAGAGCGTATTTTTACCGCTGGAAATTTTCTGGATATATTTGTCCAGGTTTTCCCTGAATAAGCGTTCACCATGAAATGGGACGCTAACCAGCCATTCTTTACAGGGAGCTTCAGCAGACCAGTTTTTGAGCCATAGGAGCCTACGCATATGTACTATAGACAGCGTAAGGCGGGAGGCCTGATGGACTGAATCCTCTATGGCGTCAACCGCAAAGCCTAAGGCTCTAGGTAGATCAGCTAGGGCAAAGCCTGCTGATCTGTCAAGTCCCTCAAGACCTGTTTCAACTGATCCTTCACTGCTTAGCAGACCCCAATAGCTGCTACTGCTGGTTGTATCACCAAGCAGATTTTCATAAGGACTCCAATCTTTTATCTATTGGGTTCTTGAACATTTGGACATTATCCACTGGACATGTCAGTGATTTATACATACAAGAGATGGCTGCGTCCACTGTAGGGACCTTCCATTTTTTATTTTTTTTTGATGAACTTATCCTCCATGGGATAGACCACCGGAAATCTCTTGGGGGAATAAATATTTTCTCAGGACGTTCCCAATCCTGGTAAATGAGCCCTTTCAGTAAAGGGTGAAGTGGAAAAGAACAAACAGTCTGGGGGCTTCTAGCGACCCCAACGAGGATACAGTAGTGGTTGATGGTTCCGCAAGGTGCATTTTTAAATGCTGATCGGACCATGTTAGTCAGAGACTGAACCCATAATCTTTCAGCTTGAGATGCTGAGAAAAGGTTCCCCCACTGTTGATTCCTCTATAACAGAATCAACCTCATCCTGATCCCCTTCAGGCAGGTCGATCCCTGTATGGGACTGTTGCTCTGCTAACAGGCACTCTGAAGGAGGAGACGGAGATCGGGCGTGCTTTCCCTGACAGGGAGGCAGCGATAAATGTTGACAATCTCTCTCTAATCCTCCCAGAGCTGAGGAAAAAACCTCCTCTGTTACATACACAGGAGCAGGTGAACTGAGGACAGCCACAGTACCAAGTACCCCGGCGGGGTCTCTACGGTCACTTACCTCTGAACTTCAGGGGAGACTGGTGCAGCAGAAGTATGCCCAAGATCCTCCGAGCCCGATGAGACCCCCTTCGCTTCCTGGAAGATTCAGTTCCGGAGCTTCTGGACGGCATATTCCTAAGCCTAAAGCTGAGGTATTCCAGCCGTAATACACCACTTTTACTGAGAATAGTCTAGCACAATTGCTGCTATATCACAGTTGGTGTCTACTAATGTGCCTTTCTAGGGGATGCCTGTATCAACCGCTTGCTGTATGCCCCCTTTTTTTTTTTTTTTAAATGTTGCCAGCTCTGTCTCTGTACTTCATAGCCAGCTCACCACACAAAACTGTGGTTTTTACATGCTGGGACGCCCGCACATGCGCAGAAGCGCTGCGGCGCACACAGAGCGTCATCCCCAGGCTCCGCCCCCTTTCCTGGCTCACCTCTATATATAGAGGCGCGTGCACGCGCACGCGCGCGGCCACGTGCGCCTTCGGCGCTAATTTTGAAAAATGGAGACTAGGGACAAGAGCCAGGGCCCCTCTTTGCCGCAGGCCGGGGGATGGACGAGCATTGCAACATGGCAGAGGAAGCAGTTTCCCATAAGAGAACTCACCATCTGCCTGGACTTGCTCTGCTGAGAAGAAACTAGTCCACATGACAAGAAAACATTCCACAGCGGCCTCTAGTGGACAAACACAGGTACCGCAGTCTAATATCTTGAATATATATAAAAAAATATATATATTTTTTTTTTTTTCTTGACCACCATTAAAAATTATTACATTTTTTTAGTAGTTACAGGCATGCACAGAATTTTGCGGGAATACCATTAGGTAACAGACAGAAAGACAAATTAGGCTTGGGGGTCCCCCAATAGAACCAAGTTCCTGGGGGCCCCCACTTACCTGTTCCCCGCCGCAGGACTTTGTTTGGTCCACAAAAGCCCAAACTTCACCTATCACGGCAGGCATTGTAATCAAACCTTCAGGGACCGGGTTCCCAAGGATTCCACTCCCCTGGACCTGTATAGCACCCTGCACAGAAAACATCTTGGTCGTGGGTATGACCAGAGCTCTGGATCCCAGGGTCCAGCTCTCCTAAGAGAAGCATTACAGGCAAAACCTTGCTCTTCTCTGCAAGGCCCGGGTACCGACCGTTTAGCTATGAAGCTTTTTTGGTCGGATCCGGAATAGCTTACTGAGGCCCAAAAGAACCTGTACGCAAGCTCAGTGAAAAACACATGTTTCTTCTTGGCCAACACCTTAGACACTGGCAAAAAACTGAGGTGCTCCCGGATGGGAGGGGCTTATATAGGGGAGGGTACTTCCGGTTTTGGAAGTTGCCAGTGCCAGCACCTGACGGTATCTATATAACCCATTAGTAATGACTATGTCGCTCTGTGTCCCGTGATGTACGAGAAAGAAAATAGGATTTTTATAACAGCTTACCTGTAAAATCCTTTTCTTGGAGTACATCACGGGACACAGAGCGACATAGTCATTACTAATGGGTTATATAGATACCTTCAGGTGCTGGAACTGGCAACTTCCAAAACCGGAAGTACCCTCCCCTATATAAGCCCCTCCCATCCGGGAGCACCTCAGTTTTGTAGCAAAGCAATAAGTGTCCCTAAAGAGGGGTGGGAGCTCTGTGTCCCGTGATGTACTCCAAGAAAAGGATTTTACAGGTAAGCTGTTATAAAAATCCTATTTTCTTTCTCGTACATCACGGGACACAGAGCGACATAGTCATTACTAATGGGATGTCCTAAAGCAATGCCCAACGAGGGGGGGGGATACACCATACATAAGCTGAGCGCTATCAGACATGAGGATCTTTTGCGGCCTGCAACACACTGCGTCCAAAGGCGACATCCTCCTGACTTCTAACGTCCACCTGGTAGAACCTAGTAAACGTGTGTACTGAAGACCATGTTGCGGCCTTACAGAATTGAGCCAGGGAGGCCTGGTGATGCGCTGCCCATGAAGTTCCAACTGCTCTTGTGGAGTGCGCTCTAACTTTGAACGGAGGCGGTCTCCTTCTCAAGCCATAGGCTTGCATAATGACCTGTTGAATCCACTTGGCTAAAGTAGTTTTTGACGCTGCCTGACCCTTTCTGGGGCCTTCCGGCAGAATAAACAAAGTATCCGTTCTGCGAATCTGAGCAGTGGCTTTTAGATAAGCTTTAACTGCTCTTACTACATCCAAAGAATGCAATAACTTTTCCTCTACCGAACTAGGTTTGGGGAAAAAAGGAAGAACCACATCTTGGTTCAAATGAAAACCTTGATACCACCTTAGGAAGAAAGGCTGGATGAGGACGTAACACTACTCTGTCCTTATGGATAACCAGATATGGCTCTTTACAGGACATAGCTGCTAATTCTGACACTCTTTTAGCCGAACAAATGGCTACTAGAAAAAACAATTTCCTGGTGAGAAGAACCAAGGAACTATGCTGTAATGGTTCAAATGGTTGTTTCTGTAGAACCGACAGAACCAGGTTTAGATCCCATGGACATATGGGAATATTAACCGGAGGACTAATACGCATCACTCCTTATCTAAAGGCTTTGACTAGTGAATGCGAAGCCAAGGGCCTTTGAAAAAATATTGACAAGGCCGAAATCTGACCCTTGATAGTACTCAAGGCAAGCTTCCCATCTACAGCCCACTGTAGGAAGTCCAGACTCCTACCTATTACGTACTTATGTGGATGCCATTTCTTGGCCTCACACCACGCGATGTACGCCTTCCAGATTCTATAGTAGATCTGCCTGGATACCGGCTTCCTGGCATTGATCATGGTAGATACCACAGGATTAGAGAGCCCTCTCTTTTTTAGAATGTGGGCTTCAATAGCCAGGCCGTCAAACCTAGGGCTGGTAAGGAAGGGTGGTATATCGGTCCTTGCGAAAGCAGGTCCGGACGACGTGGGAGAGTCCAAGGACTCCCCACTGACATTTTACAATCTCCGCGTACCACGCTCTTCGGGGCCACGCTGGAGCCACCAGAATCACTGGTTTCTTTTCTACCCTGATTCTGCGGAGTAATCGAGGTAACCATTGTGGCGGTGTGAATGCATATATCAGCTTGAACTGATCCCAAGGGAACACTAGGGCATCCGAGCCGCAAGCTAGGGAACCCTTGTCCGAGAGACAAACCTGTCCACCTTTGCGTTGAATCTGGATGCTAGAAGATCTACATCCGATGTTCCCCACCGCTGACATATTGTCCAGAAAACCTCGGGGTGAAGGGACCATTCCTCTGGGCATAATTGCTGGCGACTTAGAAAGTCCGCCTTCCAATTCTCCACTCCTGGAATGAATACCGCAGATATAGCTGGGACATATCTTTCTGCCCATTTCAGGATGTAATTTACTTCCCTCTGGGCTGCACGACTCCTGGTGCCCCCCTGATGATTGATATATGCCACTGCTGTGACATTGTCTGATTGAATTCTGACAGGGGACCCTTGGAGTTTGGATGTCCATGCTACTAGGGCATACCGGGCTGCTCGTATCTCTAAGAGATTGATGGGCAGGGCCTTTTCTGCATCCGACCATCTGCCCTGGAGAGACCATTGCTCCAGTACTGCTCCCCAGCCTATAAGGCTGGCATCTGTAGTGACCACCTTCCAAGAAATCGGACTGAAGGATTTCCCTTTTTCCAGATTCTGGGGAACCAACCACCAACGGAGGCTCTTGCGAACGGAAGGGGACAAGGACATTTTAAGTCTAGGGCCTGAACTTTTTTGTTCCAGGCTGACAGTATGGCCCCTTGCAAATTCCTTGAATGGAATTGACCGTAGGGTACTGCTTCGAATGATGCCACCATTTTTCCCAGCAGCCTCATGCACAGGCTGTCTTTTTTTTACCCACTAAGTGGATCAAATCTTTCAAAGACAACACCTTTCCTCGAGGCAAGAATATTTTTCTCTGGCCTGAATCCAACCTTAGCCCCAAGTATTCCAGACTTTTGACTGGTTTTTAGGGCTGACTTGTCTCGGTTGATAATCCAACCGTGAGATTCCAGATACTTGATTGTCTTGTGAACGACCACGTCTAGTTTTTTCACTGAGTGGTCTATCAGCAACAAGTCATCTAGATATGCCATTATCATTACACCTTGTGTTCTTAGATTGGCCAATAAAGGGCCAGAATTTTTGTAAACACTCGTGGTGCTGTGGCCAAACCGAAGGGTAAGGCTCTGAACTGAAAATGGCGCCCTTCTACTGCAAAGCGTAGAAATTTTTGGTGGACTGGAAAGATGGGAATGTGCAAATAAGCATCTTTGATGTCGATCGCGGCTAACCAATCCTCCCCTTGTAGGGCAGTGGCCACCGATCGGATCGACTCCATCGGAAAGTCCTGATATACAGGAATTTGTATAGCCCTTTTAGAATTAATATGGGCCTCCCGTCCGCGTTAGCTTCGGGACTGTAAAGAGGTTTGAGTAAAACCCGAACCCTCATTCTTCCAGGGGAACCTCCATAATTACTCCTTGGAGCAATAGTTGTTCTAGTGCCAACAGGAGGGACTCTCTCTTCCGGGGATCCCTTGGCACGTTTGACCTCAAAAATGGGAAGGAGGAGAGTCTTTTAACTCCAAACTGTATCCCAAACATACTGCGGAGAGCACCTATCTGTTTTGATCGTGTCCCGCCAGGTCTCTTGCGAACAACTGGAGTCCTCCCCCCACCCGACTGAGTGGGGGCAACCCTTCAATGAATTTAACTTTGGGGGAGGTTTTGTACCTCCCCTGACCCAGGGTTTCTCATTACCCTGCTATTGTCCCTGTTTTTTACCCCCGGGAATTGACCGAGGAGGCCGTCGGAACTGTTACACAGCCGATGCCCCAGGGACTGGAGAAGCAGGCCTCTTAAAGAGGGACCTCTAACTCTGTTTTTAACCGGCAAGAGCGTATTTTTACCGCTGGAAATTTTCTGGATATATTTTCCAGGTTTTCCCTGAATAAGCGTTCACCATGAAATGGGACGCTAACCAGCCATTCTTTACAGGGAGCTTCAGCAGATCAGTTTTTGAGCCATAGAAGCCTACGCATATGTACTATAGACAGCGTAAGGCGGGAGGGCCTGATGGACTGAATCCTTTATGGCGTCAACCGCAAAGCCTAAGGCTCTAGGTAGATCAGCTAGGGCAAGGCCTGCTGATCTGTCAAGTCCCTCAAGACCTGTTTCAACTGATCCTTCACTGCTTAGCAGACCTCACTGCTGGTTGTGTCACCAAGCTTGCTGTAGAAAGAAGCAGACTTTCATAAGGACTCCAATCTTTTATCTATTGGGTTCTTGAACATTTGGACATTATCCACTGGACATGTCAGTGATTTATACATACAAGAGATGGCTGCGTCCACTGTAGGGACATTCCATTTTTTGATGAACTTATCCTCCATGGGATAGACCACCGGAAATCTCTTGGGGAAATAAATATTTTCTCAGGACGTTCCCAATCCTGGTAAATGAGCCCTTTCAGTAAAGGGTGAAGTGGAAAAGAACAGACAGTCTGGGGGCTTCTAGCGACCCCAACGAGGATACAGTAGTGGTTGATGGTTCCGCAAGGTGCATTTTTAAATGCTGATCGGACCATGTTAGTCAGAGACTGAACCCATAATCTTTCAGCTTGAGATGCTGAGAAAAGGTTCCCCCACTGTTGATTCCTCTATAACAGAATCAACCTCATCCTGATCCCCTTCAGGCAGGTCGATCCCTGTATGGGACTGTTGCTCTGCTAACAGGCACTCTGAAGGAGGAGACGGAGATCGGGCGTGCTTTCCCTGACAGGGAGGCAGCGATCAATGTTGACAATCTCTCTCTAATCCTCCCAGAGCTGAGGAAAAAACCTCCTCTGTTACATACACAGGAGCAGGTGAACTGAGGACAGCCACAGTACCAAGTACCCCTGCGGGGTCTCTACGGTCACTTACCTCTGAACTTCAGGGGAGACTGGTGCAGCAGAAGCATGCCCAAGATCCTCAGAGCCCGATGAGACCCCCTTCGCTTCCTGGAAGATTCAGTTCCGGAGCTTCTGGACGGCATATTCCTAAGCCTAAAGCTGAGGTATTCCAGCCGTAATACACCACTTTTACTGAGAATAGTCTAGCACAATTGCTGCTATATCACAGTTGGTGTCTACTAAAGTGCCTTTCTAGGGGATGCCTGCATCAACCGCCTCTGTGTGCCTTTATACTGTTGCTAGCTCTGTCTGTGCACTTCAATAGCCAGCTATAATGTGCTTTAAAACACGCTGGACGCCCGCACATGCGCAGTAGCGCCGCACACCTGAGCGTCATCCACCCGCTCCGCCCCTTTTTCCAGATCGCCTCTATATATAGAGGCGCGCGCACGCACGCGGGCACGTGCGCCTTCGGCGCCTTTTTTGAAAACAATAAGGAGCTAGATGGGAGCCAGGGTCCCTTTGCCGCAGGGCCCGGGGATGGATGAGCGCAGCAACAGGGCAGAGGAGACAGCTTCCTAGCAGAGAACATACCAACTGCCTGGATTTGATTCTGGAAGAAAAAAATCCACACTACAAGAAAAAGAACCATAGCGGCCTCTAGTGTCTAACACAGGTACCGCGGTCTTACATTTTTTTTTTTTTTTTTTTTTTCTTGCCTACTATTAAAATTTTTACATTTTCTCAGTAGTAACAGGCATACACAGAATATTAGCGGGAATACCTTAGGTAACAGACAGAAAGACAAAATAGGCTTGGGGGTCCCTCAATAGAACCAAGTTCCCGAGGGCCCCCACTTACCTTTTCCTCGCCGCAGGACTCTGTTTGGTCCACAGAAGCCCAAACTTCACCTATCACGGCAGGCATTGTAATCAAACCTTCAGGGACCGGGTTCCCAAGGATTCCACTCCCCTGGACCTGTATAGCACCCTGCACAGAAAACATCTTGGTCGTGGGTATGACCAGAGCTTTGGATCCCAGGGTCCAGCCCTCCTAAGAGAGGCATTACAGGCAAAACCTTGCTCTTTCTCTTGCAAGGCCCGGGTACCGACCGTTTAGCTATGAAGCTTTTTTTGGTCGGATCCGGAATAGCTTACTGAGGCCCAAAAGAACCTGTACGCAAGCTCCGTGAAAAACACATGTTACTTCTTGGCCAACACCTTAGACACTGGCAAAAAACTGAGGTGTTTCCGGATGGGAGGGGCTTATATAGGGGAGGGTACTTCCGGTTTTGGAAGTTGCCAGTGCCAGCACCTGAAGGTATCTATATAACCCATTAGTAATGACTATGTTGCTCTGTGTCCCGTGATGTACGAGAAAGAAAAGCATGTAGTGCATTCTTTACTGCGATTTTATGTTTTTTTTATCTGCCCAACATCAAATTATTTAAAAAAAAACAAAGAAACCCAAAATTGTAGCAAAAAGCATGGCAGAAATTACCAAAAGCAAACTGCATAGGTGTGAACCGAGCCAGTGCTCAAATCTGCAATAGAAAATGAACAGTAATCTAATTTGCTGCTCTGAAGCAACATATGCAGTACGTATTTTGCACACTCTGGTGTAAAATGGTGTAATCGTTATTTTAACATTCAGGAAAATTTAAAATTTCAGTCAGTAAAACAGGAGAGAACTCCAATGAAACTGAAAAGCCTAGGAAAAATATAAAAACTGCTTTACAGTCCACTTAATAGGAACAGACTCCAACCATTAAAGTCATTATTTTAATTCACATTATTAATTTCGGCACTTACTGAAATAATAACCTTTTAAAAAAAAAGGAGGACATGTCTCTCCAATATACGAGTAGAAAAGTCACTGTGCACTTTTTTATCCCATTAATTACTGAATTAATGCTAAAAAGTGAGGGCTGGACTATGTAAGATCCCAGTAAAATGTCATATCTAATAGCCGATATCTGCATAGTTGTGCAGACCTGAACTTTCCTTCTCATTCTCTAGCAGGTAGATCGAGGTCCTTCTGTGTGTACAGTAGTTTGATACTTTTTTTTAAAATTTGTGCTAACAGGCAATCTTTCTGGACCAGTTTTTGGGAGATCTATCCCCTTCATTTGATCCAAGCAGTACTGATATACAAAGATTTAGCAAAATGCTTTAACAAAATCTTTAATTAGGATAACACTGTAAAATTTAGGGAAAATTAGGGCGAGACAGTTAGCCAATGGGCCATGAATAAATGTTCTGCATGTACAGTTTGCCCAAGGAATGATTTGCATGGATCTGTAAAACATAAGGAATAAACCCCAGAGATTTGTGATGAAAGTGACACCTTCTATTTTAAGAGTGGGCTATTGAATGAGAAGGGGTAAAGTCACTATGGCAAGGTTGGTCAAAAAATGTATCCGATAGCAATTAAGAAAACCAAGACATAATCCATTTACAATCTTTGTTTTCTAAATTACTTTCACAACTTTTGTTTACCTACTTTTCGCTCTTCTTCAAAATTCACAAACCTATATTAAAAGCCAAACTTAACTAGGAAAGGAAAGGGATTCTCTCTCCTCGGTGTATGCGAATCAGAGGTACAGTAAAACCTTGGTTTGAGAGTAACTTGGTTTGGAGAGCATTTTGCAAGACGAGCAACATTTTTTAATAAATTCTGACTTGATATGCAAGCGATGTCTTGATATACAAGTAGCGTTATGTCACAACCAAGTATAAAAGAGAAGAGAGGCTCCTCTAAGTGTAGCAATATGGTTACATTTGATGAAGGTACAACATTTAGCAACTCACATGGTTGATGATTAAAAGAGGCACATCTAAGTATGCAGGCATCTGGGTTAAAGCTGTCCACATAGACCATTCTCCACACCACCATCGACGTCATCCCTTCCACACTGCGCTCCACGAGAGGTTCAAGCCTCGCTTTCAGATCGCTCTACTGCAGGGTAGTCTTCCCGGTCATGATTGCAGACTGACAGTGGTGAGAGCCGGCAGGGCGGGGGATGGTCTATGTGGACAGCTTTACCCCAGATGCCTACATACTTAGATGTGCCTCTTTAATCATCAACCATGTGAGTTGCTAAATGTTGTACCTTCATTAAATGTAACCATATTGCTACACTTAGAGGCGCCTCTCTTCTATATTCTGTAGCTCCTGCTGGATTTTGCGTCTAATCCCCTTGTGGATGGATAGGTTATGGTTACACAACCTATCACATTGCTATAATCTTTTTATATGGACTATAAACTGAAGGACTTAAGAATAAATGGTTGTGGAACTAATCATTTGAGTTTCCATTATTTCTTATGGGGAAATTCAAGCATGTGTCTCAAACGAATTATGCTCGCAATCCAAGGTTTTACAGTAACTGGGTGTAAACAGACAGCGGAGCCCGTTTACAGTCAACTGCCCGCAGAGCAGGCTCTGTCCGTGTTCACTTTGCATAAACTAAGCGGACACAGACCTGTCATCTGCCTGCGCTGATCAGCTGGGCATCTGTGATTGGATCCCCTGCTGTTTAGAATAGAGTCCACTCCGTGCGAAAGGGGCCTTACAATTTGTTTCCTTTTACAAATCAGCCACAGCCCGAGTAGAAAAGCCTGTCCCCTGCCAATATGCTGCTGAATGGGACCCTTGCTTGTTGTGTGGAAGCAATGATCTCTCTGCGTAGGTTATACATGGTCCCTACTGTTTAAGAACTACAGCGCTCCAATCAGCAGGGAGCACGAGTGTTGCTGATTGCACAGCTATCAGTTGGACTCAATACAAGGCATGTTAGACCTCTGAAGAGAGAACACTGGCTCCACATAGAAAGCAAAAGTCCAGCTCTGCAGCATGCTGGCAGGGGACAGTCTTTTCTACTCAGACTGTGACCGATTTAGAAATAAAACAAACTAAGATATTGAACACCTTTTGCTTTTTTTGATACCCCCGAAATGTATTTAGCGGATTTACACCAAGAGTTCCACTGGGTATTAAGACCATTAAAACAAAGTATAAAGGAAAAGTTACCTGGAGGAGGTAAATAGCCATGAAATAAGACACAGCCACAAGATGAGCGTTCCAGTTCTTCACATAACAACAATCTTCTTACTGGGGGAAAAAAGTGAAGAACCAAAAGTCAGACGAGACATTACAACCTCCTAGAAACTGAAACAAGAATGTCAGCCAAATACAACCATCGCCCCTTGTACCCCACAGTATCTCTTCAGACTAAATATTGCTTTCCATCCCAAAATTACCATTCAGCCCCACTCAGGAACATGACAGCTTACAACCTTCTAAGTGACAGTCACTGACATGTACTCTCACTCCTATCCTACACAGTAACGAGTCACCTGAATATTAGATATTTGTGCATTGGCCTGTGTTGATGGGCTTTTGTCTACGTCAAATGGATTTTGCACTATTATACAAGTCTATGGGAATGCAACACATGCTTCAAAAAGGCAAAAGCAGGTCAGCAGAACATCAGCTGCAGGTCAGATGCACCTGTAAGTGAATTCTGAATGGTCTCTGAAGCCTCTCAAATTAAAACCATTGACACAAGCACAAGGCCCATCAACAAAGGTCCTATACTACAGACTATAACATTCAGCCTCATTTAGGAACATGAGAGCCGACAACCTTTTCAGTGACCAATTTTTAATTTACAAGAGCGTCGATTCACTTTTCACTTTAGCTACAGTATATTTTTTATTTTACTTTAACTACTTCACCCCCAGAAGATTTGCCTGCTTAATGACTGGGCCATATTTTGCGATACGGCACTGCGTCGCTTTAACTGACAATTGCGCAGTATTTTTTTCCCCCACAAATAGAGTTTTCTTTTGGTGTCATTTGATCACCTCTGCGGTTTTTAATTTTTGCGCTATAAACAAAAAAAAGAGGCGACACTTTTGAAAAAAATAAATAATAATATTTTGTACTTTTTGCTATAATAAATATCCGCAATTTCTTTTTAAAAAAAAAAAGCAGATTTTTTCCCTCAGTTTAGGCCGATATGTATTCTATATATATTTGGTAATAAAAAAAAACCCCAAAAAAACGCAATAAGCGTATATTGATTGGTTTGCGCAAAAGTTATAGCATCTACAAACTATGGGAAAGATTTATGGCTTTTTTTATTATTATTTTTACTAGTAATAGAGGTGATCTGCGATTTTTATCGGGACTGCAACATTATGACAGACAGATTGGACACTTTTGACAAATTTTTGGAACCACTGACATCTATGAAGCGATCAGTGCTATAAAAATGCACCGATTACTGTGTAAATGTCACTGGCAGGGAAGGGGTTACCACTAGTGGGGCGATCAAGGCGTTAACTGTGTTCCCTCGTGTGTGTTCTAACTGTAGGGGGATGGGAGTGACTAGAGGAAATTGCAGATCGTTGTTCCTAGCTAGTAGGAACACACGATCTGTGTCTCCTCTCAGAACACACACACACACACACACACGTCCCTGTTCTGGCTCTCATGCCCACGATCGCGACTGCCAGCCACACGCATCGGGTCCCCCGCAGTGCAGCGGGTGCACGCCTGCTATTCCCGCTTAAAGGGCCGATGTACAGCTACAATGGCTCGCGGGAACGTGCCGACCTGCTGCAGTATAATGACAACGGCTGGTCGGCAAGCGGTTAATAATATGAAAAGGATAGTCAAGCAGAGAAAGCCTCTATTATTAATTCATCCCAGAGGTGATCGGTAGGGTTGAGGTCAGGCGTTTGGTGTTCCCCCTCACCAAACTATGTTGGTATGGAGCTGGGTTTGTATACAGGGGTACAACCATGCTTGAACAAACGGGCCTTCCCTAAAAACTGTTACCATAAAAGGTTGGAAGTGCACAATTGTCTAAAGGGTCTTTGCAAGTTATGGCATTAGCGGTACCCTTCACCTGGAAACACCTGAATTTAATCATTTGAAGCGCTGTCTACATAGAGTCAGGTCCATAAATATTGGGACATCGACAATTCTAATAGTTTTGGCTCTATACACCACCACAATGGATTTGAAATGAAACGAACAAGAGGTGCTTTAACTGCAGACTTTCAGCTTTAATTTGAGGTTATTTCAATCCAAAAATCAGGTGAACGGTGTAGGAATTACAACTTTTTAAAAGGGACCAAAAGTAATGGGACAGATTAACAATCATAAATCAAACTTTCACTTTTTAATACTTGGTTGCAAATCCTTTGCCGTCAATTACAGCCTCAAGTCTGGAACGCATAGACATCACCAGACTATGGGTTTCATCCCTGGTGATGCTCTGCCAGGCCTCTACTGCAACTGTCTTCAGTTCCTGCTTGTTCTTGGGGCATTTTCCCTTCAGTTTTGTCTTCAGCAAGCGAAATGCATGCTCAATCAGATTCAGGTCAGGTGATTGACTTGGCCATTTTATAACATTCCACTTATTTCCCTTAAAAAACTCTTTGGTTTCTTTCACAGTATGCTTCAGGTCATTGCCCATCTGCACTGTGAAGCGCCGTCCAATGAGTTCTGAAGCATTTGGCTGAATATGAGAAGATAATATTGCCCGAAACACTTCAGAATTCATCCTGCTGCTTTTGTCAGCTGTCACATCATCAATAAATACAAGAGAACCAGTTCCATTGGCAGCCATACATGCCCACGCCATGACACTACCACCACCATGTTTCACTGATGAGTTGGTATACTTTGGATCATGAGCAGTTCCTTTCCTTCTCCATACTCTTCTCTTCCCATCACTCTGGTACAAGTTGATCTTGGTCTCATCTGTCCATAGGATGTTGTTCCAGAACTGTGAAGGCTTTTTTAGATGTTGTTTGGCAAACTCTAATCTGGCCTTCCTGTTTTTGAGGCTCACCAATGGTTTACATCTTTGTGGTGAACCCTCTGTATTCACTCTGGTGAAGTCTTCTCTTGATTGTTGACTTTGACACACATACACCTACCTCCTGGAGAGTGTTCTTGATCTGGCCAACTGTTGTGAAGGGTGTTTACTTCACCAGGGAAAGAATTCTTTGGTCATCCACCACAGTTGTTTTCCGTGATCTTCCGGGTCTTTTGCTGTTGCTGAGCTCACCGGTGCGTTCTCTCTTTTTAAGGATGTTCCAAACAGTTGATTTGCCTACACCTAATGTTTTTTCTATCTCTCTAATGGGTTTGTTTTGTTTTTTCAGCCTAATGATGGCTTGCTTCACTGATAGTGACAGCTCTTTGGATCTCATATTGAGAGTTGACAGCAACAGATTCCAAATGCAAATAGCACACTTGAAATTAACTCTGGACCTTTTATCTGCTCCTTGTAAATGGGATAATGAGGGAATAACACACACACACACACACACACACACCTGAGCAGCCAATTGTCCCATTACTTTTGGTCCCTTAAAAAGTGGGAGGCACATATTCAAACTGTTGTAATTTCACACACTGTTCACCTGATTTGGATGTAAATGGCCTCAAATTAAATCTGAAAGTCTGCAGTTAAAGCACATCTTGTTTGTTTCATTTCAAATCCATTGTGGTGGTGTATAGAGACAAAAGGATAAGAATTGTGTTGATGTCCCAATATTTATGGACCCGACTGTACTTTAGGCCATATAGAGCAGATGTCCACATACTTTAGGCCAGGGGTGTCGAACCTGTGGCCCAAGGTGGTGATGAATGCAGCCCAACACTAAATCATAAACTTACTTAAAAATTTAGATTTTTTGAGAGGGGATTTTTTGTTAAAATTAGTTTACACTAAGAAAACGCATGCTGCTAAAAAAAATATTTGACAGCATCTCTTTAATGGACTTTTATTAAGTTTTATCTTCCCAAACAACAATCTTCCACTCTTCACAATCATGCCTTATTCAGGTCATCAGTTTTCGGTAGTACCTAGGTTTGTGAGCAATTAGGCAGGGGCAGAATGATCCAACCAAAATAGATAGAACCAAAATATCTGATGAGCACCTTGAGAATTTCTACTACATCCATCCAACCAGATATTGATGCGTTAGGATATCAAAAACCGTGTCAAATATTGCACTAGTTTTATGTTGTCTTTTTTTTTTGTTTTATTACTGATAGGTACATTATCTATATCAGTGATCATTAACTTGTGATCTGCCTGACCTTTTCTGTTCATCAGCTATCCTTATTGTTAGTGTGTTTTATTTGTGGCCCAAGACCATTTCTCGTCTTCCAATGTGGCCCAGGAAGGTCAAAGAGTTGGACACTCATGATTTAGACCATACAGAGTAGATGTGATTTTAAGTGACTACAAAGTTAGAAAAGTTGAAAAAAATAATAACATTTGGTTCAGTCTTGGTTGACTCATATACTGAGGATGCACTGGAGCAACTTACATAGACTAATTATTACAAATGGCTTTCTGAGACTATACTGCATACATACCCAGAGGGGTGATTCCATAGAACTCAGCTTCATGGCGCAGAACATTAAGGCTCACTCCTCTAGAAGGAACAAAAGAAAGGTTACACTGGTCTACAGAAACATGACCACACACTGCATAGAGTACATAATGCTCTGGCCCCCGCATGTCAAAGGGGCACTACTTGGACTCAAAGCCCTCATATTTCTTCTTCTTATAGGTTTTGCGAATGATTCAATTACTATATTAGACACTTATAGGCCAATTGTAGGTTCCCATGAGTCATAATCAAGCCAAGGTGTACAAATCAACAGAAGTTAACGCAGAACTCAAACTGTATCTGAGTACTGCAAACCAAAAATGCTATTAATTTTTAATATTCAAAGCAAAAATTACCCCATTCATCTATGTCTCTATGCTTTATTTTGTTGAGAAAGCACTTTGAAAGACACCCCTAGCATTTCTAGCTACAGCCATCTTGAGTAAGAGCAGATGATTCATGCAACATTTACTTCCTGGAATCCATCTGTCCTTAGCTCAGACATGCAGGTAGGAGGCCCCTCCTCCAGATGAAAGAAAAAAAAAAAAAAGAAGCCCATTAAGGCTTCTGGGATGTTGTGACATCATTTTGGACCAGGCCAGAAATAAAAAATATGAAAAAAATAAAAAAAAAAAAAAAAAAAAAGTTTAAAACAAGTACATTAAATATACTTTTCTATCTATTTACGAATGCTAGAAATTCCACCTTCCTATAAAAGCATATAACAGTAGGCACATGCCCCTAAGGCAGTGGTTGTCTACTTATAAGCTAAATGAGGGCCTCAAATCTGGCCCCCGACATCACCAAAGGGCCACACATAATGTTCAATATATGTAATGCTTAAGAGGAGCCTACAGACCTAGTAGAGGAAATAAGAGTGTCAGTGGACAGGCCACACTTTTGTCTGGGGATATGCTGCAGAAGACAATACAAAAACTGGGAACAGTTTGAGGCCAGTACAGATCAATGCTATTATCCCAATCAATGTTCCCACTACAAACTGCTAAGGTCCGAGGGCCGCACATACTAAACCAAAGGGCCCCAGGTAGGTCTGTGTTTTGGGGTAAGTAGGGAAGGGGGAACTTCCATGTTAGAATACCAGGCACTACGATAGATCAATGGTACAGTGTCCTACTTGTGCCAACAGCTGAACAAGGCTTTAAATATTAGTAGAACTGCCCTTTAATTATACAGTGGAACCTCGGATTGCGAGTAACGTGGTTAACGAGCGTTTCGCAGTACGAGCACTGTATTTTGAAAAATCCTAACTCGGTTTTCGAGTGTTGTCTCGCAAAACAACAGGATTCAGGCCAAAGCGGAGTGCAGTACCGCGTGTGGCCTGAGGTGAAGGGGCGCCGGAGCCGATCGGAAATACTACGTTCCCGAGCCTTATCAAGGTCAGCCGAGCTGTCCTCTGGCCTTTCTGGCTGTTTCCGATGCTCTCCGGCGCCCCTCCACCTCTGGCCGCATGCGGTATTGCATGCCATTGAAGTCAATGCGGAAAAAATTATTTTCGTTTCCATTGACTTCAATGGGAAACTCGGTTTGATATGCGAGTATTTTGGATTACGAGCATTCTCCTGGAACAGATTATGCTCGTAATCTGAGGTTCCACTGTACTAATAACACAGCAGAGAAGTAATTACAAGAATGAATCTCCTACCTTAAGTCAAGTTCCTTTGTACGAAGAAAATTCAAAATAGGTGCAAAAGCAGTTGGATCTCGATCAATAAATATCTTTAAAAAAAAAATACAAAAAAGCATAATAAATAGTCAGAAATTACCAGTACAATTGCTCACTTTAATAGCATGCTATTAGCTTAATACCAAAAAATGAAGCCTTCCTTTTTCTGCATATACTTTTTATAGAGGCCAGTAAAGTTAATAGACCTTCTAACATATTCATGACAAAAACACTTAGAATAGAATTTTTAACTAAAAGGCAATATATTTCAAGACTACTACTGCACCATTAGAAGCTTTTCACCTTACACTGCACAATGCAGACAGACTGCTGGGGATTAAAGAGGATCTGTCACCTTGGCTCAGTCAGGGTAAAGTGACAGCGTCCTGTGTAAATCCCTCCTGACCACTTTATAACCACCTCTCCGGTACTCCTTGAACATTCCTTTTTCTGTAAAGCATTGAATTCTGCGCTATGGGTATGCAATATGGCAGCTGCCTACCTCAGAAATCCCACAAAAGTGGAATGGACAAAAAAAGTATAAGGAGAGAGGTATGGGTGGCACTGCCTCTTTCTAATGTGCAGTATTCATCAGGGAATAATACATTAAAAGTAGTATACCGTCTCTTTAAATAATGTGATGTGCGTGCTTCTCTCTAGGTTCACATTGATGCGATTTGGCATGCGATTTGACACGTCAAATCACACACCGAATCGGCGGCTATTGCCTCGAACATATCCTTGTGTATTAAATGCATTCAACTGTATAGAAATAAAATGAAAACTATAAAGTGCTAGCGTGCTTAAATGTGCAAAAAAATCCTATTTGCCTATGCACAAGTCACTTTGGATTGGAATAGCCCATAAGGACTTATAAACTATTTTTGATATATTTATTGGTTGTTTCTATATTTGAAATTTGTTTCACACATATGAATTTTTTGCACATTAAGCACGCTAGCAGTGGCGTTACTATGGGGGTGCGGTCCGCACCCCGGTGACACCAGGCCCTGCGGCTCCCTCCTTCACTTCCGGGATCTCTGCTATCCCTTCAGCTCCACGCAATGTGCAGGGAGGGGAGGGTGGGGGAGGAGGGAGTGAGGCAGAGACAGCCACACACCCGCACAATCGCATCGCTCTTCGGCTCCAGGAATCGGATTATAGCCAGGGGGGGGGAGACCTGCCCACGGCTGAGGTCTGTAATAACAGGAGTCTTACAGAGTAGGGCCACATGGTGGGGACATGGTGATTGGGAATGGGGGAGGGGGGCATGGGCAGGTAACAATTGTGCTGCCAGGAGTGATTTTAGGGAGGGGGTGGAGGTTGCAGGATATGTGCTAGGGGGCGCTTTGTTTTGGGTTAGAGAGTACTTGTGCTAGAAAGAGGGGGCAGATTTGACGTTTGACACCCCACCCCCTAGAACAATTCCTCTCCCCTCCCAAAGAACCCCTAGCGCAGTGATGGCGAACCTTGGCACCCCAGATGTTTTGGAACTACATTTCACATGATACTCATGCACTCTACAGTGTAGTTGAGCATCATGGAAAATGTAGTTCCAAAACATCTGGGGTGCCAAGGTTTGCCATCACTGCTCTAGCACATATCCTTTAACCCCAACCCCCCTCAAATCAAAGATCTCATCCCGGCTCCATCCACCACCCCGATCCAATCCCAACTCCACCACCCCGATCCCATCCCGGCTCTATTCACCACCCCGATCCCATCCCGGCTCCATCCACCACCCCGATCCAATCCCTCGATCCCATCCCAGCTCCATCCACCACCCCGATCCCATCCCAGCTCCAGCCATTCCCCTGATCCCATTCCAGCTCCATCCACCACCCCGATCCCATCCCAGCTCCATCCACCACCCCGATCCCATCCCGGCTCCATCTATTCCCCCGATTCCATCCCAGCTCCATCCACCACCCCAATCCGACACCCCAATCGCTGCCCCGACTCCATCCACCACCCCAAACCCGGCTCCATCCACCACCCTGATCCCATTGCTGCTCCATCCATTTCCCGATCCCATCCCGGCTCCATCCACCACCCCAATCCCATTCCGGCTCCATACACCACCAACCCCCCCCACCCAATACCATCCTGGCTCCATCCAACTACCCTGACACCATCCCGGCTCCATCCACTACCCAGATCCCATCCCAGCTCCATCCACTACCCCGATCCCCTCCCAGCTCCACCCACCACCCCGATCCCATCCCGGCTCCATCCACTGTGGCAGGCTGGGGAAAGAGCCTCTCTGATGCACTAACCTGCTCTGTACCGTGGGAAGGGGTGACACCATGTTTTACCACACCAGGCGACACCAACTCTAGTAACGCCACTGCATGTTAGCACTTAATTTTTTATTTTATTTATTTTTTCCCTTTTTTTCATTTGATTTACAATTTTTTTTTATTTTTTTTATTTCAATAGGTGATACACAGGTTGGTGAGTTTTGTTATAGCATTTAAAGAGAAAGTACTCACATCACATTATTTAAAAAGACAGTACACTACTTTTAATGTATTATTCCCTCATGAATACTGCACATTAGAAAGAGGCAGTGCCACCCAAACCTCTCTCCTTATACATTCCTTTTTCTGTGCCACCACTGCAACATACCCAATGCATCTGTGCATAGGGTAAACATGGGACTTCCTCCCCACGATGCAGCGCTCAAGCCTAACAGCCAATCACTGGACGTTTCATGACAGTGTAGGTGATGCCCCTGCTCCCTTTGAGCTCCGACAAAAGCCAAACACAAAGTATTTTGATGGCAGATGAGATAGAAGTAACAGGTGGTACACTGAAGAGCCAAGTATAAAGTGATCTGGAGCAGGGTTACACAGATGCTGGCACTTTTCCATAAATAAGTAAGTTAACAGTACGTCTAATCCTTTTGCTGACAGAGCCATTTTATGCAGATGCGTTAACTAATCATCAGGCCTAAAATTTGCATTTTAACACCCCCAAAACATTCTGCGGTTCTAAAAGCAAAGACCCTGGACAATAAAATGGTGGCAGTTGCAATGTTTTAGTTCACACAATATTAGCACATCTGTTTCTCATACCTCAAGTAAATAGATACCCGACATGTTAAAGTGGTTGTAAAGGCACAAGGTTTTTTACCTTCATGCATTCTATGCATTTTGTGTGCAGCAGCCCCCCCCAAATACCTGAGCCCCCTCCCGATCCAGTGATGTCCACGAGAGCCTTGCCTCTCCGGGGACTCGCTCCCGCTGCTGTCAAAATCAATCAAGAGGGGGTGGGGCCAAGCCACGGCTCAGTGTGTGAATGGACACAGTGTCGTGGATTGGGAGCACGCTGCTTGGTTTGTGGGCACCCAGCAGGAGGGAGAAGCCAGGAGTGCCGGCGGTAGACCCAATAAGAGTAGGATCCGGGCTGCTCTGTGCAAAACCACTGCACAGAGCAGGTAAGTATAACATGTTTGTTATTAACCACTTCAGCTCCGGAAGGATTTACCCCCTTAGGCCCCTTTCACACGGGGCGGATCCGTGCAGATCCGCCCCGTGAAGCTCCGCTTGCTCAGCGGGGATCGCTCCGTTGATCCCCGCTGAGCCGACGGATGACTGGGCGGTCCCCGCACACTGTGCAGGGACCGCCCTGTCAGAGCGCCGCTCTCCCCTATGGGGAATCGGATGACGACGGACCGTAGAGTCCGTTGTCATCCGATCCGCTCACGGAAGGAATATATATATATATATATATATATATATATATATATATATATATATATATTTTGTCGCTCCCAGCCTCCTAGATCATGGAGGTAAAGAAAGACGTCTGGTCTCTCTTTACCTCTGTGGTCGGCTGTGTGAACCGCCGGATTATTTCCCCATTCTCACCGGTAAGAAGGTAAGCCCCAGAAACACTGGTGAGTGGTGGGAGGGGGGCAATTTCTCGGATCACTTTTATCAGAAAGAGAATTGGCATCTGCAAATAACAATACCAGGGATATTGCTGCAGCCATAGCCCTGGTAAGCACCTTCAAAACAGCAATCTGCGGATCCCCGTTCTGACAGGAGACAATATGGAGATCTGTTGTTCCTATTGATCCTCTGTGTTGTCCCAGTGAGCCCATTCCCCACACAGTTAGAACCCACCCAGGGAACATAGTTAACCCCTTAATCACCCCCTAGTATTAACCCCTTCTTTGCCAGTGTAATTTATACATTTATCAGTGCATTATTTTAGGACTGATCACTGTAATAATGTTACTGGTCCCCAAAAAGTGTCACTTGTGGTCAGATTTGTTTGCCACAATATCGCAGATTGCCGCCATCGCCAGTAAAAAAAAAAAAAAAAAAGCCGTAAAATTCACTCGGCAGTGACACCTCTGTGCCTCTCTCCACGGGGTCCCGACTCTTGTTTGGATAGATTGATAGCAGCACAGCCATTGGCTCCCGCTGCTGTCTATTAAATCCAATGACACAGGGGTCAGTGCGTCTATGGACGCCAAATGAATGACTCGGGAGCGCGCCCGCAAGGTAACCCCCCCCGGGAGAGCGCTTATCCTAGGGGGTTATCTGATGCAGGGAGGAGCCGCGAGAGTAGCCGAGGGACCCCAGAAGTGTGTGTTCGGGGCCACTCTGTGCAACACGAGCTGCACAGTGGAGGTAAGTATGATATGTTTGTTATTTAAAAAAAACTATCCTTTAGTATCACTTTAAGGGACGCAGTGCCGTATCGCAAAAAATGCCCTGGTCATTAAGGGCTCTTTCACACGGAGGTCCGTTCAGGTCCGCCTGTCAGTTTTTTAGGCGGACCTGAAACGGATCCTCCATGTACCCCTATGGAAGCAAGGATGTCAGCGGAGACATGTCCGCTGACATCCGCTCCGCCAAAGTGTGACGGAGGAAAACCATATATATATATATATATATATATATATATATATATATACACATACATACACACACACATATACATATACACACACACACACACACACACATACACATATATACATACATACACACACATACACACATACATACATACGATTTTTTTGGAAAGCATCAGATCAATTTTTTTTTTTGCTCTAATGCTTTCCAGGGTAAAGGAGAGATCTGGGGTCTTATAAAAGTGGATTACAAAAATAAAAATAAAAACACAAAAAAATAAAAAATAAAAATAAATAACGGGACAGTGTAAAAATATATATTGTTTTTTTTTTAAAGCACTCCAATCCCCCCATGATTGCATGCAGAGACAAACGCATACGTAGGTCAGGCATGAATACATAAACAAAAAAACAAACAAAAAAAAAAAGACATGAAGAAAGCAGCTCCAAGTGTAGTATTTAATAGAATGCAAATTGGCAAAAACAACATGGATGGCGTGTGACATCACCGGGAGGCTTGGACAACGCATTTCAGAGCATGTGCGGTACCCGTACTGGGCATGCGCGCTCCTTTTTCAAGTTCAAGAGGAGTGGAATTTAAATAGGGTAGATTCTATTGTAAATCTGGCTAAGTGGGCAGGAATAACACATACAAAAGGCTGGTAATACGACAATATAAGGCAATTTGTAGCCCAGAATGTAAGCGATCATAAAAATAATATGGCACATACATGTGAAAATACAGACATATGTAAGAAAGATCATGTAAAATATATCATTTAAAACATATCCTGCTCTGAAATGTGTCTCCAAGCTTCCCGGTGAGGTCACACGCCATCGCGCTCCACGCTGCTATCCTACGACCATACCCAGAACCACACGGACATTGCCGGCTTTCCTTCCCTGTCACATTGTGGTCTCTGTTCTCCTGGAGTGGCACGCTGGACATTCTTTTCATCGGGACGCTTCTAATATACAGATGAGCCTTACTTTTATCTCCATCTTGTGAGTGTTACATTGTTGTCCTTCCAATTTGCATTCCGTTAAATGCTACACTTAGAGGCGCTTTCTTCCTGTCTTTTTATGCAAAGTCGACTTTGCTCCCGAGAAAAGCTTTAGCCCCAAGTATAAAAGCATTACAGACTTCCATCTGTGGCCCAGCCTCTCCACTGGTCCTGTATTACAATAATACTGAACTTCCTATGGACCTTGTTGGATATCACATTACTCCTTCAAAGAACATTTATGATTAGTACCTTTTGAACTTGCTTTTACCAGGCCCTTTTATAGTAGTCAACCCCGAGTGCGCGTCATATAGGTTTACCATAAATATGTGAACGGTGTTCATACCACACATGAGGTATCGCCACGAACATCATCTTTATATTTTACCCAAAAATGTTGTTATATAAATGTGTTTTTTGCATTAAAATTCAATAAAAAAATGTATTTTCCCAAAAAATAGGATTTTTGTACTCACCGTAAAATCCATTTCTCTGACATCCATGGACTGACACGGCGTGTCTTACACTTTACACGTGGGTATATGTCCCTGCTTGCAGGAGAAGACCTAGGCAGAATGTTAAAACATTCCAGAACAAACCAGAGCTGAACAGCCCCGCCCAGGGGGGCGGTCCATCCGGACATTACCCTCACACCTGCAGCTAGCAGGCCTCAGTTTGTAACAAAGCAGCACAAACTTAAAGGAAGGGTGGGTGCCGTGTCGGTCCATGGATGTCAGAGAAATGGATTTTACGGTGAGTACAAAAATCCTATTTTCTCTTTTCATCCATGGACCGACACGGCGGGTCTTACACTTTACACGTGGGATGTCCCAAAGCAGTGTCAAGAGGGATGGGAGCAGTATAAATGGAAAAACCAAAAAACTTCACTCCAAAACAAGGCAGAGCTCCTCAACGGAGGAGTTGCCACTTTAAACAGCGGCCTGCAACCCCTTGCGGCCGAAGGAAGCATCCGGAGATGCAGCCACATCAACCCTATAAAACTTAGAAAGGGTATGAACAGACGACCAGGTCGCCGCCTTGCACACTGTGCAGCCGACGCTTGATGTCGGAAAACCCAGGAAGCACCAATTGCCCTGGTGGAATGCGCCGTAACCGGGAAGGGAGGCGCACGCCCCATGAGAGCATAGGCTTGAAAGCCGGTTTGTCCGATCCACCTAGAAAAAGGTGGCAGACGAAGCCGCTTGACCCTGTTTCTGACCAGAGACAGTCAACCAGAGAGTAGACTTCCGAATAGAAGCAGCAGACAGGCACACCCGCAAGGTTCGTACCACATTCAAAGTGTGCCGCGCACACTCTGGGATGCGATGGGCGAGGACTCTAGGACGGGAGGACAATGTCCTCATTTTAGGTGAAAGGTCGAGATCACCCTTGACAAAAGAGAAAGTCACGGATGCAACACCGCCTTATCCTTATGGATGACTAAACATGGCGACTTGCAGTACAAGGTCGCCAATTCAGATACTCGTCTAACAGAAGTGATTGCCACTAAAAGGGCCACCCTCTGAGACAAAGTGAAGAGGGAAATATCCCTGATATTCTCAAAAGGAGGTTCCTGGAGAACCGAGAGTACCAATTACGATCCCACGGGGGGAGAGGAGACTTGACAGGAGGGAGCCCATGGCGAACCCCCTACACAAGGGTGCCAACCAAGGAATGACCCGCTAGTGGTCACCGAAAGAAGACGGCCAAGGCCGAAACTGATCCTTAATGATACTCAAAGTGAGCCTTTGGGCCACGCCATGCTGTAGGAAATGCAGGATTCTAAGGACGGAATACGTCCGAGGATGTCAGTCCAGCTCTTCGCACATGGCGATGTAAGCTTTTCCAGGTACAGAGAGAGTTCTGGAGGAAGACTTCCATGTCCTTAATATGGACGAAATGACCAAGTCCGAGAGACCTCGGTCTCTCAACACCTGGCTTTAACAACCATGCCGTTAAGGCCAGAGACTGTAAAGGCAGGTGAAATATATGACTTTGAGACAGAAAGTCCTCCCTTATTGACAACCATCAGGGAACGGCCGCGACGAGACGTACCAGATCGGCGTACCAGTGAAGCCGAGGTCAATCCGGAGCAATGAGGATCACCGGAATTCCCTCGGTCGCCACCCTGCGCAGCAGGCGAGGAAGCAACTGCAGCGGAGGATAAACGTGTATCAGGTGATCATGACCCCATGGGCCACCGACGCCTCTGAGGCATCCGCCCAAGGATCCCTGGATCTGGCCACAAATCTCGACAACTTGCAATTGAGTCAAGAGGCCATCGGGTCCACCTCCGGCGTGCCCCACCATCTGTGTGGCAAAGGAGTTGAAATACCTCCGGGTGCAGGGACCACTCTCCCTGGTCCAACATCTGGCGACTCAATAGTCCGCCAGTTCTATGCCCGGAATGTAAGCGGCTGACAGAGCCGGCACGCTTCTTTTAGCCCCCTTCAGGGTACGGGGGACCTCGGAAGCCACAGCTGAGCTCCGAGTCCCCCCTTGATGGTCGACATACGCCATCACCGTGACTTGTCCGACAGGATCCTAATGGAACGATCCTGCAATCTCTCAGACCACGAGGATAGGCACAGTCTGATGGCCCGTATTTCCAGAACATTGATCGGCAAACGGGCTTCGTCCGGAGTCCAGGCCCTTGGGCCAACAGGACTCCCCAGACTACACCCCAGCCTTTCAGGCTGGTGTCCGTAGTGAACACCGTCCATTGGACGGGGAGGAACGACTTCCCAGGCCGAAGAGCCGGGGACCCAAACTCCATGTCAGGGACGCCCTGACCAGGTGGCTCACCTGGATCGGAAAATCCAAAGACAACGCGGCTTTGTCCCAAGGGAACAAGATCTCCTTGTGCAATGCCCTGGTGTGCGATTGGGCATACGGAATGGCCTCGAAAGAGGTCACCATGAGTCCCAGGACTCCCATGCAAAAACGGATTAACGACCATTCTTTGGGATGTCAGCATCCGCACTGCAGACTGAAGTGTCAGTAGCTTCCCCGGAGGTAGGAATACCTTTTGCCTCCAAGGAGTCCAGAATCAGACCGAGATTCCAGATAGCCCACGACAGCAATGCCTTGCTGTCCCAGCAAGCTGGAACCGGCACAAGCACCTTGGTGAACACCCTCGGTGCCGGGGCTAGGCCGAAAGGAAGAGCCACAAATTGATAGTGGACTTCGCCGATCGCAAGCGCAGATCGGAACATACAAGTAGGCGTCCTTGATTTCCAAGGTCGCCAGAAAATCCCCTTGACGGAGTGTACTGACCACCGTGCGAATGGATTCCATGCGGAACTTTTGCACCTTCATGAAGGCATTCAGGACCTGGAGGTCCAAGATAGGCCAAACCCCGTCCCTTTTTTGGGCCGACAAACAATCCCTGAAACCTCTCCTGTGATGGAACCGGCAATCACTCCGGACCTCAAACCTGAATAGGCCCCATAGGGCCACCCGACGGGCAGGAAGGAGAGAAAGATTAGAGGGAAGAATCTGTCTGGAATTAGGAACGGAACCTATCCTGTAACCTGAGGTGATCACCTCGCATACCCACCAGTAGGAGATCCGGGAGGTCCATTGATCCGTGGACCTGCAAAGTCGTCCCCCCTACCCCAGAGTCGGGAGGGGGCAAGACTTCACGCGGAGGCGGGCTAGGGAGCCGGCTTGTTCGGCATACGCACCCAGGGGCGCTCGTGTCCACCAGCCGTACCGCTGTCAGTCTGGGAGGGCCTCCCCATTGATTGACGGAAAAAAAAACACCTTTTTTCTGGAAAGGAAGGACCCTGCTTATAGCGGCCTCCTTGCCAGCCTGAAGAAGAACAGTGCTTTTACCTCCCGTGACATCCTTGATGTCATCCAGCGCAGCACCGGAAAGCCTACCACCTTTCAACGGTAAACCCTTCGGAGGCTTTTTAGAAGCTAGGTCAGCAGACCAGCATTTCAACCAGATCAGACAATGCAATACCCTGAGTTATAAGGGGCCGCGTCAAACGTGGCGTCGCCACATAAACCAGGCCCTACACCATTTGTGGGCCAGAGCAATAGTGTCTGGAGGAAGATCATGCTCCTGTATTAGTTGCCCATCCCGCAAGTGTTGGAGACACAAGGGTCGCTGCTACCACAAGCCGTAGGGCGGACCCCAACAAGGCAAACATAGCTCTACTCACCACTTCTGACCTCCTGTGAGTGGGGTCCTTTAATGCAGGAGTCCCCTCCACCGGGAGAATGGTGGCCTTGTTCAACCGGGCGACTGGAGGGTCGACCACTGGGGGAGAAGCCCACGTTTTAAGTAGGGCATTTTCAAAGGAGTATCTATAGGCAAACGCTGCGGGACCATAAAAGTCTTCTGCTCCTTTTTCCCCAGACCTTGTCAGTGAGCTGGTCAAAGAAAGGTACATATTGAAAAAAACACTTTTTAGAAGGCCCGGCCCTAAGGAACCAGAGGAGACCGTTCCGCCTGAGGTTCTGCATCCGCAGCATTTAGCTTGCGAGTGTCCCTCACTGCATCAATGAGTTCACAAAACAAGCACCCTGTCATTTACTGACACAGAACTGGAGTTTTCCTTGCAAGGAATGTCCTGTTCAAAACCATCAAATATATATTCAGAGCTAGGGTCCTGAGCGGTAGTGGCTAGGCCCATATCTGAATCAGCACACACTTTTTTGTGGAAAAAAAGTGGGGATAGGGGCTTTTTTGCTCCCTTGCGCTCACACACTGCTTCCTCCCGGTCAGATTAATGATACCAGGACTGCCGACAACTGGTCCCTAAGGACCGCAGGTGCAGGAGCACTGCCAGTTGTCTCTAACAATGTGAAGAAACAGGTGAACCAGACTCCAATATTGCCACCCTCTGAGACCTTATTCACCATTACAGCCCACCCACAGGTCGTGCTGGGGCTGAGGAGAGGATACCTGGAGTACTCACCACCCCTAGGGACCGCTCGGTACCGCTGTATGAGCCGCGCTGTATGAGCCGCGCTGTATGAGCCGCGCTGTATGAGCCGCGCTGTATGAGCCGCGCTGTATGAGCCGCGCTGTATGAGTCGCGCTGTAGAATCTGTGAGGATGTGTGTATTTCGCACCGTACAGCAGCGCTGCTAGAGGCCGAAAATTAAAGTGAAACTGCCGCGGCTACAAGAAAATGGCCGCCGGGCACCAGTATAACTATGCATTAAGTTCCAGCCAAAATGGCCGCCAATGGCGCACTTTTTAAAAATAAAACACCGCGCCAATGGCGCACAGAAAACACAGCCAGTCCCCCAGAACACTTCCCAAGCAAAATAACAGTCATGGAGCGGCCCCCCCAGGGCAGAGTGACCCCCCAAGCATCCCCACACAGCACAACAGCGTGCAGAGAGCAGTATAACAGGGGGGAGACAGGGAGAACCCCCCACACACAGAAACACAGCCAGCATGTACTCACCTTGCTGCAGGAGAGACTACTTACCCATCCCGCAAGCACCATGGAGAACACCCGGTGCCCATAGAGGGACTCACTGGCTTGTTTCAGACAGGCCTATCACAGAGTCGTACTGTGTAGCTGTCGGCCCGGTCCACCGCGAAAGATACAGTAGGTACTGTTCGATCTTGAGAGGACCGCAGGAGCATGAAAGCAACCCGGCCACCCCTAGAGGCATGGGGTATGTCGTGAACTGAGTCTCACGCGCACAAGGCGAGGATCAGCACGCTCAATGGTCGGACAGGGAAGACTACGAGGATACCAGTGTACCCAACCTGTTGCCCAGCCGACAGTTGATTGAAGGTCTCAAAAATAAAATAATAAAATTCCCAAAGGAATAAAAATTAAAAGTAAAATCTTCCAGGAGACTGGCTCCTGAGAGAGCCACGTCTTCTCCTTCTGCTAGGCAGAAAAAAACTGAGGCCTGCTAGCTGCAGGTGTGAGGGTAATGTCCGGAGGGACCGCCCCCCTGGGCGGGGCTGTTCAGCTCTGGTTTGTTCTGGAATGTTTTAACATTTAACATTCTGCCTAGGTCTTCTCCTGCAAGCAGGGACATATACCCACGTGTAAAGTGTAAGACACGCCGTGTCGGTCCATGGATGATAAGAGAAAATAGCATTTGAAAACCACTGCGCAAATACTGTGCGACATTAAAAAATTGTTATTCTCTGTGGTCTCTGCAAAATTTTTTGTTCAAAAAAATGTACCGTATATACTCGAGTATAAGCCGACCCGAATATAAGCCGAGGCTACTTAATTTTATCACAAAAAAATGGGAAAACGTATTGACTCGAGTAAAAGCCTAGGGTGTCCATCTGCATGCCTCACTGTGTCCATCTGCATGCCTCACTGTGTCCATCTGCATGCCTCACTGTGTCCAGGTGCATGCCTCACTGTGTCCAGGTGCATGCCTCACTGTGTCCAGGTGCATGCCTCACTGTGTCCAGGTGCATGCCTCACTGTGTCCATGACTAGACTGACGTTTAACATGGGAGTCTATGGAAGGGGTGCCCGGTTTGAAAAATCGGTGCTCCCCGACCGTAGGTCCTCCAGACAATAAACTTTGCACACTTGTAGAGGAGAAATGGGGCTACATGTGTGCCAAGTTTCGGGACCAAAGGACCTACAACCGTCCGGTACCGGGTCCCCAAATCACCAGAGAAATTACTGTTTAACATGGGAGTCTATGGAAGGGGTGCCCGGGTTTGAAAAATCGGTGCTCCCCGGCCGTAGGTCCCTTGGACAACAAACTTTGCACACTTATAGAGGAAGAGTGGAGCTACTTGTGCGCCAAGTTTGAGGTCCAGGATACCTACAGCCGGCCGGTATTGGGTCCTCAAAGTTCGGGAGATCAGTCGCAAAAAGGTGACTCGAGTATAAGCCGAGGGGGGCATTTTCAGCACAAAAAAATGTGCTGAAAAACTCGGCTTATACTTGAGTATATACGGTATATATAATATTCAATCATCATCATCATCATCATCTATCTATAATGTTTGGGGGTTTTAAGTAATTTTCTATCAAAAAATAAAAAAAATTTACTTGCAAACAAAGTGTCAGAAAAGGCGTGATCTTAAAGTGGTTTACCCCCATACATATTTAATTACAAAAAATTTAAATGTGCTAAAGTGCATATCGCCAATGTATTGGCCAACACAAACCAATACAGGCTTGCAGGTGACCAGAAGCTATTTTAAAACAGCGTTGTATTAATTAAAAAAAAAATTGTATATGTATGGGTTTTCTCTCTCGCTCTAAATTTTTAATATATACCGTATATACTAGAGTATAAGCCGAGGCCCTAATTTTACCACATAAAAATGGGAAAAGTATTGACTCAAGTATAAGCCTAGGGTGAGAATGCAGCAGCTACTGTAAGCGGAAAAGAGGGTCAACAATGCCCATTTACAGCCTCACTGTGCCCATTTGCACACCTCACTGTGCTTATGTCAAATATTTGGGCACTCATTTCCTTCATTCAATACATGAGTGTAAAAACAATATCAAGTGGCAAAAGGTGCTAAGAACAATATCAGGTAAAGAATAATATGACAGAACAGAGTTCAGAGAGGCTTGCACATAGCAAATAGCGTACTTTCACTGCTCATTTCCTGTGCTTGTTATTCTTGGCAGCTGGGTGCAATGGCTTTCATTATGCAAACATGAGGTCTGCCCAAAAAATTGCATGCAGGAAAATTCTAAAGTTTAGCGTGTTGTCCCTTCCTTTTTATGGTTCTGTAGCCCAACCTTACTGTGCCCATTGTGCCCGTGTGTGTGTGTGTGTGTGTGTGTGTGTGTGTGTATATATATATATATATATATATATATATACACACACACACACACACGTTTTTGTAAAAGGACAGTATGTATAGCAATACCAATAAGCACCACTAGATGGAAGCATAACCCTTCTACAGAGAATCTTCCCCTTTAATATATAGTACTGTATAACTAAAAAGGCAAAACTTTTTTCAGATCTGGATAGAGTGGAGAGGGGTTAGAAACATTATCAATTTTTTATTGCTCTCTTGGTCCCCATTACAGAGATCACTGTTCAGGATTGTCCCGATTGCCAACGTCACCACAAATGAAAGTGAGGGTAAATCCAAAATTTTAAAGTACTCACCAAAACAGAAAAAAAAAAAAAAAAAAGGAAGATCTTACAATGGGGACACTTGTTCCTGTGACAACTAAGGACTCTTACAAAAGGACTGGTTGAGCACCTTTAGCATAACTGCAGACATATTGCCTTCACCCAGGCACAGCGTACAGCCTGTCATTAACACGAATGGCTGTGTGCAGCTGTACTCATGTATATGGTTGTGCTATCAAACAAGAGTACAACATACAAGAATTTGAAAGGTTTTTTTATTTTCTCCATACAATGTACATGCGTTTACGAAAGCACCGCCGTATTTAAAAGCTACAGTGGCACATGGATGTACAAGGAGGCACGTGCATGTAGCTGTCTGCACACTGGTAAGGTTTAGCACTATACCAAGTGATGAGGAGAACCGAATCACCTAGAATGAGAGGTGGGGCACCTCCCTACTTCACATGAACAAATCAATATAGCAACAAGGGGAAAAAAAAAAGTAAAAATAGGAAGGACCTATAAGTAGTTCAAAAAGGTGCGAAGAGGGAATATGGAAGCCAGCGGTTTCTCCTAGAAAAAAACTTTATTGATCAGTATATATAAAAAAAAATTGACAAAAATTGTAATCACAGTTAATAGGCAATAATTAAAATCTGACAATGTTGTCATACATAAAAGACATGCCTGGGTGTACAGTACAGCCACATCCAAAGTCAAGCACACTGGAATGCCACATAAATCTAGAGTACAGACATATATATATATATATATCAGTTTAAAAATGAAAAGCAGGGTGTGTGTGGTCTGACTGCACGGCCCGCCCGGGTCGGTAAACATGCATGGGTGTTCTGATCAGTGTGTGTGTGAATGGGGCCTAAAAGTTCAACTGTCCAACTAGTTCCTAGAGGCAACATTCTCAGTTCTGCCACTTTTTATTCAATCTTCAAGACTTCTCACGCACATTACTTACAGCTCCAGTTTCATCACGTAGTGTTGAGATTCTCCCACTCAGCAGACTGTAAAATAAAACAGACTTATTATTTCTGGAATAATACACCCCATGCAGCAAAAAAAAAAAAAAAAAAAAAAAACTTATATTAGTGATCACTGCACTCAAAAATCTGCATGTTACGTGTATTTATAGCGGTCGAAGAAGTACAAGATAAATAGGTAATGCAAGCCCAGCATTGCATTAAAAATACATAAGCATGGTACTACCTGATACTTCAGGGCGTGGCAGATCTTATGTCCTCTTTTCACGGAGATTCCTCCCACTAACAGCTAAGTTACTGAGTGACACAGTAGTGATGTAGCAGTCAGCAATAGGAATCACAGCATCCATCAAGGAGCATGCTATATGACCCACCGTGCCAAACAACACTCTGCAAGAGAGCAAAGACTGGACTCTCCACCAACTGGACTGGTATATATTCAGCCTGTTCTTCTGAGGCATGGAGTCTCCAAACTCTGGCCCACCAGCCACGTCCGGCCCACTACAAGATTTTATACAGCAACTTTTCCTATATTTGCCCCGATACCACTTTAAGACTGTAATTGTCAGTCACATTATCGGAAAGCTCCTGATCGCAAATATGCATCAGGAGCTTTCCAGTACCCATTCATTACTGTGCTGGGAGCACGCAGGGAAGCATGCTCTCAGCAGAGTAAAGGTTTCACCTAGGGCCGTATATACGCAGGCGCGCATTACCCACTTCTGCTCCAAGAGGTTTTTTTTTCAAAAGAAATTCTCCAAGAGGTTTACCTCCCTTCATGACCAGGAATTTTTTTTGCAATACGGCACTGCGTTATTTTAAATGACAATTGTGCAGCTGTGCAACTGTGTACCCAAATAAAATGGTTGTCTTTTTTTCCCCCACAAATAGAGCTTTCTTTTGGTGATATTTGATCACCTTTGCGTTTTTTATTTTTCGCACTAGAAACGAAAATAATCAAAACAATTTTGAAAAAAAATAATTTTTTTTTGTGCTCCAAAACACACACACACAAAAACAAAAAAAAAAAATCGAATTTCTTCATCACTTTAGGCCAATATGTATTTTGCTACATATTTTTGGTAAAAAAAAAAAAAAAATCCCAATAAGCCTATATTGATTGGTTTGCGCAAAAGTTATAGTGTCTACAAATAGATTTTTTTTTTTTTACTAGTAATGGCAGCAATCACCGATTTTTAGCAGGACTGCAACATATCTGACCTTGATTGTCACTTTTTGGGGACCAGTGGCACCAATACAGTGATCAGTGCTAAAAAATGCACTGTCACTGTACTAATGGCACTGGCAGGATAGGGGTTAACATCAGGGGTGATCTAAGGGTTAAATGTGCTCCTAGGGAGTGCTTTATAACTGTATGGGGAGTTGCTTTGGCAGAAATACAGGATTTCTGTCTCCCCTACTAGCAGAACGGCTATCTGTCTCTCCCATGAACGATTGGCAAGTCCGGTGGACATCAGGTCTGCCAGACCCACCGATTAGCTCCCGTTGTGTCCAATCCCAGCGGGACCTGGCCGGCGGCAGCATGCGCACCGCAAACCCGGCAAAGAGGTTATCCCGTACATATCAGTCGGTATATGTACGTGGGGCGGTCGGCAACTGGTTAAAGTCCACCCGCCGAGAGGCCACCTATATGCGCCAGGTTGGTGGATAGTAGTTAACTACTTCAATACAGGGCATTTTCACTGCCTTCCTGCCCAGGCCAATTTTCAGCGCTGTAACATTTTGAATGACAATTGCGTGGTTGGGCGACGTTGTACCCAAATAAAATTTTGATCATTTTTTCCGCCACAAATAGAGCTTTCTTTTGGTGGTATTTGATCACCTCTGCAGTTTTTATTGTTTGCGCTATAAACAAAATAAGAGCGACAATTTTGAAAAAAATAAAACACAATACTTATTACTTTTTGTTATAATAAATATCCCAATTTAAAAAAAAAAAAAAAAAAAAAAAAAAAAAAAAAAGGGTTTCCTTAAGCCCCATACATACGTTCCGAAAATCATATGAAAAATGCTGCATTCGAATTGATCGGACGATAATCGGATAGTTAGTACAGAGCCGATCAGGACAGTTCACCCGATATTATTCTATCGGACATGCACGTAATTTTTTTTTCGTACAATGCCAGATCGTACGATTTTCGTTTAATCAGTACAGCCGTCATTCGAAAATGCAATACAAATGACATCACTTCTGATTTTTTATTCTGTCGTACGAGAATTTTCGTGACTTTAGTAAACCCATCCGATTCGACGTGAGATTAGCATGCTAAAAAAAAAAAAAAAAAAGAACCGGACGATCATTCGTTTGGTATTTGGATCGTGTGTACGGGGCATTAGTTTAGGCCGATCTGTATTCTTCTATATATTTTTGGTAAAAAAAAAAAAAAAAATCTCGCAATAAGCGTATATTGATTGGATTGCGCAAAAGTTATAGTGTCTACAAAACAGGTTGATTTATGGCATTTTTTTTTTTTTTTTTTTACTAGTAATGGCGGCGATCTGCGTTTTTTATCGGGAGTGCCACATCAGACACTTTTTTCGGACCATTCACATTTATACAGCGATCAGAGCTAAAAAAATGCACTGATTACTGTGTAAATGTGACTGGCAGGGAAGGGGTTAAATGTGTATCCTAGGAAGTAATTCTAACTGTAGGGGGAGGGGACTCACAAGGGGAGGAGACCGATCTGTGTTCCTATATACAAGGAACACACCATCGGTCTTCCCTCCTCTGACAGGACGTGGATCTGTGTGTTTACACACACAGATCCACGGTCCTGCTGTGTTAAACGGGCCATCGCGGGTGCTCAGCGAACATTGCGGCCGCGAGGCACGCGCACCGGGTCCCAAATGATGTGGCAAGAGTGCTCTCGACAATGCAGAGGACGTCATATGACGGCGGCCCGCAGGGACGGAGGGTTCCTGCCGCCGTCATATGACAATGCCTCGGGCGGTAAGTGGTTAAAAACATTCCCTCCTCCCACCTCTCCTGACTACCCTGTGTAAAATAAAAAAAAAAAAAAAAAAAAAAAAAAAGAGAAGGTGGTGTAGTTACCTATTTTTAATCCACACCGGTCATGCGATTCCGCAGCTCTGGCTCCCCTGTGTCAGTGAGCGGTAACTGCGCAAATCTTTTAATTCATTTTTTTTTTATTTATTGCAATAGATAGGTAGCAGGTTTTTAAAATTAGTGTTAGGTTTTTCTTCTACCTAAAGCTTTGCAAACTTCCAGAAGATGGCTGGGGCTATATAACTGTACAAATAAATGTCTTTATGAAATCAGTGGTGCCTCATGTATACATATTTAGAACGAACATACATACATACTGTACATACCATATTAACCACCCCATAGCAGATTTACTGCTACAGGGCAGCCTTTCTGTGCAGAATCACATATTTATATGCAATTCTGCACTTGCGCCTAGGGGGGTGCACGCGTGCGCTGCTTCTGCTGTGATCAGTCACAGCAGAAGTCGATCAGCGGGTGCGGCGAATGGACGTCAGCTGGCAGCCGCCAATCGAAGAGAGGCTGGATGAAGCTCTATTCTGACAGAGGGAATGGGATGGATTTTCTCTCCCTGCAAAGCAGGGAATAAAATCCTTCACATCCCTTAGTAACAGCAGCACACAAAAACACTGGCTAGGCACACATTTAACCCTTTGATCGCACCCCTTCCAAACCAGTGTCATTAGTACAGTGACAGTGCATATTTTTAGCACTGATCACTGTATTAGCGCCACTGGTTCCCACAAAGTGTCCACCACAATATTGCAGTCCCGCTATAGGTTGCTGATCGCCACCATTACTAGTATACAAAAAAAAAAAAAAAAAGGAAAAATTGCAGTATATATACTCACACCATAGTTGTAGACAATATAACTTTTGCACAAACCAATCAATATATTGATTATTGGGATTTTTTTTTACCAAACATATGTAACAGAATACATATTGGCCTAAAATTATGAAGAAATTCGATTTTTTACATTTTTTGTGGATGTGTTTTATAGCAGAAAAAAAAAAAAAACAATGTTTTTACTGTCTTTTTTTGGTTTATTAGTGCAAAAAATAAAACACGCAGAGGTGATCAAATACCACCAAAAGAAAGTTCTATTTGTTGGGAAAAAAAATGACATAATTTATATTTGGGTATAGCCTTGCATGACCGTGCAATTGTCAGGTAAAGTAGAGCAGTGACGTATCGCAAAGAAATGGCCTGGTCATGAAGGGGGCTAAATCTCCCAGAGGTCAAGTGGTCAAGAAGTGTTTTGATATGGGGGATGTTAGAACTTGGCACTCCCTGGTCTCTACATATCGGCTCAGAAGTAGAAAGTCCCAGAAAAGCAAAGAGGGGGGGGGGGGTGAGTCTGTATAAAACCTGTATTATAATGAAAAAAAAAAACAAAAAAAAAAAAAAAACGGCTGCACTATAAAGAAACCATGCAAAACCATTTAAGCCCTTCCATACCGGGTCATTGTAAAATGACGCCGGCAGGAACCCTCTCTCCCTCCGGGTGAACGTCATATGACATCCTGGGTTTGTGTGGGGATATCTGAATGATACCTGCAGCTAGACGCATCATTCAGATATCCTTCTCTTCTGCCGGCGATTCTGCGCACCATAAGAACGATCAAAGGTAAAATAAAAAATAAATACCGTATTTATCGGCGTATAACACGCACCCTAACTTTAAGAGGGAAGTTTCAGGAAAAAAAAACTTTCACAGCCCCCTGCGTATAACACACAGGCACAGTATACCCTCTATTTTCAGGGTAAAAAAGAGAGTGTTATACGCCAATAAATACAGTAATAACATTTTTTTTTTTAAACGCCCCTGTCCCCAATAGCTTGCGCTCAGAAGCGAATGCACACGTAAGTCCCTCCCGCATATGTAAACGCCGTTCAAACCACATATGTGAGGTATCGCCGAGTGCGTGCAACAATTCTAGCACTAGACCTCCTCTGTAATTATAACCTGTAAACATTTTCAAAGCATCGCCTATGGAGATTTTTTTTAAATAACCAAAGTTTTGCACCATTCCATGAGTGTGCGCAATTTTAAAGCGTGACATGTTAGGTATCTATTTACTCGGCGTAACAATCTTTCATATTTTACAAAAAAATTGGGCTAACTTTACAGTTTTGTTATTTTTTAATTCATGAAACCATTTGTTTTCCAAAGAAAAGGCGTTTGAAAAATTATTGCGCAAATACCGTGCAAGATAAAAAGTTGCAATAACCGACATTTTATTCCCTAGGGTGTCTGCTAAAAAAAAAAAAAAACATATATAATGTTTGGGGGTTCCGAGTAATTTTCTAGCAAAAGAATGATGATTTGTACATGTAGGAGAGAAGTGCCAGAATAGGCCCGGTATGGAAGTGGTATAAAAAGCCCGGTATGGAAAGGGTTAAATAGCACATTTCCATCCTTGAAGAACTGTATCTACAAGTAGCATAAAGCAGCACTCATACATACCTGGAAAAAAAGGAGTCTGGGATCCACATGAGTGTTTGTCTTGAAGTACTAAATCTGGAGAGAAACAAATTATTAACATTCTTATGAATGACAAATCCTATTTCTGCAGCTGCCTAGATATCAACTTCACAGCTATAAAAAGGTTTTTGACAGACAAAAAAAGAAATAAAATAAAAAATCATTCTTGTTCTGTTGCCTGCATAAGGACAATCTGGGCTCTCATTCAATCCTATAGAGAGATCTGGAGTACAAGTCGGTCATTCCCACTAACGTTCCATAGGATGGTGCGAGAGTGCAGAGGACATGCAGAGGACCAGCCATGAAGATTTTGACAAGCAGCTGTACAACACTGATCTATCGCTGGATTGGGTACAAGTTAAAGTGGTTGTAAAGGCAGGGTTTTTTTTTTTTTATCTTAATGCATTAAGATAAAAAGCCTCATGTTTGCAGCAGCCCTCCTAATACTTACCTGAGCCCCATCTCCATCCAACGATGTGCACGAATGCCTTGGTCGTCCAGGACTCTCCCTCCTGATTGGCTGAGACACAGCAGCTGTGCCATTGGCTCCCCCTGCTGTCAAACTCCGTTAGCCAATGAGGAGAGAGAGGGGGCAGGGCCGAACCACGGCTCTGTGTCAGAATTAATACATGGAGCTGCAGCTCGGGTGCCCCCATAGCAAGCTGCTTGCCGTGGGAGGCACTCAACAGGAGGGGGTGGGGGGACCAGGAGCTCCATCCAGGGACCAGAGAAGAGGAAAAATCGGGGCTTCTCTGTGTAAAACCACCACACAGGGGCAGGTAAGTAGGAAAGATTTGTTATTATAAAAAAAAAAAAAAAAAAAAAAAAAAAAAAAAAAAGGGAAAACTTTACAATAACTTTAATATATGCAACTGTAAGTGTAAGTGTAATTGCCATTTAAAGCTGAGGTCCGCCAAATTTTATTTTAATTTTTTTAAAAGTCAGCAGCTACAAATACTGCAGCTGCTGACTTTTAAAATAAGGACAATTACCTGTCCAGGGCGCCCGCGATGTTGGCACCCGAGGCCGAACCGTCGCTCGGTCCTCGGATGCTGCCGCCGCCATCTTCGGTAAGGGAATCAGGAATTGAAGCCATGCAGCTTCACTTCCTGGTTGCCTACTGCGCATGCGCGAGTCACGCTGCGCAATCCAAATGGTCCCTGTCTTCTGGGAACCGTGTCTCCCAGAAGACAACAGGGGGGGTGACGTAGAACCCCGCAGATTCTGTGGGTGTCTATACCCGGAAGTGGGTGCAAATACCTGTATTATACAGATATCTGCACCCCCCTCCCCCCTGAAAGGTGCCAAATGTAGCACCGGGAGGGGGGGGGGGGGGTCGGTAGGGTTCCGAAAAGCGAAAGTTCAATTTTTGTGTGGACAAGTTTACTTGTACAATCTGGGCCCAATTCACACCTGTAAATGAGGCCATGTGCAATTACAGGTGATAACTCTAATGGGGGTTCCCGACAATTAGCTGCAGGAGAAAGCCTCAATGAAAGCAATGGGAGGCTGACGGCTCCCACAGCTGCCTGCATGTAATCACTCATTTGCCAATTACCTCTGAGTGATTGGCCCTGGGAAAAGACCCTCTGCTGGGGTTTCTGCATGTAATCACAAGTGTGATTGGGGTCTAATGCCTCGTACACACGACCCGATTATCGTATGACGTATCCTTCGCATAAAACTAATAATATCGAATACAACAGTGCAAAATGTGCTCTACGAAAAGTACGATTTTTGTTGTACGATTCTGGTAAAACGTTCTGGTGTGTGTAGCTACGCATCTGAAACGATGTCAAATACGTGTGACCCGTGTCCTTCTGGTTTATTTTCGTGTTTCCGATCATGCGTGGTGTTCGTCTATCGGTTTTTAGCGGACGCATACCGTACTGATTACACGATTGTCGTACGATGGGCTGTCGCCCGAGCAAAAATTTTCGTGTTTGTTGCTTCGGATTTTGTTGGATGGACTGTCGTGATCGGCTGTCGAAAGCTGTGTACTACTGATCAGATTATCGAACGATCTATCCGAAAGCGATTTTTATCATCCGATAATCGGATCGTGTGTACGAGGCATAAGGCCCCTTTTAGCTTTCCGATCACATCCGCCTGATTGGACTCCCCATTCACCCCTATAGGGCAGCGAATGCCAGCTCAGCGGTGACATGTCCGCTGACGCCCGCTGCTATCCGATCCGTGAAATCCAGACGGATGGTGACCCTATTTTACAACCATCTGGGAGGATCGGATGAAATCATCCCGTTTTCATCCGATCTTCCCATAGAGGAGAACATTACTCACCCCCCCCAAAAAAAAAATTAAAATAAGTCTGGGGTTGGTAGTACTTTGTGAGCTCTGCTATTTTTCTTCAAACAGGGTGCTGTGCTGTTTGCAGGAACCTTTGTACAGCACCCCTGCTGGACCCTCCTATCGGCCTGCATTGCATAGAACAGAACAGGAGACCCAGTTATAGCATGAATGTCCGGTCTTGAACGGCCCGCCAGGTTATCTAAACTTATATATCTTTTGTGGCCCCCGACAATCTCCCAGCGCCGGGGCCACAAAAGATATATAGGTATTAGGCTGGCTGCCTCGGAGGGAGGAGGCGGGACAAGTGCCGTGCACACAGGAGGATTATTTCCTGTTTACACTGCAGCCTCTGCTAATAGGAAGTCCCGTCTCCGGCGCTGCCATTGGACGACTGTTCTGTCCATCAAAGGAGGCGGGACTTCCTCTTAAAGAGGCTGCTGTGTAAACAGGACATTCTCCTGGATATCTTTGGCGCTTGTCCTGCCTCTTCCATGTCCCCTCCAAGGCTACACTGATGGCAATGGTGGGCGAGTGCCGCATTCCTGGCAATGGTGGGCGAGTGCCGCATTCCTGGCAATGGTGGGCGAGTGCCGCATTCCTGGCAATTGGGGGTCTGCAGATGGGCACTGACCCTTATTTTGCTTCACAAATCTTTATTTAAAATTTTACGTTTTTTTCCTGAAACTTCGCTCTTAAAGTGAAGGTGCGTGTTATACGCCAATAAATACGTTATATACAAATAATACGCGCGAGCTCATCTTTTTACTCACACACAGCCACAAAGGCAAGAGAATTCTTGTTGGGCAGTGTATTAGTGCTCGAACGAACACACTTAGACCGAATTATAATGGTTCACAGAATGTCAGGCCAAATGGTCGGCCCTCACGCATGTTCACTTCATCAAATCTGGCCCTCTTTGAAAAAAGTTTGGACACCCCTGGTCTAGAATAAGGTACATAAAACTTTTCTGGTTTCATTAGCATGTTGACAAATCTCAGAAAGAAAATAGAAAACAGATTAAATATCAGCTTAAGGCTGCATTCACACCTGAGCGTAGCGAATCAGGCGTTTTTACCGTCGTTTTTACCATTGTTTTGTCGCGCGAATTTGCGCCCGTCGGAACGCTCGTTGTCGCGCTAGACGCTTGAATCGGGCGTTTCCATTACATTATATGAATCCTAAAACGCCCAATCTGCCCGATTCGCGCGACAAAAAAGGGTCCGGAACTTGTTTGAGCTTCAGGCGTTCGGCTTCAGGCGACATGGAGTGGAGATGTGAACCATCTCCATAGAGAATAATGGATTTTTTCCCCTCTAGCGTTTTGTAGCTTCAGGCTTCAGGCTACAAAACGCTCAGGTGTGAATGCAGCTTTAAAGTTGGGTGTGCGTGTCAATCTTAAAAAAAAGAGGGGTACAACCTATAATAAAATGTGCTGGGGGAGGGGAGGCAGGTTATGTGTAGAAGTGAGAATGCTCCTTTACTCTGATAATAACAAATGGCACCCACCAGTGATCAGGCACAGATGACTTACTAAAAAAGAATGAAAAGCATGCAAGTCATTTACACGATCTGAACAAAGCCCAAAACATTTTCTGAAAAAGAACTAAAAGCAACACTGCAGGAGCAGAAAATGTAACCCGCCTATATCTAATAGACGTCCCCAGTATACAGTGGCCTGCTCTGTATGACAGGTCTTAGAAATTTGCATCATTAAAATGTCTTTATTCTTTATTTTTGAGCATATTGATCAACTCAGCTAAATCAATTAAAAGGAGGTCACCTTAGTAACACGTTACACTAGGGCCGAAACAACTAATCGATTAATATTTTCATAATCTATTTATCGGCCAGTAACATAATGGGGTTAAAAAAAAACTAAAATGAGCCCTTTACAGTACAAAGAGCAAATCGCTACTGTAAATATTACTTTCACTGTCCCACAGTAAAAAATGAACCCCTTACAGCGATTATTTGCTCTTTTTGTACTAATTTTCGTTTTTTTAACAGCATTATGTTACTAAACATCTCAGGCCCGGGTCACACCTCTGTGTTTTTTTGGTGCTTTTTTCAGAAACACACTACAGGTCATTTACATGGTTTCCTATGGGACACGTTCACATCCATGATTTTTTCAGCTGCTGCGTATTTGGAAAGGGCAACGACTTTTTTTAACGCAAAATGTTGCCATTTTGTTTTTTTGGTTCAATATACTTCAATAGAGAAGCTGCAGAAAAGCATGTAATAATGTGTTTTTGCGGCAATTTGTGTTTTTTAGTCTGCCCAACAACAAATTGGGCAAAAAAAAAAAAAAAAATTTAAAATGCAAATCGCAGCAAAATTACCTTTTTTTCTTTTTTTTTTTTAAACGGTTATTAACCGATTAATCGAAACAATAAAATCGACCAACTAATCGATTATGAAAATAATCGTTAGTTGCAGCCCTACGTTACACCCATATTCAAGGTGGAACATGCAACATACTACAAATGCACCAGCCCCTGCACCCCGAATCCCCGTTTCGATATCGAATTGAGGGGGGGGGGGATCTTCTCTCCTCGCTCACTGTCACAATCTAAAAAAGAAATAAAAGCGGTCGCGTACAGTTTTGCCCGCCTCATCCATTCATAGTGTTCTGTGCTTTTGTGGCCATCGGCTTGTGGTTCTTCATTAAAGTGGATGTAAACCCAAATTTTTTTTTTTTTTTTGCTGTCACAATGTAGTGTATAACATTTCCCATCATTTGTGCCAGGTCTTGCCACAAAGAGTTAATCCAGCTTTGAGCAATCCTCTTTTATTGTTCAGGGAGATAAAACGGACAAGCAGAGAAAAAAAAACCTTTGTCCGTTCCGCCCCCTTGCTTTGAGTGAGTGAGTAACTTGTATAGCGCTGCAATTGCGAACTAAATCGCCTCAAGGCGCTTTGCATCCAGTGTCGTTGAGATCGTTAGAAGAGATGGGTCTTTAGTATTTTCCGGAAGGCCCGATGGTTTTCTTCCATGCGGATATTCGTGGGTAGCGCATTCCATAGCCTTGGTCCTTGGACAGCAAACCTTCGTTCTCCCTTGGCTTTGTAGCGGGTCTTGGGGATGTGGAGGAGGTTTTGGTTAGTTGATCGAAGGTCACGAGTAGTGGTGTAGTGTTTTATTTTCTCGCATAAGTATTCAGGAGCGTTTCCTTGTGCGCATTTGTGGGTGAGGCAGAGGGTCTTGAATGTGATCCGATCCTTTGAGCGACAGGTTATTTACATATCTTGTTCACTAGCTTTAGACAGGCATTATTTTTTTTAATTCCCCCCCCACTCCTTTACTGAAGTCATGTGGTTACTTTTCTGGAATTTGACTGAATGTTAGTGATCATAGCAGAAGGAATACACAGGAGAAAATGCATGTTGACAAGGGGAATGTAGAGGTGGGCGGGGAGTCTGACATCACGACTCCACCCACCGAGCTCCAGACAACAGATCCACCCACAGAATTTGCAGTTTTTCAGTTCTTATAACAGACAGAGGGGAGACATTTGACAGATAAGGATACATGCAGGAGGCATCTATATCCTTATAGATCAGTACTATGGCAGTAGTTTAGAAAGGATGAGAGGTGGGTTTACATCCACTTTAACTATCATGGCACCGTTGAGCGCACTAGGTAGTTCATGGTCTCTTCCTGTCCGTCTGTATCTGCCTGTCCATATGAGGTATGAGCAGACAGATACACTGACGAGTCTGCAGGACCGTGGCATTACACCCACAATCTTCTGATCGTAGGTGCAATGCTTTACAGGTCCTTAACAAATAAAATACATATTATTTTACCTGCAAAATATAAATTAAAAAAATTTTACATTTAACCTTTTTTTGTAAAAGTGAACTTATCGTTTAAGACACTCTTTTCTGCATAATTTTATTAAATTGAATGATTACAATTAAACATGTCAAACCATTTACACCCGTTCATTGCTATGTTCATTTTCAATGGCACCCCAGTGCACTAAGGCAACACACAGGTGCTGCAACACACACCCACACATTGTAGTGCACCCAGCGCTACAAAAAATGCCGCATGACCGTTCTGGTGTTTCATTTAAGTGGGCTGCGCTAATGCAACACACCAAATCATGGAGGTGTAGAGAGGTCCTAAACAAATTCCCATATGCTGTAGCCAAAGGGTCAGTCTGAAATGTGCGGATGGATCTTTAATCCCTTCTCCTCTCTATATATATGCATCATCAAAGAGGGTGGGCTTTAACATCCATACACAGCATGTATGTATCCATGGGCAGAAGAGGTTTCTGTACTGAGAGCGCACTCACTGCATGCTCCCAGCACTGAGACCGAGCTGTCAGTGACAGCTCTCCATCTCTAGTAATGATTGGGATCCAACAATCATGTGACCACTGACAGTCATTCACAGTGGTCCCGTGACCACACAGACCTTACCGTCCGACCAGACATAATAATCCAGTTACTGGGACAATAGGACCGGGCAGGAAGGGGTTAAGGCAGGGCTTGACAAATTTGCTTGGAATCTAGGAGCCAGCTAAAAAAGTTAGGAGCCAGGAACGCGCCCCGTCCCGCCGAGCTCGCGCGCAGAAGCATACGTGAGTAGCGCCCACATATGAAAGCGGTGTTCAAACCACACATGTGAGGTATCGCCGCGATTGGTAGAGCGAGAGCAATAATTCTAGCCCTAGAACTCCTCTGTAACTCAAAACATGCAACCTGTAGAATTTTTTAAACGTCGCCTATGGAGATTTTAAAGGGTAAAAGTTTGTCGCCATTCCACGAGCGGATGCAATTTTGAAGCGTCACATGTTGTGTATCAATTTACTCGGCGTAACATTATCTTTCACAATATAAAAAAAAAAAAAAAAATATTGGGATAATTTTACTGTTGTCTTATTTTTTAATTTTAAAAAAAGTGTATTTTCTCCCAAAAAAGTGCGCTTGTAAGACCGCTGTGCAAATACGGTGTGACAGAAAGTATTGCAATGACCGCCATTTTATTCTCTAGGGTGTTAGAATAAATTTTATATATATACACACACATACACACACACACACACACACACACACACACACACACACACATATATATATATATATTATACTAGGGCTGGGCGATTTTCCCCCCAAAAAAAATCTGCGATTTTTTTATAAAAAAACTCGATTTACGATTCGATTTTTTTTTATTATTATATTAATTAAAGTGCATCAACAAACAAAATTGCAAAGGCAAACCCTTTCTCTAACTGCAAAGTCAGTGTGCAACAAACACACAATATAATCCAGCACTCATGGAACATACATTATTAACTATTGAAAACTCTTGAAACTCTGTGTGTGATTCCTTCTGTCCCAGCCTTGCTGCGATCCTGGCTCTGCATCCTTTTGGGTTGGAGGGCCCTCCACACGCTGGTCTGCCTGTTGTCCATCATTCAAGGTACTGTGCTCACACTGAGATCATGCCACAGGCTTTGTTTTGACTTTTTTAACCCCTCCTTGCTCCACGGATGTCACTGCAAGTTTAACAAGTTTGTCACCACTGGCAACTGGAGAGTTAAGATTCATTTGCCCTCTGCACATTTGGGATTGGATCCCTCTCTTTATTGTGATAAATGGACTAAGTTTTTTTATCAATTCTTCAAGAGTTTTCAATAGTTAATAATGTATGTTCCATGAGCGCTGGATTATATTGTGTGCATGTTGTGTATTTTGTACTTCTGGGTACGGATTTTTTCTTGCTGCGCTGGATCCTGTTTTTTCCCCCTTTTGGATACTTTGTACTTCCCAAAATATTTGGGATTTTTTTCTTATTATTATTATCATCCATTATATTTTTTTCTTTATCCACCAATTTAGCGCGTGTGACCTTTTGTTGTTTTTTGCAGTGTGCAACAAAGATTGTTAAACATCCAAATTATTAATACTGTATTTGGATTTAGCTACTAAAACAACAAAAAATCATGAGGTTACTCTTAGTTGAATTGAACTGTGTCCATGCCTCACTGTACCCGTGTCTCACTGTGCCCGTGCTTCAATCACTGTGCCCGTACCTGATGCAGATTTTCATGGGATACGGATTTTACTGCTACACCGGTGGCCATTCCAGTATTCAAAAGCTGCGCCTCCTCCTCGTCTGTGATAGGCGGAACACTCAATTTCCCAGCATTCAGTGTTCCGCCTATCATGGTCATCCTCATAACACAGACGAGGATGAGAGGATGTCCGTGATAGGCTGAATACTGCCTGCTGTGAAATTGAGTGTTCCGCCTATCACAGACGACGAGGACTCGGGAGGCGCGGCTTTTGAACACTGCAATGGCCGCCGACTGTCTGCATGACACGCTGATCAGGTAGGCAGATGGCGGCTGCAGCGAGTAGATGTAATTGGGGTAACGCTGCCCAGTGCCATTCCGGATACGCCCCCTGCAGTCCTGCTACGGAAACTTTGAAGGGAAAAATTAAAAAAAAAAAAAAATCTAAAAAAATCGATTTTCTTCAAATCTGAATCGATTTAAGCTCAAAACTCGATTCAAGATTAAAATCGATTTTTTTTCCCAGCCCTAATATATACATATACACACACACACACACACACATATATATTATATATATATTATATATAATGTTTGGGGGTTCTAATTAGAGGGAAGGAAAATGGCAGTGAAAACAGACAGGGGAAGCTCCATTAGCATTGCTGGTTGTCTTGTCATACCAACGGCCACCACAAGATGGTGCCAGATCGCAGAAGGAAGCATAGGCCTGCAGAAGGCGACAAAGCCGTGGCCTCAATTACCGGCCGGCGCGGCCCGACACGATCGCGCGCACGGAGACACAGGATACCCCAGCTGTGCCGCCGCAGACCCCAGGTCGCTAATTCTAGTCGCAATTGCGACCTGTCGCCCGGGGTTTGTCGAACCCTGGTTAAGGAAAGATGTACAAATGGCCGCGTTAGCAGTAAGATACTGTAAGTAGTGCAACAAAAAACAGGAGATCGCCCCAGGACTTTAAATGAGGTGAATGCGGTTAGCCAACAATTGACAGAGTAAATGCAGTCTTAAAATTGTCATGCAAACATAAACATGAATCCTAGCCAAGCCACTGAAATGATACATACAGTAAAAAAAAATCATTACACGTATCATGGTATAAAATGTAAAATTGCAAAGTACACAGGCATTAAAAGTATCCCAACGGGTTTTGCAAGACCATGCTCGCTTTATCAGGGGTAGATGCGTGTGATACTGTAAGTCAGCCATTCTCAACCAGGGTTCCGTGGAACCCTAGGGTTCCTCCAGAGGTGGCTAGGGGTTCCTTGAGCTGTGGCTGATTTACCTCCTGTTTGATGGTGCCGACATAATTCTGAGCCAATGTCACTTGGAGGAGCCAGTGGTATGGCACCAATGATCTTTCTAGCTCTCTGTAAGGGGGGCATTCTTACCACCACTGTAAAAAAGGGCATTCTTCTCACTGACTGAATGCGTTTTATTAGGGGTTCCCCCGAGACCTGAAAATTATTTTAAGGGTTCCCCTGGGGTAAAAAGGTTGAGAAAGGCTGCTGTAAGTAGTGTGACTTGGCGAATGTATAAAAACTCACTCAGCAAGTTCACAAACACTGCATGGTGTATAGGAATGAAGGACATTCTGGTTAAAATGCAATTAAACCTCTGCGAAACAGAAAAGGTAAATGTCCTTATTAAAAGTCAGCAGCTACAGTGTTTTTGGCTACTGACTTTAAATACCGTAAATAAAAAATTACCTACCTGAGCCCCTTCTCTCTCCAGCAAAGTCCACAATCCCCTAAGCCATCCAGGACACGCCTCCTGATAAGCTGAGAGAGCAATGGTGCCATTGGCTCCCACGGCTGTCAAGCAGTCAGTCAGCCAATCAGGGGAGAGGGGGTGGGGCCAGGTCGGGGCTCCGTGTCTGAATGGATACACGGAGCTCTGACTCAGCTTGGGTGCCCCCTGTAGCAAGCTGCTGGCTGAGGGGAACTCAAAGGAGGAAGGGGCCAAGAGCAGCGAAGAGCAACCCGAGAAGAGGAGGATCTGGGCTGTGCAAAACCAACTGCATAGAGCAGGTAAGTATAACAGGTTTGTTATTTAAGATCTCGAGCCAGCACTGCTCTCTCTATCCCTCCTCACTAGACTCAGTGAGAGTCATTGGCTCCTGCTGCTGCCAATCAAATCATGTGAGCAGCAGTGTGTGTCAATACATTGAACCCACATGAGTTGCCCCCTCTAGCAAGTGACTTGCTGGGAAGGTACTGGAGGGCAGGAGGAGCCAGGGGTGTTGACGGGGGACCCCAGAAGATAAGGAATCAAGGCCGTTCTGTGCAAAACCATTACACAGAGCATGCAAGTATGATTATTATTTTTTTTAAACAAACAAACAAAGAGGAGAAACCTTTAATATCACTTGAAGCCTCCATTCCAGCGATGCGACGTCCACGAGCTCCCTCCACAATGCCGATGTGCGCTCTTCTCTTGGGTGCAGGGTCTTTGTCCATCTTGATTGGCTGGCGTGAGATTACATAACTCCCTCACATGCGCACAAATGTTCTTTCATCCCCCATACTGATGTGTGCTGGGAATAGACACTGAGCACACATGGCTCACTTTATATTCTGAAGACTATAAAGGCAGATCCTGCATACTCCCAATTTTTTATTCTTTAAAGCGGAGTTCCACCCAATTTTTTTTACTTTTTTTTATTCCACTCCTCACCCCCTTACATGCCACATTTGGCATGTAATTTTTTTTGGAGGGGAGTGGGGGCTTCAGTAGGAGTGGGACTTCCTGTCCAACTTCCTCCTTCCGCCCTGGAGCCGCCTAGGCGATACGTCATATCGCCTTGTGGCGGCTCCTCCCTGTAGGCGATCACCTGGGACGTGACAGGTCCCAGGCGATCGCCTGTCCACTCACAGAGCGCTGCGCCGTTCGCGCATGCGCAGTGAGTGCCCGGCCGTGAAGCCGAAAGCTGTCACGGCCGGGTGCCCACACTGTGAATGGACGCGCCGGCGGAGGAGGGGGGAGAGGAGCGGAGCTCCAGGCGGCGCGTCGCTGGACAGTGGAACAGGTAAGTGTATGTTTATTAAAAGCCAGCAGCTACATTTTTTGTAGCTGCTGACTTCTAATAAACATAAAAAAAGGGTGGAACTCCGCTTTAACTTTAGTTCTGCTTTAAACCAGTAGTAAACCACCGGCGATTTTTAACCTGCAAGGCAATGTCATAATGTACTAGCTTGCATCGCATACTAGCACATTATGTGAAACTTACCTTAAAACGAAGTCCCCTTCCAGCCGTCACCATTGACAGGGCTTCCATCTTCACCCAGTCTTCTTTCTGGATTTGCAGACTCCAGCTGCGTGAGTGGCCGGAGCCAGGATGGCGTCACTCCCGCACATGTACGTGGGATCCGCCATTTATGGCACAGGACTCTGAAGAAATTCCCGTGGCTTAATCTCCTTAACCACTTAACGACCGCCCACCGCCGATTTACGTTGGCAGAATGGCACCGACAGGCAGAATCACGTAGATCTACGTGATCGCCTTTGTGCAGTTGGGGGGTCCATCCGGACCCCCCTTCACTGCAGTGAGCGGCCGTTAAGTGTTCGGGAGCGATCAGGCATGAGGGGGCGGCCGCTCGATTCCGCCCCCCCCGTCGCGATCGCTCCCGGCGAATGAAATTGCTTCCTCCTGCCTGAAATGTAAACACAGGCTGGAGGAAGTGATGTCATCTCCCTCGCCGCGGTCTTTTCGTTCCCGGCGCCGAGATGAGAAGAAGCAGGTTAGTGCACCAACAGTCCACTGACACGTAGGTACACATAGGCACACAAATCACCCCCCAGTCACCCCCAGATCACCCCAAAGCCCCCAATCACAGTGTCACTGATTGCAGTGATCATTTATTTTACTGATCACTGCATTTAGTGTCATCTGTGATTGTAAAAAGTTGCAGGGCAGTTAGGATTAGGCCCCTTTAGGTCCAGGGTAGCCCCCTAACCCCCCCCCCCTAATAAAGGTTTAACCCCTTGATCACCCCCCAGGTAACCCTTTCACCCCCTAACTTCAGCGTCACTAAGCGATTGTTTTTCCGATCGCTGTATTCGTGTCGCTGGTGTTTTAGATAGGCAGTTATTTTTTTTTAGGTTCGCCGCAGGTTTTTATTAGTGTCAGGTACCCCCATATTTAACCTAATAAAGGTTTTAACCCCCTGATTGCCCCTAGTTAACCCTTTCACCAGTGATCACCATATAAAGGTTACGGGTGACGCTGGTTGATTAGTTTGCTTTTTATAGCATCAGGGCACCCGCCGTATATAACCCAATAAAGGTTTAACCCCCCTGATCGCCCGGCGGGTGAGATCAATTAGGTTTTAGCGCCAGAGAGGGTCTGCGTCGCCCCAGGCAGTGTTAGGTTAGTGCCAGTAATGCTAACACCCACGCGCAAAGCATACACCCCCCTTAGTGGTATAGTATCTGACCAGATCTATACTAGCATCCCCAGCGGTTTAGGGTTCCCAAAAACGCAGTGTTAGCGTGATCAGCCCAGATACCTGCTAGCGCCTGCGTTTAGCCCCTCCGCCCAGCCCAGCCCACCCAAGTGCAGTATCGATCGATCACTGTCACTTACCAAACACAACACACATAACTGCAGCGTTCGCAGAGACAGGCCTGATCCCTGCGATCGCTAACAGTTTTTTTGTAGCGTTTGATATATTTGCTGACGACAGTCAGGTGCTTTTTTTCCTGTGAATCTTACTAGTGTACCCCTAAATTTAGAGCCCAAAATGGCAAGACGAAGGTACACTAGTAAAGAGGCCTACGAGATTCTGAGCATGACAGATAGTTAAGGGGAGGTCACGTATCTGTCAGATTCAGGCTCAGAATATCTTCCCGTAGAAGACAGTGACGTCAGCGGCCCCACGTCAGATAGCTCTGACGACGAAGTTGAGGTCCCTGCTAAGGTCAGGTGTACCCGATCCTGATCTTCTGAGGTTGTTGAGGAGCAAGAACCGCAGGTCTCTCGTATCATGGAGCAGAGTAGTACTAGCGCCGCTATTCCTTCTGGTGAACTGGCAAGCACCAGCGGCCTAGTACAGCCTGGACGTACATCCAGCACTGCAGTAACACTTGGTGACGTGGCGAGTCCCATAAGTGCAGTTCAAGCTGGCGAGGTGGCAAGCACAAGTAGTGTCCCGCTGCCACCAAGAAGACAAAGGCAGGCCCATCGTGCCCATACTGCCCTTCCTGCAGAATTCGCCTATCCTGATTGGGTCCCCACCACTTCTGCAGAACCCGTACTTCCCCCATTCACTGCCCAACCCGGTATTCAGGTGGAAACAGCTGATTTTATTCCAATTGATTTTTATTCGCTGTTTTTCACGGAAGATCTCTATAGATCTATTGTGGACCAGAGTAATTTATATGCTGGTCAATTTATCGCCGCTAACCCCCAGTTGCCTAAAATTGTCAGAAATTGGAAACCAATTACGGTTTCCGAATTTAAGACCTTTCTGGGCCTTTCCCTCAACATGGGCACACATAAATTTCCGTCATTGCGTGCTTATTGGTCCACGCACCCAATTGACCACATGCCCGTGTTCTCTGCCTCCATGTCCAGGGCACGATACGAGCAGATTTTGCGGTTCATGCACTTCAACGACAATGAACTTTGTCGTCCACGTGGGGACCCTGAATACGACCGGCTCTATAAAATTCGGCCCCTCATAAACCACTTCAACGAACGTTTTGCAGCCTTGTTTACTCCCGATCAAGTTGTCTGCGTTGATGAGTCCCTGATTAAATTTTCTGGCCGCTTGTCTTTCAAGCAGTACCTTCCCAGCAAGCGTGCCAGATACGGGGTCAAGCTCTACAAGTTCTGTGACAGGGCAACAGGCTATGTAGTGAACTTTACGGTTTATGAGGGAAAAGATAGTCAGATTGAGTCGGTCAACTGCCCGGATTACATAGGGAGCGCTGGCAAGATAGTGTGGAACTTGGTGTCACCCTTATTCGGAAAGGGGTACAACTTGTATGTGGACAATTATTACACGAGCGTGCCACTGTTTAGTCACTTGTTTGATCATCAGATTGGAGCATGTGGCACCGTGCGACCTAATCGCCGGGGCTTTCCCCAGCGGCTTGTAGATGCCCGTCTTAGGCTGGGGGAGAGAGCCTGCTTGAAGTGTAATAACTTGCTCGCTATGAAGTGGAGGGACAATAAGAATGTTTTCCTTCTTACCTCCCTTCATGCAGACACGACAGTCCAAATTCGTACGGCGACTGGTGTTGTGGAGAAACCCCTCTGTGTCCACGAATATAACCAAAATATGGGAGGGGTGGACCTCAACGACCAGTTGATGGCGCCGTATCCAATTGACCGTAAGGCGAGACGCTGGTACAAAAAAGTGTCTCTATCATTATTCCAATTGGCTTTGCTGAACGCTCATGTGCTATACAGAGCTTCAGGCGGGACGTTATCTCTTCTAAAATTCCAGAATGAGATAGTCACAGAACTCCTGTATCCAGGCGGTTCTGCACCTCACCATCCCCTACCAAATGCAGTAAGCCGGCTGCATGAGAGGCATTATTCGTATGTCCTCCCGAGTACCCCTACCCAAAGCCACCCCCAAAAAAGATGTTGTGTCTGTAGCAAGCGCGGATTTAGGCGTGACACCCGTAGTTTTTGTCCACTCTGTCCTGACAAGCCTGGTCTTTGCCAAGGTGAATGTTTTGAACGCTACCACTCAAAAGTAAAGTTTTAGCGTAGGGTACAGCATTTCACAGACTAGGACACACTTACACAGGGTCTCCCAAGATGCCATTACATTTTGAGAGACCCGAACCATTACAGTTGTAAAGTTACAAAAAAAAGTGTAAAAAAGAAAAACACAAAAAAAATATAAAATAAAAAAACCAAAAATAGTTGTCGTTTTATTGTTCTCTCTCTATTTTCTCTCTATTGTTCTGCTCTTTTTTACTGTATTCTATTCTGCAATGTTTTATCATGCTTGCTTTTTTGTTTTCAGGTGCGCCATTCAACTGCAGCGCGGAATTATTTATCTTGACAGCAACAGCGTTTGCTCCCACGATGCATAAAGCCGTGACTCCAGTGCTGTAGGAGGTGATTTCACCACCACAGTTAAAAAAAAGAGCATATATGCCGAAGCATGGGGGCAGCAGGGGCGGAGGAGCGATTTTGCTCCTAATGCCGCGTACAGACGGTCGAAATTCCGACGGAGGCCTGCCCGTGGAAAATTCCGACCGTGTGTACGCGGCATGATGCCCCCATGCTTCGGCATATATATATATTTTAGGCACAGGTTGCGTTAAAACATTTTTTTATTTTTTACTAGGTTTTGTTTTGGTATTTGCTTTGCAGGTATGGCATGGTAAGGTCTTACTGTTGTACTGTAATGTTAACCACCATTTGCTTAGCAGGTACGCCATTCAGTTGCAGCGCGGATCTATTTATCTTGACAGCAACAGCGTTTGCTCCCATAAAGCCGTGACTCCAACGCTGTAGGAGGTGATTTCACCGCCACAGTTAAAAAAAATAGGATTTTTATAACAGCTTACCTGTAAAATCCTTTTCTTGGAGTACATCACGGGACACAGAGCGACATAGTCATTTCATTACTAATGGGTTATATAGATACCGTCAGGTGCTGGCACTGGCAGCTTCCAAAACCGGAAGTACCCTCCCCTATATAAGCCCCTCCCATCCGGGAGCACCTCAGTTTTGTAGCAAAGCAATAAGTGTCCCCAAAGAGGGGCGGGAGCTCTGTGTCCCGTGATGTACTCCAAGAAAAGGATTTTACAGGTAAGCTGTTATAAAAATCCTATTTTCTTTCTCGTACATCACGGGACACAGAGCGACATAGTCATTACTAATGGGATGTCCTAAAGCAATGCCAAATGAGGGGGGGGGGGGGGGGGATACACCATATATAAGCTGAGCGCTATCAGACATGAGGATCTTTTGCGGCCTGCAACACACTGCGCCCAAAGGCGACATCCTCCTGACTTCTAACGTCCACCTGGTAGAACCTAGTAAACGTGTGAACTGAAGACCATGTTGCGGCCTTACAGATTTGAGCCAGGGAGGCCTGGTGATGCACTGCCCATGAAGTTCCAACTGCTCTCGTGGAGTGCGCCCTAACTTTGAACGGAGGCGGTCTCCTTCTCAAGCCATAGGCTTGCATTATGACCTGTCGAATCCACTTGGCTAAAGTAGATTTTGACGCTGCCTGACCCCTTCTGGGGCCTTCCGGCAGAATAAACAAAGTATCCGTTCTGCGAATCTGAGCAGTGGCTTTTAGATAAGCTTTAACTGCTCTTACTACATCCAAAGAATGCAATAACTTTTCCTCTACCGAACTAGGTTTGGGGAAAAAAGAAGGAAGAACCACATCTTGGTTCAAATGAAACCTCGATACCACCTTAGGAAGAAAGGCTGGCTGAGGACGTAATACTACTCTGTCCTTATGGATAACCAGATATGGCTCTTTACAGGACATAGCTGCTAATTCCGACACTCTTTTAGCCGAACAAATGGCTACTAGAAAAATCAATTTCCAGGTGAGAAGCACCAAGGAAATATGCTGTAATGGTTCAAATGGTTGTTTCTGTAAAACCGACAGAACCAAGTTTAGATCCCATGGACATATGGGAATATTAACCGGAGGACTAATACGCATCACTCCTTGTATAAAGGCTTTGACTAGTGAATGCGAAGCCAAGGGCCTTTGAAAAAATATTGACAAGGCCGAAATCTGACCCTTGATAGTACTCAAGGCAAGCTTCCTATCTACAGCCCATTGTAGGAAGTCCAGAATCCTACCTATTACGTATTTACGTGGATGCCATTTCTTGGCCTCACACCAGGCGATGTACGCCTTCCAGATTCTATAGTACAGGGGTCTCAAACTACCGGCCCGCGGGCCATTTGCGGCCCGCGAACAGGTTCCAATTGGCCCGCAGGCAGGGGCCGATGGCTCAGTGTGTCACTCGTCTCTCTACCTTTCTCGGAGTCTGTCTGTGTGGACAGAGCCGGTGCTCCCACTAGGCAGCCACCTAGAACGCAGCTGACCCTTGCCTTATCTCTTCCTCCTCCTTGTCGCCCCCCCTCAAACTTCCGGCAGAGCCGCTGATAGGGGACCAGGACAGGACAGGACCAACCCGCAAGGCTACCAGCGGCAGTGTGCAGCTTCCCGCCCCTCTCCCTCCCATCGGTTTTGACATGCTGGAGGGAGAGGGATATCTGTGTGTAACAGGGCAGGCAGCCAATAGCGCTGCTCTTCTGAGTGGGAGGGCGTGACTGCTAAGTTGCTTCGCCTCCCACCACCTCTTTAGCCAATCAGATTGTCCAGCCCGCCACATTTTAGAAGAGGCTAGTGGCCAGAGCAGGGCGGGATGCAGAAGATCCGACATACCTGAACATGAAGAAGGTATGAGATCAAACATGTTACAATGCTGGCTACAGAAATCTAATCAGCATTCTCCTGTCCTGTGTTCAATGTAAATAAAAACAGATAAGAAGCAGTGTTAGAAGACGGAGGGAATCAGTGTGATCACTGCATATTCCACACACAGCACAGGAGAAGGAGACGCACTGATCGAGGGGTGATTTCCCCCATCTTATCACACTGCTTCTTATCTGTTTTTATTTACACTGAACACATGACAGGAGAATGCTGATTAGCTTTCTGCAAGAAGCTGGAACTTCAGCTGTTTCTATATAGCTATTTGTGCCAGAGTCCTGTGCCAGCCATCCCTGATTTGTTTGACATTTTCCTTGTTATCTTTTGAAGGCATTAGCTGGTCAGGCTGGGAGCTTCACAGACCTGTTAACCATTTACTGTCCTCCTGTGCTTGAGAAATGACTGTTGGCAAAGTTTTTTTTTTGGCACTTTATTATATCTTGTAAACTCCTGTTGCAGTGCAGCAATCAATGTTTTTTCCACACTGTTCACTGCTAGCCTAGGACACACTTGTACAATGTCTGCAGTCTCTGACCATCTCCTGTATCATGTCTGCAGTCTCTGACCCTCTCCTGTAGTACATTTTGCAGTCTCTGACCCTCTCCTGTACTATGTCTGCAGTCTATGACCCTCGCCTGTAGTACGTTTTGCAGTCTCTGACCATCTCCTGTATCATGTCCGCAGTCTCTGACAATCTCCTGTATCATGTCTGCAGTCTCTGACCCTCTCCTGTAGTACATTTTTCAGTCTCTGACCCTCTCCTGTACTATGTCTGCAGTCTATGACCCTCGCCTGTAGTACGTTTTGCAGTCTCTGACCCTCTCCTGTACTATGTCTGCAGTCTATGACCCTCGCCTGTAGTACGTTTTGCAGTCTCTGACCATCTCCTGTATCATGTCCGCAGTCTCTGACCATCTCCTGTATCATGTCTGCAGTCTCTGACCCTCTCCTGTACTATGTCTGCAGTCTCTGACCCTCGCCTGTAGTACGCTTTGCAGTCTCCGACCCTCTCCTGTAGTATTTCTGCAATAAAGGAGGGCTACAGGCATGAATGAATTAATGTACTGCCACTGCTGGTCATGGTCACTGATGAATTAATGTTTTTGTGCGTGTTTGCAAAATTAAAGTGGGCCGGTCTGGATGAAGTCCAGGGCCAAATTTTTGTCCCAGTCCAGCCCTGCCAGGAGGAGAGGTAAGTGAGCCATCACACTGAGGCTAAGTCCTTAGGTAGGTGACTGGGTTTGAAATTTGTGAGCAGGGGGTATTTGTGAAGTGTAGGGGGGTATTTGTGAAGTGTAGGGGTAGTGCTGGGGGTTAATAGTGCGTCTGCTGACACCAGTGCTGTTTTTGAAGTTTGAAAGTTTGCATGCGGCCCCCATGTGATATGAAAACTTGTCTTGTGGCCCTCAGGTAATTTGAGTTTGAGACCCCTGCTATAGTAGATCTGCCTGGATACCGGCTTCCTGGCATTGATCATGGTAGATACCACAGCATTAGAGAGCCCTCTCTTTTTTAGAATGTGGGCTTCAATAGCCAGGCCGTCAAACCTAGGGCTGGTAAGGAAGGGTGGTATATCGGTCCTTGCGAAAGCAGGTCCGGACGATGTGGGAGGGTCCAAGGACTCCCCACAGACATTTTTACAATCTCCGCGTACCATGCTCTTCGGGGCCACGCTGGAGCCACCAGAATCACTGGTTTCTTTTCTACCCTGATTCTGCGGAGTAATCGAGGTAACAATTGTGGCGGTGGGAATGCATATATCAGCTTGAACTGATCCCAAGGGAACACTAGGGCATCCGAGCCGCAAGCTAGGGGATCCCTTGTCCAAGAGACAAACCTGTCCACTTTTGTGTTGAATCTGGATGCTAGCAGATCTACATCCGGTGTTCCCCCACCGCTGACATATTGTCCGGAAAACCTCGGGATGAAGGGACCATTCCCCTGGGCATAATTGTTGGCGACTTAGAAAGTCCGCCTTCCAATTCTCCACTCCTGGAATGAATACCGCAGATATGGCTGGGACATATCTTTCTGCCCATCTCAGGATGTAATTTACTTCCCTTTGGGCTGCACGACTCCTGGTGCCCCCCTGATGATTGATATATGCCACTGCTGTGGCATTGTCTGATTGAATTCTGACAGGGGACCCTTGGAGTTTGGATGTCCATGCTACTAGGGCATACCGGGCTGCTCGTATCTCTAAGAGATTGATGGGCAGGGCCTTTTCCGCATCCGACCATCTGCCCTGGAGAGACCATTGCTCCAGTACTGCTCCCCAGCCTATAAGGCTGGCATCTGTAGTGACCACCTTCCAGGAAATCGGACTGAAGGATTTCCCTCTTTCCAGATTCTGGGGAACCAACCACCAGTGGAGGCTCTTGCGAACGGAAGGGGACAAGGACATTGGTAAGTCCAGAGCCTGAACTTTTTTGTTCCAGGCTGACAGTATGGCCCTTTGCAACTTCCTTGAATGGAATTGACCGTAGGGTACTGCTTCGAATGATGCCACCATTTTTCCCAGCAGCCTCATGCACAGGCGTATGGATGGCTGTCTTTTTGAACCCACTAAGTGGATCAAATCTCTCAAAGACGACCCCTTTTCTTGAGGCAAGAAAATTTTTCTCTGGTCTGAATCCAGCCTTAGCCCCAAGTATTCCAGACTTTTGACTGGTTTTAGGGCTGACTTGTCTCGGTTGATAATCCAACCGTGATATTCCAGATACTCGATTGTCTCGTGAACAACCACTTCTAGTTTTTCCACTGAGTGGTCTATCAGCAACAAGTCGTCTAGATATGCCATTATCGTTACACCTCGTGTTCTTAGATTGGCCAATAATGGGGCCAGAATTTTTGTGAACACTCTTGGTGCTGTGGCCAGACCGAAGGGTAAGGCTCTGAACTGAAAATGGCGCCCTTCTACCGCAAAGCGTAGAAATTTTTGGTGGGCTGGAAAGATGGGAATGTGCAAATAAGCATCTTTGATGTCGATCGAGGCTAACCATTCCTCCCCTTGTAGGGCAGTGGCTACCGATCAGGACTTTCCGGATGGAGTCGATCCGATATGTAGGAATTTGTTTAGCCCTTTTAGATTTAATATGGGCCTCACGTCCCCGTTTGGCTTCGGGACTGTAAAGAGGTTTGAGTAAAACCCGAACCCCCATTCTTCCAGGGGAACCTCTATAATTACTGCTTGGAGCAATAATTGTTCTAGTGCCAACAGGAGGGATCCTCTCTTCTGGGGATCCCTTGGCACGTTTGACCTTATAAAGCGGGAAGGAGGGGAGTTTAACTCCAATTTGTATCCCAGATTTACTGCGGAGAGCACCCATCTGTCTCGGATCGTGTCCCGCCAGGTCTCTGTGAACAACTGAAGTCTTCCCCCCACCCGATTGGGTGGGGGCAACCCTTCATGCATTTGACTTTGGGGGAGGTTTTGTACCTCTCCTGCTCCAGGGCTTCTTGTTACCCTGCAATTGTCCCTGATTTTTACCTCCGGGATTTGACCGAGGAGGCCGTCGAAACTGTTTCACAGCCGATGTCCTAGGGACTGGAGAAGCAGGCCTCTTAAAAGAGGGACCTCTAACTATTTTTAACCGGCAAAAGTGTACTTTTACCGCTGGAAATTCTCTGGATATATTTGTCCAGGTCTTCCCCGAATAAGCGTTCACCATGAAATGGGAAGCTGACCAGCAATTTTTTACAGGGAGCTTCAGCAGACCAGTTTTTGAGCCATAGAAGCCTGCGCATATGTACTACAGACAGTGTAAGGCGGGAGGCCTGATGGATTGAATCCTTTATAGCGTCCACCGCAAAGCATAAGGCTCTAGGTAGATCAGCTAGGGCAAGAGCCTGCTGATCTGGCAAGCCCCTTAAGACCTGTTTCAACTGATCCTTCACTGCTTGGCAGACCCCAATAGCTGCCACTGCTGGTTGTGTCACCAATCCTGCTGTAGAAAAAGCAGATTTTAATAAGGACTCCAATTTTTTATCTATTGGGTCCTTGAACATTTGGACATTATCCACCGGACATGTCAGTGATTTATTCACACAAGAGATGGCTGCGTCCACTGTAGGGACCCTCCATTTTCTGATGAACTTATCCTCCATGGGATAGACCACCGGAAATCTCTTGGGGGGAGTAAATATTTTGTCAGGATGCTCCCAATCCTGGTAAATGAGCCCTTCCAGTAAAGGATGGATCGGAAAGGAACAAACAGTCTGGGGAGCTTTTAGCGACCCCAACGAGGAGACAGAAGTGGATGATGGCTCCGCAAGTGGCATTTTAAATGCTGATCGGACCATATTAGTCAGGGACTGAACCCATAACCTTTCAGCATGTGATGCTGAGAACGGCTCTTCCACTGTTGATTCCTCTACAACCGAATCGACCTCATCCTGATCCCCTTCAGGTAGGTCGATCCCTGTATGGGACTGTTGCTCTGTTAACAGGCACTCTGAGGGAGGAGACGGAGATCGGGCGCTTTTCTCCTGTGACAGGGAAGCCGCGATCAATGCTGACAATCTCTCTTCCAGCCCTCCCAGAGCTGAGGAAAAAACCTCCTCTGTTACATACACAGGAGCAGGTGAACTGAGGACAGCCACAGTACCAGGTACTCCTGAGGGTGCTCTACGGTCACTAACCTCTGATTCTTCAGGGGAGACTGGTGCAGCCGAAGCATGCCCAAGATCCTCAGAGCCCGATGGAGACCCCCTATTCCTCCTGGAATTTCTAGCCCCGGAGTTTTTAGACGGCATATTCCTAAGCCACAAAGCTGAGGTATTCCAGCCGAAATACACCCCTTACTGACAATAGTCTAGCATAAATGCTGCTATAAGAAACAGTTGGTGTCTACTAATGTGCCTTTCTAGGGGATGCCTGTATCAACCGCTTGCTGTATGCCTTCTTTAAATGTTGCCAGCTCTGTCTCTGTACTTCATAGCCAGCTCACCACACAAAATTGTGGTTTTTAACATGCTGGGACGCCCGCACATGCGCAGAAGCGCTGCGGCGCGCACAGAGCGTCATCCCCCAGGCTCCGCCCCCTTTCCCGGCTCACCTCTATATATAGAGGCGCGTGCACGCGCATGGCCACGTGCGCTTTCGGCGCTAATTTCGAAAATGGAAACCAGGGACAAGAGCCAGGGCCCCCTTTGCCGCAGGCCGGGGGATGGACGAGCATTGCAACATGGCAGAGGAAGCAGTTTCCCATAAGAGAACTCACCATCTGCCTGGACTCGCTCTGATGAGAAGAAACTAGTCCACATGACAAGAAACGTTCCACAGCGGCCTCTAGTGGACAAACACAGGTACCGCAGTCTAATATATTATATATATATATATATATATATATATATATATATATATATATATATATATATATATATAAAAATTCTTGACCACCATTAAAAATTACTACATTTTTTTAGTAGTTACAGGCATGCACAGAATTTTGCGGGAATACCATTAGGTAACAGACAGAAAGACAAATTAGGCTTGGGGGTCCCCCAATAGAACCAAGTTCCTGGGGGCCCCCACTTACCTGTTCCCCGCCGCAGGACTTTGTTTGGTCCACAAAAGCCCAAACTTCACCTATCACGGCAGGCATTGTAATCAAACCTTCAGGGACCGGGTTCCCAAGGATTCCACTCCCCTGGACCTGTATAGCACCCTGCACAGAAAACATCTTGGTCGTGGGTATGACCAGAGCTCTGGATCCCAGGGTCCAGCTCTCCTAAGAGAAGCATTACAGGCAAAACCTTGCTCTTCTCTGCAAGGCCCGGGTACCGACCGTTTAGCTATGAAGCTTTTTTGGTCGGATCCGGAATAGCTTACTGAGGCCCAAAAGAACCTGTACGCAAGCTCAGTGAAAAACACATGTTTCTTCTTGGCCAACACCTTAGACACTGGCAAAAAACTGAGGTGCTCCCGGATGGGAGGGGCTTATATAGGGGAGGGTACTTCCGGTTTTGGAAGTTGCCAGTGCCAGCACCTGACGGTATCTATATAACCCATTAGTAATGACTATGTCGCTCTGTGTCCCGTGATGTACGAGAAAGAAAAGAGCATATATACCGAAGCATGGGGGCAGCAGGGGCGGAGGAGCGATTTTGCTCCTAATGCCGCGTATATACGGTCGAAATTCCAACAAAGGCTTGCCCGTGGAAAAGTCCGACCGTGTGTACGCGGCATAACCTTTTATGCCGCGTACATACGGTCGAAATTCCGACGAAGGCTTGACCGTGTGTAAGCGGCATAACTTTTTTGCGGGAGGATGCCCCCATGCTTCGGCATATATGCCCATCATTAGAAGTGGGTGGATGAAGGGAGGTATTCTAATGGTGGGCATACCCACCAATCAATCTCTTTTTTTCGTTCAGCCAATAGGCTGTATGAAAAAAAAGATTACAATACATGTCCAACAAGGACCAGCAACGTACTGGTATGTTGCTGGACTTTGAATGTTTATACCAGAATGATGCCTGCGGGTTTAGGTATCATCTTGGTATCATTCTTTTCAGCCAGCAGCCGGCTTTCATGTAAAAGCAATTCTAGCAGATAATTAGCCTCTAGACTGCTTTTACAAGCAGTAGGAGGGAATGCCCCCCCCCCCCCCGGATATAAAAAGCGCCATTGGGAAATTGGGAAAGCATTTTATCACACCGATCTTGGTGTGGTCAGATGCTTTGAGGGCAGAGGAAAGATCTAGGGTCTAACCCCCCAATTTTTTTCAAAAAAAGAGTACCTGTCACTACTTATTGCTATCATAGGGGATATTTACATTCCCTGAGATAACGATAAAAATGGTAAAAAAATAAAATATGGAAGGCACAGTTTAAAAATAAAATAAAAAAGCCAAATAAATAATAATAAAAAAAAAGCACCGCTGTCCCCCCCTGCTCTTGCGCAAAGGCGAACGCAAGCGTCGGTCTAGCGTCATATGTAAACAGCAATTGCATCATGCATGTGAGGTATCACCGCGAAGGTCAGATCGAGGGCAGTCATTTTAGCAGTAGACCTCCTCTGTAAATCTAACGTGGTAACCTGTAAAGGCTTTTAAATGCTTTTAAAAATGAATGTAGTTTGTCGCCGCTGCGCGTTTGTGCGCAATTTTAAAGCATGTCGTGTTTGGTATCCATGTACTCGGCCTATGATCATCTTTTTTATTTCATCAAACATTTGGGCAATATAGTGTTTTTTAGTGCATTAAAAATAAAAAAAGTGTGTTTTTCCCCCAAAAAATGCGTTTGAAAAATCGCTGCGCAAATACTGTGTGGAAAAAAAAAATGCAACACCCACTATTTTAATCTGTAGGGCCTTTGCTTTAAAAAAATATATAATGTTTGGGGGTTCAACATAATTTTCTTGCAAAAAAAAATATGTTTTCATGTAAACAAAAAGTGTCAAAAAGGGCTTTGTCTTCAAGTGGTTAGAAGAGTGGATGATGTGTGACATAAGCTTCCTAATGTTGTGCATAAAATGCCAGGACAGTTCAAAACCCCCCCAAATGACCCCATTTTGTAAAGTAGACACCTCAAGCTATTTGCTGAGAGGCATGTTGAGCCCATTGAATATTTTTTTTTTGTCCCAAGTGATTGAATAATGACCAAAAAAAAAAAAATGTACAAAAAGTTGTCACTAAATGATATATTGCTCAAACATGCCATGGGCATATGTGGAATTACACCCCAAAATACATTCTGTTGCTTCTCCTGAGTACAGGGATACCACATGTGTGGGACTTTTTGGGAGCCTAGCCGCGTACGGGACCCCGGAAACCAATCACCGCCTTCAGGATTTCTATGGGTGTAAATTTTTGATTTCACTCCTCACTGCCTATCACAGTTTCGGAGGCCATGGAATGCCCAGATGGCACAAAACCCCCCCAAATGACCCCATTTTGGAAAGTAGACACCCCAAGCTATTTGCTGAGAGGTATTGTGAGTATTTTGCAGATCTCGCTTTTTGTCACAAAGTTTTGAAAATGTAAAAAAAGAAAAAAAAAAAAAAAAAAAAAGAAAAAAAAATGTCTTTCTTAATTTTCAAAAACAAATGAGAGCTGTAAAATACTCACCATGCCTCTCAGCAATTTCCTTGGGGTGTCTACTTTCCAAAATGGGGTAATTTGGGGGGGTTTTGTGCTATTTTGGCATTTTATGGCCTTCGAAACTGTGATAGGTAGTGAGGAGTGAAATCAAAAATTTACGCCCTTAGAAATCCTGAAGGCGGTGCTTGGTTTTTGGGGCCCTGTACGCGGCTAGGCTCCTAAAAAGTCCCACACATGTGGTATCCCCGTACTCAGGAAAAGCAGAATGTATTTTGGGGTGCAATTCCACATATAACCATGGCATGTGTGAGCAATATATCATTTAGTGACAACTTTTTGTACATTTTTTTTTCTTTTTGTCATTATTCAATCATTTGGGACAAAAAAAAAAAAATATTCAATGGGGTCAACATGCCTCTCAGCAAATAGCTTGGGGTGTCTACTTTCCAAAATGGGGTCATTTGGGGGGGTTTTGTGCCATCTTGGCATTTTATGGCCTTCAAAACTGTGATAGGTAGTGAGGAGTGAAATCAAAAATTTATGCCCTTAGAAACCTTGAAGGCGGTGCTTGGTTTTTGGGGTCCCGTACGTGGCTAGGCTCCCAAAAAGTCCCACACATGTGGTATCCCCGTACTCAGGAGAAGCAGCAGAATGTATTTTGGGGTGTAATTTCACATATGCCCATGGCATGTGTGAGCAATATATCATTTAGTGACAACTTTGTGCAAAAGAAAAAAAGTTTGTCATATTCCCGCAACTTGTGGCAAAATATAAAATATTCCATGGACTGAACATGCCTCTCAGTAAATAGCTTGGGGTGTCTACTTTCCAAAATGGGGTCATTTGGGGGGGTTTTGTGCTATTTTGGCATTTTATGGCCTTCAAAACTGATAGGTAGTGAGGAGTGAAATCAAAAATTTGCGCCCTTAGAAATCCTGAAGGCGGTGCTTGGTTTCCGGGGTCCCGTACGTGGCTAGGCTCCTAAAAAGTCCCACACATGTGGTATCCCCGTACTCAGGAGAAGCAGCAGAATAAATTTTGGGGTGCAATTCCACATATAACCATGGCATGTGTGAGCAATATATCATTTAGTGACAACTTTTTGTAATTTTTTTTTTTTTTTTTTTGTCATTATTCAATCACTTGGGACAAAAAAAAAATATTCAATGGGCTCAACATGCCTCTCAGCAATTTCCTTGGGGTGTCTACTTTCCAAAATGGGGTCATTTGGGGGGTTTTGTACTGCCCTGCCATTTTAGCACCTCAAGAAATGAGATAGGCAGTCATAAATTTAAAGCTGTGTAAATTCCAGAAAATGTACCCTAGTTTGTAAACGCTATAACTTTTGCGCAAACCAATAAATATACGCTTATTGACATTTTTTTTACTAAAGACATGTGGCTGAATACATTTTGGCCTAAATGTATGACTAAAATTGAGTTTATTCGATTTTTCTTATAACAAAAAGTAGAAAATATCATTTTTTTTCGAAATTTTCGGTCTTTTTCTGTTTATATCGCAAAAAATAAAAATCGCAGAGGCAATCAAATACCATTAAAAGAAAGCTCTATTTGTGGGAAGAAAAGGACGCAAATTTCATTTGGGTACAACATTGCATGTCCGCACAATTTACAGTTAAAGCAGCGCAGTGCCGAATCCCAAAAACAGGCCTGGTCCTAATGGCCCGAAATGGTCCGGGGCTTAAGTGGTTAATGTACCTGTTTGCATGTACGGATAGGAGGGATTCTAATTGGTTGGTGCTGGACAATCAGTACACGCCTAACCCGTCCTGAAGCACTGGAGAAGAGGAGAGAAAGCTGTGGGGATTTCAAATCCCTGGACCGGTAAAGCGGCGACCCGATGTCACAGCGGGGGATCCCTCCGCACTACAGGTGATCACAATTTGCTGCAAAATCAGCCTTAAAGCCGAGATTCACCCAAAAGGGGGGGGGAAGTTCCACTTTAATGCCTCCTCCTTTCAGAAATGGCGCTTTTGTGGAGGGAGCACCCAATTTTGACAAACACCCGCTCTTCACTTTTGCACCAATATCAGAAGTTCTTCACCCTCCTTCCCGTAGTCTTCTGGGACACGTCACAAGTCCCAAAAGACTACGGGACCATCCACAATGCACAGAGTGACTCATGCATGTGCAGTAGGCACCCGGCTGTGAAGCTGTAAGCTGTCACAGCCGGGGGCCCACACTTAAGATGCCGGTGTTCTATCGATATGTGCCCGCCGTCGAAAAGTGCCCTCTCATGCGCAGAACGAAAGGGCACTCCAGTTGAGTTGCCGATCAGCTGGAGTGACATCACCATAGCGCATGCATTTCACGGGCACAATTGAAAGTTATGCAAAGAGGGACACCGTGAATGTCAGATTGTGCCCCGCTGTAAACCTGCGGCACAACAGCGAGGCACAATATGACAAATACAGTGTCCCTCCACTGTTTGCATATTCTGGCCGAGAAATGGTATCTTCCGTCGAAAAAAGGCTGATACGATGTGCGCATGCGCTATGGGACGTCATTCCAGCTAGTCGGCAGCTCAGCTGAAGAGCACTTGCGTTCTGGCCACTTTTCGACAGCGGGCACATATTGACACAACACCGGCGCTGAAGACAGAAGATGAGGAGATGTCAGAACAGCTGGGGTGAGCCCACCCCTGGATCCTGGGACAGGTAAGTGTCTGTTTATTAAAAGTCAGCAGCTACACTTTTTGTAGCCGCTGACTTTACATTTTTTACACAGAAGACTGGAGCTCCTCTTTAACCAATTGCTTACTGGGCACTTATATCCCCCTCCTGCCCAGGCCAATTTTTAGCTTTCAGCGCTCTCACACTTTAAATGACAATTGCGCGGTCATGCAATACTGTACCCACATTAAATTTTCATCATTTTTTTCACACAAATAGAGCTTTCTTTTGGTGGTATTTAATCACCACTGGGGTTTTAATTTTTTTGCTAAACAACCAAAAAAATACCGAAAATTAAAAAAATTTTGCAAACAGATAATTTTTCTCCATCACTGATGAAGTGACAAAGATAGGCGGCACTAATGGGCACGAGTTGCGCATGCGCAGTAGGAAACGGGCAGTGACGACGTAAGGCTTCACTGCCTGTTTCTCTTAGTCACGATGGAGGAGCCGGGACCTGCCAGTAGGACAGGTAAGTGTCATTATTAAAAGTCAGCAGCTGATTTTTATTTATTTTTTAAATCGCGGGTGGAATCCCGCTTTAAGGGCCCGCTTCTTTTTTCTTCCCTGATCAACGTGGTAAAAGGCCCGCTGTGATTGGCCCTTTACCGTGCTCTGTGATCAGCCAATTCCCAAGGACTCAGCGATAACAGAGTGGCGCCAGAACTGGAGGACATACATTGGATGCCCTCCCGGCATTTTAAGCCCACGCTGTAGCCGTCTTTCGGCTATAGTGCAGGCGCAAAGTGGTTAACCAATTAGAATGGCCAATCAGTCGCAGCAAGAGAATGGCAGCCACACACCTATCAATGCGATCATCCAATGAATTCTTCTGTGCGAATAAATCCGAAAGCCAGAGAACCCGACATTCCATGAATTTAGTGAGCTCGTGGTCAATGTCGTGTCCATCGGCTGCGGGGTCATTTTGTTGATCGCGCAAATAAATATCTGTGTGTGTGATGATCGTATTGTACATCGATGACGTGGACTGTTCTAAATCAGTGATCAAAAAAAACAAAAACACAAGTGTGGTGTTATAATCAATTAACCACTTGCCTACTGGGCACTTTTACCCCCTTCCTGCCCAGACCAATTTTCAGCTATTTTGGTGATGATGAGGCAGCACTGGTTGGCACTTATCGGCAGCACTGATAGGTGGCACTGATTGGCAGCACTGTTGGGCTGCACTCATATCAGTCTAGATGTTCCTTTAACACAAGCCAGTCATCGGCTCTCCTCTCCTCACACTGTCAGCATGAGGAAAGAAAAGCTGATAACCGGTTTGTGTTTACATCTTTGATCAGCTGTCATTGGATAAGCTGATCACGTGGTAAAGGGCCGCTGTGATTGGCCCTTTACCCCGATCTGTGATCAGTCCAAAGGACTCAGCGCACCGCTCGTGCGCCATAGGGGTGTGTTGGCAGAGCGATCACAGGAGGACATCAATAGACGCCCTCCCGGCAAAGTAAGTCCGGTAACCCGCTTCTGTTTTCTTCTGCGATCAGCTCTCATTGGCTGACAGCTGATCACGTGGTAAAGGGCCTGCCGTGATTGGCCCTTTACCGTTCTCTGTGATCAGCCAATTCCCAAGGACTTGGCGATAACATCGTGGTGCCAGAACTGGAAGACATACATTAGGGTAAAGGGCCAATTCCTTTGTATCCAATCTGTGATCAGTCCGAAGGACTCAGCGCGCCGCCCGTGCACCATAGGGGTGTGCAGGCAGCGTGATCACAGGAGGACATCAATAGACGCCCTCCTGGCAAAGTAAGCCCCGGTTGTAGCCGTCATTCGGCTATAACGTAGACAGGAAGGGGGTAAGAATGAATGGCGACACAAGTGTGACGTGCGTTTTCTCATGCCTACCTCAGACCACACAGGTGTGAACGAGTCCCTGAGGGGCTGCGCTTTCCATGTTTTGCAGCAAATAAAAGAAGACGTCTGCTGGTTGCCATTAAGAATTAGTCCCCGTTCACAACTCACATAGCGAGAGCGTGCGTTCTCCAATGCGTTGGGAGTCCTGTGTGGCGTGCGTCGCACACAGGACTCTCCCTTCACTTAAATAGGCTGCCCTATTCGCAACAAGCTTGCCAAAGACGCCCCCGCCCCATTCTGGGCATGCCGCAACAGAAAAAACGCACATCTGATAACCGCGTTTGGGGCGGCATTAACAATTAATGGCATAGCAACATGCGTTTGCAGTGCGCTTCCAAAACCTGCGGAAAGTGCGCAATTCCACACACGGTCAGAACATGAAGGGTGAATGGGGACCCAATGACAGCACACGGGAAAAGTGCGCTTTTCACCCACACATGTGAATGAGGCCCATGGGGGGCGATAATAATAATAACATAGCAGACATGGAGGATTATCCTCCCTCCTCCCACACAGGTGAAGACGTCCGGAGCCTGCCTCATCTATGAATGACAGCTCACCTACTACCTACCTACTACAGCTCACCACCTACCTGGTGCCCCCCACATTCAGCTGGATGATCTCCCCTGTGCCGGGCGAGTTGAAGCTGCTGCAGTTCCCGGCCATGTTGGGCTGCGGCCTGCAATCCCCGGGCTGCATTAGTGCGCTCTCCCGGGATCGGGCTCAGGGAAGGCCGGCTCTGCATCCCATGTAATTCTGCTCCCCACTCCTGCGCCGTCTGCGCATGCGCCGATCCCGGCGATTACAATCAAGAGATCGTGATGTAGCGGGGGAGGAGCTGAACTAGCTCCATAACTGCCGGGCATGCGCAGAAGACACGGGGAATACAAAATACGGCTACACGGGCACTGTTTACTTTATAGTAAGAGAAACATTACACAACTTTTTTTTTTTTTCCCTCGCCAATGACTGAGCAGACTCCTCCCATTCGCAGCAAAGCACCGCCCCCACATTGTTCAGGCGCCATTCACAGCTCAGCGTTTTGTAGCTTGAAGCGCAAACCCCCCGAAACGCTGGAGGAGAAAAAAAATCAATTATTTTCTATGGAGACGGTTTACATCTCCACTACAAAAAAAATAAAAAAAAGTGCTGGAGCTTTTTTTTGTAGCTCAAATTGGACACATCTACGCGTTTATGGCACGTTTTTTTCCCCATAGAAATTAATGGAAACACGCAATTTGCGTTTTTTTGCATGATTTTCTGCTTAAATTAAAGAAAAATAAATAAATAATAATAATACATAAATAAATACATATAAAATACACAAATAACAAAAAATCATAATAAATAAATTATACAATTAATTAATAATATGTAATAATAAATAAATAATAGATAACCCCTAATCTTAAAAAAACTAAATAAATTATTGTTGTTATTATTATTATTATTATTATTATTATTAATAATAATAATAAACACCCAAACAAAAATAAATAGATACATTAATAATAATACTTTTTATTATTATTAATAATTAATTTCTGTATTTTGTGTTAGGGTGTTTAGTCATTGATTATTTTATTATTATTTCTTTAAGGGTTAGGGGTTAATTATTTATCATTACACAGTATTAATTTATTGTATTTATTTATTTATGATCATTTTTTATTTATTTGTGTATTTATTTTACATTTATTTATTCATTTATTATTATTAGCAGTAGTAGCAATAGTATTAGTATTATTAACTCCATAACACTAACAAAAAGAAATAATAAATAACCCCAAGTTTTTTTTTCAGAGGGAACACAGTTCCGTCACCTCCAGCACTGAATGCATGTAATGGCAAGGGGTGCTGGGTTGTGCTACTGTGTTTATTGATGATGGCTACTGGGGGATCTATTGTTGCTGGAGTTGTTGCTGGGGAGGTTTATTGTTGCTTCTGGGGGGTCCTATTGTCTCTGGAAGGGATCTATTATTACAAGAGATCTACTGTTGAGGGAGCAGTCTATTGTCGCTGGCTGCTGGAGGGTCTATTGATGCTGCCTGTGGGGAGATCTGTTATTGCTGCTGAGGGTTTATTGTTGCTGGGGGGTATTTTGTTGCAGGTGGTCCATTGTTGCTGGGGGGAGGGGAATCTATTGGTGTTGGCTGCAGGGGATTGTAACGGGAGGGCCCGGGGAACCCAGAATCTCTTAGAAAGTATGAGATACCCTTGCTTCAGCTTCCCCAATGCCTCTTATGTGTAAACCACCCTGTGTCCCTACTTGGGGCACAGGGTGAAGGAGAACCCCACCATGATCTGTGATAGCCATATCCAATACGGTATATACAGGGCACATATTGGGTATATAATGTGTGTGGGTTGTGTAATCATTGCTGTGAGGAATTAAGGGGATTTACATGCTATTGTTCCTTGTGGCTTGGGGAGAATTAAGCCTATAATTATAGGTTGTGGAACTAGCAGCAGACAGGTTAATCACCTGCCTGCTTGTGTTGTAAATGAGTCTAGGAAGGTCTGGTGTGAATAGAGATAGTTAACACTATGCCTGTGTGTATTGTACTCGGCAGACGGAGCGTCTGCCAACCTTTTCATGAGAAGATGTGTATTGAAGATCGTTACGTCTATTGTGTAAAGTCTGTTGTCTCCTAACAGACGTCAAAATAATGTGTTGAGCCTTGTAATGTGTGGGTGGAGCTGGGCCATTGTTCATGTTAAACTACTGTGTATTAGATGTATATAAAAGTTACAATGTTTCTCAATAAAAATGTCATTCGATCCTGGAAGAGACAGAGTGCATCTCATTTCTTCTGGAAGGATTAATCTTATGGGAAAGGGTCGCCTGGCTGTGGAAGATTGGTAGCGAGTGGGTGTCCAGGAGAGGGAACATCTTATACAGCGTTAACCCCCTTCGTATTTGGGGTGCCGTTACAGGGATCTATTTTACTGCTTTTCTTGTTATCATTAACAAGTTCAATACAAATGTTACTTGGTTCTGTATTCTCTAAAAGGGGCGGTACTGGGAGGTGGGTGGGGGAGGAACCAAGGAACGGTGCTCGGAGGTAGGTAGGGTCAGAGATAAGGGGTATCTCCGAAAAGAGGAGTTCCTGCACCTATTCTGAGAAAATAAGCCCTAAATAATCCTAACAGCTAATAAAAGCTGATGGAAAAGCTAAAAAATATGAAAAACCTAGCAACTATCGCAGTCACATTATAAGTCGCTGATCACTGGCAATTTTTTTACAAATAAATATGTGAAAAGTGTGGGGTGTATTTGTATTCAGCCCCCCTGAGTCAATACTTTGTAGAACCCCAAATCGCTGTAATTACAGCTGCAAGTCTTTTTGGGGATGTCTCTACCAGCTTTACACATCTATAGAGTAACATTTCTGCCCATTCCTCTTTACAAAATAGCTCAAGCTCTGTCAGATTGGATGGAGAACGTCTGTGAACAGCAATTTACAAGTCTTGCCACAGATTCTCTATTGGATTTAGGTCTGGACTTTGTCTGGGCCTTTCTAAAGCCCCATACACACGATCGGACTTTTTGACAAACTTCAAAATGAGCAAGTTTTCCCAAAAATACTACTGTGTACGCTCCATCGGACAAACTTTTTCGGTTTTCATCGGACAAAAGTTCACTCTGCAAACGGACAAACTTTTCGGCAACAAAAGTCCTACGGTGCAAAGTCCTATCGTGTGTACAGAAATCCATCGGACTTTTGTCCGAAGTACAAACACGCATGCCCAGAAACAGTGTTAAAATCAACCAACAATAGCAGAAGTTGACCAAAGGGTGGCAGTAAAGAGCAGAAAAGAGCAGAACAGCCACATGATGTTGGGAAAGTTTTGGGAGAGTTTTCAGAAAAGTCCTGCTGTGTGTATGCTATGGGTGTGCCCGGCCAACTCCCTTCGGACAAAAATCCACGGAAAAGTTTGTTTGAAGTCCGACCGTGTGTACGAGGCTTTACACATGACAATGCTTTGATCTAAACCATTCCATTGTAGCTCTGGCTGTATGTTTAGGGTCGTTGTCCTGCTGGAAGGTGAACCTCCTACCCAGTCTCAAGTCTATTGCAGACTCTAAAGCCCCATACACATGATCGGTTTTACCGATGAAAACAGTCCGATGGACTTTTTTCATCAGGCAAACCGATCGTGTATGGGCCCCATCGGTCTTTTTTTTCATTGGTGTTAAAAAATAGAACATGTTTTAAATTTATCCGATGGAAAAAAAACGATAGCAAATTACTATCGTCTGTAGGGAACTCCATCGGATTAAAAACCCACGCATGCTCAGAAGCATAGAACTTTATTTTTCTTGGCTCGTCGGAGTGTTTTACGTCACGGCATTTGGGACGATCGGTTTTTTGACTGATGGTGTGTAGGCAAGACTGATGGAAGTCAGCTTCATCGGATTTCCGATGGAAAAATCCATTGGTTTAAAATCCATAGGAAATCCGATCGTGTGTACAGGGCTTAACAGGTTTTCTTCTAAGACCCCATGCACACCATTGGATTTTCTGCAGACTTTTGTCTTCAGATTTACCAAAACCATGTAGTGCAAGGGCCGGCCTGATTGTATACAAACCCAGACTCTTAAGTTTTGACCTCATATTACATGGTTTTGGTAAATCTGAAGACAAAAATCTGCAGAAAATCTAATAGTGTGTATGAGGCTTTAGATTTCCCTGTATTTGGCTCCATTCATCTTCCCATCAACTCTGACCAGCTTCCCTGCTGAAGAAATGATGGTGTGTTCAGGATGATGTGCAGTGTTAGTTTTCCGCCACACACAGCGTTTTGCTTTTAGGCCAAAAAGTTCAATTTTGGTCTCTCATCTGACCAGAGCACCTTCTTCTACATGTTTGCATGTTTTGGCTTCTCGCAAACTGCAAAAAGGTCTTCTTATGGCTTCATTTCAACAATGGCTTTCTTCCTTCCACTCTTCTATAAAGGCCAGATTTGTGGAGTGCACGACTAATAGTTGTCCTGTGGACAGATTTTCCCACCTGATCTGTGGATCTCTGCAGCTCCTCCAGAGTTACCATGGGCCTCTTGGCTGCTTCTCGGATTAATGCTCTCCTTGCCTGACCTGTCAGTTTAGGTGGAAGGCCATGTCTTGGTAGGTTTGCAGTTGTGCCATACTCTTTCGATTTTCGGATTATAGATTGAACAGAGCTCCATGAGATGTTCAAAGTTTGGGATATTTTTTTATAACCTAACCCTGCTTTAAACTTCCCCAAAACGTTATCCCTGACCTGTCTGGTGTGTTCCTTCATGATGCTGTTTGTTCATGAAGGTTCTCTAACAAAACTCTGAGGGCTTCACAGAACAGCTGTATTTATAGTGAGATTAAATTATACACGTGGACTCCTATTTACTAATTTGACTTCTGAAGGCAAATGGTTCCACTAGATTTTAGTTGGGGATATCAGAGTAAAGGGGGCTGAATACAAATGCACGCCACACTTTTCACATATTCATTTGTAAAAAAAAATTGAAAACCATATATCATTTTCCTTCCACTTCACAATTATGTGCCACTTTGTGTTGGTCTATCACATAAAATCCCAATAAAATAAATTGTCATTTTTGGTTGTAACGTGACAAAATGTGGAAAATTTCAAGGGAGGGGGCACCCACAACCACCCCCCAAACTCCCCCCCCCTGGTCGGGTAACCCGCAGGTGTCATTTTCTCATTTTCTGTATAAATGAAGGGATTGTGTATTTTTGGGAGGTCATGGTTTTTAAAGGTTTCTTCCATGAAGAAGCTGCTGGTGAAGAAAGACTTTGTGATGATCCAGAACAGTGTTGCCAACCGCCCGTTAATTTACGGGCAGCCTGTAAATTTCAGCTCATTTACGGGTTGCCCGTAAATGCCCGCTACGGGCAGCGGCACCCATAAAAAAGATGGCTGCGGGCTGACCATGCAACTGCGCATGCGCCGCTCCAAAGCCTGCCGGGCTCGGGAAAGATCGTAACGCTCTGCCAGGCGGCGCTAGCGCAGTAACATAATGGTGCTCGTTCTTGCCGGTGCCGCAGCAGCGCCTCACTACAGCAGAGGAGGAGTGAGGACAGTGACACCGACACTGTGAGGGCGTGAGGAGGACACTACCATGTCCGCAGTCTCTGACCATCTTCTGTATCCTGTCCACAGTCTTTGACTGACTCCTTTATCCTGTTCCCAGTCACTTACCATCTCCTGTATCCTGTCTGCAGTCTTTGACCATCTCCTCTACCCTGCCTGCAGTCTTTGGCCATCTCCTGTATCCTGTCCGCAGTCTTTGACCATCTCGTATCCTGCCTGCAGTCTTTGACCATCTCATGTATCCTGCCTGCAGTTTTTGACCATCTCGTATCCTGTCTGCAGTCTTTGACCATCTCATGTATCCTGCCTGCAGTCTTTGGCCATCTCCTGTATCCTGTCTGCAGCCTCTGACCATCTCCTGTATCATGTCCACAGTCTTTGACCATCTCCTGTATCCTTTCCGCAGTCTCTGACCATCTCCTGTATCATGTCTGCAGTCTCTGACCACTTCCTGTATCCTGTCTGCAGTCTTTTACCATCTCCTGTATCCTGTCTGCAGTCTTTGGCCATCTCCTGTATCCTGTCCGCAGCCTCTGACCAATCCCTGTATCCTGTCCACAGTCTTTGACCATCTCCTGTATCCTGTCTGCAGTCTTTGACCATCTCCTGTATCCTGTCTGCAGTCTTTGACCATCTCCTTTATCCTGTCCACAGTCTTTGACCATCTCCTTTATCCTGTCCGCAGTCTTTGACCATCTCCTTTATCCTGTCCTCAACCTCTGACCATCTCCTGTATCATGTCTGCAGCCTCTGAACCACCTCCTGTATACTGTCTGCAGTCTTTGACCATCTCCTGTATCCTGTCCGCAGTCTTTGACCATCTCCTGTATCCTGTCCTTAACCTCTAACCATCTCCTGTATCCTGTCCACAGTCTCTGACCATCTCATGTATCCTGTCCACAGTCTCTGACCATCTCCTGTATCCTGTCCTTAACCTCTAACTATCCCCTGTACCATCTCCTGTATCATCTCTGCAGCCTCTTTTATCATGTCGGCAGTCTCTGAGGGGGAGTCTGGAGAGGAGCCAAGAGTGGGAGCGCCGCCGGGATGGGGGGTCACAAGAGATGTCAGATGTGTGTAGACTGTGGGGAGGAGACTATAGGATAAAACCAGAGCCACCAAGCTGGATGGAGCCGTCTGACTGAGCCCTGCACAGTGCACCTGAGAGAAGGTCAGTGACAGCGCCGCCAGGCCAGTCTGAGGGGGGGGGGGGTTGCTGATGTAAGGGGGGACTGAATACAATAATGTAAGGGGGCTCTGATATAAAGGTTCCCCCTTACAGTGCAAGGGCAATCCTGCAGACCGGTGGCAGCTGGTGGGTTCTTCTTTTGGGGGGCAGCAAATAAACGACACCCCCCTCCAGAGTGGCACGGCACAGAAAAATTACCCGCTTGTGTGGCGGGGCTGTGGTGTCCTCTTCTGCTGTCTTGGAGTGCGACCAGCGGCCTTGGTGGCTCCGGTGTCTGCTTCTCTCCAGCCTCCAGCTTCCTCCGCCGCGTCTCCTCTTCTGCCAAAGTGCGAGGCATCCAATAGAATCACCTGACGCTTTGGCCAATCGGGAAACAGGTCTCATGCCGCGTACACACGATCGTGATTCACGGCGGTGAAAACACCGCCGTGAATCACGACATGAAAAAAAATGAAAAACGAGGGAACGGCATTTTCCCCCACACACGACCGTTTTTCCCGTCATTTTTTTCTTTGTCGAGAAAAACGACCGTCTGTGGGCTCCGCGGCAGTGTCTCCCTATGGGAAAACTGCCGCGGAAAAAAATGATGGAAAAAACGATGAGAAAATTTAGAACATGTTCTAATTTTTCTCGTCGTTTTTCCTGCCGTTTTTCTCAACGAGAAAAACGGCATAAAGCCCACAGACGATCGTTTTTCTCGGCGAAAAAAAAAAAGACATTTTTCCCGACGGGAAAAATGATCGTGTGTACGCGGCATCACAGATCTGTCTCCTGATTGGCGGTGAGGAACTTTAGGTTGATAATAACGAAAATGAATTTGCTATGGACACACATCTGCCTCTGGCTCTAATCGGGTGCTTCAAAAAAACACCCAACCTGCATTGGAATCCATGATTCGGCGCCACTGATATGTAGATCAGGGGGCCGGACGTATGGATAGGGGAGGTGGCGCCCATGTGCCCTCTATGGACGGGCCGCTACTGCTGCAGACCCTGATGTAAGTGGGAACTCTGATTTAAAGGGAACGCAGTGGACTCTGATATAAGGTGGTCTCTTGTCACCAGAGCCCTCCCTTACATCAGAGTTCCCCCTTAGATCATGATCTGCAGTGTTCCCCTTTACATAACAGTTCCCTTTCATTGTACTGTCTGGGTTATAGTAACCTGACCGTCATGTAAATGGAGAAATATGTTTTTTTTTTACTTTTTTTGAACTTAAAGTGATTGTAAAGCTTCAAGTTAAAAAATAAATAAATAACAAACATATCATACTTACCTCCACTGTGCCATTCGTTTTGCACAGACTGCCCCCAAACACCATCTTCTGGGGTCCCTCGGCGGCTCTCGCGGCTCCTCCTCTCATCAGATAACCCCCTAGGAGAATCGCTCTGCCGGGGGGTCACCTTGCGGGTGCACTCCCAAGTCCATCATTCGGCGTCCATAGACACGAATGTAAGACCCCATCCCCCAGCTCAGTAATACGAAAATAGTTCATCTGCCCCCCCACAGTGCCCACAGCTTATAAATCTTTTTACATTAAAATATTTCCACTATACACCTTTTTGGCTGATCTGTATACCACAGTCAGTGATAAACTGTACAGTTTCTCCAGTGCTGGAAGTTCAGGTAGGAGGAGATTTCCACTTCAGCCTATATACACTCCCACATGTGTGATGCCAATATCATGTGATCTGGCTAGCTCTGAGAACAAGTAATTATTCTCTCCAGCATAAAAGACACAACTGAGCATGTGTAGGTTGGCTACCCTGCCTGTGTTAGCTGGCTTTCCCCAGATAGACAGTGCATGAGGATCTGTGTATATAGGATAAAACAGCCTTTTTACACAATGCAGACGATTAACCCCTTAAGTTCCACAGTGAGTAAAACAAGCATGCTATGCTGCATATACAGACTGATTTTACTGTTGTGAGTTTAGTAACACTTTAATGTCTTTAGGGCACCTCTGGCATGCCAGGATGTGTTTTTTCATCCTTGTAGCATTTGGAAAAGAATATTTCTTTTCACAATATTTGCAAATTGTAGCTTTGAAATTGCACTGTGGAAATGTTTCCAAACTCCAGATGTTGGTCTCACCATTTTACTGAGGAGAATTTTTTTTTTTTACTGAGCAGCAGACTATAGAGCAACATTATGCTGTGATGGTGGAGAACATGATTAGTAATCATTTAAATGTTATAAAGATAAACAAATTTGTCAGAGAAATTCACCCTCAACTTGTCAATTAAGACCTGAGAGGACAGAAACTATCATCTACTGTATCCCAACAATTACCCAACTGTAGGAGGTACAAGATGGAGTCCACCAGCAAACTAAACCAGAGCCTTCCCCTGCAGTGCCCCCTAGTGGTAGAAATGCATATTTTTCTTGTTTGAGAACTGCATTGAGAAGTACAGTGTTACTTGAACTACATTCCAGGATTTGCTTGTCTTCATCTGAGAAAACTTGCAATGATTTAAGACTTTACATAAAGTCTCAGAAATCTTTCATTGAGGTCTTCATGTTATATAGTTTGAATACCATAGCATAGACATATTATTTACCATTGTAAAAGAACATATTCCAAACTTCTTTTTTTTTCAATTTTTCTAGAAAAAAAAAAAAAACGGGGAAAAAAAAAACAATTTTCCAAAATTTTTCTTTTTTTTCCCAGGCCTTCCTATGTCTAGTCCTGGCATTTTAGTGCCTCGAGAAATGTGATAGGCAGTCAGAATATCAGAGCTGCTTAAAAGCTGCATACATTTTTAGTATATTTATTCATTTCATAGTTTATAACTTTCACACAAACCAAGCAATATGCACTTATTGGGATGTAGCAGAATTCATTTTGGCCTACATTTATGAAGAAATTCGATTTTATTGGATATGTTTTATAAGTAGAAAGTATCATTATTTTTTCAAACTGTTATTTATTTTTTTGTTTATATAGCAAAAAAATAATAAAACCAGTAGAGACACAATACCACCAAAAGAAAGCTCTCTTTGTGTAAAAAATATATTACAAATTTTATTTGCGTACAGTGTTACATGACTGAGCATATGCTAGTTAAATCGGTAGTAAACCGCTGAAAAACCCCCCCAAAAAAAACCTGCAAGACCATAGCATAGCGTGCTAGTATGCATTGACAAAGCTTTAACAAAAAAACCTTTAAGCTGATTGGTTTCTATGTAGAGCTGCACCAGATTTTGCACTCTCCGGTTTTAGTAAATCAACCCCAATATTTAGAATTTAATATATTAACTGCAATCTTTAATTTCCCCACTAGGTGTCACTCAATAGGCAATACGTTTGAGTGATTTCTAGTAAAAAGAATATTGTGCATATACAAATGTTGTTCATACCATTGTGATTCCATACTGTACATCTATACATGTATTACATTTATAACAATTGAGGCATCCTGTCTGGTTCCAAAACATTGTAATCTGGTGGTTCTTTAATAATTTCCCTAAGCCCAGGTTCACCACTGGGGCTGCGGGAGTGAAGCTGCGCGAGTTCAGCTGAACTCGCACGATTTTACTCCTGCCTGTCAGTCCCAAATTCGGCCGCGATTACAGGGACATCTGTGCAGGTTTCTGCACAGATGTCAATGTAAATCGCGGCCCGAAATTGCAAAAATGTAAGGTACCTGTGATAGGTAGTGTCCGAAGTGGAACTTGTGTGCTGAGGATTCAGGGCAAAACGTAGTCAGGCAGATTAGGTTGGCAACAGATCAGGCAAAATGGTACACGATCGAAATCCAGAGAGTGGTCAGGCAGGCAAAGGTCATACACGAGCTGGCAGTGAAGTACAAAATCAGCAGGCTGGAGAGTAGTCAGGAATTCAGGCAGAAGTTCAACACGAAAATCAGGATCAAAAAGCAGTCACAACACCCAGGGAGCTATTCCACACAAACGGGCGCTGAGAGATAGCATCACTTCCTTTTTAAGGGCTGCTTTGATTGAAAATTGTCCACAGCTGGCAGTAGGTGGGGCTGGTGAGTCCAAGGTAATGTTTAATACTGAGAGGACATTTCCAAAAGTCTAGATCTGCTCAGTAGCGCAACAGGTAAGGCTGCAGCTTTGCGACCAGGAAGATCCTGGTTCAAATACACCCAGGTACATGACAGGGCCCCCTCCCCAGTGGACCCCTCCGGGGGCCTAGCGGGGCTTAGTGGGAAAGGAGGCATGGAAGTCTCGAATAAGAGAAGGGGCATGCAGATCTTTGGCTGGAACCCAGGAACGGTCTGTGACAGGATATCCCTTCCAATGAACCAGATACCGAAGGCCACGACCCTGTCTTCTAGAATCAAGAATCTTGGAGACTTCAAACTCATTTTGTCCATCAACAAGAACAGGAGGAGGTAGCTGTTGCGTTCTGGAGTAGCGATTGAAAATTGCTTTTTTGAGGAGGGAAACGTGGAACACAGGATGAATCCGGAGAGAGGAGGGTAATTTCAACCGATAGGAGACTGGCCCGACTCGAGCAATAATTCTGTAAGGACCAATGAATCGAGGGCCCAATTTGGTAGAAGGTTGTTTCAGTCTCACATATTTGGTTGATAGCCAAACTCTGTCCCCCACCACATATGGAGGTATATGGCGTCTTCGTTTGTTGGAAAAAAGTGCATACTTGCCTGCTGACTTCCGTAGTAATAAGCAAATCTTTTTCCAATGTAGCAGAATATTTTTAACCCGCTGATCTGCTGCTGGTACACCAGAAGAAGGCTGAAGTAGGGGAAAAGTCTGAGGGTGATAGCCTAGGGCTGCGTAGAATGGTGTGGTATGAAGAGCACTGTGCCAACGGGAATTAATGGCGAATACTCAGACCAGTTGGAGTGTAAGGCATTGACATAATGTCGAAGATAGGTTTCTAGGGTCTGGTTCATGCGTTCGGTTTGACCATCTGTTTGAGGGTGATGTGAGGTAGAGAGTGAAAGCGTTACTCCCAGTTTCTTGAAGAACGCTCTCCAGAATCGGGAAACAAACTGGGATCCGCGGTCTGAGACGACATTGGTAGGTATGCCATGATATCTCACAATATGGGAAAGGAAGAGCGTAGACAATGCTTCCGCTGTAGGTAATCCCGGGAGCGGCACAAAATGAGACATTTTTGAAAAGCGATCCACTATGACCCATATAGCAGTCATGCCCTCGGACTTGGGTAAGTCTGTAATGAAGTCCATAGTCAAATGGGTCCAAGGCTGACGAGGTGCTGAAAGTGGTTGTAACAGTCCAGTAGGCAATGTACGGGGTACTTTATTAGCAGCACAAGTTGGACAGGCAGCCACATAGTCAGTAACATCCCTTTTCATATGAGGCCACCAGACATGATGCTGCAAGGTCTTAAGAGTGATGGTGACACCAGGATGACCAGATAAAACACCATCATGTGCCCAGAGGAGTACAGGTTTTCTGAGGCTAGGGGCTACGAACAGGCGACCTGGTGGTATCTTCAAGCCTTGGGGAACACAATTCTGGGTTTCTTGTAACTGTTGGGAAAGAACCGTAGAGATCTGTGCGACAATTTTGTGAGGTGGGATTATATACTGCTCGGTAGGTTGGTCTTCTTCAGAGGTAGCAAACTGTCTGGAAAGAGCATTGGCTTTCTTGTTTTTATGCCCAGGAACATAAGAAAGAACAAAATTAAAACGGGAGAAAAACAGAGCCCATCGAGCCTGACGTGAGTTCAAACGTCTTGCAGTCTGAAGGTACAGTAGGTTTTTATGGTCAGTGAGGATAGAAAAAGGTTTGGGAGCCCCTTCCAGGAGATGTCGCCATTCAGACAATGCCAATTTGATGGCCAGTAGTTCTCGATTCCCAACATCGTAATTCATCTCCGCTGGAGAAAACTTTCTAGAAAAAAAATGCTACTGGATGGATTCTACCAGACTTAGGCTGTCTCTGGGAGAGCACGGCACCTGCTCCTACCTCAGAGGCATCAACCTCAACTATGTACTGGAGATCGGGATTTGGATGCTGAAGAATTGGAGCTTTGCTGAACATGTCTTTTAATTGCTGGAAAGCCGATTCTGCTTCTGAGGACCATACCTTGCAATTTGTACCTTTCTTAGTCATATCAGTAAGGGGGGCCGCAATGGAGGCAAAACCTTTGATAAAGCGTCTGTAGTAATTTGCGAACCCTAGAAAGCTTTGGAGCCCTCTTAAAGTGGTCGGTTGGGGCCATTGCAAGACAGCGGAAAGTTTTTGAGGGTCCATTTGGAAACCGGCAGCACTTATAATGTATCCAAGGAAAGGAATACGGCTTTGATGGAAACTGCATTTCTCAATCTTCGCGTAAAGATGGTTTTCTCTCAGTCGTTGCAATACCTGCTTTACATGCGAGATGTGCTCTAGATGAGTCTTGGAAAAGATTAAAATGTCGTCCAAGTAGATGATCACAAAACTGTTTCTGAAATCATGAAAAATTTCATTCATGAAACGTTGGAAGACAGCAGGGGCGTTACACAACCCAAATGGCATAACCAGATATTCAAAATGTCCATTACGAGTGTTGAATGCTGTCTTCCACTCGTCCCCGTCTTTAATTCGAATTAGATTATAAGCCCCTCGTAGGTCTAGCTTGGAGAAGATAACAGCCCCCTTAAGTACATCAAACAGTTCAAGAATGAGAGGCAAAGGGTAGGAGTCTTTTACAGTGATTTGATTTAACCCTCGATAGTCTATGCATGGTCGAAGACCCCCATCTTTTTTTTCAACAAAGAAAAAACCTGCCCCTACTGGAGAAGAAGAGGGTCGGATAAAACCTCTTTCCAAGTTGTCTTTTATGTATTCCTCCATGGATTTTTGTTCAGGCAAAGACAGGGGATAGGTCCTTCCTTTGGGAAGAGGTGCTCCAGGAATCAATTTAATTGCACAGTTAAAAGAACGATGTGGAGGTAAAACCTCTGCCTTTTGCTTGCAAAATACGTCTGCAAACGCATGGTATTCATGAGGCAAGGTAGGTGGGACGGCCACGGAAGCCAACATACAAGCAGGAAGTCTTTTGGGTTGAGACAAACAGTTTGAATGACAGAACGACCCCCAAGAGGTTAGTTCTCCATTTTCCCAATCAAAAGAAGGGTTATGTTGTTGTAACCATGGGTAACCAAGGATAACAGGCAGAAGTGGAGAATCAATAAGAGACAAGACAACTTCCTCTTTGTGGAGTACGCCTACCTGAAGGGTGATTGTCATAGTCTCAAATTTTACAATGCCATCTCCCAAGGGTTGTCCATTCACGGTGGTAATGTTCAGGGGTCTAGATTTTGGAACAAATGGGATATTATTTTTTTTAGCAAAAGTGTAGTCCAAGAATATGCCAGCAGCTCCAGAATCCACAAAAGCCTCACAGGAGACAAGTTTAGAGGGTAAATGGATAATTGCAGGAATGGTAATCTTGGTCTTGGAGGATATACCTGTAAGGTCTAAGCCAGCTCCTCCAACACTGGTTAGACCCTGCCTTTTACTGGACGGGAAGGGCAGACAGATAATAAATGTCCTTTAAGTCCACAGTATAGGCATAGGCCCAATGCACGCCTCCTTTGTTTCTCAGACTCAGTTAGGTGGAGACGGCTTACATCCATGGGTTCCACAGGTGTCTGGGGTTCAAATGAGATTTCAGGTTCTGGCTGAGGTGGTGCTTGGAAGTTAGGGGCCAAACGGTAGACTGGCCGAGGAAACTTGCGAGTTCTAAGTCTCTCTTGGCATCTTTCATGATACCGGACATCCAGACGAACACAGAGCTCTATGAATTTCTCTAGGTCTTCTGGGGAATCCTTATAGACTAATTCGTCTTTGATGCGATCTGCAAGACCTTTTCGGAAGGCTGCACGTAATGCCCTTGAGTCCCAAGCAGTCTCAGCAGCAAGGGTACGAAACTCAATAGCATATTGTGCCACAGACCTGGTGCCTTGTTGCATGTCCAAGAGTGAGTACTCAGCTGCAGAAGCTCTATCTGGCTTGTCAAATACAGTCTGGAGAGAAGCCAGAAATTTGTCAGCGTCTTGCAGCACAGGATCATTGCGTTCCAGATAAGGAGAGACCCAGGCCAGGGCCTTCCCCTTTAACAAGGAAATTACAAAAGTCACTTTGGCAGAAGAAGTGCTAAAGGTCCCAGGGTTGTTGCGGAAATGCAAACGGCAAACATTTAAAAAGCCTCTGCAGTCCTCAGTATCACCACCAAATTTGTCAGGCATAGGAAGTTTGGGTGGTACAGAAGAGGTGGGTTGGATCGTAGCAGGAGTAGGATCCAGAGTCTGGACCGTTGCAGAGGAAGCAGACAAACAAGATTTAAGCATAGTACAAAGTTCATCTAACTTGGCATCCAGGGAAGAAAGATGCTGTTCATGAGCTCCAATCAATTGTCCCTGACGTGAAATCGCCTTAACAATCTCAGCAGGGTCCACTGTCATTGTGGCCCGTTTGTAATGTAAGGTACCTGTGATAGGTAGTGTCCGAAGTGGAACTTGTGTGCTGAGGATTCAGGCGAAAACGTAGTCAGGCAGATTAGGTTGGCAACAGATCAGGCAAAATGGTACACGATCGAAATCCAGAGAGTGTTCAGGCAGGCAAAGGTCATACACGAGCTGGCAGTGAAGTACAAAATCAGCAGGCTGGAGAGTAGTCAGGAATTCAGGCAGAAGTTCAACACGAAAATCAGGATCAAAAAGCAGTCACAACACCCAGGGAGCTATTCCACACAAACGGGCGCTGAGAGATAGCATCACTTCCTTTTTAAGGGCTGCTTTGATTGAAAATTGTCCACAGCTGGCAGTAGGTGGGGCTGGTGAGTCCAAGGTAATGTTTAATACTGAGAGGACATTTCCAAAAGTCTAGATCTGCTCAGTAGCGCAACAGGTAAGGCTGCAGCTTTGGGACCAGGAAGATCCTGGTTCAAATACACCCAGGTACATGACAAAAAAGAAGTACAGAAACTACTTTTTGAAATCGGTGCAGCGCCGCAGATGCGGCGTCGCACCGATTAGGACGTGCCATTGCCCTCAATTTGCGGCAAATATCGCCGATTTGACATGCGTTTTGACACGTCAAATCGCATGTCAAATTGCACCAGTGTGAACCAGGGCTTTACGTTATTGAAAGAGTGCTGGCCATTTTTCATGTTCTGATGTCAAGTGAAATCTTAAAAATGTGGGCTTTGGGGTTTTCTGTATTTCAGAGCATTTTCCCAGCCAGCGTGGAAAAAACCCCAGGTTTTAGGACTCGTTAAGACAAGGTAAGCTGTTATATGCTTTGCTGCATTATTTTAGCACAGGCTCTGAGGAAAAAGGTAATCCTTTGAAACGCGTTAGCCAGCATATTATAGGCTTACCTGTAGCAAAAAGTGGATTGTAAGGGTTCACAACCACTTTTACACTTGCTTCAAAACAAGGCTTCGGACAGGCTTTGTTAAAGCTCTCTGAATGCCAGCCAAAGCTCCTGTCACTAAATAAAATGGTTAGCTTATAGTCCTGCTTACACCTTGCTTTTGTTTTGCTTTGCTTCGGCTTTGCTTCAAAAATTATACCCCATGTAGCTTTAGTGGTGCTGAAAAGTGTCTTCAAAGCCTTCATAGAAGTCTATGACAAAGCTCGCTTGAAGCCTCCCTGAAGCCCCACCAAAGCCTCATCGAAGCATCCAGCAAAAGTCTTTGTAAACAGGACTGTAATCTAACCATTTTATTTAATGACAGGAGCTTTGAGTGGCGCTTTAATAAAGCCTGTCCGAAGCCATGTTTCGGATTTCCGATGGAATCAAATCTGATGGATTTTTCCATCGGAATTCCGATGAAGCTGACTTCCATCAGTCTTGCCTACACACCATCAGACAAAATTCCGACCGTCCAAAACGCTGTGACGTAAAACACTTACAACGGCACTATAAAGGGGAAGTTCAAATCCAATGGCGCCACCCTTTGGGCTGCTTTTGCTGATTTTGTGTTACCGCGTGTTAGTTAAAGTTTGGTGAGAGCCGATTTGCGCTTTTCAGTCTCCGTGCTTTTCAGAACGTTACAGCGTGACGAATGTGATATCTCCATTACGAACGCTAGTTTTACCAGAACGAGCGCTCCCTTCTTCTAATAAAGTCTGAGCATGCGTGGGTTTGTTGTCTGATGGAGTTCCACACAGACGATCGGAATTTCCTATCGTTTTTTTTACCATCGGAAAAATTTGAAACATGTTCTATTTTTTTTCACCGATGGAAATAAGTCAGATGGGGCCCACACACGATCGGTTTGTCCGATGAAAACAGTCCATCTGACTTTTTTCATCAGTAAAACCGTTTGTGTGTACAGGGCTTTAGACAGCAAATAGTAAAAAATATATTTTTTTTTTCTTTTTTTTTTTAAATTGTCGTTTTTTTGGTTTACAGAGCAAAAAAGTAAAAAACACAGTGTTGATCAAATACCACCAAAAGAAAGCTCTATTTGTGGGGAAAAAAAGGACAACAATTGTATTTGGATACAACGTCGCACGACCGCGCATTTGTCAGTTAAAGTAACGCACTGCGCCGTATCGCACAAAATTGCCTGATCAGGAGGGGGGGGGGGGTAAATATTCCGGAGCTTAAGTTGTTAAAAACTAACCTGGAGTTGGACTTTAAAGCACTGATCTGCATTTTCCTATCTGTAATATGATGTGCCTGATACACATGACAATGTGAGCTAATGCAATGCATTTGCATGAATCAGAGCAGTGACACCCCTTCCCTCCATCTGCATGGTCGTCCCGTCTGATGATTCAGTCAATTCAACCTTTTTAGTGCCAAAAGTTATGATCAGGCTCCTGAGACAATGCACCGTCTATCCAAAGAAATACACTATATTAGATGTAAGTATATCTGTGGGTATTCACAAGTATGGGACAGCACTCCTAAAATAAATGTTTCAAATGTTGTGAGATGCTAGATACTGTTGCAGTATCCAAAACATAAAGTCAGCAGCTAACTAAGCCCACCAGGCTACCCTATAAATAAAATATTACTTTTGAGAGGACTGACATTTTAATAATCCAGGTAATCGATCCTGTAAATAGTTCCATTGAACATGTAAGAACTTGTGCATGTGAGTTTTGTCCACTAGATGGCGATAAAATGTAATAAATGAAAAGGAGTGCAACTAATTTAAAGTGGCTGTAAAGGTAGAAGGTTTTTTTTTAACCCCTTAATGACCAGGCCATTTTTTTGGCGATACGGCACTGCATCGCTTTAACTGACAATTGCGTGGTTGTGCGATGCTATACCCAAACAAAATGTATCTCCTTTTTTTCCCACAATTAGAGCTTTCTTTTGGTGGTATTTGATCACCTCAGTGGTTTTTATTTTTTGCGCTATAAACAAAAAAAAAAAAGAGCGACAATTTAGAAAAAAAAAACAATAATTTTTACTTTTTGCTATAAAACATGTCCAAAAAAAGAATGTAAAAAAAAAAACAAATTTTTTCATCAGATTAGGCCAATGTGTATTCTTCTACATATTTTTGGTAAAAATGGCAGTAAGTCTATATTGATTGGTTCGCACAAAAGTTATAGCGTCTACAAAATAGGGAATAGATTTGTGGCATTTTTATTTATTTATTTATTTTTTACTAGTAATGGCGGTACTGCGACATTGCGGCGGACAGATTGGACACTTTTGATACTTTTTGGGACCATTGACATTTATACAGCGATCAGTGCTATAAAAATGCACTGATTACTCTATAAATGACACTGTCAGGGAACACTAGTGGTGATCAAGGGGTTAAATATGTTCCATGGGAGGTGTTTCTAACTGTTAGGGGAGTGTACTGACTGGAGGAGGAGAGAGATCGCTGTTCCTGATCACTAGGAACAGACCATCTCTTTCTACTCCCCTGACAGAACCGGGATCTTTTTGTTTACATTGACAGATACCCATCCTGGCTCTCTGTGGAGTGATCGCGGGTGGTCAGCGGTCGGTGCACGAAGTGACGTACAGCTACCGCAATTCGCGCAATAGAGCCAACCTGCCGCAGGTCTTAAAGTGGTTAAAAGAGAAGAGTGGAATTTTTTTATTTTTTATTTTAGAATCATACTTACCTAGGTGGATGCAGTATCTGTCCCCCGCCGGCTCTAAGGCTGAGAACCAAGTGATCAAACACTGCCAATTGCTCGGTTCTCAGAGTTCCCTGAGCAGAGAGCTGGTGACTGTCAGTCACTGCTGTCTGCTCTGCCCCTCCAGCGCTCACTGGAGCGCTGGGCTGTGGAGAGGGTTGCAGCGGACGGCTCGCTGAGAGGCTGAGCCGGGTACCGGTCTAGGCGAGCTTTGGCTGTACTTCTCCTTTAATGCATTCCGTGTGTTAAGGTTAAAAAACTTCTGCATGCAGCTCCCCACCCCCCTACCCCCCTAAATACATACCTAAAACCCAATCTTGATTCAGTGATGTGCACAAAAACAGCAGCTCTCTCTCTCCTTATTGGACAGAGAGGCAGCAACGGGAACCATTGGCTCCTGCTGCTGTCAATCACAGCCAGTAAAGAGAGAGTGGGGTGCGGGGCTGAGCCGCACTATGTGTGTCAGTGGACACACAGTCCTGGCTCAGCAGTGAGTATGCACGAGTGCCCCCGTAACAAGCAGTTTGCTATGGGGACGCTTAGCAGGGGGGAGGAACAGAGCAGGTAAGTATAAATTTTGGATAGCAAAGGAAATGATTAAATGAGAGATTTTCCTTCATTTCCTGTCACAGACACCCAACAGGAGATAGGAAGACATGTTTTCAAAGCATAAGGGGAAACTGCCTTTGGCCCCTTTCAGACATGCGGATCCGTTCTTTAAACATCCGCTTGCTCAGCGGGGTTTCGCTCCATTGATCCCCGCTGAGCCGGCAGATGACAGGGCAGTCTCTGCACACTGTGCAGGGACCGCCCTGTCAGATCTCCACTCTCCCCTATGGGGGATCGGATGAACACGGACCGTCTGTCCGTGTTCATCCGATCCGCTCTGCAGACGGATGGAAACCTAGGATTTTCCTCCGTCTGCAGAAACAGAGCATAGCGGCGACCAATGAGATCGCGTGTCAGCGGATGTTCATCTGCTGACACCCGCTATCCCATAGGGGTACATGTATGTCTCTTTTTCATCCGTTAACGGATGGATGAAAAAACAGACATACGGTCCGCAGGTGTGAAAGGGCCCTTAGTTGTCTCTGGAGCAGGTGTCCCCAATGGAAGATTTTACTTTACCTTTTGTTTCCATAACAATTCTAAAAATGTTGGATGTTCCCACCTTTTTCTGTCAGCAGGACCAATAGTGAGGGTGAATAAAAGCCAGACAAGGGTTTTAACTCTTTCCCACTCTATCCAAACATTTTGAAAAAAAGTTTTAGCTGTAACACTTTAAAGGAAACCTCCCGTATAGACTGACATTTCTGACCAACTTCTGACCATCTTCGGGAAGTGCTGGCTCCGGCCATAGGAGAATTCAAGTCTGAAGGACACCAGTGAGCAGGTACGGGTAGCCCAGCAAGGGATTTTTAGCAATGGGGCTGCAGACAATGTGGAAGACCACCATCACCAGAGGAGGTAAGTATGCACTTGCAGGGAGGAAGGGTGATGAAACAACTGTTTAAGTTTAGGGGGTAAAGAGGTGAGCTAAAAGTTTTATGTAAAAATGTTTTTCAAAAATTGACATTTCATTTAACTACATCAGCTCTTACAGCTTTTAATCTTTTATGGACCAAATAATTACCAAATAATTATATTTACATTTCATTTCACATGGGCCTGTTGATTTAGCAATACCTTCATTAGTACTTATGATATTCAAGTGATATATTTATATACACATATCAAACAAGACAGGAATTTTAACTTCTCCCCATTCTTATCCAAAACTATAAAAAAAAATTAATTAGCAGGAGTTAGGGCACATATGAAATCCTCCACTACCTAGCACTTTATCAATAAACTAGAACATCTCACAATAAGAATAATACTGTTCAGATTATTTTACGTGTGATTGGCCCCAAATTTATTTTGCAGAACGATCCCAAAAATACAACCAATATCATTAAATATGTCCCCCCCCCCCCCCCAATGAAAAATACAAATACTATAGCTGCTGACTTTTAATAATAGGACACTTACCTTACCTTACTTGCTGCCACCATTCCTGGTAAGAGAAACCGGCTGTGAAGCCTTTCGGCTTCACAGCCAATTCCCTACTAAGCATGCGCGAAGCTAATTGACCCGGTGGCAGAGAGAGGAGGTGGGGGCCAAACCTCAGAGGGACGGCAAGGGGGCGCCGTCTCTAGAAGTGGGGAAGGAGGACCTGTCAAAAACAGGTACCCATTCCCCCCTCCCCCCTTAAAGGTGCCAAATGTGGCACCGGAGGGGGGGGGGACAGATAAGCAGAAGTTCCATTTTTGAGTGGGGGGTGAATGTAGCACCCTTTTAGGCGGGTGCTAGAGGAGAGTATAGTTTTTGATCTTTCTGCTTACCAGGAGGATGGTCAGGTAAAACTTTTAGTGCTCTCTGCCTAGCAGGGAGCAGGATCCATTAGTTAGGTCTGCTCATTGTACTCAGGTGAAGCTCAGTTTGTTCTGACTGTCCCCCACTGGTCCAATAGGGAGGCATATTGGACATTGGGAAGGGACCTGACAAGTGAGTGCACAGGCTTTGTTACAGCCCTGGCAATTGGCCGAGGACAGGTGCTGCATTGCATGTTGGGATACTGCATATAAAGCCAGAGTACATGTGCTCAGAGTTAGTTGAGCCGGGGAACGGAGTCCAGGAGGGAGGGGCCGGCTGCCCTCTCCTCAGCGGAGGCGGTCGTGCGGCCCTGGGTGGTCGACCAAGGGGCCTAGAGAGAGAGAGAGAGAGAGAAGCTGAACCCAGAGGCAGTAGTGTATTTAGGATTTGTGCTGCCCTAGGCCTGACTAAACTTGTGCACCGCCTAAATATGACCCACCCCTTTCTGTCAAGGCCACACCACTTGCTGTTTAAGATCCGCCCTGAAATTTTCGAGTGGGGACACTAGTTCTGAGGGCCTGGAGGGGCAATGAATTCCCTTAATTTGCATAGATTTCCTCTCACTTCCTGTTTGGCTATGGGGCAGGAAGTGAAGGGAGATCTCTGCAATGGGACAGGGATGGTAAATAAACTGACAGGGGCTATAACCCTCCCTTACTCTATCCAAATTGAAATGTTGCCTATAGTTCTAATTTAAGCACAAATTTCTGATAATTTTATGGAAAGGACTAAGAAGATATAACCATGCCAAATTGCCAATGGTGCAGCAGAAAACATGTAGCACAGTGAGGAAGGTTTGTGGTCCAGGATGATAGGACAGTCAAAATTAGAAGCAGCACCCCCCCCCTCCCCCGCAGTTGCGGAGTGCCAGCTGCCCGCATACCGGAGGCAGTGTGGCCGCTTTATGGGGGCGCTAGACTAATTTGCCTCTCAGCCCAGTCCGCCCCATAAGACTGGCGCTACACTAACAGTGTAGCGCAAGCCGCGGAGACTCTTTCCGTGCTGCCCCCCTGAAAAGTGCTGCCCTAGGCCTAGGCCTTGTTGGCCTAGGCCAGGATACAGCATTACCCAGAGGTCTTGCTGAGCTGACTGGAAAGGAAAAACGTACCACTCAAAAGCGTAAGAATTCACCAAATAGCTGCTTCCGCCCGGTCACTCACACAGGTGCTGGCTCTGCACTGATGCATGAGAGAAAAAGAAACCCTGGACTGCCGCACTCTGTATAGACAGTTATTTATTCCAAAATTTCAAGTAAAAAATCCAAATTCAAAATAAATCCATAGATCCAAAACAACAAATGCAGATAGTGTGCATGCAGGGAAGGGTGGCTAACGCGTTTCACGTCACGAATTGACGCTTACTCATAGCTAAGGTGTGTGGGAATCAATAGAGATATAAATGAAAAATAAAGTAACTTTACACCAATCAGTACTGAAAGAACACAGCTGACTGGGATAACCTTATGTTTGATTCCGACACTCCCAAGAAAGGGAGAGGGGGGAAGGGAATAGCACTCTTTTGAAGACCATTCACAAAAATACAAAATTACAAAATGTGTATAAATTATAAACTAAACACTTAATGCTTAAACATAGACACACCAAAGTGTGTCTATATATTATTTAAAGTGAATGAATATGACAGTGATAAGTATGAATGTCAATTAATTAAGTTCAAAAAATGAACGAAAAAATCTTTTTAAATGAAAAAATAAATGAAAAGTGAAAATGTGAAAATGTTATTTGGAGATGGTAAGCCATAGATGTAAATATATTCATGTATGTGAAATAATTATTATGTGATATTCGTGTGAATTGAAATAATAATAATAGTAATTTACAAATACTCCAAAAAACCATAATGGTGAATTAATTAATAAATAATAAATAAAATTTAAATGCACAAAATGTGCACAATGCGTGCTACTGCCAAACAGACTGTGTGACAATTACATAGGGAAATGTGAAGAATAGTAAATATGAATAAATAAATGATAAGTGATCATGAAGGAGATATATGTGTGTGTATAAAGTGTAAAGAAATGTCCATATATGAATGTCTATAAATGTGCTATATAACATAATATAATCCACCTTGTAATGGGTCAATGGATATAATACAATATGCCATAGAACAAAATAAACATGGATAAATCAATAAAATTCAAATAAATATCATGTGTGAATATATGCATTTACCGGAGACACATGTCTCTCCTGTATGCACACATGAACCTTGGACTTTCAACTTTAAACATAAACATAAATAAGAAATGTATAATAAATGAGTATGAAAAATGTACAAAGATATGCACGATAATATGCAATAAAATCATGCAAGGGGGTACATGAAAATGTGTGTAAGGAAATTCAGATGTTCAGATCCATATAGGAAAATGGTATTTAACCACACACAATACTATCTAGTAGGATGACCATGCATCTTTGCATAGATGTACCCTCATCTCTGCGGTTTAAGATGTAAACCCAATATTCAAATAATGATAAAATCATGATATTAACCTTAATTGTCAGAGGGAATCTGTTAAAATAGTGCGTATGCACATGTCAATCACCGCACTTATCCAAAATTAAAAATTAAAAAATATATGAACATATAAAAGTGTGCATGGTGGCCGGGCATATGCATAGACACTATGGTACCTAAGTACTGAAAGCCGATGCTCATAATCACGGAATTTCAAATATGTATTAAGAACGGAATTACTATTAGTTAGAGGACTGGTAGTTGATAATAGCTCGAAAATTGTCGTCGTGGTGTATGGGCATTTATAAAGAAACAAAAATGTAAAAAAATATAAAAATATAATATCAAAAATTGAAAAAAATCAAAAGGATATTTTTATCCTATATAGATATATTACATTAGAGTTATGTCCATACAAACACGGCGACAAATGATTGGAGTAATTGGCCATCATTGGTTTGAAAAAATAAAAATAAAAAATGTTTACAAATATGTGTTTACAAATATGTGTACACAAATAGAAGGTAGATGTAAACAGAGGTAGAACAGATACAATGATGCTTGGCCTCATAATGATTGATCTCCAAAAATCCTCTGGAGGACAGGAAGCACCAATGATACTCATTAAGAAAAAGGGACAGGACACTGTGCAGACAGGCTCATGTTTCAAGTCTAACGCACCAAAGGACAGGATATGTACTAAATTTGCAAAATTCCAATGCAATAAAGCACATCCTTGCAAATTATGCTATAAATCTCAACAAAAAAAAAAGGGTCCTCTGTGCGAAAGTCTTGAAAACAAGTTATGGGAAAAAAAAACCCAAAAAACAACACTGGTACTCATTACAAAAAAGGGGACAGGACACTGTGCAGACAGGCTCATGTTTTGAGTTGGAGAAAAAAAAAAAAAAACTATATGCCCAAAGATGTGCATGTGTGGACCATGAAAAGTGCGAAATCTGAATGCAATGATGCATAATTTCGCAACTGCAGTTGTAAATTATGGAAATAAATGACAAAAAAAAAATTTTTTTTTGTTCAAATTGTGAAGACAAGCGGTATAAGGAAAAACCAACACTAAATGAGAGGATCATTGTAACAATGAAGCAAGTTATCATGATAACTTATATGCTATCCCTATGGGATGCATCTTCACAGGTAATTTAATAAAAATGTGATACATCCCATTCATAATTTAACCCTGTGGGGCGTCTAGTGTCTAGTAGGAAGATCCACCGAACTTCTTGTCTGCATAGTGTATTAAATTTGTCCCCACCCCTAACGGGTCTGGTGATCCTTTCCACTCCCTGTATAGTGAGGCTGGAGGTGTTTTTGTGATGAACCTCGTTCCAATGTCGTGCTACGTTGGTCATGTGGTCCTTATCAATATCGTAAAGATGATCGTATAACCGATCTTTGAGGCGTCTGGTAGTTCTCCCAATGTATTGTATGGAACACTGTGTACATGTGATGGCATATATGATGTAGCTAGTGTTACAATTGATGAAAGAATCTATCTTATGTGTTTTGCCAGTCGACATGGATGTAATAGTGTCACCTTTCTGTATGAATGGACAATAAACACAGTGTGTTCCCCCACATTTGAATGTCCCTTTAAATGATAACCAGTGTTTCGTGGTGTTCTTACTAGAAAAAAAGGCTAGGAGATAGTAGGTTTCCAAGAGATGGTGCTCTTCTGGGAACCGTACGAATGCCCTTCTGTAATATTTTATCATATATAGGGTCATGTGTTAGTATAGGTAAATATTTTATGACTATACGTTTGACATTCTGGAATTCAGCACTATATGGGGTGGAAAACGTGGGGATACCGTTGTCGATATTGTTTTTCTTTTTATTTCTAAATCTATGTTTGCTTTTCCTTTTCTTTTTGTTGGTCTCTCTGATCCTATCTCTGTCTTTATTTCTATCCTCTCCATGTGCGTGATCTGCGGAGGCGGTCGTGCGGCCCTGGGTGGTCGACCAAGGGGCCTAGAGAGAGAGAGAGAGAGAAGCTGAACCCAGAGGCAGTAGTGTATTTAGGATTTGTGCTGCCCTAGGCCTGACTAAACTTGTGCACCGCCTAAATATGACCCACCCCTTTCTGTCAAGGCCACACCCCTTGCTGTTTAAGATCCGCCCTGAAATTTTCAAGTGGGGACACTAGTTCTGAGGGCCTGGGGGGGCAATGAATTCCCTTAATTTGCATAGATTTCCTCTCACTTCCTGTTTGGCTATGGGGCAGGAAGTGAAGGGAGATCTCTGCAATGGGACAGGGATGGTAAATAAACTGACAGGGGCTATAACCCTCCCTTACTCTATCCAAAATGAAATGTTGCCTACAGTTCTAATTTAAGCACAAATTTCTGATAATTTTATGGAAAGGACTAAGAAGATATAACCATGCCAAATTGCCAATGGTGCAGCAGAAAACATATAGCACAGTGAGGAAGGTTTGTGGTCCAGGATGATAGGACAGTCAAAATTAGAAGCAGCACCCCCCCCCTCCCCCGCAGTTGCGGAGTGCCGGCTGCCCGCATACCGGAGGCAGTGTGGCCGCTTTATGGGGGCGCTAGACTAATTTGCCTCTCAGCCCAGTCCGCCCCATAAGACTGGCGCTACACTAACAGTGTAGCGCAAGCCGGCGGAGACTCTTTCCGTGCTGCCCCCCTGAAAAGTGCTGCCCTAGGCCTGGGCCTTGTTGGCCTAGGCCAGGATACAGCATTACCCAGAGGTCTTGCTGAGCTGACTGGAAGTGAGAAATGCGTCCCTTATAGAAACTGATGTAGGAACCCAATTTGAACGAGCTATGCACATATGAGAATGGCTACCAAATTTTCCAAGATTAAAGGCCAGAAAAACAAGCTGAAGACAAGCACTATAAGCTACACTACAAGAGAGCGAAAGGTTGCCAAGACCAAAAACCCCTTTTGCTGTAATAACTTGAAATGCCTGGAGTCCTGTTTGCTACGTAAAGTATGGACCAGTTATAATTTCTTTATCACAGATACGTACATCGTCAGTTCATGCAACGCTTTACATATATAGAGTCCAAGTCCATTCACATCAGTCTCTGCCCAACTAGGAGCTTACAATCTAAGGTCCCCAACTCACAAGTATACATACAGCATACTAGGACCAATTTAGACAGGAGTCAATTAATCTACTAGCATGTCTTTGGAGTGTTGGAAGAAACCCACACAGGCACAGGGAGAACATGCAAACTCCAGACAGGTAGTGCCGTGATTGGGATTCAAACCAACAACGCCAGTGCAGCTAGGTGGAAGTGCTAACCACTTAGCCACTGTGCTGCCCATAATAGAATTTAGGTGAGATTTTAAAAGCGTCCATATTGTGTAGCGACGAATGCATGTGTAAGCAAAGGATAGGTAGTATGTACTGTACATGCACATGCATATTTGTAGCTTATATTGTATTCCTGTAGCTGTTAATAGTTTGTATATGCAGCATGCTTGTCAAACCTCTGCTAAGAAACCATTGCTTCCTTTCACAGAGCAAGGGTCCTTCGCTACAGCATGCTGGCTGGGCTGAGATTTTTCAATTCACCCTTTGGCTACTTAGAAATTTAAACCGTACGATTTTGCTCACCTTAATTTTGATACACCTAAAATGAAATAAACTGAACATTTAATCGACTTTAATGCTCATTTATTAGCCATGGTAGTGAATCTTGATCATCTTTTATCACACGCTATATGAATTAGATCACATCTGACCTGAAATGAAGATTATTTCAGTGCTCCGTGCAATCAAAAATGTTATGCTAATGATCTATTGCCTAAAAAAGCACACTTGTTTAATTCTGTGCAGAAAGCTAATTTGTGTTATTTGGTGTTATGGCAGGCTGTAATTGCCTATCTTATAAAAAGGTTACTAACATTAATAAAATAACACAAGATCATTATGACCTGGCGCTATTAGCTGTTCTGCTTATGGGATCGTGTTTCCTGCACTCTACTGAATAATTCACGTGGATTAGACATTTGACAGAAAACGTTTGTACGTCAACACAGCAGCGTTGTTAAAGATGTTCATTTTATTGACTTAGTGTCCAGGATTTGTACATTACAAATGTACCTTGCTTTGCCACCACTTTTAGGCAGTGCTAAGGCATATGATCTGATAACAAAAACTGCTATATATTATACAGATACTACAAAGCTCCTATAAAATACAACGAATCTGAACCTCTAAATCATTACCGCATTGTTCAATTATTGAAAATATGTCATAAAAGAAAATCAGTATGGCATTATCATAAACTATCTATTTAAAAACACCAAAACCCACAACTATAACTTCCAACCAGTGGTACTAAACATTAACCACTTGCCACCAAATCATGTACCCAAAAATGGAACTTCCGCTGGTGACTAGTGATGAGCCGAACACCCCCGGGTTCGGTTCGCACCAGAACCCGCGAACGGACCGAAAGTTCGTACGAACATTAGAACCCTATTAAATACAATGGATGCGAACGTTCGAATTCTAAAGTGCTAATTATAACAAATATTATGCATGTTATTGTCCTAAAAAGGGTTTGGGAACCCGGGTTCTGCACCAGGGGACATGTATCAATGCAAAAAGAAGTTTTAAAAACGGTCGTTTTTCGGGAGCAGTCATTTTAATGATGCATAAAGTGAAAAAAAAAAGTCAAATATTCCTTTAAATATCGTACCTGGGGGGTGTCTAAAGTATGCCTGTGAAGTGCCACGTGTTTCCCGTGTTTAGAACTGTCCCTGCACAAAATGACACTTCTAAAGGAAAAAAAAGCCATTTAAAACTTCTTGCGGCTTTAATGTAATGTCTGGTCCCGGTAATATGGATGAAAATCTTTAAGAAAAATGGCATAGCTACCCCATGACCCCCCCCCCCACCCCAGCCCATTACCAGCCCCTTTGGGTCTTGTATGGATATTAAGGGGAACCCCGCACATAAAATAAAAAAGGCCCTATATACTCTGAACAGCCGTATACAGGCGGTGCATACAAGACAGGGACTGTAGGTTTGTTCTTATGTAGAATGTGTTTGTAATTTTGAACAGGTACATTGTTGAAGTGTAGCTCCAGCCCAAAAATCTATTTTTAAACTTTTTGGGAAACATAGGTAAGGGTTATCACCCCTGTAACATTTGTTTTGCTGTCTGTGCCCCTGTTCAGAACATTTCACCTCACTTTCCGTCCCAATGACAACTGTTTTTGAAATGTGGTGTTTTTCTTGAAACAAGGATTGCTGATAAAGCATCAGTACAGAGGAGACACCTTTCTCCCATATTTATTCTTACAGGAGAGAATTTTCCTTCCTAGGGGTAGATTTCCTCTCACTTCCTGTTGTCTTCTTTCGTTTGCAAGTAGGAGTCGTTTGTAAGTTGGATGTTTGAAAGTAGGGACCTGCCGTATATACTCTGCAGAAATAGGCCCCTTAGTTGTTGGTGTTGGCACAACACTGTAAGCACTCACAGTTACTCTTGGTTGGTGCTGGAACGCCCTGCTGTCAACTATTATATCAGGAATTTTAATTACATATAATTGTTGAACAGTGGTAGTAAAAATTGGGGCTTTGATGGTGGTGCTGGTGCCACAACACTGTAAGCCCTGACAGTTACTCTTGGTGGGTGCAGCAATGGGCCCTGCTGTGAATTATTAGATCAAGAATTGTAATTGCATGCCCCTGTTGAACAGGGGCTGAAAAATTGGGCTTTTCGTGGTGGTGGTGGTGGTGGTGGTGTTGCCACAACACTGTAAGCCCTCAGAGTTACTCTTGGTGGGTGCAGGAATGGGCCCTGCTGTGAATTATTACATCAAGAATTGTAATTGCATGCCCCTGTTGAACAGGGGCTGAAAAATTGGGCCTTAGGCACTGGTGGCACAACACTACAACCCCTCACAGATACTGTACTTGGAGCACAGCAATGAGCCCTGTTGCAAAGTATTGCTTCAAAAATTGTAATGACACGCCCCTGTTAAACAGGGGCTGAAAAATTGGGCCTTAGGCACTGGTGGCACAACACTACAACCCCTCACAGATACTGTACTTGGAGCACAGCAATGAGCCCTATGGCAAATTATTGCTAAAAAAATTGTAAGTACACGCCCCTGTAAAACAGGGGCTGAAAAATTGGGCCTTAGCCACTGGTGGCGGCACCCATAAACAAAAATGATCTTCCAAGCTATCATCATCAATCGTATCATTGAGGACTCGGAGGAGGAGGATAGCCAGTCAACATAACAGCACAGGCACTCAGCATCAGCATCAGTCTTGAAGGGACGTGACATGTTAAAATCAATTAGTCTGTTATATCAGCATCAGGTGTGTGGTAGCTGGTGGTGATCCAAGACTGGTTCATCTTGATGAAAGTCAGTCGATCAACCGAGTCGGTGGACAGGCGCACCCTGTGATCCGTGACAAATCCTCCAGCAGCACTGAATGTGCGTTCCGAAAGAACGCTGGATGCAGGACAGGCCAGTAGCTCAATTGCATACTGTGCAAGCTCTGGCCAGTGATCCATCCTCAAGACCCAGTAAGCCAGAGGATTTTCGGTGGGGAAGGTGTCCAAGTCTGACCTTGCCCCTAGATATTCCTGCACCATGTTTATCAGACGCTGGCGATGGTTGCTGGAACCAATCATACTTTGGGGCTGCGGACTAAAGAATTGTCTGAACGCATCGGTCAGACGGCCACCTTCCCCACCGCTCCTTCTTTGACTGGCCGAAGCCTCAGCAACTCGTTGTCCTGGACCAGGAGTTTGTAACCTCCCAGTCTCTGGGAACGTGTTGCACAGACCTTTCTGCAAGGCCTCCCGGAGTTGTCTCATCCTCTGCTCCCTCTGCGACGGTAACATAAGGTCCGCAACCTTACCCTTGTACCGTGGATCAAGGAGAGTGGCCAGCCAGTAATGGTCCCTCTCCTTGATCCGAAGAATACGAGGATCCTTCCGCAGACTTTGCAGGATCAGGGAGGCCATGCAGCGTAGGTTTGCTGAGGCATTCGCTCCGGAGTCCTCTGGGTCACTAAGGACGACATGATCCGCAGTCACCTCCTCCCAGCCACGTACAAGTCCACTGGTTTCTTGGGACTGTAAATCATCCCTAAAAGACTGCTGCTGATGATGCTGAGTGCCAGCCTCCACCTCCATGCTGACACAATCCTCCTCCTCCTCCTCCTCCTCCTCTTCCTCTTCCTGTGCGATGGGTGGGACAGAAGGAACACTGTCTGGGTAAAGGGGGCCTTGAGAGGCAAGGAAGTCCTCCTCTTCCTGCCTCTGTTCTGCCTCAAGTGCCCTGTCCATTATTCCACGCAGCGTGTGCTCCAACAGGTGGACAAGAGGTACAGTGTCACTGATGCATGCACTGTCACTGCTCACCATCCTCGTGGCCTCCTCAAATGGTGCCAGGACAGTGCATGCATCCCTGATCATGCCCCACTGGCGTGGAGAAAAAAAACCAAGCTCCCCTGACCCTGTCCTGGTGCCGTAGTCGCACAGGTACTCATTGATGGCCCTCTGCTGCGTGTGCAGCCGCTGCAGCATGGCCAACGTTGAGTTCCACCTGGTGGGCATGTCACATATAAGGCGGTTCTTGGGCAGGTTCAACTCCTTTTGCAGCTCAGCCAGGCGAGCACTGGCATTATAAGATCTGCGGAAATGCACACAGACTTTCCTGGCCTGCCTCAGGACATCCTGTAAGCCCGGGTACCTGCCCAAGAACCGCTGCACCACCAGGTTAAGGACGTGAGCCACACAGGGCACATGGGTCAGTTGTCCCTGTCGGAGGGCGGAGAGGAGGTTGGTGCCATTGTCGCAAACCACCATTCCTGGCTTAAGCTGGCGTGACGTCAACCACCTCTCGGCCTGGCCCTGCAGAGCAGACAGGACCTCTGCCCCAGTGTGGCTTCTGTCCCCCAAACACACCAGCGCAAGCACGGCATGGCATCTTTTTGCCTGCGTACTTGCGTAGCCCCGTGAACGGCTACGGAGCACCGCTGGTTCATAGGACAAACCACAGGAAGAGGCCATGGAGGAAGAAGAAGAGGAGGGGTGGAGGAGAGAGGTGTGTCACAACCAGTAGTAGCATTTTGGAGGCGTGGCGGTGGGACAACCTCCAACACTACTGCACCTTGTCCTGCATCCTTCCCAGCTGCCAAAAGAGTGACCCAATGGGCCGTGAAAGAAAGGTAACGTCCCTGTCCATGCCTGCTGGACCATGAGTCAGCGGTAATATGCACCTTACCGCTGACCGCCCTGTCCAGCGAGGCCAAGACATTGCCTTCCACATGCCGGTAGAGAGCCGGAATAGCCTTCCGTGAGAAAAAGTGGCGTTTGGGAACCTGCCACTGAGGAACCGCACATTGCACAAACTCACGGAAGGGGGCCGAGTCTACCAACTGAAAAGGCAGCAGTTGAAGCGCTAGCAATTTAGCCAAGCTAGCATTCAACCGCTGGGCATGTGGATGGCTGGGAGTGAACTTCTTTCGACGGTCCAGCAGCTGGGGCAGGGAAATTTGCCTGCTAGAATCGGACGTCGGTGTACTGCTAGCAGAGTGGCCGCAAGTACTTGGCTGTGACACACCTAATTCTACACCTTCATTCCTCTCAGTGCATGTTTCTGAGAGGACTGAAGTTATAGTGGGGTTGGAGATCCCAGCTGATGCGGTGCAAGGAGAGGTCCGCTTTGTTCTTTGGTGTGGGTCTTTGAGGTAGGCTTGCCAACGAGCTGCATGGCAGGTCAACATATGTCTGGTCAGGCATGTGGTACCCAAGCGGCTGATGTTTTGGCCACGCGATATACGCTTGAGACATATGTTGCAAACAGCAGCTGTGCGATCTGATGCACTAGCCTCAAAAAAGGCCCACACCAAGGAACTTTTTGAATGACGGGCAGAGGCAGCGCCCTGCACAGGCGGAGCTCTGCGGTGTGATTCCGTCGGTGTACTGCCCTTACGCTGGCCACCAAAGGGCATCCTGTCTCGTTGGAGATGTGCCTCCTCCTCATCCTCCTCCTCCTCTCTCCTATTAGGCACCCACGTGGAGTCAGTGACCTCATCATCCCCTCCCTCCTCATCACTGGAGCCAATCTGGCAGTATGCTGCAGCTGCTGGAACATGACTGCCAGATTGGTGTCCTTCTTCAGCATCCCCTCTGTCTGCTCTCACCCTACTGCCTTCCTGTAGCTGGGTTTCATCATCAGACCCTTTGAAACGCTGGGCATCCTCCTGGAGCATGTACCCAACACTGTGCTCAAACAGTTCGGGGGACTCCTCAGGAGGAGGACATGGTGGGTCTAGGGAAGGAGTGACTGATGATGAGTCTGACATTGATACCAGGGAAGAGGACGCTTTGGCAGCTGCTTTGCCAGTACCCTGAGCCTGGGTGAGAGAGGATGAGGAGGAGGAGGAGGGCTTGGTCATCCACTCTACCAAGTCTTCGGCATGATGTGGCTCAACATGTCCAGCTGCCGAAAAGAAGGACAAGCGTGTCCCATGGCCATGTGCTGATGACAATGCACCGCGTCCACGACCAGCACTGTTGCCCCCAGACACAGAGCCTGCTTGCCCTCTTTTATTGCCTCCTGACTGTCTGCCTCTCCTTGTTTGCCTTCCAGACATTCTAATAGATGGCCTGCAGGGAGATGGGAAAAAAGCAATAAGGGCTACCTTCAGGTGTCCTTCTCTGTCCCTTGAAACAAGGACTTGCACAGTGAAAGAAACTGACACTCTCCCTACCTACAGTTTTCTGTCCCTAGAAAAAATGTTTTTTTTAAGCACAATATAGCACAAGGAGAATTCACTCACTGTCCTTCCAGGTCCCTGGAAACAAGGACTTGCACAGTGAAAGAAACTGACACTCTCCCTACCTACAGTTTTCTGTCCCTAGAAAAAATGTTTTTTTTAAGCACAATATAGCACAAGGAGAATTCACTCACTGTCCTTCCAGGTCCCTGGAAACAAGGACTTGCACAGTGAAAGAAACTGACACTCTCCCTACCTACAGTTTTCTGTCCCTAGAAAAAATGTTTTTTTTTAAGCACAATATAGCACAAGGAGAATTCACTCACTGTCCTTCCAGGTCCCTGGAAACAAGGGCTTGCACAGTGAAAGAAACTGACACTCTCCCTACCTACAGTTTTCTGTCCCTAGAAAAAATGTTTTTTTTAAGCACAATATAGCACAAGGAGAATTCACTCACTGTCCTTCCAGGTCCCTGGAAACAAGGACTTGCACAGTGAAATAAACTGACACTCTCCCTACCTACAGTTTTCTGTCCCTAGAAAAAATGTTTTTTTTAAGCACAATATAGCACAAGGAGAATTCACTCACTGTCCTTCCAGGTCCCTGGAAACAAGGACTTGCACAGTGAAAGAAACTGACACTCTCCCTACCTACAGTTTTCTGTCCCTAGAAAAAATGTTTTTTTAAGCACAATATAGCACAAGGAGAATTCACTCACTGTCCTTCCAGGTCCCTGGAAACAAGGACTTGCACAGTGAAAGAAACTGACACTCTCCCTACCTACAGTTTTCTGTCCCTAGAAAAAATGTTTTTTTTAAGCACAATATAGCACAAGGAGAATTCACTCACTGTCCTTCCAGGTCCCTGGAAACAAGGACTTGCACAGTGAAAGAAACTGACACTCTCCCTACCTACAGTTTTCTGTCCCTAGAAAAAATGTTTTTTTTAAGCACAATATAGCACAAGGAGAATTCACTCACTGTCCTTCCAGGTCCCTGGAAACAAGGACTTGCACAGTGAAAGAAACTGACACTCTCCCTACCTACAGTTTTCTGTCCCTAGAAAAAATGTTTTTTTTAAGCACAATATAGCACAAGGAGAATTCACTCACTGTCCTTCCAGGTCCCTGGAAACAAGGACTTGCACAGTGAAAGAAACTGACACTCTCCCTACCTACAGTTTTCTGTCCCTAGAAAAAATGTTTTTTTTAAGCACAATATAGCACAAGGAGAATTCACTCACTGTCCTTCCAGGTCCCTGGAAACAAGGACTTGCACAGTGAAAGAAACTGACACTCTCCCTACCTACAGTTTTCTGTCCCTAGAAAAAATGTTTTTTTTAAGCACAATATAGCACAAGGAGAATTCACTCACTGTCCTTCCAGGTCCCTGGAAACAAGGGCTTGCACAGTGAAAGAAACTGACACTCTCCCTACCTACAGTTTTCTGTCCCTAGAAAAAATGTTTTTTTAAGCACAATATAGCACAAGGAGAATTCACTCACTGTCCTTCCAGGTCCCTGGAAACAAGGACTTGCACAGTGAAAGAAACTGACACTCTCCCTACCTACAGTTTTCTGTCCCTAGAAAAAATGTTTTTTTTAAGCACAATATAGCACAAGGAGAATTCACTCACTGTCCTTCCAGGTCCCTGGAAACAAGGACTTGCACAGTGAAAGAAACTGACACTCTCCCTACCTACAGTTTTCTGTCCCTAGAAAAAATGTTTTTTTTAAGCACAATATAGCACAAGGAGAATTCACTCACTGTCCTTCCAGGTCCCTGGAAACAAGGGCTTGCACAGTGAAAGAAACTGACACTCTCCCTACCTACAGTTTTCTGTCCCTAGAAAAAATGTTTTTTTTAAGCACAATATAGCACAAGGAGAATTCACTCACTGTCCTTCCAGGTCCCTGGAAACAAGGACTTGCACAGTGAAAGAAACTGACACTCTCCCTACCTACAGTTTTCTGTCCCTAGAAAAAATGTTTTTTTTAAGCACAATATAGCACAAGGAGAATTCACTCACTGTCCTTCCAGGTCCCTGGAAACAAGGACTTGCACAGTGAAAGAAACTGACACTCTCCCTACCTACAGTTTTCTGTCCCTAGAAAAAATGTTTTTTTTAAGCACAATATAGCACAAGGAGAATTCACTCACTGTCCTTCCAGGTCCCTGGAAACAAGGACTTGCACAGTGAAAGAAACTGACACTCTCCCTACCTACAGTTTTCTGTCCCTAGAAAAAATGTTTTTTTTAAGCACAATATAGCACAAGGAGAATTCACTCACTGTCCTTCCAGGTCCCTGGAAACAAGGACTTGCACAGTGAAAGAAACTGACACTCTCCCTACCTACAGTTTTCTGTCCCTAGAAAAAATGTTTTTTTTAAGCACAATATAGCACAAGGAGAATTCACTCACTGTCCTTCCAGGTCCCTGGAAACAAGGACTTGCACAGTGAAAGAAACTGACACTCTCCCTACCTACAGTTTTCTGTCCCTAGAAAAAATGTTTTTTTTAAGCACAATATAGCACAAGGAGAATTCACTCACTGTCCTTCCAGGTCCCTGGAAACAAGGACTTGCACAGTGAAAGAAACTGACACTCTCCCTACCTACAGTTTTCTGTCCCTAGAAAAAATGTTTTTTTTAAGCACAATATAGCACAAGGAGAATTCACTCACTGTCCTTCCAGGTCCCTGGAAACAAGGACTTGCACAGTGAAAGAAACTGACACTCTCCCTACCTACAGTTTTCTGTCCCTAGAAAAAATGTTTTTTTTAAGCACAATATAGCACAAGGAGAATTCACTCACTGTCCTTCCAGGTCCCTGGAAACAAGGACTTGCACAGATAAAGAAACTGACACTCTCCCTACCTACAGTTTTCTGTCCCTAGAAAAAATGTTTTTTTTAAGCACAATATAGCACAAGGAGAATTCACTCACTGTCCTTCCAGGTCCCTGGAAACAAGGACTTGCACAGTGAAAGAAACTGACACTCTCCCTACCTACAGTTTTCTGTCCCTAGAAAAAATGTTTTTTTTAAGCACAATATAGCACAAGGAGAATTCACTCACTGTCCTTCCAGGTCCCTGGAAACAAGGGCTTGCACAGTGAAAGAAACTGACACTCTCCCTACCTACAGTTTTCTGTCCCTAGAAAAAATGTTTTTTTTAAGCACAATATAGCACAAGGAGAATTCACTCACTGTCCTTCCAGGTCCCTGGAAACAAGGACTTGCACAGTGAAAGAAACTGACACTCTCCCTACCTACAGTTTTCTGTCCCTAGAAAAAATGTTTTTTTTAAGCACAATATAGCACAAGGAGAATTCACTCACTGTCCTTCCAGGTCCCTGGAAACAAGGACTTGCACAGTGAAAGAAACTGACACTCTCCCTACCTACAGTTTTCTGTCCCTAGAAAAAATGTTTTTTTTAAGCACAATATAGCACAAGGAGAATTCACTCACTGTCCTTCCAGGTCCCTGGAAACAAGGGCTTGCACAGTGAAAGAAACTGACACTCTCCCTACCTACAGTTTTCTGTCCCTAGAAAAAATGTTTTTTTGAAGCACAATATAGCACAAGGAGAATTCACTCACTGTCCTTCCAGGTCCCTGGAAACAAGGACTTGCACAGTGAAAGAAACTGACACTCTCCCTACCTACAGTTTTCTGTCCCTAGAAAAAATGTTTTTTTTAAGCACAATATAGCACAAGGAGAATTCACTCACTGTCCTTCCAGGTCCCTGGAAACAAGGACTTGCACAGTGAAAGAAACTGACACTCTCCCTACCTACAGTTTTCTGTCCCTAGAAAAAATGTTTTTTTTAAGCACAATATAGCACAAGGAGAATTCACTCACTGTCCTTCCAGGTCCCTGGAAACAAGGACTTGCACAGTGAAAGAAACTGACACTCTCCCTACCTACAGTTTTCTGTCCCTAGAAAAAATGTTTTCTTTAAGCACAATATAGCACAAGGAGAATTCACTCACTGTCCTTCCAGGTCCCTGGAAACAAGGACTTGCACAGTGAAAGAAACTGACACTCTCCCTACCTACAGTTTTCTGTCCCTAGAAAAAATGTTTTTTTTAAGCACAATATAGCACAAGGAGAATTCACTCACTGTCCTTCCAGGTCCCTGGAAACAAGGACTTGCACAGTGAAAGAAACTGACACTCTCCCTACCTACAGTTTTCTGTCCCTAGAAAAAATGTTTTTTTTAAGCACAATATAGCACAAGGAGAATTCACTCACTGTCCTTCCAGGTCCCTGGAAACAAGGACTTGCACAGTGAAAGAAACTGACACTCTCCCTACCTACAGTTTTCTGTCCCTAGAAAAAATGTTTTTTTTAAGCACAATATAGCACAAGGAGAATTCACTCACTGTCCTTCCAGGTCCCTGGAAACAAGGACTTGCACAGTGAAAGAAACTGACACTCTCCCTACCTACAGTTTTCTGTCCCTAGAAAAAATGTTTTTTTTAAGCACAATATAGCACAAGGAGAATTCACTCACTGTCCTTCCAGGTCCCTGGAAACAAGGACTTGCACAGTGAAAGAAACTGACACTCTCCCTACCTACAGTTTTCTGTCCCTAGAAAAAATGTTTTTTTTAAGCACAATATAGCACAAGGAGAATTCACTCACTGTCCTTCCAGGTCCCTGGAAACAAGGACTTGCACAGTGAAAGAAACTGACACTCTCCCTACCTACAGTTTTCTGTCCCTAGAAAAAATGTTTTTTTTAAGCACAATATAGCACAAGGAGAATTCACTCACTGTCCTTCCAGGTCCCTGGAAACAAGGGCTTGCACAGTGAAAGAAACTGACACTCTCCCTACCTACAGTTTTCTGTCCCTAGAAAAAATGTTTTTTTTAAGCACAATATAGCACAAGGAGAATTCACTCACTGTCCTTCCAGGTCCCTGGAAACAAGGACTTGCACAGTGAAAGAAACTGACACTCTCCCTACCTACAGTTTTCTGTCCCTAGAAAAAATGTTTTTTTGAAGCACAATATAGCACAAGGAGAATTCACTCACTGTCCTTCCAGGTCCCTGGAAACAAGGACTTGCACAGTGAAAGAAACTGACACTCTCCCTACCTACAGTTTTCTGTCCCTAGAAAAAATGTTTTTTTTAAGCACAATATAGCACAAGGAGAATTCACTCACTGTCCTTCCAGGTCCCTGGAAACAAGGACTTGCACAGTGAAAGAAACTGACACTCTCCCTACCTACAGTTTTCTGTCCCTAGAAAAAATGTTTTTTTTAAGCACAATATAGCACAAGGAGAATTCACTCACTGTCCTTCCAGGTCCCTGGAAACAAGGACTTGCACAGTGAAAGAAACTGACACTCTCCCTACCTACAGTTTTCTGTCCCTAGAAAAAATGTTTTTTTTAAGCACAATATAGCACAAGGAGAATTCACTCACTGTCCTTCCAGGTCCCTGGAAACAAGGACTTGCACAGTGAAAGAAACTGACACTCTCCCTACCTACAGTTTTCTGTCCCTAGAAAAAATGTTTTTTTTAAGCACAATATAGCACAAGGAGAATTCACTCACTGTCCTTCCAGGTCCCTGGAAACAAGGACTTGCACAGTGAAAGAAACTGACACTCTCCCTACCTACAGTTTTCTGTCCCTAGAAAAAATGTTTTTTTTAAGCACAATATAGCACAAGGAGAATTCACTCACTGTCCTTCCAGGTCCCTGGAAACAAGGACTTGCACAGTGAAAGAAACTGACACTCTCCCTACCTACAGTTTTCTGTCCCTAGAAAAAATGTTTTTTTTAAGCACAATATAGCACAAGGAGAATTCACTCACTGTCCTTCCAGGTCCCTGGAAACAAGGGCTTGCACAGTGAAAGAAACTGACACTCTCCCTACCTACAGTTTTCTGTCCCTAGAAAAAATGTTTTTTTTAAGCACAATATAGCACAAGGAGAATTCACTCACTGTCCTTCCAGGTCCCTGGAAACAAGGACTTGCACAGTGAAAGAAACTGACACTCTCCCTACCTACAGTTTTCTGTCCCTAGAAAAAATGTTTTTTTTAAGCACAATATAGCACAAGGAGAATTCACTCACTGTCCTTCCAGGTCCCTGGAAACAAGGACTTGCACAGTGAAAGAAACTGACACTCTCCCTACCTACAGTTTTCTGTCCCTAGAAAAAATGTTTTTTTTAAGCACAATATAGCACAAGGAGAATTCACTCACTGTCCTTCCAGGTCCCTGGAAACAAGGGCTTGCACAGTGAAAGAAACTGACACTCTCCCTACCTACAGTTTTCTGTCCCTAGAAAAAATGTTTTTTTTAAGCACAATATAGCACAAGGAGAATTCACTCACTGTCCTTCCAGGTCCCTGGAAACAAGGACTTGCACAGTGAAAGAAACTGACACTCTCCCTACCTACAGTTTTCTGTCCCTAGAAAAAATGTTTTTTTTAAGCACAATATAGCACAAGGAGAATTCACTCACTGTCCTTCCAGGTCCCTGGAAACAAGGACTTGCACAGTGAAAGAAACTGACACTCTCCCTACCTACAGTTTTCTGTCCCTAGAAAAAATGTTTTTTTTAAGCACAATATAGCACAAGGAGAATTCACTCACTGTCCTTCCAGGTCCCTGGAAACAAGGACTTGCACAGTGAAAGAAACTGACACTCTCCCTACCTACAGTTTTCTGTCCCTAGAAAAAATGTTTTTTTTAAGCACAATATAGCACAAGGAGAATTCACTCACTGTCCTTCCAGGTCCCTGGAAACAAGGACTTGCACAGTGAAAGAAACTGACACTCTCCCTACCTACAGTTTTCTGTCCCTAGAAAAAATGTTTTTTTTAAGCACAATATAGCACAAGGAGAATTCACTCACTGTCCTTCCAGGTCCCTGGAAACAAGGACTTGCACAGTGAAAGAAACTGACACTCTCCCTACCTACAGTTTTCTGTCCCTAGAAAAAATGTTTTTTTTAAGCACAATATAGCACAAGGAGAATTCACTCACTGTCCTTCCAGGTCCCTGGAAACAAGGACTTGCACAGTGAAAGAAACTGACACTCTCCCTACCTACAGTTTTCTGTCCCTAGAAAAAATGTTTTTTTTAAGCACAATATAGCACAAGGAGAATTCACTCACTGTCCTTCCAGGTCCCTGGAAACAAGGACTTGCACAGTGAAAGAAACTGACACTCTCCCTACCTACAGTTTTCTGTCCCTAGAAAAAATGTTTTTTTTAAGCACAATATAGCACAAGGAGAATTCACTCACTGTCCTTCCAGGTCCCTGGAAACAAGGACTTGCACAGTGAAAGAAACTGACACTCTCCCTACCTACAGTTTTCTGTCCCTAGAAAAAATGTTTTTTTTAAGCACAATATAGCACAAGGAGAATTCACTCACTGTCCTTCCAGGTCCCTGGAAACAAGGGCTTGCACAGTGAAAGAAACTGAGGCCTCGTACACACGACCGATTTTCTCGTCGTAAAAAACACGTCGTTTTTTTCGACGAGATTCTTGTTAAGCTTGTCGATTTTCTCGTCAAGCTTTCTATGCGTACACACTGTCATTTCCCAATTTCCTCGTGGTTCTCTGCGCTCACGTCCAGCACGTACGACGGCACTATAAAGGGGAAGATCTTTTTTCTTGGCGCCACCCCTTGGGCTGCTTTTGCTGATCTCGTGTTACCGCGTGTGAAGTAAAAGTTTGGGAAGAGACGATTCGCGCTTTTCAGTCTTCGTACTTTTCAGATCGTTTTCTGCCGTTCAGTTTGTGCTTGTGGGTTCGTATCTTGACTTTCAGGGCGTCTAGGCAGGTCGTATCTGTTTTACAGTGCGTTCTTGCCTGTTCGTTTCTGAATTTCAGTTCGTTATTCATAGGCCTTGCTGTTCTAAAGTGCGTTCTGTTCTGTACGTTCTGATTAGACGACCGTTTCCTAGCCATGTCGCCTGGACGTTCTCGTCGTCGAGTTCGTGCTGTGCGTGCGCTTGGTGTTGGTCTGCTTGTTTTGGACCAAGACCAGTCCATGAATGGTGTGAGGAGGAGTTCATGGACCAAGAATTGGTTGCTCCAGCGGGACCAATTCTGCCACATGCCTCTGCTGCGGGAGATCGTCGAGAATAATCCTGAGGACTACAGGAATTTTCTGAGGATGTCTGACCCCGTTTTTCAGGAACTGTTGGCTTTGGTGTCCCCCTATATTACCAGGAAGGACACCGTTATGCGGGAAGCCATCAGTGCTGAGCAGAGGCTCATCGCCACGTTGCGTTACCTGGCGACAGGGAGAAGTCTTCAGGACTTGAAGTTCACCACAGGCATCTCCCCCCAGGCTCTGGGCCTCATAATCCCAGACACCTGTTCTGCTATTATACAAGTCCTGCAGGAGGACTATATTAGGGTAAGTTTTCTCCCTTCACATCACATTTTATGTATTACATGTATGCTAATGTATTGTATTTCTTTCATCCTTTCCTAATTACCATGATTGTAATATGCTGAGAATGTCCCCTTTGTCCCCATGCATGCTGGAAGTTTTTAAATGCCCCTTTTTTATCCTCCCTAAATATTTCCCCTCACTAACTTTTCCAGCAGGGGCGCCTGTTGCTCCAAATGTTGGGGGGTTACAACCCCAATTTCGGAAATAAACTTCCTCCTTTTTTGCTCTGTTGCCTAATAAACGCCCCCAGTTGTCCCCTCCAATGCAGCCATTTAGTCCCCTCTATTGCACCCAGTTTCCCCCCAGCCCTGCACTTACCTTCTTGTGGTCAGCGCCATCCTTCTTCTGTCCTTGATGTCTTCTCCTTCCCTTCATGTTGCATCAGCCAATCATGTTACCATTAAACAGACTTGGTGAACATGATTGCCAGAGCTGCCTGTCAGTGTTTACACAAGGAATGCCCCCTCCTTGCGTCCCCGATTTTTCTTTGAGGAAGCCAATTACATCCCTCAGGTTGTAATTTGCAAGACTTTTTTAATACCTGTTTCTGCTCTGCAATTTTAACCCCCTAAATGACGCAATTAATCATATGTCGGTCGCTTTACAAGAGGCCATCCACCTGAATAGTGTGCGGCATAGACAATACATAGGTTCATGCAACGCATGAACCTATGTATTGTTCTGAGTGATGGGCACAGGAGAGAGGGGACAGTGCTCCAGCGCCCACTCTGGACGCACCGCCACTGCAATGCTATCCTGTGGCCAAACACATCTCCCCCCCCCAAAATAATTTAGTAATGGCCCATCAGAGGGGGTGATGAATATGATAAATGAGCCTTCCATTATACTTTTTTTACACACCTTAATAAACGTATAATTAGATTGATGTTGGTCTCTAATTTTTTGGTCTTGAATTTGCTTGTAATGTATGCCTTTGTTTTTCTAATATTATTTCATCTTGTTTCACTCCACAGCTTCCTTCAACGCCACAGGAATGGCAGACTGTGGCATCGGAGTTTGCCACGCGGTGGGACTTCCCCAACTGCGGTGGTGCCATAGACGGGAAGCAAGTCCGCATCGTGCCGCCACCCCGTTCTGGATCCTACTACTACAACTACAAGGGGTTTCATAGCATTGTGCTGATGGCGGTGGTGTCAGCACGGTATGAATTCCTCTATGTTGATGTAGGGAAGAATGGCCGGATGTCCGATGGGGGATCCTTCATCCAGACGGAGTTTGCCCTCCGTCTCCAGAGTGACGACCTTGCATTGCCACCGGATGCAGGGAATATTGAAGGACTCCCCTTTGTTTTCTTGGCTGATGAAGCCTTCGGACTCGGACGGCATCTTATGAGGCCATTTCCACAGAGGACCCTGACCTCAGAGAAGAGTGTGTTCAATTACCGGCTGGCCAGGGCCCGAAGAGTCGTTGAAAATGCCTTCGGCATAATGGCCAGCCGGTTCCGCCTTTTTATGACTTCCATCCACTTGGCGGACTACAAAATAAACTATGTAGTGTTATGCTGCTGTGTGCTACACAATTTTCTTTGCCGCAAAGCGAATTCATATATGGCCTCAGTTTTGCCAGAGGCTGGACTTTCCCCTGCAAATCCCCTTCCGGGCCTGGAATCTGCCCGTCTTGGCTTGCCCCCCCAAAATGCCCGTGTGGTTCGGGACAAATACATGGAGTATTTCACGGGTAGGGGGGCAATTCCTATGCCAGCCTATGTCTAAGTATCCCAATAAAAATCTTGTTTAAACCTTTAATTATTTGTTCTTTCCTGTCTCCTAGTTTGTCTTTGTGCATTTGTAGTGGCAAGTGTATTTTACTTTAGTAAATAACAACCAATTTCACTATGTTACCTTACAAAAGAACCAAATAAGCTTAGAGTGTATTATAAAAAGAAGCTACACGTTGTTTGTGGTCAAATATTTTACTCTCTGCACATTTTTTTTTGTTTTACTTTGGGGTTGGCCTGACCACAACCCGTCAAATTTTGGCTTATGAAAATACAAAAATACCACTTGCATTTCTAAAATGACAACATTGGATACCTCTGAGCAATCTGAGACATTCAGTTACACAAACTATGTCTCTATGTGCCCGTCCTAATATGGGGTCCTGCCACCCCTTGCCCAGCCAAAAATTCAATATGCACACATTTTTAATTTTTTGCAAATAGGAAGTTTACAATCCTGATCCCTATTGTCAACATGTGCTATCTGCCATCAGGGGTGATCAATGGACGTGTTTTGGGGGTGCATCCCCTTCCTCAGTTCACCGACTTTTGATACGAGGAAGGGGTTGCACCCACAAAAGACGTACATGGATATCCCCTGATGGCAGATAGCACATGTTCACGCGCTGTGTGCATATTCAATTTTTGGCTGCTTTGTTACTCAAAAAATTTGTAAAAATATAAAAACAAACATGTAAAAACAAATGTGTTTGGATGGCTTATTGAATTCTCCCCAAAACATCGAGAATGTCTTTAAATGTTTGTTCCATCACATGGATTCTTTGTTTAATTAGGTCCAGTTCCGTGCTACATTCCATCACTTGCTGGATGAGGCGGAGGGCACTGTCAGCAGAGAACGGTGTGCTATCCTTCACAACATTTCCATCCCCTAAAAACCATAATTTTTTTTTTATAAAACTCTGCAGGCCTACCTCGCTTACCTTAAGCTGTGGTGTCAGATACTGACCTGTTGTGGTGACCAGATCCACAACGTCATCCACCTCTCCTTCCTGCACTTCTCCTTCCTCCACCTCAACTTCCTGCACATCTTTCGGTTGTGGATCTTTGGGAGTTTGGGGTTGCTTGGAAGTTGTGGGGTGCATGTGCTCCCTGGAGTGTCCTCCTCCCAGTCTTCTCTCCCCTATGAGAATAAAACCAAAGGTCTATTTATCACACTGTAAAAATCTCATTTTTAAACTTAAAACAGGCTAAATTGTTTGGAAGTGGGGTACAAGTGTGTGTTTGTGCGGAATTTAAAGAAAAATGCATTCTTTATGACCCCAAATATGTTTATTATTCACATTTGGATGTAATTTTTTGGACATGGAGGCACCACAAATAAACTCTGATGCACCTGTGTGGGACACCCAAAAAAGGCGGGTCTGGTGGCCCACACTATAGTGCTCCAAAGTACAGATGTGGAAGCAGCTGCTGAGTGTCCTCTCCTTTACACTGATTAAAGTTTGCATTTCATTCTCCTTACAAACACATCATCTAGACTTAAAAATTATCCACAATACTTGATCAAAAATGGCAGATGTCTAATTACTTTTGGGGGTCTTAAATAAGCCAAAACCACGGATAGTGGCCGAACGAAGTGTCGGTAACGTAACGAACGATTACTGTGCCCAACCTAGTTCAAAATAATACATTTTGGAAGGGAGTCCAATATGCTTTAAAAAAAAAAAAAGTCAGTTTCTAAAAAGATTAATAGCAGAAAGGTCGTCATTTTACTTACTTTTAGCGAGCATCCTCTTTATGCTCCTCAACTGGTCTGGCTCCCTCAGTTTGAGGTCTGACCACCTCTTTCTGAGCTGCTCATTTGAGCGTTTCACCCCGAACTTCGCCCTCAGACTCTTCACAACTTTAGTGAGGATTTTGGCCTTCCTTCTATTTGGTTTGCTATACGGCCCATGCTTGGCATCATAATCAGCCTTGACCAAGATGTCCACCATCTCCGCCATCTCCGCCAAAGACATATTCGATGCCTTGAATCTCCTCCTTGATCGTGACGTGTCCTCGGTCTCCGGGCTTGTCTCCTCGCTAGTTGCGGAATTATCAGACACCTGCTGTAACTCCGCCATATCTGTCTGCGCGCCGAAAGAGAAGGGGCGGGGAAAAGATGTTAGTTAGAACGTCATGGGCGGGCGACGTGTGCGGAGCGACGTGTTCGAATTTGGACGCATGCGTGGTGTGTATATAGCAAACACACATGTGACTATAGTACGTTCGGTGTGCGGAGAGAGGAGTTCAAGTGACGGACGTGCGAACGAAGGTATGTGATTTTGTGAGACTTGTTAAAATTGTTGGCCTATACTGTCTTGAGATTGTTGGAGGATATATATGGTGACTAGGATGTGAAGGAGGTTAGACTGTTTGCCTCACATTATTTAAATATAATTTATTTTACTTGCAGATACAATATGAATGTATTTATTAGCGACAAAGAGTTCCTGGCGGAATTTATTGACCGGGTAAGGGAGCTGCCGGCTCTGTGGGAGACCAAAAACCCCATCCATAAAAAAAAAGGGGTGAGAAAAGCAGCGCTGGAGAAGCTGCTCCCATTTGTGCATACCAAGGTGCCCACAGCCACAGCAAAACAAGTGGACACTAAAATTGGGAGCTTGAGAGGTACCTACAGGACTGAACGCTCTAAGGTGCTGGCTTCTCAGAGGTCAGGAGCAGCAGCAGATGATGTTTATGTCCCGGTTTTGTGGTACTACAGCAGGATGTCCTTCCTGGATGACCACATTGAGCCAAGGCCATCACTCTCCACTCTTCCCCCCAGACTTCCCTGCAGCCAACCTGAGCCTTCTCTGGAGCAAGAGGAGGCAGCCATCCTGGATGATCCTGATTTGGCCATCTGGAGCCAGGTATAGTATTAACTGAAAATGTAGTGGGATAAAATTAATGTTTCCCAAATATGTCAGGATGAGAAACATACATTATTTTGTATTCAACAAGTGAAATCATGATCTGTAGACATTATTCTGCACTTAATTGTGTGGTAAATAGTCAAGCTGATGTAGTGGTAAATTTAAAGCAAGGATTTATGCATTTACATTCTAATTGCTTCCATCAGGATTACAAAGTTTGATGCAAAGATTAAACCAACATATTAAACTATGTTTCTTTTTCATACACAGGATGAAATCAGCCAGGAGGAGGGTCTGGAAACTGTCAGGCAGGAGGAGGAAGGGCCCAGTGGCAGCCAGGAGGTGGCAGGGCCCAGTGGCAGCCAGGAGGTGGCAGGGCCCAGTGGCAGCCAGGAGGTGGCAGGGCCCAGTGGCAGCCAGGAGGTGGCAGGGCCCAGTGGCAGACAGGAGGTGGCAGGGCCCAGTGGCAGCCAGGAGGTGGCAGGGCCCAGTGGCAGCCAGGAGGTGGCAGGGCCCAGTGGCAGACAGGAGGTGGCAGGGCCCAGTGGCAGACAGGAGGTGGCAGGGCAAAGGAGAAGCACCAGATCCCAGGTGCCTCCCATCAGGCTTCACAAAAGAGGCAGGAGGGACAGGACCACCAGTGAGGCAGCAATGGCCCTTATTAAAGAGGCCCATGCCACCCTCAAGGAGCCCACATCCCCTGAAGAGGCCATTGCCGGCCTAGTGGAGGCTAAGTTCAAGGTGATGAGCATGGAGCAACGCCTCCTATGCGAACCCCTGCTCATCACCTTGCTCAACAAGGGGGTGATGGAGCAAATTACCCCCAATACCGCCATATGTGAGGTGGCCCAACTGACCCAACCTCAACCTCCACCTCCACCTTCCTCTTCTGCCCCACCCCCTTCTGCTACCCCTCCACCTTCTGCCCCACCCCCTTCTGCTACACCTCCACCTTCTTCTTCTGCCCCACCCCCTTCTGCTACACCTCCACCTTCTGCCCCACCCCCTTCTGCTACACCTCCACCTTCTGCCCCACCCCCTTCTGCTACACCTCCACCTTCTTCTTCTGCCCCACCCCCTTCTGCTACACCTCCACCTCCTCCTCCTGACAGGAGTACCCCTCCAGTGGGCCAGCCTCCAGCTAAACGAAGAAGGAAGGCTTCAGTAAAGGCTGCAGGGAAGGTTGCCAGGAAGAAGAGGAAGTGATGGCCTTGCTTCATTGTGGTCGCACTGGTCGGACAGAAGGCAGCCTGTTGTAGTACCACACACTTGGGACATATATCTCACCTGCTGCTGTTCCTGACCTCTGGGAGGCCAGCATCAGATTGTGTTCTGAAATGTGGGCCTTCTCAAGCTCCCAATTTTAGTGTCCACACAGGGTTGCTGTGTGCTCTGGGGTCCCTGGGATGCACAAATGGCAGCAGCTTCTCCAGCGCTGCCTTCTCTTTATTTAATTTATAAACATGAATAAATGTGTTTTTTGTTTAAGTTCATACTTGACTATGTGTATTTTTAAATAAAAAAAAACAAGCTTTGGAGTAAGCAGATACATTTGACTGACAATAAAAGGCACAGATATCACCCCCCCAAAAGAATAACTAAATCTGATTAGCTCAAAAACATGGTGTGAAATTTTAAAAATATAGATTAGAAAATTAAATGGGAGATCGCTATCAAAACATTGAGAAATTATAATTAACATCATTTTGAAAAATCTAACCATTTAAATTATTCCTAAAAACTTGCACGATATAATACACATAAATCTTATAAAGAGCAGCATGAAAAAGGTTAAAAATAAGGCATAACTCTGTGTGAATATCAGCAGCAAAAGAAGGTCTCTCGTTTTGATTAATGTAACATTCTAACGAAGAATTCAATGCAGAACATTTAAACGATGAAATATTTATGAGCGTGACGAATGTGCTCTCTCCATTATGAAGGCTTGTTTTACCAGAAGATGCGCTCCCGTCTCATAGTTGCTTGTGAGCATGCGCGCTTTTGGAAGAGTCGTAAAAGCATACACACGAACCATTTTCTCGTCACAAAACAGGCCGACGAGAAACACGACGAGGAAATCTGGACTCCTGACGAGAAAATAGAGAGCAGGTTCTCTATTTTCTCGTCGAGATTCTCGTCAAGTTTCTCGTCGTAAAACCATACACACGAACGTTTTTCTAGACAAAAAAACTCTCGCGGCACTTTTCTTGACTGTTTACGACGAGAAAATCGGTCGTGTGTACGAGGCCTGACACTCTCCCTACCTACAGTTTTCTGTCCCTAGAAAAAATGTTTTTTTTAAGCACAATATAGCACAAGGAGAATTCACTCACTGTCCTTCCAGGTCCCTGGAAACAAGGACTTGCACAGTGAAAGAAACTGACACTCTCCCTACCTACAGTTTTCTGTCCCTAGAAAAAATGTTTTTTTTAAGCACAATATAGCACAAGGAGAATTCACTCACTGTCCTTCCAGGTCCCTAGAAACAAGGACTTGCACAGTGAAATAAACTGACACTCTCCCTACCTACAGTTTTCTGTCCCTAGAAAAAATGTTTTTTTTAAGCACAATATAGCACAAGGAGAATTCACTCACTGTCCTTCCAGGTCCCTGGAAACAAGGACTTGCACAGTGAAAGAAACTGACACTCTCCCTAACTACAGTTTTCTGTCCCTAGAAATTTTTTTTTTTTAAGCACACTATAGCACAAGCACAAAACACACTGACACTCTCCCTACCTATCCTTCTCTTTCCCTAAACTAAAGGAATCCAGGTTAAGCAAGAAAGAAATAAAAGTCACTGTCCCTGCCTATGCTGCTCTATCCCTGCTCCGGAACACACTACACTAGGCCGCCGTGCTGGCGGCCTTTTATAGTGTGGGGCGTGTACTAAACACCCTCAGCAATAATTGGCCACAGGCATCCTGCCTGTGGCCAATCATTGCTCTCCTCGCTGCCGGCGCTGTGATTGGCCAAGCATGCGGGGTCACAGTGCATGCTTGGCCAATCACAGCGCCTGGATGACACTGCGATGGCGTAGTGCATTGTGGGCCGTTCGCGTCACTCGAATTTGGCGCGAACGGCCCAAATCGTTCGATCTTCGTCGAACGATCGAACAGCCGATGTTCGAGTCGAACGTATGTTCGACTCGAACACGAAGCTCATCCCTACTGGTGACCCCCTGACATGCCACATTTAGCATGTCATTTTTTGGAGGGGGGAGCGGACACCCTCTTTTTACAGGCACCCAGCTGCCACTTCTTCCCAGAGCTCCGCGGCGTGGGAAGGAAGATCACCTCTCCCCCCTCCCTCCCTGCAATCTTCTGGGACACGTCACAGGTCCCAGAAGCACGGCTCGCGCATGCGCAGTGTGTGCCCGGCTGTGAAGCAACAGCCGGGTGTCCACAGTTACAATGCTGTCGCCACAGAGAGGAGGGGGAGAGTAGAGGGGCTTCGTGCGCCCGCATCGCTGGACTGTGGGACAGGTGAGTGTTCGAATGTAAAAGTCAGCGGCTGCACTTTTTGTAGCTGCTGACTTTTAAATCGGTGGAACTCCGCTTTAAGTGGTTGTACCAGGATTATATGCATTAGCTGGCATCACCCCGCTGCTGTTTTTTTTAGAACCGATGGTTGGCTCTCTTGTAATAGCAATTGGAGTGGGTAACTAGCCCCACGATTGCTATTACAAGCAGCGGGAGGAGCCACCTCCTGACGCCTTCCGCGGCTCTCTCGGGCTCTCCCCTCCCAACAAGAGACCCGAGCTACCAGCCGGCACATCCCCCGGCTGGCCGGAGACCCATACAAACTCGGAATCAGCTTTGATCAGGTCTCCGCTATGGTAACCCGGAAGCGATGACATTCCTTGTGACAGCAATAAAAGTGCTAAAAAAAAAAAAAGTAAAGCAACAGTGTAAAAAGAACTAAAATAAAATAAATTAATAATTAAAGAAAAATCTAAAGTGCCCCCGTCCCCCCCGTGCAAGTGCACAAAGGTGTGCATTGGTCCCGCACGCAGGCACACACATGTGAGATATCGCCGTGAACGTCCGATCATGGGCAGTAATTCCAGGACTAGACCTCCTCTGTAGATATAAAGTTGTAACCTGTAAAGGCTTTTAAATTGTTGCCTATGGATAGTAAAATGTATTTTGTTTGTCGCCACTGCGCGGGCATACACAATTTTAAAGTGTGACATGTTTGGTATCTATTTACTCGGCATCATGTCATATTTTATATTTAAAAAAATAAAAATGGGCTATGTATTGTGTTTTGTTTTTGCAACCAAATGTAAAAAAGTGAACTTTTTCCCAAAAGTTGCATTTGAAAAAACACTGCACAAATACCATGTGACATAAAAAATTGCAAAACCCACCAATATGTTCTCTAGAGCCTCTGCTTTAAAAAAAAAAAGGATATATTATTTGGGGATTCTAAGTAATTTTCTAGCAGAAAAAAAAACAAAAAAAAAAAAACGATTGTTACATGTGAACAAAAAGTGCCAGAAAAAGCCCAGCGTGCCTAAAGGATAACTCCACTTTCCTGCTTGTGTGATTGGCCTACTGATTTTCCTAGAAGTCTGCACTAAGATACAAGTCATTTTTGGTGACATAGTCCCAAAGACCTTGCCAATTTGCTCATTAGAGCCCTGCAGGTGCAACAGCTGATTGATAATTATAAAACCAATCCCATGCAGATTTATTTTGCACATGGACACAGACAAACAGCTATTCCTTCAAAGTAACAAAAGGAATTTTTTTTCCCTCTCTTTTCTTTTTATTGGAAAAAGTTTTCAAGTACAAAATTCACCCACATTGGTGTAAACATTCAAACATTCATATTTACATATTTTTTTTCCTATTACCTATTTCCCGTTACCCTTCCCCCCCCCCCACCCTTCCCCTGATCTGCCCATCTCTCTACCAGTTTTATCTTATCATGTGTCTAATTCAATCATTCCCTGTGCATATTTGTCTGACAATTTGAAGACTCTCCATTTCTCCCATTTTTTTTCTATATCTTTCTTCTCTTCCCTGCTCTCCATGGCCTAGGTGTCAAGATCACCTGTGGCCAGGTGACAGATGCACACCGTAGGGGGACAGGAGTGCACCGCGAGGTAGTGAACCCTATGGCTGGCTTCTGCGGGTAGGAAACTGGGTGGTTGTGGAAAGCGGGACCAGAGGAGCACAACCGAGATCCTAACGGATGCTAGAGCAAGATTCCCCAGGGCGCGGAGTCTAAGACCCAGCTGGTCTTCTCCAGGGCCTCTAGTGGTGAGGATGTTGTGCTGCAGGCTGGGACCAGGTCGCGGCCCCTGGAGTTTCCTAGCTCACGCCCCGTAGGATAAGGGGAACAGAGGGGAAGCAGCAGCACAAGATAAGGGAGAACCAAATAACAAGCCGAAGGTCAGGGGCCACAAGCAGACAAGGATAACGAAAGAACAAGCCGAAGGTCAAGGGTCACGAGCAGACAGGGATAGTCGGGGACAAGCCAATAACGTAACAGAGAGACAGACGTAGCACACGGCAGGCAGGAACCCAAACACACAATGCCTAACAAACACGTTGATCAGCAAGGCAGGCTTGCAGTGCACAGGTTAATATAGTGTTCTGTGATAGGGCCTGGGGTGGAGTCAGGCTGGGAGGAGATTATAAAGGAAGCCAGGTGAAGGAGGTCTGGTCTCTAGATGAACACATGAGGAGGAAGGTAAGATGGCAGACAGACATTAATGCATATCCATGACAGTACCCTCCATCTTACGAGGCCTCCCCCTTCCCCGCCTGGGCCCAGGTTTAGAGGGAAACTTCAGATGAAACTCCTTTAACAGACGAGGTGCAAAGACCTCAGATGCAGTGATCCAAGACCTCTCCTCAGGACCAAACCCTTTCCAATGAACGAGGTACTGAAGAACGCCTTTACAGAGTCGGGAGTCCAGAATTTGACTGATCTCGTACTCCTGATTATCCTCAGAGACAGGCGCCACGGTAGGGAGAGGACGAGAGAATTTATTGAGGACTAAAGGCTTTAGAAGAGCAACATGAAAGGAGTTAGTGATTTTAAGGCTCTTAGGAATCTGGAGTTTGAAACAAACCGGATTCAGTTTAGCAGTTACCGTGTATGGACCGATGAATCGTGGAGCAAACTTCAGAGAAGGAACTCGGAGCTTGATGTTCCTGGTAGAGAGCCAGACTTTGTCCCCTGGCTGAAGAGAAGGCGGTTTACGCCTGCGGCGGTCGGCAAAGCCTTTGAATTCTTCAGCAGCTGCCCGGAGGGAATCATGAACGTGACCCCAAACGGAATTGAGAGACTCCTGAACCGAAGCCAAAGCTGGAATGTCAGGAGAACAGATCATGGGAAGAGGAAGTTGAGGGTGTTTTCCATAAACTGTGAAAAAGGGTGTCTTCTGCGAACTGGTATTCACATGATTGTTATGGGAGAATTCTGCCCACGGGAGTAGAGAGGACCAATCGTCATGGTGAGAAGACACAAAGGTGCGAAGAAAGACCTCTAACTCCTGATTAACCCTCTCAGTCTGTCCATTGGATTGGGGATGGTAAGAAGAAGAAAAATCCAAGACAATATTGAGGGATTTGCAAAAGGCTCTCCAAAAACGAGACGTGAATTGGACTCCCCTGTCGGAAACAATATGAGAAGGGACCCCATGTAGGCGGAGAATTTCTCGAATGAAAATGGGAACCAAGGCAGGGGCAGAAGGAAGACCAGGAAGAGGAACAAAATGAGCCATCTTGGAGAATCGATCGATTACCACCCAAATGACTGTATTATTCTCAGACAGTGGGAGATCGGTGATAAAATCCATGGCAATATGGGCCCAGGGTTCCTTAGGAATGGGCAAGGGCATGAGGAGACCAGCAGGAGCTTGTGTGGAGGATTTGGACTGAGCACAGACATGACAAGCTTTAACGTAGTCTTTGACGTCTGAGCGGAGATTAGGCCACCAGTAGTGACGACTGATGAGTAGGAAGGATCGGAGGAATCCAGAATGCCCTGCCACCTTGGAATCATGTCCCCAACGAAGGATCTTAGCTCTTAGCTCAGTGGGGACAAAGGTCTTACCAGGCGGAATTTTTGACTTCAGGGTGGTAGAGTGGGCAACAATGCATGAGGTTGGAATGATCGGCTCAGGTTCAGGGGCGGACTCCTCGTCCAAAGTGTCAAATGACCTAGAGAGCGCATCAGCCCGACCGTTGCAGGAACCAGGTTTGTAGGTAATCGTGAAATTAAAACGGGCAAAGAAGAGACTCCACCTGGCCTGTCTAGGATTCAGACGTTTAGCATTCTGTAGATACTGTAAATTCTTGTGATCGGTAAAGATCGTTATGGAGTGAGGGGAACCCTCCAAGAGATGACGCCACTCCTCTAACGCCAATTTAATTGCGAGAAGTTCCCGATCACCGATGGCATAATTCCTCTCTGCCTGAGAATTTTTTTTGGAGAAGAACGCACATGGTTGACGTCTCTTCTCAAAGATTTGAAGAAGCACGGCTCCCACCCCCATTGAGGAAGCGTCCACTTCAATAAAAAATGCATTCCCAGGATTTGGTCTCCTCAAGAGGGGGCCAGAAACAAAGGCCTGTTTCAGGTTGTGAAATGCAGAGACAGCTTCGGGAGGCCAGTCTCTGGCATTCACACCCTTCTTGGTCAAAGCGATAATAGGCGCGGCAATGGAAGAGTAATTCCTTATGAACTGCCTATAATAGTTAGTGAAGCCAAGAAAGCGCTGTGTGGCCTTGAGGCTAGCAGGAAGAGGCCAGTTGGTGATAGCCAAGACCTTCCCAGGGTCCATACGAAGACCCGAACATGAGACGAAGCACCCCAAAAACAGGACCTCAGAACATTCAAAGGAACATTTCTCCAGCTTGGCATAGAGATTGTTCTCTCTAAGACGTTGAAGTACAGTGCGGACATGGTTTCTGTGGACGAGCAGATTTTCAGAAAAGATCAGAATGTCATCCAGATAGATGACAACAAACTGGTACAGCAGATCTCTGAAAATTTCATTGACAAAGTTTTGAAACACGGCTGGAGCATTACACAGACCAAAAGGCATCACCAGATATTCGTAATGCCCGTCTCTAGTGTTGAATGCAGTCTTCCATTCGTCACCCTCCCGTATTCGAATGAGATTGTACGCGCCTCTGAGATCCAACTTGGTGAAAATGGAGGCACCCTTCAACCTATCGAATAGCTCAGATATTAAGGGTAAGGGGTATAGATTTTTAATAGTAACCGCATTTAAACCCCGATAATCGATGCAGGGTCTTAAGGTACCATCCTTTTTGGCAACAAAAAAGAACCCTGCCCCTGCAGGCGATGAGGATTTCCGGATGAAACCTCTCTCCAGATTCTCTGTGACATACTCCGACATGGCCTGGGTCTCTGGGATGGACAGAGGGTAGGTACGACCCCTGGGTAGAGTTGCTCCGGGGACAAGATCAATAGCACAGTCAAAAGACCTGTGGGGAGGAAGCACCTCAGCTGATTTCTTACAGAACACATCCCGGTAATCGCTGTATGCAGCAGGAAGATCAGAAGAAACAGAAGTGGCAGCAACCGGAAGACTCTCCTTGGGGGTCACCTTGAGAAGACACGACGAGAAACATGAGGAACCCCAGGCCAGGATCTGCCCAGAGACCCAGTCCACATGTGGAGAATGGAGCTGTAGCCAAGGGAGGCCCAATACAACTGGGGTAGAGGCCTTGGGTAGAATAAGAAAGGATATCCACTCCTGGTGGAGAATCCCTACCGACATCCTAATGGGTAGCGTCTGGAAGCGAATAGGGCCCCCTGGGAGAACAGTGCCATCAATTGCCGAGACTACCAATGGGGTAGTGAGAGGTGAAAGGGTAAGCTTCATAGAAGAAGCAGTTCTCCAATCCATAAAATTGCCGGCAGCCCCGGAATCCAGGTATGCAAGGGTAGACTGAGGAGAAGTGCCTACATGAAGGAACACCGGCAAGAGCAGGCGAGAAGGTGATGTTTCTGGGTCCAATACTCCACCTTCCAAATGTATTAGACCCGAGCGTTTCCCGGACGAAGCGAGCAGGAGTCACGAAAATGACCCTTGCCCCCACAATAGAGGCACAAGCCCAGAGTTCTGCGCCTAGCACGTTCTTCGGGGGTTAGTCTGGTCCGGCCCAGCTGCATAGGTTCTTCAGCAGGTAGAGGATGCTCCACGGAATGAAGGGAGGGGAGCTCAGACTGGCTAGGACCCAGAGAGTGCTGGCGTCTTTTTTCTAAAGACCTCTCTTGAAAACGAATGTCGATCTGGTTGCATAATGAAATTACATCGTCCAGACCGACGGGAATGGCTCTTCCCGCTAATTCGTCTTTCACTCGGTCAGAGAGGCCATGTAAAAAGGTAGCGACCAGGGCCTCATTATTCCAGCTAATTCAGCTGTGTGGATACGGAACTGAAGAGCATATTGCCCCACTGAACTAGATTCTTGGCGAAGACGTAAGACAGCACTAGCCGCTGAAGAAGCCCGAGCCGGCTCTTCGAAGATATTACGAAAGAGCTTCAAGAAATCGGACAGACTGGAAACCACCGGATCGTTCCTCTCCGACAGGGGGGCAGCCCAGGCCAAAGCTTCACCGGAGAGGAGGGAAATGACATAGGCTACCCTAGCCCGGTCAGACAGGAAGCTTTGAGGCTGAAGCTCAAAATGGATTGTGCATTGGCTGAGAAACCCCCTGCAGGCCTTGGAGTCCCCAGAGAAACGGGACGGAGCTGGCAATCTTAGTGAGTGTGAGGCTGCGACTGGTGCGATAGGTACAGCCGCTGGTTGTACTTGGGGTTGCGGATTCGGGGTTCCCAAGGAGACCTGAAGCTGCTCGAATCGAGAAGCCAGATCCTGGAGGAATCGCATCACCTGAGTCTGATTTGATTCCTGGGCTTCGAGTCTGCGAGCTATGCCCTGCAATGGATCATCCGCGGGAAGCGGGATGTCAGCCGGGTTCATGGCTGATCAAACTGTCAAGATCACCTGTGGCCAGGTGACAGATGCACACCGTAGGGGGACAGGAGTGCACCGCGAGGTAGTGAACCCTATGGCTGGCTTCTGCGGGTAGGAAACTGGGTGGTTGTGGAAAGCGGGACCAGAGGAGCACAACCGAGATCCTAACGGATGCTAGAGCCAAGATTCCCCAGGGCGCGGAGTCTAAGACCCAGCTGGTCTTCTCCAGGGCCTCTAGTGGTGAGGATGTTGTGCTGCAGGCTGGGACCAGGTCGCGGCCCCTGGAGTTTCCTAGCTCACGCCCCGTAGGATAAGGGGAACAGAGGGGAAGCAGCAGCACAAGATAAGGGAGAACCAAATAACAAGCCGAAGGTCAGGGGCCACAAGCAGACAAGGATAACGAAAGAACGAGCCAAAGGTCAAGGGTCACGAGCAGACAGGGATAGTCGGGGACAAGCCAATAACGTAACAGAGAGACAGACGTAGCACACGGCAGGCAGGAACCCAAACACACAATGCCTAACAAACACGTTGATCAGCAAGGCAGGCTTGCAGTGCACAGGTTAATATAGTGTTCTGTGATAGGGCCTGGGGTGGAGTCAGGCTGGGAGGAGATTATAAAGGAAGCCAGGTGAAGGAGGTCTGGTCTCTAGATGAACACATGAGGAGGAAGGTAAGATGGCAGACAGACATTAATGCATATCCATGACACTAGGTATTCCATTTCAGCTACGTAGTCAACTCGTTGTATCTACTCTTTTATAGTCGGTTTTGTTGTTTCTAGCCATTTTTTCGGGATTAGTCCCTTTGCTGCGTTAAGCAGCCCTGGGACCAATGTTCTTTCATACAGTTTTTTTTTATGTTTGTTCCGTGGAACAAACATGTCCAGGGGTCTTGTGGGATCTTCTCGCCAGTTATATCTTCTATGTACTCTATAATTTCCTCCCAGTACTCTTTTATTTTTGGGCACTCCCACCATATATGTTTTGTTGTTCCCTTTTGTTTACAGTTCCTCCAACATAGCGGGGAGTTATTTGGGTGGATTTTGTTCATTCTCTCTGGGGTCAAATGCCAGCGTAACATACACTTATAATTTGCTTTGATCGTCATTATGTCGGTTGCGCTATTGAATACAGCCCTAATCATTTGTGGTTCCTCAAGCTTTTTGCCCATGTCCTGTCCCCATTTTTCTATACATACTAGTAACAAAAGGAATTTGCAACAAAATTTGTTAAAATTTTTGCAATGTTTGTTAAATATTTGTTAAAATATTATTACGCAGCTATGTTAACAAACTTGACTAAATCTAACTCTTCTAAACCCCACCCTATCTGGATGGATATAGAAACCTTTGCATGTCGAGGTCAATCAGTATCCCATATGATATGGCTGCCGACTAAAGAGAGGCCCCCTATTTTATGCCCGACATTGTCTATTTCCCTAAATATATGGGATAGATTGTATAAATATCGCAAGTTTAAATCTCCACATACCCCATTAGCTAATATATTTGAGAACAAAAGCTTTACTCAAGATCTCACTCCTATGGGATTTGACTGGTGGAAAAACAAAGGTATTTTGCGTATAGCTGATTTATGTGATTCAAATGGCATATTATCTTTTAAATCTCTGAAACAACGTTTTCATATACCTATCACTGAAAAACTGCGTTATTCACAGATAAAAAATGTTTTTTTACTAAAATATCTGAAAATTACGATATAACGTCTTTGTCTAAAATGGAATATCTGTGTCTGAAGTATGACTTATATCGAGGGCATATCTCGGAAATGTATTCCATCCTAAATACTTCTCATACTAAACTGAGCTATATGATAAAATGGGAGAAAAATTTGACTTGATGGAATGGCAAAATATGGCTCTGAAATCATCTCGTTCTCTCATAAATACCTCCATCATAGAGGCGAATTACAAAATTCTCATGAGATGGTCCCCTCTAGATTGTCATCTTTTATACCTGAATCATCACCTCTATGTTTCCGCGGATGTAGGAAGGAGGGAACAATGTTTCATATATGGTGGCAATGTCCTAAAGTTAAAAAATTTTGGATAGGAATATACAATTTTATATATTCTCTAACCCAAATTAACCTACTAAAATCACCAAAACAAGCTCTATTGGGTTATAAATTAGAAAAAATAAATACATTTCAGAATCATTTAATAAACTTTATATTCATATCAGCAAGGATTATAATAGAAAAATCGTGGAAATCGGCCATACGGCCATTCGGACAAGTCAAACAGAAACTTTCTTGGATAATGGTCAATGAACATATGTCAGCTATTTTAACTGATAAATTAACATTATTTGATAAGATTTGGGACCCGTGGATCAAATATCTCTCTGATGATCCGAGACCTTTAACAAATTAATTGGAATGTTTTTTTTGGCTTACGAGTTGAAGCAAACAGATTATTCCCCCCCCCCCTTTTTCTTTTTTTTTCTTTTTTTGTTTGTTTCTTCCTTTTTTTCTTTTCAACATAACCATATATGTGACTTGATCTATTTTAAGTTACATACCATCTTGCTTATGATTATCTATACAATATTATTCAGGAAATGCATATGTAATATCATATTTACTAATTCATGATTGTACAACCCGGTAACATGTAGGTTGTATTATATTAATTTTTATTGCATGTTCCATTTTTCCTTTTCTGTATAAATTCTTTTGCATTAACAATAATTCAAATAATAATAAAAATATTGAAACAGGAAAAAAATATAAAAAATCTTTGCAATGTACACAGATCACCCAGAGGGGAATGTTTTTGTTCTCAACAAAAGTGGAGTTACTCTTTAAGGTCTCTTTTCCACATCTGTTTACATGCATCATATGTATTCCAGTGACTACAGGGCTTTTTTTCTCAGAGAATAGGTGCAGGAACTCCCCCTTCTGAATCCCTCATTGTCTACGCGCCCTACGCTCCTCTGAGCACCGTCCCTTGGTCCCATCCCCTACCCACCTCCCAGTACTGTCCCAAGTATAATTTTGTGGTCCTAAATAATTTGAATGCAATTTGCTCTTGTCTAAAAACAAGAAAAGCAGTAAAATAGATCCCCAGTAATGATAGACCCCACCCCAGCAACAATAGGACCCCACCCCATTAACAATAGATCTGTAACACAACAATAGACTCCCCCTAGCAACAATGGACCCCTCCCCAGCAACAATAGACCTCACCACAGCAACAATAGATCCCTTATACAACAATAGACACCCCCATCAACAATGGATGATTCCACCCCAGCAACAATAGACCCACACCCCAGCAAAAATAGTTCCCCCTCACACAACAATAGACCCCCCCCCACACACACATACACACATACAGCAACAATGGACCACCGACAACAAAATACGCCCCCGCAACAAATGAACCCAGCAAAATTAGATCCCCCAGCAGCAACAACAGGTCTCCCAGCAGCCAGCATTAATAGACCCTCCAGCATACAGCAACAATAGACCTCTCCCTCAATAGTAGATTCCTAAACCCCCCAGCAACAATAGATCCCCCACCAGCAACAATAGACCCCCACAGAAAAACAGATCCCCACCAGTGACAATAGATCACCCTGCAACCAGCATCAATAGACCCTCCAGCACACCCCAGACTCCTTACATACATTTAGTGCTGGAGGTGCTGGAACTGTGTTCCCCCACGTCCCTGCTGAAAAAAAGCCCTGCAGACATCCATCCATAACCACAGCTAACCACTCTATGTGGCTACATGCGCACAGTGGTGGCCGCTGTCAGTCTGTTATTAGTTTAAATAGACTGAGCGGTCGCTGCTATTTGCATGCTATGGTCATTCCAACCTCTGATTCTGGCCACAGGTATGCGGTATCCACATGTAACCGGCCGCCGAATGTGGCCTAATGGTGTCTAAAAATAACAAAAAAATAAATGATACACCAAAAATTATGCACAAATGATTTACACATTTTTCCAACCTAATCTGATTAGATAAATCTGTTAATTCCTGGGGGAAAGTTGTGTGAAAACCTTCATAAATAGACCCCTAAGAGTCCATAGAGGAAATTTTATTATGTGTTTAGCCCTGGTTCACATTGCAGCGATTTGTTTAGCTGAACTCGCACAATTTCATTCCCGCTGTCAGTGTGAACCTGGGCTAAGTCAAGATGAGTATTCAAACATCCCCTATGTAATCAAGGTATTTCCTCAGTGAAGGAGTTAAAAAGATCGTTCTCCTGCAGCATTGTCACCTTATAACAGGAAATGCCAGAACAAATAATTTCATGGCAGGACTTCATGAACACTGCAGATTTTTTTTTTTTTTTTTATTATTTTAGAAATTACATGTTAAAGCTTCTATGAGTTTTTAGCGATTAGGTTTACAAAAATATTAGCAAATATACAAAAGAAGTAATTGCAAACATTAATTCTCATTAGTAATGTAACTAAACATTGTAGTATGTGCACTGAGTGGTGACAAATGCACTGGAGAATTTGAATGGATAGCAGAAGTAAATAAACATATTATGAATCATGTAACAACTTAATACTGGTGCTGCAGTCTATGGGGGTTCCCATAATAAAGGTTAAGCTCTCTCTGACCCCTTAATACAAGGTCTTTTGTTAGGTTCCTGTCGCTTGAGGCTTTTACTTCGCTGTTTGTTAGAATATAGCATTCTCTGTTGTATGTGATCGGCCATGTCAGCAATTTCTCACTTTACTTTACATCCTTCCCGATTAAAACAGCCAATGGAATTCCTTCTGATTAATAAGGCAGTATTCCTGTATAAGGAGAGTGTCATCCTTTCTCACCGGTTCATGCCTGCAAATAATGTGGCTGATTAGCACTGCTCGTGGTATAGAAAGGATAGGATTATAGTCATGCATGCTATGGGAATTCATATTCTGTATGGATGTCATGTGACACACTCACCAATAACTCAGATTATGAAAAGAACCCTTTAACTGAATAGACATTGTACACTATATGGCCAAAATTGTGTGGCTACCCAACTATTGTACCTATTATAAGACAAAAAAGAAGAAGACACCACTCCAATTTTTTGAGTTTAGGTGTTTCCAGTGAAGAGTACTGTTGACTACAACATATAAACATATTTTAGACAATTGTGTACTTCCAACGTTGTGGCTACAGTTTTTGGGAAGGTTCTTTTCTTTACCAGCATAACAGCACACAGCTCTATAAAGACCTGGTTTGAGGAGTTGGGTGTGGAGGAACTTAAAGGGATACTAAAGGATCATTTTTAATTATTTTTTTTAAATAACAAACGTATCATACTTCCCTCCACTGTGAAACTCGTTTTGCACAGAGTGGCCCCGAACATCCTCTTCTGGGGTCCCTCCGCGGCTCTCGCGGCTCCTCCCCGCATTGGATAACCCCCTTGGAGAAGAGCTCTCCCGAGGGGGTTACCTTTCGGGCGCGCTCCCAAGTCATACACTTGGTGTCCATAGATGCCGAGTGTATGACTCAGCCCCACCCCCGGCGCCAATGGCTGCGCTGCTATCAATCTATCCAATCAACGCCAGGACTCTGTGGAGAAGAGGACACCGGGGATGCGCCGTGCAGGTGAACTGGCTCAGGTAAGTAAAACGGGGGTCTGGGGGGCCGGTGATTGCCAGGTGTTTTTTCACCTTAATGCATAGGATGCATTAAGGTGAAAAAACACAAACCTTTACAACCCCTTTAAGTATCCTGCAATGAGCCCTGACCTGAACCCTACTGAACACCCTTGGGAAGAATTCAAATGCCAATTTAAGTGTCCTGCAATCAGCCCTGACCTGAACCCTACTGAACACCCTTGGGAAGAATTCAAATGCCAATTGCAAGCTAGTTCTTGTCATCCAACAGTCAGTACCTGACCTCACAATTGCGAACAAATTTACACAAACACAATGCAGAATCTTGTGGAAAATCGTCCCAGAAAGGCTATTATAGCCTCTAAAGGGGTTTTAGAAAGATATGTGCAACAAGCTCATATAGATGTGATGTTTTTTTTGTGCTTATTGAACCATAGCATATGGGTTCATACAAGTAAATTCAGTTAGTGACAGGTTCTATGGAGAGCAGAATTGATGTCTACCAGGGGCCCCAGACTCCAAAGGCACCCATGGAAAAGTCCTTCATTGCTGCTTATAGAAATTTTCACAATTCCCCCATCAACACAGGCAGTGCTATCAGGGGAATCCCTCCTGCTGAGCCAATTTATTCTCCCGGCAGTGGGGCGGGGGAAGACTAGGGATGAGCTCGGTGTTCGAGTCGAACGCATGTTCGACTCGAACATTGCCTGTTCGCCTGTTCGGCGAAACCAGAACTTTGTGGGCCGTTCGCGCCAAATTCGTGTGACGCGAACGGCCCACAATGCACTGCGCCATCACAGTGCATTTCCGGCGCTGTGATTGGCCAAGCATGCACTGTGACCCCGCATGCTTGGCCAATCACAGCGCCGGCAGCGAGGAGAGACATAATTGGCCACAGGCAGGATGCCTGTGGCCAATTATAGCTCAGGGGGTTTAGTACAAGCCCCACACTATATAAGGCCGCCAGCGTGGCGGCCTTGTGTAGTGTGTTCCGGCGTGCAGGGAAAGAGCTAGATAGGCAGGGACAGTGTGTTCTTTTCTCAGGCATCTGCAGGAGTTAGTGGGTGTTGTGTGCCTCCAGCGCAGTATACACCTGTATCTACCCTTTATTGCTGTTCTCTAATACAGGCATCTGCAGGAGTTAGTGGGTGTTGTGTGCATCCAGCACAGTATACACCTGTATCTACCGTTTAGTGCTGGTGTTCTCTAATACAGGCATCTGCAGGAGTTAGTGGGTGTTGTGTGCCTCCAGCACAGTATACACCTGTATCTACCGTTTAGTGCTGGTGTTCTCTAATACATGCATCTGCAGGAGTTAGTGGGTGTTGTGTGCCTCCAGCACAGTATACACCTGTATCTACCCTTTATTGCTGGTGTTCTCTAATACAGGCATCTGCAGGAGTTAGTGGGTGTTGTGTGCCTCCAGCACAATATACACCTGTATCTACCGTTTATTGCTGGTGTTCTCTAATAAAGGCATCTGCAGGAGTTAGTGGGTGTTGTGTGCCTCCAGCACAATATACACCTGTATCTACCGTTTATTGCTGGTGTTCTCTAATACAGGCATCTGCAGGAGTTAGTGGGTGTTGTGTGCCTTCAGCACAATATACACCTGTATCTACCATTTATTGCTGGTGTTCTCTAATACAGGCATCTGCAGGAGTTAGTGGGTGTTGTATGCCTCCAGCACAGCACAGTATAAACCTGTATCTACCGTTTATTGCTGGTGTTCTCTAATAAAGGCATCTGCAGGAGTTAGTGGGTGTTGTGTGCCTCCAGCACAATATACACCTGTATCTACCCTTTATTGCTGGTGTTCTCTAATACAGGCATCTGCAGGAGTTAGTGGGTGTTGTGTGCCTCCAGCACAGCACAGTATACACCTGTATCTACCGTTTATTGCTGGTGTTCTCTAATAAAGGCATCTGCAGGAGTTAGTGAGTGTTGTGTGCCTCCAGCACAATATAAACCTATATCTACCCTTTATTGCTGGTGTTCTCTAATACAGGCATCTGCAGGAGTTAGTGGGTGTTGTGTGTGACCAGCAAAGCACAGTATACACCTGTATCTACCGTTTATTGCTGGTGTTCTCTAATAAAGGCATCTGCAGGAGTTAGTGGGTGTTGTGTGCCTCCAGCACAGCACAGTATACACCTGTATCTACCCTTTATTGCTGGTGTTCTCTAATACAGACATCTGCAGCCTTTACAGTGGGTGTTGTGTGCCTCCAGCACAATATACACTACCCAATTGCTGGTTTTCCAATCTCCCTGCAGGCCATTACTATGTCTGAAAGGCCAACAAGAAGAGGCAGACAGTCACGAGCCAATAAAAGAGGGCAAGCAGGCTCTGTGTCTAGAGACAACAGTGCTGGTCGTGGATGCGGTGCATCGTCATCAGCACGTGGCCATGGGACACGCTTGTCCTTCTTTTCGGGAGCTGGACATGTTGAGCCGCATAATGCCGAAGACTTGGTAGAGTTGATGACCAAGCCTGCCTCATCCTCCTCATCCTCTCTCACCCAGGCTCAGGGTACTGGCAAAGCAGCTGCCAACGCGTCCTCTTCCCTCGTATCAATGTCATCATCAGTCACTCCTTCCCTAGACCCACCATGTCCTCCTGAGGAGTCCCCCGAACTGTTTGAGCACAGTGTTGGGTACATGCTCCAGGAGGATGCCCAGCGTTTTGAAGGGTCTGATAATGATACCCAGCTAGAGGAAGGCAGTAGCGTAAGCGCAGAGAGAGGGGATGCTCAAGAAGGACAGCAATCTGGCAGTCATGTTCCAGCAGCTGCAGCATACTGCCAGGTTTGTTCCAGTGATCAAGAGGGAGGGGATGATGAGGTCACATGACTCCACATGGGTGCCTGATAGGAGAGAGGAGGAGGAGGAGGATGAGGAGGAGGCACATCTCCAACACGGCAGGATGCCCTCCGGGGGCCAGCGTAAGGGCAGCACACCGACTGAATCACACCGCAGAGCTCCGCCTGTGCAGGGCTCTGCCTCTGCCGGTTATTCCAAAAGTTCTTTGGTGTGGGCCTTTTTTGAGTCGAGTGCATCAGATCGCACTGCTGCTATTTGCAACATATGTCTCAAGCGTATCTCGCGTGGCCAAAACATCAGCCGCTTGGGCACCACATGCTTGACCAAACATATGTTGACCTGCCATGCAGCTCGTTGGCAAGCGTACCTTAAAGACCCACACCAAAGAACAAAGCAGACCTCTCCTTGCTCCTCATCAGCTGGGATCTCCAACCCCACTATACCTTCAGTCCTCTCTGAAACCTGCACTGAGAGGAATGAAGGTGTAGAATTAGGTGTGTCACAGCCAAGTACTTGCGGGCACTCTGCTAGCAGTACACCGGCGTCCGATTGTAGCAGGCAAATTTCCCTGCCCCAGCTGCTGGACCGTCGAAAGAAGTTCACTCCCAGCCATCCACATGCCCAGCGGTTGAATGCTAGCTTGGCTAAATTGCTAGCACTTCAACTGTTGCCTTTTCAGTTGGTAGACTCGGCCCCCTTCCGTGAGTTTGTGCAATGTGCGGTTCCTCAGTGGCAGGTTCCCAAAAGCCACTTTTTCTCACGGAAGGCGATTCTGGCTCTCTACCGGCATGTGGAAGGCAATGTCCATGCCTCACTGGACAGAGCGGTCAGCGGTAAGGTGCATATTACCGCTGACTCATGGTCCAGCAGGCGTGGACAGGGACGTTACCTTTCTTTCACGGCCCATTGGGTCACTCTTTTGGCAGCTGGGAAGGATGCAGGACAAGGTGCAGTAGTGTTGGAGGTTGTTCCGCCGCCATGCCTCCAAAATGCTACTACTGGTTGTGACACACCTCTCTCCTCCACCCCCTCCTCTTCTTCTTCCTCCATGGCCTCTTCCTGTGCTTTGTCCTCGGGACCAGCAGTGCTCCGTAGGCATTCAAGGGGCTACGCAAGTACGCTGGCAAAAAGATGCCATGCCGTGCTTGCGCTGGTGTGTTTGGGGGACAGGAGCCACACTGGGGCAGAGGTTCTGTCAGCTCTGCAGGGGCAGGCCGAGAGGTGGTTGATGCCACGCCAGCTTAAGCCAGGAATGGTGGTTTGCGACAATGGCACCAACCTCCTCTCCGCCCTCCGACAGGGACAACTGACCCATGTGCCCTGTGTGGCTCACGTCCTTAACCTGGTGGTGCAGCGGTTCTTGGGCAGGTACCCGGGCTTACAGGATGTCCTGAGGCAGGCCAGGAAAGTCTGTGTGCATTTCCGCAGATCATATAATGCCAGTGCTCGGCTGGCTGAGCTGCAAAAAGAGTTGAACCTGCCCAAGAACCGCCTTATATGTAACATGCCCACCAGGTGGAATTCAACGTTGGCCATGCTGCAGCGGCTGCACACGCAGCAGAGGGCCATCAATGAGTACCTGTGTGACTACGGCACCAGGACAGGGTCAGGGGAGCTCGGTTTTTTTGCATGCACTGTCCTGGCACCATTTGAGGAGGCCACGAGGATGGTGAGCAGTGACAGTGCATGCATCAGTGACACTGTACCTCTTGACCACCCGTTGGAGCATACGCTGCGTGGAATGATGGACAGGGCACTTGAGGCAGAACAGAGGCAGGAAGAGGAGGACTTCCTTGCCTCTCAAGGCCCCCTTTTCCCAGACAGTGTTCCTTCTGTCCCACCCATCACACAGGAAGAGGAGGAGGAGGAGGATTGTGTCAGCATGGAGATGGAGCCTGGCACTTAGCATCAACAGCAGCAGTCTTTTAGGGATGATTTACAGTCCCAAGAAACCTGTGGACTTGTACGTGGCTGGGAGGAGGTGGCTGCGGATCATGTCGTCCTTAGTGACCCAGAGGACTCCGGACCGAATGCCTCAGCTAACCTGCGCTGCATGGCCTCCCTGATCCTGCAAAGTCTGCGGAAGGATCCTCGTTTTCTTCGGGTTAAGGAGAGGGACCATTACTGGCTGGCCACTCTCCTTGATCCACGGTACAAGGGTAAGGTTGCGGACCTTATCTTGCCATTGTAGAGGAAGCAGAGGATGAGACATCTCCGGGAGGCCTTGCAGAAAGGTCTGTGCAACGCGTTCCCAGAGACTTGGAGGTTACAAACTCCTGGTCCTGGACAACGAGTTGCTGAGGCTTCGGTTAGTAACAGAAGGAGCGGTGGAGAAGGTGGCCGTCTGACCGATGCGTTCAGACAATTTTTTAGTCCACAGCCCCAAGGTATGATCGGTTCCAGCAACCATCGCCAGCGTCTGATATACATGGGGAAGGAATACCTAGGGGCAAGGTCAGACTTGGACACCTTTCCCACCGAAAATCCTCTGGCTTACTGGGTCTTGAGGATGGATCACTGGCCAGAGCTTGTACAGTATGCAATTGAGCTACTGGCCTGTCCTGCATCCAGCGTTCTTTCGGAATGCACATTCAGTGCTGCTGGAGGCTTTGTCACCGATCACAGGGTGCGCCTGTCCACCGACTCGATTGACTGACCTTCATAAAGATGAATCAGTCTTGGATCACCACCAGCTACCAGGCACCTGAAGCTGATGCAACAGAATAATTTATTTTGAAATGTCACATCCCTTCAAGACTGCCTATGCTGATGCTAAGTGACTGTCCTGTTATGTTGACTGACTCTCCTCTTCCTCCTCAATGATCCTGATGATAGCTTGGAAGAACATTTTTGTTTCTGGGTGCCGCCACCAGTGGCTAAGGCCCAATTTTTCAGCCCCTGTTTAACAGGGGCATGTAATTAAAAAATTTTATGCAATGCTTTGCAGCAGGGCTCATTCCTGCACTCCAACTAGAGTATCTGGGAGAGGTTTCAGTGTCGTGGCACCAGCACCAGTGCCTAAGGCCCAATTTTTCAGCCCCTGTTTAACAGGGGCGTGTAATTACAATTTTTGACGCAATACTTTGCAACAGGGCTCATTGCTGTGCTCCAAGTACAGTATCTGTGAGGGGTTGCAGTGTTGTGGCACCAGCACCAGTGCCTAAGGCCCAATTTTTCAGCCCCTGTTTAACAGGGGCGTGTAATTACAATTCTTGATCTAATAATTCACAGCAGAGCCCATTCCTGCGCCCACCAAGAGTAACTGTGAGGGCTTACAGTGTTGTGGCAACACCGTCCACCACCACCACCACCACCAAAGGCCCAATTTTTCTGCCCCTCTTCAACATGGGCATGCAATTACAATTCTTGATCTAATAATTCCCAGCAGGGCCCATTCATGCGCCCACCAAGAGTAACTGTGAGGGCTTACAGTGTTGTAGCACCAGTACCACCACGAAAGGCCCGATTTTTCCTACCGCTGTTCAACAATGGCATGTAATTACAATTCCTGATATAATAGTTCACAGCAGGGCGTTCCAGCGTCAACCAAGAGTAACTGTGAGGGCTTACAGTGTTGTGGCAACACCAACATCTAAGGGGCAAATTTCTGCAGAGTATATACGGCAGGCCCCTACTTTCAAACATCCAACTTACAAACGACTCCTACTTGCAAACGGAAGGAGACAACAGGAAGTGAGAGGAAATCTACCCCTAGGAAGGGAAATTCTCTCCTGTAAGAGTTAATATGGGAAAAAGGTGTCCCCTCTCTACTGATGCTTTATCACCAATCCCAATAAAAACCCCACTTTTCCAAAAACATTTGTCATTGGGACGGAAAGTGAGGTGAAATGTTCTGAACAGGTGCACAGACAGCAAAACAAATGTTACAGGGGTGATAACCCTTCCCTATGTTCTCCAAAAAGCTTAAAAATAGATTTTTTGGCTGCAGCTACACTTAAAAATTTACCTGTTCCAAATTACAAACAGATTCTACTTAAGAACAAACCTACAGTCCCTGTCTTGTTTGCACCGCCTGTATACTGCTGTTCAGAGTATATAGGGTTTTAGGTATAGGGTTTTATTTTGGGTGCAGGGTTCCCCTTAATATCCATACAAGACCCAAAGGGCTGGTAATGGGCTGGGGTGGGGGGGGGGGGGTGATGGGGTAGTCATGCCATTTTTCTCAAAGATTTTCATCCAAATTGCCAGGACAAGACATGACATTAAAGCCGCAAGCAGTTTTAAATGGCTTTCCTTTACAAATGTAATTTTGTGCAGGGACAGTTCTAAACACGGGAAACACATGCCACTTCACAGGCATACTTTAGACACACCCCATGTACGATATTTAACGGAATATTTCACTTTTTTTTTTTCACTTTATGCATCATTAAAATGACTGCTCCATAAAAAATGGCCGTTTTTAAAACTTCTTTTTGCATTGATACATGTCCCCTGGGGCAGAACCCGGGTCCCCAAACCCTTTTTAGGACAATAACATGCATATTAACCGTTATAATTAGCACTTTAGATTTCGAACGTTCGCGTCCATTGTATTTATTAGGGTTCTAACGTTCCCGAAAACTTTTGGTCCGTTCGCAGGTTCTGGTGCGAACCGAACCGGGGGGTTTTTGGCTCATCCCTAGGGAAGACTTTCCGCCGGAAGAATACAGTGATTATCACTAGCGTAAGAGAATCCGTCAGGCTGGTTGTACCCAAGTTGATTGATCAACTTGGTACTTTCAGCCTGTTCATTAACTGTTCAAACCGTTTATAGCCGGCCTTACAGGGATATTGCTGAGTTGAGCTTGTTGAACCTAAGATACATCCATACCCTCTGCCATATTTTAGCTTTGTGGTAGTGGCATGCAAAGTAGGCATTAAACATGATACTTTCAAAATGCACTAAAACCTTTTATTGAAGACCAAGAGATACCAAGACTAAAAGATATTGGGGTTGATTTACTAAAAATGTGGTGCAGCTGTGCATGGTAGCCATTTAGCTTACAACTTTAGCTTGTTCAATTAAGCTTTGACAAAAAAAAAAAAACTGGAAGCCGATTGGTTTCTATGCAGAGCTGCGCCAGATTTTGCACTCTCTACCTGTCTACCTCCCCCTCTACTTTCTTTACAACAGTGGGGTTTCTTTACTAAAGGTAAATACACTGTGCACTAAAAGTGCACTTGAAAGTGCAGTCACTGTAGATCTGAGGGGGACATGCAAGGAAAATAAATAGCATTTTTGCCTGCACATGACTGCATGATAGAAATCAGCAGAGCTTCCCCTCATTTCAGATCATCCCCACAGATCTACAGCAGCTGCACTTCCAAGTGCACTTGCAGTGCACTTGTAGGGAACAGTGGATTTTCCTTTAGTAAATTAACACCATTGTGTTTATTAGCAATTACAGGTATGCTCTTCAACCCCTATTAGATTGGTATTGCTGAGAAAGAGACAAGGATGGAGCACCATACCCAAAGGTAAAGATCAAAATACAAGTCTATTATATTCAGTCTGATAATTTCCATACATGTAGCCAACATGTTTTGATGCCAAAACACACCCTCTTTATTGGGGAATCAATAGAAATTATACTTATTCAATTAATATATATAATTTCTAATTGTATAAATATAATTTCTATTGATTCTAGCCCCAGTGAAGAGGGGTGTATTTTGGACTTTGAAATGCGTATGGACTTTGGAATATATTGTACTGTTTTACTGAAATTAACTTGATATTTGGAGTCGCAGTGCATTCGGGTGTGGTGCTTCATCCTTGTCTTTCCGTACTCAATCAGAAGTTTTTGTGCAGAGCCTTCAGTAAACATGAGCTGCCTGACCATTCCTACACACCAAACTCCATACAAACCCATGGTTACTGGTCCACCGCTTTAGGTTTTCATTGCTGTCTGCGTCCTTCTTGGGGGATCATTTTCATGGAACAGAAAGTGATAGGAAATCCAAAGTTTTACAGTTGCCATTGGAACAGGAATAGAGAGGAACTCTATGATGTGGACACCTGTTTTCCTTAACTTTGAAAACTATTATCTCTCACTTCCTTTTGTGCCTTCAGAACAGGAAGGGAAGGAAAATATCCACAAAGAGACATTGGGGGTTATTTACGAAAGGCAAATCCACTTTGCACTACAAGTGCAAACTACAAGTGCAAAGTGCTCTTGAAATTACACTGAAAGTGCACTTGGAAATGCAGTTGCTGTAGATGCGAGGGGCACATGCAAAGAAAATAAAAATCAGCATTTTTCAGATCTACCCCTCAGATTTACAGTGACTGCACTTCCAAGTCCACTTTCAGTGCAATTTCAAGTGCACTTTGCACTTTTAGTTTGCACTTGTAGTGCAAAGTGGATTTGCCTATCGTAAATAACCCCCATTGGCAGGAAAACTGTGTAACTGGGAATGGATTTAAACCATTTCTTAAGCCCCGTACACACGGTCGGACTTTTTGCCAACAAACTTCATTTTGAGCAAGTTTGCCAAAAAATCCGACCGTATGTACGCTCCATTGGACAAACTTTTTTGGTTTTCATCGGACAAAAGTTCTGTCTGCAAACGGACAAACTTTTGGCCAACAAGTCCGACCGTGTGTACAGAAAACCATCAGACTTTTGTCCGGTGGACAAAACAAATAATGTTAAAATCAACCAACAATAGCAGAAGTTGACGGTAAAGAACAGAAACAGTAATACGGTAATACGGTTGACAGTAAAGAACAGAAATACCACGTGATATTGGAAAAAGTTTTGGGAAAGTTTGCAGAAAAGTCCTGTGGTGTGTATGCTATGGGTGTGCCCGGCCAACTCCGTTCGGACAAAAATCCATGGAAAAGTCCGATGGAAGTCCGACCGTGTGTACGAGGCTTTACTCTATCCAAAACCAAAACCAAAAAAAAGTTTAGTCTTTAGATATACTTTAATATCCATAATTTTTTATGTTTTAAAAGTTTGCACCAGAAGTTATTTGGGGAATCGCCAAGCTGTATTTTGTATTGAGGGAAATTTGGAATACAGCAGATGGTTCAGAGATGTAAAAAAAAATATTCATTTTGAATACATTTAAAAATGGAAACTTGAGTCCTATTGTCATCCAACTTGCTTCCCTGCTGCTGATGGATTTCTTGTTTCTGGGACTTGTACAAAGTTCCAGAAGAGAAAAAATTATAGACCGGGGGCCTATTAAACCATCATTTCTGTAGGTTGGTATTTGAATCATAATAATACTTAGAATATCTTGATTATCTCAAGGGCAATATATCACTTTTTTTGCTTTTTTATTTTGTGCTTCTATGCATTTCTATGACCTTCCGTCCCTTATTGAGTTTCTTTTTGAAAGATTCCTTGTCATGCAGTAGCTCATGACTTGTCAAGATAATTCATTCTATCAGGTCATTTCTGCAATCTCTGGAGTACTTGTACAGTAATTTCCTGCTACATCCTGACATTAGTAGTAACGAGACCTTTGAGAGTGTTAAAGAAATTCTGTATGGAAAAAGAAAAAGAAAAACCTGATGGTGCATACAAGCCACCATAAAGTGTCTGCTCCTACCAAAGCTGGAATTGAGCCCTCTGCAACCCAAAGTGAAAATGCCAATTGTCCACCTCCCATTCTGATCTCGGGGCTTGGAAATTACTGTAACTCTCAAGACTGGCTAGGCAGAAATGCAAATCATATGGATGGTAAAATATATATGATGTTCTTGCAAGTGCTTGCCATTTTTATGTTGGACTGTTCAGGTGGCTTAGGGGTCTATTTATTAATGTTTCCACCCAAAATAACTCAACTTTCATTCAAAATTCACCAGGATTCACATATGATTGGATTTTGGGTGAATCTTAGGTGAAACCTTGGTAAATAGACCCCTTAAAGTACTGTGTACTCCTAATTGATCCTATTGGGCAAGTTGACTCTCCTACATAGGCTATGAGAAATCCTTGTAGTACTATAGCGTTTGATCTCACAATAACATTTTCAGATTTTGAAGAGATCTAACTGATAAAAATGACGGACTAAGGAAACAGGAGCCTCGGGTCTCACTCTTTGATTTTGTCCATCTCAGAGAGAGGGCCAAACCTGCCTCAGTGCTGCTAGGTTAATGGTCATGATGGCAATTCTACCAGTGTTAGGCCTTATGCACAAGGGTGAAAAAAGCACCACTTTTGTAGCCATGTAAAGTTTTTTAAGGATCTAAACACAGGTGCATTGTTGTTTATGGGACAATATAGCTGCGTAACAAACAGTAATGCACTGATGTGTTCATAATAGCCATAAAAGGTTTGCATGCAGTATGTGTGTATATGCAAGTGTATGTAGTGCCCCCTAGACACGTGCACTGGCGAAATTTTTTTTTTTTCGTTTTCCTTTCATTCGTTTTTTTGCTTTTTTCAGAAATTCGGGAAATTAGAAAATTCGGAGATTCGAAAATTCGGAATTCAGAATTTCCGAATTTTCAAATTTCCAAATTCCAAATTTCCGAATTTTCGAATTTCGAATTTCCGAATTTCCGAAAAAAACAATATTTGGAAATTTCCGAATTTCGGAAATTCAAAAAATTCGGAAATTCGGAAATTCAACTTTCCAAATTTCCCATTTTCAAATTTTAGATTTTCAAATTTTATATTTTCGAATTTTGCAATTTCGAATTTTCGAATCTCGAATTTTCAAAATTTTGAATTACCGAATTTCCAGAATTGCGAATTTCCGGAAATTCGGAAATTCAAAATTTCGGAAATTCGAAATCTCGGAAATATGACATTTCGGAGAAAATTCAGAAAAATTTGAAATTCTGAGATTTCGGAATTAACAAATTTGTCAAAATTCGTTAAACTAATTCGGAACTAAACGAATTGCACATGTCTAGTGTCCCCCTACCTGGGCTGCTACATAAATTTAGTTTTGGGCTCCATTGTAGTGAGTGGAGTTGTTGTTGGTTGTGTTTGGTCTGATCAGGATTCCTGAGCTGAGAATTTGATTGCTTCCCCTTGACTCTGGAAGACATTTCCAGAACATAGGGCTGGGAGATTCAAATGATCAGTTACATTTTTATCGTACCCCAGCTAATCCTGGAAGGAGGCAACCAGAAGGTGGCTCGGGAGGTAATAAATTGACAGTCCTTTGTGGAGGCAGCCCCGACCGCCAAACAGAGTCCTGTGGTGCTCCAACATCAATTATATCCACCATATGGAGGAATTGACAGCTACAATCCACAATTCTGAAGAACAATTCAGAGACAAGTGGAGTCCCTGGAGATACTTTACGTGTACAGAAGTGTATCTGCAGGAGTCCATCCTGATCTGATCCCTGCAGAAGCCCAGATTCTCACTAGGGGTTTTCTGTCGCATTATCCTTTTGGAGAGTGACTCGTTCGCTTTCGTATCCCCCTCCTATTTTTTCTCTTTTCTTCTGCCTTTCTTTTGCTGCCTATCTCTTCCAAATGTAAAAAAAAATTTGGTTGACTTCTCAGTTATGACTCATACGTGTACCTGTTGTTAAATTCATGATGCATAAGTGTTAGATATGTCAGCATACCTGTTTTTTTTTTCTATTTCTGTATTTACTCAGTTTCAATAGCTTTAATTTCGCTGACAGATTTTGTTATGATTTCTCTTGGGCCTTGCGGCCCCTTTGTTTTGCTGATTAGATCCTGTAGTTTATGCAAAGCTGTGAACATGCAGTCATCAATTTTATACATTGGTCTTTCCTGTCATTCTTATATGCTGAATATGTGTTGACTTATTGTACTTTTGAAAGACTTGAAGATTTTCTGAGACAACTTGATTTGTTGTATCTGAGAAGCTTTGCCATAATAAAATAATTAAAAATAAATATCTGGAAGGGTTCCAGTTCTCTGGAGGGGGGGGGGCTGTTGCCCCTGGGAGATAGCCAGTGAGTCAAGGAGCTGTAGTTTGGGCCTCGGCAGCTGCTGGGCCTCGGGAAGATTGCCTAAGGATTACACTTGTTGGAGGGCACTGCACTGAAGTCCTGGTCTGGAGAAGGTTCTTGTTATTTCCCTCACTAAGGATCTACCTGCAAATGCTGGGTGACAGACAGCTCCTGAGATATTGTGTGCAAAAGATCTTATTGGGACGGACTGATAGCTGTGCGAGTGCTAGAAGGGAACTAAGCGCTAGAAGTGGCTTTGTGGACTGCTGCTGTAGGGTTTTATATAACAGTATATATATATATATATATTTTAGTTGCACCGAATGCAATTTCTATATTGTCAGCACCTGTTAATTGATACAGGTGTGTTTAATTCAGGATTGCCAACTGTTAGTAAATTTACTGACCGTTTGTAAAAATCTGTGACTTTTACAACTGTCCGTAAATATCAGGGATTGATAATTTGTCATGTTGTGTTGACTTTTGTAAGTGTAAACCAGGCAAATGACTTGTTATGTGTATTGTCCGTGTTTCCATACTGTTTAAATATCAATTATCAGTAAATTTTCCATGTTTTGTTAGTAAAAATGCCACAGGAGGTTGGCAGCCCTGGTTTAATTACAAATTACAGGAGCACCACAAATTTGGAATGCAATTATTTTTTACAATTTTGAGAAGGTGCCCATAATTTTGTTCAGACCATTTTTGGAGTTTTTCATGGAATGTGTCAGATTTGGCTTTTTTGTTTCTCTACTTTAATAAACATGAAAATGCCTAACATTTGTAATTGCAACAATTTTCTTCAGACATGCAGGGGTTCCAACATTTTTGGCCATGACTGTATTTATCGGTGTATATGTATAAATTGAAACACTTGCAGCTAAAATAAGATGAGGAATTTTACAAATGTATAAGCAGTGGTGGCTGGTGCTCCATTTATTTGGGGGGGGGGGGGCAAACACTGATAGAGAGCCCCTGGTGTGGTTGGGAAGCAGGGAAGCTACTTCATGTCAGGTCCTGGGCTGAGGACTATGGCTAAAGCAGGCAAGGAGGCGTGCTCCAAGTTCAGTAAGTCCAGATCAGGGGAGTCAGTCTGTGACCTAGGGAGGCAGGGAGAGAGATTACTCAGTGGTGAGAAAGGCGGTAGTGTGTGGTCATCCAACGGTGTGAGAAGGTCATTGGGTCCTCTGATAAGTTCCTCTATCTCAGGAGTTGCATGGTGAGCCTGCGCCATCTTGTGAGTGACCAGTGTAGAGGCCGACTGTGGCCACGGCTTCAATAAGCGCTCCATGGTGCCATGGAAGGCTGTGGGAGGTTGACCGTGCTTGCTGGGTTCCAGAGGGACTAGCAGGTACCGAGATCTGTCAGGGAGCTGTAGTGGTATTGCTATAGGAGAGCCGCGGACTGGGAGCTCTGAAAAAAAACTCCTTAGGCCGCCATGCCAAGACCATGCCCCAAATATGGTCGCTTCACCTCTCAGCTTCCTGACCTGCTTCCTGATTGGCCAGGAGGAGAAGCAAAAAGACAATAGCGAATAATAATTTGCTATTGTCACGCGACTGGGTGGGCTCAGGGTGCAGCCAATTAGAGCCTCAAGCTCTAATCATGTGTTTCAAAAAGAAAAAAAAAAACATCGAAATCCTATTCGTCCGGCGCCCTGCATGTAGATTAGGGGAAAGGCGCATGGATGGGAGGTGGCGCCCATGAGCCATTAATGGAGCAGCCGCCACTGTGTATAAGCATACACACGTTTATGTGCTGTATGTGCATATACACAAGATTTTTACAGGGAATAACTTGCAGTTCTTTCTACCAGTGAGATCCCGCATATAAACATCAGTAAATCATTATGTCCGTGTGCAATAAGCCTTTAAAAAAACAGCATTATAATGACCCTCCAGCAGCTCTTCTCCAGATGCTTACTATGACACTGAGCTAGTTGCTAATTTTGTTACTCTGTACTAAGCAAGACTGTGCTGCTCTGTTTGTGAATTTTTACTTTTAGTGCAAGCCAAAATTAAAACTTCTGTCTAAGATAAAAAGTCTTCAAGATTTTACCAATCTATTTAGAAGTGAGAGAAGGATTTTATCTGATATTAAAGAGACACCTAAGATGAGGTTCCCGCAATTTAGAGATAAATATAACACAAGAGAGCTCAATACACATCCACACATAGATGATGCTATTGTTAGCCAGATCCACTATGTCACTGTGCTCCACTTATCTGAAGTCATAATAGGTTAAAATGTGCCTTCATTAAATTAAAAGCTCTTTAGAACCCTCTTCTGATACAGAAAATAACACTAAACAAAAGAGGCACACAGCCTGGAGTAAGGTCAGGCTGCCATTCTCTTTTTATCCAGATTTTGAATTGCAATAGCTGTGAATTTGATTTGTTTTGGTATTATGAAACACTGCAGCCACCTTTACATTTTAATTGAACATACATATAAGAAAGACTTACCTATATCCATTTCCACATTAAAGAAAAACAGTTTGGAAGCCAGGCAATAATTTGACAAATACACTATATTACCAAAAGTATTGGGACACCTGTCTTTACACGCACATGAACTTTAATGGCATCCCAGTCTTAGTCCGTAGGGTACAATATTGAGTTGGTCCACCCTTTGCAGCTATAACAGCTTCAACTCTTCTGGGAAGACTGTACACATATGTGAGGTCAAGCGCTGATGTGGATGAGAAGGCCTGGCTCGCAATCTCCACTCTAATTTATCCCAAAGGTGTTCTATTGGGTTGAGATTGGGACTCTGTGCAGGCCAGTCAAGTTCCTCCACCCCAAACGCGTTCATCCATGTCTTTATGGAACTTGCTTTGTGCACAAGTGCACGGTCATGTTGGAACAGGAAGGGGCCATCCCCAAACTGTTCCCAGAAGGGTGGGAACATGAAATTGTTCAAATTTTCTTGTATGCTGACGCCTTAAGAGTTCCCTTCACTGGAACTAAGGGGCCAAGCCCAACCCCTGAAAAAACAACCCCACACTACAACCCCCCTCCACCAAATGATTTGGACCAGTGCACAAAGGTCCATAAAGACATGAATAAGTGAGTTTGGGGTGGAGGAACTTGACTGGCCTGCACAGAGTTCTGATCTCAACCCGATAGAACACCTTTGGGATGAATTAGAGCGGAGACTTCGAGCCAGGCCTTCTCATCCAGTATCAGTGCCTGGCCTCACAAATGCGTTTCTGGAAGAATGGTCAAACATTCCCATAGACACACTCCTAAACCTTGTGTACAGCCTTCCCAGAAGAGTTGAAGCTGTTATAGCTGCAAAGGGTGGGCCAACTCAATATTGAATCCTACGGACTAAGACTAGGATGCCATTAAAGTTCATGTGTGTGTAAAGGCAGGCGTCCCAATACTTTTGACAATATAGTGTATATTTCTTTATGTAATGTTTAAAGCTGAACCACAGGCAGCTATAAAACACACACAAAATAATACAGCTCTGCATTCATTTTTAAATCATTCAGTTTTTAATGCAACTATTGACCTTTTTAAAGGATTTTGACTTGATATCAGCTTCTTTCAATCCCCTGTACACCAGAGATTAGACTGTGAAAGGGAATGACAGGATTGGTTACCATTCAGGTTAAAATGCAAATTTGCTGACAAAGAACATGTAGATATTGAGGGGGGTGCGAATGCAGGGTGAGCAGAAGGATTACCTTTATCAGTCTCCTGCTGCTCATTCGGCTGTCCAGTTATCAGGCTTGGAATATGATATCATTGGATTTCTTTAACTAGAACAGAGGAAGTGGTGTCATTCACTTTTATCTGTGTATATAGCTGTTGGAGTTCATTTTTTTCAAACTAATGAATATGATGTAGCGGTTACTCTGTATGTTTTAAAGATTTAATTTAAACACCATATGGTAAACAGTTTAAAAGCAAAGATGCACCGAAAATGCAAATTTGCAGAATTTCACACGCTAATATTTACCTTGGACCAACTTATATTTTAGTTACAGTTTCAAATGAACATTAAAACATATGGGGTGTATATACATTCCCAACAATGTGTTGTCACAATATATTTGCATAAATGCATATGTATGGTTGTGGGCAGCCATATGGGGAACATATAAAAAAAATATATATACATTTATATGTAGCACCCTGGTGTTTTTAGCAGGGTGGCTATTAAATGTATCTGCCAAGTGATAGTTGCCTTGGCTAATTGTCAGGAGGTCAATTGATTTAACCCTAGCTCTGAAATTGCTGCACTTCTCTCTTCTGTCGCTAGGAGGCCGGGTACCTGGTGACATTAGACAAGACAAGGGCATTGCAAGGACAGACTAGGAATGAGTGGGGTGTCTTAGCCAATGGGCAGGGATTTTCTTGGATCCCTTGGCCTGCTGGGAGAGCCTATTTATTTGGGTGAGGTCAGGTAATTGGGGTTCTGTGCCACCTGGATGGCTGTCTGGGTGGACGTGTGTTGTAATGCCCTGGGTTGCTAGGCCATAAGCCTTGGGCCTATCCCGGGGACATCTGGCTGCTAGGCTTTTTGAGGGCCTATCCAGAAGCAAGAGAGCAGCGTATGATTGGGACTGCGGCTTGCGGTCCAACCAGAAGCAGCGGTTCTGCCGTCCCGAGAACCAGCTGTGGTCAGAGGTAGGGGGTAGGCTGGCGCCACTAAGGGATCATCCACCTTGCCACCAGAGACCACTGTGAGTAGCTAAAGCAAGTACCGGAGCAGTATTCTCACCAGCGGACGGTGAAGAATTGAGAAAACTTCAGCAGGTGCCAAGCAAGGGACCCAGCCAGTGGAGGTGACGCTTGCCAGAGCATTATTGTGTGCTGTGACGGATCCTATCCCACACTCCGCTGAGTGCCTCCGTCAGTAATACCGCTTCTTCCAGTATGCCCATCAGAGAGATATATTATTATAGCTGCATTGAATACAAATGAAATAGGAGAAAAATAGGATTTTTATAACAGCTTACCTGTAAAATCCTTTTCTTGGAGTACATCACGGGACACAGAGCGGCATAGTCATTACTATGTGGGTTATATAGATACCTTCAGGTGCTGGCACTGGCAACTTCCAAAACCGGAAGTACCCTCCCCTATATAAGCCCCTCCCATCCGGGAGCACCTCAGTTTTGTAGCAAAGCAATAAGTGTCCCCAAAGAGGGGTGGGAGCTCTGTGTCCCGTGATGTACTCCAAGAAAAGGATTTTACAGGTAAGCTGTTATAAAAATCCTATTTTCTTTCTCGTACATCACGGGACACACAGCAGCATAGTCATTACTATGTGGGATGTCCTAAAGCAATGCCCAATGAGGGGGGGATACACCATACATAAGCTGAGCGCTATCAGACATGAGGATCTTTTGCGGCCTGCAACACACTGCGCCCAAAGGCGACATCCTCCTGACTTCTAACGTCCACCTGGTAGAACCTAGTAAACGTGTGTACTGAAGACCATGTTGCGGCCTTACAGATTTGAGCCAGGGAGGCCTGGTGATGCACTGCCCATGAAGTTCCAACTGCTCTCGTGGAGTGCGCCCTAACTTTGAACGGAGGCGGTCTCCTTCTCAAGCCATAGGCTTGCATTATGACCTGTCGAATCCACTTGGCTAAAGTAGATTTTGACGCTGCCTGAGCCCTTCTGGGGCCTTCCGGCAGAATAAACAAAGTATCCGTTCTCCGAATCTGAGCAGTGGCTTTTAGATAAGCTTTAACTGCTCTTACTACATCCAAAGAATGCAATAACTTTTCCTCTACCGAACTAGGTTTGGGGAAAAAGGAAGGAAGAACCACATCTTGGTTCAAATGAAACCTCGATACCACCTTAGGAAGAAAGGCTGGATGAGGACGTAACACTACTCTGTCCTTATGGATAACCAGATATGGCTCCCTACAGGACATAGCGGCTAATTCCGACACTCTTTTAGCCGAACAAATGGCTACTAGAAAAATCAATTTCCTGGTGAGAAGAACCAGGGAAATATGCTGTAATGGTTCAAATGGTTGTTTCTGTAGAACCGACAGAACCAGGTTTAAGTCCCATGGACATATGGGAATATTAACCGGAGGGCTAATATGCATCACTCCTTGTATAAAGGCTTTGACTAGTGAATGCGAAGCCAAGGGCCTTTGAAAAAATATTGACAAGGCCGAAATCTGACCCTTGATAGTACTCAAGGCAAGCTTCCTATCTAAAGCCCACTGTAGGAAGTCCAGAATCCTACCTATTACGTACTTACGTGGATGCCATTTCTTGGCTTCACACCAGGCGATGTACGCCTTCCAGATTCTATAGTAGATCTGCCTGGATACCGGCTTCCTGGCATTGATCATGGTAGATACCACAGGATTAGAGAGCCCTCTCTTTTTTAGAATGTGGGCTTCAATAGCTAGGCCGTCAAACCTAGGGCTGGTAAGGAAGGGTGGTATATCGGTCCTTGCGAAAGCAGGTCCGGACGATGTGGGAGGGTCCAAGGACTCCCCACAGACATCTTTACAATCTCCGCGTACCATGCTCTTCGGGGCCACGCTGGAGCTACCAGAATCACTGGTTTCTTTTCTACCCTGATTCTGCGGAGTAATCGAGGTAATAATTGTGGCGGTGGGAATGCATATATCAGCTTGAACTGATCCCAAGGGAACACTAGGGCATCCGAGCCGCAAGCTAGGGGATCCCTTGTCCAAGAGACAAACCTGTCCACTTTTGCGTTGAATCTGGATGCTAGCAGATCTACATCCGGTGTTCCCCACCGCTGACATATTGTCCGGAAAACCTCGGGATGAAGGGACCATTCCCCTGGGCATAATTGTTGGCGACTTAGAAAGTCCGCCTTCCAATTCTCCACTCCTGGAATGAATACCGCAGATATGGCTGGGACATATCTTTCTGCCCATTTCAGGATGCAATTTACTTCCCTCTGGGCTGCACGACTCCTGGTGCCACCCTGATGATTGATATATGCCACTGCCGTGGCATTGTCCGATTGAATTCTGACAGGGGACCCTTGGAGTTTGGATGTCCAAGCTACTAGGGCATACCGGGCTGCTCGTATCTCTAAGAGATTGATGGGCAGGGCCTTTTCTGCATCCGACCATCTGCCCTGGAGAGACCATTGCTCCAGTACTGCTCCCCAGCCTATAAGGCTGGCATCTGTAGTGACCACCTTCCAAGAAATCGGACTGAAGGATTTCCCTTTTTCCAGATTCTGGGGAACCAACCACCAACGGAGGCTCTTGCGAACGGAAGGGGACAAGGACATTGGTAAGTCTAGGGCCTGAACTTTTTTGTTCCAGGCTGACAGTATGGCCCTTTGCAAATTCCTTGAATGGAATTGACCGTAGGGTACTGCTTCGAATGATGCCACCATTTTTCCCAGCAGCCTCATGCACAGGCGTATGGATGGCTGTCTTTTTGTACCCACTAGGTGGATCAAATCTCTCAAAGACGACCCCTTTTCTTGAGGCAAGAAAATTTTTCTCTGGTCTGAATCCAGCCTTAGCCCCAAGTATTCCAGACTTTTGACTGGTTTTAGGGCTGACTTGTCTCGGTTGATAATCCAACCGTGATATTCCAGATACTCGATTGTCTCGTGAACAACCACTTCTAGTTTTTCCACTGAGTGGTCTATCAGCAACAAGTCGTCTAGATATGCCATTATCGTTACACCTCGTGTTCTTAGATTGGCCAATAATGGGGCCAGAATTTTTGTGAACACTCGTGGTGCTGTGGCCAGACCGAAGGGTAAGGCTCTGAACTGAAAATGGCGCCCTTCTACCGCAACGCGTAGAAATTTTTGGTGGGCTGGAAAGATGGGAATGTGCAAATAAGCATCTTTGATGTCGATCGAGGCTAACCATTCCTCCCCTTGTAGGGCAGTGGCCACCGATCGGATCGACTCCATCCGGAAAGTCCTGATATGTAGGAATTTGTTTAGCCCTTTTAGATTTACTATGGGCCTCACGTCCCCGTTTGGCTTCGGGACTGTAAAGAGGTTTGAGTAAAACCCGAACCCCCATTCTTCCAGGGGAACCTCTATAATTACTGCTTGGAGCAATAATTGTTCTAGTGCCAACAGGAGGGATCCTCTCTTCTGGGGATCCCTTGGCACGTTTGACCTTATACAATGGGAAGGAGGGGAGTCTTTTAACTCCAATTTGTATCCCAGACTTACTGCGGAGAGCACCCATCTGTCTCTGATCGTGTCCCGCCAGGTCTCTGCGAACAACTGAAGTCTTCCACCCACCCGATTGAGTGGGGGCAACCCTTCATGCATTTAACTTTGGGGGAGGTTTTGTACCTCTCCTGATCCAGGGCTTCTTGTTACCCTGCAATTGTCCCTGATTTTTACCTCCGGGATTTGACCGAGGAGGCCGTCGGAACTGTTTCACAGCCGATGTCCTAGGGACTGGAGAAGCAGGCCTCTTAAAAGAGGGACCTCTAACTGTTTTTAACCGGCAAAAGTGTACTTTTACCGCTGGAAATTTTCTGGATATATTTGTCCAGGTCTTCCCCGAATAAGCGTTCACCATGAAATGGGAAGCTGACCAGCAATTTTTTACAGGGAGCTTCAGCAGACCAGTTTTTGAGCCACAGAAGCCTGCGCATATGTACTACAGACAGCGTAAGGCGGGAGGCCTGATGGATTGAATCCTTTATAGCGTCCACCGCAAAGCATAAGGCTCTAGGTAGATCAGCTAGGGCAAGGGCCTGCTGATCTGGCAAGTCCCTTAAGACTTGTTTCAACTGATCCTTCACTGCTTGGCAGACCCCAATAGCTGCCACTGCTGGTTGTGTCACCAAGCCTGCTGTAGCAAAAGCAGATTTTAATAAGGACTCTAATTTTTTATCTATTGGGTCCTTGAACATTTGGACATTATCCACTGGACATGTCAGTGATTTATTCACACAAGAGATGGCTGCGTCCACTGTAGGGACCCTCCATTTTTTGATGAACTTATCCTCCATGGGATAGACCACCTGAAATCTCTTGGGAGGAGTAAATATTTTATCAGGATGCTCCCAATCCTGGTAAATGAGCCCTTCCAGTAAAGGATGGATCGGAAAGGAACAAACAGTCTGGGGAGCTTTTAGCGACCCCAACGAGGAGACAGAAGTGGATGATGGCTCCGCAAGGGGCATTTTAAATGCTGATTGGACCATGTTAGTCAGGGACTGAACCCATAATCTTTCAGCATGTGATGCTGAGAATGGCTCTTCCACTGTTGATTCCTCTACAACAGAATCGACCTCATCCTGATCCCCTTCAGGTAGGTCGATCCCTGTATGGGACTGTTGCTCCGCTAACAGGCACTCTGAGGGAGGAGACGGAGATCGAGCGCTTTTTCCCTGTGACAGGGAAGCAGCAATCAATGTTGACAATCTCTCTTCCAGCCCTCCCAGAGCTGAGGAAAAAACCTCCTCTGTTACATACACAGGAGCAGGTGAACTGAGGACAGCCACAGTACCAGGTACTCCTGAGGGTGCTCTACGGTCACTAACCTCTGATTCTTCAGGGGAGATTGGTGCAGCCGAAGCATGCCCAAGATCCTCAGAGCCCGATGGAGACCCCCTATGCTTCCTGGGATTTTTAGTCCCGGAGTTTTTAGACGGCATATTCCTAAGCCCAAAGCTGAGGTATTCCAGCCGAAATACACCACTTACTGACAATAGTCTAGCACAATTGCTGCTATAAAAACAGTTGGTGTCTACTAATGTGCCTTTCTATGGGGATGCCTGCATCAACCGCTTGCTGTTTGCCTTTTTTAAATGTTGCCAGCTCTGTCTCTGCACTCCATAGCCAGCTCACAACACATAATTGTGCTTTTTAACATGCTGGGACGCCCGCACATGCGCAGAAGCGCTGCGGCGCGCACAGAGCGTCATCCCCCAAGCTCCGCCCCTTTCCCAGCTCACCTCTATATATAGAGGCGCGTGCACGCGCTCGCGTGCGGGCACGTGCGCCTTCGGCGCTCTTTTTTTAAAAGGGAAACTAGGGACAAGAGACAGGGCCCCTTTTGCCGCAGGCCGGGGGATGGACGAGCATTGCAACATGGCAGAGGCAGCAGTTTCCCACAAGAGAACTCACCATCTGCCTGGACTTGCTCTGATGAAAAGAAACTAGTCCACATGACAAGAAACGTTCCACAGCGGCCTCTAGTGGATTAACACAGGTACCGCAGTCTATATATATATATTTTTTTTCTTGACCACTATTAAAAATATTACATTTTTTAGTAGTTACAGGCATGCATAAATATTTAGCGGGAATACCGTTAGGTAACAGGCAGAAAGACATATTAGGCTTGGGGGTCCCCTCAATAGAACCAAGTTCCTGAGGGGCCCCCACTTACCTTTTCCCCGCCGCAGGACTCTGTTTGGTCCACAGAAGCCCAAACTTCACCTATCACGGCAGGCATTGTAATTAAACCTTCAGGGACCGGGTTCCCAAGGATTCCACTTCCCTGGACCTGTATAGCACCCTGCACAGAAAACATCTTGGTCGTGGGTATGACCAGAGCTCTGGATCCCAGGGTCCAGCTCTCCTAAGAGAAGCATTACAGGCAAAACCTTGCTCTTCTTTGCAAGGCCCGGGTACCGACCGTTTAGCTATGAAGCTTTTTTGGTCGGATCCGGAATAGCTTACTGAGGCCCAAAAGAACCTGTACGCAAGCTCAGTGAAAAACACATGTTACTTCTTGGCCAACACCTTAGACACTGGCAAAAAACTGAGGTGCTCCCGGATGGGAGGGGCTTATATAGGGGAGGGTACTTCCGGTTTTGGAAGTTGCCAGTGCCAGCACCTGAAGGTATCTATATAACCCACATAGTAATGACTATGCCGCTCTGTGTCCCGTGATGTACGAGAAAGAAATGGGTGGGACTTTATGTGAGGCAATACTAGAGATTTGCCTCCATCCCCAATGCTTGGAAACAGGAAAAAATTGGGACTTTATATGAAGCCACACTGCTTTTAAAATGAATCGATCAATGTAAACATTGTTTATTTAGTACAAAAAGGTATATATACAACATGAAATAGTAAAGAGCATTATAATGAATAGTAATAACATAATCATATAATTAATAATGTAATTATTAAATAGTAACAATATAATGATTATCTCAATATAATATGCAAAACACTAGACATGGGGTACACAGACCAGGATGGCAACCGTAATAGTATAAACATATAAACAATGATGGATAGATGCATTATGATGGGTTATAACAGGGTACAAATCATAGAACTGTGACATCGCATCATAGAAAGCTCTGCGCGTTTCATGGTTAAATACCAATCATCAGGAGCTGATGCTAATTGAATCTATAAAAAATATAAAGATAAGATAATCAAATTTGTGTATTGGTAATAGGAAATATAGAATACAGAGAGGGAGACGGGAAAAAAACTTTTCCTATCAGTCTCACCTCATTGCAGTCCAATGGTAGATAATCGGTAATGTTCATAGTAAAAGGGGTTGTTTTAAATAGATAACGTACTTCACAGGAGCTGAGGTGGTCTAAACCACAGGCACATGGGTGGCAACAAGTAACCAAGGTGAGAGTGTGGGTCTTCAGTGATCGGCTATAGTCCGTGAGGTAGGTATTAGGTAGCATAAATGTAATCGGTAATAGCCAAAGATAGCTGAAAAAAATATAATCAATGGGTTAACAATAAGCGGATCATACAGCCGAAAGCTGGGGAGAGGTAACACCCAGAATAAATGTGAGAAAGGGAATATGTGGTGAGTGTGAGTCATAGTGAATACACAAACAAGTGGTAACCAAAATTAGTAAGAGGTACAGAGAGTGATCCGTAGAATACCTGGAGGGGTAAGGAAGAGGAATAGTCCACAAATGTGCAGGAGTAGGTTACCAGTAAGTAAAGCCTGAGTGTTGGTCCAGTGCATAAATAGGATAAGTGCCAACCGTGTACCGGAGGAAACCACCAGCGTCACGCAACATGAGTGAGAGGAAGGCGGCGCCATCGCCTGGGCAGTGTCTGCCACTCGGCGCTGTAGCATCTAACCCTCCTCATGGAACACGCAGTGTGAAATAGCTTGTCGATGCCGCAACGTCAGGACTGACGTCACACGCACTGCACGCCAGCGTGGCGCCGACCCGCAGCAAGTGACTGTCCCGCCCCCCTCAGAGAGAGGGAAGAGGGGAAGTCCCGGTGCGGGTCGCAGCTCCCGGGGATAGAGAGAAACATCCATCCCCGGTAGCAGGGAGTGGCCCCAAAATAATGGGAGGTATTAAGAAAACATGATGGCCAGGATAGGTCAAAGTTAGTACAAATGGTAAAAATTGGTATAGCAGTGTGCTTCCATCCCCGATAAGATGAAATAGGAGAAAATGGGTGGGACTTTATGTGAGGCAATACTAGAGATTTGCCTCCATCCCCAATGCTTGGAAACAGGAAAAAATTGGGACTTTATATGAAGCCACACTGCTTTTAAAATGAATCGATCAATGTAAACATTGTTTATTTAGTGCAAAAAGGCATATATACAACATGAAATAGTAAAGAGCATTATAATGAATAGTAATAACATAATCATATAATTAATAATGTAATTATTAAATAGTAACAATATAATGATTATCTCAATATAATATGCAAAACACTAGACATGGGGCACACAGACCAGGATGGCAACCGTAATAGTATAAACATATAAACAATGATGGATAGATGCATTATGATGGGTTATGCATTGAATACAAGTCTAGCCGGAAATAGCTTGTAGCATCTTGAATGGTTTATTGGGCAGAATGCAGACTTTTTATACACTTTTAACACAATGGCTTAGATAACGAGGTAGGGCTGACTCATGGATACTTCCCCCTCCCCTCACCCAACACCTTAGCAGACAACTATATAATTAACATGTTAATTAACACAGCACAGCCCAGGTGACCAGGTGGTCTCCGGAGGCCAATGTGATCAGCTCTTTCAATGTTAATGTATTGTTTAGAATTAACAGCTAAGAATAGTCTTTGGACAAATCCAAGAAAACAGTCTCTCAAAAATGAAACAAAAAGATTCATATAGCAATAACAAATAACAGGGTGAATGTGGCAGAAAAGGTGCCTGCAGCCAGTGTCCGCGACATGTGCCAAGCCAGGGACCAAGCAGGCCAGTGGGGTGATGCTTGAGGAGTATCTGAGTGCCAAGCTAGGGACCCAGCAGGGACGCGGGGGTGACGGTTGAGGAAGATACTGAGTGAGAAGATTGTAAGAGCTCAGGAGATCCAGTGGCGAGTGGATCTGTTAGTCTAGTGAAAGACAGGGAGCTCAGCGGAGTGAAGTTCTACAGTGGGAGATTGTAGAAGAAGTGAAGGAGTTCTCTGCAACCTTTGTTAGAAACTGTTACAAGATTGTTGCCATAGGAGACAGTGATCCTACTCTTGTAGATGTGGTGTCTTGCTGGATGCCTTTTCCTGCATGGCTGTCTGCCTATAGAAGTCTTGGAGTCTGCCAATTAACATTGCATCTACTAAATGGTGTCCTGGCCCTAACCCTCTCTCCCACAGTTCTGTTTAGGAGACAATAAATCCCTTTGCATTCAAGAAGTGTCTGGCGCCCATCAATCTACCTTGCATTACACCCACTATGCCTCGTAACCCACTCTACACAGAAGGATGTCAGCTGTCCCTAAATCTGGAGGTCACCATTAGGCCTCAAGGGGTCCGGGACTTTGCTAGAAAAGTATAGAGTGAGGAATGCAACTGTCAGAATGTGAAAGACAATCGGCAATCCAATGTTATTTGTATGTCTGCTCTGGGCTGGATAATGGAAATTTCCATTTCTTGTTTGCTGTTGTATGCTAGTCACACACTTCATTCTATTTTTCTCAACTAGCCCACAGACTCCATTCTCTTGTGGAATCTTATGGACAGATCATATCATTATATTAGATCCCAGCTCCACCTACTTACTCTACCTGTCACACACCCTGCCAGGCTCACTGGCCCTACTAATTTGTTTATTTATTTATTCAACATACAGTAAAATACAATAAGAGAAATGCCCATGGCCTGATGCCAGGCACCTTCGGTGTCACATTTGGCACCTTTCAGGGGGAGCAGATACCTGTCTAATCCATGTATTTGCTCCCACTTCCGACGATAGATCACTGCAGATTTCGCGCCAATCTAAGCCATGTCCGGCCCCTCCCCCACCCCCCGCTGTCTTCTGGGAGACACACAGGTCCTACCACATCGCCTGCCACAAGATGTGGATTATCCCTTGCCTATTCACCTGCCACCAGATGCAGCTTGTCACGTCACCTGCCACAAGATGCCGCTTGTCACTTGCCATGTTGGCTGCCACTAGATGCAGCATGTCAGGTCGCCTGCCACAAGATGTGGATTGTCACCTGCCACATCACCTGCCACCTGATGCAGCTTGTCACCTGACAAAGGTTCTAACCCTTCCCCATTGTATCCATACTACAAATAAGAGCCTTTGGCCAGAGCTGCACTTTAATTCTGCACACCATATTTAATGCCACCTGTCGCTTAATCACATTAGGGATATTCATAATTGGAACCCTTGGTAGCAATCTACATGAGATTGCAGCTCCACTGGCCGGCTATCTAAGACATTGCCAGAACTTAATTACAAAGCCAGCACAATTATTTTTCTTATGATAGCCCGGGGAAATAAAGTCAGACTGCATCTGTATGTTTTTTTCCTAAAGTGCCCCTTTAGATGGACTGATGAATGTCCTGCAGGTCACAGTTTCCTTTCCTGCAGCATAAATAAAGTAGTAATGGATCTTCCAGCTGTTCTTGTGATCATACTGCTGAAATTAACAATTCCTGAGTGTAAATAACAAGGAGTTCATTACCACTCTGTCAGCATGCGTAGCTTCATAAAATATCGCTTCATTTTCAGGCAGGAATTTGTAAATGAGCTTGCGTTTACCTCCAGGTAACTGTCTGAAATAACAAAGTGTCACTTGCAACTTAATAACATTTGACATCTCCTGATTTTAATATCCGGTATTTTGTTTGAGTCTTTAATGGAGGTGGGCTGTACGGACTCTCCATTACCGCGTCATTGTATCTCAAGCCAACACTTGTCCTGTATTTGACACTGCAGTAAACCCAGTAGAGCACAATGCAATACGTGGTGGACATTTTACTTTTCGTATTTGTGTTAAAAAAAGTTAAAACTTGTCAGCAATGTTTGGCAGATGTGGTGGGTGATTAAAGCAGTAGTAAAGCCGCTTTGTGATTTCTACCTACAGGTAACGTGCACCGTTTGGGAGATATTTACCCTGGATGCAGCCAGTGACGTCACCTTACCTTGCCGGACCTTCAGAGCTTCGTGCCGGAACCAAGGCCAGTGTTTGGCCGGTGCCAGCTGTCAGAATACAATAGAGTTATGCCGCATACACACGGCCGGACTTTTGACCGGGCAAAACTCTGTCTGAATTTCCGACGGAAAAATAGAGAAACTGCTCTCTATCTAAGTCTGTCGGATATTCCGACTGGAAAAGTCAGATGGGGCATACACACGGTCGGAAAATCCGATGAAAAGCTCTGACTTTATCTATCGAAAATTCTGACCGTGTGTACGTGGCATAAGAGTCGTCCATCTATGCTGTTACATTTCTCTCACTCAACCAAGTCTTTAACCACTTAACGACCGCTCACTGTATATATACGTCGGCAGAATGGCACCGACAGGCACAATCACGTACAGTGTACGTGATCGCCTTTGTACAGTTGGGGGGTCCGATCGGACCCCCCTCCTATACAGTGAGCGGCCGTTTATCGTTGGGGAGCGATCAGAGATGAGGGGGTGACCATTTGATTTCGGCCACCCCCTCGCGATCGCTCCCGGCGAATGAAAATGCTTCCTCCGCCATGTGATGTAAACACAGGCAGGAGGAAGTGATGTCATCTCCCTCGCGGCGGTCTTTTCGATTCTGGCGCCGAGGAGAGAAGAAGCAGGTTAGTGCACCAACAGTCCACTGACACTTAGGTACACATAGGCACACATTTCACCCCCCAGTCACCCCCAGATCACCCCCCAGGTCACCCCCCAGCCCCCAATCACAGTGTCACTGATTGCAGTGATCATTTATTTTACTGATCACTGCATTTAGTGTCATCTGTGATAGTAAAAAGTTGCAGGGCAGTTAGGTTTAGGCCCCTTTAGGTCCAGGGTAGCCCCCTAACCCCCCCTAATAAAGGTTTAACCCCTTGATCGCCCCCCAGGTAACCCTTTCACCCCCTAACGCCAGCGTCACTAAGCGATCGTATTTTCGATCGCTGTATTTAGTGCCAGTGGTGCCCTAGATAGCCAGTTATTTATTTTTAGTTTTGCCGCAGGTTTTTAGAGCGTCAGGTACCCCCATATATTATTTTAACCCCCTGATTGCCCCTAGAGTTAACCCTTTCACCAGTGATCACCGTATAAGCGTCACTGGTGACACTGGTTACCCAGTTAGTTATTTAGTTATTTAGGTAACCCGTCAGGTTTTAATATAGCGTCGGGTACCCCCATATTTAACCTAATAAAGGTTTTAACCCCCTGATTGCCCCTAGTTAACCCTTTCACCAGTGATCACCATATAAAGGTTACGAGTGACGCTGGTTGGTTAGTTTGCTTTTTATAGCATCAGGGCACCCGCCGTATATAACCCAATAAAGGTTTAACCCCCTGATCGCCCGGCGGGTGAGATCAATTAGGTTTTAGCGCCAGAGAGGGTCTGCGTCGCCCCAGGCAGCGTTAGGTTAGTGCCAGTAACGCTAACACCCACGCGCAAAGCATACACCTCCCTTAGTGGTATAGTATCTGATCAGATCTATACTAGCATCCCCAGCGGTTTAGGGTTCCCAAAAACGCAGTGTTAGCGGGATCAGCCCAGATACCTGCTAGCACCTGCGTTTAGCCCCTCCGCCCAGCCCAGCCCAGCCCACCCAAGTGCAGTATCGATCGATCACTGTCACTTACCAAACACAAAACACATAACTGCAGCGTTCGCAGAGACAGTCCTGATCCCTGCGACCGCTAACAGTTTTTTTTGTAGCGTTTGATACATTTGCTGACGACAGTCGGGTGCTTTTTTTCCTGTGAATCTTACTAGTGTACCCCTAAATTTAGAGCCCAAAATGGCAATTCGAAGGTACACTAGTAAAGAGGCCTACGAGATTCTGAGCATGACAGATAGTGAAGAGGAGGTCACGTATCTGTCAGATTCAGGCTCAGAATATCTTCCCGTAGAAGACAGTGACGTCAGCGGCCCCACGTCAGATAGCTCTGACAACGAAGTTGAGGTCCCTGCTAAGGTCAGGCGTACCCGATCCCGATCTTCTGAGGTTGTTGAGGAGCAAGAACCGCAGGGCTCTCGTATCATGGAGCAGAGTAGTACTAGCGCCGCTATTCCTTCTGGTGAATTGGCAAGCACCAGCGGCCTAGTACAGCCTGGGCGTACATCCAGCACTGCAGTATCACTTGGTGACGTGGCGAGTCCCAAAAGTGCAGTTCAAGCTGGCGAGGTGGCAAGCACAAGTAGTGTCCCGCTGCCACCAATAAGAAGACAAAGGCAGGCCCGTCGTACCCATAGTGCTCTTCCTGCAGAACTCGCCTATCCTGATTGGGTCCCCAACACTTCTGCAGAACCCGTACTTCCCCCATTCACTGCCCAACCCGGTATTCAGGTGGAAACAGCTGATTTTATGCCAATTGACTATTATTCGCTGTTTTTCACGGAAGATCTCTATAGATCTATTGTGGACCAGAGTAATTTATATGCTGGTCAATTCATCGCCGCTAATCCCCAGTTGCCTTCCATAGCCAAAGATTGGAAACCAATTACGGTTTCCGAATTTAAGACCTTTCTGGGCCTTTCCCTCAACATGGGCACACATAAATTCCCGTCATTGCGTGCTTATTGGTCCACGCACCCAATTGACCACATGCCCGTGTTCTCTGCCTCCATGCCCAGGAAACGATACAAGCAGATTTTGCGGTTCATGCACTTCAACGACAATGAACTTTGTCGTCCACGTGGGGACCCTGAATACGACCGGCTGTATAAAATTTGGCCCCTCATAAACCACTTCAACAAACGTTTTGCAGCCTTGTTTATTCCCGATCAAGCTGTCTGTGTTGATGAGTCCCTGATTAAATTTTCTGGCCGCTTGGCTTTCAAGCAGTACCTTCCCAGCAAGCGTGCCAGATACGGGGTCAAGCTCTATAAGTGCTGTGACAGGGCAACAGGCTATGTATGGAGCTTTATGGTTTATGAGGGAAAAGATAGTCAGGTTGAGCCGGTCAACTGCCCGGATTACATAGGGAGCGCTGGCAAGATAGTGTGGAAATTGGTGTCACCCTTATTCCGAAAGGGGTACCACTTGTATGTGGACAATTATTACACGAGCGTGCCACTGTTTAGTCACTTGTTTGATCATCAGATTGGAGCATGTGGCACCGTGCGACCTAATCGCCGGGGCTTTCCCCAGCGGCTTGTATATTTCCGTCTTAGGCTGGGGGTGAGAGCCTGCGTAAAGTGTAATAACTTGCTCGCTATGAAGTGGAGGGACAATAAGAATGTTTTCCTTCTTACCTCCCTTCATGCAGACACGACAGTCCAAATTCGTACGGCGACTGGTGTTGTGGAGAAACCCCTCTGTGTCCACAAATATAACAAAAATATGGGAGGGGTGGACCTCAACGACCAGTTGTTGGCGCCGTATCTAATTGACCGTAAGGCGAGACGCTGGTACAAAAAAGTGTCTCTATCCTTATTTCAATTGGCTTTGCTGAACGCTCATGTGCTATATAGAGCTTCAGGCGGGACGTTATCTCTTCTAAAATTCCAGAATGAGATTGTCACAGAACTCCTGTATCCAGGCGGTTCTGCACCTCACCATCCCCTACCAAATGCAGTAAGCCGGCTGCATGAGAGGCATTATACGCATGTCCTCCCGAGTACCCCTACCCAACGAGCCCCCCAAAAAAGATGTCGTGTCGGTAGCAAGCGCGGATTTAGGCGTGACACCCGTTATTATTGTCCACTCTGTCCTGACAAACCTGGTCTTTGCCTTGGTGAATGTTATTGAACGCTACCACTCAAAAGTGAAGTTTTAGCGTAGGGTACAGCATTTCACAGACTAGTCTAGGACACACTTACACAGGGTCTCCCAAGATGCCATTACATTTTGAGTGACCCGAACCATTACAGTTGTTAAAGTTACAAAAAAAAAGTGTAAAAAAGAAAAAAAAAAACGTAAAAAACAAAAACACAAAAAAAATATAAAATAAAAAATCCAAAAATAGTTGTCGTTTTATTGTTCTCTCTCTCTCTCTATTTTCGCTCTATTGTTCTGCTCTTTTTTACTGTATTCCATTCTGCAATGTTTTATCATGCTTGCTTTTCAGGTATGTAATTTTTTGTTTTCAGGTGCGCCATTCAACTGCAGCGTGGAATTATTTATCTTGACAGCAACAGCGTTTGCTCCCACGATACATAAAGCCGTGACTCCAGTGCTGTAAGAGGTGATTTCACCACCACAGTTAAAAAAAAGAGCATATATGCCGAAGCATGGGGGCAGCAGGGGCGGAGGAGCGATTTTGCTCCTAATGCCGCGTACATACGGTCGAAATTCTGACGGAGGCTTGCCCGTGGAAAAGTCCGACCGTGTGTACGCGGCATAATCTTTTATGCCGCGTACATACGGTCGAAATTTCGACGAAGGCTTGCCTGTGGAAAAGTCCGACCGTGTGTACGCGGCATAACTTTTTTGCGGGAGGATGCCCCCATGCTTCGGCATATATATATTTTAGGCACAGGTTGCGTTAAAAAAATGTTTTATTTTTTACTAGGTTTTGTTTTGGTATTTGCTTTGCAGGTATGGTATGGTAAGGTCTTACTGTTGTACTGTAATGTTACTTTGTTTTAATGTTAACCATCATTTGCTTAGCAGGTACGCCATTCAGTTGCATCGTGGATTTATTTATCTTGACAGCAACAGCGTTTGCTCCCACGATACATAAAGCCGTGACTCCAACGCTGTAGGAGGTGATTTCACCACCACAGTTAAAAAAAGAGCATATATGCCGAAGCATGGGGGCAGCAGGGGCGGAGGAGCGATTTTGCTCCTAATGCCGCGTATATACGGTCGAAATTCCGATGGAGGCTTGCCCGTGGAAAAGTTTGACTATGTGTACGCGGCATAACCTTTTATGCCGCGTACATACGGTCGAAATTCCGACGAAGGCTTGCCCGTGGAAAAGTCCAACCGTGTGTACGCGGCATAACTTTTTTGCGGGAGGATGCCCCCATGCTTCGGCATATATGCCCATCATTAGAAGTGGGTGGATGAAAAGAGGTATTCTAATGGTGGGCATACCCACCGATCAATCTCTTTTTTTCGTTCAGCCAACAGGCTGCATGAAAAAAAAGATTACAATACATGTCCAACAAGGACCAGCAACATACTGGTATGTTGCTGGACTTTGAATGTTTATACCAGAATGATGCCTGCAGGTTTAGGTATCATCTTGGTATCATTCTTTTCAGCCAGTGTCAAACCATCCAATGGCTGGTGTCATAACTGATCATATGTGCAGCATCATGGCAGTTGAAGATTAAACAGAGGCCAAGATGGCAGCTTCCTTGGCTGAAAACGATAGGAGGGTTTACTTCCACTTTAATGCTGGACATCCCGTTCCAGGCCTGTTCTTTAAGGACAGAATTTTTCACCTGCTTTTGGTAATTCCATTTTTCATGCACAATACATTATCTCGAACGTTATATAGCGTGACAGTAAGGCAGAACTAAGACTGTGGGAGTTGAAGCTCCCAGGTCAGATTTAGTAATTTTTCTCTTTTCTCCGGCAGCCAAGTACCTGCGGGAATTACTAAAGTAGCATGCTGGCATCTTGAAGATCAATCCGGATTTTCACTCCAAGCTTCCTCCATGGTTAAGGCACGCTTTATAATCTCACATACATGCTGGCTTTCTAATGCCCTAATTTTCACTGCAGGGGGTCTGTGATCCTATAGATTCCTTTTTTTTTAAAACTGACAGTTCGTAGAAGGGAGAGGGGGAGATTCTTTAGGCTTATGTATTTTTTTTTTCTTGACAATTTATTTTCTTAAAAGGGAATGTGTAATGTTTATTTTTTGTATAAAATATATTTTTACAGTAGGTTGCTGCAAATGCCACAGGTCTAATTTTTCATCCTTTCAAGTGTGTTAAAACATGAGGTTATCAAAGTGGGCATTCACAGCTATGCCTGCTGTTACCGTGACCAGCATACGTAAAATAAAACATACACTGCTGCCTCAGGTTTCCAATAATAATTACTAATACATACTCCTTTCATACTTCGATGGCGCATTTCGTTGCTTAGCGAGCTGATCACATTAGTCTATTTTTTATGATCAGGTAAAATGTTGACACGTGCATTCCTTAGGGCATCTTAGCATAACAGAAGGCACAAAAACAGAATTATTTCGATATTTTTACTTATTAATTCAATTTTGTCTTTAAGATTCAGCAGGATTTCTGTGAGTTATGTTGTATTTGTGTCTGCTAACAATGATTTTATTGTATTTTTAGCAAAATTTAGAATTTAATATTGCTGTCAGGTAGTCTGTATGTGGCCCTGAGATTTCAGCGGCCCTGGGATAAAAAAGCGCCATAGAAATGTAAATTAATAAAAACATAACAAGTAAAGTGGTTATGCATTAAGGTGAAAAACCTCCTGTGATGCAGCAGCCCCGGTCTTTTCAGCGACAGGGACAAGCACACCAGCTCCAGCCGGTATCTCCGGTCCTGATTGGATAGATTGATAGCAGCACATCCATTGGCTCCCACTGCTGTCAATCAAATCCAATGATGTAGGAGCTGAGGGGGTGGGGGCAAGTCCTGCTGTCTGTGTCAATGGATTTGATTGACAGCAGTGGGAGCCAATGGCTGCGCTGCTATCAATCTATCCAATCAGGACCCGAGACACCGGCTGGAGCTGGTGTGCCTGTCCCTGTCGCTGGAAAGACCGGGTTCAGGTAAGTAAAAGGGGGGCATAGAATGCATTAAGGTGAAAAACAACCACTTTAAGACCTTGGGTGCCACTCTCTTTTTTGGACTATAAGTACTACAGGCTTTGCTGCACACCTGGGCCTATTTTCTCTGATATGTGTGCAGTGGCAATCACTGGATTATATAGCAGTAGCACTATGGCCACTAGACAAAGGTGGCGATCATAGGAGATAATCTTATTAAAAACAATACTGCAAACATTCATGGTGCTTTTGCGAATGGGTAAAGTGATTATAAAGTCAGAAGATTTTTTATCTTAAAGCGGAGTTCCACCCAAAAGTGGAACTTCCACTGATTTGTCTCCTCCCCCTTAGGTGCCACATTTGACACCTTTCGGGGGGAGAGGGGAGCGGATACCTGCCTTTGACAGGTATGCTGTTCTCATTTCCTGGAGTCCACGTCGTGGTCCATGACGTCACCGCTCGGCTCCCTCCTCCTCCCCCTGCCACCAGGCCAGTAGGAGACAGGAGCGGAGCCTCGCGCATACGCAGTAGGGTTCCTGGCGTGAAACCCTACACTGCTAGGTTCCCTTACCTGCAATGGCGGTGGCAGCACCCGACAGCTGATGAAAAAATCGGCTGCAGTGCCAACATTGCTGGACTCCAGGACAGGTAAGTGTCCATTTATTAAAAGCCAGCAGCTGCAGTATGTGTAGCTGCTGGCTTTTAATTTTTGCAGCGGTGGGCGGAACACCGCTTTAATGCATTTTATGCATTAAAGTGTTTGTTAACCCGTATATATAAATCACTGTCAGCCCCTCCATTATAGGCTGGCATAGCACACTGTATAAGTCTTTTATAAAATCGAGGCTTGTAAATACAGTTTTAGAATGATCTTTAGGCCAGTCACATGTCTCACAGCCGCTTTACAGCTCTGATGAATGGCTACTGAAGGAGGGGCCGAGATCTCCCTCTGATGTCAGCCGGGGAGATCACATGGCCGGTCAGCCTCTCCTGCAGTAGCCCTGGAAACCGCCGAGAGTCACATGACCAGCCTGAAGATCGCACTGTATTTACAAGCCTCGTTTTTATAAAAGAATTATACAGTGTGCTACGTCTGCTTATAATACAGGGCTGGCAGTGATCTTTTAAAAAAATAATATTTGTACTAATACGCGCGGGGGGGGGGGCGGGGTGGTGCGGAGACAGCGACACAGACACGGAGCTGACAGGCAGGGAGGAGAGGGAGAGAGGAGAGGTGAGCAGAGAGGACAACTGCAGATGACGAAGGGACGTACACTAAAGAAGTGTCAGGTTCAAGAAGGTTTTTTACAGTTTAGAGAGGGGCAGGATACACCGCACAAGCACTGTGCTGTTCAATTTGCTTTAAGGGACCAGGATCTGTATTTTTTGGGGGGGTTAACAAACACTTTAGGAAAAAAAAACCTTCTGTCTAACTGACTTTCTCCTCTCTCTCTCTCCAATCAGGAGAGAGAGAGGGGGCGGGGCCAAGCCGTGGCCCTGTGTCTGAATGGACACAGGGAGCGCTCGGCTCGGGTGCCCCAATAGCAAACTGTTTGCTGTGAGGGCACTCGGCAGGAGGGAGGGGCCAGGAGAGCCGACGAGGGAGGGTGATCTAGGCTGCTCTATGCAAAACCACTACAACAGAGCAGGTAAGTATAACATGTTTGTTATTGTTAAACAAACAAAATGAGACTTTAGTATCATTGTAAGACAGGGGTGCCCAACCTTTTGAAGAGGGAGGGCCACTTAAGCGACTTGGTAACCGGTCGCGGGCCACAATGAGCGGCGCAAGTGGATGACAGCCCACTCTACTCCCTTTTTTTTTTAGCGGATCAGATTGGAGGTAGGCGTTTGTAAACTGACACAAGTCCATTTTCATCTGCCATTCCTTAGAGGTGAATGGTGGGTCCGATTGGGTCGGACTGACTGTGGGAAAGGGGACTAAGGATGCTTTCACACTGATGCATGCTTTTTTACCCGCACCACGAGTGTAGCACAGTGCACCTGTGGCTTTCCTGCAGGTTAGCTGCAATTTGCCATAGACTTCTATTATATCCTGTAGGTGTGATGCACTTTCAAAAACTCACACCAAACTCACCAGGTACTAGAAGTCTATGGCTCAGTGCAGGTAATCAGTTTAAAAGCAGCCCAGTAACCACTGCAGAACAGATATGCCCATATATACACTGTGATTTTAGTAATAAACTTACCTTCAATAACAGTATTCTATTCTATTGTATTCTATCCCAGAGTAAAAGGCCACTAGCTGGGCCCCCCTGCTTTAAGATATCTACGCAAGGAATGTAGGAGCTGCTGGTTTGTTTTGGGTCTACGCTCTACCTATCAAATCCAGAAGTTTGGCTTGAACCCTCCCTTGGCACAACTGGACAACATAATAATTGTGGAACACACTGGTATTTGGGAACCACAATGATATCATACAGTGAAATATTGTTACCTTATGCTGGTTACCTGTCCCAACTGTAACAGACAAGATTCCACACAAGTGTAGTTTAACCAAGGATAAAGCGTTTACTTGGTAGAAGAAGATGAAGCAAAGTTAAACAAATGGCAGTTGACTTCATACAGGGCCCTGTAAGAGTCAATGGCATGGAATTTAATCACAGGTTTAAACAATATAAGCTGAAGTCAGACCTAAGTAAGTACGCAGTGGAGGGATTTCCCCAATGCAATAAGATCAGCACTGGAGTATCTCTCCACCAGGCCTCACCCAGCTCTCAGTAATAACAATGATTATACAAACTAGCATAAACAGCTATTGTATATAAGTAAATGAGTCTATATGCTCTTTGGCCCCCTCTAGCGGACAACTCCCATATACGTGTCCTACTGCTTTAGTTCAAACAAACTCTTGTTGTAAGTGTTCCTTCCGGTTAATAGCAGTCTTCGCTAGCTTTAGTTGGTGCACATTAATATATGTATATAACGTGCTGGCGGCACAAGCGCCAATCCTTTCAATGCAATGTCACTGTAAGCTGCAATGTGTCTCTGCATGTGGCGTGTTAACTTCCAAACAGTAATATTGAGTATATCAGATCCACCCTCCTGCAATACAGTTACTTATATCATTGGGCGAGTGCCCTCTCACCCAATGAGGCCTCGCCTCTCCGGTAGGGATGAGCTCGGTGTTCGAGTCGAACATACGTTCGACTCGAACATCGGCTGTTCGATCGTTCGACGAAGATTGAACGATTTGGGCCGTTCGCGCCTAATTCGAGTGACGCGAACGGCCCACAATGCACTACGCCATCGCAGTGTCATCCAGGCGCTGTGATTGGCCAAGCATGCACTGTGACCCCGCATGCTTGGCCAATCACAGCGCCGGCAGCGAGGAGAGCAATGATTGGCCACAGGCAGGATGCCTGTGGCCAATTATTGCTGAGGGTGTTTAGTACACGCCCCACACTATAAAAGGCCGCCAGCACGGCGGCCTAGTGTAGTGTGTTCCGAAGCAGGGAAAGAGAAGCATAGGCAGGGACAGTGACATTTTTTTTTCTTGCTTAACCTGGATTCCTTTAGTTTAGGGAAAGAGAAGGATAGGTAGGGAGAGTGTCAGTGTGTTTTACTGTGCTAATCCTTGTTTGTAGGGACAGGGAAGGACAGTGAGGGAAATTCTCCTTGTGCTATACTGTGCTAAAGCATTGATCATCAACCATCTTTAAAAAAACATTTTTTATAGGGACAGAAAACTATAGGTAGGGAGAGTGTCAGTGTGTTTTACTGTGCTAATCCTTGTTTGTAGGGACAGGGAAGGACAGTGAGGGAAATTCTCCTTGTGCTATAGTGTGCTAAAGCATTGATCATCAACCATCTTTAAAAAAACATTTTTTATAGGGACAGAAAACTATAGGTAGGGAGAGTGTCAGTGTGTTTTACTGTGCTAATCCTTGTTTGTAGGGACAGGGAAGGACAGTGAGGGAAATTCTCCTTGTGCTATACTGTGCTAAAGCATTGATCATCAACCATCTTTAAAAAAACATTTTTTATAGGGACAGAAAACTATAGGTAGGGAGAGTGTCAGTGTGTTTTACTGTGCTAATCCTTGTTTGTAGGGACAGGGAAGGACAGTGAGGGAAATTCTCCTTGTGCTATAGTGTGCTAAAGCATTGATCATCAACCATCTTTAAAAAAAAATTTTTTATAGGGACAGAAAACTATAGGTAGGGAGAGTGTCAGTGTGTTTTACTGTGCTAATCCTTGTTTGTAGGGACAGGGAAGGACAGTGAGGGAAATTCTCCTTGTGCTATACTGTGCTAAAGCATTGATCATCAACCATCTTTAAAAAAACATTTTTTATAGGGACAGAAAACTATAGGTAGGGAGAGTGTCAGTGTGTTTTACTGTGCTAATCCTTGTTTGTAGGGACAGGGAAGGACAGTGAGGGAAATTCTCCTTGTGTTATAGTGTGCTAAAGCATTGATCATCAACCATCTTTAAAAAAAAATTTTTTATAGGGACAGAAAACTATAGGTAGGGAGAGTGTCAGTGTGTTTTACTGTGCTAATCCTTGTTTGTAGGGACAGGGAAGGACAGTGAGGGAAATTCTCCTTGTGCTATACTGTGCTAAAGCATTGATCATCAACCATCTTTAAAAAAACATTTTTTATAGGGACAGAAAACTATAGGTAGGGAGAGTGTCAGTGTGTTTTACTGTGCTAATCCTTGTTTGTAGGGACAGGGAAGGACAGTGAGGGAAATTCTCCTTGTGCTATACTGTGCTAAAGCATTGATCATCAACCATCTTTAAAAAAACATTTTTTATAGGGACAGAAAACTATAGGTAGGGAGAGTGTCAGTGTGTTTTACTGTGCTAATCCTTGTTTGTAGGGACAGGGAAGGACAGTGAGGGAAATTCTCCTTGTGCTATACTGTGCTAAAGCATTGATCATCAACCATCTTTAAAAAAACATTTTTTATAGGGACAGAAAACTATAGGTAGGGAGAGTGTCAGTGTGTTTTACTGTGCTAATCCTTGTTTGTAGGGACAGGGAAGGACAGTGAGGGAAATTCTCCTTGTGCTATACTGTGCTAAAGCATTGATCATCAACCATCTTTAAAAAAACATTTTTTATAGGGACAGAAAACTATAGGTAGGGAGAGTGTCAGTGTGTTTTACTGTGCTAATCCTTGTTTGTAGGGACAGGGAAGGACAGTGAGGGAAATTCTCCTTGTGCTATAGTGTGCTAAAGCATTGATCATCAAACATCTTTAAAAAAAAAATTTTTATAGGGACAGAAAACTATAGGTAGGGAGAGTGTCAGTGTGTTTTACTGTGCTAATCCTTGTTTGTAGGGACAGGGAAGGACAGTGAGGGAAATTCTCCTTGTGCTATACTGTGCTAAAGCATTGATCATCAACCATCTTTAAAAAAACATTTTTTAATAGGGACAGAAAACTATAGGTAGGGAGAGTGTCAGTGTGTTTTACTGTGCTAATCCTTGTTTGTAGGGACAGGGAAGGACAGTGAGGGAAATTCTCCTTGTGCTATAGTGTGCTAAAGCATTGATCATCAACCATCTTTAAAAAAACATTTTTTATAGGGACAGAAAACTATAGGTAGGGAGAGTGTCAGTGTGTTTTACTGTGCTAATCCTTGTTTGTAGGGACAGGGAAGGACAGTGAGGGAAATTCTCCTTGTGCTATACTGTGCTAAAGCATTGATCATCAACCATCTTTAAAAAAACATTTTTTATAGGGACAGAAAACTATAGGTAGGGAGAGTGTCAGTGTGTTTTACTGTGCTAATCCTTGTTTGTAGGGACAGGGAAGGACAGTGAGGGAAATTCTCCTTGTGCTATAGTGTGCTAAAGCATTGATCATCAACCATCTTTAAAAAAAAATTTTTTATAGGGACAGAAAACTATAGGTAGGGAGAGTGTCAGTGTGTTTTACTGTGCTAATCCTTGTTTGTAGGGACAGGGAAGGACAGTGAGGGAAATTCTCCTTGTGCTATACTGTGCTAAAGCATTGATCATCAACCATCTTTAAAAAAACATTTTTTATAGGGACAGAAAACTATAGGTAGGGAGAGTGTCAGTGTGTTTTACTGTGCTAATCTTTGTTTGTAGGGACAGGGAAGGACAGTGAGGGAAATTCTCCTTGTGCTATAGTGTGCTAAAGCATTGATCATCAACCATCTTTAAAAACATTTTTTTTATAGGGACAGAAAACTATAGGTAGGGAGAGTGTCAGTGTGTTTTACTGTGCTAATCCTTGTTTGTAGGGACAGGGAAGGACAGTGAGGGAAATTCTCCTTGTGCTATACTGTGCTAAAGCATTGATCATCAACCATCTTTAAAAAAACATTTTTTATAGAGACAGAAAAATATAGGTAGGGAGAGTGTCAGTGTGTTTTACTGTGCTAATCCTTGTTTGTAGGGACAGGGAAGGACAGTGAGGGAAATTCTCCTTGTGCTATAGTGTGCTAAAGCATTGATCATCAACCATCTTTAAAAAAAAATTTTTTATAGGGACAGAAAACTATAGGTAGGGAGAGTGTCAGTGTGTTTTACTGTGCTAATCCTTGTTTGTAGGGACAGGGAAGGACAGTGAGGGAAATTCTCCTTGTGCTATAGTGTGTTAAAGCATTGATCATCAACCATCTTTAAAAAAACATTTTTTATAGGGACAGAAAACTATAGGTAGGGAGAGTGTCAGTGTGTTTTACTGTGCTAATCCTTGTTTGTAGGGACAGGGAAGGACAGTGAGGGAAATTCTCCTTGTGCTATACTGTGCTAAAGCATTGATCATCAACCATCTTTAAAAAAACATTTTTTATAGGGACAGAAAACTATAGGTAGGGAGAGTGTCAGTGTGTTTTACTGTGCTAATCCTTGTTTGTAGGGACAGGGAAGGACAGTGAGGGAAATTCTCCTTGTGCTATAGTGTGCTAAAGCATTGATCATCAACCATCTTTAAAAAAAAATTTTTTATAGGGACAGAAAACTATAGGTAGGGAGAGTGTCAGTGTGTTTTACTGTGCTAATCCTTGTTTGTAGGGACAGGGAAGGACAGTGAGGGAAATTCTCCTTGTGCTATAGTGTGTTAAAGCATTGATCATCAACCATCTTTAAAAAAACATTTTTTATAGGGACAGAAAAATATAGGTAGGGAGAGTGTCAGTGTGTTTTACTGTGCTAATCCTTGTTTGTAGGGACAGGGAAGGACAGTGAGGGAAATTCTCCTTGTGCTATACTGTGCTAAAGCATTGATCATCAACCATCTTTAAAAAAACATTTTTTATAGGGACAGAAAACTATAGGTAGGGAGAGTGTCAGTGTGTTTTACTGTGCTAATCCTTGTTTGTAGGGACAGGGAAGGACAGTGAGGGAAATTCTCCTTGTGCTATAGTGTGTTAAAGCATTGATCATCAACCATCTTTAAAAAAACATTTTTTATAGGGACAGAAAACTATAGGTAGGGAGAGTGTCAGTGTGTTTTACTGTGCTAATCCTTGTTTGTAGGGACAGGGAAGGACAGTGAGGGAAATTCTCCTTGTGCTATACTGTGCTAAAGCATTGATCATCAACCATCTTTAAAAAAACATTTTTTATAGGGACAGAAAACTATAGGTAGGGAGAGTGTCAGTGTGTTTTACTGTGCTAATCCTTGTTTGTAGGGACAGGGAAGGACAGTGAGGGAAATTCTCCTTGTGCTATAGTGTGCTAAAGCATTGATCATCAACCATCTTTAAAAAAACATTTTTTATAGGGACAGAAAACTATAGGTAGGGAGAGTGTCAGTGTGTTTTACTGTGCTAATCCTTGTTTGTAGGGACAGGGAAGGACAGTGAGGGAAATTCTCCTTGTGCTATACTGTGCTAAAGCATTGATCATCAACCATCTTTAAAAAAACATTTTTTATAGGGACAGAAAACTATAGGTAGGGAGAGTGTCAGTGTGTTTTACTGTGCTAATCCTTGTTTGTAGGGACAGGGAAGGACAGTGAGGGAAATTCTCCTTGTGCTATACTGTGCTAAAGCATTGATCATCAACCATCTTTAAAAAAACATTTTTTATAGGGACAGAAAACTATAGGTAGGGAGAGTGTCAGTGTGTTTTACTGTGCTAATCCTTGTTTGTAGGGACAGGGAAGGACAGTGAGGGAAATTCTCCTTGTGCTATACTGTGCTAAAGCATTGATCATCAACCATCTTTAAAAAAACATTTTTTATAGGGACAGAAAACTATAGGTAGGGAGAGTGTCAGTGTGTTTTACTGTGCTAATCCTTGTTTGTAGGGACAGGGAAGGACAGTGAGGGAAATTCTCCTTGTGCTATACTGTGCTAAAGCATTGATCATCAACCATCTTTAAAAAAAAATTTTTTATAGGGACAGAAAACTATAGGTAGGGAGAGTGTCAGTGTGTTTTACTGTGCTAATCCTTGTTTGTAGGGACAGGGAAGGACAGTGAGGGAAATTCTCCTTGTGCTATAGTGTGCTAAAGCATTGATCATCAACCATCTTTAAAAAAAAATTTTTTATAGGGACAGAAAACTATAGGTAGGGAGAGTGTCAGTGTGTTTTACTGTGCTAATCCTTGTTTGTAGGGACAGGGAAGGACAGTGAGGGAAATTCTCCTTGTGCTATACTGTGCTAAAGCATTGATCATCAACCATCTTTAAAAAAACATTTTTTATAGGGACAGAAAACTATAGGTAGGGAGAGTGTCAGTGTGTTTTACTGTGCTAATCCTTGTTTGTAGGGACAGGGAAGGACAGTGAGGGAAATTCTCCTTGTGCTATAGTGTGCTAAAGCATTGATCATCAACCATCTTTAAAAAAACATTTTTTATAGGGACAGAAAACTATAGGTAGGGAGAGTGTCAGTGTGTTTTACTGTGCTAATCCTTGTTTGTAGGGACAGGGAAGGACAGTGAGGGAAATTCTCCTTGTGCTATACTGTGCTAAAGCATTGATCATCAACCATCTTTAAAAAAAAAATTTTTATAGGGACAGAAAACTATAGGTAGGGAGAGTGTCAGTGTGTTTTACTGTGCTAATCCTTGTTTGTAGGGACAGGGAAGGACAGTGAGGGAAATTCTCCTTGTGCTATAGTGTGCTAAAGCATTGATCATCAACCATCTTTAAAAAAAAAATTTTTATAGGGACAGAAAACTATAGGTAGGGAGAGTGTCAGTGTGTTTTACTGTGCTAATCCTTGTTTGTAGGGACAGGGAAGGACAGTGAGGGAAATTCTCCTTGTGCTATACAGTGCTAAAGCATTGATCATCAACCATCTTTAAAAAAACATTTTTTATAGGGACAGAAAACTATAGGTAGGGAGAGTGTCAGTGTGTTTTACTGTGCTAATCTTTGTTTGTAGGGACAGGGAAGGACAGTGAGGGAAATTCTCCTTGTGCTATAGTGTGCTAAAGCATTGATCATCAACCATCTTTAAAAACATTTTTTTTATAGGGACAGAAAACTATAGGTAGGGAGAGTGTCAGTGTGTTTTACTGTGCTAATCCTTGTTTGTAGGGACAGGGAAGGACAGTGAGGGAAATTCTCCTTGTGCTATACTGTGCTAAAGCATTGATCATCAACCATCTTTAAAAAAACATTTTTTATAGAGACAGAAAAATATAGGTAGGGAGAGTGTCAGTGTGTTTTACTGTGCTAATCCTTGTTTGTAGGGACAGGGAAGGACAGTGAGGGAAATTCTCCTTGTGCTATAGTGTGCTAAAGCATTGATCATCAACCATCTTTAAAAAAAAATTTTTTATAGGGACAGAAAACTATAGGTAGGGAGAGTGTCAGTGTGTTTTACTGTGCTAATCCTTGTTTGTAGGGACAGGGAAGGACAGTGAGGGAAATTCTCCTTGTGCTATAGTGTGTTAAAGCATTGATCATCAACCATCTTTAAAAAAACATTTTTTATAGGGACAGAAAACTATAGGTAGGGAGAGTGTCAGTGTGTTTTACTGTGCTAATCCTTGTTTGTAGGGACAGGGAAGGACAGTGAGGGAAATTCTCCTTGTGCTATACTGTGCTAAAGCATTGATCATCAACCATCTTTAAAAAAACATTTTTTATAGGGACAGAAAACTATAGGTAGGGAGAGTGTCAGTGTGTTTTACTGTGCTAATCCTTGTTTGTAGGGACAGGGAAGGACAGTGAGGGAAATTCTCCTTGTGCTATAGTGTGTTAAAGCATTGATCATCAACCATCTTTAAAAAAACATTTTTTATAGGGACAGAAAAATATAGGTAGGGAGAGTGTCAGTGTGTTTTACTGTGCTAATCCTTGTTTGTAGGGACAGGGAAGGACAGTGAGGGAAATTCTCCTTGTGCTATACTGTGCTAAAGCATTGATCATCAACCATCTTTAAAAAAACATTTTTTATAGGGACAGAAAACTATAGGTAGGGAGAGTGTCAGTGTGTTTTACTGTGCTAATCCTTGTTTGTAGGGACAGGGAAGGACAGTGAGGGAAATTCTCCTTGTGCTATAGTGTGCTAAAGCATTGATCATCAACCATCTTTAAAAAAACATTTTTTATAGGGACAGAAAACTATAGGTAGGGAGAGTGTCAGTGTGTTTTACTGTGCTAATCCTTGTTTGTAGGGACAGGGAAGGACAGTGAGGGAAATTCTCCTTGTGCTATACTGTGCTAAAGCATTGATCATCAACCATCTTTAAAAAAACATTTTTTATAGGGACAGAAAACTATAGGTAGGGAGAGTGTCAGTGTGTTTTACTGTGCTAATCCTTGTTTGTAGGGACAGGGAAGGACAGTGAGGGAAATTCTCCTTGTGCTATAGTGTGCTAAAGCATTGATCATCAACCATCTTTAAAAAAACATTTTTTATAGGGACAGAAAACTATAGGTAGGGAGAGTGTCAGTGTGTTTTACTGTGCTAATCCTTGTTTGTAGGGACAGGGAAGGACAGTGAGGGAAATTCTCCTTGTGCTATACTGTGCTAAAGCATTGATCATCAACCATCTTTAAAAAAACATTTTTTATAGGGACAGAAAACTATAGGTAGGGAGAGTGTCAGTGTGTTTTACTGTGCTAATCCTTGTTTGTAGGGACAGGGAAGGACAGTGAGGGAAATTCTCCTTGTGCTATACTGTGCTAAAGCATTGATCATCAACCATCTTTAAAAAAACATTTTTTATAGGGACAGAAAACTATAGGTAGGGAGAGTGTCAGTGTGTTTTACTGTGCTAATCCTTGTTTGTAGGGACAGGGAAGGACAGTGAGGGAAATTCTCCTTGTGCTATACTGTGCTAAAGCATTGATCATCAACCATCTTTAAAAAAACATTTTTTATAGGGACAGAAAACTATAGGTAGGGAGAGTGTCAGTGTGTTTTACTGTGCTAATCCTTGTTTGTAGGGACAGGGAAGGACAGTGAGGGAAATTCTCCTTGTGCTATACTGTGCTAAAGCATTGATCATCAACCATCTTTAAAAAAAATTTTTTTATAGGGACAGAAAACTATAGGTAGGGAGAGTGTCAGTGTGTTTTACTGTGCTAATCCTTGTTTGTAGGGACAGGGAAGGACAGTGAGGGAAATTCTCCTTGTGCTATAGTGTGCTAAAGCATTGATCATCAACCATCTTTAAAAAAAATTTTTTTATAGGGACAGAAAACTATAGGTAGGGAGAGTGTCAGTGTGTTTTACTGTGCTAATCCTTGTTTGTAGGGACAGGGAAGGACAGTGAGGGAAATTCTCCTTGTGCTATACTGTGCTAAAGCATTGATCATCAACCATCTTTAAAAAAACATTTTTTATAGGGACAGAAAACTATAGGTAGGGAGAGTGTCAGTGTGTTTTACTGTGCTAATCCTTGTTTGTAGGGACAGGGAAGGACAGTGAGGGAAATTCTCCTTGTGCTATAGTGTGCTAAAGCATTGATCATCAACCATCTTTAAAAAAACATTTTTTATAGGGACAGAAAACTATAGGTAGGGAGAGTGTCAGTGTGTTTTACTGTGCTAATCCTTGTTTGTAGGGACAGGGAAGGACAGTGAGGGAAATTCTCCTTGTGCTATACTGTGCTAAAGCATTGATCATCAACCATCTTTAAAAAAAATTTTTTTATAGGGACAGAAAACTATAGGTAGGGAGAGTGTCAGTGTGTTTTACTGTGCTAATCCTTGTTTGTAGGGACAGGGAAGGACAGTGAGGGAAATTCTCCTTGTGCTATAGTGTGCTAAAGCATTGATCATCAACCATCTTTAAAAAAAATGTTTTTATAGGGACAGAAAACTATAGGTAGGGAGAGTGTCAGTGTGTTTTACTGTGCTAATCCTTGTTTGTAGGGACAGGGAAGGACAGTGAGGGAAATTCTCCTTGTGCTATACAGTGCTAAAGCATTGATCATCAACCATCTTTAAAAAAACATTTTTTATAGGGACAGAAAACTATAGGTAGGGAGAGTGTCAGTGTGTTTTACTGTGCTAATCTTTGTTTGTAGGGACAGGGAAGGACAGTGAGGGAAATTCTCCTTGTGCTATAGTGTGCTAAAGCATTGATCATCAACCATCTTTAAAAACATTTTTTTTATAGGGACAGAAAACTATAGGTAGGGAGAGTGTCAGTGTGTTTTACTGTGCTAATCCTTGTTTGTAGGGACAGGGAAGGACAGTGAGGGAAATTCTCCTTGTGCTATACTGTGCTAAAGCATTGATCATCAACCATCTTTAAAAAAACATTTTTTATAGAGACAGAAAAATATAGGTAGGGAGAGTGTCAGTGTGTTTTACTGTGCTAATCCTTGTTTGTAGGGACAGGGAAGGACAGTGAGGGAAATTCTCCTTGTGCTATAGTGTGCTAAAGCATTGATCATCAACCATCTTTAAAAAAAAAAATTTTATAGGGACAGAAAACTATAGGTAGGGAGAGTGTCAGTGTGTTTTACTGTGCTAATCCTTGTTTGTAGGGACAGGGAAGGACAGTGAGGGAAATTCTCCTTGTGCTATAGTGTGTTAAAGCATTGATCATCAACCATCTTTAAAAAAACATTTTTTATAGGGACAGAAAACTATAGGTAGGGAGAGTGTCAGTGTGTTTTACTGTGCTAATCCTTGTTTGTAGGGACAGGGAAGGACAGTGAGGGAAATTCTCCTTGTGCTATACTGTGCTAAAGCATTGATCATCAACCATCTTTAAAAAAACATTTTTTATAGGGACAGAAAACTATAGGTAGGGAGAGTGTCAGTGTGTTTTACTGTGCTAATCCTTGTTTGTAGGGACAGGGAAGGACAGTGAGGGAAATTCTCCTTGTGCTATAGTGTGCTAAAGCATTGATCATCAACCATCTTTAAAAAAACATTTTTTATAGGGACAGAAAACTATAGGTAGGGAGAGTGTCAGTGTGTTTTACCGTGCTAATCCTTGTTTGTAGGGACAGGGAAGGACAGTGAGGGAAATTCTCCTTGTGCTATACTGTGCTAAAGCATTGATCATCAACCATCTTTAAAAAAACATTTTTTATAGGGACAGAAAACTATAGGTAGGGAGAGTGTCAGTGTGTTTTACTGTGCTAATCCTTGTTTGTAGGGACAGGGAAGGACAGTGAGGGAAATTCTCCTTGTGCTATACTGTGCTAAAGCATTCCTCATCAACCATCTTTGAAATCCTTGTTTTTTGGACAGTCAGGGAAATTGTCGTTGTGCTATTCTGTGCGAAAGCAATCATCCTCAACCATATTTAGAAATCCTTAAGTAAAGGGACAGAGAAGGACACCTGAAGGTAGCCCTTATTGCTTTTTTCCCATCTCCCTGCAGGCCATCCATTAGAATGTCTGGAAGGCAAACAAGGAGAGGCAGACAGTCAGGAGGCAATAAAAGAGGGCAAGCAGGCTCTGTGTCTGGGGGCAACAGTGCTGGTCGTGGACGCGGTGCATTGTCATCAGCACATGGCCATGGGACACGCTTGTCCTTCTTTTCGGCAGCTGGACATGTTGAGCCACATCATGCCGAAGACTTGGTAGAGTGGATGACCAAGCCCTCCTCCTCCTCCTCATCCTCTCTCACCCAGGCTCAGGGTACTGGCAAAGCAGCTGCCAAAGCGTCCTCTTCCCTGGTATCAATGTCAGACTCATCATCAGTCACTCCTTCCCTAGACCCACCATGTCCTCCTCCTGAGGAGTCCCCCGAACTGTTTGAGCACAGTGTTGGGTACATGCTCCAGGAGGATGCCCAGCGTTTCGAAGGGTCTGATGATGAAACCCAGCTACAGGAAGGCAGTAGCGTGAGAGCAGACAGAGGGGATGCTCAAGAAGGACACCAATCTGGCAGTCATGTTCCAGCAGCTGCAGCATACTGCCAGATTGGCTCCAGTGATGAGGAGGGAGGGGATGATGAGGTCACTGACTCCACGTGGGTGCCTAATAGGAGAGAGGAGGAGGAGGAGGATGAGGAGGAGGCACATCTCCAACGAGGCAGGATGCCCTTTGGTGGCCAGCGTAAGGGCAGTACACCGACGGAATCACACCGCAGAGCTCCGCCTGTGCAGGGCGCTGCCTCTGCCCGTCATTCAAAAAGTTCTTTGGTGTGGGCCTTTTTTGAGGCTAGTGCATCAGATCGCACAGCTGCTGTTTGCAACATATGTCTCAAGCGTATATCGCGTGGCCAAAACATCAGCCGCTTGGGTACCACATGCCTAACCAGACATATGTTGACCTGCCATGCAGCTCGTTGGCAAGCCTACCTCAAAGACCCACACCAAAGAACAAAGCGGACCTCTCCTTGCACCGCATCAGCTGGGATCTCCAACCCCACAATAACTTCAGTCCTCTCTGAAACATGCACTGAGAGGAATGAAGGTGTAGAATTAGGTGTGTCACAGCCAAGTACTTGCGGCCACTCTGCTAGCAGTACACCGACGTCCGATTCTAGCAGGCAAATTTCCCTGCCCCAGCTGCTGGACCGTCGAAAGAAGTTCACTCCCAGCCATCCACATGCCCAGCGGTTGAATGCTAGCTTGGCTAAATTGCTAGCGCTTCAACTGCTGCCTTTTCAGTTGGTAGACTCGGCCCCCTTCCGTGAGTTTGTGCAATGTGCGGTTCCTCAGTGGCAGGTTCCCAAACGCCACTTTTTCTCACGGAAGGCTATTCCGGCTCTCTACCGGCATGTGGAAGACAATGTCTTGGCCTCGCTGGACAGGGCGGTCAGCGGTAAGGTGCATATTACCGCTGACTCATGGTCCAGCAGGCATGGACAGGGACGTTACCTTTCTTTCACGGCCCATTGGGTCACTCTTTTGGCAGCTGGGAAGGATGCAGGACAAGGTGCAGTAGTGTTGGAGGTTGTTCCACCGCCACGCCTCCAAAATGCTACTACTGGTTGTGACACACCTCTCTCCTCCACCCCCTCCTCTTCTTCTTCCTCCATGGCCTCTTCCTGTGCTTTGTCCTCTGAACCAGCGGTGCTCCGTAGCCGTTCAAGGGGCTACGCAAGTACGCAGGCAAAAAGATGCCATGCCGTGCTTGCGCTGGTGTGTTTGGGGGACAGAAGCCACACTGGGGCAGAGGTCCTGTCTGCTCTGCAGGGCCAGGCCGAGAGGTGGTTGACGCCACGCCAGCTTAAGCCAGGAATGGTGGTTTGCGACAATGGCACCAACCTCCTCTCCGCCCTCCGACAGGGACAACTGACCCATGTGCCCTGTGTGGCTCACGTCCTTAACCTGGTGGTGCAGCGGTTCTTGGGCAGGTACCCGGGCTTACAGGATGTCCTGAGGCAGGCCAGGAAAGTCTGTGTGCATTTCCGCAGATCTTATAATGCCAGTGCTCGCCTGGCTGAGCTGCAAAAGGAGTTGAACCTGCCCAAGAACCGCCTTATATGTGACATGCCCACCAGGTGGAACTCAACGTTGGCCATGCTGCAGCGGCTGCACACGCAGCAGAGGGCCATCAATGAGTACCTGTGCGACTACGGCACCAGGACAGTGTCAGGGGAGCTTGGTTTTTTTTCTCCACGCCAGTGGGGCATGATCAGGGATGCATGCACTGTCCTGGCACCATTTGAGGAGGCCACGAGAATGGTGAGCAGTGACAGTGCATGCATCAGTGACACTGTACCTCTTGTCCACCTGTTGGAGCACACACTGCGTGGAATAATGGACAGGGCACGTGAGGCAGAACAGAGGCAGGAAGAGGAGGACTTCCTTGCCTCTCAAGGCCCCCTTTACCCAGACAGTGTTCCTTCTGTCCCACCCATCGCACAGGAAGAGGAGGAGGAGGAGGAGGAGGAGGATTGTGTCAGCATGGAGGTGGAGGCTGGCACTCAGCATCATCAGCAGCAGTCTTTTAGGGATGATTTACAGTCCCAAGAAACCAGTGGACTTGTACGTGGCTGGGAGGAGGTGGCTGCGGATCATGTCGTCCTTAGTGACCCAGAGGACTCCGGACCGAATGCCTCAGCTAACCTACGCTGCATGGCCTCCCTGATCCTGCAAAGTCTGCGGAAGGATCCTCGTATTCTTCGGATCAAGGAGAGGGACCATTACTGGCTGGCCACTCTCCTTGATCCACGGTACAAGGGTAAGGTTGCGGACCTTATGTTACCGTCGCAGAGGGAGCAGAGGATAAGACAACTCCGGGAGGCCTTGCAGAAAGGTCTGTGCAACGCGTTCCCAGAGACTGGGAGGTTACAAACTCCTGGTCCTGGACAACGAGTTGCTGAGGCTTCGGCCAGTCAAAGAAGGAGCGGTGGGGAAGGTGGCCGTCTGACCGATGCGTTCAGACAATTCTTTAGTCCGCAGCCCCAAAGTATGATCGGTTCCAGCAACCATCGCCAGCGTCTGATAAACATGGTGCAGGAATATCTAGGGGCAAGGTCAGACTTGGACACCTTCCCCACCGAAAATCCTCTGGCTTACTGGGTCTTGAGGATGGATCACTGGCCAGAGCTTGCACAGTATGCAATTGAGCTACTGGCCTGTCCTGCATCCAGCGTTCTTTCGGAACGCACATTCAGTGCTGCTGGAGGATTTGTCACAGATCACAGGGTGCGCCTGTCCACCGACTCGGTTGATCGACTGACTTTCATCAAGATGAACCAGTCTTGGATCACCACCAGCTACCACACACCTGATGCTGCTATAACAGACTAATTGATTTTAACATGTCACATCCCTTCAAGACTGATGCTGATGCTGAGTGCCTGTGCTGTTATGTTGACTGGCTATCCTCCTCCTCCGAGTCCTCAATGATACGATTGATGATGATAGCTTGGAAGATCATTTTTGTTTATGGGTGCCGCCACCAGTGGCTAAGGCCCAATTTTTCAGCCCCTGTTTAACAGGGGCGTGTAATTACAATTTTTGAAGCAATACTTTGCAACAGGGCTCATTGCTGTGCTCCAAGTACAGTATCTGTGAGGGGTTGGAGTGTTGTGCCACCAGTGCCTAAGGCCCAATTTTTCAGCCCCTGTTTAACAGGGGCGTGTCATTACAATTTTTGAAGCAATACTTTGCAACAGGGCTCATTGCTGTGCTCCAAGTACAGTATCTGTGAGGGGTTGCAGTGTTGTGCCACCAGTGCCTAAGGCCCAATTTTTCAGCCCCTGCTCAACAGGGGCATGTAATTACAATTCTTGATCTAATAATTCACAGCAGGGCCCATTGCTGCACCCACCAAGAGTAACTCTGAGGGCTTACAGTGTTGTGGCAACGCCACCACCACCACCACCACCACCACCACGAAAGGCCCAATTTTTCAGCCCCTGTTCAAAAGGGGCATGTAATTGCAATTCTTGATCTAATAATTCACAGCAGGGCCCATTCCTGCACCCACCAAGAGTAACTCTGAGGGCTTACAGTGTTGTGGCAACACCACCACCACCACGAAAGGCCCAATTTTTCAGCCCCTGTTCAACAGGGGCATGCAATTACAATTCTTGATCTAATAATTCACAGCAGGGCCCATTGCTGCACCCACGAAGAGTAACTGTCAGGGCTTACAGTGTTGTGGCACCAGCACCACCATCAAAGGCCCAATTTTTACTACCACTGTTCAACAATTATATGTAATTACAATTCCTGATATAATAGTTGACAGCAGGGCGTTCCAGCACCAACCAAGAGTAACTGTGAGTGCTTACAGTGTTGTGCCAACACCAACAACTAAGGGGCCTATTTCTGCAGAGTATATACGGCAGGTCCCTACTTTCAAACATCCAACTTACAAACGACTCCTACTTGCAAACGCAAGAAGACAACAGGAAGTGAGAGGAAATCTACCCCTAGGAAGGAAAATTCTCTCCTGTAAGAATTAATATGGGAGAAAGGTGTCTCCTCTGTACTGATGCTTTATCAGCAATCCTTGTTTCAAGAAAAACACCACATTTCAAAAACAGTTGTCATTGGGACGGAAAGTGAGGTGAAATGTTCTGAACAGGGGCACAGACAGCAAAACAAATGTTACAGGGGTGATAACCCTTACCTATGTTTTCCAAAAAGTTTAAAAATAGATTTTTGGGCTGGAGCTACACTTAAACAATGTACCTGTTCAAAATTACAAACACATTCTACATAAGAACAAACCTACAGTCCCTGTCTTGTATGCACCGCCTGTATACGGCTGTTCAGAGTATATAGGGCCTTTTTTATTTGGTGTGCGGTGTTCCCCTTAATATCCATACAAGACCCAAAGGGGCTGGTAATGGGCTGGGGTAGGGGGGGGGGGTCATGGGGTAGCTATGCCATTTTTCTTAAAGATTTTCATCCATATTACCGGGACCAGACATTACATTAAAGCCGCAAGCAGTTTTAAATGTTTTTTTTTTCCTTTAGAAGTGTCATTTTGTGCAGGGACAGTTCTAAACACGGGAAACACGTGGCACTTCACAGGCATACTTTAGACACCCCCCAGGTACGATATTTAAAGGAATATTTGACTTTTTTTTTCACTTTATGCATCATTAAAATGACTGCTCCCGAAAAACGACCGTTTTTAAAACTTCTTTTTGCATTGATACATGTCCCCTGGTGCAGAACCCGGGTTCCCAAACCCTTTTTAGGACAATAACATGCATAATAGTCGTTATAATTAGCACTTTAGAATTCGAACGTTCGCATCCATTGTATTTAATAGGGTTCTAATGTTCGTACGAACGTTCGGTCCGTTCGCGGGTTCTGGTGCGAACCGAACCCGGGGGTGTTCGGCTCATCACTACTCTCCGGTATGTTCCGCCTGTAGTGTCTCGGTCCTCGGCCTCTCCCCAACTTGCAGTCCCTGGTCCTCCGCGCAGCCTTCACAAGGTGTGGGTGGATGGGCGACTCTGGTTGCTGTGGAGTGTAAGTCGGACACGGTTAAAAGGATCCCTCTCAGGCTAGGCGATCCGCTCTGGCAACTGGAGGCCCAGGCTTCTCTGGCCTATGCACCCTGGTAGCAGGCCCCAGCACAGGCTTCCTCTTTGATTGAAGGTCGCTTACCAAGAGACCGGATGTCCGCCTCCTCCCTCTTTAAAAATCCTCTCCCAGAGTGCTGTGCTGGCTGCAATGCACTCTGGTAGCACTGTGGGTAGTGTAGTCTGTTTAACACCCAAGGCAATGGAGTCTCTTATCTCCCTGTACTTCAAGGTCCACAATGCAATGTTCCAATGTAATTAAAGTGGAGGTCCACCCTAAAAAAAATCTTCACACTAAAAAAAAAAAAAATTAATAGAAATTTTTTTTTTTTTATACTCACCCTAAATGCCTGTTGCTATGCGGAAGTCCCCTAATCTGCCGCTAATGTTCCTCTTCTCCGTCCGCGGTGGCTCTCCTTCCGCTTCCTCTTCTTGTGAATGGGCCGCGCTGCCTTCTGGGAACTGTGTGTATCCCAGGAGGCAAGCCGCCCATTCACAAAGCGCCGTGCGAGTGGCCCATGCGCAGTAGGAAACGGGCAGTGAAGCCTTACGGCTTCACAGCCTGTTTCCCGTACTCAGAATGGAGGAGCCGGGAGCCTGCCAGCAGCGATCGATCGCCGCGGCAGGACCGACATCGCGGGAGAGTAGGACAGGTAAGTGTCCTTATTAAAAGTCAACAGCTACACTGTTAGTAGCTGCTGACTTTTTTTTTTTTCCTGCACCACCGCTTTAAACTGAACAAGTTGAAGCAATATAACAATTGAACACCCGAGGGAGTTGAGTTCCTTCTTAAACACAAACTGTAGTCCATTAGCTACGTGCAAAAAGGGACACCTTGCTACATATACATGGATCCCTATGTCTCTTCTGATATATTTTATCCCTCAGATCTTTCTTAATTTTTGCTGTGCGTCTCTGGACTTAAAGAGGAACTGCAGTCTGCTCACATAATTTGTAATAAAAACATCTTTGCCATTCTGAAGCTTCCCTCCAACCACTTTGCATATTATTTTATATATACTGTGATTCTGTACTTGCCAAATATGCTGCAGAAATCTCCATCCACTAAGTATGGCTGCAGCCATTTTAACTGTGGGCAGCTGAAGCTGCTGCCTGTTCACTTCCTGGATTTACACAGACACACAGAGGCACACCTCCAGCTTTCATTGGCTCTCTTATGACTCACCCCCTCCCTTCCTGGCAAACTATCACGAAAGTGAGAGAGAGAGCTGTGTATGATGTCATAAGCCTTGGCTTTTTACCAGACAAGAAACAGGAAGTCGGCTGTATGAGGTATTTACTGGCAGAAAAAAAAAAAGGTTTTACTATCCAAAGTTAAAAACAACAAGGGCAGAAGTTTTAATAGATGGAAAGTTGAAAAAATCACTGAAGATCCGCTTTCCCCTTCACACCAGTGGTACACATGTAGCGGGGTGTTCAATTTAAGGGTAGTGTCTGAGTGGTAATTAGGCTCAGACACATTGATTGTTAGGGTTAATGGACCATTTTTTGTTAATGGGAGATAGTGTTAGTGCACAGTTCCCTGTGGCCTACGGGTGGCGCTGTCGCCATAGGCCAGGGTTGAACCACCGATCCAGGGCTGCGCCTTTGTGTCCCCTCTCGGCAGTAGTACGGCGGAGCGGGGAATCTGCTGTGCCTGTTGGGAGAGGGTATAAAAGGGGGCGGACATCTTCCATTGGGGTTCGTCCACACCCAGGCACTTTCAGCCTGGGTGTGTGTGGTTCGCCCACGCCCAGGCACCTTCGGCCTGGGCGTGAGGGAGGGTCGTCTCCGGGTGCCTAAGGCCCGGAGGTGGAGTTCCTGTTCCATCCCAGACACCTTCAGTCTGGGGTGAGGTACTATTTTGAAGGCCCGGGGCCCAGCAACCTTTGGCTGGGGTCCGCTAGGGATCGAGGACTCCCAGGGTGCCGCCTTGCTAGGGGACCCGTATCTGAGATGAGGAGGCCAGGGAGGTAACCCTTTCCGAAGACCCAGCGCAGAGTCGTGGTGACGGTGAGAGCCTCTGGTAACTCTCCAGAGGGATGTTTTTCTCCTTGACATGGGCCAAATACTTTAAGAAGGAAGTTCATCAGGTCAGTGGCAGAGACCCTACTCGTTCAGGTCAGTGGCAGTGACCCTACTCGCTTCAAGTCAGTGGCAGTGACTTCATAGGGCAAGGCCCTATTCATCAGGTCAGTGGCAGTGACCCTACGTTTCAAGTCAGTGGCAGTGACTTTATTCACCCGGTCTGTGGCAGAGACCAACCTCACGGTCTGTGGCAGAGATCGTGCGCCAAAGCTGTTTGAGAAACCTAAACAGTCTGAAGAGTTAAACTACGTTTGTGCCTGGACCTCCTCCACACCTAAGCTGTCCTGTGTCTTCGCTCCAACCTGTCTGCTCTCAAAGAGGCTGTTTATTATCCTGTGTGAAATAAATGTTGAGTTGGACTTTCAGCTAGTGTGGACATTCACATTCCTGGGGAAAACGAGGACTTGCATCTATTTAAAGTAGAGGTGAGATCATTCTTGGGAGGACTTTGACTCTGGCCGCAGACAAGGCCCAAAACTAACACCGCTTAACCTCTTTACTCAGGAGGGTACGGGCTTGTGGTGCGGTGTGCCTCTCTCTGCCTGCGAGGAGCCTAATTAAATGCAGGTTGGGGAGAGGTGGGTGTGCTACACACATATATACGGCCTCTCGGAGGGTGGGCCTTAACGCCGAGTGGCTGCATATATGCATACCAGCACTCTCTGCACAGTTACCGGTGGCTAACGCAAAGCTCCCGATCTCTACTTTCGATCGGGAGCTGTCTGATCATGTGACCGCTGTGACAGCCAATCACAGCCGTCACATGATCAGAAACCCCACCCCGCTTCCTGGCATAACCCATTAAGGCATAGACTCCACTAGACCTCTGAAGGTATGCTGTGGTATCTGGCACCAAGCCACCAGTAGCAGATCCTTTTAAGTTCTATAAGTTGTGAGGTGGGGCCTCCATGGATCGAACTTGTTTTTTAAGCACATCCCATGCTTGATTGGGTTGAGATGTGGAAAATTTGGAGGCCAAGTCAACACCTTGAAATCATTATTGAATTCATCAGACCAGACCATCTTCTTCCATTGCTCCGTGGTCTAGTACTGATGCTCATGTGCCCAGTATGGGCACTTTTGGCTGTGGAAACGGGTCAGCATGGGCACCATGACCAGTCTGCAGCTAGGCAGCTCCACAACAAACTGTGATGCACTATGTGCTCTGTCACCTTTCTATCTAAACCAGTATTAACCTTTTTGTCAATTTGAGCTACAGTAGCTCTTCTGTTGGTTGAGAGAACATGGGCCAGCCTTCGTTCCCTGTGTGCATCAATGAGTCCTGGCCACCCATGACATTGTTGCCGGTTCACCAGTATTCCTTCCTTGGACCACTTTTGGTCGGTCCTGACCACTGCAGACTGGGGACATCCCACAAGAGCTGCAGTTTTCAAGGTGCTCTGACCCAGTCGTCTAGCCATTACAATTTTGTGCTTGTCAAAGACACTCAAATCCCTACACTTGCCCATTTTTTCTGCTTTCAACACATCAACATCAGTGACAACATGTTCACTTGCTGACTAATATATCCCATCCACTTTCAGATGCCATTGTAACAAGATAATCCTTGTTATTCACTTGACCTGTCAGTGGCCATAATGTTATTGATGATCAGTGTATTTACAAAGGTTTAGTAAATGTGCGTAGCTGACCTGAAGGTTTTTTGGGTTTTATTTTATTTTTTCTCAACAAAGTAGTTTATTTTAATACTGATATGCACTGACTGACTTGTCACCAAAGGCTTTTGCACTCCATGGGTAATCCACATTATTCTATCACCTGCGCAGTTACTAAGAGTATGTTGTGTTTATCATCTCTCTGCATGCCCCCCAGTGGTGACAGATGCCCTTGTTATGCAACTTTCATCACACTTCAACTGCTGGAGCACATGTTGTGATCTGAGAATTTTCTGTATTTGTTTTTCTGTCCAGGCATTGCGTTACAATGTGCTAGCAGAGAAGATGAGACGCTGGAAACAAAATTGATCCCTCCAGGAACAAATACAAAGATAGAGCAATCTAAAACAGGTGATATGACTGAAAGAAATATAAGTTTAAAGACGTATAATAAAATATTATTGTGGTATTAAACCTAAAAACAAAAATGTATTATATTGCAGCTCTCCAATCCTTAGATGTGGTGACTGCATTGGTTTTCTTTTTCAGTCTATTTTTTTTTCTTCACCTGGTGATCCATCCATTGACACACTTCTTATTTTAGGGTGTCTCCACTCTGGTAGGGGGTGCCTTAAGTGAGGTGCCGACATCATTAAGGCGCCACACATGAAATTAAGTAAATATTCCATTCCAGAGACAGCAGACACACAACAGGATATTGTCCAAGACTTTGGGCATGATATGGAGGTGAAAAGGTAAAAAATAAAGGGAATAATAATAGCAAATTCCGATCGTCTGTGTGGAATTCCATCGGACAAAAAACCCATGCATGCTCAGAATCAAGTCGACGCATGCTCAGAAGAATTTAACTTAATTTTTCTCGGTTTGTCGGAGTGTTTTACGTCACGGCGTTTGGGGCGGTCGGATTTTTGACTGATGGTGTGTAGGCAAGACTGATGGAAGTCAGCTTCATCGGATTTCCGATGGAAAAATCCATCGGATTAAAATCCATAGGAAATGCGATTGTGTGTACACGGCTTTAGTCTCTTTTTCAATGGTTTTATTAAAGAACGTCAATAAGGAGGGGGAGTTTTATTATTATTAAAGAACGTCAGTTAGAGGGATGGAGGGTTAGGGGAGATTCAGGTACCTTGCTTTGCAGATCACGGATACTTCTTTGATCCAGAGAAAAAACAATTTCCACACTGGATCTAGCAACCACCGGATAGGCCTCTCTCACTGACCTAGCAGCCGGTGCGAAACTCGGTCAAATGTCTCTGCCACAGACTTGATGAATGTAATGGAGTCGTTGTACAGTCCTCTGCCACAGGACGGCATAACCACACACTTTGCACAGTTCAAAAGACACAGCTACACAGTACCAGTTTCTTTCAGCCAGCCAGCACCACTGTGAGGTAGGATGCGTCCCCCAATTGAGTCTCCAGGCTCTTCTTGAGATACCAGCACTTTCGCTCAGTCCTCTCTGAGAAAAGTCCTCCCCTGGTTTCTCCAATTGCTCAGGTTCTTCCCGCAGGCAAGACAGCACGGGACCACCCCTGGACCAGTAGGCCCCAGAAGCTCCTGGGCCTACTATCAGTAACGGAGCCTCGGGCCAGCAGGCCCCGAGGCAGAAAAGCTGCTACAACCTACCTGAGGCCAGAAGGGCCATCAGGTCAGGATCGGAAGACCTCGAAAAACGGTGTCTGTCCCTAAAGTACCCTCTCCCAGAATGCACAGCGGCAGAAAACCACTCCCACTGGGCTGCTTCTGGGAAAATTATACTCAACACACCCAGCCTGCTGCATTTCCAACCTTGACCTGTGGTGACAGCGACACCTACCGTCAAGTGGAAAATGCGCAACACAGCTGGACTGGAACAGAAACCAGCAATTCAACACAATCATTCTGAGCCAAACTACAGCTCAGATAACTTAAATTTACATATAGCGCCTACTCAATAAGAGCAGGGCGCTACATAAATATAAATATTTTAATTAGGTACAGATAAACAATAATTACATTAAAATAATAGTAATTGATAGTGTTGTAGACCATAAATATATATAAAAAAACAGTATTTGATGATGTTTATAAAATTCCCATAAATATTCTATATCAACACATACATATATGGTATTACAGTACAGACATCACACAAAAACGGCTACACAATTTGAAAAAGCCTCCAACCTCCCTGATCCGCAGGGTATAGTTTGAAAGAGATCCTAGGGTGATAGCATCTCAATCTAGGTGCCACAGAATTAAATTGGACATCACATAAATTTGTAGAGAGCATATAGATGCAACCACGGCTTAACATTGGCTCTACGCGTTTCATGGTTTGGTATTACCACTCATCAGGAGCAGGCATGTGATGCATATCTAAAATAGGATACAAATAAGTAAAGGTCCATAATTAATTAACATATGGCAGAGGACTTACTGCATAGATGGTGAGATGAAAACCAATCCTATACTAAACTTACAGGCAGGCATGCTGTGTATGGGGACAAATCGTGGCCCATGGAACCAAGAGGTCCACCGGTAGTGTCAGCCGTGGGAACTGAGGGAGTGTGTGCCAGTAATGTGTACCCCCACAAGGCCCCCCAGGAGCATGGGAACCTATCCATAGTCGCTGGAACCCAATGAGAACGATAGCAAATGTGGTATACACAAGAGGACATCTGATAGGGGCTTCTGTAAAAGATAATAATAATAATAATAATAATAAGAGTTGTGTAAAACTCCATAATCCACGGAATATAATATATTCATGCTTGGAATCTGGAGATTAAGGTGTGTAATATAGTATAATGTAACATAGCATAAAGAGGCCCCAATGGCCAGGTAGTAAATAAGTCCAGGTAGGGTATCTTTACCTTGTGTAAGAGCATGAAAGTAAGTTCCTTGGAAGTGGTTGTTAGGGACTGCGAGTCGAGTGTGAGGCCAGCACAGGATGGGCTAATGTGGGCACGGTCCCAGCACACCCCCCCAACGTCACGCTGCGTGCATCAAGGTATGGAGACGTCCCCGCCTAAGCGTCATAGATACCCGGCGGATGGCGCCAAAACCGACCTATGTGATGGACGCGGATCGAGAAAAAACACCCACATAGTAGAGCCCTGGGCAGGACTCCACACGTGTGGAGGAGTGGGCGTGACGTCGATGTGCAGCGCAAGGCACCCGCCCACCCCAACATCAGAGGGGAGGGGGGGTGACCAGCGGTGCGCATCGCAGTTCCCGGGGCAGACAGAAAACTCGGATGGGCATAGGTCCAGACCACAACTGCCTGTAGGTAACACATCACGTAACAATAGCCATATAGTCTGTAAGGCAGGATGGGTTAAAAACATCTCATCTATAACAGCATCTCGATTGCATACCAGCAGAGGAGGGAGTATAAACAGGAGGAAATATAGCTGATGTGTAGAAGTTCCCTTACAATAAAGGATTGTGTTGGTTAGCATAATGCATGTGTTACTGATAATTGGTAAGTAAACATAACATGACTGCGTGCTCCCATCCTTAAGTCATTGGAAAATAAAAAACAGTTTGGGATTTTGTATGAGGTCATGGCCAATAAAGAACATGTACCTCCATCACTGTCTAGTGAAAAGGTAAAAAATAAAGGGAAAGGAATACTAAAAGAGAGTTTGGGACTTTACTTTTTTGTATCCTATTTTAGATATGCACCACGTGCCTGATCCTGATGAGTGGTAATACCAAACCACGAAACCCGTAGAGCCAATGTTAAGCCGTGGTTGCATCTATATGCTTTCTACAAATTTATGTGATATCCAATTTAATTCTGTGACACCTAGATTGAGATGCTATCACCCTAGGACCTCTTTCAAACTATACCCTGCGGATCAGGGAGGTCGGAGGCTTTTTCCAATTGTGTAGCCATTTTTGTGTGATGTCTATACTGTAATACCATATATGTGTAGCGCCCTGCTCCTAATTACTGGGTGATATATTAAATTTAATGGGTGTCTGAGCCGGTAGTTGGGCTCAGACTTAAATGATTGTGCTAAATTAGCCTCTGTTCAGCTGTGGCTGTGCCTGACAGGATTTCCCACTGTTGCCTGTAGGTGGCGATGCCACCACAGGCCAGTGTTGGAATAAGGGCAAGTCATGGTGGATTGAGCGTCCTTTCCCGGAAACAGCCGAGTGGGAGTGGTGTCCCTGCTGGGCATGCCGGGAAGGGGTACTTAAGGGGCAGATGCCATTGTTTGGTGTCCTTCGCCTCGTGGCCCTCCTGGCGCGAGGAATGTGCTGTGTGATTTAGGCCCCGGGACCATGTTGGTCCGAGGCCGCATCTCTACCAAGTAGGCCCAGTTATGCTGACTGGGGCCTATGATTCCGAGGGGATCCAAAGCTGTCCGTCTAAGCAGAGGAAGCTACTTAACAGAGGAAACCAGAGGACCTGCCCTGGAGGAGACCAAGCGAAAGGCTAATGTCTCGGGATAGGCCTGGTGACCTTACTAAGGAGGGATCTACCGCTCAAGTTACCTTACAGTCCGCCGGGTCGGCTTAAAGGCTCTTTGACTGTTTGGCTGGGAGTTCGGGCGTTAAGTCCTGTGGCAGAGGATTCCGGACTATCCATTTTTGTTCACAACCAGTCTGTGGCAGAGACTGTTCCTGATTATTGTCCGTGCATCATTCCGGCTGCTAGGCCAGGTGAGAGGGGTCTATCCGGGTGAGCAATACCCACTCGAGGGGGAGTGGTGAATGACTTTAGGGTTGAGAAGTTTTTCCCCAGTGATCTGTACCGCGTACCTGAACCTTCCCCTTCCTCCTTCATCCTTCTCTTTCCCAAGTTTTGAGCAAAAATAAAACCGAAACAAGGTTTTACATCTTGTGTGGACATTGGAGTTTCTTACAGACTTTATTCCCCTAGACAATGAATACCGATTTAACGTGCCAGGCCCAAACAAAAACCAGCAGCTCCTACGGGGGTAGTGCTACATATGTATGTGTTGATATAAAATATTTATGGGAATTTTATAAACATCATCAAATACTGTTTTTTTTATTATATATTTATGGTCTATAACACTATCAATTACTATTATTTTAATGTAATTATTGTTTATCTGTACCTAATTAAATTATAGACTGTGTGCTCCATACAAAGTCCCAAACTCTTTTAGTACTCCTTACCCCCCCCCCCCCCCCCCCCTTTCCCTTTATTTTTTACCTTTTTCACTAGACAGTGATGGAGGTACATGTTCTTTATTGGCCATGACCTCATACAAAATCTCAAACAGTTTTTTTCTTTTCCAATGATATGGAGGTGGTCAAAGACTGTGGATGTGATACAAGAGATGGTCGGCGACTGTGAAAATGATACAAAAGATGGTCCGAGACTGTGGATAGGATGATACAAAAGATGATCAGAGACTGTGGACATGATACAAAAGATGATCAGAGACTGTGGATATGATACAAGAGATGATCAGAGACTGTGGATATGATACAGGAGATAAGAGACTGTGGATATGATACAAGAGATGATCAGAGACTGTGTCAGGGAAATGGCCGTAGGAGACCTGGAAATAGTGCCAGTACTATTAATGGCCGCCCCCAGCACATCCCTGTGCGTACTGATGCAAGTGGTGTGAACGGGCGCACGCAGATCCGCAACGGAGCCAACAGGCGAACGCGCATGCTCAGAAGCGCCAATCGACGTACGCGTGCACGTACAGCGCAACAGATGTGGCCACTTGCTGGCCTATATAAGACTGTCGTCAGCATTCCTGAGTTCCTAAGCTTCTGTACAACTGCTGTTTGGATTTCCTGTTGTGACCCGGCTTGTTCCTGACCTGTCTGATCTGCTCTCCTAGTTTGACCCCCTGGCTTGCTTTACTGACTTGTTACCTTCTCCAACACCTGCTTGTTTCACGGACTTTGCCACAGTTCTGTTCCTGCCTGTTTTCCAATACCAGACCTTTGGCTTGTCTCCATTCCTGCAACCTGCACCTCCTACCTGGATCTACGGTGTTTGATCCCCAGCTGGCTTCCACTGTTTCTCCTTGTGCACACCTTGCCAAGTGTTACCGAGGACTCCTAGAGACTGCAGCCCAGCAGTGTTTCCTGTATTCTTCAGGCACTCACCAGCTCCTCTCTCCTGGATCCATCTGGCAACCTGTGCTTCTCTGGGCACTACATCCTCTGTAACCAACCTCAGAGGTGTACTGCACTCAGCCGCAAGGGGAGCCCTCTCGGCATTTCGGCCTCCAACCAGGTACGTGACAGACTGTGGATATGATACAATATGATTCTCCGGTATGCACGCCTTCACATGCTGCCAATGCGTAAGTAATCTGTGAGATCGATAATATTTTTTACCGAATGTATCTGCTTCCCCTATGGGGTTTATATGACTTGAAACTATTTGTGATATTTTTGTGTCTCCCTGCAGATTCAAAATTACTATGCATTAGCCCCTGAGGAGTGGCCTTACTGCCATGAAACGCGTTGGGCTTACAAATGATGCAATATGTTTTACTTATGGGCCATTACCACGTGTTCTCAGGTCTTTTTCATGGAGGACTACTGTTGATAATTTGTTTTTTGACCTGACAATTATATGCCTATGTACTGTAATATGCTGTTCATGTGTGTACTATACCCTATGTATTCACTGGTGCATAATTTTTGTTATGTGTTTTAGACAATAAACAGAGAGCTTGACAGTAGGATGTCTGTTAAGCACATGTATGGTAAGTAATGTATAACAGTAGAGATCACAATACTCCCCCTTGAGAAAGACTTCATCTGCTTTACTTTTCAGAAGGACAGCACCATCTTTTTTCAGGCATCATCCAAGGTCAGCATCTACTTTGTGGACTGAGATGCCAGCTTAGAGATGACACAGTGACGTTAGTTCTGGTTTCTGTGCAGATCAGCCCCTGCCGAAGCCTCTCACCTTGTGACTTCCTTCAAAGTTACAATGTTGCAGTCTGACCACTGGCAGGGAAGAGACTTAGAAAATGCTTCCACCTGCCTGCAGCAGACTGATGACATCATCTCAAGGCAAAGGCAAAGTCACTGGACTAGATCATGAAGACTATTTTTAATTTATGATAGGCAATGAATATATTAATTTAGACTTGTGTCCATTAACCCTAAATTTTGAACCATGCTAATATTAACCTAATCAACAACTCCCATAACTGTCCTGTGCTGACCTGATCTGTCACTGAAATCACGGCACCTAAACCGAATGATCTGCACACTAACGGATTCTAGGGCAATGGAATTTTTATTGTTCCATTAATTGACCTTAGATCTCATATACTTTCTGAACATTTCTGGTTGGATGAGACTTTTGCCTTCTCATTTATCGATATTGCTTTTAAGGAAATTACTGTTGATCAAGACTTTTTTTCAATTAAGCCATAATCACATTAAAATTGATTCACTGCTCTGTGCAAAGCACCACAGTGGAAACTCAGTGATATCAGGAAATCGTTATGTAATTGTTAAGTATTTAATTGTACTGTGCCCATTAATGGAACTTAAGAATCAACGAATTACACTGCTGAACACAGTAAATTATGTTAGACAGGAAGATAAAACTACTTGTTTTTTTTCCTGCAGGCCAAATCATGTTATTGGAGTATAAATGCCTAGCCTAGTACAAACATTGCTATTCTTATTTAAATTATTTAAATTTCATAACTAAACACAGCTTGCTCACTTAGTCATGAATTATATATTTTTTATTTTATGAAGTGACAAAAAAGAATGAAAAGATCATGACTATTGTAAAACAGATGTACCTTGCTGCTCAACCACCCTCTTACTCCAACTTAACGAGACCACACCAAAATTGGAGTAAAACTTAGGCCGTAGCAGCCTTATTTATTAAAGATTATATTTTTTGTTGCCCATAGTAGCCAACCACAATTCTTGTTTCATTTTCAAACTTGGGACTGCAGTAACGGCAGCTGGAAGATAAGAAGTACTGTTGCTAGTACACTTTTTAAATTCGAGCTCTGTAGTGAACTGAAAATATCACTTGCAATGGTAAGTTATGGCAATAAAAGACCGTAGTAAAGAAAAGGAAAAAAAATAGGAATATGGACCCTACTCAGACTTTCAGCGTCACAGTAAACAATGGAGATGTATAAAAAATATATAAATGTTTAATAGAAAAAGAGAACCACATAAATGCAATTGAATACAAGGACATTATAAGAATTAAAAATCATACATAGGAGTACATATAAATGATGAGAACCCGAATTCATCAACGCGTTTCGCCTTGGGGCTTCTTCAGGATGCAAATTCAGGAAAACAGTAGTTGTAAAAGCAAGAAAGGGATCTCACTCTTATAACTACGATTCTTCATTAGCATGTAGCCAACATCAACATCCAATAGAGGATAGAAATGAGCCATGCAAAGAACGTGCAATGCTGGCGAAGCAAAAACGGGGAAACACGCTGTAATTTCCGAGTAAACGGTACGTATGACATTCAAAAGTCACATATAGAGAAACTGTATATAAGAAGAAAATCTTCCTTTTCAGCCGACAAATCCAAATAGAGGAAGTCACAGTGATAATTCAAAGTTCAGTAGGCTTGAATCCTTAACTCAATAGGGATATATAATACAGATCCCCCGAGTAGTAACTCTTATTAGACTGGGTAGGTTCAAAGTAATCCCCAGGGGAGAGCACAAAGAAAGGGCTCTACACAGTGTATTACAGCTGGTTTCCCAATTTTTGCTTTGCCAGCATTGCACATTCTTTGCGTGGCTCGTTTCTTTCCTCTATTGGATGTTGATGTTGGCTACACGCTAACGAAGAATCGTAGTTATAAGAGTGAGATCCCTTTCTTGCTTCTACGACTACTGTTTTCCTGAATTTGCGTCCTGAAGAAGCCCCAAGGTGAAACGCATTGATGCATTCGGGTTCTCATCATTTATATGTACTCATATGTATTATTTTTATTTCTTATATTGTCCTTGTATTCAATTTCTTTTATGTGGTTCTCTTTTTCTATTAAAAATTTATATATTTTTTATACATCTCTATTTTTTACTGTGCCGCTGAAAGTCCGAGTAGGGCCTATATCCCTATTTTTTTCCTTTTCTTTACTACATTATTTACGGATGTTGGCAACGTGAGTGCTATTTTTCTATATTGGCAATAAAAGACCAGTAATGAAATCACCACATGTGTTATGATTTAGTGATTTAACGTCATTGTTTTTTTCCATTGTCATAACTATTTGACACTGATCCTTGCAAGACTGTAAGATGAGCTGCTAGCAAAATACATGATTATTCCACAAAGCATGTGACCTGAAAGCTGCAGAGAAGGTAGTCATGAATAATAAAATTGCTTTGAAGTTGTGGAATTTTTTTTTTATTATTATTGCGATGTATCTTTGGGCCACAATCAAATAAAGGGCTCACGCTTTTTTGGAAATACCCTTTAAATTCCAATTTTGAGCTACACTTTCTACGAGTATTAAAAGGTTCACCTTCAAATCTAAGCTGTCCTCCCAAGTATCTATTTTTATTTTCCAGATTGAATGATATCCAGTGCACGAGGAAGAGTAAGCCAGAACTATTCCACCCATGAGCATGAAGGCACAGTGGAGGTGGCAGTAAAGTTGGAGTGCCCATACCAGGCATTCTGTCCCCAGTACATTTTCAAGACCCATCATTGGTTACCAGCGTGCAGGTGACCAGGCTGGTCAGCATCCTTAATTGTTGTTATGGTGCAGGCAGCCCCTACACCATAGCAACCAATTCTGCGGCCCACATCCTAGCAACCATATACTCTGCTGAGGCTGGCTGTCAGCCTCACAATTACAGCCAATGACACTGTGCGGCCTGGCTACCTATGTCCTAGCAACCAAAGATGCTGCACAGGCCAGCTGCCAGTGTCCTAACAACCAATGACACGAATGTGGGCCAGCTGCCAGTGTTCTAAAAACGAAAGACACTGTCCAGCCACCAGCATGGCTGCCAGCATCACAGAAACCCACAAAAGGGGGTAGGTGGCAGATTGGCACAGCCCTGGACTAAACTGTGACTACTATGGTCCTGCCCACTAAGCATGGCACTCTGTGTTCACAGTGTATTGATGCAGATTTCCCATCAGAACCACCCCTGCAGAGGACCCAGTAGGGGGGAGGGGGTTTACTAAAACTGGTGCAGCAGTTCCAATCAACAAATCTGCTTTGAACTTCAGCTTGTTCAATTAAGCTTTGACAGCACAACCTGGACGCTGATTGGTTACTATGAACAGCTGCACCAGATTCTGTGTGCTCCAGTTTTATTAACTACTTGAGGCCCGCGCTATAGCCAAATGACAGCTTCAGCGCGGACCTGAAAATCCGGGAGGCCATCAATAGACGGCCTCCCCTTCGCGCGCGCAGTGCGCGCTGTGATCACCCGAGTCACTGAGACTCGGGTGATCACCGATCCGAGTAAGGGGCTGCTCCCGACCCCTTACCACGTGATCAGCTGTCAGCCAATGACAGCTGATCACGTGATGTAAACAAAGAATCGGTAATCGATTTTTTTTCTCCTCACACTGACAGCGTGAGGAGGAAAAAAAGCCGATCACCGGCTCTTTCACAAGGGACATCGGTCCCAATAAGGAAGGAGACATGTGCCTCATCAGTGCCAGTAAAATGCTATCTGCCAGTGCCCACAGTGCCACCTATCAATGCCCACAGTACCATCTAACAATGCCCACAGTGCCACCTATCAATGCCCACAAGTGCCGCCAATCAATGCCCACAAGTGCCGCCAATCAGTGCCTCATCAGTGCCATCTAGCAATGCTGCCTATCAGTGTAACCTACCAGTGCCCATTATTGCCAGTCATCAGTGCCCATCACTGGCACCCATCAGTGCCCATCACTGCCACCTATCAGTGCCCATCACTGCCACCTAACAATGCCACCTATTAGTGCCACTTTTCAGTGCCCACCAGTGCCACCTATCAATGCCCTTTAGTGCCACCCATCAGTGCCACCTCTCAGTGCCCACCAGGTCTGCCTATCATTGCCCACCAGTGCTGCCTTATCGGTGCCCACCAGTGCCGCCTTATCGGTGCCCACCAGTGACGCCTTATTGGTGCCCATCAGTGCAGCCCATCAGTGCTCATCAGTGCAGCCTCATCAGCAGGGGTGGGCTGGGCCAGGGGGCAGGGTGGAGATTTCCCCCCAGGCTGCTCTAACCTATATGCATAACGGCCGGCGACCATCCGCTCACTTTTTTTTTTTTTCGGAGGAAGTTATGTCAGGGCAGAGGTGAGGCTCCAGTGCCAATCACTTATGTAGCGGGGGCCGCTCTGTCACTCGCGGCCCCGCATCCCCCGCTGGTCATGCTCAAACACTAATCCACTGACAGTGGAGTGAGAGCCAGTCTGTCCGCTCCTGCGGGGATTCCCCAACTCTCCTCCGGAAAATGCAGCATGTGTGAGCTCCGCTCTCAGAGCCCAACCGCCCACTCCCTCCCCTGCTTCCTCATTGGTAGGGGGAGGATCCCATCAGCCAGGCCTCCAGTAGCTGCAAAGCATCATGGGACATGTAGTCACTAACACCAGCAGTCCCATTAGCAATACCCGGGGGCAGAAACTCCCCAGCCCACAGGAGGAGGATGGACGAGAGGCAGCAGGGGGAGCGGACTGTCACTCCATTAAGGCGAGAGGACAGGGCAGAGATAATGTAAGTTTTTTGGTGAATGTGTTTTTTTTTTATTATTGAAAAGAAAGGTCTTACACCAGGGGTGTCCAAACTTTTTTCAAAGAGGGCCAGATTTGATGAAGTGAACATGCGTGAGGGCCGACCATTTGGCCTGACATTCTGTGAACCATTAAAATTCAGTCTAAGTGTGTTCGTTAGAGCACGAATACACTGCCCAACAAAAATTCTCTTGCCTTTGTGGCTGTGTGTGAGTAAAGAGATGAGCTCGGGCGTATTATTTGTATATAACGTATTTATTGGCGTATAACACGCACCTTCACTTTAAGAGGGAAGTTTCAGGAAAAAAAAAAAAAATTAAATAAAGATTTGTGAAGCAAAATAAGGGTCAGTGCCCATCTGCAGACCCCCAATTGCCATGAATGCAGCACCCACCATTGCTAGGAATGCAGCACCCATCATTGCCAGGAATGCACTTACCATTACCAGGAATGCAGCACCCATGATTGCAAGGAATAAGGCACCCATCATTGCCAGGAATGAGGCACTCACCATTGCCAGGAATGAGGCACTCACCATTGCCAGGAATGAGGCACTCACCATTGCCAGGAATGAGGCACTAACCATTGCCAGGAATGAGGCACTCACCATTGCCAGGAAGGCACTCACCATTGCCAGGAAGGCAGCACCCATCATTGCCAGGAATGCACTCACCCATCATTGCCAGGAATGCACTCACCATTGCCAGGAATGCACTCATCATTGCCAGGAATGCACTCACCCATCATTGCCAGGAATACACTCACCCATCATTGCCAGGAATGCACTCACCCATCATTGCCAGGAATGCACTCACCCATCATTGCCAGGAATGCAGCACCCAATATTGCCAGGAATGCACTCACCCATCATTGCCAGGAATGCAGCACCCATCATTGCCAGGAATGCAGCACCCATCATTGCCAGGAATGCACTCACCATTTCCAGGAATGCAGCACCCATCATTGCCAGGAATGCACTCACCCATCATTGCCAGGAATGCACTCACCCATCATTGCCAGAAATGCAGCACCCATCATTGCCAGAAATACAGCACCCATCATTGCCGGAAATGCAGCACTCACCATTGCCAGGAATGCACTCACCATTGCCAGGAAAGCACTCACCATTGCCAGGAAAGCACTCACCATTGCCAGGAAAGCACTCACCATTGCCATCAGTGCAGCCTTGGAGGGGACATGGAAGAGGCAGGACGAGCACCAAAGATATCCAGGAGAATGTCCTGTTTACACAGCAGCCTCTTTAAGAGAAAGTCCCGCCTCCTTTGATGGACAGAACTGTCGTCCAATGTCAGCGCCGGAGACGGGACTTCCTATTAGCAGAGGCTGCAGTGTAAACAGGAAATAATCCTCCTGTGTGCACGGCACTCGTCCCGCCTCCTCCCTCCGAGGCAGCCAGCCTAATACCTATATATCTTTTGTGGCCCCGGCGCTGGGAGATTGTCGGGGGCCACAAAAGATATATATGTTTAGATAACCTGGCGGGCCGTTCAAAACCGGACTGCGGGCCGGACTTTGGACATGCCTGTCTTACACTATAAGGATTTCCCTCTTCCTTCTTGTTTGTCTTCCTCATTGTTTCATGCTGGGATCCGATATTAACCCCTAACCCTTTCATGCCTAAACTCAGTGGTGGTGCGTCCATTAAGGGTGCACGGGCGCCCCTCCCCCTCTCTCCAGCCACCCCCCTCTGTGTAGAATGGATAGATTTATGCATTGCATGAATTTATCCATGGCTGCTGTAACCACCCCCTATTCAGGTGTCCGGCCCATTTTCGGACACCGGGCACCTGAATTACAGCTGCGGTGGTATTTTTGAAGCACCCGATTAGAGCCAGAGGCTCTAATAGGCTTGAAAAAAGGTAGACTTGGAGCGCAGAGCATTGCGCTCGGAGCCCACTCATATGTATTAGAAAAGCAAAATAATATTTGCTTTTCTAACACTGAACCTCCTCTCCGCCAATCAGGAAGTGCGGATTTAATACCCATCACCTGATTGGCTGAAGGCACAGGCATCTCTATTGGACGCCTAGCGGAACAGAAGAAGAGACACACGGGAACCATGGAGGACACAGGAGCCGTCGCCTGACCCGCTGCATGTCCCACAGCTTGCCGGCCTCACCCACTGCCTGACCCGCCACCAGGATTGGGTAAGTGCCGGTCAGACAGCGGGCGGGGGGGTCACAGTGGCTGCATATGATGGGCGGAGAGGCTGGATATGATGGGCAAAGAGGCTGCCTTTTTATGGGCACAGTGGCTGCATTTTATGAGCACAGTGTCTGCATATGATGGGTACAGTGGCTGCATTTTATGGGCACAGTGGCTGCATTTTATGGGCACAGTGGCTGCATTTTATAAGCACAGTGGCTGCATTTTATGGGCACAGTGGCTGCATTTTATGAGAACAGTGGCTGCATTTTATGGGCACAGTGGCTACATTTTATGGGCACAGTGGTGAGCACAGTGGCTGCATTTTATGGGCACAGTGGCTGCCTATGATGGGCACAGTGGCTGTGAAATTCTGGGAGTTGTAGTGCTCAAGCTCCCAGTGAGTGGAGAACTGAGAGCAGCGCAGCCAGGAAAAACTACCACTCCTAGATCTTGGAGGCAGGCAGAGGCAGCAGGGCGCATCAGGGAGTCGGGACCCATGTCTGTGACTGGCTCGGGCTGCAACTTTACTTGACCCCTGGACAGCAGCATCACCCCCCCCCCAGGACTGGAGGAGGCTGTGCAAAGACCTGATGAGGTGAGAGACCCTGACACTTCCAGCTGAACCACACATCCCATCTATCCACCCCCCCCATACACTATTTACCCTGCCCCAGTGTCCACCCAGTAATTTCAAAATAGCCCTCATCACTTTGGGTCCTTCTGGGAGCTGGCCATAGCCTATGGGTCCTGCTGGCTGCTGGCCTGTAGGTCCTGCTGGGAGCTGGCCATGCTCCCAGCAGAACCCACAGGTCAGCGGCCAGCAGGACCCTCAGGTCAGCGGCCAGCAGGACCCTCAGGTCAGCGGCCAGCAGGACCCTCAGGTCAGCGGCCAGCAGGACCCTCAGGTCAGTGGCCAGCAGGACCCTGACCAGTGTACTCGAGATACCTCCCCACACCTTACCCATACCAGTTTACCCCTCTTAACCACTATCTTAACTTATCCAATCTATAGTAATTTAGACCACACCGGAGTTGGAGTATAAAATGGCCACAACAGCCTTTTTATTAAAACCATATCATGTAAAGAACTCCAATATAAAATATATATTTTCAATAACTTTATTAACACAATTTTACCATTATAACTCCCAGTCTGTTGGTCTCTGACGGCACCCCAAAACTTTTGAACCCCTTTTTACACCAATACACTGCGGTACAAAATTTTTGAACCATACCAGGCCTCCAGCCGTATAACAGCTCGGACACAACCTCTTCCCGCAGTGCAACCATACCCGTACTCCAGCGGACACCATTCCACTGGAATACACCAGAGGGGCACATACCACCGATGAGCCCCCACCACTTTAATACCATCTGTTTTCTGCCACCGTCAAAGACCAAAGACACCGCCAACACACAGCTGTTATGACGACCTTCTCCTTTACAACCTGAAAGACAAGAAAACAACAGCCAGAAAAACACCAAAACAACAGGGAGGGTGGGTGGGAAAACTTCCTCTCCTTTCTGTCCCCACACAAAATGATGCCGAGTGCACCTGCCCCCAGCTATTTAAAGCGCCCCTCCCCTCACATTAAAATTCACCTCTGCCTCCACCCACTCACTTCTTCTACAAATGTTAACCTTGTCCTGTCTGTACTCTCCACCTAGTCATGCACGGCCCTTCATTATTTTCTTTTTGTCTCTTCATTCCGGGCCTCCCTTGACCAGTGTACTCGAGATACCTCCCCACACCTTACCCATACCAGTTTACCCCTCTTAACCACTATCTTAACTTATCCAATCTATAGTAATTTAGACCACACTGGAGTTGGAGTATAAAATGGCCACAACAGCCTTTTTATTAAAACCATATCATGTAAAGAACTCCAATATAAAATATATATTTTCAATAACTTTATTAACACAATTTTACCATTATAAATCCCAGTCTGTTGGTCTCTGACGGCATCCCAAAACTTTTGAACCCGTTTTTACACCAATACACTGCAGTACAAAATTTTTGAACCATACCAGGCCTCCAGCCGTATAACAGCTCGGAGACAACCCCTTCCCGCAGTGCAACCATACCCGTACTCCAGCGGACACCATTCCACTGGAATACACCAGAGGGGCACATACCACCGATGAGCCCCCACCACTTTAATACCATCTGTTTTCTGCCACCGTCAAAGACCAAAGACACCGCCACAGCCTGCAAAGGGTAACCCCTTACCCTTAAGGGCCCCTCCACACCCGCAGGGCACACTGGATCCCATCCTGACTCCTCAATGCCCACAAATCCATCCCCACGTCAGAAAGATGCACACCATCCCTCCGTAAATACATGCCCACATTAACCTCCAACTCCATGTGCCTACCACCAGCCCCCCGTTATTGGCAACCAACCTAACCACCAGTTCCTTCAACTTGATTCCCGCCTTGTTAATCTGCGCCACTGATCTCGCCATCCGCCACGAGGTGCACTTTATAACGTCAGACTATACCACCAACGTCCCCAGGAAGACCTCTCTAAGCGCCAAGAAATCCGACTTTATGGCCGAGAACAGAGCCCCAATGGCTCTGATCCCCAAGTCATCCTCCCCCCACATGTAGTACCAAAACGACCGGTGGTCTATCCAACCGGGCGTACCGATCCACTCCTGGCACCACCCTACTCCACTCTATGCCGGGGAAGCCTATGCCCCCCAACGCAAGCCTCCATCCTGGGTATCCCCAACAGCCTGCCCTCCTGTCAGGCATCTGCCCTCCTTTTTCCCCCAAAAGACATATGAATGCCCTACCGTCCAGATGAGGCGTGTAGAACCTCCATCTAAAATGAAAATACCACAACACAATTCAAAACCCCAGAAAATTACCCCATCATTGCCAATAACCACACTTGCGCACCCCTTCACTTCCCACATATTCCCACTCACATCCGCTAATAAATGGGGGGCGTACATAAGAACAAAAACCACCTGGACTCCCACCTCATGATCCATTTTACCGCTGCCTAATCCAACCCGCCCCGGGCAGCCCCAGTGGCCGCCCTGATGCGGAAGGAGTGTGAAGCGATATGCGTGCAGTTGTTCCCAACCGTCCACAGGCCTTTCCGGAAAAACAGCCATGCATTGAAAACGTACTAGAAACGATCCATCCCCATGCACCAAAAAAGGCCCACCCCCGGCCGTCCTAACTTCCAGAACTTCTTACACCACCCTCACTGAACAGTCCTGATCCCCGGGCAAGGAAGACAGCTGTACCGTCACCCCTCACACAGGGAGGGTGGCCCATTTGATCCGTCTGTAACCTCCTGAACCGCAACCTCACCCTACCGCCCGATAACTCCACGTCCTGTACCAGTAACCCCCAGTCCTCCATTTTTGACGGGCCCACAAGCTCCCCCCACCCTAAATGCAACAGAAACGCTGTATAGAACAACTTAACCCCTTAACAGATGAACACACCCCGGCCAATGCCCCGCAAATCACTTGTGAAAGAGAAACAGAAAACAGGCCTTCCTGCATTCCTATGAGGGTGATCCTTTTGACACCCCTTTAACGCCTCCCTTACCAAGAAAACCGTAGTGAAATCTGCATGCCCTGGAGTTCGAATAGAAACGCCAAGCCTGCCAGCTTCTTCTCGATCCCTGCCACCGAACCCCTTGCCTCCATGCACCGAGTTACTAAGTAAACTACCAGCAACTCCGTCTCAGACACGTCCAGCTAAGCATCCGCTAGCCGTCTGAATGCAGCCCATTCCCTCCAGATTATTTGTATATGCCACCCATGTCAACCCACTTCCCTACTTCCCAATCCTGAAAACGGGGACAGTGAAACAGCTAAAGTGTAGTCCAACCTCGGGATACGCCTAGCATAGAGAAAACGTTCACTTGTAAGCACTCCAGTCGATGACTTGCACCACCCCCAAATTGTCACCGTTCAATCTAAACTTCATGTCCTTACACATTGCCTCCCACAGCTCTGTAGCCAATACCGCCGGAAATAGGTCCAGCAATACCAGGTAATGACTGAGCTCCTCTTCCCCCAAAGACTTAGGCCATGCCTCCGCACTCCATTACCCCTGGCAAATGCCCCAAAAAACCAGTGGACTTTGCAGCATCAGTGCCCCATCCTAAATCAAAAATAGGTCACCGGGTCCCACATCCACCCCCATTGCCCGTTGTAAGTTTCCAATAACGTGTGCCCCACCTTCAAAACATCCCTAAGCTCCTTGTTGAGTCAAATGAAATGCGTATTGGCCCGCACCCCCACTGCCGCAGCCGACCATCCTTTAACAAAAACCCACCCACGGGAACAATTTCCCAGGAATTGGATCGCCCGACCCGTCACGGACCACCCTTTAACAAAAGGGAGCTAAATTGTCAGAACATGGCGCCTGAGAAGGAGCATACCATGGGCAGACACTGATTCACATAAAATTCCCCCCCAGCAGCACCCCAACCGCCAAAACTGTCCCGGTGAAATGGCAGCCGCCGGAATGCTGACTCAACGTCCGCCTTTGCATGAGTGCCCCCCACTGTGCCCACTTCAGGACCTATCAAGGAATTAACTGACCCCCTTTTTGAGAACGAGAGGTGGTGAAAAAGCCGAAGCTTGATCGATTCCTTCTTAAGCACCACCCCCATCTGTGACACCACCAGATCCACGATTGGGCTCTCCCGAAATGGCCCCCCCATACGATCTAAAGCCACCTTTTTAGCCAATGTTTTCTGAAACCACCCCCGGACTAACCAGTGCGGACCCCAAAATTTGCGCCAAGGGCGGCACGACCTCTTGAGAGAACGTAATTTTAAAAACCCTCCTAGAAACCCGCTCTCAGCAACTCCGCCGACGCCCTAACCAGATATCTACTTAGAAAAAAACGCATCCTTACCTCCTGCACCGGTGTCATCCTTCTTGCAAGCAAAAATCCCCGGGACGCTTTCCGTCTTTGAAGCACCGAGACAAGGGGTACGTCCCCCCGCATCCAGCATTCCTGTTAAAATGACAGGTCCCCACCCAACTTGCCAGATTCCTTGTTAAACTGACAGTACACCCCACCATGTTTTTCGTTCAGTGGTACAGAGTCATTTGTCCCCCCCGACCGACCCCCTTGAAAACTGGCTTGGTGTCCGCGCCGAGGACATCAAACGCAGCAAAAGGCTGATATCCTTATGCACCCAACAAAGCGTCTGACGAACCGCCCCACGCTGCCGACTGTTCGTAATAACGCAGCCAAGCAGTCCCAACATAACCCCCTAAGCCTCTCCCAGCGCATCCATATAACAGCACAGTGCCGATCAATGTTCCCGGGTTTACTCACCTAACACGCTGACCAAGCTGGCGAATGGCTGCAGCCTCTTCCCAAACCTCCTCGGGACCAATCGACACCTCCTCATCCCCTCATCTTCCTTTTCGGAATCGTCTGGCTTACCTTGTCCAAATAAAACTTTTCTAGTGGCAGTAATGAGAAAAAACCTCAACATACTCACCTTTCCTATTGTTCTCTCACCCCCTGGTCATGTGAGCCCACAAGGGCCCTCCAAAGCAAACCTTACACTTACCGGCATCGGCGATACTCACTATAACCGCCCTAGCTGCCACAGCAGGATCCCCTGCGTACACCCCCCACAGCCTTACTCCCCTGAACACCTCCAACCTGTTCCGTCACGGGCCCCGCCGTGGACACGGGCGACACCCCCTTAACCGTCCCCCTTACCTGCCCGCCTACCCACGGCGCCGCCTGCGGGAGACCCCCTTTCACCCCTGAAAATCACTCACTAATCAGCAATGGGGCCCCTTGCCCCAGGGGAGCCACCCCTGTTGCAGGTGCAACAGCCACTAACCCCCGGCATGGCCCCCACACCGTTGACAACGCCCCTGGCCCCACACCCCACAACTTACACCGTGCCTACATTAAATCAACAGGAATAATAGTGGTAGACTTACCGGGCTGACAGGGTGCGTCCCCCACAGCCGCAGATCTCGCCTCCCCCGGTGCTGCGACCCCTCTGAAATCTTCCTCCTCTGGTTCGGACAGCTCCCCCTCCGACCTCCGATCCCGGGCTGTAAGCACAGGTGTGATGAGCCCCCCAGGCGAAGCCTGCCTGGAGGCCGCGACTCCCCTGGCGCCAAATTGAAGTCCCCTCCTGGGGATCCACCACCACCTCCCTGCAGCGCCTGCGCCCTCTTGATGAGCCCCGGGTAGACCGCGACACCTGACCCCCGTTGTCCTGCACTTCAAGCCCCCCAGGCGAAGCCTGCCTGGAGGCCGCGACTCCCCCCGGCGCCGAGTTGAAGTCCCCTCCTGGGGATCCACCACCACCTCTCGGCAGCGCCTGCGCCCCCTGGACGAGCCTGTTGGCCTTCACTTCAAGGCCCCCAGGCGAAGCCTGCCTGGAGGCCGCGACACCCCCCTGTTGCCAATTAAAGTCCCCTCCTGTGGCCCTGCGGACGTGGCACCGCTTCCCCCCCACCCCCCGCTATATCCCCCCTCACTGCCGCCTGTATAGAAGGGGGGATAGCTCTACATGAGGTCCTCTGCCGCAGCCCGTAGCCCCGCCCCCCCGCTCCCCACCGCTGCCGCATGTAACATCTGACTCACCCCCTGGCCGAAGCAGGCGCGTGCTTCCCTGGGGGGGGGGGACGAGTCAGTCTGTGGGCTCCTGGGGTGGCCCGATCTATAGGATGGGGGCGCGAAAAGCACTCCAGCGCTAGCGACCACTGCGCGCACTGTAAAGCCCCTACGCTGGCCGCCGAACCCCCCCTGCCCAGTCATGAATGGGAGCACCCACCTGTTCACCCAGCCAGTCTGGCCCCTTGGTCACCGCAGCCGCCTGCAACCGAGTGAGGATCGAAACACGGCCGCCATCTTAGCTGTGGAGAGAAGTGCAAAACTTCCTCTCCTTTCTGTCCCCACACAAAATGATGCCGAGTGCACCCGCCCCCAGCTATTTAAAGCGCCCCTCCCCTCACATTAAAATTCACCTCTGCCTCCACCCACTCACTTCTTCTACAAATGTTAACCTTGTCCAGTCTGTACTCTCCACCTACTCATGCACGGCCCTTCATTATTTTCTTTTTGTCTCTTCATTCCGGACCTCCCTTCAGGTCAGCGGCCAGCAGGACCCTCAAGTCAGCGGCCAGCAGGACCCTCAGGTCAGCTGCCAGCTCCCAGCAGGACCCACAGGCTGTGGGTCCTGCTGGGAGCTGACCATGGCCTGTTGGGCCTGCTGGCCACTAGCTTAGATTGACCAGACGTCCCCGGGGACAGTCCCCGGACTGAGGACACTGTCTTCGGACCAAGTCTGTGCCCGATTTTGTCCCCATTTTTCAGGGTCAATCCTGGGTGGGTGCAACGTAAGCTGGGGCAGAGGGAGAGAGCCCAGGGCCGGCACTACCATGGGTCCCACTGGGCAAGCGCCACCCGATTACACAGCAGGGATCTCCCGCTTACCCGGCGGCCGCTGTCATGTGAAGTCCTGCCTCATGGACCAGCTCCTATGATCAGGGCCGCCATCAGGGGGGTACAGGTAGTACACCTGTAAGGGGCCCGGAGGTCCCCAGGGGCCCGGATGGCCCCCCTTTTTTTTTGTAAGGGTCCCAGAGGTCCCCAGGGGCCCAGAGTTCCCCAGGGCCCCGAAAGTCAACCCCCCTTTTTTTTTTTTTAAATATAATTTTTTTATTATTAATTTTTTTATTTAATATGTTTTTTTATTTATTTATTTTATTTAATTAATTTTTATTTTATTTATTTTTTTGTAAGGGGCCCAGAGGTCCACAGAGGCCCGGAGGTCCCCAGGGCCCTGTATGGAAACCTCCCTTTTTTATAATTTTTTTATAAAAAAAATTTAATTTTTTTTTAATTTTTTTTATTTGATTAATTTTTTTTTTTTGTAAGGGGCCCAGAGGTCCCCAGGGCCCCGGATGGAAACCTCCCTTTTTTTTTTATAAAAATTATTATTTTTATTTTTTTTGTAAGGGGCCCGGAGGTCCCCAGGGCCCTGGATGGCAACCCCCCTTTTTTTTGTTTTTTTGTTCTTCTGTTTTTTTTGTGTTCGTCAGCAACCCGAACCCCCTGCTTCTCAATCCGTGGCAGCCCCCCACCGCTTCTCAATTCGCGGCGGCAGCACCCCCCCCCCCCCGGTAAAGGGCCCCAAAATTCCTGATGGCTGCCCTGCCTATGATAGACACACACTGGTGATGGTGAGCTGATTCGGTGGTTTATTGGGCCACTGGACTGGACTAGCCCCCCAGGCCTAAGGCTGCCAGCCCTCCCCTGCTCATCAGCGTACATCAATGAAGGAGAAAAATGACCTGTTTACAAAATTTTATTACAAAATATAAAAAAATATATATATATATATATATATTTTTAAAATCAGTATTTTTATTTATTTTTTAACAAAAAGTAAAAACTGCAGAGGTTATCAAATACCATCAAAAGAAAGCTCTATTTGTGGGGAAAAAATGATAAAAATTTAATTTGGGTACAGTGTTGTATGACTGCGCAATTGTATGTAGCGCCCTCCTCACTCCCCTCTTTCTCTCGTCTCATCTTTCTTTTGTCTAGGGGTATCTTAGAGGGGAGGGAGCGGGGACACCACGCCTGTCTTCCACCACATGTGTCAGTGCGGTATAAGCAACGTTCTTGTATTACCTTCGGGTCAGTGCTGTGCACCTGGATCCTCCCTCCAAGAGTCACCTTGAACAATGTCTGCTAGGAAATGAGCCCCACACCATAAAAGTTCAACACTCCTTTATTCTTCTGCGAATGAACACAATCAGTTGAACTCCCTTGGTTAACAGAACAGGAAAGGAGGTGTGGATGCGAATAGGCCCAGACACAATGTGGTTCTCCACTTTCCTTCCTGAAAGTGGGTTACGGTCTCCGCACGAGGGGGAATTTCCTTCCAGGCGGTCTCCGTTGAGAGGCTCACCTGTCACCGGCAATATGCTGCACCGGGTCTTCAAGTGAGGAGCTCCCCCCGGTCCATTGCGCCTTCCGGATTCGGGTACCCACTCCCGGGGTTCTCTAGGATCTCCTTCCCTCGCGGAACTCAGTGTTGGGCACTGAGCTCCGGACCTCCATCCGAGTACCTCACCCCAGGCTAAAGGTGCCTGAGATGGAACACGACCTCCGATTGTCCTCCAGGCCTAGGCCACCCAGAGGACCGACACGAACCACCGTCCGCAAGCTGTAGGTGCTTGGGACTTCGACCCCGTGACAAAGATGGCCGGCCCCTTTATACCCTCTCCCAGCAAGCACGGCGGGTTACCCGCCCCACCATACTGCTGCCGAGGGAGGACAAAAAGGAGGCACAACACACAGCAATGATTCAACCCCAGCCCAGGGCGACAGCGCCACCCCCCCGGGCTGCAGGGAATTACACATCACCAATGTCTCTGTCAAGTTAAAATTTACACCCGGGAAAGTACATACCCGCTACACTCTCCCCCTGGTGGTTTGACACTGGTCCCCAGTGTGTGGAGTAAATCATGCCCTCAACGGCTGACATAATCCAATCCAGAAACTGACTAACAATTGTACAAAAATATAAAACTTTAGAAAATTCTATAACTAAAACATTGTGTCTGAGCCCTGTGAAGAAAGGGAAAGAAACAACAACATGTAATCATAACTTTGAATCACATTTTACATCATACTCTTCCCCCCCCCATCCTGACTAAGACCCACCCCATCCTCAGTGAACTTGATAGGATGCTCTCCTGCAGAGGGAAAAGAAAGCATTAACACATATAACCCTGACACCTGTATTCGTGTAATGGAAAAGAAACTTCTCCGGAAAGAAATCCCTTTTCTCCAAGAGTGAGTACAAGAAAAGTGTCTTAACGTTGCGTGACACTGCCACCTGGTGACAGCACCGCAGTAACTGCACTCGTGGAACTTTTCTCTTTTCTTTTGGCCCTATCTACCCAGAGTCCATAATCTCTTGCGGGAAAAGTGAAGAACAAACAGGAACAGTTCTTCATTCCTCTGGGCACAAAAGCAACGGCCCCAGAAAGTTCAGCAGCATAATCAAGGACAAACTGAGTCTTTCTCTCTCCTACAAGTAAAAGCGGGGATGCGGCAGAACAAGCGGCTTCAATTGCTGGTCCATGGTTTCCAGATGATACTCCACATCTTCTCCTTCTTTGCGCCGGATCAACACTTTATCTGCATGGATGTGTCGTCCCAACATCCACTCTGCCTTGCAGTCCTTGAAACGTTGAGAGGCCTTTGGAGAGCATGCCAGGTACCTGCGAGCGTGTGGAACCTGAAGGTGGGTCCAAACAAAGTCATTGTACCAGCGCTCCAGGCACACTTCCACCTCATAAAGCAGTTCCTTCGACAAGTACGGATACTCCCATCCGTATTCTGCAGCAACCTTTTGGCCAAATAGGCGTTGTAATCTCGCCAAAGGAGGCATGGGAGCTTTGTCCCCTTCGCCAGGCAAAACTATCGAATCCAGGTGGCGAGGGACCTTGACCACATCTGGTCTGGGCATAGGTGCCCGCAGCAACAGTCTCTTTTTCCCGGCCTTCGGTACAGATGGCACCGGGGATGTAGAAGCAGGCTGGGGACGGGACCTCTCTTCAGGCGCTGGTGCCTCCACCCGGGGTGTACTTTCCCCTGTTGACATGGGTGGATCTCTGATCCTCCGAGATGAAGCGAGAGGTACTTTGTCCCAGCCCTTCCCGGTAAACAAATCGTCTATGGCAACGTCGTCTCCCATGCCCGAGAGCGACTCCAGGTCAGAGGTGTCACACTCCTCCGCGGGTATGTAGCCGGTTGTAGAAACGGAGCCACCACCTCCTGCGGACTCGCTAGGCCATGACTTCCTGACACCTCTGCCCACACACCAAATCTCTCCGCCTGGCTTACCTTGGCCTTTACTTGAAGCGGGACGTCCGGAACTCTTGTCAACGGATCCATCCTGGCCGGGCGTAAGTGGGCGAGACGGTCCACCACAACCGCTGGTCGGGGCTACCATGCCGGTCTTCCTCTTCGGTGGTGGACGCTGCGAGATCGTGGTGACCGAGTCAGCATCCTCGGATTTCTCCCATTGTGGTTTTACGACCTCCTCCGCAGTCGCTGCAGTGTGCACAGGGATGGCTCTCACAGCAGTGATTCCTCCTCTCTGAGTGGTGTTGTCCACAGCACGGCCGGGGTAAATGGTTCTCGGCCTCTCAACCGCCGGATCCACTTCGAACAGGAACTCCCCACAGGCCTCACATCGCCCGAATGGCTTCAGCTGGCACACCAGTCTCGAACAGTCAGAACAAATCACACCCAGGGCCTCAACGTCCATGCACGAGTACAGGGCGAATCGACCCCTTGGCTTTAGCCGGATCCCTGTGTCTGTCACCGGAGCAGCAGCAGTCAATGTCGTGGTAGAAGGGTGAACTGGAATCCACGATGTATGTCCGAACATGGCGTCCTGTTGCTGATCCATCGCACACCGCAAAGTTTTTGCGCCAACGTCCCACGTGTAGTCCTTCACATGTATTGGACTTCTCCCCTTTGCTCTAGTTCGCGGGCTTTTCTTATTTTCTGTTTCTGAGTCACGCCCACGAACTAAGCGATGGGGGTGTGCCTGGTGGCGCAGTGCAATAGAAACCCCCACGTGTAGTACTTCACATGGCTGAGCTTCCCCCTTTTCCCACTCTTCTGCGCAGGCCTTTCCCTTCCTTGGGTCATGTCCACGGCTTCGAGCAGGGATGCACTTCGGCCAATGAAGGCCTGCCTATTCGCTTAACTCTTCCAACAGACACGTTCAATACTGTGGTGCACAACACTATACCGGACCCAAGCCCCCACGTGTAGAGCCCTTCTCACTCCCCTCTTTCTCTTGTCTCGTCTTTCTCTTGTCTAGGGGTATCTTAGAGGGGAGGGAGCGGGGACACCACGCCTGTCTTCCACCACATGTGTCAGTGCGGTATAAGCAACGTTCTTGTATTACCTTCGGGTCAGTGCTGTGCACCTGGATCCTCCCTCCAAGAGTCACCTTGAACAATGTCTGCTAGGAAATGAGCCCCACACCATAAAAGTTCAACACTCCTTTATTCTTCTGTGAATGAACACAATCAGTTGAACTCCCTTGGTTAACAGAACAGGAAAGGAGGTGTGGATGCGAATAGGCCCAGACACAATGTGGTTCTCCACTTTCCTTCCTAAAAGTGGGTTACGGTCTCCGCACGAGGGGGAATTTCCTTCCAGGCGGTCTCCGACGAGAGGCTCACCTGTCACCGGCAATATGCTGCACCAGGTCTTCAAGTGAGAAGCTCCACCGGTCCATTGCGCCTTCCGGATTCGGGTACCCACTCCCGGGGTTCCCTCGCGGAACTCAGTGTTGGGCATTGAGCTCCGGACCTCCATCCGAGTACCTCACCCCAGGCTAAAGGTGCCTGAGATGGAACACGACCTCCGATTGTCCTCCAGGCCTAGGCCACCCAGAGGACCGACACGAACCACCGTCCACAAGCTGAAGGTGCTTGGGACTTCGACCGCGTGACAAAGATGGCCGGCCCCTTTATACCCTCTCCCAGCAAGCACGGCGGGTTCCCCGCCCCACCATACCGCTGCCGAGGGAGGACAAAAAGGAGGCACAACACACAGCAATGATTCAACCCCAGCCAAGGGGCGACAGCGCCACCCCCCGGGCTGCAGGGAATTACACATCACCAATGTCTCTGTCAAGTTCAAATTTACACCCAGGAAAGTACATACCCGCTACATGTAATTCAAAGTGCATCAGCGCTGAAAGCTGAAAATTGGTCTGGGCAGGAGGGGGGTTTAAGTGCCCAGTAAGCAAGTGGTTAAATCCCCCCCACATTGAGTCATGTGACTGGTCAGAACATATCAGAATGTAAAAAAAAGGATAATGAAAAAGGAAAATGAAGGTGGGAGCAAAGAATAAGGGCTTTAACTACTTGACGACCAGCGACATAACGGTACGTCGCTGGATTTCAAGTGGTTGCACCGGGAAGATGCTTGCAGCTGGAGGCATCATTCCAGTACCGTTTTTTGGGGCTGACAATCGGCTCTTTTGTAAAGGCAATCCTAGTGGCTAGCCGCTGGATTGCTCTTACACACAGTGGGAGGGGACATCCTCCCGCCGCCTTCCACAGCTTTATCAGGCTGTCCTGTCCCACCTGCACACCAGATCGACCATACAGACAAACAAAGACCAGAACCACTCTGTTGGTCTCTATTATATACAGAAATGGAAGCGATGACCTTACATCACTTATATACATATACAGCACTAGGGATGAGCTCGGTGTTCGAGTCGAACATACGTTCGACTCGAACATCGGCTGTTCGATCGTTCGCCGAACAACGAACGATTTGGGCCGTTCGCGCCTAATTCGCGGCCCACAATGCACTACGCCATCGCAGTGTCATCCAGGCGCTGTGATTGGCCAAGCATGCACTGTGACCCCGCATGCTTGGCCAATCACAGCGCCGGCAGCGAGGAGAGCAATGATTGGCCACAGGCAGGATGCCTGTGGCCAATTATTGCTGAGGGTGTTTAGTACACGCCCCACACTATAAAAGGCCGCCAGCACGGCGGCCTAGTGTAGTGTGTTCCGGAGCAGGGAAAGAGAAGCATAGGCAGGGACAGTGACATTTTTTTTCTTGCTTAACCTGGATTCCTTTAGTTTAGGGAAAGAGAAGGATAGGTAGGGAGAGTGTCAGTCTGTTTTACTGTGCTAAACCTTGTTTGTAGGGACAGGGAAGGACAGTGAGGGAAATTCTCATTGTGCTATACTGTGCTAAAGCATTCCTCATCAACCATCTTTAAAAAAAAAATTTTATAGGGACAGAAAACTATAGGTAGGGAGAGTGTCAGTGTGTTTTACTGTGCTAAACCTTGTTTGTAGGGACAGGGAAGGACAGTGAGGGAAATTCTCATTGTGCTATACTGTGCTAAAGCATTCCTCATCAACCATCTTTAAAAAAACATTTTTTATAGGGACAGAAAACTATAGGTAGGGAGAGTGTCAGTGTGTTTTACTGTGCTAAACCTTGTTTGTAGAAGCAGGGAAGGACAGTGAGGGAAATTCTCATTGTGCTATACTGTGCTAAAGCATTCCTCATCAACCATCTTTAAAAAAACATTTTTTATAGGGACAGAAAACTATAGGTAGGGAGAGTGTCAGTGTGTTTTACTGTGCTAAACCTTGTTTGTAGGGACAGGGAAGGACAGTGAGGGAAATTCTCATTGTGCTATACTGTGCTAAAGCATTCCTCATCAACCATCTTTAAAAAAAAAAAATTTATAGGGACAGAAAACTATAGGTAGGGAGAGTGTCAGTGTGTTTTACTGTGCTAAACCTTGTTTGTAGGGACAGGGAAGGACAGTGAGGGAAATTCTCATTGTGCTATACTGTGCTAAAGCATTCCTCATCAAGCATCTTTAAGAAAAAAAAAAATTATATGGACAGAAAACTATAGGTAGGGAGAGTGTCAGTGTGTTTTACTGTGCTAAACCTTGTTTGTAGGGACAGGGAAGGACAGTGAGGGAAATTCTCATTGTGCTATACTGTGCTAAAGCATTCCTCATCAACCATCTTTAAAAAAACATTTTTTATAGGGACAGAAAACTATAGGTAGGGAGAGTGTCAGTGTGTTTTACTGTGCTAAACCTTGTTTGTAGGGACAGGGAAGGACAGTGAGGGAAATTCTCATTGTGCTATACTGTGCTAAAGCATTCCTCATCAACCATCTTTGAAATCCTTGTTTTTTGGACAGTCAGGGAAATTGTCATTGTGCTATTCTGTTCAAAAGGGGCATGTAATTACAATTCTTGATCTAATAATTCACAGCAGGGCCCATTCCTGCACCCACCAAGAGTAACTCTGAGGGCTTACAGTGTTGTGGCAACACCACCACCACCACCACCACGAAAGGCCCAATTTTTCAGCCCCTGTTCAACAGGGGCATGCAATTACAATTCTTGATCTAATAATTCACAGCAGGGCCCATTGCTGCACCCACCAAGAGTAACTGTCAGGGCTTACAGTGTTGTGGCACCAGCACCACCATCAAAGGCCCAATTTTTACTACCACTGTTCAACAATTATATGTAATTACAATTCCTGATATAATAGTTGACAGCAGGGCGTTCCAGCACCAACCAAGAGTAACTGTGAGTGCTTACTGTGTTGTGCCAACACCAACAACTAAGGGGCCTATTTCTGCAGAGTATATACGGCAGGTCCCTACTTTCAAACATCCAACTTACAAACGACTCCTACTTGCAAACGCAAGAAGACAACAGGAAGTGAGAGGAAATCTACCCCTAGAAAGGAAAATTCTCTCCTGTAAGAATTAATATGGGAGAAAGGTGTCTCCTCTGTACTGATGCTTTATCACCAATCCTTGTTTCAAGAAAAACACCACATTTCAAAAACAGTTGTCATTGGGACGGAAAGTGAGGTGAAATGTTCTGAACAGGGGCACAGACAGCAAAACAAATGTTACAGGGGTGATAACCCTTACCTATGTTTTCCAAAAAGTTTAAAAATAGATTTTTGGGCTGGAGCTACACTTAAACAATGTACCTGTTCAAAATTACAAACAGATTCTACATAAGAACAAACCTACAGTCCCTGTCTTGTATGCACCGCCTGTATACGGCTGTTCAGATTATATAGGGCCTTTTTTATTTTATGTGCGGGGTTCCCCTTAATATCCATACAAGACCCAAAGGGGCTGGTAATGGGCTGGGGTGGGGGGGGGGGTCATGGGGTAGCTATGCCATTTTTCTTAAAGATTTTCATCCATATTACCGGGACCAGACATTACATTAAAGCCGCAAGCAGTTTTAAATGGCTTTTTTTTCCTTTAGAAGTGTCATTTTGTGCAGGGACAGTTCTAAACACGGGAAACACGTGGCACTTCACAGGCATACTTTAGACACCCCCCAGGTACGATATTTAAAGGAATATTTGACTTTTTTTTTTCACTTTATGCATCATTAAAATGACTGCTCCCGAAAAACGACCGTTTTTAAAACTTCTTTTTGCATTGATACATGTCCCCTGGTGCAGAACCCGGGTTCCCAAACCCTTTTTAGGACAATAACATGCATAATAGTCGTTATAATTAGCACTTTTGAATTCGAACGTTCGCATCCATTGTATTTAATAGGGTTCTAATGTTCGTACGAACTTTCGGTCCGTTCGCGGGTTCTGGTGCGAACCGAACCCGGGGGTGTTCGGCTCATCACTATACAGCACCTTTTAAAAAAATGAAAACCATTTGATCACACCGATTTTGGTGTGATCAAATGCTTTTAAGGGCAGAGGAGGGATCTAGGGGCTTATATACCCCAGATTTCTCCATGAAGAGTTTCTGCCACATGCCTATTGCTGTCACAAGGGATGTTTACATTCCTTGTGACAGCAATAAAAGTGACCAAAGAAAAAACAAATTAAAACCACAGTGTAAAAAATCTAATAAAATAATAATCGGTCCCAAGCGCACGCAAACAGCGATCATCCCACACATTTAAGGTATCATCTTGAACGCCAGATCATGGGCAGTAATTCTAGCACCAGACCTTCTGTGTAAATTTAAAGTGATAACCTGTAAAGGCTCTTAAAGCGTTGCATATGGATAGAAAAATTTACGTTGTTTGTCGCTGATGCACAGGCGTGCACAATTTTAAAGTATGACATGCTTGATATCCATTTACTCAGCATAACATCCTATTTGTTACCTAAAAAATTGGGTTATATTTTATGTTTTTTTTTGCATTAAAATTTTAAAAAAGTGTATTTTTCCCCCCTAAAAAATTGCATTCCAAAAACCGCTGCACAAATACCGTGTGGCAAATAAAAACGGCAAGACCCACCAATTTATTCTCTCAGCATCTGCTATAAAAAAACACGTATATAATGTTTGGGGTTCTAAGAAATGTGCCAGAAAAAGGCCAGGGGGTCAAGATGGTGAGGATAGTCATGTGACATTAGTGTGCACAAAAGAGGCAGGTCACTTAATACGGCCCCTTCTAAATACAGTCTACATTGTGATAACTCTTATATATATGGGAAGTGTAACTGGCAGAGAATTTGGGCAGCTGTGCCTGTTGGGTGCATCCCAACACCTTCTTGTTATTCCGTGACAGTGTATATTGATTTCATTTATCAGCCTGTTATGCAGCTTCCCATAAAGCTAATAATAAATGAGAAGTATCCTTTTCCTCTGACACTATTATTGTAGAAGCGACAAGCTCCAGGATTTCTTCTAAATGTCTGATAATAGCTCCCACACAGCCAGCGAGTTCTTATCACGCCATGTTATAAGTGCGTTGGTTCCAGAGCATTTGTTCTTCTAAGTTGTGAAAGTGACATATTAAATCCCATTAAAGGTTTTCACTAAGCTAAGCGTTCACACCTGTTCCATCGTACGTTGAAAGCCTCTGACAATTTTACAGCTGTGTCACCTGCTTTATTCTCATTGCATAAAACTGGTATAGATCATACCCCGGGTCCCTCTCTCTACAGCTGGGAAATGTGCTAAAATTTCATAAGATAGGATATGAAAAAGAACATTTTATTTAATCCTATTACTGTATTTACCATTCCACGGCTTAACTGCACTGTAAAAAAACCTCTACCTTACAAAATCTTTTTTTCCCCATCTCTTCATTGTACAGTCCTTGAGATGGAATATTTGGGAAATCATTATTCTGGCTTAGATATAATTAAACATGTTAACATGTATCTGTAGCGACCTCACCTCTCACTCCCTCCTTCTCTATCAATGTCAATGGCTCTCATCTAGGGGACCAGGGAGGAGAGTGTGACGCACCACCAGCTCACATCCTCTAGTGTGTAGAGGTGTGAGCAATAACCAATTACCTTCGGGCCTGTGCCCCTGTCCAGAGCCAAAACCTCCCTTGAGAATGACCTTTAACGCCCAGAAAGCCAAGTTCCACACCATTGAAAGTCCAACACTTATTTATTCTTTTAGAGCAATAAATAGTCATTTTAGAGCAGACTGGTTAGACAACGAACAGACAAGGTGAAGAGGAAGGTCCAGGCACAAGCATGAACTTGTTACGCTCCTGTCTCAGTGCGCGCAAACAGGCTTGGCGCACGGTCACTGCCATCGACCGTGAGGGTGGTCGCTGCCACCGACCGGGTGAATTGGACTTCAGGTCTCTGCCACCGACCTGGGTGTCAGTTGGGTCGCTGCCACCGACCATGAGAACGTGGACTACCTTCTTGAGATGCGGCCCCTGTCAGGGGAGTCATCCATCCGGACGGTCACCAGAGGCCTCCGCCGTCACCAGCCAATGCTGCGCTGGATCTCCGGGAAGGTCACTTCTCTGGTCCCCCTCTCCCTAGATTCGGGTGTCCAATACCGGAGGACACCATATGAATCCTCCATCCCTTGCGGGACCCAGTCGAAGGTACTGCGCCCCAGGCCTCCAGAGAGTACCTCACCCCAGACTAAAGGTGTCTGCGGTGGAATCGCAGCTCCATCCCCGGGCCGAGGGCGCCCGGAGACCACCAGCATTCACACCCAGGCTGAAGGTGCCTGGGCGTGGACCCCGAGCAGAAGATGTCCGCCCCTTTTATCCCCTCTCCCAGCATGCACAGCAGGTTCCCTGCCCTGCTGTACTACTGCTGCGAGAGGACAAAAAGGGTACAGACTTACAATGGTGGTTCAACCCCGGCCTATGGCGACAGCGCCACCTATAGGCCGCAGGGAAGTGGACACCACTGATATCCTCCACTGGCATAAATTGGTCCATGAACCCTAACAATTGCTGCATCTGAGCCTGTTATCACCCAGATGCCTCCCCTAAATTTAACCACCCGCTACATATCTAAACGCAAGAAGAAAGATGTAACATATTGGGATTTATTTTCTAGAGCTGCAAAATCAGACTCACTTCTGCATAGAAACCAACCAGCTTTTATCCTCAGCTTGTTCAATTAAAGCAGAGTTACGCCTAAATTTTTTATTTAAAGTCAGCAGCTACAAATACTGTAGCTGCTGACTTTCAAAATAAGGACAATTATCTGTCCAGGGCGCCTGCGATGTCCTCACCCGAAGCCGACCCGTCCCCTTAGCTCCGGGCGACGTTTAAAAAATTCTACAGCTTTTCTTGTGAGAAAAAAAAAATTCTACAGCTTGCATGTTTTGAGTTACAGAGGAGGTCTAGAGCTAGAATTATTGCTCTCGCTCTAACGATCGGGGTGATACCTCACATGTGTGGCGTGAACACCGATTTCATATGCGGGCGCTACTCACGTATGCGTTCGCTTCTGCACGCGAGCTCGGCGGGACAGGGCTCGTTTAAAAAAAGGTTTTATTATTATTTATTTTACCTTTTATTTTTCATTTTTACACTGTTCTTTGTGTCACTTGACAGGACCTCTTAAATGTGAGATCTGGGGTCAAAAAGACCTCAGATCTCATATTTAATCTAAAATGCAATAAAAAATAAATAAATTAAATAAAACAAAAGTCCCTTTAAGAGCTATGGAAGTGATGTTTTGACGTCGCTTCTGCCCTGCAATGGTATGGAGACAGATGGGGACTAGTGATGAGCCGAACACCCCCGGGTTCGGTTCGCACCAGAACCCGCGAACGGACCGAAAGTTCGTACGAACATTAGAACCCTATTAAATACAATGGATGCGAACGTTCGAATTCTAAAGTGCTAATTATAACGACTATTATGCATGTTATTGTCCTAAAAAGGGTTTGGGAACCCGGGTTCTGCACCAGGGGACATGTATCAATGCAAAAAGAAGTTTTAAAAACGGTCGTTTTTCGGGAGCAGTCATTTTAATGATGCATAAAGTGAAAAAAAAAAGTCAAATATTCCTTTAAATATCGTACCTGGGGGGTGTCTAAAGTATGCCTGTGAAGTGCCACGTGTTTCCCGTGTTTAGAACTGTCCCTGCACAAAATGACACTTCTAAAGGAAAAAAAAGCCATTTAAAACTGCTTGCGGCTTTAATGTAATGTCTGGTCCCGGTAATATGGATGAAAATCTTTAAGAAAAATGGCATAGCTACCCCATGACCCCCCCCCCCCCTACCCCAGCCCATTACCAGCCCCTTTGGGTCTTGTATGGATATTAAGGGGAACCCCGCACATAAAATAAAAAAGGCCCTATATACTCTGAACAGCCGTATACAGGCGGTGCATACAAGACAGGGACTGTAGGTTTGTTCTTATGTAGAATCTGTTTGTAATTTTGAACAGGTACATTGTTTAAGTGTAGCTCCAGCCCAAAAATCTATTTTTAAACTTTTTGGAAAACATAGGTAAGGGTTATCACCCCTGTAACATTTGTTTTGCTGTCTGTGCCCCTGTTCAGAACATTTCACCTCACTTTCCGTCCCAATGACAACTGTTTTTGAAATGTGGTGTTTTTCTTGAAACAAGGATTGGTGATAAAGCATCAGTACAGAGGAGACACCTTTCTCCCATATTAATTCTTACAGGAGAGAATTTTCCTTCCTAGGGGTAGATTTCCTCTCACTTCCTGTTGTCTTCTTGCGTTTGCAAGTAGGAGTCGTTTGTAAGTTGGATGTTTGAAAGTAGGGACCTGCCGTATATACTCTGCAGAAATAGGCCCCTTAGTTGTTGGTGTTGGCACAACACTGTAAGCACTCACAGTTACTCTTGGTTGGTGCTGGAACGCCCTGCTGTCAACTATTATATCAGGAATTGTAATTACATATAATTGTTGAACAGTGGTAGTAAAAATTGGGCCTTTGATGGTGGTGCTGGTGCCACAACACTGTAAGCCCTGACAGTTACTCTTGGTGGGTGCAGCAATGGGCCCTGCTGTGAATTATTAGATCAAGAATTGTAATTGCATGCCCCTGTTGAACAGGGGCTGAAAAATTGGGCCTTTCGTGGTGGTGGTGGTGGTGGTGGTGTTGCCACAACACTGTAAGCCCTCAGAGTTACTCTTGGTGGGTGCAGGAATGGGCCCTGCTGTGAATTATTAGATCAAGAATTGTAATTACATGCCCCTTTTGAACAGGGGCTGAAAAATTGGGCCTTAGGCACTGGTGGCACAACACTGCAACCCCTCACAGATACTGTACTTGGAGCACAGCAATGAGCCCTGTTGCAAAGTATTGCTTCAAAAATTGTAATTACACGCCCCTGTTAAACAGGGGCTGAAAAATTGGGCCTTAGGCACTGGTGGCACAACACTGCAACCCCTCACAGATACTGTACTTGGAGCACAGCAATGAGCCCTGTTGCAAAGTATTGCTTCAAAAATTGTAATTACACGCCCCTGTTAAACAGGGGCTGAAAAATTGGGCGTTAGGCACTGGTGGCGGCACCCATAAACAAAAATGATCTTCCAAGCTATCATCATCAATCGTATCATTGAGGACTCGGAGGAGGAGGATAGCCAGTCAACATAACAGCACAGGCACTCAGCATCAGCATCAGTCTTGAAGGGATGTGACATGTTAAAATCAATTAGTCTGTTATATCAGCATCAGGTGTGTGGTACCTGGTGGTGATCCAAGACTTGTTCATCTTGATGAAAGTCAGTCGATCAACCGAGTCGGTGGACAGGCGCACCCTGTGATCCGTGACAAATCCTCCAGCAGCACTGAATGTGCGTTCCGAAAGAACGCTGGATGCAGGACAGGCCAGTAGCTCAATTGCATACTGTGCAAGCTCTGGCCAGTGATCCATCCTCAAGACCCAGTAAGCCAGAGGATTTTCAGTGGGGAAGGTGTCCAAGTCTGACCTTGCCCCTAGATATTCCTGCACCATGTTTATCAGACGCTGGCGATGGTTGCTGGAACCGATCATACTTTGGGGCTGCGGACTAAAGAATTGTCTGAACGCATCGGTCAGACGGCCACCTTCCCCACCGCTCCTTCTTTGACTGGCCGAAACCTCAGCAACTCGTTGTCCAGGACCAGGAGTTTGTAACCTCCCAGTCTCTGGGAACGCGTTGCACAGACCTTTCTGCAAGGCCTCCCGGAGTTGTCTCATCCTCTGCTCCCTCTGCGACGGTAACATAAGGTCCGCAACCTTACCCTTGTACCGTGGATCAAGGAGAGTGGCCAGCCAGTAATGGTCCCTCTCCTTGATCCGAAGAATACGAGGATCCTTCCGCAGACTTTGCAGGATCAGGGAGGCCATGCAGCGTAGGTTAGCTGAGGCATTCGGTCCGGAGTCCTCTGGGTCACTAGGGACGACATGATCCGCAGCCACCTCCTCCCAGCCACGTACAAGTCCACGGGTTTCTTGGGACTGTAAATCATCCCTAAAAGACTGCTGCTGTTGATGCTGCTGAGTGCCAGGCTCCACCTCCATGCTGACACAATCCTCCTCCTCCTCCTCCTCCTCGTCCTCTTCCTGTGCGATGGGTGGGACAGAAGGAACACTGTCTGGGTAAAGGGGGCCTTGAGAGGCAAGGAAGTCCTCCTCTTCCTGCCTCTGTTCTGCCTCAAGTGCCCTGTCCATTATTCCACGCAGCGTGTGCTCCAACAGGTGGACAAGAGGTACAGTGTCACTGATGCATGCACTGTCACTGCTCACCATCCTCGTGGCCTCCTCAAATGGTGCCAGGACAGTGCATGCATCCCTGATCATGCCCCACTGGCGTGGAGAAAAAAAACCAAGCTCCCCTGACCCTGTCCTGGTGCCGTAGTCGCACAGGTACTCATTGATGGCCCTCTGCTGCGTGTGCAGCCGCTGCAGCATGGCCAAAGTTGAGTTCCACCTGGTGGGCATGTCACATATAAGGCGGTTCTTGGGCAGGTTCAACTCCTTTTGCAGCTCAGCCAGGCGAGCACTGGCATTATAAGATCTGCGGAAATGCACACAGACTTTCCTGGCCTGCCTCAGGACATCCTGTAAGCCCGGGTACCTGCCCAAGAACCGCTGCACCACCAGGTTAAGGACGTGAGCCACACAGGGCACATGGGTCAGTTGTCCCTGTCGGAGGGCGGAGAGGAGGTTGGTGCCATTGTCGCAAACCACCATTCCTGGCTTAAGCTGGCGTGGCGTCAACCACCTCTCGGCCTGGCCCTGCAGAGCAGACAGGACCTCTGCCCCAGTGTGGCTTCTGTCCCCCAAACACACCAGCGCAAGCACGGCATGGCATCTTTTTGCCTGCGTACTTGCGTAGCGCCTTGAACGCCTACGGAGCACCGCTGGTTCAGAGGACAAAGCACAGGAAGAGGCCATGGAGGAAGAAGAAGAGGAGGGGGTGGAGGAGAGAGGTGTGTCACAACCAGTAGTAGCATTTTGGAGGCGTGGCGGTGGAACAACCTCCAACACTACTGCACCTTGTCCTGCATCCTTCCCAGCTGCCAAAAGAGTGACCCAATGGGCCGTGAAAGAAAGGTAACGTCCCTGTCCATGCCTGCTGGACCATGAGTCAGCGGTAATATGCACCTTACCGCTGACCGCCCTGTCCAGCGAGGCCAAGACATTGCCTTCCACATGCCGGTAGAGAGCCGAAATAGCCTTCCGTGAGAAAAAGTGGCGTTTGGGAACCTGCCACTGAGGAACCGCACATTGCACAAACTCACGGAAGGGGGCCGAGTCTACCAACTGAAAAGGCAGCAGTTGAAGCGCTAGCAATTTAGCCAAGCTAGCATTCAACCGCTGGGCATGTGGATGGCTGGGAGTGAACTTCTTTCGACGGTCCAGCAGCTGGGGCAGGGAAATTTGCCTGCTAGAATCGGACGTCGGTGTACTGCTAGCAGAGTGGCCGCAAGTACTTGGCTGTGACACACCTAATTCTACACCTTCATTCCTCTCAGTGCATGTTTCAGAGAGGACTGAAGTTATAGTGGGGTTGGAGATCCCAGCTGATGCGGTGCAAGGAGAGGTCCGCTTTGTTCTTTGGTGTGGGTCTTTGAGGTAGGCTTGCCAACGAGCTGCATGGCAGGTCAACATATGTCTGGTCAGGCATGTGGTACCCAAGCGGCTGATGTTTTGGCCACGCGATATACGCTTGAGACATATGTTGCAAACAGCAGCTGTGCGATCTGATGCACTAGCCTCAAAAAAGGCCCACACCAAAGAACTTTTTGAATGACGGGCAGAGGCAGCGCCCTGCACAGGCGGAGCTCTGCGGTGTGATTCCGTCGGTGTACTGCCCTTACGCTGGCCACCAAAGGGCATCCTGCCTCGTTGGAGATGTGCCTCCTCCTCATCCTCCTCCTCCTCCTCTCTCCTATTAGGCACCCACGTGGAGTCAGTGACCTCATCATCCCCTCCCTCCTCATCACTGGAGCCAATCTGGCAGTATGCTGCAGCTGCTGGAACATGACTGCCAGATTGGTGTCCTTCTTGAGCATCCCCTCTGTCTGCTCTCACGCTACTGCCTTCCTCTAGCTGGGTTTCATCATCAGACCCTTAGAAGCGCTGGGCATCCTCCTGGAGCATGTACCCAACACTGTGCTCAAACAGTTCGGGGGACTCCTCAGGAGGAGGACATGGTGGGTCTAGGGAAGGAGTGACTGATGATGAGTCTGACATTGATACCAGGGAAGAGGACGCTTTGGCAGCTGCTTTGCCAGTACCCTGAGCCTGGGTGAGAGAGGATGAGGAGGAGGAGGAGGGCTTGGTCATCCACTCTACCAAGTCTTCGGCATGATGTGGCTCAACATGTCCAGCTGCCGAAAAGAAGGACAAGCGTGTCCCATGGCCATGTGCTGATGACAATGCACCGCGTCCACGACCAGCACTGTTGCCCCCAGACACAGAGCCTGCTTGCCCTCTTTTATTGCCTCCTGACTGTCTGCCTCTCCTTGTTTGCCTTCCAGACATTCTAATGGATGGCCTGCAGGGAGATGGGAAAAAAAGCAATAAGGGCTACCTTCAGATGTCCTTCTCTGTCCCTTTACTTAAGGATTTCTAAATATAGTTGAGGATGATTGCTTTCGCACAGAATAGCACAATGACAATTTCCCTGACTGTCCAAAAAACAAGGATTTCAAAGATGGTTGATGAGGAATGCTTTAGCACAGTATAGCACAAGGAGAATTTCCCTCACTGTCCTTCCCTGTCCCTACAAACAAGGTTTAGCACAGTAAAACACACTGACACTCTCCCTACCTATAGTTTTCTGTCCCTATAAAAAATGTTTTTTTAAAGATGGTTGATGAGGAATGCTTTAGCACAGTATAGCACAATGAGAATTTCCCTCACTGTCCTTCCCTGTCCCTACAAACAAGGTTTAGCACAGTAAAACACACTGACACTCTCCCTACCTATAGTTTTCTGTCCCTATAAAAAATGTTTTTTTAAAGATGGTTGATGAGGAATGCTTTAGCACAGTATAGCACAATGAGAATTTCCCTCACTGTCCTTCCCTGTCCCTACAAACAAGGTTTAGCACAGTAAAACACACTGACACTCTCCCTACCTATAGTTTTCTGTCCCTATAAAAAACGTTTTTTTAAAGATGGTTGATGAGGAATGCTTTAGCACAGTATAGCACAATGAGAATTTCCCTCACTGTCCTTCCCTGTCCCTACAAACAAGGTTTAGCACAGTAAAACACACTGACACTCTCCCTACCTATAGTTTTCTGTCCCTATAAAAAATGTTTTCTTAAAGATGGTTGATGAGGAATGCTTTAGCACAGTATAGCACAATGAGAATTTCCCTCACTGTCCTTCCCTGTCCCTACAAACAAGGTTTAGCACAGTAAAACACACTGACACTCTCCCTACCTATAGTTTTCTGTCCCTATAAAAATTTTTTTTTAAAGATGGTTGATGAGGAATGCTTTAGCACAGTATAGCACAATGAGAATTTCCCTCACTGTCCTTCCCTGTCCCTACAAACAAGGTTTAGCACAGTAAAACACACTGACACTCTCCCTACCTGTAGTTTTCTGTCCCTATAAAAAATGTTTTTTTAAAGATGGTTGATGAGGAATGCTTTAGCACAGTATAGCACAATGAGAATTTCCCTCACTGTCCTTCCCTGTCCCTACAAACAAGGTTTAGCACAGTAAAACACACTGACACTCTCCCTACCTATAGTTTTCTGTCCCTATAATTTTTTTTTTTTTTAAAGATGGTTGATGAGGAATGCTTTAGCACAGTATAGCACAATGAGAATTTCCCTCACTGTCCTTCCCTGTCCCTACAAACAAGGTTTAGCACAGTAAAACACACTGACACTCTCCCTACCTATAGTTTTCTGTCCCTATAATTTTTTTTTTTTTAAAGATGGTTGATGAGGAATGCTTTAGCACAGTATAGCACAATGAGAATTTCCCTCACTGTCCTTCCCTGTCCCTACAAACAAGGTTTAGCACAGTAAAACACACTGACACTCTCCCTACCTATAGTTTTCTGTCCCTATAAAAAATGTTTTTTTAAAGATGGTTGATGAGGAATGCTTTAGCACAGTATAGCACAATGAGAATTTCCCTCACTTTCCTTCCCTGTCCCTACAAACAAGGTTTAGCACAGTAAAACACACTGACACTCTCCCTACCTATAGTTTTCTGTCCCTATAAAAATTATTTTTTTTAAAAATGGTTGATGAGGAATGCTTTAGCACAGTATAGCACAATGAGAATTTCCCTCACTGTCCTTCCCTGTCCCTACAAACAAGGTTTAGCACAGTAAAACACACTGACACTCTCCCTACCTATAGTTTTCTGTCCCTATAAAAAATTTTTTTTTTAAAGATGGTTGATGAGGAATGCTTTAGCACAGTATAGCACAATGAGAATTTCCCTCACTGTCCTTCCCTGTCCCTACAAACAAGGTTTAGCACAGTAAAACACACTGACACTCTCCCTACCTATAGTTTTCTGTCCCTATAAATTTTTTTTTTTTTAAAGATGGTTGATGAGGAATGCTTTAGCACAGTATAGCACAATGAGAATTTCCCTCACTGTCCTTCCCTGTCCCTACAAACAAGGTTTAGCACAGTAAAACACACTGACACTCTCCCTACCTATAGTTTTCTGTCCCTATAAAAATTTTTTTTTAAAGATGGTTGATGAGGAATGCTTTAGCACAGTATAGCACAATGAGAATTTCCCTCACTGTCCTTCCCTGTCCCTACAAACAAGGTTTAGCACAGTAAAACACACTGACACTCTCCCTACCTATAGTTTTCTGTCCCTATAAAAAATTTTTTTTTAAAGATGGTTGTTGAGGAATTCTTTAGCACAGTATAGCACAATGAGAATTTCCCTCACTGTCCTTCCCTGTCCCTACAAACAAGGTTTAGCACAGTAAAACACACTGACACTCTCCCTACCTATAGTTTTCTGTCCCTATAAAAAATGTTTTTTTAAAGATGATTGATGAGGAATGCTTTAGCACAGTATAGCACAATGAGAATTTCCCTCACTGTCCTTCCCTGTCCCTACAAACAAGGTTTAGCACAGTAAAACACACTGACACTCTCCCTACCTATAGTTTTCTGTCCCTATAATTTTTTTTTTTTTAAAGATGGTTGATGAGGAATGCTTTAGCACAGTATAGCACAATGAGAATTTCCCTCACTGTCCTTCCCTGTCCCTACAAACATGGTTTAGCACAGTAAAACACACTGACACTCTCCCTACCTATAGTTTTCTGTCCCTATAATTTTTTTTTTAAAGATGGTTGATGAGGAATGCTTTAGCACAGTATAGCACAATGAGAATTTCCCTCACTGTCCTTCCCTGTCAGTACAAACAAGGTTTAGCACAGTAAAACACACTGACACTCTCCCTACCTATAGTTTTCTGTCCCTATAAATTTTTTTTTTTAAAGATGGTTGATGAGGAATGCTTTAGCACAGTATAGCACAATGAGAATTTCCCTCACTGTCCTTCCCTGTCCCTACAAACAAGGTTTAGCACAGTAAAACAGACTGACACTCTCCCTACCTATCCTTCTCTTTCCCTAAACTAAAGGAATCCAGGTTAAGCAAGAAAAAAAAATGTCACTGTCCCTGCCTATGCTTCTCTTTCCCTGCTCCGGAACACACTACACTAGGCCGCCGTGCTGGCGGCCTTTTATAGTGTGGGGCGTGTACTAAACACCCTCAGCAATAATTGGCCACAGGCATCCTGCCTGTGGCCAATCATTGCTCTCCTCGCTGCCGGCGCTGTGATTGGCCAAGCATGCGGGGTCACAGTGCATGCTTGGCCAATCACAGCGCCTGGATGACACTGCGATGGCGTAGTGCATTGTGGGCCGCGAATTAGGCGCGAACGGCCCAAATCGTTCGTTGTTCGGCGAACGATCGAACAGCCAATGTTCGAGTCGAACGTACGTTCGACTCGAACACCGAGCTCATCCCTAATGGGGACCATCTTCCCCTCACTCAGCTTCATACCAAGCCACGGAAAGGACGCAATCGACTCCGCTGCTGCCGACGGCTCCGGTAACCGGTGGAGGGCACCAGGGAGCGGATAAAAGTGATCTTGCAGCGAATCCGCCACATCTTTTATCTGAAAGCAGATCACCTGCTGAAGCTAACTGCTGCCATAGCAACAATATCCCTTTTCAAAGTACTGATATACAACGATGGCGGGCGGTCCGTAAGTGGTTAACCTTCATGTAATCTATGCGTGAATCTATGCACGAAGGTAAAAAACCTTCTGTGTGCCAGCCCCCCCCCCCAATACTTGCACAAGCCCCCTCTCGATCCAGAAATTTCCACAAGAGCCTTGCCTTTCCAGGGACTCGCACTTCTGATTGGCTTTTTGCAGCATTGGCTCCCGCTGCTGTCAATCACAGCCAGTGAGCCAATCGGGAAACAAAAGGGGCGGGGCCACACCTTGGATCTGTGTGTGTGATTTGACACACAGTGCTGTGGCACGGGAGCGTGCCTGCTTGGGTGCCCCCACAGCAAGCTGCTTGCTGTGGGGGCACCCGGCAGGAGGGAGGGGCCAGGAGTGACGGGACCTGAGAAGAGAAGGATCAGGGTTGCTCTGTGCAAAACCACTGCAACAGAATAGGTAAGTTTAACATGTTTGTTATTTAAAAAAAAAAGAAATCATGGATTTAATATCGCTTTAAATGATTTAATAATAAATACAGAACTGCATTCATTTGAGTCTTTTATATCTACCTAGTTTAGCTCTCAGCATGCACAGATGGTAGGAGGTGGTTAGGCTTCTCGCATTACATTGCAGAAAGTACTTTAATTATAGCAACAATGGCCCCGGCTAAGGAGTTTTTTTATCCAGAATGTGCAACAGGCCCTCTTTTCCAATATTATTTCCTACAACGATCAGATCATAACCTCAAAAACTTTCTTAACTTCCAAGAGATTGTTTTTAAGCCTGAAATTGTATAAACAGTTCTACGCAATGAGCAATATGTTTATAGACATCTGTGCTCCCATTATCCGGGCCATATGGTATGTTCTCCGTTCTTTATTTCCTTTTTTGTCATCTCCTGACAAATTCATAATGTGTCTTATGACGGATAATTTTGTTACAAGTAAGCAATGATTTGTTCCAGCAGCTCTGAAAATATCATAATACACAGAAAGCAAAGTGTCATCGGGGGTGAAGGAAACGGGGTAAAACAGACTGTGCGCTTTTCCTCTAATAAGACTGTAGAGAGAAATGTCAGGTGTTCCGTAGAACTTCGAAACATCTGCTGCCGAATTGAAGAAACAAAGAAACTGTCTAATGTCTACATTTTAGCAGAACATTTCAACATTGGCTGCTCGCTTATTTTTGAAGTGGAACTCCAGGCAAACATTTTTTTGTCCATCCTATCCTAATGCCGCGTACACACGACCGTTTTTCATGACGAGAAAAATGCAATTTTTTAATTTGGTCAATAAAAATGATCGTGTGTGGGCTCCAGAGCATTTTTCACAACGTGAAAAATGGGCATTAAAAATTTGGAACATGCTCTAATTTTTCTCGTCGTTTTTCACGTTGTTGTTTTTCTCTTCATGAAAAACGGCCGTGTGTAGGCTTTAAAGACGTGAAAAAAACGTGCATGCTCAGAAGCAAGTAATGAGACGGGAGCGCTCGTTTTGGTAAAACTAGCGTTCGTAATGGAGATAGCACATTCATCACGCTGTAACGTACTGAAGAGCACGAGGCTGAAAAGCGCGAATCGTCTCTCACCAAACTTTACTAACACAAGGATCAGCAAAAGCAGCCCAAAGGGTGGCGCCATCCGAATGGAACTTCCCCTTTATAGTGCCGTCGTACATTTCATACCGCGCTTTGCTCGAGCATTTTTTTCATGATCTTGTGTAGGCAAGGCAGGCTTGAGAAGAATCACGTTGAGAAAAACGTTGTTTTTTTCAATGACATTAAAAACGGTCGTGTGTACGCGGCATAAGATTTACACAGCACGGCCCTGTCTGGAGATATCATTTTTTTCCACGTACAGGTCTTGCCTCTCCCCCAGCCTGGGACTGGACAATCAAAGGAGAAGCAGCAGACTGATAGGCTCATCTTTCTGTCTGTTTTTACCCCTATAAAAAGTTTTACAAATCTTGCTCAAAGTTTGCGAATTTGCTTCAAACTTTATTGAAGTGTATGGGGTGGGGGTTCTTTTGTTTAATTTGGCTATTTATAAGTAGCGCTACTTCAGTAGGAGCCGCTGGATTTTTGGCCATTCCTTCACAAACACAGCCAAGCAACATGAATTTTACTGCTCTCTCGCAGGCTCAAAGATTGGTCCAGGAGAAGTTTCTTTTGTTTTTGTTTATTTAGGGCAGTGGTCTCCAAACTGCGGCCTGGGGGCCGGATGCTTGCCTTTATCGGGCCCTTGGGGCACTATTCCTCCCACTGATATAAGACACTATTCTACCAACTAACATCAACAGTGGGGCACCATTTCCCCCACTGACACAAACAATGGGGCACTATTCCTCCCAAAGATACCAACAATGGGGGAATTTTCCCTCTCCTTAATACTAAATGTGATGATGTTTACTCCCGCAGATGGCAGGAAAATTTTCACTCCCGCTGACCACAGTCAGCCCCCCCTAAATTCTAAAGGGCAAAAAAATGTCCCTTTGATTAGAAAGTTAAATGACCCCTGATTTAGGGGATAAACTTAGATGGGGAAGTGGGAAGCATGGGATGCCCGGAACTGTACAACTTGAAGGGAATCTTGAGGACTTGTTAATCCATCTCGCTGCTAGGTATTAACATCAACAACGCTGTCCACCTGTAGGAATATTGGTACAACAAAAACTGTGACAAAAAGTTCCAACTGGAGAATCCAGATTCCTTGGAGAAATGCTAATGCACCTGACTGCTACGGACCCAAACTAGAGGTGTGGCTCCTGATAGCTTTGTACTAGCACTCGGCTGTCCCTTGTTTATGGACAAGTAAAGTATTGCACCTTGCTGCCCCCTCTATCCAGACTTGGCGTGGGGTTTGGTGAAAGCAGAAATTACTCACTCAGCCCCTTTTTTCGTGAATCCTAAAGATCAGAGGCGGCTGCACAGGCTTTCTGCTACACAGGCTGGACCTTATCTGTCAGGATGGCTTCAGCTAAGCCTAACTGAGGCTGGCAAAGGGGTGAGATTTTTAGTTGCTCCTTCTTTCTTTCACCCGTTCTCCCTCTCTTGTCCTGCCTTCTGCCCAGAAACAGAGCCCAAAGGACTATGACTAAAACTAAATCAAAATTTGATGCCATAATTATTAACACTGGTGCAGCAGCGGGGGTGTTAGTGGAGCCTTAATTTATAAGACATGGTTATTTCCCTTTAAAAAAAAAAGCCATCTGTGTCTTCTTGGAAATTGATGGAGAATTTACACTTGGCTTAAGGAGAGGATCAATCTGCCGGAGTCTGGAAAAATAAATAGGTTTCTGGTTCCTAATTAGAGCAGATAATTCATCTTATTAAATGCTCTGATAAATGTATACTGGCAATATTTTTACTGCAGAAAATTAATTTACATAGACACAGATTTGCTCTTAAAGGATTAAATAATTTGGGAAGGGAAATCTGGTGGAGCTAGATGTTGATTTTTTTTTTAGAACCGTCAGAACATTGAGGGCCAGCTCACACCAGAACGTGGCCCAGGAAACCCGCGTTTCGTGCTTGTTTCTGGCACCGCGTTCAAAACACACTACACTTGCAATCTACAGCAGGCGTCAGTGTTAACATAATGACACCCCAAACACAGTGCATTTGTCTGCACCAGCTCTCATGGTACAGCAGTACCATACAATCTGGTTGCTGTGTGTTTTGTAAAGTTGTGCATGCACTACTTTTGGTGCGGTCTGGCACAATTTCAGTAAAAATCACACTGCACCTGGATTTGTGTGTCCCTGTGCAATTCATGTGTGAACTGGCCCGGATGAAAGATGTTTGGTCGCCATCTTTCTATAGATGAGCATGTTGGTTTTACCAAATCTGGATTTTATGAAGCATCATCAGCACAGTTTATGCTGCCTGCAAACTGGAGGACTCTAGCTCTGACTCCGCAAGGGGAATGCTGAACCTCTGCATAAAGTGCTAGGGTCCTTCTTTGCAGGAGGCTGACAAGGGAGAGGCTTTTCTATTTAGGATGTGGCTGCTTTCTAAAGGACTGGAACACTGGGATGTATTTAGTGGATTTAAACTTCACAAGTTCAATTGGGCTTAAAAAAGAACCTACCCTTCAGGACAAAGTACTTGGAGTGGTTGAAGGCACTGAAACTTTAGGTGAACAGAACTTACTGTTTGAATTTGATTTTGTACCAGCTGTACTGGTGGTGAGACAACTGGGCAATCATGTGGTATATGGGCCGCTTCCATATGCCGAGAAAACACTACAGAAATCTCAGGAAGTAACAGCAATGTTTAAGGTCTAAAGTTTTAGAGTTCAAAAAGCTGAATTTTATTCCAAATTTATGTTCAATAAATGAGTCAACACATTTTGGGGACCACACAGCTCACCCTTCATCAGGGCTTTAAGAATGTCTATGTGGACTTTTAGTGATGATGAAAGGGTACTAAGACTCTGCAGGGAGCTTGGTCATGTTCAGCAGCCCTTTGGTACTACACAAATGACAAAGTGACAAAAACGACTTCAGGATAGTCACAGGTTCTCTTGATATTGCACCCCCCCTTTATCTATGTCTAGCACACAGACCCTTTTTTCCTGCCTAACTTCACTTGCAGGAGCAAAGGGCAGACCATGCCACATGCCCCTATCCTCCTGGTATAAGAGGTTAAGCGGTGTTCTTACAATTTTTGGGTCCTGCAGCGAGTTACCTCCCCTCTGTTGGCTCTCGTCCCTAGAATGTAGGGAAAAGTCTGTTCTTCTCCGAAAGAAGGCCAATGTCCAGACAGTGTTTAAACTCCAACAAACAAGTTTATTTTCTCTTGCTTGAACAGATTGCGAAAAAGGTTGAAAGACAGCAATGAGATTAGGTAGGGAGATAGGTTCAGGCTTGCGGCACCCAGTCACCCTATTCTCCACTCAAGCCTGAGTGGGTATTGCTCACCCGGATAGATCCCTCTCACAGTTCTAGCAGCCGGAGTGAAGCACGAACAGTTACTTTGATTTAGTCCCCTTCACGGACGAGCTAGAAGATCCTCTGCCACAGAATCCCTTGGTTACTGAATTAGAACTTTGAAACCCCTGTAGATTATTAGAGACCATTGGTGCCAATGGGGCACACTACAGGAGCTATCTTGCAACTCTCGAATCCTTCCCTCTGATAGGCAACCAGGCCTCTCCGAGACCGTGACTTCCTTTACTGATCCATTGGACAGTTCCTCCCCCAGTTTCCTCTGCTTCAGCGCGGGCCATCCTCCCTAGGGTTCCCTGGGACTCCAGTGGTTGGTATTGTAGACCCAGTTGAAGGTACTGGGCCTCCCTGGAACTCTGTATCCTCGGGCTAAAGGTGCCCGAGCCTCCTCGAACAGTTCACGCACCCCAGGCCTGCAAGGCCAACGGGCACGACTTCGCCACCAGGGGTCCTCCCTGGAATCCCCCCGGCACACCACCACCGATCATGGCGTCTGCCCTTTATGTACCCTCTCCCGGCATGCACAGCAGGCAAAACCCGCCCACCGCACGGCAGCCGAGAGAGGACACCAAATCACACCGCAATGCCACCTGTGGTTCTCCTCAAGACCTGGGCAACAGCGCCACCTGCAGCACCTTCAAGGGGAACTATAGTCCAGGCAACATTACAGCAGAGCAGAGTCCAAACTAAGCAGAATTGGAGAACCTGAGCTAAACTCTTGCTCAGGCTGCCCTTTAAATTTAGAGCATAGCGACCCCAATTTTGGGGGTCCGCTACACATACCCCCTCCTTGAAAAGCCACTGTCCCCAGTGGCTGGAAAAGAGCAGAAATACCCTTCAATCCTGAGTGGGTTCCGGTCTTTTCCAACGATGTACAGTAATTGTTTTAAGATGGTGCCTGAACCAATAACTTGGGAATAGAGTAGGAAGAGAAAGAAGGAGAGCATGTAAAATATACATCACAGTTTGTATAAACACACAATATCACAAATTACAATCCCACCCCTCCTAACATATCTACTCCACCCATTCTCAGATAGAGTTGATTGCAGGTCACCTGCAGAGGGAGAGAAAAGTAAAACACAATGACAATTCTACATCTAAGATAGAAGAAAACCACCTCCCCAGAGAGAGATGATTATCCTCAGATATATACACATTCAGTTTGCATTGCTAAGCCTAGACTCACTAAAATGTACGTAAAACACCACCACCTAGTGGCAACTTGAATCTGTACACTTCACTGCTGCGCGTGGGCATACATATATTTCACATGAACTCTTCATCTTGACCACGACGGTTCTCACTTTGGCCCTGACTAGCCTACCCCATAGTTCAGTAGAGAAGGAAAAAAAAATCATTTTTTTTGCGGAGCTGAGGAGAGAGAGGGGGAAAAAAACAACAACTCTCCAATACCTCAGTTGAGTAGTTTCCCCTGCTGCAAAGGGTAAAGTCATAAGTGAGTTCAGGGCAGGCTTTTCCTGTGAAACGGAATAAAGGAAAAAACATTCACAAGTTCCATTTCACAAGTAGTACTGAGGATCCGGGAGAACAAGAGTCTTCCATTGTTTATCTAGGGTCTCTATAGAGTACACGGTATCCTCTTTCTCCTTGTAGCAAATTACCACACGATCCGCATGGATGTGCCGACCATAACTCCAGTCCTTACGGCACCCCTTGTAATGATCTGCCATGATAACAGAACATTTTAGATACCTGCGGCCTCTGTACACTTCCAAATGATCCCAAATGAAGTCTGCGTACCACCGTTTCCTGTAGGCCTCTATTTCAAAAAGCAACTCTTTTGGAACGTAGGGATACTCCCAACCATATTCCGCAGCAATTTTCCTGTTTAGGAGCCGCTGCAACCGGGCTAAAGGTGGTATGGTCGCCCGATCTCCTGCTCCAGGAAGAACAATAGCATCCGGGGACCTTGTTATTTGAACTGGCTCCAACTTTGGCAAAGGTGGCCGCAAATGCGGACGTCCCTCCGCAGCAGTAGGTGCGGACAACGCAGATGCAGGCAGAGCGGGTGTGGGAAGGACTTCTTCCTTTAGGGTAGGTGCTTCCACTCTAGGTGTAGTTTCCCCAGAGTCCATTGGCGAAATCTCCCTAAGGCTGCGGGGTGAAGTCACTGGAACTTTGTCCCATCCCTTCTTAGTGTAAACTTCATCAATCTCGTTGTCATCCCCCACATCGGACGATGATTCCAGATCGGAGGTGTCATACACCTCTGCCGGCAGATAGTTTGTGGTGGACACAGACACATTGTCCCCAAAAATAGAATGTTTCCACGGGCTGGCTGTCCACGCATCCCCAGTAGTGTGGGGTATAAGCTTCTTTGCTTTCCCCGGCAAACTCAATGTCAGTTCCCCCAGCTTCCTTACCGTCCCCTGACGTGGATCTCCTGGAGGTCCCTCCGGCTTGGAGTTCCGGTTCAGGCAGGCGCTGGGGCAGGCTTAGACCGCGGGATGCCTTAACGTAGCCCACCTTTTGCTTGGCGGGCGGGATGGACGTCTCGGTTGTGGCGGACACAGCATCTGCTCCGGTATCCCCCGATGGCTCTGCTGCAGCTGAGTCATCTCTATCGGCCACGTCCGTGGCAGCCAACGCGGTGCGCGTGGGCTCAACCGTGGGAGCACAGGTTTCCTCCTCGGAAGTGATGACACCTGTGATGTAGTTGATCTGGTAGACACGGGGTTTCTCAGTGGGTTGGTCTACCTCGAAGAGGAACTCTCCACAGGTTGCACACCTTCCAAAAGGCCGTAGCTGCACTGCTAGTCCTTGGCATCTGGGACAGAGCATGCCCAGGGCCTCTGCATCTCTGCAGACATAGAGAGCGAAGCGGCCCCTAGGCTTCAGCCGGATCCCTGTGTCCGTCAGGGGGACAGTGAGGGAAGCAATGTCCATGGTTGGGGTGGTTTGGAACATCCGAGGTCCCGATGTAACAGAAGTCCATGGAGCAGCGGCCATCTTACTTCTCCTCCAATGGCCCAGCTCGTACTGTCCCTTTGGCGCCAATGCGCCACACAAGTTGGCGGGGGCTCCTCCCCCTTTTCTATTGCTGCACGTAGCTCGCGGGCTTTTCTATATTTGAGGCACGCCCACGAACTACGCAGTTAGAAAAGTCCAGTGCAGGCTTTTAACTCCATTTTTCACACAAATGACGCAGCTGCCGATCTCTCACAGAACCACATCATACACGGGGAAAAACACAGTCCAACATCCAGGGGGGGTAGCTGCAAAACATCCCGGACTCAAGCCCCCACGTCTAGAACACAGACCCTTTTTTCCTGCCTACTACCTTCACTTGCAGGAGCAAAGGGCACACCATGCCACATGCCCGTATCCTCCTGGTATAAGAGGTTAAGTGGTGTTCTTGCAATTTTTGGGTCCTGCAGTGAGTTACCTCCCCTCTGTTGGTTCTCGTCCCTAGAATGTGGGGAAAAGTCTATTCTTCCCCGAAAGAAGGTCAATGTCCAGACAGTGTTTAAACTCCAACAAACAAGTTTATTTTCTCTTGCTTGAACAGATTGGGAAAAAGGTTGAAAGACAGCAATGAGATTAGGTAGGGAGATAGGTTCAGGCACACGGCACCCAGTCACCCTATTCTCCACTCAAGCCTGAGTGGGTATTGCTCACCCGGATAGATCCCTCTCACAGTTCTAGCAGCCGGAGTGAAGCTCGAACAGTTACTTCGATTTAGTCCCCTTCATGGACGAGCTAGAAGATCCTCTGCCACAGAATCCCTTGGTTACTGAATTAGAACTTTGTAACCCCTGTAGATTATTAGAGACCATAGGTGCCAATGGGGCACACTACAGGGGCTATCTTGCAACTCACAAATCCTTCCCTCTGATAGGCAACCAGGCCTCTCCGAGACTGTGACTTCCTTTACCGATCCATCGGACAGTTCCTCCCCCGGTTTCCTCTGCTTCAGAGCGGGCCACCCTCCCTCGGGTTCCCTGGGAATCCAGTGGTTGGCATTGTAGACCCAGTTGAAGGTACTGGGCCTCCCTGAAACTCTGTATCCTCGGGCTAAAGGTGCCCGAGCCTCCTCGAACAGTTCACGCACCCCAGGCCTGCAAGGCCAACGGGCGCGACGTCGCCACCAGGGGTCCTCCCTGGAATCCCCCCGGCACACCACCACCGATCATGGCGTCTGCCCTTTATGTACCCTCTCCCGGCATGCACATCAGGCAAAACCTGCCCACCGCACGGCAGCCGAGAGAGGACACCAAATCACACCACAACGCCACCTGTGGTTCTCCTCAAGACCTGGGCAACAGCGCCACCTGCAGGTCAAAGGGAACTATAGTCCAGGCAACATTACAGCAGAGCAGAGTCCAAACTAAGCAGAATTGGAGAACCTGAGCTAAACTATTGCTCAGGCTGCCCTTAAATTTAGAGCATAGCGACCCCAATTTTGGGGGTCCGCTACACATGTATACTTACCTGCAGCATGCTTAACCACTGCTCTGTTTGTCTGTGGATGCTCTGTAAGTCTAACTCTTGTGTAAGCTCTGTTTCAGGCAGTGTCAGAGCTTTCACTAGATTAGTGACCTTCTGCTGTCCTTCACATGACATGAAATGTCTAGGCCTGATAATTAGCCACGTAGGCCAGAGCACTGAATTCTGGGAGGAAGAAGAGAAGGTCCCATGCTCCTCCATACCCAGGCTGCAAATTAATGGAGGGGCAGTGGAGCCATGTGAAGGGGGGATAAACCCTATATGGGCAAAGTGACATTTTCTCTTTAAATATGGCCCCCTCAAGTCAACAATTTTGTATTTTAAGCAGGCAACTGGCATTTTAACTAAAATTTACCCAAATCATTGTACCGTATTTTCCGGCGTATAAGACGACCTTTTATATTTAAAAATATCCCCCAAAAATCGGGGGTCGTCTTAAACGCTGGTATTATATACCTGTATGCAGAGTCAGACTACGGGCATCCATTGTTCAAAAGCCGCGCCTCTTCCTCGTCCTCTTCCGTGATAGGCGGAACACTCAGTTTCCCAGCAGAGCCTGTGTTCAGTGTTCCACCTATCACGGACGTCCTCTCGTCCGAGGCCGAGGCGCGACTTTTGAACAATGGACGCCTGCAGTCTGACTCGGCATGCCAGGGATAATAAGGTATGGAGATCGGCACAGTGAGGTGAGGCATGCAATGGGCACAGTAAGGTGAGGCATGCAATGGGCACAGTGAGGTGAGATATGCAATGGGCACAGTGAGGTGAGGTATGCAATGGGCACAGTGAGGTGAGGTATGCAATGGGCACAGTGAGGTGAGGTATGCAATGGGCACAGTGAGATTTGAAAAAAACTAAATAAAGCCTGTTCCTGTCAGCGGTTATTCCAGTCAGCGGTTGTTCCGGCTACCCCTCAGCTTCTAGACAGACTAGTCGAAAGGGTGTCGTCTTATAAGGTGAGTATATCCCAAAACCAACCTTTTAGCTGGAAAATTAGGGGGTCGTCTTATACGCCCATTCGCTTTATACGCCGGCAAATATGGTAGTTTCACTTTAAGACGTATTTGTTTTCCAGACACCATTGATTGAGTATTATTTTTACTATATAATGGACAATAAAATTATGCTTTTTGGTGCTTTCAAATGTCTAGTCACACAGAAGTGTCTATATTTTTGGTGGTCTCTGTTTTCAAATTCAGTATATTCCCTCTGGCACTAGTACATAAAATTACTTTTAGAAGGTCATGGGGAACGTTAACTGTGGGATTTCGATTTAGAAGCAAGGCACTTAGCGCTTCTCCTCTGAGGCAGAACGTATGTATGCAGGTTAATCAGAGCGCCTACGCTAACCATGCACAACAGTCAGCACTGTTCAAATTCAGTAAACTAGATTAACAAGAATAATGTATAAAGGTGTTAATACATCAAAATAATATTCATGTGTGTGTTGGAATCTTTATTCTTCCTCCAAACAGAAAGAAGTGCAGGAAGAAAACTTAGGTTGATATATTTTAATTATTAAAGCTAAGCTTTGAGCAAATAGCTAAACACAAAAGCTGATCACCCTGCTATACAGGACATCTTGATTCAGGACTTCATTCTTGGCTATACTGCAGCTGAGAAATACACCCTGGTGACCTGGTCTAATCCAGCCTGTGATTAGGCTATAGGGAGACACAACAAACTGACAAGTTCATTCTTAGGCCATGATCAGCTTACCGTACAAAAGGAGCTGTATGTACTTATTCCAGTTGTATTAAAAATTGTTAGCTTGCTGTTTACACTGACATAGGTGCAACGGTCATTCTCATACATTATACTGATAACAGGCTCTGCTTAAAGCTTGTTTAAGGTAAATTTTGGATTGGGGGAATTTAAAAAAATAGTTGCTGCTTCAAACGGCAGAGGTGCCCATTGGAGTGTGTGATAGGATTGTCGTGTGTCTAAGTCATAGTGTATGATCAATGACAAAGCTTTGTTAAACCAAAAAGGCACATTTTGTAGCTTACATTTGCCACTTCCTCAGTTTAGGGTCATATACAAAAGTTTCTTGCTTCCTGCCTTTGGATTTTACCAGTGTGTCATTCATCATACACTAAAACTCTGGTCTATCCTTGGACACATCACAGTCCTCTTCCACACTCCAATGGATGTCTGTGCGGTTCAAAGCACCGATAGGATCTTTTGCCTCCCCCTATCCGAGAATCACACCATCCGCCTGAGAGCCCCCTAGAGGATTCAGGATCGGGGCCCCTAAGACATCGAGAGGGACCACTTATATCCTGCATGGGGACAGGGGTTTCCCCCACCTGCAGTGACAGAGTGCGTGCCTTATCCCATGGGGTGACCGCATCTTCACCTGATGTAAGTTATTCTATTTTTTCTTTCTATTAAATACCCATGTAGCAAGGTGTCACTTTTGGACGTAGCTTACAGACTACCATTTGTGCCTAATAACAACTAAGCTCCCTCTGGTGTCCGTTTTTGTCATATTGCTGCAGTTTGTTTGGTTCAGTTATGAAAAGAGCAAAGCATGATGGACATTATAGTGCAAGAGACAGAGACTCTATTGCTGTGGTTTGGAAATAGACTACAATGTCCACAGCGCCACTGGGCTACCAAAGTGCATTGCGCCTAGGGTGACCACATTTCCAAACTACCATTCAGGGACACCCTCCTTTCCCAAAAATCAGCTTGTGCTGTAACGAATCACAGCACAGTGATTGGACACAATAGGCGGGATTTATGATTTCTCCAATCACAAGCAGGGGGCGAGATTGTGCTCCTCCAGGCATTCCTGGCCAGGACAAGTACTGTCAGTGAGTAAAGCGGTGATGTGGCGCCCTTTTTTTGGGGCATCAGATTGGCCCAGAGGGTGGCTGTGTCAGTTTCATTCCGGGACACTGTATTGTCCTGGAATTAATGTGCCCGGGACAGACCTGCAAAATGCGGGACTGTCCCGGGCAATCCGGGACACGTGGTCACCCTAATTGCGCCACGCACAGCCTGCTGGGGGAACTTACTTAAGGCGAGGTGAGGCCTTAGTGCGGTCTCTTTGGGACGCCATCTTTCAACAGGCAAGAGGCCTGCTGTGAGTGTGCTAGGCCAAAGAAGCCTGGGCCTAAAGAGAGGAACCGGTCTACACTCCTCAGCATCTGGAGTCGCCCATCCACCGGCACCTTGTGAGTGGCTGCGTGGAGGACCAGGGGTCTCAAGCTACAGAGAGACTGGGAGCCAAGAGGGGTCCAGACGGAGCATACCGGCGAGGCGAGGCCTCAATTGGTGAGAAGGCACTTCCCTATCCACATAGTTGACTGAGTTATTAAAAAGGAGGGTTTGCTTACAGCTATACCCGCGCTTGTTGGCATCTGCAATACCACAAGCGGGAATACACTAAACCTGAGAGCAGTATAGCGGTGTGGGAGAACTGACATTTCTGTTACCGCTCCACTTTATACACCAAGTGATTGATTTTCTTCACCCTATTGTTGGATTACAAATAACTAAGTGCACCAACAGAGCTAGCAGAAGATTGCTGGAAACTTGAAGGAACAATCATCAGTTCTGTTCATTTCTTAATTTGATACAACGGGACACGCACCAGTTGAGCTGCCCACTAGAGGGTGCCAAATAGCTTACGAACTCACATATGTGATACAACTGTTTGCGTTACTTTGATTATTGCTTTGCTGTTTCAGTGAGCTAGGTGGAGAGGTATCCCATTGCTGGCGTCATTGCATTGGGAGATTCCTCCACTGAGCACTTACCCAGGTCTGACTCTAGGTTGTGTTAATTGGGTCTTTGTACAGTAAAATACTGAAAATGACATATATGTGTATATCATCGACTCTCACAGGGATCTGTTTGTAGTCAAATGTTATTTGTGTAACCCCTATTCTGTTTTCTTCGCCAAGTAAACATCTCACCCTTGGTTAAACTACATCTTGTGTGGGATTCTGTCTGTTGCAGTTGTGAGGCAGGTGACCAACACCAAGGTAACAATATTCAAGTATATATATATATTATTGTATGGTATCATTGTGGTTCCCTACTGCCAGTGGGTCCCACAATCATGTTATTGTCCAGTTGTACCAAGGGATGGTTCGAGCCAAACTTTTGGGGTTGATAGGCAGAGCGCAGGCCAAAATCTAAACCAGCAGCTTCTACGGGGGTAGTGCTACACCCATATAACATATAACTTCTGAACTTCTGAACCAACAACTATAATATAGCTACATACTACACTATATGGGCTCTCCTGCCTCTCCTATTTTTCTGGTGGGTACTCAAACCATACCATGGGTCTTCATTCTGCTTCCTCCATTTGACCTTCTGAAACTACAAGGACCACCACCTCTCCTACTCTGTGTAAGGATGTTCATAAATGATGTTCATACAATGACCCGCTGGGGCATTCTATTCTGACAGCCGGACACGGTGCTGTCAGTATAAAATGATCAGTGGCTGCAGCCAACTGGCTGCAGCTGCTGAATGGTAAAAGTTTTCCAAATTGTCTGCTCAACAAAATTAAATCTCACAATAAACTTCTGTCTAACAAGGACAACCACACAGTGATCACAATTAGCTGGCCCTTGCTGAACCAGCCCCATTTTGACTCAGTTGCCAGCTTAACCACTTAAAGTGTATGTAAACCTGAATTTTTTTTTTTCTGCTGTCACAATGTAGAGTATAAGATTTCCTATCATTTGTGCCAGGTCTTGCCACAAAGAGTTAATCCTGAGCAATCCTCTTTTATTGTTCAGTGAGATAAAGTGGACAAACAGAAAAAAACCTTTGTCCGTTCCGCCCCCTTGCTTTGAGTGACAGGTGTTTTACATATCTCGTCACTAGCTTTTATTTTTTAATTCCCACCCCCACTCCTTTTCTGAAGTCATGTGGTTACTTTTCTGGATTTTGACTGGATGTTAGTGATCATAGCAGAAGGAATACACAGGAGAAAATGCATGTTGACAAGGGGAATGTAGAGGTGGGCGGGGAGTCTACTGATATCACGACTCCACCCACTGAACTCCAGACAACAGATCCACCCACAGAATCTGCAGTTTTTCGGTTCTTATAACAGACAGAGGGGAGACATTTGACAGATAAGAATACATGCAGGAGGCATCTATATCCTTATAGATCAGCACTATGGCAGTATAGCAGTAGTTTAGAAATCGATAATGGTGGTCTCTGCGGTGGATTCACCGCGAGATCATTGTTATTGGCGGCGGCAGAGGGCCCCCCTCCCGCCGCTCTCCCACGCCCTCCGACGCTTACCAGAGCCGTCGGTAGCGGCGGAGGCAATCGGGTCATGTCCGTGGCTGGGTATGGATACGAGTGAGGGCAAGATGGCCCCCACCCGTCTCCATATCATAGCAGGGCGGAAGCGACGTCAAAACGTCACTTCCGCCCATACGTCTTAAAGGGCCAATTTATTTTTGTAATTTCTTCAAATGACAATTTATTTATTTTTTTATTGCACTTTAGTCTAAATATGAGATCTGAGGTATTTTTGACCCCAGATCTCATATTTAAGAGGACCTGTCATGCTTTTTTCTTTTACAAGGGATGTTTACATAAAAGTGACCCAAATTATTATTATTTTTTTAAAAACGGTGTAAAAATAAAAAAGATTAAGTAAAATAAATAAGAAAAAAATAATAATTATTTTAAAGCACCCCATCCCGACAAGCTTGCGTGCAGAAGCGAACGCATACGTATGTAGCGCCTGCATATGAAAACAGTGTTAAAACCACACATGTGGTTAAAACATGCAACCTGTAGAATTTTTTAAACGTCGCCTATGGAGATTTTTAAGGGTAAAAGTTTGACGCCATTCCACGAGCGGGCGCAATTTTGAAGCGTGACATGTTGGGTATCAAGTTACTCGGCGTAACATTATCTTTCACAATATAAAAAAAAAATTGGGCTAACTTTACTTTTGTCTTTACTGTTGTCTTATTTTTTAATTAAAAAAAGTGAATTTTTTCCCAAAAAAGTGCGCTTGTAAGACCGCTGCGCAAATACGGTGTGACAAAAAGTATTGCGATGACCGCCATTTTATTCTCTAGGGTGTTAGAGAAAAAAAAGTATAATTTTTGGGGGTTCTAAGTAATTTTCTAGCAAAAAGACGTGTTTTTAACGTGTAAACACTGAGTCTAAGTTACAAATGTTATATAAATACAATATACCACTTCATGACATAATATAATACCTTTTCAGCTATACCACAATTTAAAACAACCTGTTACCAAAAGTTTATTACTAATACCGAGTTTTTATATCTGGTAAGAAATGTATTATTCTCTCATTACAATACTGTTTTTATAAACTACATACCTCAATTTTACAATGTAACACTTATGCCGCGTACACACAATCGGAAATTCCGACAAGAAAAGTCCAATGTGAGCTTTTTGTCGGAAATTCCAACCGTGTGTAGGCTCCATCTGACTTTTTCTGTCGGCATTTCCGCCAGCAAAAGATTGAGAGCAGGTTCTCTATTTTTCAGACGGAAAAAGTTTCTATCGGAAAATCCGCTCGTCTGTATGCAATTCTGACGCGCAAAAAAACACGCATGCTCAGAATCAAGCAGAAGAACCGAACTATCTTTTGAACTTCATTGATCTCGGCTCGTCGTACGTGTTGTACATCACCGCATTCTTGACAGTTGGAATTTCCGACAAGATTTGTGTGACATTGTGTATGCAAAACAAGTTTGAGCCAACATTTTGTCAGAAAAAATCCACGTTTTTCTTGTCGGAATTTCTGATCGTGTGTACGCGGCATCACTGTATATTTGATATGCAATATTCCTTTGTACCACCATATTTCTCTAAATAAACAGTTTGTATACAAAAAAGGCACAGGGGTGGACCATTGTAAATTCTGTGTAAGCCACTAGATACAGTATACTCATATCTATAAGTCAGGGAAGGCTCGGAAGTTGTTAGGGTTACGTGCCAGCCCTGCCGCTCCTGGGAGAGGCCACCCTAAGGCTATATTAGAAAGGCAGAGGGCTCCCTAGGTTATTTTTTATAGAAGGTGAGTAATCACAGGTTTTTCTTTGTGGGTGCAACACGGCTGAATGGCCTATATGGTGAAGCTTCTTCCTGGAAACAAAATTTATGCTCAAGGGTCAAACTAAAATAAAAAGTTTTGCCTTTAACCAGTTGCCGACCGTGCCATAGCCAAATGACGGCTGCAGCGCGGTTGGACAACTTTGGGAGGGCGTACTATGACATCCTCCCAGAATCGCGCTCCCAGGCGCACCCAGGATTGTCCGCGACCGTTGGGTCCTCTGAACTCGGCGCGTCACTGAAAGGGGTAAAGGGCCAATGACAGCGGCCCTTTACCACGTAATCGCCCCGTCCAATGACAGATCGATCAGATGTCAATAGACCGGAGCATGTCCGGTTCAGCTCCTCCCCTCTCCTCACACCGATTGGTACTGTGTGCGAGGAGAGGAAGGAGCCGGGTGCAGCAGCGCTGTGGGCTGGATCTAAAGTGCCCACAGCACTGATCTGTGCCCATCCCTGGCTCATCCATCCCTGGCTCATCTGTGCCCAGCCATGCTCATCCATGCCCAGCCATGCCCAGCCATGTTTATCCGTGCCCAGCTGTGCTCATCTATGCTCAGTCATACTCATCCATGCCCAGCCATACCCATCCATGCCCAGCCATACTTATCCCTCCCCATCCGTGCCCATCCGTGCTCATCCATGGCTCATCCGTGCCCATCCATGCTCATTCATGGCTCATCCGTGCCCATCCATGGCTCATCCATGCTTATAGATGACTCATTCATGCCTCATTCATGCTCATTCATGCCACATCAGTGCTCATCCGTGCCACATCCGTACTCATCCATGCAACAACAGTTCTCATCCGTGCAACCTCCATGCCACTACAGTGTCTATCAGTGCCACTACAGTGCCCATCAGTGCCTCACAAAAGTGTAATAGGTAGTCAAATTATATGTGTAATTTATGCGCCTAGAACACCTGATGGTGCTCCCAGCATGTTGGGCCTCTGTATGTGGCCAGGCTGTGTAAAAGTATCACAGATGTGGTATCGCCATACTCAGGAGGAGGAGCAGAATATATTTTGGGGTGTAATTTTTGCTATGTACATGTTATGTGTTAGAAATATCTTATATATGGACAACTTTGTGTAAAAAAAAAATGCGTTTTCATTTTCTTTCCACATTTCCAAAAACTTGTGGAAAAAAATGACAAGTTCAAAAGACTCATTATGAATCTTAGAATATACATTGGGGTGTTTGCTTTCCAAAATGGGGTTATTTTTTGTGCGTTTCTTTTGTCCTGGTGCTCCAGGGCCCTCAAAAGTATAAGAAATAGTCAAGAAATTAGATGTGTAATTTCTCCTAAAACACCTAATCGTGCTCCCTGTATTTTGGGCCTCTCTATGTGGCCAGACTGTGTAAAAGTCTCATAACTGTGGTAGCGCCATACTCAGGAGGAGTAGTAGAATGTGTTTTGGGGTGTAATTTGTGGTATGCTTATGCTGTGTGTGAGAAATAACTTGTTATTGTGACAATTTTGTAGAAAAAGAAAAAAAAATCTTAATTGTGGGAAAAAATGACAACTTCAGAAAACTCAACATGCCTCTTACTAAATATCTTGGAATGTCTACTTTCCAAAAAGGGGTAATTTGGGGGGTATTTGTACTGTCCTGGCTTGTTAGTGTCTCAAGAAATGTCAGTACATCAGGTGTGATCAGTTTTCAGAAATTGGCACCATAGTTTGTAGACTCTATACCCTCACAAAGACCAAATAATAAACACTTAATTTGGTTATTTTTACCAAAGTTGTGTAGCAGTATACATTTTGACCAAAATTTATGAAGAAAAATTACTGATTTGTTAAATTTTATAACCTTAACAAAGAAAAATGCATATTTTTTTTTTACAAAATTTTCGGTCTTTTTTCATTAATAGCGCAAAAAAATTAAAACCCAGTGGTGATCAAATACCACCAAAAGAAGGCTCTATTTGTGTGAAAAAAGGACAAAAATTTCAAAAGGGTACAATGTTGCATGATTAAGTAATTGTCATTCAAAATGTGAGAGCACCGAAAGCTGAAAATTGGCCTCGGCAGGACAGGGGTTTAAGTGCCCAGTGGGCAAGTAGTTAATTGTACTTTAATAAAATGTTACTTGTGACATTTCAATAAAGTTCTAACGCAAAAAAAGTGTGATGCCCCGGGAACGGTGTTTTGGCACTGTTTTCTGCAAGCAGACACCAGCGGCCATGCGATCAGCGTGATTGCTGGTGTGAACTATCTCTTAACAAATGTTACAGTTCCTAATATTCCTAATAATCCTAATACTTATTTTTTTTAACCCTTAGCTAACTAAGTTATTCGTTTTCAGTAACTTGCTGTTGTTTGTTCTCCCACTTTGTGCATTAATTTTTTTTAACACCATTTAAAAAATTTTTTTACAAAATACTTAAAAATTCCTCTATCTCACTGGTAAATAATGTCACCATGCTTTGTACCAGAAACATAATTTAACGCCCTTAGAAAACGAATAAATTACAGAATAAAATTTGCATTTTTAATAGGTTTATATGCAACCTTATCTCCCAGAAGAAAGAACAAATTTTGTTCCTCAGAATGTTAATAAAAACCTGGACCTATTGTACACCACTCTTGATACATACATGGACCATAATGCAGTTTTTTTCAATAAAAAAGTCACAGGTGCGATGGAGCGCATGTGTGTTTAAACCCAAAATATAATATATTACAGCATACTAATCACTGAATGTTGTGACTTCGTTCGTTTTCTTAATTTAGGCTTTTTACCTTCTGTTCTCACCTAGGGTTCTGACCAGTAACGTACCTCCTATATTAGAGTGCCCATCACTCTGGATGAAGGAGCACAGGGGGCACCTTTGGACGGACAGACAAACTCCAGCTAATACTTTAAGTGTAACTTCACTCTCTCAATCAACATTGACTATTTCTAATCATCATGCTGCTAGAATTAATTAGTAAATAGATAGGAAAGTATATTATATTAACTTTTTTTTTACATTTTTTATTACATTTCTTAAAGTGTCACTAAACCCACACCATAATAAAACTCGCAATAAATGGTGTATTACATGCTCACTCAGTCACTATGAATTTAATTTTCTGTATTCTGCAAAAAACCTGGTTGATCCTGCAGCTCTCTATCTCCATCTTCTGTCCATGTCCCCAATTCAGCTAGGGATTTTGCAGCTGTTGTGGCAATTCTGCACATGCTCAGTTTTCAGTGAGTTTCTGTGCTGAACATTTCCTCCCTATCATATCTGAGCAGCCCATGTGACTACAGAGTCACACATGTAGAGCGTATACACAGTGGTAAGTGACAGTCAACTCCCTTCCTCCTGTATGCCCACTAACCAGCTTAACACAGTGGGGGGCGGGATATTACATGTAGATTAATGGTGGCTTCCCCTTCCTGACATCAGGCACGTGCACCCCAGACCCGGCAATCTTAATCACGAACAGGTATGTGATTTCGCACTGAAGGGCCGACCTGCTGCAGTAAATGTACGTGGGGTGGTCCAGAAGCGGTTAATAATTAGTTACAGTGAACTGTTTTTTTTCCCCTTTTGGGATAAAGGTTTTGCATAAATAAATAAAACTGATCATTAAAAGCATCCCTGATGAAGTCACGTGATGTAACGACACGCATCGGGATTGGAGCACTAGGTACACCTACAGCCTGACGGCAGGAGACGAGCTTGGCGCTCGTGGATACATTTTTATCGCAGACCTCTGCAAATGTGAGTTTTTATTGTTTATCTTTGCTAATAAATACGTTCCCCTCACGGGTTTATGCTATGAGTATCCTTTTTTTTATCTATACCGCTGCCCAACGAGTTCTTGGTTATTAACATCTGGGAAGCAAGAGTGGATCAAGGCACACACTTGGGGCTTACGAACTCTGCGTTCGTGGATTGACGCCCACGCTCCCTTATAATAAGTGAGTTCAATACTGTGTGATTAGCCGTTGCTCCACTACGGATTCCCACACAGTTACGCTATGAATCTTTTTCCCTATGCTTATGTTTCCATGTATGCTACATATCTGCTACTGAGATCATTGCAACAACTTTAAGGAGACTAATATACCACTGCAACTACTCCCTCCATCTACATTTGGGGCATATTTACGCTGTTTATCCGACAACAGTGAGATGAGCTGCTTGCAGATGCAGGGGTGTTTCACACTGAAGAATTTGTTAGCACATTGCACTATGTTTTGGTGACGGGATTTATTACACACCAGACTCTATTTTCATTTTTTATTCAATTATATGTGTTTTATTATACATCCGACTGTATTTATATATTTTGTATTACATGTGGACCTTTTGGGATCACTCATCATTGGACTCATTATATCTAGCAATTTTTTGAGGTGTTGTATGTTTATTGTTTGATACACTCACCTTGCACACCAGTATTCACAGATTGGCCAGTTTGGTTCCTACACTTGTCTCATCCATGTAACCGCTACATCTACAAGAGAGCTTGTTGTTTTTAAAAACAACAGACTTACTGGCTGGATCACTGGATGAAAATAACGAAGTAAGAGCCTGAAAAGAAAACAAATGCAGCCATTATATCTAAGAATTGGTAAGCTGGGGTGCCGATCCTGACCTCCCTGGGGCCCAAACAAAATTCTGCAAAGGGGCCCTCTATGGTGGAAAAAAATGGGTGTGGTTTACGCGGAATAGTGGGCGTGGCTTACGTGGGCGTGGCTAGGAGGGGGTGTGGTTAGAGTCTGAGATGAATGAGGGATGGAGAAAGAAAGAGAGAAAGAAAGAAAGAGTGAAAGGAAGAAAGAGGGGTGGAGGTACAGCAGGCCCAGATCCTACACCACAATAGAAATGTGTGTATTCCAGAAAGTTTAACAAATCAGCAGATAAAAATACTCTAAACACCTGGTGTTAGCGCTTCAATCATCCCGGCACCATGGTTGTTATGGTGTCAGGATGATTGAAGCGCATTATTTCTATTATTACATTGTAATATAGAATGAAATTATTCAACTCACCATAATGCAGAATCAGTGGAAGCCCTGAGTCCCTCCTTAAACCAGGCATTCCCAGCGGAGTCCCCCTTACACCAGGCATTCCCAGTAGAGTTCCTCCTTATATTAGGCATTCCCAGTAGAGTCCCTCCTTACACCAGGCATTCCCAGTAGAGTCCCCCCTTACACCAGGCATTCCCAGCGGAGTCCCTCCTTAAACCAGGCATTCCCAGTAGAGTCCCCCCTTACACCAGGCATTCCCAGCGGAGTCCCTCCTTACACCAGGCATTCCCAGCGGAGTCTCCCTTACACCAGGCATTCCCAGTAGAGTTCCTCCTTATATCAGGCATTCCCAGTAGAGTCCCTCCTTACACCAGGCATTCCCAGTAGAGTCCCTCCTTACACCAGGCATTCCCAGCGGAGTCCCCCCTTACACCAGGCATTCCCAGCGGAGGCCCCCCTTACACCAGGCATTCCCAGCGGAGGCTCCCCTTACACCAGGCATTCCCAGCGGAGACTCCCCTTATACCAGGCATTCCCAGCGGAGGCCCCCCTTACATCAGGCATTCCCAGCAGAGCCTCCCCTACATCAGGCATTCCCAGCGGAGCCCCCCCTTACATCAGGTGTGATGCCCCAGCAGCAGAGACTCTCTCCGCCGCCATTACACAGAGTGGACAGTGGAGGAGCCGGCCGGGTGGCTGCCAATAGGAATTAAGCTGCGGCGCCGCCCACCCCCACCCCTTCCCACATCATTTCACTCACAAACAGACATCAGCGGGGCGGGAGGTGGGCGGTGCCGCAGCTCAATTCCTATTGGTCTACAAGAAAATGGCGGCCGGCGGAGACATTGTCTCCGCCCGTCCCGCGGACCTCTAGCGGCGGCGGCGGTGAAGATTCGGGGGCCCCGAGTAACTACTCGGGGCCCTATGCAGCTTGCGTAGCAAGTGTATAGGGCGGATCGGCCCTGGCTATATGCGGTGAGACGTGTCTGAGCTGAGCTCCGCCGGCGGTGGCTTTTCTCTTTAATCCTGACCCCCAGAAAACAGACCCACCAACCTGCTATCACGCCGCCATAGCCTCGGTACTAAGTGGAGCCATGTCACCGCCCCGCAGAACGGCTGATGCGGCCGCCAAACTAACGCAGTTCCGCCATCAGGATGGGCAGGCACAGGCCCAAGATGGCGGCTCCTCGTCCTCCTCATCTGCGACACATGCAGCTGACAAACGGGAGATCCTGGAGGCTATCGCTGCATGCCAAACATCCCTTACCACACAGATTGAGAAGGTAAAGATTGACATCTCCCTGATCAGACAGGACATACAGCAACTGAGGGACCGTGTGGGGGAATCAGAGCAGCGTCTGAGCCAGGCTGAGGATGCCATCCCTCCATTACAGGAGGCATCTGACCAGGCGAGCCGCCTCATCACCCAACTCCAACAGAAGCAGGACGATCTCGAGAATCGCATGAGAAGAAACAACCTGTGATTCGTCGGTCTCCCTGAGGGCCCGGAGGGCAACAACCCAGCTACCTTCTTAGAAGAGCTGCTGATCACGGCTTACAGGCGCAAGGCCTTCTCACAGTCTTTCGTGGTGGAGCGTGCACACCGGATGCCTGCAAAGAAACCACCTCAGGGAGCACCCCCTCGAGTCTTCATTGCCAAATTCCTTAATTACAAGGACCGGGACACCATCCTTCGTTTATCCAGAGAGAAGGGCAACAAACCCCTACATAATCACCAGGTTATGGCTTTTCCTGACTTCTCTGCAGAGGTACAGCGACAGCGCGGTCAATTCACTGACATCAGTCAGCGCCTGCGAGTCCGCCATCTGAAATATTCCATGCTGTTCCCTGCCCGCCTCTGAGTTGTTGGAGAAGACAGGGTCCATTTCTTTGAAGAATCCAGAGCTGCCAGTGACATACGTTTATGGTTTCCCCTATTAGTGCACCCCTATTCCATATCACTGACTCATATAACTGCCCAGGCCGGATCATTGCACTATTCACTTCGGGACTGTATCTTGCCATAACAGACTCGGAGCCACACCACGGTCAACCTTCCCACTTTTATTGCTGCACACGTCCGGTGAGCCACCGGGTTCTCACTGCAGGCAGTAATATCCAGAGGATTTTCGTCCCCCCCCTTTTGGGAGATCGTTGGAGGAAGCAAACCCCCCCCCCCCCTACAATGACTGTACTTCCTTTGTCCGTAAGTAAGCTACCCCAGCCAGTGTCCTGCTGTTTGTGGGTGCTGAGCTGGTGTCTACCACGATTCTTCTACAAGTTAAATACTTTGTTTGGGACTTATGCTCGCACGAGTTGGGGTATGTGCAGAGCCGGGAGGGTTAGGGTTTTGTTATCACTGCTTTTTATGTTTCTGGCGTCTATTACATATGTTACTTGCATGAATATGAGCATTGATATGCTGATGTTTACTGTTATCCTGAATTATGGGTCTACTAGCATGGGCATACTACTATTACTATATAGGAAAGAGGTGTATGGGCCCTCCTGGCCCGTCCATTACTTTGTATTGTATCTATGGCTAGGCTGAAGTTCCTAACATGGAATGTCCGTGTGTTGGGTGATAAGCTGAAGCGTACTGCAGTTTTTTCCTTTCTTAAAAACCAGAGAGCAGACGTGATTGTGCTGGTAGAGACCCACGTACAGGGATATCTGCAACGGGCGCTGAGGCGCCCCTGGATCGGCTTGGCATATCATGCTACCCATACCTCATACTCTGTACTAGTGGCTAAGTCGTGCCCTTTGATCTTCAGTCTGTGACACTAGATCCCCAGGGCAGATATGTATTCTTACATGCCAAAATAGCGGGTACCCCTTTGTTGATACTTGCCTGGTATATCCCTCCTCCATTTAATGCCACCGTTCTTAGTGAGGGATTCTCGTTTATGGCCAAATACTTCAATATGGTGACCAATCCCTCCCTTGATCGTCTGGGACAGGGCTCACAACCACCCTTGCCAGATCATAACACTAGGTTTAGCAGTCTGATGTCAAGCTTTGACCTGGTAGATACCTGGAGACACCTCTACCCCAAACGCCAAGCTTACTCCTGCTTCTCTAGTTCTCACTCTACTATGTCCCGAATAGACCATGTCTGGATTTCCGGCACTCAACTCCCCAGACTACACAATGCGGAGTTTGGCCCCAGACTATTATCTGACCATTCCCTATACTGGGTCGAACTGACGTCCTATGACAACCCCCCCTTATAGCCCGGAGACTGAACCCCTTCTGGTTGACCGTGCTTCCCTGACACAGATAGATTAGTCATTGAGTGGGGGTTCTTCTTTCAAACCAATGCTGATACGTCCACCCCTCTGGCTGTATGGGAAGCGTTTTCACGAAACATGTTAGACTGCTCCTCACAGAGTGCATATCCAGATTCAGGAGGGACTCTAAAGCCCTGTACACATGATCGGATTTCCTATGGATTCTAATCCGATGGATTTTTCCATCGGAAATCCGATGAAGCTGACTTCCATCAGTCTTGCCTACACACCATCAGTCAAAAATCCGACCGTCCCAAACGCCGTGACGTAAAACACTCCGACAAGCCAAGAAATATGAAGTTCAATGCTTTTGAGCATGCGTCGACTTGATTCTGAGCATGCGTGGGTTTTTTGTCCGATGGAGTTCCACACAGACGATCGGAATTTGCTATCGTTTTTTTCCCATCGGATAAATTTAAAACATGTTCTATTTTTTTTATACCGATGGAAAAGACTTCATCAGAAAAACCGATCGTGTGTACATGGCATAAGTCATCTTATACCCAAGCTATAATGCAGTTGCCTACCATAGAAGCTGAATATGTTACATCTTCTTCACCAGCCACACTGGCGCAGCTGAAGATGCACTCCAGGGCGGTCGACCAGCTGTGCCAGGAGCGGGCTCGATATAAGATGTTCTTTAGCAAACAAAAGATCTTTGAGCAAGGGGAACGCCTGGGTAAGCTACTGGCCTATTTGGCACACTTGAACTCCAGACCCCCCGTGGTCATTACCTTTAAATCTGACACTGTAGGTGACATTACAGACCCCGCTTTGATAGTTAGGGAATTCAAGGATTTCTTTAGGGACGTATACACATCTAAGGTTAGCTACCCCATGCACAAACTTGAGAACCTATTTGGTACTCTTAAGCCTCGTACACACGGCCGAGAATCTCGTCGTTAAAAACACGTCGTTTTTTTCAACGAGATCCTTGGACAAGAAACTTGTTCCGGCCGAGTGTACACACGCTCATTTCAAAGAACCCGCGGTTCTTTGAATGGAGCGAACGCGGTGACGTAATCGAATACGACGAGCATGCGCTCGTCACATTCGATGCCGTCGCCACCATCTTGGTACATCCTACCTATGCCTAGGAAGCTACCGCCCATGCGTCGAAGTCATTTCGAGCATGCACGGGCTTCCCGGAGGACAGGTAAGTGTACACACACACAATTTTCTCGTCGAGAAAAAGGCTGACGAGAATCTCGACGAGAAAATAGAGAGCAGGTTCTCTATTTTCTCGTCGAGATTCTAGTCGGTTTTCTTGACGAGAAAACATACACACGAACGAATTTCTCGGCAAGAAATCTCTGCCAGAAAGTTTCTTGCTGGTTCTTGCCGAGAAACTCGGTCGTGTGTACGAGGCTTAACACTACCTAAATTAACTGTAGACCAAGTCGAGATGCTGGAGGCCCCACTATCCTCTGAGGATATAAAACTCGCTATTTCCCACTTTGCCAAAGGTAAACCCCCGGGTTCGGATGGCCTGCCGATCTAATTTTATGCCCACTTCTCTGAAACGCTCATCCCTAGACTCCTCACTTTATACCAAGCCATATTTAGGGCCGGTACTCTTCCTGAGTCCATGCACAAGGCCATCATAGTCTTAATCCCCACCTCCCTGAGACTTACAGGCCCATTTCACTTTTACAAACAGACATTAAAATATTAGTGAAAATCCTAGCCCTACGCCTAAACAAGGTTATTTTATCCCTTATACATCCTGACTAAACAGGCTTTATGCTGGCCAAAAACACAGCTTTCAATACTAGACACCTTTTTATGAATGTTCAGTCGTCTCACATACACATAGGATCTAGAGTCGTTGTCTCGCTTGATGCAGCCAAGGCATTTGACTCAGTTGAGTGGAATTGCCTATGGCACTGCCTACGTAGTTTCGGGTTTGGTCCTAACTTTGTCAAATGGCTGAATATCCTGTACGATGCTCCTCAGGCCAGGGTGGGGGCCAATGGTTGGACCTCTGCCACCTTTCTTGGGGGACATGGCAGGGATTCCCCATCTCACCTCTGCTGTATGCAATGGCGGTGGAACCCCTGGCAGTTGCACTTAGGGAACATCCGGATATTCAAGGGTTAGCGTCTAGCTTGGTGGAGGAGAGGGTGGGGCTCTACGCTGACGACATGATACTGTATCTTTCAGACTCGGGCCCCTCCCTCCGGATGGCCCTACAGATCATTGAAAAATTTGGTAGGTTCTCTGGACTCAAAATAAATTGGGACAAATCCAAAATTCTCCCCATTGATGTATTCCCCCCATCGTGAGAGCAGGCTGATCTACCCCTGACTAGAGTAAGTACTTTTAAACACTTGGGCATACAGTTTTCTAGGTCAATAGCCGACTTCATCCCCTTGAATGTAGAACCCCTAATTCCGTTCATTAAGTCTAAAATCCAAACGTGGGCAAGACTGCAGTTGGGGGTGATGGGACGTATAGGCCTAATAAAAATGATACTTCTGCCTAAAATCCTATATGTGATCTGGCACTCCCCAATATACACCCCTTTCAAATACTTTAAAATTATGGACACAATCCTACAATCCTTTATATGGGGACCGAACAGGCACAAACTCTCATGGAAGGCGCTGCAGTGCCCGACGGCACTGGGGGGTCTTGCAGTCCCAGATGTTGGGACCTATTATCTAGCTTCACAACTTTCCCATCTTTATCACATAGACAAGTCAAATAGACACAGGTATTTGGCTCTGGTATCTGTCACGATGGACTCGCGGTTCCCTCATCCCTTTTGTGATATACTGAGAGGACTAAGGGGCTCGATGACAACTCCTCATCGCTCCGAACTCTCGTTTCAACATAAGAGAATTTGGGACCTGGTGACCTCCAGGATGGGCTACTCGACATTTCATGATCACACCCCACTGTGGTATAATAAACTCCTTCCGGAGCACCTCCAGGTACCTGACCCCTCCATCTGGATATCTCGGGGGGTATACTTACTGTCGCATGTACTCCATAACGTAGATATCAAAACTTTTGATCAGTTAAAAATGGAATTTAATCTCCCAAATCACATGCTCTTCCGCTTTTTTCAAGTACGCCATGCCCTTTACACCCAGTTTGCAGCCACGTATCCCACCCTATCCTCCTTAGATATACTTGGGGTGACCTTTAGCGATAACCCACGTCAGCTCATATCCCTTTTCTACAATATGCTCACCAAGCCTTCTACGACCAAACTAGCATACTCCATTAAACAGAAATGGACTGATGGGGCAGGTGAAATAGAAGATGAGGACTGGGGTGATATATTAGAGACCCCCAAGCTGGTATCCCCTAAATTATCTAACAGACTTATACAAACTTACATAACTCACAGGGCGTAACTGAAACCACAGCGTCTAGCCAAATTCTGGTCATCTCGTAGCGACAGGTGCCTGATCTCTGCTGGCACCTTTGATCACCTCCTCTGGCAGTGCCCCCGGATTCAGGGATACTGGTCTCAGATAGTCCAATTCTTGCATGACCAAATGGGTTCACCAGTCTCCCTGGATCCCAAACAATGCCTGTTGGGTCTATTCCCTGAGGAAGAAATCAATAAATTCACACGTCACTTCCTACACGAAATGCTGTTTATAGCAAGAAAGATTATAGCGCGCAACTGGATTCAGGCGGCTGCCCCCACGTTATCAGCCTGGATTGCCAACATCAATAACACTCTACTGTACAAAAAAGTGGTTTACATGAATAGAGGGTGCCCAGCCAAATATAATAAAATTTGGGATAGATGGCTGAAATCCCCCTGACCGGCACCTCACAACTTTGGCTGCCGTATTATATGCTTTTGCACTTTAACCTTTTGATTTTCTATTGCTAATATACGTTTACACAATATACATGGTCTTCATTGTTTATGGAAATAGTTGACGCCAGCAATACCGGTTGAATTTATGTTGTTCATTTAATAATCTTGTGATTTTTTTTTTTTCCATAAATGATTTTATTGAAAGAAAAGTAAGGTTACATGTACATACAAGACATACAGGCTCATGGACATTTCAAGACTAACCAACGTTAACACAGAGCAATAACCAGTAACTGAAAGAGAGCAAGTAAACCCGTGTAAGAGTGCAAGGACCCGCCATAGGCCAATATCAGCAGGCCTATCCGGGGTCATGGTAAAACTTCTGAAATCGGAAACTGCACTGGTCGTATAGGTATTGGGAGCCCCTAGCAAGGCTCCAGGCTATCTTTTGGTCGGTTAATTCGTTATTGGGAAAGAGAAATAGAGAAAAATAACAATCATATCGGGGGGGGGAGCAGACAGAGAAGAGGTTTACATTGACATAGGCGTGTGAAAGGGGTAAAAGGAGAAGAAGAAAGGTAGGTAGAGGGTAGCAGTCAAGAATAGAAAATAGAGAGAAGTGGGGAGAAAAGAGAAGCGTGAGGTGGGGGGTGGTGGGGGCCGCTCTCCATCCCAGGCCCCTGCACCAGATCAAAACGCAGGAAAGATTACTGTGTGAGCTGTTTTTACTTCAAATACTTCAGGACAGCATTCTAGAAGAAGGACTTATAGTAATCCGTAGTCCTAAAATGCGTCCAACAGGACCAGGTCAAACTAAACTTCTGTAAGCGGTCATGGGCTGTGTGTATCAATTCCTCCATCTCCTCTATCTTAGCGACTCTGATCAACCATTCTCGAATGGTCGGGATATCCTTTGAATGCCAATGTGTAGGGACGCATAGCCTGGCTGCATTAACCATATGCATAGCCAATGATTTTTGGTAATTTCGTTTGGGTAGAGTAGTATGGTGTAGAAGGTATTGAGCAGGAGTGTAGTCTAGAGTGAAAGTGGTGACCCGTTTAATGATGGAGTGGACCTCCCTCCAAAAAGGTTGGAGCAAGGTACACTCCCACCAAATGTGGATCATAGATCCTACCTCTTCTGTACACCTCCAACATGTATCGGGAATAGAGGGTGAGAATTTATGTAGACGAGATGGGGTCCTATACCATTTCGTGATAATTTTATAACCGTTTTCTTGAATCGCAACGTTCATTGAGCCTTTATGCGCAAGAGTGAATATGGATTCCCAGTCATCGTCCTCAAGTGTGATTTGCAGGTCCCTTTCCCAAGAAGCACGTATATTCTGCATCGTGGGAGTACCAGGGACATCCTGTAATAGGGCGTAAATGTGTGACACGAGGTGTCGTTGTGGTGCATTGCGTGAACAAAGTACTTCAAATGATGTAAGTTGTCTATCCCACGTGGCCTTCGCATCTTTGGAGGTAAGAAAGTGAGTCAGCTGTCTAAAAGACCAGAAAGGAAAAGTGTTAGTACGTGATTCAGAAGTAAGCTCCTCATAGGTTCGTCTTCGGCCTTTATGAAAGAAATGGCACGCCAGAACCTCCTCGTGTGGCCATTCCGTGTGGAGGAATGAATTAGAATCTCCCGGAGGGAACTCAGGGCTGCCTCTCAGAGGGGTTAGTGGACCCGGTTGTGAGGAGAGGTTAAAGAGAGCGACCGCTTTCCTAAAGGCCGATAGGGAAGGTGCAATGAGCGGGTGTGTCTTGAGGATCAGGGGCCAGCATCGAGGTGACAGCCAAGGTACTGTGGCAATCGGAGTTTGCGTGAGAGAATTTTGTAGCGTCACCCATGCTTTCCTTAGTTTGTGAAGTTTCCAGTCCACCACTCTAGTTAGGTGGCAGGCCAGGTAATATTTATAAAGGTCTGGTAACCCAATCCCACCGGTTGTTTTGGAGCATGTCAGCCGTGAGTATTTAATTTGTGGGGCATTATTCTTCCAAATAAAGCTAGTGCAGGCTTTTTTATATGCCGCAAAGAATGAGGGGGGTAAGTGAATCGGGATTGTCTGCATTAAATATAATAGGCGGGGGAGAACAACCATCTTAATGAGGGCCGAGCGCCCAAACCAAGAAACGTTAAGGTTGTCCCAATCCTTCAAATTTGCCTGGAGCTTAGAGAGGGCGTGGAGGAAGTTGTGGCTATAAAGATCTGTTATGTTCTTAGTGATCTGGATGCCTAAATAGGTAATGGCTGTCTTCTGCCAATGAAAGGGAAAGGATTCCTGACAATGTGTGACTTCATGAGAGGTAAGGGATACATTTAGGGCATGCGATTTGGAATAATTGATTTTGAGATTTGATAGCTTGCCAAAGTGTTTTATGTCTTTCAAAAGATTGGGTAGCGATATCCGAGGGGATTGCAAGGACAATAGGATATCGTCAGCAAAGGCCGCAACTTTAAATTCTCTGTGGGCAATGGAGATTCCCTTGATATCCGTGTTGGACCTCAGTCTGTTTAGTAGGGGCTCCAGAGTCAAAACAAAGATCAGGGGAGATAACGGGCAGCCCTGATGGGTACCATTGCTAATCGAGAAGGCGTCTGACAGGAGGCCATTAGCCCTCACCCTCGCGGAGGGGTTAGTATAGAGGGCAGTGATATGTGCAAGCATACGTGGCAGGAGGCCTATGCCTTCCAAGACCGCCCGCATGTAATCCCATGACACCCTGTCAAACGCCTTCTCAGCATCAAGGGAGAGGAGGAATCCCTCGGTCTTCGATGAGGCCAGCCAATGCTGCAGGTTTAAAGTGCGGATAGTATTGTCGCTAGCCTCCCTACCCGGGATAAAGCCCACCTGATCAGATGATATGAGGCCAGGGATCAAGGGGAGTAACCTATTTGCTAGCATCTTGGCGTAGATTTTTATATCCACGTTAAGCAGGGAGATCGGCCTATAGTTAGAAACTTGTGTGGTATCTTTCCCATCTTTCGGGATAACTGCTATATGGGCTTCCAGTAATCTGCCTAGGGAAGTGTGGGGGGACGAAAGGGAGTTAAATGTGTTTAGCATTTTGGGAGTAAGGTCCTCCTGAAAGCATTTGTAGTACAACAGCGGGAGGCCATCGGGGCCTGGGCTTTTCCCCACCTTCATCTGTTTGATTGCTAAGTGAAGTTCTTCCATGGAGAAAGGGCTCTCCATGGCTTCAGCCTGTTGGGGGGTGATAGGTTTGGGGCAGTAATCCGCCAAGAAGTCCGATATTTGAGAGGAACGCCTGGCCATATTGGTCACCCCTCCCCCATCTTGCGCCAAATTGTACAATTTGGAGTAGAATTTTTCAAAGTGTTTGGTTATTTCTTCGTTCTTTGAAAGGAGTGTACCTTGGCTGTCACGAATATGATGAATCACTAACGAGACCTTATCTGCCTGTATCGTGCGAGCCAACAGTCTCCCACTTTTGTTACCGTGTTCGTAGAACACTTTCTGTCTGAGGACGTATCGCCTTCTAGTGCGCTTCCCCAACTCACCCACCAAATCAGAACGTGCCTGCAAAAGCTCCTGCAGTGTAGCTTGCATGGATGACTGTTTATGGGCTCTTTCCAGGCGGTTTATTTTTTCAATTAATGATTTAACGTCTTCCTGGTGTCTTTTTTTGGCTATCGTGGCTAAAGAGATTAATTTTCCCCTTAGGACACATTTGTGTGCTTCCCAAAGTGTTATGGGAGAGACATCTGGGGTAGAGTTTTCTTGAAAGTACAATTGAATTCGGGTACGCACTTGTCTAACATTTTCAGGGTCTTTGAATAGCGTTGGATTCAGTCTCCAGGTTTTCGTTGTCTTATGGACGTCAGGAAACGTAAGAGTTACTGTTATAGGGTGGTGGTCTGATAAGAACATTGGCTCTATAGTGGCCTGCGAGAGAAAGGATAGGTCAGTCTGCGAGAGAAAAAAGTAATCTATCCTAGAGTACTTCTGGTGGGGTGGAGAGAAAAAAGTGTAATCTTTATCAGTAGGATACATGGTACGCCATGTGTCATGGAGCTTTAGGTATTGCATTTGGAGTCTAATCTGGCGAAGTGCCCGGTGTGTGAGGATGGATGTGCCAGTAGAGGAGTCTATAGTTGGGTTTATTGGAACATTGAAGTCCCCTCCCAAGAGTGCAATACCCTCCTGGAATGTGGCAAGCAGGTGTGACAGCAGGAAGGTAAAGTCACCTGGTTGCATCCAGGGGGGTAGATATATTTCGCCCAGATTCAGGCTTTACGCCGACTTATACAACTAGGTGGAGAGTTGTATAAGCCCAGCTGAGGCTAGTGGGCTCATGGATGACTCATACCTCTAGGGAGAGTGTGGGGCGTCGTGCAGACAGGGAGTTGATGAGACCAGCTGAAGCTTGTCAGCTCATTTAGGCCTCTATAAGAACTCCCAGATTCATTAGGTGTTTGCTCATGCCTGGAACCAGACCTGTGTGGACTGTCTAGGGAGAGTGAACCCCTGTGCGGTGAGACAAAGCCTGTGTGGCTATTTGCTTGGACATTTAAAACCAGGGACTTAGGGACTAGGACAGCACTAGGCTGATCCCAGTTGTTAGTTAGGAAACCTGTATGTTTACTCAGAGGTCAAGTTGACCAGGATTTATTTTATTTATGTTTCTTTTGCTTTGCTGTGTTTTGTCACTGTAAATAGAAAATAAACCGCACCTTTTTGATTTTGAAAACCACAACCTCCGTTTGCTGGGCCTGTTTTTGTGTGGGGAGCCCATCCCGGGGGTCACACACACCCGCTGCCGAGCTAACCCCCTCACAGTTGGTGGAGAATGCAGGTAGTTTTTTTTAAGCCAGCATGGAGGAGATACTGAAACAGCTGGCTCTAGCAAATGCCAATCAACAGCAGACAAATGCAGGTTTACAAAGGAGCCTTGCAGCCCAGCAGCAAGCTCACCAACAGAGTCTGGAAGCTCAGCAACAAGCCCAGCAGCAATCTGAGGCCCGCTTCATAGACCTGTTACAGAAGCAAGAGCAGAGACTACAACAAATGGAAGCAGTAATGCAGCAACGTCCGCAGACCAGTGAGAAAAGCCGTCCCACTAATACCGCGTCCTTTGGGGTGAGTCGTTTATTGACAAAAATGACTGGAGAGGATGATCCAGAGGTATTTTTGACCACATTTGAAAGGACCGCTGAAAGAGAAAAGTGGCCTGAGGAGCAGTGGGCTGGACTGGTGGCTCCTCTGTTAACTGGTGAATCGCAGAAAGCTTACTATGACCTAGAGCCTAACCAAGCAAAAGACTATGTGATGCTAAAAGCTGAAATTTTGGCAAGGCTGGGTGTCACCCAGGCTGTCCGGGCTCAGCGTGTGCATAACTGGACTTTCCAGCTTGGAAAACCCCCCAGGTCTCAAATGTATGATCTCATTCACCTGAGCAGAAAGTGGCTACAGCCAGAGACTTTGTCCGCACCAAAGATTGTGGAACGTGTTGTAATGGATCGGTTTTTGAGAGCTCTTCCTACTGCCATCCAAAAGTGGGTAAGCCATGGAGACCCAGAGACGGCCGATGGTCTTGTGGATCGTGTGGAGAAATACTTGGCTACAGAGAACCTGACGGCCTCTTCCAGAGACACTCGGACTTTCCACCCTAAGACCAGACCATCCCCAGGGGCGGATAAGAGGATTCCAAGGGGTGAGGGTGGAGAGAGTGAGAGGGTGGGAGCTCTACCCCAAGTTTGGCGAGAACAGCCTGGGAAATCAGCGGCTCAAGAGGCGGCAAGAAGGATCGTTTGCTACCGCTGCCGGCAAGCGGGACATATTGCAGCCAATTGCCCGGTTGTGGAGGAACCCATGCAGTGTGACTTTCTGACGGGCAGACGTCAGTCGCTGTGTGCGACAGTCGCATGCACTGCCATTCGAGGAACTGAGAAACATTTATGCAAAATGTGTGTTAATGGTAGAAATGTTGTGGTATTGCTGGATTCAGGTAGCCTTGTGACCCTGATAAAGGCTGAGTTAGTTAAAACAGAGGTCTTTGGGAATAGCAAGGTAGCTGTTATTTGTGTGCATGGGGACACCCGAGAGTATCCAGTGACTACAGTGTGTTTCGAGACCCCCAAAGGTACCCTCTCTCATCCAGTGGGCTTAGTATCTCAGTTACCGCATGACGCCATTGTGGGAAGGGATTTTCCGAAGTTCTGGGAACTGTGGGATGATCCTGAGCCCCCCACTGGTGCCCCTATGTACCAGGAATGTGATAGCCAGAACTCCCCTGAGAGTGGTGAGGACTCTCCGGAATTTCCCTTATCAGTATTGGCAGGGGAGACTCAAGAAACTGGAGAGGAGCCCACCTCCTCAGACGAAAACCTACCGTCTGTGGAGTTTTCTGATCTTGAGGTTCACAGGGAAAACTTTGCCACAGAACAGTTGAAAGACCCCGCCCTAATAAAGGCACGGGAAAACGTAGTGAAAATAGATGGCGAGTTAGTGAACCCAGATAATACCTGCACTTACCCATACTTCAGCGTAGAGAAGGACATACTGTATCGGGTGGCAAAAAGGGCAGAAGAAACCGTTGAGCAGCTTGTGGTGCCCAAACCTTACAGGAAGTTGGTGTTGGAGTTGGCCCATGGGCACATTCTTGGAGGTCATCTGGGGACAGAGAAAACCCGAGAGAGGGTATTACAGAGATTCTATTGGCCGGGGGTGATGAAGGACATAGAAAATTATTGTTCCTCCTGCCCTGTGTGTCAGAGGTCGGCCCCGATGCCACATTTCCGTAGCCCGCTGGTCCCTCTACCCATCATTGAGGTCCCGTTTGAGAGGATCGCCATGGATTTGGTAGGGCCTATAATCAAGTCCGCTAGGGGGCACCAGTACATATTAGTTATAATGGACTATGCCACCCGTTATCCAGAAGCGATCCCTCTCCGAAATACCTCGGCCAAAACCATAGCCAAAGAGCTATCTCTTGTGTTTAGCCGGGTGGGTATTTGTAAAGAACTGCTTACGGACCAAGGTACACCCTTTATGTCCCGGGTTATGAAGGAGCTGTGTAAATTGTTCAAAGTGACGCAATTACGTACATCTGTGTATCACCCCCAAACCGATGGGCTGGTTGAAAGATTCAACAAAACCCTAAAACAAATGTTGAAGAAAGTGGTGGATAGAGATGGAAAGGATTGGGACTGTCTACTTCCTTATCTGATGTTTGCTATTAGGGAGGTGCCCCAATCCTCTACGGGATTCTCCCCCTTTGAGTTACTGTATGGGAGACACCCAAGAGGGCTGTTGGATATTGCCAAGGAAACTTGGGAAAGTGAGAGTTCTCCCCACAGGAGTGTGATTGAGCATGTCGCCCTGATGCAAGACCGAATTGCACAGGTAATGCCCATCGTGAAGGAACATTTGGCCCAAGCGCAGTTAGCACAGCAGAGAGTGTACAACCGTGGAGCCAAGACCCGTACCTTTTCCCCGGGGGATAGGATACTGGTACTTGTCCCTACGGTTGAAAGTAAATTCCTTGCCAAATGGCAAGGCCCCTATGAGATAATGGAAAAAGTGAGCGAAGTGAATTACAAGGTCAGACAACCAGGAAGGCGAAAGCCCGAACAGATCTATCACGTTAATCTGTTGAAAGCCTGGAGGGATAGAGAGTCCCTAGTCGCAGACACTTGGTCACCAGCTCAAACTGGTTGCGTGATTCCTGAGGTTGGAATAGCAGCCACCTTGTCACAACCCCAACAACAGGAGGTTAAGGAGTTTGTGCTTCGCAACAAGGAGGTATTCTCTGAGCTGCCGGGACAAACATCTGGGGTAGAGCATGACATCATTACCCCGCCCGGTGAAAGGGTGAAGTTAAAACCCTATCGGATCCCAGAGGCCCGACGGGAGGCAATACGGGAGGAAGTACAGAAAATGCTGAACTTAGGGGTGATAGAGGAGTCCCAAAGTGATTGGTCTAGTCCCATTGTGTTGGTGCCTAAACCAGATGGGAGCTGGCGATTTTGTAACGATTTTCGTCAGTTGAACAAAGTTACAAAATTTGACACCTACCCCATGCCACGTATAGATGAGTTGATCGACCGGCTGGGAACAGCCCGATACATGACGACTCTTGACCTCACAAAAGGGTATTGGCAAATCCCCCTGGCCAAGTCGGCCAAAGAGAAAACCGCATTTGTAACCCCAGACGGGGCGTTCCAATATAAAAGAATGCCGTTCGGGTTACAGAATGCGCCGGCCACATTCCAGCGGAAAATGGACCAGATGCTAAGGCCCCATCGGAAGTATGCTGCGGCTTACCTGGATGACGTAATTGTCCATAGCACAGATTGGGCCTCACATCTGCCAAAAGTGCAAGCAGTCCTGGACTCTGTTCGGGAAGCGGGGTTTACGGCTAACCCCAAGAAGTGTACCATTGGGCAGGAGGAGGCCAAATATCTTGGGTACACCATTGGGAGGGGAGTAATAAAACCCCAACTCAACAAAGTCAAGAAGCAGGTACGAGCCTTTCTGGGAATCGCTGGGTATTATCGGCGATTCATTCCCCACTTTGCTTCTAAGGCTGTGCCCCTAACCAACCTGACGAAGGGGAAAGGGTCGGTCATGATTAAATGGACCCCCGAGGCTGAGGCAGCATTCCAATTCTTGAAACAAGCCTTATGTAGCCAGCCAGTGTTGTACTCACCCGACTTCTCTAAAGACTTTGTCGTACAAAGTGATGCGTCAGATGTGGGGTTAGGAGCAGTATTGTCCCAGGTCTGGAACGGGGAAGAGCACCCAGTCATTTACCTCAGCAGGAAGTTGAAGTCCCATGAGGTAAATTACGCCACCGTTGAAAAGGAGTGTTTAGCGGTGAAGTGGGCTCTAGATTCCCTTCGGTACTACCTGCTAGGTAGGCACTTTGACATGGTTACGGATCACGCTCCGTTAAAGTGGATGGCTCAAAACAAGGAAACAAATAGAAGAGTGAATAGGTGGTTCCTGGCCCTCCAGGAATTCAACTTCACAGTAAAGCATCGCCCTGGCGTTCAAATGGGGAATGTGGATGCTTTGTCTCGAGTACATGAATGCCTGATTGCTGGTGTTCCAACCCCGAGGTTAAAACAAGAGGGGGGGGGTATGTGACAGCAGGAAGGTAAAGTCACCTGGTTGCATCCAGGGGGGTAGATATATTTCGCCCAGATTCAGGCTTTATGCCGACTTATACAACTAGGTGGAGAGTTGTATAAGCCCAGCTGAGGCTAGTGGGCTCATGGATGACTCATACCTCTAGGGAGAGTGTGGGGCGTCGTGCAGACAGGGAGTTGATGAGACCAGCTGAAGCTTGTCAGCTCATTTAGGCCTCTATAAGAACTCCCAGATTCATTAGGTGTTTGCTCATGCCTGGAACCAGACCTGTGTGGACTGTCTAGGGAGAGTGAACCCCTGTGCGGTGAGACAAAGCCTGTGTGGCTATTTGCTTGGACATTTAAAACCAGGGACTTAGGGACTAGGACAGCACTAGGCTGATCCCAGTTGTTAGTTAGGAAACCTGTATGTTTACTCAGAGGTCAAGTTGACCAGGATTTATTTTATTTATGTTTCTTTTGCTTTGCTGTGTTTTGTCACTGTAAATAGAAAATAAACCGCACCTTTTTGATTTTGAAAACCACAACCTCCGTTTGCTGGGCCTGTTTTTGTGTGGGGAGCCCATCCCGGGGGTCACACACACCCGCTGCCGAGCTAACCCCCTCACACAGGTCACAGACTTTACTAAAGTACGACACTTGGTGCTCGTTTGGGCAGTACACATTGGCTAGTGTGATTGGTTTAGAGGCAAAGGTACCTTTAATAAAAATGTACCTGCCCTCTGGATCGATTATCGAGTCCGACAATCGAAAATCAGCGCGTTTGGATATCAGTATGGAAACTCCCTTCGTCTTGGACTCTGGGTTCGTAGAATGTATTACCTGCTTGTAAATATGGTTCCCTAATTTGGGGATTGCATCAGATCTAAAATGAGTTTCTTGGAGCATAAGAAAGTGAGCATTGTGTTTAGTCAATGCTGACAGTACCTGTGTTCTCTTTTCAGGGAGATTTAGGCCTTTGACATTGAGTGAGAGACATTTCAATGACAGCTGCTGTTTAATTATATTCTCCTTCTGCATGGTGTAATCCAACGGAGAATATAATATGTATGAGCGAAGTCTGATTGTTAGTGCGGTGATCAGGAGTTACCGCACTGTCCCTGACAGGAGAGAGGAAAGAAGAGCGGCCCCCACGAAAATGAAGAAAAGAAAGGAGAGAAAAAAAAAAAAAGGGGAAGGGACAAGTAGGATCTAGAGAAAGATGGGAGGGAGTAAGTAAGGAAGTCAGGAAGCAGGGGGGGGGAGGGGAAACGCACGGAGAAGAACAATGCACTAACGCTGGGAGGGTCTACAGCGCGTGCGTGATAATACCGGAGGCAGTTAAATATAAATCTAACCGCCTAATAAGGGAAAATCCGGAGTGTCAGCTTCCCGCTAAGTGGGAGGCTGTGGAGGGGTAGAAAGACCAGGACGGGATACTGGAATCCCGCACAACGGTGGACGTAAGGAGATAAAACAGGTGCTTAAAAGACAATGGATGGCGTAAATGAGAATCATGGGATTAAAAAACGAAAAGTACAAAAGGGAATCGAGAAAGAATAAATGAATATTGAGACGTGGAATTCCCCTGCACAGGTTGTTACTTCGGGATATACTGTTGCATAATGATAACAGGGGCGGTCCAAAAGCCTATCCGAGTTATATGATAGACCAGTCTAAACCTATTGTGACCGGAATCTAAACGGACCCCCTACCAAGGGCTTAGGATGGGCAATATTCATCCTTAAACATTATTACACATTTGTGGAGATCGGTGTGTCCCTGAGCCCACAAATATGTAGGCCCCTGAACCCACCGACCAGAACCATAGAAACAGATAAACAAATAAACAAACAGGCATTGAAACATTGCAACGCTGCTCCCCCCGCCCCCCAAGGGGCTCGGACTGTGTGTCAATCCAGTAGGGCCTCAATCTGAAAATCCATTGTCCAGGTCTAGGACCAGTCTCAGGAGATACCCCAGGGTTGTGTTCAGGGTAAGAGTATACTCTTCCCCTGAGACCCAATGCCATCCCGCTTAAACATGGGCGTAGTTCAAGTTAGGCCTTATTGTGAAAGAAGTAAATGCCTAGCATGGAGAGCTTATCACAAGCTACAGAATAAGTGCAGGTTCAACCCATAAAAAATCAAAAACGGGAAAGTGGAGGAGTGAACCCGGCCCCACCGTGAAAGACGGTAATCTGGCTTGGCGAATCCCTTAGCATAATCCTACAACAGGGGCCAATATAAAAGACAATATGTCTAGATTGTAGAGACATTCCTCAAGCTGTCAGGAGCCGAGTCCACCTCCCCAAAGTAATCAGCAGGCATAAAAACAAAGCGATCTAAGTAGGCAAAGGCATATCCCTGGCAAACCATGCGTGTGAGCATCTGTTACCTTCTCGGTAGTATACATCACCTAGACCCTGGAAGGAATGGACCCCGAGAAGGCCCCCCTTAGAAACTGTAGGAGCAAATCAGAGTTAGTCATGTCTGGAAGAGAAAAAAAAAAAAGGGGGGGGCACCGAATGCTTTTGGCGCTTTGGAGGGCATCAAAGGGCCACAGCTTAGAAATAACCGTCTAGGTGAAGGTGAAAACTCAGTTGGCTGGAATCAAAGGGGGCAGTAAGTTCCAATCGGGCTTGGGGGGTGAGGTCAGCAAAGAGAGAAGAAAAAAATAAACATCCTCCCCTCTCTCCTCCTTCCTCCCCCCTCCCCCGTGCCGGAATCGCAAACAAATTTAAACAGCAACAGAACGTTTCTGTGTAATCTCAACTAGGTAGTGTAGAGGCTTGATGTAGAAAGGAGCAGAGTTAAGCATCTTGAAGTCCCCCTCTCGGGGTTCCAGCCGGGTCCGGATGTTGCAGGAGGTTGTCACGGCGGGCATAGCGGTCTCCTGGTGATGTCGGGTCCAATCTGCGGCGTCTGGAGCGTTGTCGCTGAGCTTTTGGTGAGGAGTTGTGCGAGACAGGTTTCCAAGGCTCCGTGGGAAAGTAGAAAGAGTACCAGTCAGGCAGGTCAATCAATGGTATGTCTAGTTGTTCGCAGAATACAGGCAAATCTTCCGGGGTTCGTAAGAAGGCTGTACGGCCCCTGGTGGACGCTGAGAGGCAAAACGGGAACTTCCACCTATACTGTATATTGCGGGCCCGCAGTGTATCCAACAGGGGACGCAGAGTGCGCCTATTCTGCAAAGTTATTTGAGAGAGATCTTGGAATAATTTAATGTCTGTGCCATTAAACAAAATTCGGCCTCTATCTCTTGCCTTCCTCAGTATCTCCTCTTTGAGGGGAAAATTTACGATACAGCACACAATGTCCCTGGGGGGCTCAGAGACTCGGGGAGGGGGTCTCAGGGCCCGATGCAGTCTTTCCATCTCGATGGGGGAGTCAGCCGGGCGGCCCAAGAGGTCGTTGAAAATGGAGCAGACCGTTTGTGGTAGTGTAGCCGGGTCTATACCCTCTGGGACCCCCGAACCCTAACATTATGTCTGCGACCCCTGTTATCTAAATCCTCCACCTGTCTGTGGAGTTCAAACATGTGAGACAGTTGTGAGTCATAAGTCTTTTGTACTTGCCTGATTGCTACTGCCTGAGTTTGGGTGGTTTTTTTCCACCTCGGTGAGGCGGTGGTTCATTGTGTGAATGTCCGACTTCAGATCCGCAATGGCCGTTGTTAGAGTATGTTTGATGTCTAGTGCCACTCTCTGCAGATCTCTTTGGAGGTCGAGTAGGCTCGGGTTAGGGTCTGTGGCTGATCTCAGACCAGCGGTGTTTTCAAGCGGGATCAAGGATGAGGCCTGTGAGCTCTGTGAATTCTGCATCTCCCCGTGGTCCCCTGAGGGCCGATTCTTGAACATCTCCGGAATATTGTTGCTCAATTGTGCCCCTGAGTCTTTGAGAGTGCGTGGTGTGGAGGAACTTCTAGTGGATTTCCCCATGATTCAGCTGATTGTGGTGTCTAAAGAAAGCGTTTCACATCCCCGTCATGCAGGAGTCCTATCTTCATGCCGCCATCCCGGCCGCCGTCTGAGCAGATCCCCACCTAAATAAGTCTTCTAGCATAGCAGAGCATAGCAGCCCGGTTCACCCCTCTTGCAGGCGGGGTGTCAGGATTAAGCCTTGATGTTAGTGCAGGGGAGGACGAAGAGGCTGTCTGTAGGCCTGAGGTGTAGCAAGATGGCCGCCATTCCTCTGCTTTAAACAGCACTATTGGGTGCCTCCACCGGCCTTCAGAACTCCCCCTCTCCAGCCTGACTGTCCAGGAGAGGTGGGATAGCTGTGGCCAGAGATGTTCCCCGCTCCTCCCGTAGCCGCCTTACCTGAGTCCCGGGGATTCGGAGGGCCCACAGGCCTCAAGATGGCGGCGGATCTCACGTGGATGGGATCAGCCCAAAAAGTTCTTTAAGTGCCCCCGGCACAGACAGGGCCCAGGATGGGGGACCGGGCGGGTGCCGTGTGTGGGATCTGGCCCCCAGAGACGGATCGGGTCGGCCTTACTGCGCTCTCGCGGGGGTGCAGTCCGCAGGAAAGACCGGGGATTCAAGGCCTCACAAGGCCGCGCGGAGTTGCGGCCACCACAGATGGCTCCGAGAGTCGGCCCTGTCTTCGGGCTGTTCCAGGTAGGAGGATGGGTGGCGGGTGGGGATGGATGGTGGTCTCTCACCTCCAAGAATGCCGGGGTCTGGCTCCTCCGGGAGGGCTTGGGCCTACAAGATGGCGGCGGCTGCAGAAGCTGGCGGCTACGGATTTCGGGCTTCCGCCGGTTGAATCGCTCCGCGATAACGGCCCAGGACACTGCGGTGGGGCAAGGTGAACAGGCTGGGATGAGATTGGGACGTGGATGGTCGTTTTATCAACCCGGATGGCGGTGGATGGAGTTCGGGAGTCCCGGAGCTCCCCTGAAGCACGTCCGCCGCTGCACACGTCAGGACACGCCCCCCAATAATCTTGTGATTTTATGCGTAGTTTATTGAGCTGTATGACTATACCCATTGCATACATTACAATGTACAGTTTCCCTGCATAACTTTCCCTTTTTTTTCTGTACAAACTTGAATAACTCAATAAACTTTTGCTTCTAATCAAAAAAAAAAAAAAGAATTGGTAAGCTGTAATATAATAAATGTTTGCTTTTGAGTGTAAAACCGCTTTAATTTGTCTCTTTTATATTGGCCTGGAGTTCAGCTTTAATTCTGCTGTGTAGCACAGATGGTAGAAGTGAAAACTCACGCTCTTTAGTGGCTCTTGAATTAAACATGGTTGTTCTACCAAGTCATCAGGAGCATGTCCCCCACTTGTCCAATCATCTGTATACTACTTATACACCAGCAGAGCAGTGGATGTGAAGGTCAATACCGCTGTGTTCTAGCCTGAAGTCTTAACACCTACCAATATAGAGTATTCTCCATTTCAGCTATAAATTAATACTCAGGGGAGAGCAGTGTTACAACAAACGTTTCCTTAGTGTCATGGCAAAAAAAAAAAAAAAAATACCTCAACAGTAATACAGTTAATATTTTATAACTGTAAATCAAAAGGACTGGGATACTCTATCTTAAAGGAAAATTTTATTGGAGATATACATATGTCAATGTATTTTTCCTTTATTACCACTTCAATACTGGGCACATTCACCCCCTTTCTGCCCAGGTCATTTTTTCAGCTTTCAGCGCTGTCGCAATTTGAATGACAATTGTGCGGTCATGCAACACTGTACCCACACTAAATTTTTATCACAGATAGAGCTTTCTTTTGGTGGTATTTAATCACCACTAAGTTTTTTATTTTTTGCTAAATAAATAAAAAAAGACTAAAAATTTGGAAAAAATGTATTTGTTTCTGTTATAAAAGGTTGTAAATAAATAATCTTTCTTCATTAAGAATTTTAACAAAATAGTTTTTTTTCACAATTTGTTTTTCTGTATACCGTCACCAGTGCAGTACAGTGTCATCATATAACGGGAGTGGTGGTGATCAGGGACGCTGACTGGTAACAGTATGTAAAAAAAATAAAAAATGTAATATATACAGTATATATATATTTTTTTATGACTTTTTTAACACACTGTGACCCCATTATGAATGCTTACACCAGTGAACTTCACTGGTATAAGCAACTATTTTTACTGAATGAAACTTCATATGGTTTAGATGGGCCGTGATTAGCCCTGTCAGTACCATGTGATCACTGTAGCAACACAATTTTACACAATGAATAGCATGAAAGGAAGTCATCCTGTGTTTACAAATGTCATGTGATCTGTTGTGATTGGTCACAGCAATCACATGGTACCAGCAGTAAGCCGGTACAATTATTAGTCATTGGGTGTGTCTGGTGGAAACAGCCAGTGACAGATCGTTCTGCAGCATGGCCCAGGGGCTAATGGCCTAACTATATGACAAATACCCACATTTCTCAGCCACATGGCTTCCCTGGATATTCTTTCGCCTTAGCTCTTACTTTTGGACTTTATTGGCTGGGTGAACCCCATGTCAATAATCCCATGGACAACTACAGACACTGGAAAATCTCTGATATGCACAACAAACATCTACAGTATACACATATATTATACTCTGTATCTTTCATTACCCCCTTCCCTTTTATACCTTTTCTTACCCTCTCAAATTTACTTATGCCCTACTCTTATAAACATTATATCGTCTGGTGCCAATATTTTTGTTTTATTTGCAAACAGAGGGTCCCACTTCTTTTCCATTGGTTCTCTTGATTGTTGTGTATTTGTTTGATATTGAAATCTTCAATAAAAAATTACAAAGCTTAAAGCAGCCTTTCTCAACCGTTTCAACATAGTGGAACCCTTGAAATATCTTTCCGGTTTTAGGGAACCCCTGCTAAAAATGACTATACTGTATCTACATCTCATGATACATTAGTATGATGGTCAGTGGAAAGAATGCTTCTTACACTTGTGGTCATTGGAAAGAATTACCCCCTTACAGATGGCTAAAAAGATCAATGGTGTCAGTAGGAACTTATCTGAGAGGCAGAAATTGGTCATTGTTCAAGGAACCCCTGACAACCTCTGAAGGAACCCTAAGGTTCCATGGAACCCTGGTTGAGAAACCCTGCTTTAACCCGTTTCTGCCTGGCCTATGGCATAATGACCCTGGAGCCGGCCTCTCGTCCTTCCGGGTGGACATAATATGATGTCCTCCTGGATCGCACCTTCACACGCACCCGTGGGGCCATGCAGTGGTGCAATCTGTCACTGGCTGTGTCCACGGGACACAGCTGATTACATATCACTGTACTGGCCCGCTGCCAGTACCATGTGACCGCTGTAACCAATCACAGCATTTCACATAACAGTTGTAAACAATAGAGAAGAATTGTCCCGCCTCTTGGATAGGGGTTACAGCCACTCTATCCTAAAAAAGGCTTATCATAGAGCCAAAAAAAGAAATCGCGCTGAATTAATCCATTCAAAGAAAATCCAGAAATCTGATCAGCAGGTGCGATTAATAACTAGTTACTCCGGTGAACATAGGAAAGTTTGTCAAATCATTCAAAAATATTGGCCCTTATTATCTACTGATGAGGTTATTTCTAAATATGTTAACCCATTTCCTCAGATCACTTATAGGAAGTCTAGGTCCATCAAGGACCAATTAGTTCACGGTCACCTTATGCCCAAGTCAGGTGGTCAGGCTCGTAGAGGTACAGCCCCCTGTGGTAGATGTGAATTTTGTAGATTCTTTTTAAATTCTGTTTATAAACCAAATTTGGGACTGTCTACAAACCAAATTTCTTCGCTAATTGTCAATCTATTGGGGTTGTTTACTACATGAAGTGCGAATGTAATGCCTTCTATGTAGGTAAAACAAAGAGACCATTTTTCCATAGAATAAGGGATCATGTTTCCTTTATTCAAAAGAAAAAAATGGAAACCCCTATAAGCCGACATATGGGTTTATATCATTCCTTTGATTTGTCCAAAATGAAATTCTTTGCATTAGAATATCTACCCACCCATGATCGAGGGGGTGATGTCGATAAAAGTCTCTTACAAAGAGAAACTAGATGGAATCATTCCCTGGCAGCTACATCTTACCCAGGTTTAAATGAGTCCATCAGCTACAAGCCGTTCCTTTAATGGTTTCAATTGGCTATATTTGCAGATGTTTATATTTATTTTTATGATTATCTTGTTTCCTAGCCTTCTGGCTATGAGTGTATCCCATTTTCGGCTTATACCTATGTTTGGCTGAGCCCACTATACCTTGGACAGTTGGAGTCCTTAAGATACCAAAATATTAATAATTTAGATAATTATTTTATTTTTCAAACATGAGGCTAAAGGTCATAAATTTGTTTATTTTTTACTATCTTGATCTGTATAGATTCCTTGTATTTTTATTTTTTACCTTAGTATATATTACTCTAAGAACCTCCCTCGGATCAGGTGACCATATGGAAGCCCAGGGCGTCATCTGCAGTGTTGTCAATTTTCTCTGACTCCACTGGGTGGCGCCATAGCGTCTACACTGTGCCTTGGTTGTTTTCTTCCTTTCCCTTCATGCTAGGTACTAATTGGCTAGTCCATTAAGTTTCCTTGCCTGGTTGGAAGAAATGTTCCATTTAGCCTGGAGAGTTCCATACCATCTTTGACCAAATTCAGTTTGAATTTTAAAATGGCTGACTATGTGTTTTCCGCATTTGTTGCTGATGGCGCCCGTGGCTCACTGGATCTGATGCCTTTGCGTCACTTCCGGTGCGACCTTGCCACGCAGTAGACGCAATTGAAGCGTCCGCTCCTCCCCTGTGTTTAGCGCCAAACCAGGCGCCCAATGGGTAGGTGGAGGGAAGTATTTAAAGACACTGGTAGAGGATTTCAGAGTAAGGCCATGATGAGAGGAGGAAGGAGTGTTATTGTGGAACCGCTGTTTCAGGTAATTGATCCGTTTATTCCTGGGGACATCTCCAATATTTCCTGACTCGGATTAGTGACCATATAATTATCTTTTAGGGGACCTTTGTATATACCAGTCACCCCTTTTTTGGATATGTGGATGTTCATTCCCTTGAATTGATTCTACAGTATCTGTAAGAGAAGCCCGGCCAACAGACGCGCGCCTGCGCATAGGCACGGGCACACCAGTGTGTGCTCAAAGAAAGACTTGTATTGGCGCATGCGCAGGCGCACGCGCGCACATGCACGTATGGGCACCAAGTACCCCTGTTTAAACGGAACACTGACACATGAACATTGCTGAGTGGTCTTTCAGCTAGTGTCTGCTTACCCGATCTGATCCAAGTTTCCTGTGTCTTGACCCGGCCTGCCAAGACTCAGCCAGCGCCATCCATTACTTCGGCCCTCGTGCCACTCTGTGTCCGTCACTCCCTGTCATCACTACCAGGGGTGTCAGACAGGAGGTGCAAGAGAAGCCCCCTCTCCAGCTTTATCTCCACCAGGTACGTGACAGTACCACTCAGCCAGATGTCGGAGATCGAGGGAGGGGCTTCACCTCTGGAGTCGCTATACCTGCAACTTACCTCTCTTAACCAGGCAGTCCGCACGTTGCAGAAAAGCTACCAGCAGCTGGAGGATCGCATCCGACCCATGACTTGTACTGTGGCTTCTCCCGCACTTGCTATCGCACCTGGCTGCTACTCGTCTGAACAGACTTTTTTCACATCCATAGAGACTATGCCACCTCCTGTACTACGAGTCCCTGCACCTGAGTGATTCACTGGCGACCGCCACCAATTCCGTGCATTTAAGAACTCTTGTGAGCTTTACTTCTCCCTACAGCCGAGAACCTTCGCACTAGAAACCACCAAGGTGGGGTTTGCTATATCCCTACTTCTCGGTGACTCACAGTCCTGGGCCCATCAGCTCCTGGAACAGAACAGCACAATCCTGGACTCTCTCTCTTCATTCTTTGAAGCAATGGCTCTGCTCTACGATGACCCCCAGCGTACAACCACTGCAGAGTCTACCCTTTATACCCTAGGCCAGGGGCATCGACCCGCTGAGGACTATGTTCCAGAATTCCGCCTATGGGCCTCTGATAGAGGCTGGAATAATGCAGCTTTACGGCACCAATTCTGCCTTGGCCTGTCTGAACAACTCAAGGATGAACTTTCTCGTGTGGGGATCCCCAGTTCCCTTGAAGACCTTGTTAACCTTGCCATCCAGCTGGATCAGAGGTTCAGAGAGAGGAGAGCAGAGAAGGCAGGCGTCTCCGTACCTCCAGCAGATCGACAGGCAAATCCCATGCAACTCGGACTTCTGCGTTCCCCGCTCTCCAATGAGGAAAAGTTGCGACGACGACGGGAAAATTTGTGTCTTTACTGTGGGGTAGCGGGACATTATCTTCAAGACTGCCCTGTGAGAACTACAAGAACCAAGACCATACCCTCTTCCTATCTTGCCAACTGCTCCATAGGGAGTAAAGCTGCACATTTTACCCTGTCCCTGTTACTCCAGATCCCCGGGAAAGCCATCCAAGTCTCAGCTATAATCGATTCTGGAGCCTGCAGCTGTTTTATGGACAAGGACTTTGCCCTACGTCATCAGATCCCTTCACACGCAAAGACACGCTTGTTGTCCATCCATCTGGCCGATGGATCCCGTCTCAGGTCTGGGCCTATCACACACGAGACTTACCCACTACTGGCTATATCTGATACCGGTCATCGGGAATACTTGCGCTTGGACATTATCCCATCTCCTCTGTTTCCCATTATCTTGGGCATCTCCTGGTTGCAAGCCCATAACCCGCAGATCAACTGGGAATCAAGTGAACTGACCTTTTCATCCGCCTACTGCCAGCAGTCCTGCCTTCACCCCATTCCCATGAAACCTGCACCCCTTCTTGGGGTACATACTGACTCTTCCATAACACAACTCATACCAGCTGCCTATCATGAATTTCTGGAAGTGTTTGATAAACAGAAAGCAGACGTCCTCCCGCCTCACCGACTGTATGACTGCCCGATTGAACTGTTGCCAGGTGCAGAAATCCCTTTCGGGCGCATCTTTCCACTCTCTGAACTAGAACTTTAAGTACTACGTCAGTATATCGATGAAAACTTGGAGAAGGGCTTTATTTGGGCTTCCACGTCCCCCGCGGGTGCTGGAATTTTTTTGCTGAAAAAAAGGACCATACCTTGCACCCTTGTGTTGACTACAGGGAATTAAACAAGGTCACCATCAAGAACAGATATCCTTTGCCCTTGTTTCCGGAACTTTTTCAGCGCTTTAAGATATCCACTGTGTTCACAAAGCTCTTTACGGGGCGCGTATAACTTAGTTCGGATCCGCGAAGGGGACGAATGGAAGACGGCCTTCCGCACTAGATTTGGACACTACGAGTATCTCGTCATGCCCTTCGGGTTGTGCAGCGCCCCAGCAACATTACAAAATGTTGTCAATAATATCTGTTCCTGATTTTCTACTATATCTATATCTACGATATCTTGATTTTCTCACACTGTGAGCATGTGAAGAAGGTTCTCGGCCGGCTAAGGGATCATGGACTATTTGCAAAAGCTGAAAAGTGCGAATTTGAAAAAGAAACAATTCAGTTCCTAGGACTTATTATTTCCACCTCAGTCATCTCCATGTATCCCCAAAAGGTCAAATCTATTCTGGAATGGCCCACTCCTACAGACCGGAAGAGCACACAGAGATTCATAGGATTTGGCAATTTCTATCGCAAATTTATTAAGAATTGTTCTGCCATCATCTTTCCGAACACCCAGCTTACAAGACAGAACACCTGTTTTTCATGGACACCTGCCGCCCAAGCAGCTTTCGACCAGTTAAATACTTTATTTACCTCAGCACCCATTCTGCCTCACCCAGATTCCGCATCACCTTACGTCCTTGAAGTGGACGCTTAAGAAAATGCCATAGGAGCGATCCTATCTCAGCGTTGAGGTGCAAAGTCCCTGTTGCACCCCATCAAATTCTTCTCAAGGAAACTCAGTCACGCGGAGAGGAACTACGATGTGGGTGATTGAGAACTACTAGCCATAAAGACAGCCCTTGAAGAATGGTGTTACTTACTGGAAGGAGCGGCGCACCCCATCTTGATCTTTACCGATCACAAAAACCTTAAGTACCTCAGAACTACCAGACGATTGAGGCCATGCCAAGCCAAGTGGGCACTGTTTTTTTCCAGTTTCTCCTTCCATATTACCTTCAGGCATGATTCCAAGAATGGCAAACCCAATGCGTTATCACGCATGTACCCATGAAGAGGAGGGACATCTTCAACCAGACACAATCCTGCCAGCCCAGAGTTTCCTGTTGTTACAAGCAGACCTAATCACCCAACTTAAGCAGGCATCCACAAGGGATATGCTACCATCAGGAGTCTGTTTCCAGGAAAAGCAGGGGTTATTCCTACACAACCAAAGGGTATTTGTACCCCCAAGCTTGCGCCCCAAGATCCTCAGCCTGTGCCATGACCATCCCTTGGCGGGACATTTTGGGGTAACCAAGACTGTGGAGCTTGTACTACAAACTTTTTGGTGGCCGAATCTAAGGTCCAACTGTAAGAATTATGTTGGTACCTGTGGGGTCTGCAACAGAAGCAAGAGAGAAAAAACCAAGGCCTGGGGCCAAGAGACCCTGGGAAATGATCAGTATGGATTTCATCGTTGAGCTTCCAACCTCCAAAAGATTCACCACAATCTTTGTAATTGTGGACAGAATAACCAAGGTGGCCCACTTCGTCCCCATGTTAGGAACCCCATCTGCAACAGAGACCGCTTGTGCCTTCATCAAGGAAGTAGTGACGACTCCATGGAGTACCCAGCAGTATCACCTCCGACCGAGGGGTACAATTAACATCTAAATTCTGGAGAGATCTGTGCAAGATGTTAAAGATCGAGACCTGCTTTTCTTCAGCCTATCACACCCAGACAAATGACCAGACTGAGCGCACAAATCAGATGTTGGAACAATACCTTCGGTGCTTCTCCTCCTTTGCCCAGGATGACTGGGCATAATTTTTACCCTTGGCGGAATTTGCTTACAATGATGCAGTTCACTCGGCTACAGGACAAGCCCCGTTTTTTTGCGAATTATGGGTACTTTCCAACCTTCCTACCTGATATCTTACCTGACTCCTCGGTTCCTGCAGTCCAAGAAAGGATAAGTGCGCTTCAGTTGAACAACAAGATATTGCAAGACACCATTTCCAAGGCACAACAGGGCAATAAAAGGTTCTTCGACAGGAAAAGGAGAGGAGATCTGAAACTTAAAGTGGGAGACAAGGTCTGGTTATCCACGGCTAACCTAAGATTATCTTGTCCTTCCAAGAAGCTCAGACCTAGATATATCGGTCCGTTCCCCGTCAAGAGGCAGATTAATCTTGCGGCCTATGAACTCTCGCTCCCAGAGACTTACAAAATTCACCCTGTCTTCCACACATCCTTACTTAAAGCTGCAAGACTAGACCCTTTTCCTGGTCCTGAGTCAGGGCCACCGGCACCTACCATAATCAATGGTAATGAGGAATACGAGGTCGAGGCTATTATGGATTGCAGGAAGAGAAGGAATGTAAACCAGTTTTTAATTAAATGGAAGGGCTACGGACCTGAGGACAACTCCTGGGAGCCAGAGTCCAACCTTCATGCCAAGAGATTAATACGGGCATTCTTCCAGGCTCACCCTGAAAACAGGTTACAGATGGGCATCCGGAGGTTGCCCATTGGGGGGGCAATGTAAGAGAAGCCCGACCAACAGACGTGCGCCTGCACATAGGCACGGGCACACCAGTGTGTGCAGAAAGAAAGACTTGTATTGACGCATGCGCAGGCGCGCACAGGCGCACGTATGGGCGCCAAGTAACCCTATTTAAATGGAACACTGACACATGAACATTGCTGAGTGGTCTGTCAGCTAGTGTCTTTTTACCCGATCTGATCCAAGTTTCCTGTGTCTTGACCCGGCTTCACCTGAACCTACTCTTTGACCTCCGCCTGCCTACCTGATCCCAGCTTGTGTCTGACTCCGCTTCTGCCTGATGTTCCTGTACTTTGCTGCCAGACTGTGTACCGAACCCTGCCTGTGTCCCATCTCTGCCTCTGTCTCTCGTCTCGGTACCTACTCTGTCTGGCTGTTGATGACCTCCTGGCTTACGTCCCGGCTACGCCTCCATCTGTTGACCCAGCGATACGGAGCTCCTGTTCTCAGAGTCTGCTCAACGCTCTCCAGCCACCTGGTTCCTGCCAAGAGCCAGCCAGCGCCATCCATTACTTCGGCCCTTGTACCACTCTGTGTCCGTCACTTTCTGTCATCACTACCAGGGGTGTCAGACAGGAGGTGCAAGAGAAGCCCCCTCTCCAGCTTGATCTCCACCAGGTACGGGACAGTATCTTATCCATTACAGGTAGATGTTGTTTTCTATTAGCCCGATATTTGGAGACAATTGGATCATTGCCTGTTATTCAGTCTGTTTCCACCTCCATCTCCACCTAGGCGCACCACCTACCAGTCTCCAATACTCTAGTATGTTCTCCGATACATACCACCCTCTATGGTTACACTAGATCTATTTGTGGGGCTCCTTCAGTTCAGATCAGTTCATCTTTATACAGGTAATCTTTGCTCCTAACTTAAGTCTGTCATTGTGGCCTCAGCCTAATTTGGGACCAATTATTATGTTTGTGTATTTTCGTTTATCACCTGTGTATTTCTTGTATTATTATATTGTAATTATATGTATGGTTTTCTTTCTAATTTCAGTAGATAGTGCCTGACAAATGTAATTCTCCTGAGGAAGCTACTAATCGTAGTGAAACATGTTGAGAATTTTCTCAGTTGCACATTCTGAAACTGTATTGTATAAATTTTGGATAGATTTTTATTCTGTCATTTTTTTAGTTTTATAAATAAATAATAACTTTTTTGATATACCTGTTGTGTTAATTTTGCACCTCAAAAATCCCAAATTCATATCTTTTTCAGTTGTAAACAATAGATGGCTTCCTTTCAAGCCATTGTATACAATTGTGTTGCTAGCTGTGATTGGTAACAGTGAATACATGGTACAGACTGGGCCAATCACAGCCCATCTATGCCATGTGACCAGCTGTGGCCAATCACAGCTCATCACAACAAAGAAATATTTTTTTACATTTTGCTATAATAAATATCCCCAAAAAATATATAAAAAAACGAATTTCTTTCTCAGTTTAGGCCGATGTGTATTCTTCTACATATTTTTGGTAAAAAAAATCGCAATAAGCGTATATTGATTGGTTTGCGCAAAAGTTATATCGTCTACAAAAGTAGGATTTTTAAAACAGCTTACCTGTAAAATCCTTTTCTTGGAGTACATCATGGGACACAGAGCGGCATAGTCATTACTATGTGGGTTATATAGAATTACCTTCAGGTGCTGGCACTGGCAACTTCCAAAACAGGAAGTACCCTCCCCTATATAAGCCCCTCCCATCCGGGAGCACCTCAGTTTTGTAGCAAAGCAATACGTGTCCCCAAAAGAGGGGTGGGAGCTCTGTGTCCCGTGATGTACTCCAAGAAAAGGATTTTACAGGTAAGCTGTTTTAAAAATCCTACTTTCTTGTTCATACATCACGGGACACAGAGCGGCATAGTCATTACTATGTGGGACGTCCCAAAGCAATGCCAAATGAGGGGGGGGATATACCATACATAAGCTGGGCGCCATCAGGCATGAGGATCTTTTGCGGCCTGCAACACACTGCGCCCAAAGGCGACATCCTCCTGACTTCTAACGTCCACCTGGTAGAACCTAGTAAACGTGTGTACTGAAGACCATGTTGCGGCCTTACAAATTTGAGCCAGGGAGGCCTGGTGATGCACTGCCCATGAAGTTCCAACTGCTCTCGTGGAGTGCGCCCTAACTTTGAACGGAGGCGGTCTACTTCTCAAGCCATAGGCTTGTATTATGACCTGTCGAATCCACTTGGCTAAAGTAGATTTTGATGCTGCCTGACCCTTTCTGGGGCCTTCCGGCAGAACAAACAAAGAATCCGTTCTACGAATCTGAGCAGCGGCTTTTAGATAAGCTTTAACTGCTCTTACTACATTCAAAGAATGCAATAACTTTTCCTCTACCGAGCTCAGTTTGGGGAAAAGAAGGAAGAACCACATCCTGGTTCAAGTGAAACCTCGATACCACCTTAGGAAGAAAGGCTGGGTGAGGACGTAATACTACTCTGTCCTCATGAATAACCAGATATGGCTCTTTACAGGACATGGCGGCTACTTCCGACACTCTTCTAGCCGAGCATATGGCTACTAAAAATATCAATTTTCTGGTGAGTAGAACCAAGGAAATGTGCCGCAAAAGTTCAAATGGCTGCTTCTGCAGAACCAACAGAACCAAATTTAGATCCCATGGACATATGGGAGCTTTAATCGGTGGAATAATACGAGTCACCCCTTGCATAAAGGATTTGACAAGTGAATGCATAGCCAGGGGCCTTTGAAATAGTATTGATAAGGCCGAAACCTGACCCCTGATAGTACTTAAGGCAAACTTCCTGTCTACAGCCCACTGTAGGAAGTCCAGAATTCTGCCTATAACGTACTTACGTGGATGCCACTTTCTGCCCTCGCACCAAGTGATGTACGCCTTCCAAACTCTATAGTAGATCTGCCTGGATACAGGCTTCCTGGCATTGATTATAGTTGATACCACAGAGTTAGAGAGACCTCTCTTCTTTAGGATGTGGGATTCAATAGCCAGGCCGTTAAACTTAGAGTTAGTAAGGAAGGGTGGTATATCGGCCCTTGCAAAAGCAGGTCCGGACGACGTGGAAGGGTCCAAGGACTCCCCACAGACATTTTGATGATCTCCGCGTACCAGGCCCTTCGGGGCCACGCTGGAGCCACCAAGATCACCGGCTTCTTTTCCAACCTGACTCTGCGAAGGAGTCGAGGCAACAATTGTAGCGGAGGGAATGCATATATCAGTCTGAACTGATTCCAAGGGAACACCAGAGCATCCGAGCCGCAAGCGAGGGGATCCCTTGTCCGGGAGACAAATCTGTCCACCTTTGCGTTGAATCTGGATGCTAGCAGATCTACATCCGTTGTTCCCCACCGCTGACATATTGCTCGGAAGACCTCGGGATGAAGGGACCATTCCTCTGGGCATAACTGTTGGCGACTTAGAAAGTCCGCCTTCCAATTCTCCACCCCTGGAATGAAGACAGCTGATATACATGGGACATGCTTTTCTGCCCATTCCAGGATGTGACTTACTTCCCTCTGGACTGCACGACTCCTGGTGCCTCCCTGATGATTGATATATGCCACTGCTGTGGCATTGTCTGATTGAATTCTGACAGGGGACCCTTGGAGTCTGGATGCCCAGGCTACTAGGGCATACCGGGCTGCTCGTATCTCTAAGAGATTGATGGGCAGGGTTTTTACTACAATTGACCATCTGCCCTGGAGAGACCATTGCTCCAGTACTGCCCCCCAGCCTATAAGGCTGGCATCTGTAGTGACCACCTTCCAGGATATCGGACTGAAGGGTTTTCCCTTCTGGAGATTCTGGGGGATCAACCACCAGCAGAGACTCTTCCGAACGGAAGGGGACAAAGCCATCGGGAAGTCTAGAGCCTGAATTTTTCCATTCCAGGCTGACAATATGGCCCTCTGTAAATTCCTTGAGTGGAATTGGGCGTATGGCACAGCTTCGAATGATGCTACCATCTTTCCTAGCAGCCTCATGCACAGGCGTATGGACGGCTGTCTTTTTGCACAAAGCAGACGGACCAAGCCCCTCAAAGAGGATACCTTGTCTAGAGGTAAGAAAATCTTCCTCTGGTCTGAATCCAGCCGTAGCCCTAGATATACCAGGTTTTTCACTGGCTGTAGGGCTGACTTGTCCAGGTTGATGACCCAACCGTGAGATTCTAGATACTTGATTGTATCGACAATTACCACTTCTAGCTTGGCAACTGAGTGGTCCATCAACAACAGGTCGTGTAGGTATGCCATTATCGTTACACCTCGTGTTCTTAGATCGGCCAACAGTGGAGCCAGAATTTTTGTGAACACTCGTGGTGCTGTGGCCAGACCGAATGGTAAGGCTCTGAACTGAAAATGGCGCCCTTCTACTGCAAAGCGTAGAAATTTTTGATGACCTGGAAAGATGGGAACATGCAAGTAAGCATCTTTGATGTCGATCGAGGCTAACCATTCCTCCCCCTGTAGGGCAGCGGTGACCGATCGGATCGACTCCATCCGGAAGGACCGGACGTTTAGAAATTTGTTTAGACTCTTTAGGTCCAATATGGGTCTTATGTCCCCGTTTAGTTTCGGGACTGTGAAAAGGTTTGAGTAGAAACTCAACCCCCACTCTTCCATAGGAACCTCCAGAATTACTCCTTGGAGCAATAGTTGTTCTAACGCCACTAGGAGACACCTTCTTTTCAGAGGGTCTTTTGGCATGCCTGACCACATAAAATGGGAAGGAGGAGACTCTTTTAACTCCAACTTGTATCCCCGAGTTACTGCGGAGAGCACCCATCTGTCTTTGATCGTCTCCCGCCAGGTCTCTGTGAACAACTGAAGTCTTCCCCCCACCCGTTTGAGTGGGGGCAGCCCTTCATAGGCTTGACTTGGAGGCTGGTTTAGTACCTCTTCGGATCCAGGGCTTTTTATTACCCTGTGACTGTCCCTGATTTTTACCTCCTGAGTTTGACCGAGGAGGCCGTCGGAACTGCTTAGTAGCAGACGTCCCAGGGATAGGAGAGGTAGTCCTCTTAAAAGACGGACCCCTAGACCTCTTTTTAATTGGTAAGAGAGTACTTTTACCACTGGAAATCTTCTGGATATATTTATCCAGGTCTTCGCCAAAAAGGCGTTCTCCATGAAATGGGAAGCTAACTAAGAGCTTCTTACAGGGAGCCTCAGCAGACCAGTTCTTGAGCCACAGAAGCCTACGCATATGTACCAAAGACAGCGTGAGGCGGGAGGCCTGATGGATAGAATCCTTGATGGCGTCAACCGCAAAGCATAATGCTCTAGGCAGATCAGCCAGAGCCTGGGCCTGCTGGTCTGGCAAATCCCTCAGGACCATTTTCATTTGATCCTTTAAAGCTTGGCAGACCCCAATAGCTGCCACTGCTGGCTGTGTAACAGCCCCTGCTGTGGAAAAAGCAGATTTTAATAAAGATTCCAATTTTTTATCTACTGGATCTTTGAACATTTGAACATTATCTACTGGACATGTCAGTGATTTGTTCACAGAAGAAATGGCTGCGTCCACCGTAGGAACATTCCATCTCTGGGTGAATTTTTCCTCCATGGGATAGATCACCTGAAATTTCTTAGGTGGAACAAATAGTTTATCAGGATGTTCCCAGTCCTGGTATATAAGTCCTTCCAATAATGGATGAATTGGAAAGGAGCAATTAATCTGGGGAGCTTTTAGTGACCCCAACGAGGAGACAGCAGTAGTTGATGGTTCAACAAGAGGCATTTTAAATGCAGATCGAACCATGTCAGTTAGGGTCTGGACCCACAATCTTTCAGTCTGTGATGCTGAAAATGGTTCATCTACTGTCGATTCCTCAAAAACAGAGTTAACCTCCTCCTGATCCCCTTCAGGAAGGTCAGTCCCTTCCTGGGACTGTTGCTCTGCCAACAGGCACTCTAATGGAGGGGATGGAGATCTGGCGCGCTTTCTTTCCTGTAGAGAAGAAGCGATCAATGCTGCCAATCTCTGCTCCAATCCCTCCAGAGTTGAGGCAAAAACCTCCTCTGTTATATATGCAGGAGCAGGTGGACTGAGGACAGCCGCAGTACCTGGCACTCCCGGGGGTTCCTTATGGGTATTAACCTCTGATTTCTCAGGGGAGGAAGGTGCAGATGACTGCTCCAGATCCTCAGAGCCCGATGGAGACCCCCTACACTTCCTGAGAGGTATATCTCGGAGTTTTTTAGGCGGCATATTCCTTAGTTCAAAGCTGAGGTATTCCAGCCGCAATACACCCCTTTACTGAAATAGTCTAATGCAATTTGCTGCTATGTACATCAGTGGGTGTCTACTAATGCGTCTTTCTGGGGATGCCTGTATCAACCGCCCGCTGTAAGCCCCTATACCATGCTACCAGCTCCTTTTCATGCTCTGTGTCTATAGCAAGCAGCGTGGACTGAGTCCTTTTATCTTGCTGGGACGCCCGCACATGCGCAGAAGCGCTGGGCGCACAGAGCGCGTCATCCGCCAGGCTCCGCCCCCTTTTTTGAAGCTAAATCTTATAAAAAGAAAGCGTGTGTGCGCGCGCACGCGCGTGCACGTGTGCGCTCTTGGCGCCATGTAGGGAGAGGAGCCAGGGTCCCTGTTTCACCAGGACTCGGGGATGGAAGGAAACTACTTGGCAGCATGACAGAGGAATGCAGCTTCCCTGATAGAGAGCTCACTCATCTGCCTGGACTTTCACCATGGAAGGAATAGTCCCAAGAAAAAAAGACGTTCCACAGCGGCCTCTAGTGGACAAACACAGGTACCGCACGTTTGTCTTTTTTTTTTTTTTTTTTTAAAACCTCCTTTATGAAAAACATTTCTAGGTTTACAGTTTTTAAAACTTCCTTTATGAAAAGACATTTCTAGGATTTCTTAGGCATATACAGCTATTAGCGGGAATACCTTTAGGTAACAGGCAGAAAGACATATTAGGCTTGGGGTCCCCTCAATAGAACCAAGTTCCTGAGGGGCCCCCACTTACCTTTTCCCCGCCGCAGGACTTTGTTTGGTCCACAGAAGCCCAAACTTCACCTCTCACGGCAGGCATTGTACTAGACCTTCAGGGACCGGGTTCCCAAGGATTCCACTCCCCTGGACCTGTATAGCACCCTGCACAGATAGCCTCTTGGTTTTGGGTATGACCAGAGCTCTGGATCCCAGGGTCCAGCCCTCCTAAGAGAGGCATTACAGGCAAAACCCTGCTCTTCTCTGCAAGGCCCGGGTACCGACCGTTTAGCTATGAAGCTTTTTTGGTCGGATCCGGAATAGCTTGCTAAGGCCCAGAGAACCTGTACACAAGCCCAGATGAATACATGTTAACCTTGGCCAACACCTTAGACACTGGCAAAAAACTGAGGTGCTCCCGGATGGGAGGGGCTTATATAGGGGAGGGTACTTCCTGTTTTGGAAGTTGCCAGTGCCAGCACCTGAAGGTAATTCTATATAACCCACATAGTAATGACTATGCCGCTCTGTGTCCCGTGATGTATGAACAAGAAATAGGGGATAGATTTATGTCCTTTCTTTTATTATTTTTTTTTATTATAAGTAATGGGGGCGATCTGCGATTTTTATTGTGACTTCGACATTGCGGCGGACACATCGGACACTTTTGACACTATTTTGGGACCATTGTCATTTATACAGTGATCAGTGCTATAAAAATGCACAGATTACTGTGTAAATGACACTGGCAGGGAAAGGGTTAAACACTAGGGGGTGATCAAGGGGTTAGGTGTGTCCTAGGGAGTGATTCTAACTGTAGGGGGGATGGGCTCACTACAACATGACAGAGATCACTGCTCCCTGTCATGTTGCTAGGCAGAACAGGGAAATGCCTTGTTTACATCTACTCGTTCTGCATCTCCGTGTCACGATCGCGGGCCCTGGCGGACATCGAGTCCATGGGACCCACTGGCACGGTCACGGAGTACGCAGTGGGCACGCACGCGCCCCGCTGGCGGCGCATGCGCGCGCCCACTAACCCGCAACTTAAAGGGGACTTACCTGTACGCCCATTTGCACAGTCATGCCATTGTGCCGACGTACATCGCCGTGCGCTGGTCGGCAAGCAGTTAAAAATCAGTGACTTAACCACCAAACAATATCGCCCTGCCCATATGTGAACCCGTTTTATAGGTGGCTGTTACAGTCTGTGGCCTTTTAGGTATCGGTTTTAGTATCGGAGCATTTGCATGAGTACAAGTACTGGTGCAAATGTTTAGTATCAGCACCGATTCTGGTATCAATATAGGTGCAGCGCTAACTTTAACAGTTGCATTCATTCTTTTAATCATTTTCAATCGTATTATCATTTGAAATCTGATTTTAGAGTGCGTACAAAATTGCCTGAGGCTGGGTTCACACCATTGCGAATTGGATGCACATTCTCCGCATCCAATTTGCAATAGCAGGAGATTTTGACCGGCTTTCTATGGAGTCGTTTTACATATCCCCGCAGCGGGTCCGGTGCGATTTGCACAAAAAAGCTGTGCGTCTTTTGATCTGTTTCAGGTCCGAATTCAGCCCAAAATTTGGGCTGAAATCAGACCTGAAATGGTGTACCAGCATGCACCGGACCCCTGCTGTGAGCCGCATGAGGCTCATATGTGAACCCAGCCTGAAATTGCTCTGTGTATAATAATAATTAATACAGAATAATACAGCTTGAATTACATTAGACCTGGAAATAAAAGGACACAGCTGAAGCTATATGGATAAGAACATTCATCTCAATTTCCCATTGCTATTGTACTGGTTATGACAGAAAATTGCTTCTAAATAAAATAAATTGTTGTAGCTTGTTGCTCAGAACTCTAATGTTACTAAGGAGAACACCGAGAAATTCTATGCTAGAAGTAGGACTGTGCCCAGGTTATATACAGCCAAATATTGATATATTTTTAACAAGCAGAACATAAGTTCTGAAATAAATCCTTGTTGAGCTCTGTAGTTACATCTACTGCAGAGTAGTGATGAGCCGAACACCCCCGGGTTCGGTTCGCACCAGAACCCGCGAACGGACCGAAAGTTCGTACGAAAATTAGAACCCTATTAAATACAATGGCTGCGAACGTTCGAATTCTAAAGTGCTAATTATAACGACTATTATGCATGTTATTGTCCTAAAAAGGGTTTGGGAACCCGGGTTCTGCACCAGGGGACATGTATCAATGCAAAAATAAGTTTTAAAAATGGTCGTTTTTCGGGAGCAGTTATTTTAATGATGCATAAAGTGAAAAAAAAAAAAGTCAAATATTCCTTTAAATATCGTACCTGGGGGGTGTCTAAAGTATGCCTGTGAAGTGCCACGTGTTTCCCGTGTTTAGAACTGTCCCTGCACAAAATGACACTTCTAAAGGAAAAAAAAGCCATTTAAAACTGCTTGCGGCTTTAATGTAATGTCTGGTCCCGGTAATATGGATGAAAATCTTTAAGAAAAATGGCATAGCTACCCCATGACCCCCCCCCCCCTACCCCAGCCCATTACCAGCCCCTTTGGGTCTTGTATGGATATTAAGGGGAACCCCGCACATAAAATAAAAAAGGCCCTATATACTCTGAACAGCCGTATACAGGCGGTGCATACAAGACAGGGACTGTAGGTTTGTTCTTATGTAGAATCTGTTTGTAATTTTGAACAGGTACATTGTTTAAGTGTAGCTCCAGCCCAAAAATCTATTTTTAAACTTTTTGGAAAACATAGGTAAGGGTTATCACCCCTGTAACATTTGTTTTGCTGTCTGTGCCCCTGTTCAGAACATTTCACCTCACTTTCCGTCCCAATAACAACTGTTTTTGAAATGTGGTGTTTTTCTTGAAACAAGGATTGCTGATAAAGCATCAGTACAGAGGAGACACCTTTCTCCCATATTAATTCTTACAGGAGAGAATTTTCCTTCCAAGGGGTAGATTTCCTCTCACTTCCTGTTGTCTTCTTGCGTTTGCAAGTAGGAGTCGTTTGTAAGTTGGATGTTTGAAAGTAGGGACCTGCCGTATATACTCTGCAGAAATAGGCCCCTTAGTTGTTGGTGTTGGCACAACACTGTAAGCACTCACAGTTACTCTTGGTTGGTGCTGGAACGCCCTGCTGTCAACTATTATATCAGGAATTTTAATTACATATAATTGTTGAACAGTGGTAGTAAAAATTGGGCCTTTGATGGTGGTGCTGGTGCCACAACACTGTAAGCCCTGACAGTTACTCTTGGTGGGTGTAGCAATGGGCCCTGCTGTGAATTATTAGATCAAGAATTGTAATTGCATGCCCCTGTTGAACAGGGGCTGAAAAATTGGGCCTTTCGTGGTGGTGGTGGTGGTGTTGCCACAACACTGTAAGCCCTCAGAGTTACTCTTGGTGGGTGCAGGAATGGGCCCTGCTGTGAATTATTAGATCAAGAATTGTAATTACATGCCCCTTTTGAACAGGGGCTGAAAAATTGGGCCTTTCGTGGTGGTGGTGGTGGTGGCGTTGCCACAACACTGTAAGCCCTCAGAGTTACTCTTGGTGGGTGCAGCAATGGGCCCTGCTGTGAATTATTAGATCAAGAATTGTAATTACATGCCCCTGTTGAACAGGGGCTGAAAAATTGGGCCTTAGGCACTGGTGGCACAACACTACAACCCCTCACAGATACTGTACTTGGAGCACAGCAATGAGCCCTATGGCAAATTATTGCTAAAAAAATTGTAATTACACGCCCCTGTAAAACAGGGGCTGAAAAATTGGGCCTTAGCCACTGGTGGCGGCACCCATAAACAAAAATGATCTTCCAAGCTATCATCATCAATCGTATCATTGAGGACTCGGAGGAGGAGGATAGCCAGTCAACATAACAGCACAGGCACTCAGCATCAGCATCAGTCTTGAAGGGATGTGACATGTTAAAATCAATTAGTCTGTTATATCAGCATCAGGTGTATGGTAGCTGGTGGTGATCCAAGACTGGTTCATCTTGATGAAAGTCAGTCGATCAACCGAGTCGGTGGACAGGCGCACCCTGTGATCCGTGACAAATCCTCCAGCAGCACTGAATGTGCGTTCCGAAAGAACGCTGGATGCAGGACAGGCCAGTAGCTCAATTGCATACTGTGCAAGCTCTGGCCAGTGATCCATCCTCAAGACCCAGTAAGCCAGAGGATTTTCGGTGGGGAAGGTGTCCAAGTCTGACCTTGCCCCTAGATATTCCTGCACCATGTTTATCAGACGCTGGCGATGGTTGCTGGAACCGATCATACTTTGGGGCTGCGGACTAAAGAATTGTCTGAACGCATCGGTCAGACGGCCACCTTCCCCACCGCTCCTTCTTTGACTGGCCGAAGCCTCAGCAACTCGTTGTCCAGGACCAGGAGTTTGTAACCTCCCAGTCTCTGGGAACGCGTTGCACAGACCTTTCTGCAAGGCCTCCCGGAGTTGTCTCATCCTCTGCTCCCTCTGCGACGGTAACATAAGGTCCGCAACCTTACCCTTGTACCGTGGATCAAGGAGAGTGGCCAGCCAGTAATGGTCCCTCTCCTTGATCCGAAGAATACGAGGATCCTTCCGCAGACTTTGCAGGATCAGGGAGGCCATGCAGCGTAGGTTTGCTGAGGCATTCGGTCCGGAGTCCTCTGGGTCACTAAGGACGACATGATCCGCAGCCACCTCCTCCCAGCCACGTACAAGTCCACTGGTTTCTTGGGACTGTAAATCATCCCTAAAAGACTGCTGCTGATGATGCTGAGTGCCAGCCTCCACCTCCATGCTGACACAATCCTCCTCCTCCTCCTCCTCCTCCTCCTCTTCCTGTGTGATGGGTGGGACAGAAGGAACACTGTCTGGGTAAAGGGGGCCTTGAGAGGCAAGGAAGTCCTCCTCTTCCTGCCTCTGTTCTGCCTCAAGTGCCCTGTCCATTATTCCACGCAGCGTGTGCTCCAACAGGTGGACAAGAGGTACAGTGTCACTGATGCATGCACTGTCACTGCTCACCATCCTCGTGGCCTCCTCAAATGGTGCCAGGACAGTGCATGCATCCCTGATCATGCCCCACTGGCGTGGAGAAAAAAAACCAAGCTCCCCTGACCCTGTCCTGGTGCCGTAGTCGCACAGGTACTCATTGATGGCCCTCTGCTGTGTGTGCAGCCGCTGCAGCATGGCCAACGTTGAGTTCCACCTGGTGGGCATGTCACATATAAGGCGGTTCTTGGGCAGGTTCAACTCCTTTTGCAGCTCAGCCAGGCGAGCATTGGCATTATAAGATCTGCGGAAATGCACACAGACTTTCCTGGCCTGCCTCAGGACATCCTGTAAGCCCGGGTACCTGCCCAAGAACCGCTGCACCACCAGGTTAAGGACGTGAGCCACACAGGGCACATGGGTCAGTTGTCCCTGTCGGAGAGCGGAGAGGAGGTTGGTGCCATTGTCACAAACCACCATTCCTGGCTTAAGCTGGCGTGGCGTCAACCACCTCTCGGCCTGGCCCTGCAGAGCAGACAGGACCTCTGCCCCAGTGTGGCTTCTGTCCCCCAAACACACCAGCGCAAGCACGGCATGGCATCTTTTTGCCTGCGTACTTGCGTAGCCCCTTGAACGGCTACGGAGCACCGCTGGTTCAGAGGACAAACCACAGGAAGAGGCCATGGAGGAAGAAGAAGAGGAGGGGGTGGAGGAGAGAGGTGTGTCACAACTAGTAGTAGCATTTTGGAGGCGTGGCGGTGGAACAACCTCCAACACTACTGCACCTTGTCCTGCATCCTTCCCAGCTGCCAAAAGAGTGACCCAATGGGCCGTGAAAGAAAGGTAACGTCCCTGTCCATGCCTGCTGGACCATGAGTCAGCGGTAATATGCACCTTACCGCTGACCGCCCTGTCCAGCGAGGCCAAGACATTGCCTTCCACATGCCGGTAGAGAGCCGGAATAGCCTTCCGTGAGAAAAAGTGGCGTTTGGGAACCTGCCACTGAGGAACCGCACATTGCACAAACTCACGGAAGGGGGCCGAGTCTACCAACTGAAAAGGCAGCAGTTGAAGCGCTAGCAATTTAGCCAAGCTAGCATTCAACCGCTGGGCATGTGGATGGCTGGGAGTGAACTTCTTTCGACGGTCCAGCAGCTGGGGCAGGGAAATTTGCCTGCTAGAATCGGACGTCGGTGTACTGCTAGCAGAGTGGCCGCAGCTACTTGGCTGTGACACACCTAATTCTACACCTTCATTCCTCTCAGTGCATGTTTCAGACAGGACTGAAGTTATAGTGGGGTTGGAGATCCCAGCTGATGCGGTGCAAGGAGAGGTCCGCTTTGTTCTTTGGTGTGGGTCTTTGAGGTAGGCTTGCCAACGAGCTGCATGGCAGGTCAACATATGTCTGGTCAGGCATGTGGTACCCAAGCGGCTGATGTTTTGGCCACGCGATATACGCTTGAGACATATGTTGCAAACAGCAGCTGTGCGATCTGATGCACTAGCCTCAAAAAAGGCCCACACCAAAGAACTTTTTGAATGACGGGCAGAGGCAGCGCCCTGCACAGGCGGAGCTCTGCGGTGTGATTCCGTCGGTGTACTGCCCTTACGCTGGCCACCAAAGGGCATCCTGCCTCGTTGGAGATGTGCCTCCTCCTCATCCTCCTCCTCCTCCTCTCTCCTATTAGGCACCCACGTGGAGTCAGTGACCTCATCATCCCCTCCCTCCTCATCACTGGAGCCAATCTGGCAGTATGCTGCAGCTGCTGGAACATGACTGCCAGATTGGTGTCCTTCTTGAGCATCCCCTCTGTCTGCTCTCACGCTACTGCCTTCCTGTAGCTGGGTTTCATCATCAGACCCTTCGAAACGCTGGGCATCCTCCTGGAGCATGTACCCAACACTGTGCTCAAACAGTTCGGGGGACTCCTCAGGAGGAGGACATGGTGGGTCTAGGGAAGGAGTGACTGATGATGAGTCTGACATTGATACCAGGGAAGAGGACGCTTTGGCAGCTGCTTTGCCAGTACCCTGAGCCTGGGTGAGAGAGGATGAGGAGGAGGAGGAGGGCTTGGTCATCCACTCTACCAAGTCTTTGGCATGATGTGGCTCAACATGTCCAGCTGCCGAAAAGAAGGACAAGCGTGTCCCATGGCCATGTGCTGATGACAATGCACCGCGTCCACGACCAGCACTGTTGCCCCCAGACACAGAGCCTGCTTGCCCTCTTTTATTGCCTCCTGACTGTCTGCCTCTCCTTGTTTGCCTTCCAGACATTCTAATAGATGGCCTGCAGGGAGATGGGAAAAAAGCAATAAGGGCTACCTTCAGGTGTCCTTCTCTGTCCCTTTACTTAAGGATTTCTAAATATGGTTGAGGATGATTGCTTTCGCACAGAATAGCACAACGACAATTTCCCTGACTGTCCAAAAAACAAGGATTTCAAAGATGGTTGATGAGGAATGCTTTAGCACAGTATAGCACAAGGAGAATTTCCCTCACTGTCCTTCCCTGTCCCTAGAAACAAGGATTATCACAGTGAAAGAAACTGACACTCTTCCTACCTATAGTTTTCTGTCCCTAGAAAAAATGTTTTTTTAAAGCTGATTGATGATCAATGCTTTAGCACACTATAGCACAAGTAGAATTTCCCTCACTGTCCTTCCCTGTCCCTAGAAACAAGGATTATCACAGTGAAAGAAACTGACACTCTTCCTACCTATAGTTTTCTGTCCCTAGAAAAAATGTTTTTTTAAAGACGGTTGATGATCAATGCTTTAGCACACTATAGCACAAGGAGAATTTCCCTCACTGTCCTTCCCTGTCCCTAGAAACAAGGATTATCACAGTGAAAGAAACTGACACTCTTCCTACCTATAGTTTTCTGTCCCTAGAAAAAATGTTTTTTTAAAGCTGATTGATGATCAATGCTTTAGCACACTATAGCACAAGTAGAATTTCCCTCACTGTCCTTCCCTGTCCCTAGAAACAAGGATTATCACAGTGAAAGAAACTGACACTCTTCCTACCTATAGTTTTCTGTCCCTAGAAAAAATGTTTTTTTAAAGCTGATTGATGATCAATGCTTTAGCACACTATAGCACAAGTAGAATTTCCCTCACTGTCCTTCCCTGTCCCTAGAAACAAGGATTATCACAGTGAAAGAAACTGACACTCTTCCTACCTATAGTTTTCTGTCCCTAGAAAAAATGTTTTTTTAAAGACGGTTGATGATCAATGCTTTAGCACACTATAGCACAAGGAGAATTTCCCTCACTGTCCTTCCCTGTCCCTAGAAACAAGGATTATCACAGTGAAAGAAACTGACACTCTTCCTACCTATAGTTTTCTGTCCCTAGAAAAAATGTTTTTTTAAAGCTGATTGATGATCAATGCTTTAGCACACTATAGCACAAGTAGAATTTCCCTCACTGTCCTTCCCTGTCCCTAGAAACAAGGATTATCACAGTGAAAGAAACTGACACTCTTCCTACCTATAGTTTTCTGTCCCTAGAAAAAATGTTTTTTTAAAGCTGATTGATGATCAATGCTTTAGCACACTATAGCACAAGTAGAATTTCCCTCACTGTCCTTCCCTGTCCCTAGAAACAAGGATTATCACAGTGAAAGAAACTGACACTCTTCCTACCTATAGTTTTCTGTCCCTAGAAAAAATGTTTTTTTAAAGACGGTTGATGATCAATGCTTTAGCACACTATAGCACAAGGAGAATTTCCCTCACTGTCCTTCCCTGTCCCTAGAAACAAGGATTATCTCAGTGAAAGAAACTGACACTCTTCCTACCTATAGTTTTCTGTCCCTAGAAAAAATGTTTTTTTAAAGACGGTTGATGATCAATGCTTTAGCACACTATAGCACAAGGAGAATTTCCCTCACTGTCCTTCCCTGTCCCTAGAAACAAGGATTATCACAGTGAAAGAAACTGACACTCTTCCTACCTATAGTTTTCTGTCCCTAGAAAAAATGTTTTTTTAAAGCTGATTGATGATCAATGCTTTAGCACACTATAGCACAAGTAGAATTTCCCTCACTGTCCTTCCCTGTCCCTAGAAACAAGGATTATCACAGTGAAAGAAACTGACACTCTTCCTACCTATAGTTTTCTGTCCCTAGAAAAAATGTTTTTTTAAAGATGGTTGATGATCAATGCTTTAGCACACTATAGCACAAGTAGAATTTCCCTCACTGTCCTTCCCTGTCCCTAGAAACAAGGATTATCACAGTGAAAGAAACTGACACTCTTCCTACCTATAGTTTTCTGTCCCTAGAAAAAATGTTTTTTTAAAGCTGATTGATGATCAATGCTTTAGCACACTATAGCACAAGTAGAATTTCCCTCACTGTCCTTCCCTGTCCCTAGAAACAAGGATTATCACAGTGAAAGAAACTGACACTCTTCCTACCTATAGTTTTCTGTCCCTAGAAAATATGTTTTTTTAAAGCTGATTGATGATCAATGCTTTAGCACACTATAGCACAAGTAGAATTTCCCTCACTGTCCTTCCCTGTCCCTAGAAACAAGGATTATCACAGTGAAAGAAACTGACACTCTTCCTACCTATAGTTTTCTGTCCCTAGAAAAAATGTTTTTTTAAAGATGGTTGATGATCAATGCTTTAGCACACTATAGCACAAGGAGAATTTCCCTCACTGTCCTTCCCTGTCCCTAGAAACAAGGATTATCACAGTGAAAGAAACTGACACTCTTCCTACCTATAGTTTTCTGTCCCTAGAAAAAATGTTTTTTTAAAGCTGATTGATGATCAATGCTTTAGCACACTATAGCACAAGTAGAATTTCCCTCACTGTCCTTCCCTGTCCCTAGAAACAAGGATTATCACAGTGAAAGAAACTGACACTCTTCCTACCTATAGTTTTCTGTCCCTAGAAAAAATGTTTTTTTAAAGATGGTTGATGATCAATGCTTTAGCACACTATAGCACAAGGAGAATTTCCCTCACTGTCCTTCCCTGTCCCTAGAAACAAGGATTATCACAGTGAAAGAAACTGACACTCTTCCTACCTATAGTTTTCTGTCCCTAGAAAAAATGTTTTTTTAAAGCTGATTGATGATCAATGCTTTAGCACACTATAGCACAAGTAGAATTTCCCTCACTGTCCTTCCCTGTCCCTAGAAACAAGGATTATCACAGTGAAAGAAACTGACACTCTTCCTACCTATAGTTTTCTGTCCCTAGAAAAAAATGTTTTTTTAAAGACGGTTGATGATCAATGCTTTAGCACACTATAGCACAAGGAGAATTTCCCTCACTGTCCTTCCCTGTCCCTAGAAACAAGGATTATCACAGTGAAAGAAACTGACACTCTTCCTACCTATAGTTTTCTGTCCCTAGAAAAAATGTTTTTTTAAAGACGGTTGATGATCAATGCTTTAGCACACTATAGCACAAGGAGAATTTCCCTCACTGTCCTTCCCTGTCCCTAGAAACAAGGATTATCACAGTGAAAGAAACTGACACTCTTCCTACTTATAGTTTTCTGTCCCTAGAAAAAATGTTTTTTTAAAGCTGATTGATGATCAATGCTTTAGCACACTATAGCACAAGTAGAATTTCCCTCACTGTCCTTCCCTGTCCCTAGAAACAAGGATTATCACAGTGAAAGAAACTGACACTCTTCCTACCTATAGTTTTCTGTCCCTAGAAAAAATGTTTTTTTAAAGCTGATTGATGATCAATGCTTTAGCACACTATAGCACAAGTAGAATTTCCCTCACTGTCCTTCCCTGTCCCTAGAAACAAGGATTATCACAGTGAAAGAAACTGACACTCTTCCTACCTATAGTTTTCTGTCCCTAGAAAAAATGTTTTTTTAAAGACGGTTGATGATCAATGCTTTAGCACACTATAGCACAAGGAGAATTTCCCTCACTGTCCTTCCCTGTCCCTAGAAACAAGGATTATCACAGTGAAAGAAACTGACACTCTTCCTACCTATAGTTTTCTGTCCCTAGAAAAAATGTTTTTTTAAAGATGGTTGATGATCAATGCTTTAGCACACTATAGCACAAGGAGAATTTCCCTCACTGTCCTTCCCTGTCCCTAGAAACAAGGATTATCACAGTAAAACACACTGACACTCTCCCTACCTATAGTTTTCTGTCCCTAGAAAAAATGTTTTTTTAAAGCTGACTGATGATCAATGCTTTAGCACACTATAGCACAAGGAGAATTTCCCTCACTGTCCTTCCCTGTCCCTAGAAACAAGGATTCGCACAGTAAAACACACTGACACTCTCCCTACCTATCCTTCTCTTTCCCTAAACTAAAGGAATCCAGGTTAAGCAAGAAAAAAAAATGTCACTGTCCCTGCCTATGCTTCTCTTTCCCTGCTCCGGAACACACTACACTAGGCCGCCGTGCTGGCGGCTTTTATAGTGTGGGGCGTGTACTAAACACCCTCAGCAATAATTGGCCACAGGCATCCTGCCTGTGGCCAATCATTGCTCTCCTCGCTGCCGGCGCTGTGATTGGCCAAGCATGCGGGGTCACATTGCATGCTTGGCCAATCACAGCGCCTGGATGACACTGCGATGGCGTAGTGCATTGTGGGCCGTTCGCGTCACTCGAATTAGGCGCGAACGGCCCAAATCGTTCGATCTTCATCGAACGATCGAACAGCCGATGTTCGAGTCGAACGTATGTTCGACTCGAACACCGAGCTCATCCCTACTGCAGAGCAATTTATCTTAAAAGTTGCAAAGGAAGCAGTGAAATCACTTCTGGGAGGTGAAGCTGAACCACAGAAAGATAGTGAACGTAAAACTGACAAGTTTCATCTGCAAGCTCAGAATGAATTTCTCCACAGCATCTGCAGCTATGGAGGTAATTGAGGGCTTGTTTTAAAGTTTATTTACTGTTTTGTAAGAATTTTTAAATATTTGAACATCCATAGCTTGACCACTAATCTACTTTAAAGCGGATCTTCCCTGCATTTGAGCACCACAAATCAAAAACACAATTTAAAGGGGTTTGTAAAGTCAGAAGGTTTTTTATCTTAATGCATTCTATGCATTCCTTTAAAAAGCCTTCTGTGTGCAGCAGCCCCTCTCAGCCCCTCTAATACTTACCTGAGTCTAATCTCTGTCCAGTGATGTCCATGAGTGTTTCGACCGTCTGAGACTCTCCCTCCTGATTGGCTGAGACACAGCAGTGGCGCCATTGGCTCCCTCTGCTGTCAATCAAAGTCAGCAAGCCAATCGAGAGAGAGAGGGGGCGGGTTGCGGCTCCGTATCTGAATGGACACAGGGAGCTGTGACTCGGCTCGGGTGCCCCCATAGCAAGCTGCTTTCTGTGGGGGCACTCAACAGGAGGGAGGGGCCAGGAGCATTTGAACTGCTCTGTGCAAATCCACTTCAACAGATCAGGTAAGTATAACATGTTTTCTATATCTATAGAAAAAGAAACAAGACTTTGCAATCACTTAAATTTAGTTTTAATATTCAGAGCAAACCCCGCCATCCATACCCTTAGCTTTTTCTGGCTGTGGCCATCTTGAGTAATGGCAAATTAGTCATGTAGCATTTACTTCCTGGAATCCATCTGCCCTTAGGACAAGCATGCATCCCTCCCATGTGCTCTCTTTTTTTGTCCCTTTCCTCACTTTCTCCTCCTATTGCACACAAACGCAATACATTACCCATTTTTTTAATAGAATATGAAAGATTAGATCATTGTTTTTGTACGTAGATGCCCCAGATGTGTGCATTTCCATCACTTAACTTTATTGCTATCATATAGGGGAGCAATAGCCCATGTGTGCTAACTTTTTTTTACTGTGACAGGTTCTCTTTAATGAGACAATAGGGGTCTAAAGACCCCTGATGTCTCCCCTGCTCTCTACTGAAGCTAATGGGGTGCAGACTGTGCTCCATTAGCTTCTTCCCTGGACGGAGAAGCAAGGGAAAGCAGAAGTGACTAAATCCTTTTTGCATGTAGGTTCTTAGTAGCTAGAGGAGAATAGCATATGGATGTTCACTGGTCTCACTCCCCTCTAGCTGTCAACACCTTCCAAGCTGGTCTTGGGCCTGCAGGTAGGATAGCAGAGCCCAGGAAACATGGCGAGGGTTATGTACGTGGGGAGAAATATTGAGTATCCGTGGAAGCAATCAATGTTTGCACAGCCGCCCAATCACTTCCACCTGAAAGTCAATAGTTGGCGTGTCAGATTTACATGCTACAGCAGCCATGAGTTTGTGTAAAACTCTCCACTGCCATTGACATATGACACGTAACGGTGGCAGTAAAAGTGTTGAAAGCCTGGGATTTGGCTTGTTGAGCATTTTGGAGCTTAGATCTTTGAACTCACACTTAAAACACTTGAGTATGAATGGGACATTTTGTCATTAGACACAACAGAAAATGAGAAGAGAGCTCTTCAAAGTCAGGGAAATCCTCTCTAGCTTGGCACTGGACCAAATGTTCCCATTCTTACGCAGTGGCAAATCAATATTTTTGATTTTTCTCACTTTAATGACTCAACAGTACAGATAGAGTGGGTGAATCTCTCCAATGGGGAGACAGACAGCAATTATAACCTTACAATGGTTTTAACACTTTCCTACTGTATCCAAACCTAAAAAAATAATATTATTTTTGTATTTACTTTAAAAAAATCTATCCAAAGGGAATTAGGGGAACTATCATTGTTGATCTATCATTCTAGGACGCCTGGCTAGGCATACTCTGGCTTTCATACCTTGAGTCACTGACCCTCAGTAAGTATGCAGATAAAGACTTCTGACTTTTCTTCAGTTTTTTCATCTACATACTTGTCCTGGGACTCAATGACATAAGCCCCGTACACACGGTCGGACTTTTGCCCAACAAACTTTGTTTTAAGCAAGTTGGACCAACAATCCGACCGTGTGTACGCTCCATCGGACAAACTTTTTTTCGTTTGGTTTTGTTTTCATCGGATAAAAGTTGGGTCTGCAAACGGACAAACTTTTGCCCAACAAAAGTCTGATGGAGCAAAGTCCAACCGTGTGTACAGAAAACCATCGGACTTTTGTCCGATGGACAAAACAACTAATGTTAAAATCAACCAACAATAGCAGAAGTTGACCAAAGGGTGGTGGTAAAGAGCAGAAAAGAGCAGAAAAACCACGTGATGTTGCAAAAAGTTTTGGGAGAGTTTGCAGAAAAGTCCGAGCGTGTGTATGCTATGGGTGTTCCCAACCAACTCCGTTCAGACAAAAAACCACGGAAAAGTCTGATGAAAGTCCGACCGTGTGTACGGGGCTTAAGAAAGTACAGAACCCATCTGGGCAACATGACAGCCATGCAACTAGCTTTTTCAATGGGACACCAATTTTGGCCCAATTAGCTTGGCTATTTAAAGTTCACTTCAGTTGCTTACAGACATGGCGGCCCAGGAGGATGTGTGTGGAGGGATCTGCATGACACACAGTTGAAAGTAATTACATGATTTAACCACGATTTGATCAGATGTTACTAATGGATGTGTGGCATAATTTATGCTGAACACACCCTGATCTTGGATACATATCCTTTTGCTAATCCATTTTTTACTTTTTTTTTTTTTATGGATTTTTTTCAATAGTTGGTTCTTCTGTGTATGCTGAAACCATCTGCACTGTCAAACCCCCACACTCCCCTGTCTAACCTGCCTGCCGGTATGTGAGTGTACCACTACGCATAGGTGGGTGCCATACTTGTAGTGATTCTGTGTGTGTGGTTTTTTTTGTTTTGTTTTTTTGTTTTTTTGCACACATGAATCAGTATCTCCATCTATGCAGTCATTTATGTATTTATATTTATTTTTATATTTATGTTCCTGTTGTGGGTTCTCAGTTTTTGGACCCCAGTATACAAGCACACTGTGTCTGGATGTAGTATACGGTGTTCCCTTAGGTGTTTGGGACAGAGATCCTTTCAGGGTTATCCTTGTAAATATTCTATACCCCTTCTTTTCTGTCTGCTATCTGCCAATATTGACATTGTGGATGGGCTGTTGGATGTGACATGCGTGGCGATACCAAACTCTCTTTTTAACCCTATGGATACATATTTGTACTACCAACAATAAGGATGTAAGTTTAATATGTGAATGGGCTATTTACATTATTACTTTGTCAATTGATATACTGTTGTAGTTGTACAAACTGTCCATTGATTATCTTGCATCTCTTATGGATATGATATTCTATTACTACCTTGAAGAAGGAAGAAAAAACCCTGTTTTCCATAACGCGTTGGTTTTATGAATTTATATATTTTTTGTATTGTATTATGTATCCATGCTTTTGTACTACTATTTTCTTGTGTGTTTTCAATAAATACCGTATTTATCGGCGTATAACACGCACAGGCGTATAACACGCACCCTAACTTTAAGAGGGAAGTTTCAGGAGAAAAAAAAATCCACAGCCCCCTGCGTATAACACACAGGCACAGTTTACCCTATGTTTTCAGGGTAAAAAAGTGAGTGTTATACGCCAATAAATACAGTATTTTTTACTCCATTACTATCCACAATTTTTACGGTAGTGCCCTTAAAGGGGTTATAAAGGTTGTAAAGGTTATTTTTTTATTTTCTAAATAGGTTCCTTTAAGCTAGTGCATTGTTGGTTCACTTACCTTTTCCTTTGATTTCCCTTCTAAATATTTTTTTTCTTTGTCTGAATTTCTCACTTCCTGTTTCTCCTCACTAAACTTCACACCATCATCCGAGCTTACTGAGGAGGAACAGGAAGTGAGAAATTCAGACAAAGAAAACAAAAAAAATTTTTTAGAAGGGAAATCTAAGTGTAGCGATACCCTCAGTTAAGAGGGCCGCAGATTTAGTTTGGGCCCTGAAGACAGCTCCGCCAACCCCTGGCAATTTACTTGACCCCCTTCTGGCACAGTTAGTCTAGGGTAACCATATGTACCTTATGCTCTATGATCAAACTCAGACACCAAGGCAATAATAAAGGAATATCTACTTTACTTTAGAGTTGAGATAAAAGAATCAACAGTGATAACGGTTTACATGAAATTGGTTGCAGCAATAAACACACTATGTATTAATGCAAGAAGTAAAGGGCGCGCCGCATGGGCGACCGTTAACTAAGCGCCCTGTGGCGCAGCAACTAAATGAACTACCTAGCTGGCCAGGCCTGGCTCAGATGCTAAGACTCAGTCTCTAGGGGATGATGTTTTCTTCACCGGCAAGTCTTTAAAGGTGGTGCACATAACAGAACAACATTTGTAATCCAGTGGGAAATTGCAATAAGAACAAACACTTCACTGAAAATCCTCTCTCTCAGTTCTGCTATGGACCCTCAGTGAGTGTATCAAATATAAACTGTGGTGGGCCACGGCAGTCTGTAGGCACATCAGCAATCACAGTATATGGTCTGAGCATACGCTCGCTCACCCATCCGGACGCAATCCCAGTCTGAAAACTTCCACCGACTGTGTCTGCAGCAATCGGGTCCCCGATCCAACTAATGCTGTAGATAAGCGAAGTCAGATGCCACCCAGGCTTGCAGCGGGGTGGAAGGCTCTTTGGTAACTGCGCAAGGCCCCAGGCTTCAGGCCTTGCACAGCAGCAGGTCCGCACAGGAGGATCAGTCACTGAAGTCTCGTGACCCAAAGAGGCCGAGCCTAGCCTCGCCTCCTCCTTATATAACCCCTCCCATGAGTCTCTGGGGTGGAAACATTGCCGAATGGGGTTCTGGGTAATGTAGTCTCTCTCCTCTGCTTTCACTTCCAGTAATGTCTCTTCTCTACTTCCTCCCGACTCACCTCTGACCCGGAAATTCTTGTCTCTCTGCATTAAAGGGGAACACCCCGCTACACACTCCCCCCACTTTGAATCTTTGGTCCCCAAAGACATCTAACATTTTTAGATCTGCGAAACATTTTAGCTTCAATGCGGTTGCATAGGATTGACAGAGGAGCCTCCCACCAATCATTGTATGATGGGGAGCTGTCCTGTCCACAGGTCACTTCAGTGGGGGTGACCTGTCTAACTGTGCCAGGAAGTGAGCTGGGGTTGACCTCCACCAAATCTGTGGTGAGAAGGTCAGGCTCTCTTGGCAACCCTTGAGGGGTGAGGATAACTTCTTCGGTGCTCTCACCCATCACTTCACAAGTCGATCTCTTGAGAGGATACTTAACTCTTCGCTTTTTCTGTTCCACTGGCTCAGACATGGTAGGCTCACTAGCCCCTTTAAGTACTTCTGCCTCCTGCAGATTGGTTTCTTCCACTACTGCTATGGATCCTTCTTCTGGCAGTGAGGGTAAGGGATCACATCTGGGGACAGCAGGGGCTAAAAGCCGTTTCACCAGATCGGTATTGGTCCCAACGATGAGAGAGCTTCTTGAGGGCCCTGGCAGCCAGGGACAGACAATAGCCAGTGTCTCAAAGTCCTGGGGCTCCCCAGCCCTCAATGGATCACATGACAACTTGATCTGCACACATCCATCACAAGAGTACTCTTCTGCTTGGATACCCTGAATCTTGGTGTCTCCCATCTCTTCCAGGGGCAGGTATGATAGGTACTTCTTGTAAAAGTCTCTGGCCATTAGGGTAACCTGAGCACCTGTATCAAGGATGGCTCTGGTGTAGATCCCTTCGATCAGAACAGGCACTACAGGCAGAGGACCTATCAATTGGGTAGCAGTCCTTTTGGAAACACCTGTAACAGCAGGCTGGCATACTTGAACTTGTGCTCTCTTCAGCTTCCGGCGCTGGGAATGCCGTTTCTGGCGTTGTTTGGAAGGCTGATAAGCTTTGTTTACTGAGACGGCATAAACTGCAGGTGTCCTCCACCGTTCCCTCGCAGGTTCAGGGAAAGTTATTTTTGAAGGCCCGGATCTTCTCTGCATTCTTGGGTCACTTCTCTGAGGCCTCCGCCAGCCTTCTGTCTCCATTCGTGGACTTGGACATTCTCGCTGGTAGTGGCCTACACCTCCACAGTTTTGACAGATGCCTTGCTTCGTGGGCTTTTGGGCGGACAATCCAGTACTTTCCGCCATCAATTTGTTCATCATCTCCACCAGCTGGGACACTTGCACCTTCAGTGTGTCTATCTCAGACTTGACATCCAGTGACCCGGTCACCATCTCCATTATTTTGGACATCTGAGTCTTCAGAACCCCAAACTCCGAATCTCTGTCGGTTGTGCTTGCCACCAGCACACTGAGTTCCCGACTGTCTGAGGGGACATCTATCTGCTGTACTTTGGCACTTGTGATGCTAGGAGGTTGAAGTTTCCTCTGTTTTTGGTCCCTCTCAATCTCCATCTTATCTGCTTCATTCACTTTCTCAATGAGGACCTCATCCGGAGTTGAGGGGTCTTCCAAATGCTGCTTCAGTTGTAGCTTGATATAGTCACTCCTCAATCCCATAGTCACAGATCTCCGGAATTTCTTTTGGACTAGCTTGGCTCCAAAATGCTCCCCAGTTCCTTCTTCCTTGGATGTGGACAACAGGCGGTCCTTGAGCTCAATAGCCCGGAATAGGAAGTTCTGAGGAGTCTCTCTACTATCCTGGGTTATATTTATCAGTCGATGAAATAACTCAGCAGCTTTTCAGTATCCTCTTTAGCTGGTTCAGGGTCAATCCACTCTTCCTCTCCAACATGCCCATAATACTTGAACCTGGGCTGATGGCATGGATTACAGCTTCTCTAATGTCAGAGTCCTGATTAGGGATGAGCTCGGAGTTCGAGTCGAACATAAGTTCGACTCGAACAGCGGCTGTTCGCGCGTTTGGCGAACAACGAACGATTTGGGCCGTTCGCGCCAAATTCGAGTGACGCGAACGGCCCACAATACACTGCGCCATCGCAGTGTAATCCCGGCGCTGTGATTGGCCAAGCATGCACTGTGACCCTGCATGCTTGGCCAATCACAGCGCCGGCAGCGAGGAGAGCAATGATTGGCCACAGGCAGGATGCCTGTGGCCAATTATAGCTGAGGGGGTTTAGTACACGCCCCACACTATAAAAGGCCGCCAGCGCGGCGGCCTCGTGTAGTGTGTTCCGGAGCAGGGAAAGTGAAGGATAGGCAGGGACAGTGTCAAATCTATTCTTTGCTAAACCTTGTGTGTAGGGACAGAGAAGGATAGGCAGGGAGAGTGTCAGTGTCATATACTTTGATAAACCTTGTGTGCAGGGAGAGAGAAGGATAGGCAGGGGACAGTGTCAGTGTCATATTCTTTGCTAAACCTTGTGTGTCGGGAGAGAGAAGGATAGGCAGGGAGAGTGTCAGTGTCATATACTTTGATAAACCTTGTGTGCAGGGAGAGAGAAGGATAGGCAGGGGACAGTGTCAGTGTCATATTCTTTGCTAAACCTTGTGTGCAGGGAGAGAGAAGGATAGGCAGGGAGAGTGTCAGTGTCATATACTTTGATAAACCTTGTGTGCAGGGAGAGAGAAGGATAGGCAGGGGACAGTGTCAGCGTCATTGTTGCTAAGCCTCCTGCACATTATACACCTGAAGTTAGCCCGTATTGCTGCTTTTTCCTGGTGTGTTACACCAACAGGCATTTGCGGCACTTACAGCGGGCGGAGTGTGCCTCCTGACCATATTACACCTGAAGTTAGCCTGTATTGCTGCTTTTTCCTGGTGTGTTACACCAACAGGATTTTGCGGCACTTACAGCGGGCAGAGTGTGCCTCCTGATCATATTACACCTGAAGTTAGCCTGTATTGCTGCTTTTTCCTGGTGTGTTACACCAACAGGCATTTGCGGCACTTACAGCGGGCGGAGTGTGCCTCCTGACCATATTACACCTGAAGTTAGCCTGTATTGCTGCTTTTTCCTGGTGTGTTACACCAACAGGATTTTGCGGCACTTACAGCGGGCGGAGTGTGCCTCCTGATCATATTACACCTGAAGTTAGCCTGTATTGCTGCTTTTTCCTGGTGTGTTACACCAACAGACATTTGCGGCACTTACAGCGGGCTGAGTGTGCCTCCTGATCATATTACACCTGAAGTTAGGCTGTATTGCTGCTTTTTCCTGGTGTGTTACACCAACAGGCATTTGCGGCACTTACAGCGGGCGGAGTGTGCCTCCTGACCATATTACACCTGAAGTTAGCCTGTATTGCTGCTTTTTCCTGGTGTGTTACACCAACAGGATTTTGCGGCACTTACAGCGGGCAGAGTGTGCCTCCTGATCATATTACACCTGAAGTTAGCCTGTATTGCTGCTTTTTCCTGGTGTGTTACACCAACAGGCATTTGCGGCACTTACAGCGGGCTGAGTGTGCCTCCTGATCATATTACACCTGAAGTTAGGCTGTATTGCTGCTTTTTCCTGGTGTGTTACACCAACAGGATTTTGCGGCACTTACAGCAGGCGGAGTGTGCCTCCTGATCATATTACACCTGAAGTTAGCCTGTATTGCTGCTTTTTCCTGGTGTGTTACACCAACAGACATTTGTGGCACTTACAGCGGGCGGAGTGTGCCTCCTGATCATATTACACCTGAAGTTAGCCTGTATTGCTGCTTTTTCCTGGTGTGATACACCAACAGGCATTTGCGGCACTTACAGCGGGCGGAGTGTGCCTCCTGATCATATTACACCTGAAGTTAGCCTGTATTGCTGCTTTTTCCTGGTGTGTTACACCAACAGACATTTGCGGCACTTACAGCGGGCGGAGTGTGCCTCCTGATCATATTACACCTGAAGTTAGCCTGTATTGCTGCTTTTTCCTGGTGTGTTACACCAACAGGCATTTGCGGCACTTACAGCGGGCGGAGTGTGCCTCCTGACCATATTACACCTGAAGTTAGCCTGTATTGCTGCTTTTTCCTGGTGTGTTACACCAACAGGATTTTGCGGCACTTACAGCGGGTGGAGTGTGCCTCCTGATCATATTACACCTGAAGTTAGCCTGTATTGCTGCTTTTTCCTGATGTGTTACACTAACAGGCATTTGCAGCACCTACAGCAGGCGTAGTGTGATTCCTGCAAAATATACTCCTGAAGCTAGGCCTTATTGCTGGTTTTCCCATTTCCCTGCAGGCCATTAGAATGTCTGGAAGGCAAACAAGGAGAGGCAGACAGTCAGGAGCCAATAAAAGAGGGCAAGCAGGCTCTGTGTCTAGAGACAACAGTGCTGGTCGTGGACGCAGTGCATCGCCATCAGCACGTGGCCATGGGACACGCTTGTCCTTCTTTTCGGCAGCTGGACGTGTTGAGCCGCATCATGCCGAAGACTTGGTAGAGTGGATGACCAAGCCCTCCTCATCCTCCTCATCCTCTCTCACCCAGGCTCAGGGTAATGGCAAAGCAGCTGCCAAAGCGTCCTCTTCCCTGGTATCAATGTCATCATCAGTCACTCCTTCCCTAGACCAACCATGTCCTCCTGAGGAGTCCCCCGAACTGTTTGAGCACAGTGTTGGGTACATGCTCCAGGAGGATGCCCAGCGTTTCGAAGGGTCTGATGATGATACCCAGCTAGAGGAAGGCAGTAGCGTGAGAGCAGAGAGAGGGGATGCTCAAGAAGGACACCAATCTGGCAGTCATGTTCCAGCAGCTGCAGCATACTGCCAGATTGGCTCCAGTGATGAGGAGGGAGGGGATGATGAGGTCACTGACTCCACGTGGGTGCCTAATAGGAGAGAGGAGGAGGAGGAGGATGAGGAGGAGGCACATCTCCAACGAGGCAGGATGCCCTCAGGGGGCCAGCGTAAGGGCAGCACACCGACGGAATCACACCGCAGAGCTCCGCCTGTGCAGGGCGCTGCCTCTGCCCATTATTCAAAAAGTTCTTTGGTGTGGGCCTTTTTTGAGTCGAGTGCATCAGATCGCACAGCTGCTGTTTGCAACATATGTCTCAAGCATATATCGCGTGGCCAAAACATCACCCGCTTGGGCACCACATGCTTGACCAGACATATGTTGACCTGCCATGCAGCTCGTTGGCAAGCCTACCTTAAAGACCCACACCAAAGAACAAAGCGGACCTCTTCTTGCACCGCATCAGCTGGGATCTCCAACCCCACTATACCTTCAGTACTCTCTGAAACCTGCACTGAGAGGAATGAAGGTGTAGAATTAGGTGTGTCACAGCCAAGTACTTGCGGGCACTCTGCTAGCAGTACACCGACGTCCGATTCTAGCAGGCAAATTTCCCTGCCCCAGCTGCTGGACCGTCGAAAGAACTTCACTCCCAGCCATCCACATGCCCAGCGGTTGAATGCTAGCTTGGCTAAATTGCTAGCGCTTCAACTGCTGTCTTTTCAGTTGGTAGACTCGGCCCCCTTCCGTGAGTTTGTGCAATGTGCGGTTCCTCAGTGGCAGGTTCCCAAACGCCACTTTTTCTCACGGAAGGCGATTCCGGCTCTCTACCGGCATGTGGAAGGCAATGTCTTGGCCTCGCTGGACAGGGCGGTCAGTGGTAAGGTGCATATTACTGCTGACTCATGGTCCAGCAGGCATGGACAGGGACGTTACCTTTCTTTCACGGCCCATTGGGTCACTCTTTTGGCAGCTGGGAAGGATGCAGGACAAGGTGCAGTAGTGTTGGAGGTTGTTCCACCGCCACGCCTCCAAAATGCTACTACTGGTTGTGACACACCTCTGTCCTCCACCCCCTCCTCTTCTTCTTCCTCCATGGCCTCTTCCTGTGCTTTGTCCTCGGAACCAGCGGTGCTCCGTAGGCGTTCAAGGGGCTACGCAAGTACGCAGGCAAAAAGATGCCATGCCGTGCTTGCGCTGGTGTGTTTGGGGGACAGGAGCCACACTGGGGCAGAGGTTCTGTCTGCTCTGCAGGGGCAGGCCGAGAGGTGGTTGACACCACGCCAGCTTAAGCCAGGAATGGTAGTTTGCGACAATGGCACCAACCTCCTCTCCGCTCTCCGACAGGGACAACTGACCCATGTGCCCTGTGTGGCTCACGTCCTTAACCTGGTGGTGCAGCGGTTCTTGAGCAGGTACCCGGGCTTACAGGATGTCCTGAGGCAGGCCAGGAAAGTCTGTGTGCATTTCCGCAGATCTTATAATGCCAGTGCTCGCCTGGCTGAGCTGCAAAAGGAGTTGAACCTGCCCAAGAACCGCCTTATATGTGACATGCCCACCAGGTGGAACTCAATGTTGGCCATGCTGCAGCGGCTGCACACGCAGCAGAGGGCCATCAATGAGTACCTGTGCGACTACGGCACCAGGACAGGGTCAGGGGAGCTCTGGTCTTTTTCACCACGCCAGTGGGGCATGATCAGGGATGCATGCACTGTCCTGGCACCATTTGAGGAGGCCACGAGGATGGTGAGCAGTGACAGTGCATGCATCAGTGACACTGTACCTCTTGTCCACCTGTTGGAACATACGCTGCGTGGAATAATGGACAGGGCACTTGAGGCAGAACAGAGGCAGGAAGAGGAGGACTTCCTTGCCTCTCAAGGCCCCCTTTACCCAGACAGTGTTCCTTCTGTCCCACCCATCGCACAGGAAGAAAAGGAGGAGGAGGAGGAGGATTGTGTCAGCATGGAGGTGGAGCCTGGCACTCAGCATCATCAGCAGCAGTCTTTTAGGGATGATTTACAGTCCCAAGAAACCAGTGGACTTGTACGTGGCTGGGAGGAGGTGGCTGCGGATCATGTCGTCCTTAGTGACCCAGAGGACTCCGGACCGAATGCCTCAGCTAACCTACGCTGCATGGCCTCCCTGATCCTGCAAAGTCTGCGGAAGGATCCTCGTATTCTTCGGATCAAGGAGAGGGACCATTACTGGCTGGCCACTCTCCTTGATCCACGGTACAAGGGTAAGGTTGCGGACCTTATCTTACTGTCGCAGAGGGAGCAGAGGATGAGACAACTCCGGGAGGCCTTGCAGAAAGGTCTGTGCAATGCGTTCCCAGAGACTGGGAGGTTACAAACTCCTGGTCCTGGACAACGAGTTGCTGAGGCTTCGGTCAGTCAAAGAAGGATCGGTGGGGAAGGTGGCCGTCTGACCGATGCGTTCAGACAATTCTTTAGTCCGCAGCCCCAAGGTATGATCGGTTCCAGCAACCATCGCCAGCGTCTGATATACATGGTGCAGGAATACCTAGGGGCAAGGTCAGACTTGGACACCTTCCCCACCGAAAATCCTCTGGCTTACTGGGTCTTGAGGATGGATCACTGGCCAGAGCTTGCACAGTATGCAATTGAGCTACTGGCCTGTCCTGCATCCAGCGTTCTTTCAGAATGCACATTCAGTGCTGCTGGAGGATTTGTCACGGATCACAGGGTGCGCTTGTCCACCGACTCTGTTGATCGACTGACCTTCATAAAGATGAACCAGTCTTGGATCACCACCAGCTACCAAACACCTGAAGCTGATATAACAGACAAATTTATTTTCAAATGTAACATCCCTTCAAGACTGATGCTGATGCTGAGAGACTGTCCTGTTATGTTGACTGACTATCCTCCTCCTCCTCAATGATCCGATTGATGATGATAGCTTGGAAGAACATTTTTGTTTCTGGGTGCCGCCACCAGTGGCTAAGGCCCAATTTTTCAGCCCCTGTTTAACAGGGGCGTGTTATTACAATTTTTTATGCAATGCTTTGCAGCAGGGCTCATTCCTGCACTCCAACTAGAGTATCTGGGAGAGGTTGCAGTGTCGTGGCACCAGCACCAGTGGCTAAGGCCCAATTTTTCAGCCCCTGTTTAACAGGGGCGTGTAATTACAATTTTTGATGCAATACTTTGCAACAGGGCTCATTGCTGTGCTCCAAGTACAGTATCTGTGAGGGGTTGCAGTGTTGTGGCACCAGTGCCTAAGGCCCAATTTTTGTGCCCCTGTTTAACAGGGGCATGTAATTACAATTCTTGATCTTATTATTCACAGCAGGGCCCATTCCTGCGCCCACCAAGACTAACTGTGAGGCCTTACAGTGCTGTGTCAACACCACCACCACCACCATCACCAAAGGCCCAATTTTTCAGCCCCTGTTCAACAGGGGCATGCAATTACAATTCTTGATCTAATAATTCACAGCAGGGCCCATTCATGCGCCCACCAAGAGTAACTGTGAGGGCTCACAGTGTTGTGGCAACACCAACATGTAAGGGGCAAATTTCAGCTGAGTATATACGGCAGGCCCCTACTTTCAAACATCCAACTTACAAACGACTCCTCCTTGCAAACGGAAGGATACAACAGGAAGTGAGAGGAAATCTACCCCTAGGAAGGCAAATTCTCTCCTGTAAGAGTTAATATGGGAAAACAAGTGTCTCCTCTCCACTGATGCTTTATCACCAATTCTTGTTTCAATAAAAACCCCAAATTTTCAAAAAACATTTGTCATTAGGACGGAAAGTGAGGTGAACTGTTCTGAACAGGTGCACACTGCACAGACAGCAAAACAAATGTTACAGGGGTGATAACCCTTCCCTATGTTTTCCAAAAAGCTTAAAAATAGATTTTTTGGCTGGAGCTACACTTAAACAATGTACCTGTTCAAAATTACAAACAGATTCTGCATAAGAACAAACCTACAGTCCCTGTCTTGTATGCACCGCCTGTATACGGCTGTTCAGAGTATATAGGGCCTTTTTCTTTTTCGTACATCACGGGACACAGAGCGACTTAGTCATTACTAATGGGTTATATAGATACCTTCAGGTGCTGGCACTGGCAACTTCCAAAACCGGAAGTACCCTCCCCTATATAAGCCCCTCCCATCCGGGAGCACCTCAGTTTTTTGCCAGTGTCTAAGGTGTTGGCCAAAGAGTAACATGTGTTTTCACTGGGCTTGCGTACAGGTTATTTTACGGGCCTTAGTAAGCTGTTCCGGATCCCACCAAAAAAGCTTCATAGCTAAACGGTCGGTACCCGGGCCTTGCAGCAGAAGAGCAAGGTTTTGCCTGTAATGCCTCTCTTAGGAGGGCTGGACCCTGGGATCCAGAGCTCTGGTCATACCCACGACCAAGATGTTTTCTGTGCAGGGTGCTATACAGGTCCAGGGGAGTGGAATCCTTGGGAACCCGGTCCCTGAAGGTTTAATTACAATGCCTGCCGTGATAGGTGAAGTTTGGGCTTCTGTGGACCAAACAGAGTCCTGCGGCGGGGAACAGGTAAGTGGGGGCCCCCAGGAACTTGGTTCTATTGGGGGACCCCCAAGCCTAATTTGTCTTTCTGTCTGTTACCTAACGGTATTCCCGCTAATATCTGTGTATGCCTGTAACTACTGGAAAATTTAAAATTTTAATAGTAGTCAAGAAAAAAAAAAAAAAAAAGAGGACCGCGGTACCTGTGTAAACCACTAGAGGCCGCTGTGGTCCATATTTTCTTGTCATGTGGATCTTTGGTTTTCTCAAGTCAAAAGATCCAGGCAGTTGGTAAGTTCTCTGTGGGAATCCACTTCCTCTGCCCTGTTGCTGCGCTCATCCACTGCACAGGCCCTCCGGCAAAAAGGGCCCTGGCTCCTAGTCCCTGCTTGGTTTCGAAAAGGGCGCCAATGGCGCACAGGCGCGCGCGGGCGCGTGCACGCGCCTCCTATGAAAAAAAAGGGGCGGGGCGGGTGGATGACGCTCGATGCGCGCCGCGGCGCTTCTGCGCATGTGCAGGCGTCCCAGCATGTGTAAAAGACACAGTACAAGTGTCAGCTGGATGCAAGCAGAGCTAGCAACAAAACGGTGGCACACAGAGGCGGTTGATGCAGGCATCCCCATAGAAAGACACTTTAGTGGACACCAGCTGGTATATAGCAGCAACTGACTATTACTAGCAAAATTGGTGTATGACGACGGGAATACCTCAGCTTTGTGCTTATAGATATGTCATCCAGACGCTCTGGAAATAAGTCTTCCAAGAAGCGAAAGGGGTCTCCATCGGGCTCTGAGGATTTTGGGCATGCTGTACTGCGCCAATCTCCCCTGAAATTTCAGAGGTCAGTAGCCGTAGGAAACCCCGCAGGAGTACCTGGTACTGCGGCTGTCCCCAGTCCACCTGCTCCTGTATATATAACAGAGGAGGTTTTATCCTCAACTCTGGGAGGATTGGAAGAGAGATTAACAGCATTGATCGCTGCTTCCCTGTCACAGGAAAAGCGCGTCCGATCTCCGTCTCCTCCTGCAGAGTGCCTGTTAGTGGAGGAACAGTCCCAGAGATCGACCTACCTGAAGGGGATCAGGTGAGGTTGATTCAGTTATAGAGGAATCAACAGTGGAAGAACCTTTCTCAGCATCTCAGGCTGAAAGATTATGGGTTCAGTCTCTGACTAACATGGTCCGAGCAGCATTTTAAATGCCTCTGGCGGAACCATCAACCACTACTGTTTCCTCGCCTGGGGTCGCTGAAAGCTCCCCAGACTGTCTGTTCCTTCCCAATCCACCCTTTATTGGAAGGGCTTATTTACCCGGATTGGGAGCATCCTGTTAAAATATTTACTCCCCCCAAGAGATTTCCAGTGATCTATCCCATGGAGGATAAGTTCATAAAAAAATGGAGGGTCCGTACAGTGGACACAGCCATCTCTTGTGTAAATAAATCACTGACATGTCCAGTAGATAATGTTCCAATGTTCAAAGACCCAGTAGATAAAAAATTGGAGTCTTTACTAAAATCTGCTTTCTCTACAGCAAGCATGGTGACACAACCTGCAGTAGCAGCGATTGGAGTCTGCCAAGCAATGAAAGATCAGTTGAAACAAGTCTTAAGGGACTTACCAGATCAGCAGGCTCTTGCCCTAGCTGACCTACCTAGAGCCTTGTGTTGCGGTGGACGTCATAAAGGATACAATCCAACAGGCCTCCCGCTTTACGCTGTCTGTAGACATATGCATAGGCTTCTATGGCTCAAAAACTGGTCTGCTGAAGCTCCCTGTAAGAAATTGCTGATTAGCTTCCCATTTCATGGAGAACGCTTATCTGGAGAAGATCTGGACAAATATATCCAGAAAACTTCTGCCGGTAAAAGTACACTCTTGCCGGTTAAGAACAAGGGTAGAAGTCCTTCTTTTAAGAGGCCTACTTCTCCAGTCCCTGGCACATCGGCTGTGAAACAGTTCCGACGGCCTCCGCGGTCAAATCCAGGGGGCAGAAATCAGGGACAATCACAGGGTAACAAGAAACCCTGGGTCAAGAGAGGTACAAAACCTCCCCCCAAGTCATGAAGGGTTGCCCCCACTCAATCGGGTGAGGGGAAGACTTCAGTTGTTCACAGAGACCATGGCGGGACACCATCAGAGACAGATGGGTGATCTCCGCAGTAAGTCTGGGATACAGGCTGGAGTTAAAAGACATTCCTCCTGCCCATCTTATGAGGTCAAATGTGCCAAGCGATCCCCAGAAGAGAGGATCCCTCCTTCTGGCACTAGAACAACTATTGCTCCAAGGGTAATCATGAGGTTCCCTTGGAAGAAAGCGGGTTCGGGTTTTACTCGAACCTTGTCACAGTCCCCAAACCAAATGGGGACGTGAGGCCCATATTAAATATAAAAGGGCTAAACAAGTTCCTACATATCAGGACTTTTTCGGATGGCCGATCGTCCTACAAGGGCAGGAATGGTTAGCCTCGATCGACATAAGGGATGCTTATTTGCATATTCCCATCTGTCGGGCCCACCAGAAATTTCTACGCTTTGCAGTAGAAGGGCGCCATTTTCAGTTCAGAGCCTTACCTTTCGGTCTGGCCACAGCACCACGAGTGTTCACAAAAATTCTGGCCCTACGATTGGCCAAACTAGGAACACAAGGTGTAAAGATAATGGCATATCTAGACGACTTGTTGCTGATGGACCACTCAGTGGAAAAAACTAGAAGTGGTCGTTCACAAGACAATCAAGTATCTGGAATCTCACGGTTGCATTATCAACCGAGACAAGTCAGCCCCAAAAACCAGTCAAAAGTCTGGAATTCTTGGGGGCTAAGACTGGATTCAAATCAGAGAAAGATTTTCTTACCTCCAGAGAAGGTGTCGTCTTTGAAAGATTTGACCCACTTAGTGGGTACAAAAAAGAAAACCATCCATACGCCTGTGCATGAGGCTGCTGGGAAAATGGTGGCTTCATTCGAAGCAGTACCCTACGGTCAATTCCATTCAAGGAACTTGCAGAGGGCCATACTGTCAGCCTGGAACAAAAAAGTTCAGGCTTTAGACTTACCAATGTCCCTGTCCCCTTCCGTTCGCAAGAGCCTCCATTGGTGGTTGGTGCCCCAGAATCTGGAAAAAGGGAAACCCTTCAGTCCAGTTTCTTGGAAGGTGGTCACTACAGATGCCAGCCTCATAGGCTGGGGGGCCAGTACTGGAGCAATGGTCTCTCCAGGGCAAGTGGTCAGAAGCAGAGAAGGCCCTGCCCATCAATCTCTTAGAGATACGAGCAGCCCAGTATGCCCTAGTAGCATGGACATCCAAACTCCAAGGGTCCCCTGTCAGAATTCAATCAGACAATGCCACAGCAGTGGCATATATCAATCACCAGGGTGGCACCAGGAGTCGTGCAGCCCAGAGGGAAGCGAATTGCATCCTGGAATGGGCAGAAAGATATGTCCCAGCCATATCCGCGGTTTTCATCCCAGGAGTGGAAAATTGGAGAGCGGACTTTTTAAGTCGCCAGCAATTATGCCCGGGGGAATGGTCTCTTCACCCCGAGGTTTTCCAGGCAATATGCCAGCGGTGGGGAACACCGGATGTAGATCTGCTAGCATCCAGATTCAACGCAAAGGTGGACAGATTTGTGTCTCGCACAAGGGATCCCCTAGCTTGCGGTTCGGATGCCCGAGTGTTCCCTTGGGATCAGTTCAAGCTGATATATGCATTCCCACCGCGATTAATCCGCAGAATCAGGGTAGAAAAGAAACCAGTGATTCTGGTGGCTCCAGCGTGGCCCCGAAGGGTATGGTACGCGGAGATTGTAAAAATGTCAGTGGGAAGTCCTGGGACCCTCCCACATCGTCCGGACCTGCTTTCGCAAGGACTGATATACTACCCTTCCTTACCAGCCCTAGGTTTGACGGCCTGGCTATTGAAGCCCACATTCTAAAAAAGAGAGGGCTCTCTAATCCTGTGGTATCTACCATGATCAATGCCAGGAAGCCGGTATCCAGGCAGATCTATTATAGGATCTAGAAGGCGTACATCACGTGGTGTGAGACCAAGAAATGGCATCCACGCAAGTACGTAATAGGTAGGATTCTGGACTTCCTACAGTGGGCTGTACATAGGAAGCTTGCCTTGAGTACTATCAAGGGTCAGACGGCCTTGTCAATATTTTTTCAAAGGCCCTTGGCTTTGCATTCATTAGTCAAAGCTTTCATACAAGGAGTGATGCGTATTAGCCCTCCGGTTAGTATTCCCATATGTCCATGGGACTTAAACCTGGTTCTGTCGGTTCTACAGAAACAACCATTTGAACCATTGCGGCACATTTCCTTGGTTCTTCTCACCAGGAAATTGATTTTTCTTAGTAGCCATTTGTTCGGCTAAAAGAGTATCGGAATTAGCCGCCTTGTCCTGTAAGGAGCCATATCTGGTTGTCCATAAGGACAGAGTAGTATTACGTCCTCATCCAGCCTTTCTTCCTAAGGTGGTATCGAGGTTCCATTTGAACCAAGATGTGGTTCTTCCTTCCTTTTTCCCCAAACCTAGCTCGGTAGAGGAAAAGTTATTGCATTCTTTGGATGTAGTAAGAGCAGTTAAAGCTTATCTAAAAGCCACTGCTCAGATTCGCAGAACGGATACTTTGTTTGTTCTGCCGGAAGGCCCCAGAAACGGTCAGGCAGCATCAAAAATCTACTTTAGCCAAGTGGATTAGACAGGTCATAATACAAGCCTATGGCTTGAAAAGGAGACCGCCTCCGTTCAAAGTTAGGGCGCACTCCACAAGAGCAGTTGGAACTTCATGGGCAATTTACTCGACCCCCTTCTGGCACAGTTAGTCTAGGGTAACCATAAGTACCTTATGCTCTATGATCAAACTCAGACACCAAGGCAATAATAAAGGAATATCTACTTTACTTTAGAGTTGAGATAAAAGAATCAACAGTGATAACGGTTTACATGAAATTGGTTGCAGCAATAAACACACTATGTATTAATGCAAGAAGTAAAGGGCGCGCCGCATGGGCGACCGTTAACTAAGCGCCCTGTGGTGCAGCAACTAAATGAACTACCTAGCTGGCCAGGCCTGGCTCAGATGCTAAGACTCAGTCTCTAGCGGATGATGTTTTCTTCACCGGCAAGTCTTTAAAGGTGGTGCACATAACAGAACAACATTTGTAATCCAGTGGGAAATTGCAATAAGAACAAACACTTCACTGAAAATCCTCTCTCTCAGTTCTGCTATGGACCCTCAGTGAGTGTATCAAATATAAACTGTGGTGGGCCACGGCAGTCTGTAGGCACATCAGCAATCACAATATATGGTCTGAGCATACGCTCGCTCACCCATCCGGACGCAATCCCAGTCTGAAAACTTCCACCGACTGTGTCTGCAGCGATCGGGTCCCCGATCCAACTAATGCTGTAGATAAGCGCAGGAATGCATGCGTGCGTGTGCATGCACGCAGGAATGCCAGGTGGGCTATTTAAGGAATGCTCTTGTCAGGTCTGCGGCAGAGATCAACTTCACGGTCTGTGGCAGAGACTGTGCGCTTGTTACTAACCCGATCCTGGATTCTGCTTGTATCTCTGTCCACCTGTTCCTGACCTTGGCTTGGTTCCTAACCATGCTTCGGCCTATGCTTCTGTACCTCGTTGCCCACCTGTTCCTGACCTCGGCTTGGTTCCTAACCACGCTGCAGCCTATGCTTCTGTACCTTGTTGCCCACCTGTTACTGACCTCGGCTACCTCTGTGACCTCACTCCTGCTTCCGACTTGGCTTCATACTACTTCTGAGTGTCTGCTTCGGCTGTTCGTCATAGCCGCTCCAGTCAACACAGTGTGTTCCTGCCTAAAGCCTGTTAAGAGCTTCGACAAGTCAGAATCTGCAGAGTGCCCCTTTAGCCTCAGCTGGTCCAGTCAGCATCACATCTGCTCCTGGCCTGGTGTTCTTGCTGACTTCTTAAGCCTGCATCTCCTGCTACAAGTTCTGCTATCAACACCTGCCGACACTCGTGTTCCTCCTGTACCTCTGCACCATCTGTTCCACCTTCCGTGGGGGTCTGGGCTAGAGATACAGGTGAGGCTAACCTTGCCAATTCAGTCTCCTACCAGGTACGTGACAGTAGGAGAGTGACACTGGATCAGCTAGTCTGGGGGTGACAGCGCATCCCCAGTCTGGAGATGAGTATTGCATCCTGAACTTCTCTTTTATATTTAGGCTGCGCTGCGCTTATTTTTTTCTGATTATGTCCAAGCTGGAAAAGATTAAAGTTAAAAAAAATACATAAATGAAGATGTGACTTTAATCAGGACTGCTTTGTAAGCTAACAATGTATATGCCATGGCTTGTCCAGTTGTATCATATTGGACTTTCTATATGTCAAACATGTCCGTGTGCTGTCTCTCTGCTGTGTAGTCAGTGTTTTGCTGTGGTTCCCTCAGCTGACATGGTACATTTCTGCTCTTACTACAAGTAGCTGTAAACAGTATTAAACATTTAACAGCTTAGCCCCTCAAAGACATTACTCTGCTTAGCAGCTCTGCCTAGAAACAGCAGCTCATAAATAAAGGATGTGCTTTACCCTTTTAAATATTTTTTTTGTGCAATTTATTCAGAAACTCAGTGACTTTCTTCTTTATACAAAGAACATTTGCATAACTAATGGCCTAAACAGAAAGTACATAGTAGTTATTGGAACAGTGTTCACCCAACAACAGACTTCTCTTATTTGATCTTTTATGGACTGTTAAATTTACCATTGGAAGTGTATTTTTTTTTTTTTTTTTTACATACAGAATGTTCAATATGTGGCAAAGAAAATACCAGTTGGTCTTGTCAGAAATTCTGAGATATCCAATGTCCTGTTCAAAATCTTACATACTTCTTGTGTTATCTGAAGAAACCTATTTACCTCTCTTAGTTCTTACCTAGGAATATTTAGTGTCCAGATTGGAGAGATGAGTTGGATGGGTCTGAGTAGTGTAGTGTAGCGGGGTGTTCAATTTAAGGGAAGTCTCTGAGTGGTAATTAGGCTCAGACACCTTGATTGTTAGCGGCTATGGACCAATTTTTGTCCTCAGGGGATAATGCTGGTGATGAGTTCCCTGTGGCCTGCGGGTGGCGCTGCCATTCTGGTCCGGGGTTGAACCATGAGCGTAGTGCTGTGCCTTTTGTGTCCCCTCTCGACAGCCATATAGCGAGGCGGGGAACCTGCTGTGCATGCCGGGAGAGGATATAAAAGGGGCAGACATCTCCTGATCAGGGTTCCACCCCTAGGCACCTTCAGCCTCCACCCTGAACCCTGGGAGTGCGTGTGGCTCATGTCCGGGTGCCCTCGGCCCGGAGGCTGTGTTCCGGGTTCCACCTTAGGCACCTTTAGCCTGCAGTGAGGTACTACCTCACCGTTCCTGTCTGCCTGGGTATGGAGACCCGGGAGCTGCAGCGCCCGGCTCGGGGCCCAGCGCCTTCGGCTGGGGTCCGCTAGGGATTGAGGAGTCCAGGGTGCCGCCTTGCGAGGGGACCCGCACCCTAAGAGAAAGGAGGATCATTCCGAAGGACCGATGCGAGAGTCACGGTGAAGGAAGGGTCTGTTGACTCTCTGGGGGGACATCTTCTCCTTGATAAGGGCTATGTTCTAAGAAGGAAGTTCAAGTTCATCAGGTCAGTGGCAGAGGCCTTATTCACCAGGTCTGTGGCAGAGACCAACTTCACGGTCTGTGGCAGAGACTGTGCGCCTAAAACTGTTTGAGAATCTGAGCAGTGAAGAGTTTGAGCTACGTTTGTGCCTGGACCTCCTCCACACCTTGGGCTGTCCTGTTTCCTTTGCTCCAACCCTTTCCTATCCAAAGAGACTGTTTATTACAAAGTGAGAATAAATACTGAGTTGGAGTTTCAGCTGGTGTGGACCAGTGTTGCCAACCGTACGTAGATTTACGTACAGCCCGCGATTTAACCCCTTTTTCGGGCTGTACGTAAAAGTCCGTTTATGGGCACCGGCGCCCATAAAAAAGATGGCCGTGAGCCGGCCATACAACTGCGCATGCGCCGTTCCGAATGCGCCGGCCGAGCGCATTCGGAACTCGGCCGGGCGGCGGCGGCGCACACGCAGTAACGTGATGGCGCCGCTGGCGCCATTTTTGAAAAGGCCACAGTGGCTGGCGGCAGTGGCGGGACACCGTCCTGCAGTGAGTGCATGCCATGCACTCACTCATCATAGGTGGTCGGTGGAGGACTCGGAGCGGAGCACTGACAGGGCCCAGCCAGGGGTGAGGAGGACGGACTCAAGGTCAGTGAAACAGGGGGGATACAAGGGGACAGCGTCATCAGTGTGCTGTATCCTCCTCTGGTTCCTGTGTCCCTTTCACCTCTTCACAGGTCAGGGCAGCACAGTGCTGCCCTGACCTGTGGAGTGGTGAAAGGGGCACAGGAGGAGGACACAGCACACTGATGATGTGCAGAAGTAATATGGTGGTGGACAGAGGAGGAGGCTACTGTGAGGGGGCGAGGAGGGCACCATCATGTTCACAGCCTGTCTCCACCGGCACCTCCTGTAGTATGTCCGCAGCCTCTGTCCCCCTCCTGTAGTATGTCCGCAGCCTCTGTCCCCCTCCTGTAGTATGTCTGCAGCCTCTGTCCCCCTCCTGTAGTATGTCCGCAGCCTCTGTCCCCCTCCTGTAGTATGTCCGCAGCCTCTGTCCCCCTCCTGTAGTATGTCCGCAGCCTCTGTCCCCCTCCTGTAGTGTGTCGGCAGCCTCTGTCCCCCTCCTGTAGTGTGTCCGCAGCCTCTGTCCCCCTCCTGTAGTATGTCCGCAGCCTCTGTCCCCCTCCTGTAGTATGTCCGCAGCCTCTGTCCCCCTCCTGTAGTATGTCCGCAGCCTCTGTCCCCCTCCTCTATTATGTCCGCAGCCTCTGTCCCTCTCCTGTAGTGTGTCCGCAGCCTCTGTCCCCCTCCTGTAGTGTGTCCGCAGCCTCTGTCCCCCTCCTGTAGTGTGTCCGCAGCCTCTGTCCCCCTCCTGTAGTGTGTCCGCAGCCTCTGTCCCCCTCCTGTAGTGTGTCCGTAGCCTCTGTCCCCCTCCTGTAGTGTGTCCGTAGCCCCTGTCCCCCTCCTGTAGTGTGTCTGCAGCCTCTGTCTCCCTCCTGTAGTGTGTCCGCAGCCTCTGTCCCCCTCCTGTAGTGTGTCCGCAGCCTCTGTCCCCCTCCTGTAGTGTGTCCGCAGCCTCTGTCCCCCTCCTGTAGTGTGTCCGCAGCCTCTGTCCCCCTCCTGTAGTATGTCCGCAGCCTCTGTCCCCCTCCTGTAGTATGTCCGCAGCCTCTGTCCCCCTCCTGTAGTATGTCCGCAGCCTCTGTCCCCCTCCTCTATTATGTCCGCAGCCTCTGTCCCTCTCCTGTAGTGTGTCCGCAGCCTCTGTCCCCCTCCTGTAGTGTGTCCGCAGCCTCTGTCCCCCTCCTGTAGTGTGTCCGCAGCCTCTGTCCCCCTCCTGTAGTGTGTCCGCAGCCTCTGTCCCCCTCCTGTAGTGTGTCCGTAGCCTCTGTCCCCCTCCTGTAGTGTGTCCGTAGCCCCTGTCCCCCTCCTGTAGTGTGTCTGCAGCCTCTGTCTCCCTCCTGTAGTGTGTCCGCAGCCTCTGTCCCCCTCCTGTAGTGTGTCCGCAGCCTCTGTCCCCCTCCTGTAGTGTGTCCGCAGCCTCTGTCCCCCTCCTGTAGTGTGTCCGCAGCCTCTGTCCCCCTCCTGTAGTGTGTCCGCAGCCTCTGTCCCCCTCCTGTAGTGTGTCCGCAGCCTCTGTCCCCCTCCTGTAGTGTGTCCGCAGCCTCTGTCCCCCTCCTGTAGTGTGTCTGCAGTCTCTGTCCCCCTCCTGTATCGTGTGTCCGCAGCCTCTGACCATCTCTTGTCATGTCTACAGTCTCTGAGGGGATCCTAGAAAGGAGTCAAGAGTGGGAGTGCCGCCGGGATGGGGGTTACGGCCCAGGAAGAAACAGACGTGTGGACTGGGAAGAGGAGATCAGAGCCACCAAGCTGGAGCCGTCTGACTGAGCCCCACACTGTGCACCCGAGTGGAGGTAAGTGACAGTGCCAACAGGCCATTCTGAGGGGGGGGGGGGTCACTGATGTAAGGAGGTGAATGAATACAATAATGTAAGGGGGCACTGATATAAAGGTTTCCCCCTTATATTAGTACCCCCCCTTACCTTAGTGTATTCACTCTGTGGAAGGTGGTCTCTATTCACCAGAGCCCCCCTCCACATCAGAGTTCCCCCTTACATCATGATCTAGAGCGTTCCCCTTTACATAAGAGTTCCCTTGCACTGTAAGGGGGCATCCTGCAGACTCTGATGTAAGAGGGAACTCTGTGCTGGCTGGGTTATAGTATCCTAACCTTCATGTGAATTGAGAAATATGTTTTTTTACTTTTGTTTAACTTAAACACATTGATATTAGCATTAGCTGTGTGTTTATAGTTGAGATATTGATATTTGCACTGTTTAGTACTAAAAACCGTAATTTTAGGTACTTTTTTGCAGCATCAGTAAAAAATGCGGCTCTGCTAGTAATCTTCATTATTTTTGCCAGTAAGAAATTGGTGCCGTACAGAAATTTTGGCATCCTTGCCAGTAAATTTCACTTCAGGGGGTTGGCAACACTGGTGTGGACATTTACATTACTGGGGAAGTGAAGGACTTGCATCTACCCATAGTAGAGGTGAGAATCATGCTCAGGAGGACTTTGACTCTGCCTGCAGACAAGACCCAAAAATAACACCGCTCAACCCTTTTTACACAGGAGGGTACGGGCTGATAGTGCGGTGTGCCTGTCTCCCCCTGCGAGGAGCCGAGTTAAATGCAGGAGGGGGAAAGGTGTGTGCGCTAGAGTAGAAAAAGAAAACTGTGCAGGGCTGACACCACTCAGTCCACAATATGGGTGTGTGCTGTCAACTCAGTGCATTTCTGGCACATCAAAAGGTATGTTTCTGTAATTAAAACAGCACAGGACTAAGGAGAAGCCAAATGCCCATACAATCCCCATTTGTTGCAAAACCTTAGTGTATCACATCACGGCTATGTTTCTGTAATTGCTCAGTCTTTAAAGGAATAAAACATGAGTCAATGTGCATGTGTTGCAATGATGTACTGCATTTGTTTTTTTTCACCTACATAAATTTTAAATATATCCAGCCTCCAGGGCCGATAATTTGCCCAGGTAATCATCGGATGTGCGGATACGTGTGAACAATGGCGGACATCGCCTCAGTCTGTCATTGCTTTGTACAGGCTGAGAGTCCACAGTTGGTCACACAAACACCTGAGATTCCTGCCACTGGAATCCATGGACAGCCATAATCGCAGGTGTGAATGGAGCCAAAAAGTAGGAATTTATAAATATTAAGCATAGATGCCAGAATAAGGTATTAGTACATACTTCTAGTTTTACACTCAGTCACTGTAGCACTCTTTGGAGCCCTTCCAGTGGCCCTCCCCACCCTCATCCTACATAGCATTACCCAATAGAATAGGAGGACTCAATCATCCTAAACAAGGGGTCAGTTTACTGTCCTTAAAGTGATTGTAAAGTCTTGTTTTTTTTTTTTTCTATAAAAATAACAAACATGTTATACTTACCTGCTCTGTGCAGTTGGTTTTGCACAGAGAAGCGCGGATCCTCATCTTCTCTGGGCCCTCTCTGGCTCTTCTGGACCCTCCCTCTTGTCGAGTGCCCCCACAGCAAGTAGCTTGTTATGGGGGCAACTGAGCCGAGTTACAGCTCAGTGTGCCCATTAAGACACAGAGCCCCCGTTTGGCCCTGTAGCCTCTCTCTTCTAATTGGCTAACTGACTTTGATTGACAGCAGCGGGAGCCAATGGTGCTACCTACTGTGTCTTAGCCAGTCAGGTGGAGAGTTCCGGGTGGCTGAGGCACTTGTGGACATTGCTGGAGAAAGATGTGGCTCAGGTAAGTAGTACCTTTACGTCGTTTCATGCAAGATAGTGTGGGCGCGCGTGTGCACGCCAGGGGAGCGCGCGCGTGGGTTGGGCAGACTTAATGTCCGCCGGCCACCCGCGATCGCTCCACAGGGAGGCAGAACGGGGATCTGCCTATCTGCCTATGTAAACAAGGCGGACCCCCATTCTGACAGGGGACAAAATGGAGATCTGCTGTTCCTAGTGATCAGGAACAGTGATCTCTGTGTTGTCCCAATGAGCCCATCCCCCACACAGTTAGAACACACCCAGGGAACACAGTTAACCCTTTGATCGCCCCTAGTATTAACCCCTTCCCTGCCAGTGTCATTTATGCAGTACAGTACATTTTTTTAGCACTGATCACTGTATTGGTGTCACTGGTCCCCAAAAAGTGTCACTTAGGGTCAGATTTGTCTGCCGCAATGTCGCAGTCCTGCTAAAAATTGCAGATCGCCACCATTACTAGTAAAAACAATAAAAAAAATTTAAAAGACCCTAAGTTTATCCCCTATTTTGTAGACACTATAACTTTTGCGCAAACCAATCAATATTCGTATATTGTGATATTTTTTTCAAAAATATGTAGAAAAATACATATTGGCATAAACTGATGGATACATTTTTTATTTATACATTTTTTTGGATATGTATTATAGCAGAAAGTAAATAAAAAATTTTCAAAATTGTCGCTTTTTTTGGTTATAGCGCAAAAAATAAAAACCGCAGAGGTGATCAAATAACACCAAAATAAAGTTCTATTTGTGTAAAAAAAAAAGGACATCAATTTTGTTTGGGTACAATGTCGCACGACCGCGTAAAAAATGGCCTGGTCATTAAGGGGGTAAATCCTTCCGGGGATGAAGTGGTTAAACAATGCCCCAGTCTTGTGGTCAGTGAGAGTACAAAAAATGACCTTGTGCCTATGGTCAGTGGTGGGAGAAATGATAACCTATTCTTGGTGTCACTGGGAAGAATAGCACCCAATCTTTGTAGTAAGTTGAAGGAATAGTGCCCCATCATAGCTGTCAACTGGAGGTATAGTGCCCCATTGCTACTGTAGAGTCGGTGGAAGGAATAGTACCCCATCAATAATGTCAGTGGAAAGATCTGTGCCCCAAGGACCAGTTAAATGAAAGCAAAGGCTGCAGTTTGGGGACCTGGCATTGTAACATGGGTTGTGGGTGGTTGGCATCATAAACGAGAACCATGACTCCCAAACTTTTTTTTATCAGACATTGTGGAAACTTTCAGTAGTAAGTAGCAGTTAGAAAAATAGTGTTGTTTTATTAAATCAGAAGTACAGTTTTAAGCTGTAAATTAGTTTATTAATTAAATATTTTTTAGGGGTAGCAATGTTGCTTTATAATACTTGTGAGCTGAGATCTGCTTCAATTTAGGATGCCGTTTGCATTCTGTTTATATGTTCTTCATTGTTGTTGCATTGTTTCCTTGGTTATAAATGAAAAGAAAAGTTCATGGTTTGGCTAATGGTAAATTAAGCTGGTGTGTAGCTTTCTCTCAAAAAGACCAGGGACCATATAAGGCATAGGTGTCAAACATGTGGCCCTCGCACCTCTCCTGCAGCTGCAGGAGAGCTCCAGCCCTCCTCTTGTCCTCCTCCAGACCCTTACTTTCTGCTTTTAAGCAATGCATCCAGCAGCAGCATAAGGAAAGGTGGGTGCACTGTGATGTAAGGAAGAGTGGGAGACTAAACTTCTGACGGTGGGGTGGCTCTTGACATCTAATATAAGGGAAGGGGATGCGCTGGACATCTAATCTTACAGATACAACCGGTCCTTTTGAGGGCAATCATAATGCTGATGCTGCCCATGATGAAATTGAGTTTGACACCCCTGAATAAGGTTTCATATTGATAAGACTTTACAATATACTATGCATCAAAGGATGGTGTCATAAATCATGCGATGTACACACACTTCCTATCTCATCAGGTGCTACAAAATTTGCATTGTATCTGATATATACTATTTCTTGGGAACCAAGCTTTAGTGTGGAAACTGTGCTAAAAAAAGGCAAGTGATGACCAGTTGCTTGTGGTCTCTCTGCAGCTGGACCTTTTCCCATTACTGACCCTTTTTCTGCACGTGTCTCTGTGTGGAGACCACCATCTTGCTAGAGTCAGTGACCTGCCTATTCTTGCCAGAGCTGGCTCATGATGATTGGTACGGTGATGATCTAGAAGCAGCAGGAGAGGTGAAGGAAACACAGATCCACACAATGAATGAAGCAGGAGCAGGGAGATTATTGCATTGCAAATCCCCAGGTACAACTTTTGCTCTAGCAAGGAGAACAGCGAGCAGCATGGTAGTGACATCACCAAATATCACTCAAAATCTTGTAGGACTAGCAGTCAGAGGCAGCAGTGCCTTGGATGATCTCATATTGCAGATATATGCTGTAGCTATAAGGCTACAGATAAGCAGTGTCTAGGCACAGTCATACAGTGCCTTGAAAAAATATTCAATACCCTTGAAGTTTTCCACATTTTGTCAAGTTACAACCAAAAACGTAAATGTATTTTATTGGGATTTTATGTGATAGACCAACACAAAGTGGCACATAATTGTGAAGTGGAAGGAAACTGGTAAATGGTTTGAATTTTTTTTTTACAAATAAATATCTGAAAAGTGTGGCGTGCATTTGTATTCAGCCCCCTTTACTCTGATATCCCCAACTAAAATCTAGTGGAACCATTTGTCTTCAGTAGTCGCCTAATTAGTAAATAGAGTCCACCTGTGTGTTATTTAATCTCAGTATAAATACAGCAGTTCTGTGAAGCCCTCAGAGGTTTTTTAGAGAACCTTAGTGAACAAACAGCATCATAAGGGCAAAGGAACACACCAGACAGGTCAGGGATAAAGTTGTGGAGAAGTTTAAAGCAGAGTTAGGTTCTAAAAAAATATCCTAAGCTTTGAACATCTCATAGAGCACTGTTCAATCCATCATCCGAAAATGGAAAGAGTATGGCACAACTGCAAACCTACCAAGACATTGCCATCCACCTAAACTGACAGGCCGGGCAAGGAGAGCATTAATCAGAGAAGCAGCCAAGAGGCCCATGGTAACTCTGGAGGAGCTGCAGAGATCCACAGCTCAGGTGGGAGAATCTGTCCACAGGACAACTATTAGTCATGCAATCTGGACCTTATGGAAGAGTGGCAAGAAGAAAGCCATTGTTGAAATAAAGCCATAACTAGTCCCGTTTGCAGTTTGCGAGAAGCCATGTGGGGAACACAGCAAACATGTGGAAGAAGGTGCTCTGGTCAGATGAGACCAAAATTAAAGTTTTTGGCCTAAAAGCAAAATGCTTGTGTGGCTGAAAACGAACACTGCACATCACCCTAAACACACCATCCCCACCGTGAAACATGGTGGTGGCACCTTTATATTGTGGGGATGCTTTTCTTCAGCAGGGACAGGGAAGCTGGTCAGAGTTGATGGGAAGATGGATGGAGCCAAATACAGGGAAACTTAGAAGAAATCCTGTTAGAGTCTGCAAAAGACTTGAGACTTGGGCGGAGGATCACCTTCCAGCAGCACATTGACCCTAAACATACAGCCAGAGCTACAATGGAATGGTTTAAATCAAATCATATTTATGTGCTAGAATGGCCCATTCAAAGTCTAGACCTCAATCCAAATGAGAATCTGTGGCAAGACCTGAAAACCATTTTCTAATTATCGATGCTGTGTACTTCCAGGATGGCTAACGCGTTATATTGAAAGGATGAGCACTGTGGCCACTGACCAGGAGTGAGAGAGCCTTTGCTGGGATCACCTGTCTGATTGTGTACGGGCTGTTATTTGATCGCTCTGTGGTAAGAGTCCATCTAGGAGGGGGTTTCTATACACATCCCCCCTCTTTTTGTTTGCAGCACACGAGTGAAGGTGTTTTCTCCCTAATCTCTTCTGGTGTCAGTAGTGCTTTCCCATCTAACAGGATTATTGGACGTTTCTGCTTCTTTTCCATTACTTTTATTCTACAAATGTGAACTCATTAATGTGGACTTTAACAGTTATTGTGGATGTATATGTTTGCTGCATGTACTAGCGCTATCTGAGTTTATATATATTTATATTTTATTATATTTATTTGATTTACCTCTTTTTGTGCAATTCTGTTTTAAAGTTTTAAAACTTGTTATATTAAGGTAGCAGCTTTCTAGCCACTTAGGCCAGATATCTCTCTGTGCTATAATTCCAGGAGCACTTGTTTTTTGTTTTCTGAGGGTAGCCTGCCTCAAATACTAACTTTGCTTCTAAGACCTGAAAATTGCTGTTCACAGATGCTCTCCATCCAATATCACAGAGCTTGAGCGATTTAACGTAGAAGAATGGGCAAAAATGTCACTCTCTAGATGTGCAAAGCTGGTAGAGACATCCCCAAAAAGACTTGCAGCTGTAATTGCAGCCAAAGGTGGTTCTACAAAGTATTGACTCAGGGGGGCTGAATACAAATGTACCCCCACACTTTTCCGATAATTATTTGTAAACATTTTGAAAACCATTTATCATTTTCATTCCACTTCACAATTATGTGCCACTTTGTGTTGGTCTATCACATAAAATCCCAATAAAATACATTTACATTTTTGGTTGTAACGTGACAAAATGTGGAAAATTTCAAGGGGTGGGAAAACCTTTTCAAGGCATTGTATGTCAGAAAGCGCATTGCTATATTTCAGGAAGAATAAAAAAAATATTAGTAGATCTTTCGGGGTACTGCTTAGGCACAATTAACATTTCAAGATGTTCTCTATAACATAGCAGATCTTCACCTTTTGATTTCAGGTCCACTTTAAGTAGAAAGGAGTCCATTGTAATGCATAACCTGTGAATATGATATTCATAGCACTTGTTGGCGTTGACTGTATTGAAAGAGAAAGTCACAGGACCCAACAGTCTGCCCTTCTATTAATTCGCTTGACTATATACTTTAAAGGGAAATACGAATTTGTCATTTGACCTTTTCAGAGGTTCAGAGGAAACAGACCTTTTCAGAGGACCCTGTGGGGACATGACAGGAAGCAATAAAAGGCTGGAAAGTAATAAAAAGAGACAATTAACATTATTGATTGAGTTAATCCTATTACAGTTCTGAAGATGCTTTAGTGTTAGACATAAAAACTATTTAAGGGAGAACCCCCAAGACAGAATAAATTTGCCAGTAAACATTGGTAATATCAAGACATTTTTTGTAGTTGCGATATCCTGGATCCACAGCATGGCTCCAAACCTGCTCTTCCCACTTGTCTATGGACTAACAAAGTGCTCATAGAAGCTTGTTTTTGCTCATTGTTAGAAAAAGCAGATAAATGAGAGATGCACTCTGATCTCTGCTCTCCAAAGTGATTTATTCATACATCCACAGTATAGCTGCAATCATAAAGGGGTTGTAAAGGTTTGTTTTTTTTATTTTCTAAATAGGTTCCTTTAAGCTAGTGCATTGTTGGTTCACTTACCTTTTCCTTAGATTTCCCTTCTAAATGTTTTTTTTCTTTGTCTGAATTTTTAACTTCCTGTAAGCTTGCCCCCATCATCCGAGCCGTTCTGGCTGGGGGTTAGTCAGAGGGCTCGCCCCCTCCCTTGGGACTACATGCCTGCGGGGAGGCGCTGTCCTCCCCACAGGGATGTAGTCCCAAGGGAGGGGACGAGCCTGCTGACTAACCCCCAGCCAGAACGGCTCGGATGATGGGGGCAAGCTTATTGAGGAGGAACAGGAAGTGAGAAATTCAGACAAAGAAAAAAAAATTTTTAGAAGGGAAATCGAAGGAAAAGGTAAGTGAACCAACAATGCACTAGCTTAAAGGAAACTATTTAGAAAATAAAAAAAACAAACCTTTACAACCCCTTAATGCAGCCTTTCTCAACCTTTTCAACACAGAGGAACCCTTGAAATAGTTCTCCGGTCTCGGGGAACCCCTGCTAAAAATTAGAAATCTACAATTCATGATACCTTTGTGTGATGGTCAGTGGGAAGGATGGTCCTTACACTTGTGGTCATTGGGAAGAATTACCTCCTTACATATAGCTAAAAAGATCAATGGTGTCAGTAGGAAATTATCTGAGAGGCAGAAATTGCCCAATGCTGAAGGAACCCCTAGCAACCTCTGGAGGAACCCTGGTTGAGAATCACTGCCTTAATGTCTCCACTGCAGAACCACCATCTTCTTAATGTTTCACTAACAAATGGCTTGATCACAAGGATCCTTGTTGGTGAAACGTGTTAAAAATCTGATGGTTCTGCAGTGGATACATTATGATTGCAGCTATGTGGATGATTCTATAAATCCTTTGGAAGAGCAGAGATTGAAGTGCGTCTCTCATTCATTTACTCTTTATCAGGAAAATTATACTTTTCCTTTTTCTGCCATACATAGATGAAATTTTATCCTTGTGAAATATTGTTGACCGATCAGTGACTGAGCTATCTGAATACAATAGCCAGAAAGGGGGGTTTCTCTATCAATGCTGTTTAGAGTGGATGGAAAAATTTATTCACGGCTCACCATAGATTGTAATTTGCAGCAGTACCTGCAAAGAATGATTATTGTCGGCAGAGTGTGTGCTCCTAGTTAATAAGGTTGTGGGGGGAGGGGCTCCTCATTGATAAGTTGAGATATCAAGTCCTTCTGATGATAGTCAACAAGCCTGTGACAGCTGAAACTTGCAGTTTGGAATAAATGGTGCTAGAATAAAAGGCTGTATGTGTACTGTAACCCAACAGTTCTAAATGAAAAGTTGACCTAGGGGCAAAAATTAACCATTGGTATGGCTCCTCCTAGCCTAAAATGAGAATTATGCCCCCTTCTTGGGATTTGTAATGGAAATTAAATATCCAGGTGCTTTCTGTTTTTAAGACAGTTCTACTGTTCCCTTACACTTGTTTTTTTTTTTTTTAAACTATCAGACTAAGCATTTCTCATCATGTTATGTCTGCTTTTATTTTAAAATTAGATTTAGAGCCGGTTCACACTACCACGACTTGGGATCCGACTTGTGTCGCCCCAAGTCGCCCCAAGTCGCGTGACATGACAAATTACATTCAAGTGAATGAGAGCCATCTTAATGTACACTACTGAAGTCGCTCCGAATTCAGAAAAGGTTCCCGTACTACTTCAAGGCGACTTCTAGGCGACTGGTACCCATTGATTTTAATGGAAGTCGCCTCCAAAGTCAGATCAGTGTCTTAACTGAAGCAACTTTACAGGAACAGAAAATAGTTTTCTCAGGCAAACCCCTCCCTCCCACAGAGCTGATTATTGTTTGATTGGCCACTGGCAAAGTCGCCTGTCCTGGAGGCAAATTGAAGTTGCCTCGAAGTTGCCTTGTAAAGTCGCGCTGGAAGTCGTGTTGCCCCAGTGTGAACTGGCTCTTAGGGTCTGGGACACCAACAATGCACCCACGCACAAAAAAAAGCACACATCATAAATAACTAATATTATTGTTGTTCCAGGGAGTTACCTAATTGCCTTTGAGTATCAAGAAGGAATTTGTTTTACCTTTTTGGAGCAAATTGGACCACCCTTTTTTTTTGAGGGCTTTCTTTGGTATTCTTCAGTTTTTATTTTGCCTTCCTCTAAAAACCTTGAATTTGTGTGTGGAGCAGAGTACAGCTTTTTTTTTCTTTCTGTTAAGCTGTATGTTTATCCAAAAAAATAATAATAATTTAGCTTTGGATAGCATGTGGAAGGTTTGGAACCTCTGGTTTTAAATAAACTTTAAAATAAAATGCCTAATAAGGGCAAAGTGCCAATGTTTTATAAATGTCTCTTCTCAGACTCATGACACTTACCACCATTCCATCATCTCTTCTGGCTCCATTGCAGCTGGTACTAGCATCCCTAGTGTTGGCTGGTGTCAAATGCTAAAGGGAGGTCACCTCCCTAGTCATGTAACAGAACTTGGACCTAGCATTGGTTGCTTGATCTGAGTACTGCCACATGGGAGAAGGTCACATGCTCCCCCATACCCAGAAGGCACTGTAGATGACTGCAACAGAGACAGGAGAGACAAAGTTGCCCTGTTAAGGTAAGTATCAGTATTTCAAGAGGGGTGGATTAACCTTTAGACAGACTTAAATAGAAAAGTTTACAGCATCTCTGTAAAGAGGATCTTCCGTAGGACAATCTATAGATGTTGAATAGGTTTATATTCCTGGCACCAGAACTTGTAGATATCTGGCAATCAATTAGGGAATTGCAGCCTCAATTAGAGGTATCTTGATGTAACAGAACTTGGACCTAGCATTGGTTGCTTGATCTGAGTACTGCCACATGGGAGAAGGTCACATGCTCCCCCATACCCAGAAGGCACTGTAGATGACTGCAACAGAGACAGGAGAGACAAAGTTGCCCTGTTAAGGTAAGTATCAGTATTTCGAGAGGGGTGGATTAACCTTTAGACAGACTTAAATAGAAAAGTTTACAGCATCTCTGTAAAGAGGATCTTCCGTAGGACAATCTATAGATGTTGAATAGGTTTATATTCCTGGCACCAGAACTTGTAGATATCTGGCAATCAATTAGGGAATTGCAGCCTCAATTAGAGGTATCTTGTAAAGGTTTTCTTTTTCTGCATAGATCCATCTTTTATTGGAAATTCAAACATGAAGGGGACCCATCACTAGACCATCACTAGACAATTATGTCCATTCCCAAATGACCTTCAGAAGATAAATCATATTTTCTTTCTTATTTGGTATTAAAAAATTCAGCAAGCATAAATCATGTGTTTTGTAAAATATAATTTATTAAAATTAAAATCCTTAAAAACTCTTTTATAAGGGTTCAATTTTCCATGAAAGCATTAATGTCCACTCTTATTTTCAAAAATTCTAAATATCCAGTCCCAGTTGCACACTCCAGTCTGTCCTACAATCACAGTAGCTAAGTCACTATAAGCACACTTTCCTTGCTGTTCTCTTTTTAGTCTAATACTTTGAAGATCCTCTGTCTTCAGAGGTGGTCATCACAAATATGGTTCCCCTTTCATGGGCAAAAGGAACGAGCAATCAAACAGATTAACAGTGTTTTGTCCAATAGATATTGCTAATTCTGAATGCTACAGCCCAAACCGCTAAGTGGATGTCAGGCTCTAACAAGTTATTATTGCTGCTGTCTTCCAGCAGGTCTTTCTGAATCTACAACAGCTGGAGAACTGCAAGCTATATAATTTACACAAATACTATTGAAATCCATAGATGTTTTCATTTACTACTCTGTGGTACATGTACTGCAGTTCCAGTGCAGTCACCGCTGAGCTCCATTCCATGTCTATGCAACCTGACCCCTAGGTGTGAACCAATAGCAGCTTAGGGTCGGTTAACATGGTACCACTCTATTAGCAAGACAAATTTTGCCAACTCTGTTTAAAACAAGATTCTCACCTAGCCTCATATTAAGAAGAACTCTGTTTAGACATCTATAAGAAGTTATTGATAAGCAGCATAGATGTAACACACATTTGAGGCCCTATTATGGGAACTTAATGCTTTGATGGTAGCTCCTCCAATGGTACTTAGTACCAAAGAATGCAGCTCTGTGAATCCTTCCGTGCCATCTAAGGTTGCCACCTGTTTGGATGTCAACTACATGGTGCTTGGCTATTGTCCAGGGGGATTCCTCAGCCCAGTGTTAACTCTGACTTAGCTGGAGCAGGAGAGAAAACGAAAAGTAAGTACGTGCTGCTGGGAGAGGAAGGGAGAGTTAAAGTATCCTGCTTTTTTGCCCTGCATGGTCAATGCACAGGTTCACCTTAAGACCTGTTTAGGCATGCATACCTCTTTACCAGTTAACAGTTACCATAGAAGTGTGGCATTAGGTGTAGAGGCTCAGTTGGCCTTTAATATCTTAGAACAACATTGTACAGGACAGCAAACTCTTCCATGACCTAACCTGTAGACAAAAGCCTCAGAAATAAATGATGGAGCTTAAAGACATATGGGTAACAAGTATGAGTACTTAGGACATAATTGGTCATGGAGGTGATCATCACACTTCCAAAATACTGGAAAAGCTTCACAAAAATACAGTTATATAGTTGTAAAGTGATGCAGCAGCTTTTCTTAATTAAAAAAAAAAAAAAAGTAGGGGAAGAAAAGAGAGATATGGGTCATCGTTTAGACACTGGTAACATAACCAAAAAAGCAATGCCAACCCCTCAATATGTGCTTCTGGCGCCATTTTGTATTCATTGTCTACTATGCATCTGGCTAATGTCTGCTTTGGTCAGTGGCTAAAACCATAACATTACAGTTTGAAAATAGGAGTCACAGACAAAACAAAGCGGCATCCCTACTCAGATTTTTCAGTGTATATAGCAGCAAGAGGCAGCCGAGGGGTCATGGGGCAAGGTGGCAATCTTCTTTCATCATACTTCTATAGTTTGCCATCGGAGAAAAGATTATCAATCATCTTGCCTCAGGAAAAGGCACATCCCTGACCGTTATGGAAAAGTATAAAAAAAAAATCTTAAAATTCGATTTTTGTGTTTTCAAGTTGATTGTTGAATGTATATTTTGTAACGTTGTGGTATTTATGATTTTTTGTAGATCACAGCGAATTCCCTTCCTTCTTCTTCACAAACTATCCTAATCCAAGTTTCTGAAATCGTAAGCTAACACAAATAGTAGCTCCACCATTTCCAGCATAAAATATAAATTCCATGGATAATTCTTGAACTATAGTGAATGATAGTCCAGTGCCTTAATATAGATATGTCACCTACATAAAACAGTGCCAACCATTTTCTAGGTACACGTTTACCACTGATGGATGGCAACACTGAGGAGTAAGGATTAGGTAGCGCATAACAACTGGTCAAATTTCACAGATTCACTGATTCACTGACTTTGGTAAACTGAAATCTGATTGGTTGCCTGGGTTGCTGCAAGGTGATCACCATCTGTACTGCCTTATTGAGTGTTTGTACCTTGTGTTGAATGAATGCCATTATTTTTAAGCAGCTGATTGGCTAATTCCCATTCAAATCCACAGTGAGTAGGCAGCAGGTCCTTTTTAAAGCTCTGCATAAGAGTACTACCGTACATTGCAAAGGACAACTACACCCAATGGTTTTGGGTGGTGGTGCTAAAGCAAACCTGTATTCTCATTTGAATAAAGTATTAGTGCTACCTAACAGTGACTGTCAGCAGGTACTTTTTTTCATCCATCTTCTGCCAGCAAAATGCAGCCCAGAGTTCCAATGAATTTTTTTCACTCAAGTATTTTGAAGGTTAGACACACCCTCCCATTACATTTTGTACTATACTGACTGTGGCAAAAACAACCTATTGGCACGTCTGTGCTTTACCATGTGGGGGCTTTAGAAAGTCGCCGTTTGAATACCTGGCTTAGCAGATCAGAAGATGAATGAGGATGGATGAAAAGGATCCTTCTAAAAGTTTATACTATCAGCTATAATGAGCACCATAGATTTGGTCAAATGAAGTTCACTTTACCTAAAAGGTCAAACTTTTAGTATGCCTTCCTAATGGGAAAACTTTTTCGTACCTTTTTGCAAATAGAAAATATTCTGATACTGTGAACTGTAAGTGGGGGAAAAAATATGCCACCCCAACAAAGTACAGTCAGAGTGGGTAAATCGTCCAACTAATGAGCATATCCCTTAATTTTAATGGAATTTAATGTAGTATGAAACTCCGGAAAACTGGAAATTCAATTTTTTTGGGGTTATGCCCTTTGTGCGTTAAAGAAATCCTGTGCTGAACAAAGAAGTAACCAATAAATGCAGGCACCATAAACTATGGTATCATAAGTCCTCGAACGTGGTCTTCAGAAGGTCAGGTAGTCCTTCAAATATCATATACTGCTGGCAAGTAGATAGACTTGCCACCAACCTAAAATACAATGAACCACGTCTGATCATCTTATAGGAACTGCCTTGTGCGGGGCATATCTATTCTCCAACTATGTGAAAGTCATTATTTGTATATAACATTCATGGGGCTTCTGCAGTGTACTTCGAGATCAAAGCTGTAAACTTGGGCTGGTTTATTATTGCTGTTATGGTAGGCAAATTGGCAAACACACAGTCACTATTCCATGAGTTTCTAAACCTCTAGGCCAGCTATAACTCTCTGTATGTCATTACGCAAATATTTGTTTGCCAACATTCCATCCCAAAGCACATTGATTCAGAAAATCAAATGGAACAAGGCACCTACCACTAGTAATATTTACATTTTTATCCATATAGAAAGGACGGTGGTAGGCTGTGTTGGTCCATTGGATTGTTTTTTTAAAAGCTGTTTGAAAATGACTTAAACTGCTAGAATTATTGCTGTGTGTAGCCAACTTTACTGCATAGCTCCCAACTGTCCCTGATTTCAAGGGACTGTCCCTGATTTGGAACAATGTCCCTCTTTCCTCCTCATTTGTCCCTCATTTTGGTCTGATCTATATAGTTGTATATAAAATGCACTTCTTATCTTTCAAATAGTGTTTCCCAGCGCTAAACCAATTTCTAAATGGCTGCATTTGTAAATGTCAAAAGCCAATATAAATGAATAATAGTTGTAAAAAACAAAACAAAAAAAAAAACTTGCGGGTTTAAATAATCTTTTTTTTTTTTTTTTGGTTTTACTTCTGTATAATATTGTTAATTTTTTTTTATAATTCTCCTTTAAGGGGGCGTGGCAGGGGTGTGTCCTATGCCTACATACTTTTGCTAATAGGTGTCCCTTGTTCCCATCTCAAAATGTTGGGAGGTATGTTACTGTAGTACATGACCATGGTCATTAACCCCTTCTTTTCACACACCTTCCTCTGGATCACTGTGTTCTGGTGTTGTGTGGTTCAGCATAGGATCGCTGTTTTCACAGACAGGTTCCTGGTGCAGCATGAGATGAGTATACAGAATAGGGTTAATCTTATTACAGACTCATTTCAGAAGTTGCCTGGAGTTCAGTATTAACTAAACTCTTAAAATCAGCAACTATTTTTAATCCTTATGCTGCTAGCATTAGTAAAAAGAAAGAAGGGTATTTTATATTTACTTATTTTACATTTCTTCAGTTACTTCCTGGTTTCTGGCCTAGGCCACAATGATGTCATACATCACAGGAGTCCTCATGGCATTTTCTTCTTTCATCTAAAGTAGGGCAGAAGGGGCTTTCTCAGCTAAGCACACCCTCCTGCTTGCATGCCTGAGTTAGGGACAGCTGACTTCCAGGAAGTGAATGCTACATCAATCTTCTGCCCTTACTCAAGATGGCAGCAGCTAGAAATACTATGAGGGGGAGGGGGGTTCAAAGTGATTGCTCAACAAAATTAGGCATGGAGACATGGATGGATGGGTTTGCTGTAAATATTAAAAATGATTAAATAGTGTTTCCAGTATGTGATACAGTTGAGTTCTATTTTAAGGGTGTTTATTGTTGGGCATTATTCAATGTTGAGAAGAAATGTGACTTTCTTCAGGTTTCTTGCAGTGGAGGGGTGAATGTATATGGAGAGTTAGAAATGAGCAGTACAGGTAAAAGCTGCAGATGGAAATTGTAATAACTAAATGTGGAGACTGGCAGTGATGTGTGACCTTGCTGTGCTTGGTTGTTTCTCCTACTATGTGGTGTCTATTGCAATTTGCCATTGTCTGCCTGATGAATTCTACATTTCTGATGAGCACCAGGAAAGGAGGTAGACAGAGAAGGCTGAGTATTTTTATAATGCAATGGTGTCGTCGACACGTTTGTGTGCCTTGTGCGCTGTGGAGTTTCCTGTCTGTGTGTGATTGTCTTACAAGAATGGTTCCACTCCAATTCCTTAGGATCCTTTACTAAGCTTCACGGTCACAGCACTGGGAAGAGCAGTCAAGAAACCAACGCGTTTTTGCACACATTGCACTTTTTTTTCTAAATCACAATAAGCTCAAGTGTACAATGCATTCCTCCTCTTCTTTTCTGACTGACGTTGCATGTCATTTATATTGCTCAGTAAACGTTTCTAAGGACTTTACTTATTGGAGTGTGACAGTTCTTGTGATACAATTGTCAAGCTAGGCTGGTATACCAAGGGTCAACTCCCAGAGAATGTGTTTGTATGAAGGGTTAGTATCCACAGTTGGAGTTGGTGAGCACGTTCTGTATTGAGTTAAACTCACTATATTGTCAAAAGTATTGAGACACCTGCCTTTACATGCACGTGGGTTGAGGTCAGGACTCTGTGCAGGCCAGTCAAGTTCCTCCACCCCAAACTCGCTCATCAGTGTCTTTATAGACCTTGCTTTGTGCACTGGTGTACAGTCATGTTGGGACAGGAAGAGGCCATCTCCAAACAAGTTGGGAGCATAAAATTGTCCAAGATGTCTTGGTATGCTGATGCCTTAAGACTCAAGTCGCTCCTATTAGAATGGTTCTATTGCCGCTAATGGGGCACGACTTGTCATGTGACTTTGAACTCTCAAATCACATGACACAGTGTGAACCAGGGCTTAAGGAGGCTATGGTAAGTACAGGTGTTTTATGGTGCTTACTGATGTAATATTTGATGCTATACAACAGTGTCAAACTGTTTTAATTTGACTCAGAACAGGTATACTTTAAAGTGGATGTAAACCCGATTCATGAAATTTGGGCTGGGCACATATATCTGCAGTGTTTTCTTATCTCTCTTCAAAGTACTATGTCCTGTAGCTGTCTCCTGCTCCGTTCTTCTGTTATCAACCTGACAAGTTCTCCGTCACATATGATAAAAGCAGCCAGAGTTTTGTGTTGGGGAGGATGCTATAAATAGATTAGCAGAGCCCTGAACGATTCAATGAACAGAGCTGAAAGTCTCTACCTATGAGGAGGGTGTGTGCCTTTCCTTCAATCAGCTGTCTTGGCTGTATGCCCAGGCTTCACTGCAGTGCTAACCAGGAAGAGAAAATCTCTTAAATCTCCTAACAGGACGTGCACTTTCTAAAGAATATATAAAGCTGAAGACAGCAGATATACATGTAAAACCTATGTAGGGAGATTTGTTTCATCCCTGTGTATCACCTGAGGCTGTTCCCTTCACTGGGTATATGTGAGGGTTTACATCCACATTAAAGTAGAAGTTTTGCCAGGCTTTGGGCATTCAAATATTTACATATTCATGAAGCGGAACTTCACCCGAAAAGGGAATTCCTGCTTTATGCCCCCCCCCTCCTCTACCACATTTGGTACATTAATTGTTTTTGGGGACCTAGTTTTGATAGGATATCCTAGACAATCAGAGCAGAAGTTATGGCCTCCCTCTCTTTGCCCTCAGCCTTCTGGGACATGTCACAGATCTCAGAAGGCTGCAGGACCATTCACAAAGTGCATACATTTCGTGTTGCGTTGTGACAAGCAAGACACATGGTTTTGTACCCCAAATATGACAAGCAAGACGTGGTTCTGCGCGTTAAAAAAAAGAGTGGCAATAATGGCAAAAGTTCTTAAAGGTGGATGAGCTTCTTTGCCACATTTGTCACGTGCGGGGCAGCCCATTAAAATTAATAGGCTGTTCTATTGAAATGAAAGGGCCCTATTTATGTTACAGTATGTTAATTGGGCTCAGATCAGTTGTAAATTTAAGGATGAATTATTTACTGTGTCTGCAGCTAAAGAGATCACTGACGTTCTAATAAGATTTAGGAGTCACCTCCTCATGCAGATAATTTGAACTGAACTTCTAGCGCTAATTTGCGGAATTCATCTACAATGCCACCTGCTGCTAAAGTTTAGTATTACACAACATGGGAACAGCCATAAAATACGGTTCTCTGTAGGCAATGTTTTATATTCATGGTCTACCGCCAGTCTGATTACTGAAAACAGGGAATGGTGAGATTGTGATTCCTATGTACTGCTGAATAAAGGAGTTATTTAAATATGTATTGTTTTAGGAAATCTGTCTAAAGTATTACTCCTCAGCTTGCTTCTTTTTTTAAAAAAAAACTCTTACTCTGTAACTGCTGTGTGGATTTATCCTTTAAATTCCTTTGTCATCCTGTTTTTCCTGCCTTGCATTGAGGCACTGCTGTAGTTATTCATCAAAGCAACAAGAATAAGCCAATAAATTACATTCCCCAGTTTAAAGGGCACCTGTCTGGATGGCTATTACCTCTCACTGCCCAACTCCCAGAAGGAGTGCCGGTTCCAGACTTTGCGTTATGGTGCAGTGGTGTGTTTTTCCCCAGATGCAGCACCACTTCCAGTATATGGGCAATTGTGCCCTTCAACATCATATAGGAGCCTTTGCAGTTGCAGGTAATTGCCATCCTGACAGATCCCCTTTAATTAAAAAAAGAAAAAAAAAATCAGCTATGGAGGTTGTGTTTCTTTACGTTTTAAGGCACTGATATGAAGTTTCTTAGGTTAAAGGCTGTACAGTATCTTAATGATTTTTCCAGTTACAAAAATGTAGTCCGTAAAACAATCCATTCCTTCGCCAGGCTGATCTCGATCATTAACAGGTTTTCCAAAATTATGAAGATTATATTTCCGTAATGTTGCAGGTTTTTATGGCACATTAGATAATAAAAATAGTCTGGGCATAGAAAGGCATTAGACGTTGTCGAACGTAGTAGCCATTATGAACTATGTGTTTAACAGTATATTCTGTCTACATTGATTCCGAGCTCATGCAGAAATGCTGGTAGTCTTATCTATGGCGGATGTAGAATTTGTAGGTGGAGTTGGTGCAGGGGTGCTACTTAAAGTTTTCGATCACAGCGATCTCCTCAGTAGCACAGTGTGGAGTCAAGCCATTCAGGTAGATACTGTCGTATTTAGTCATAGATGACAGGGTCTCTTTTTCGCTGCTCAGATGGTTCACGGACAAGGTTCTCTTGCACGGGGTCATCTCCTGGGTGGGGCTCATCCCTAGCTCTGCTGATAGTTTGCGTTTAACGGAGGTAGCCCGTTGGAACTTGTCATAGATCTCCACGCTCAAGCGTCTTCGGGTCTCTTTGAACTCAGCTGTGACATTGGCTGTCCATTCGGCAGCGTGCGCCCTGAATTCCCCAACCTGAAGGTACAAAAAATGTAGAACATGGAAAGGTCAGGCAATGTGCAAATTAACAGAATATCAATGTGCAATCAACAGAATATTATTCAGTGAAGCAAAGCATAGAGAACACTGATGATATACAATGGGGTTCATTTACTAAAACCAGAGAGTGCAAAATCTGGTGCAGCTGTGCATGGTAGCCAATCAGCTTCTAACTTCAGCTTGTTCAATTAACCACTTCAGCTCCGGGAGATTTACACCCTTCATGACCAGGCCATTTTTTGCGTATGGCACTACGTTACTTTAACTATACCCAAATAAAATGTAAGTCCTTTTTTCCCACAAATAGAGCTTTCTTTTGGTGGTATTTGATCACATCTGCCTTTTTTATTTTTTGTGCTATGAACAAAAAAATTTTGAAAAAAACAAACAATATTTTTTAGTTTATGCTATAAAATATATCCCAAAAAAAAAGTGAAAAAAATTAAAAAATCTAATTTCTTTATAAATTTAGGGCAATATGTATTCTGTGACATATTTTTGGTAAAAAAAATAAATCCCAATAAGCGTATATTGATTGATTTGTGCAAAAGTTATAGGGTCTAGAAACGATAGGATATTTTTAATATTATTATTTTTTTACTAGTAATGGCAGTGATCAGCGACTTATAGTAGGACTCCGATATTGCGGTGAACGTTCGGACACTAACTGACACTTTTTGAGGACCAGTGACACTATTACAGTGATCAGTGCTAAAAAATATGCACTGTCACTGTACTAATGACACTGTCTGGGAAGAGGTTAACATCAGGGGCAATAAAAGGGTTAAATGTGCACCTAGCCTGTTTTTTACTAAAGTGAGGGAGGTGCTTTTACTAGGGGAAGGCATAAATCCATGTCCCTGCTTTACAGAGACACAGGATCCATGCCTTCCCTCTTGTCAGAATGGCAATCTGCCTTGTTTACATAGGCAGAGCGCCGTTCTGTGTCTCTGCTGGATGATCGGCGGGTGCCGGCGGACATTGAGTCCGCAGTACCCGCTGATCGGCTCCCGCTTGTGTCTATTCACAGCAGGAGCGAGCCGCAGGTGGCGCGCTTTCTTGCCCGCTACCCGGAAGAGCTGGATCACATATATATATATGTAGCACTTACCCCCATTTAAGGGACCGGCTGGTTTTGTTTTGGGTCATGCAAACTACCTCCAAGGCTTTCGTTGTCAGGGTATAGAAAGTCTTTAGAAAAAGTCAATGTCCACACAAATGTAAAACCTAAACAGAAAGGCTTTATTTTCCTTTTGCTGTGGAAACTTGTAGATAAAGCAGGAAACGAGAGAAGTATAGGGGAAGGTTCAGGCACGCAGCACTAAAGGCACACAGAATTTTGTCAACGTCGCCACTCAAGCCTAAGAGGGTATTGCTTACCCGGATAGTTCAGTTTCCTTCGGTCCTAGCATCCGGAATGATGCACGGATCTATCTTTAACGGTCTCTGTTACAGACCCTGAGGTGAATCTGAGGATGCATTCAGGAATCCTCTGCCACAGGATTTTCAAAGTCCCAAACCCCCTAGCCAAGCAATAAGAGAGAACCTTTATGCCAGATTGGCGTATTGCAGGGCCTTTAAGTTCTTGGATCCCTCCTTGAGTAAGTTGCCAGGCCTCTCCCGAGACGGCAGTACCATCGCCAGTCTCCTCTGGGGAAAGGTCCTCCCCCGGCTTTCCTCCTCAAGAGCAGACTTCCCGAAGATGGGTAGCATGGGATCCTCTTCAAAAGTGTACGCCCCAGCCAGCGGAGCTGGGCCTACTAGGCAGCGATGCAGCCTCGGGCTGAAGGTGCCCGGGGCTGGAACACACGTACGCACCCCGTGCCATGCGGGCCACGAGGCGCGCACACCAACCACCCCGATCAATGGTGTCTGCCCCTTATGTACCCCCTCCCAGCATGCACAGCGAGATAACCACGCCCACTGCACGGCTGCCGAGAAAGGACACCCAATGTGCTGTGATACCCCTGTATTTCGTTGAAGTTGAAGTTCCAGCAAGCAACTCATCACCTTATGGGGTCATGGATGATGAGTAAAGCATGATGTGATATGGAAATCAGTTGAACTGTATAATACAAGTATTTTTATAATCTTTACTATAATTCAACTGCTTTTTAACATTTGTCAGAATAAAATCTACTTGTTTTAGAATTTGTGTGGTACCGTTGAAGTCCTAATTTTTTGTAATTAGGTTTTTCTTGATGTCTACAGTCCCTGACAAAAGTCTTGTCGCTTGTGTACAAATTGACCTGAAGTGCTGCTAAAATATATTTCTAATCAAGATTTTGTTACAAGAAATGGGTCATTTTAATCACAAGAGCTTTTGTAATAATGTTTCAGTGCAAAACGAAACTGACAAAAAGTATTCTAATATTCACAGCTTGGTAAAGCCCATCGAGTCAATTTTTGCCAAGACATAAGTGTTGTCGCCTTGTTATATGAGCTTCACCTGTGACTAATAATGGATCAATTAGGTCTCAGGTGTGTATAAAAAGAACACCATTACACTAGAGTCCTTCTCAACTGCAACTAGACCTCTGCAAACATGCCTAAGATTCACCCGGAGACTAAAGTGTTGATTATCAAGAGGCTGAAGACCAGATCCACTGCTGATGTGGCAGACACCTTCAATGTGTCTCAGCGTCAAGTTCAGAGGATTAAAAAAAGATTTGAAGAGACTGGAGACGTTTTGGACAAGGCCAGGTCAGGCCGACCCCGCAAGAGAACTACTCGAGAGGACCGTTTGTTGGCTCAAAAATCCAAGGCCAGACCATTTTCCACTGCAGCAGAGCTCCACGAGACCTGGTCACCTGAAGTCCCTGTGTCAACCAGAACAGTTTGTCGGATTCTGTCTCAAAATGGCCTCCATGGTCGAATCAGTGCCCATAAGCCAGCACTAAACAAAAAACAATTGAAATACCGTGTGGCATTTGCCAAGGGCCACAGCCTGCTAAAAGGATGGACTCTGGAAAAGTGGCAGAAGGTGGATTTTTCAGATGAATCTTCTGTTGAATTACACCACAGTCGCCGCAAATATTGCAGGAGACCAACTGGAACCCGCATGGAGCCGAGATTTACCCAGAAAACAGTGAAGTTTGGTGGAGGCAAAATCATGGTCTGGGGTTACATCCAGTATGGGGGTGTACGAGGGATCTGCAGGGTGGAAGGCAACATCAATAGTCTAAAATACCAAGAAATCTTAGCTACCTCTTATATTCCCAACCATAAAAAAGGCCAAATTTTGCAGCAGGATGGTGCTCCATCGCATACTTCCATCTCCACATCAAAGTTCCTTAAGGCAAAGAAGATCAAGATGCTCCAGGATTGGCCAGCCCAGTCACCAGACATGAACATCATTGAGCATATGTGGTGTAGGATGAAAGATGAAGCATGGAAGACGAAACCAAAGAATATTGATGAACTCTGGGAGGCATGCAAGACTGTTTTCTTTGCTATTCCTGATGACTTCATCAATAAATTGTATGAATCCTTGCCAAACCGCATGGATGCTGTCCTTCAAGCTCATGGAAGTCATACAAGATAATAAATTTGGATCTCACAGCACCACTACTTAATTTGCTGCCAAATTTTTGGATTTTCAGTAAAGTTGTTCAATTTCTGTATAGGCGACAAAACTTTTGTCTTGCCAAAATTTGACCTGTCTGTCTTGATTAAATGATAAATCTTTTTTCAGTGAAACTAATTTATTTCAGTGCATTAAACATCATTTGGGAGGGCTTTAGCTTTTCATAGGAGCTATTTCTAACACCAATTGATTAATTAAAAGTCAGGTTAATAGCAGGAGTTTCTACAAAATAGAGAAGCGACAAGACTTTTGTCAGGGACTGTATATGTAGGAAATGGTAGCAGACGCGGACATGGACATTAATACTGTCCAAAATTTAGATGGATCTTCCTCCAGACTGTCTATAAATTTTCTATTTATGGATGGAGTTGGGCTTTAGTATAAAAGAGAAGTTTCTGAACTAAAGCATAATACATCCTTTCCAGGATTTGCTCCATATTAATGTTTCTGGGAAAGCGTACATTAATTAGTGAAACTTATACACCAGAGAGGTCAGACGAGTTTTTCTGCGGAAGTCCAGATGGATTCATAAGAATTCTGAACTTCAGTCCCCGCAAACAGAGATTAAATCAATTCTTTATAAAGCCCTTTTCTATCATTTCACTCCACTCACTGCACATCATAATAGTAAAAGCACTTAGTATTCCATCTGATCAAGGTAAATTGGACTGCATTAGGTAAATTTAATTTACCCTACTTACACACTGGTAAACAGCGTAATACGTTCTTCAATACATAAAGACAGAATAACTTAGGCGGCGGTATGTTTTTTATTTGTTCGGCTTTATCTATGTCTATTTAGAAAAAATGGTAAATAGTTTATGTCGCTTTGAGGACTTTTTGTGATGGTGAAAATAATTGCTATTGACGCTATGCAACTGAGTCCATTCACTTGTATTTAAACATGCCTATGGCAGTTACAGCACTAATCGTGCCCACTGACGTTTTTACAGCTGCGTTTTTTACAGCTTAAAAACGCCTGTCCATGTTATTGTAAATTATTTTATTTTTTTTTTTTTGAAAAAAAAAAAACGTCGGAGCTAAAAAACGCGACCGCGCGTTTTTGCACATAAGTGCGCGTTAGTGTGCGTTTTTGCGCGTTTTTTGACGCTCGCGGTTTTTTCTGCCTAACTCCGACACTGAGGAACGCACTGGTTCTGGGTTTTTTTTACAGCTTAAAAACGTCTATGCTGTTTGCAGCTCAAAAACGTCTAGGTGGGCATGAAGCTATAGACTAACAGGCGTTTTTAAGCTGTAAAAAACGCTCAAAAACGCAGCTGTAAAAACGTCCGTGGGCATGAGGCCTAAGGAGCAGTTGGAAAGCATCAAAAGTGATAAGTTCCCGTTTTAACATTGTAAAAAAAAAAAAAAATCTAACAGAGGAGTGTAAGTTAATGTAATGTGACTTGAACACCTGTAAAATATGTCCGAAATGTTCATTAACGATATACATTAATGCATGTTAAACTAACTCTGCTTTAAAATCCAATGGTTGTGTAATATTAGCCTTAAAGTGGTTGTAAAGGTTCCCTTTTAAAAAAAAATAACAAACATGTCATACTTACCTCCACTGTGCAGTTCGTTTTGCACAGAGTGGCCCCAATCCTCCTGTTCTGGGGTCCCACGGCTGCTCTCTCGGCTCCTCCCCACAATAGATAACCCCCTCTGGGAAGCTCTCTCCCAAAGGGGGTTACCTTGCGAGCGTGCTCCCGTGTCATACACTCGGCGTCCATAGCCACCGAGTGTATGACTCGACCCCGCCCAGGGCGCTTGCGTCATTGGATTTGATTGACAGCAGCGGGAGCCAATGGCTGCGTTGCTATCAACCTATCCAATGAAGAGCCGAGAAGCCGTGGAGAGAGCGACGTGGGATTGCGCCCACGGAAATTCGGGGCTCAGGTAAGTAAAATGGGGGGGCGGGACACTGCAACTTGTTTTTTCACCTTAATGCATAGGATGCATTAAGGTGAACACGAAGGTTTACAACCCCTTTAAGATGAGTTTTTAAATAAATGACTGCACTGTTAACTAGCGAGTATAGTTTAAGAAATGCCATTGGTGAAAAGTTATTTTGGATTGTTGCAAAAACTTTTGATGGTTCTGAACGCTATGTAGGAGAGATGAAGTTCAAGAAGTTTGGCTTTATTTGACAAACAAATGCAAAATAAAAACGTGCATCCATCCTATGCATTTTGGTGGTTTTAAGGCAACTCTACGCCAATAGACCTCTGAAGGTAGACTGTGGTATATGGTACCATCAGTAGCAGATCCTTAAAATACTGTAAGTTGCGAGGTGGGGCCTTCATGGATCAGACTTGTTTTTCCAGTACATCCAACAGATGCTTGATTGGATTGAGATCTGGAAAATGTGGAGGCCAACTGAACACCTCAAACCCGTTACTATGTTCCTCAAACCATTTTTGAACCCCTTTTGCAGTGTGGCAGGGCACATTATTCTGCTGAAAGAAGCCACTGCTATCAGGGAATATCGTTTCCATGAAGTGGTGTACTTGGTCAGCAGCAATGTTTAGGTAGGTGGTACGTGCCAATTAACAGCCACGTAAATGGAAGGACCCAAGGTTTTTCAGCAGAACATTGCCCAAAGCATCACACGCCTTGCCTCCTTCTCATTCTGCTTCCTGGTGCCATCTCCTTCCCAGGAAAGCAACACATACACCCAGCCATCCACATGATGCAAAAAAAATCTTAATTCATCAGACCAAGCCACCTTCTTCCATTGTGCTGTGGTCCAGTTCTGATGTTCATTTGCCCTCGACGAAGATCGAACATTATGGGCCGTTCGCGCCAAATTCGAGTGGTGCGTCATGGCCCATAATTCACTGCGGTATCGCAGTGCATTGCTGGCTGTTGATTGGCCAAGCATGCACTATGACCCGCATGCTTGGCCAATCACAGCGCCGTCTGAACAGAGAGCCGTAATTGGCCAAAGCCAGGGTGGCTTTGGCCAATTATGGCTCAGGGGGTTTAGTACCACGCCCCACACTATATAAGGCCGCCGGCTCTGCGGCCTTGTGTAGTGTGTTGGAGTTGTGAAAAGAGAGAGTTTACAGAGACAGACAGTGTCATTTATATTGAATTAGAGCAGGCAGGTGAGTCAGTTAGCTGCAGTTACAGTGTGTAGAGGATATATATGAATCCTAGGTGTTGTGTATATATATTTATACACTGTATTGAGTTTAGCTAGATCCGTTCCTGTTAGTCTCTATACTGTGACAGGCAGGCAGGTGATTGTGCTAGCTGCAGACAGTCAGCATTTCACTTAGTGTACTACTGTGTGCTTTGCATAGCATTCACCTAAAGCTCACCTGAATACAGTTAGTCTCTATACTGTGACAGGCAGGCATGTGATTGTGCTAGCTGCAGACAGTCAGTGTTTCACTTAGTATACTACTGTGTGCTTTGCATAGCGTTCACCTAAAGCTCACCTGAATACAGTTAGTCTCTATACTGTGAAGGGCAGGCAGGTGATTGTGCTAGCTGCAGACAGTCAGTGTTTCACTTAGTGTACTACTGTGTGCTTTGCAAAGCGTTCACCTAAAGCTCACCTGAATACAGTTAGTCTCTATACTGTGACAGGCAGGCAGGTGATTGTGCTCGCTGCAGACAGTCAAGTGTTTCACTTAGTGTACTACTGTGTGCTTTGCATAGCGTTCACCTAAAGCTTACTAGAATAAAGTTAGTCTCTATACTGTGACAGGCAGGCAGGTGATTGTGCTAGCTGCAGACAGTCAGTGTTTCACTTAGTGTACTACTGTTTGCTTTGCTTAGCGTTCACCTAAAGCTCACCTGAATACAGTTAGTCTCTATACTGTGACAGGCAGGCAGGTGATTGTGCTAGCTGCAGACAGTCAGTGTTTCACGTAGTGTACAGTAGGTGCCGCCGATTTTGTGTCAATCTCGCCTCTTCTAGCGGCGAGATTGACACCCTACGAGCCCCGTCGCGAGAGCCAGCGCCGAGCTGTCTCGTCATCGGGAAAGAAAAAATTGAGTTTTTCCTTTCGCAATGAGAGACACGCATTGCTGACATTGAGGCCGGTGGACGGAGATCCGACGTGGATTCCCGCCAATACCAGGCACTGTGTTTGGTATGAATCCTGAGTGGGAACTCCACGCCAATTTTTAAATAAAAAACCGGCATTGGTTCCCCCTCCAGGAGCATACCAGGCCCTTCGGTCTGGTATGGATTTGAAGAGGAATCCCCTAAGCCGAAAAAAACGGCGTGGGGGTCCACCTCAAAATCCAAACCAGACCCTTATCCGAGCACGCAACCTGGCAGGCCGCAGGAAAAGAGGGGGGACGAGAGAGCGGCCCCCCTCCCTCCTGAACCGTACCAGGCCGCATGCCCTCAACATGGGGGGTTTGGTGCTTTGGGGCAGGGGGGCGACCTGCGGCCCCCTAACCCCAAAGCACCCTGTCCTCATGTTGATGGGGACAAGGGCCTCTTCCCGACAACCCTGGCCGTTGGTTGTCGGGGTCTGCGGGCGGAGGCTGATCGGAATCCGGGAGCCCCCTTTAATAAGGGGGCCCCCAGATGCCGGCCCCCCACCTATGTGAATGAGTATGGGGTACATCGTACCCCTACCCATTCACCTGGTGGAAAAAAAATGTCAATAAAAAAACACACACAGCTTTTTAAAGTAATTTATTACACAGCTCCGGGGGTATACTTCCGACTCCGGGGGTCTCTTCCGACTTCTGGGGTCTCCGGTGTCATCTCTGCATTCTCCGGTTCTTCTCTCGCTCTCCGGTTCTTTCTTCCTTCTGCCGGGCCTCCACTATCTTCTTCCAGCTCTTTTGCTAGTGGAGAGGCCCGGTCTTCCCCGTCGTCTCGTCCGGCTCTTCGTTGTCCTTCTGCCGGCCCCTCCACTATCTTCTTCCAGCTCTTTTTCCAGTGGAGGTGCCCGGTCTTCCCGTCGCAGTCGGCGTCTTCTTCCCTCTTGTCCTCCTCGATGTTCACTCGTCGCTTCCTCCCGCTGTAATGCTGGCTGTTCGGTCCGCAATGATTTACATAGGCTTCTCATGACGTCACAGTCACATTCTCCGGGTGGCCCCGGAGCATATGACTGTGACGTCATGGGAGCATGTGACTGCGATGTCATGAGAAGCCTATATATTCCAATCAGCCCCCGACAACCAACGGCCAGGGTTGTCGGGAAGAGGCCCTTGTCCCTATCAACATGGGGACAGGGTGCTTTGGGGTGGGGGGGCCGCAGGTCGCCCCCCTGCCCCAAAGCACCAAACCCCCCATGTTGAGGGCATGTGGCCTGGTACGGTTCAGGAGGGAGGGGGGCGCTCTCTCGTCCCCCCCTCTTTTCCTGTGGCCTGCCAGGTTGCGTGCTCGGATAAGGGTCTGGTTTGGATTTTGAGGGGGACCCCCACGCTGTTTTTTCGGCTTAGGGGATGCCCCTTCAAATTCATACCAGACCGAAGGACCTGGTATGCTCCTGGAGGGGGAACCCATGCCGGTTTTTTATTAAAAAATTGGCGTGGAGTTCCCACTCAGGATTCATACCAAACACAGTGCCTGGTATTGGCGGGAATCCACGTCGGATCTCCATCCACCGGCCTCAATGTCAGCAATGCATGTCGCTCATTGCGAAAGGAAAAACAACATTTTTCCTTTCCCGATGACGAGACAGCTCGGCGCTGACTCTCGTGACGGGGCTCGTAGGGTGTCAATCTCGCCGCTAGAAGAGGCGAGATTGACACAAAATCGGCGGCACCTACTGTACACGAAGTGAAACACTGACTGTCTGCAGCTAGCACAATCACCTGCCTGCCTGTCACAGTATAGAGACTAAAGCCTCGTACACACGACCGAGTTTCTAATCGTTAAAATCACGTCGTTTTTTTCGACGAGATTCTTGTTAACCTTGACGAGTTTCTCGTCAAGCTTTCTATGCGTACACACTGACATTTCCCAATTTCCTCGTTGTTCTCCGCGCTCACGTCCAGCACGTACGACGGCACTATAAAGGGGAAGATCGATTTTCTTGGCGCCACCCCTTGGGCTGCTTTTGCTGATCTCGTGTTACCGCGTGTGAAGTAAAAGTTTGGGAAGAGACGATTTGCGCTTTTCAGTCTTCGTGCTTTTCAGTTCGTTTTCTGAGGTTCAGTTTGTGCTTGTGGGTTCGTATCTTGACTTTCAGGGCGTCTAGGCAGGTCGTATCTGTTTTACAGTGCGTTCTTGCCCGTTCGTTTCTGATTTTCAGTTCGTTATTCATAGGCCTTGCTGTTCTAAAGTGCGTTCTGTTCTGTACGTTCTGATAAGACGACCGTTTCCTAGCCATGTCGCCTGGACGTTCTCGTCGTCGAGTTCGTGCTGTGCGTGCGCTTGGTGTTGGTCTGCTTGTTTTGGACCAAGACCAGTCCATGAATGGTGTGAGGAGGAGTTCATGGACCAAGAATTGGTTGCTCCAGCGGGACCAATTCTGCCACATGCCTCTGCTGCGGGAGATAGTCGAGAATAATCCTGAGGACTACAGGAATTTTCTGCGGATGTCTGACCCCGTTTTTCAGGACCTGTTGGCTTTGGTGTCCCCCTATATTACCAGGCAGGACACCGTTATGCGGGAAGCCATCAGTGCTGAGCAGAGGCTCATCGCCACCTTACGTTATCTGGCGACAGGGAGAAGTCTTCAGGACTTGAAGTTCACGACAGGCATCTCCCCCCAGGCTCTGGGCCTCATAATCCCAGACACCTGTTCTGCCATTATACAAGTCCTGCAGGAGGACTATATTAGGGTAAGTTTTCTCCTTTAACATCACATTTTATGTATTCCATGTATGCTAATGTATTGTATTTCTTTCATCCTTCCCTAATTACCATGATTGTAATATGCTGAGAATGTCCCCTTTGTCCCCATGCATGCTGGAAGCTTTAGATTGCCCCTTTTTTCTCCTCCATGCATATTTCCCTTTACTAACCTTTCCAGCAGGGGCGCCTGTTGCAACAAATGTTTGGGGGTCCAACCCCAATTTAGGAAATAAACTTCCTCCATTTTTGCAAAGGTGCCTACTATACGCCTCCAGTTGTCCCCTCCAAAGCAGCCATTTTGTCCCCAGCCCTGCACATACCTTCTTGTGGTCAGCGCCATCCTTCTTCTGTCCTTGATGTCTTCTCCTTCCCTTGATGTTGCATCAGCCAATCATGTTACCATTAAACAGACTTGGTGAACATGATTGGCAGAGCAGCCTGTCAGTGTTTACCCAAGGAATGCTCCCCCCCCCCCTGCGTCCCCTATTTAACTTTTATGAAGCCAATTACATCCCTCAGGCTGTAATGTGCAAGCCTATTTGCCTCCCTGTTTCTGATATGCAATTTTCACCCCATAAATGCCGCAGTTATTCATATGTTGGTCGCTTAACAGGGGGCCATACACCTGAATAGTGGGCGGCATTGACAATACATAGGTTAATGCAAGGCAAGAACCTATGTATTGTTCTGAGTGACGGGCACAGGAGAGAGGGGCAGTGTTCCAGCGCCCACTCTGGACGCACCGCCACTGCACTGCTATCCTGTGGCCAAACACATCTCCCCCCCCAAAATCATGTATTAATGGACCATCAGAGGGGGTGATGAATATGAAACATGAGCCTTCCATTATACTTATTGAAAACACCTTAATAAACGTAGAATTTGATTGATGTTGGCCTCTAATGTTTTTTATTATAATCTCCTTGTAATGTAATATTTGTAATTTCTAATTTTCTTTCATCTTGTTTGACTCCCCAGCTTCCTTCCACGCCACAGGAATGGCAGACTGTGGCATCGGAGTTTGCCACGCGGTGGGACTTCCCCTACTGCGGTGGTGCCATAGACGGGAAGCACGTCCGCATCGTGCCGCCACCCCGTTCTGGGTCCTACTACTTCAATTACAAGGGGTTTCATAGCATTGTGCTGATGGCGGTGGTGTCAGCACGGTATGAATTCCTCTATGTTGATGTAGGGAAGAATGGCCGGATGTCCGATGGGGGATCCTTCATCCAGACGGAGTTTGCCCTCCGTCTCCAGAGTGACGACCTTGCATTGCCACCGGATGCAGAGAATATTGAAGGACTCCCCTTTGTTTTCTTGGCTGATGAAGCCTTTGGACTCGGACCGCATCTTATGAGGCCATTTCCTCAGAGGACCCTGACCCCAGAGAAGAGGGTGTTCAATTACCGGCTGGCCAGGGGCCGAAGAGTCTTTGAAAATGACTTCGGCATAATGGCCAGCCGGTTCCGCCTTTTTATGACTTCCATCCACTTGGCGGACTACAAAATAAACTATGTAGTTTTATGCTGCTGTGTGCTACACAATTTTCTCAGCAGAAAATCAAATTCATATATGGCCTCAGTATTGCCTGAGGCTGGACTTTCACCTGCTAATCCCCTGCCGGGCCTGGAATCTGCCCGTCCTGGCTTGCCCCCCCAAAATGCCCGTGATGTTCGGGACAAATATATGGAATATTTCACGGGTAGGGGGGCAATTCCTATGCTAGGCTATGGCTAAAGATTCCTGGAGAATGATTAAAATAAAAATCTGATTTCTAATTTTAACTTAGGTTTGTTTCCTGTCTCCTAGTTTGTCTTAGTGCATTTGTAGTGCCAAGTGTATTTTCCTTTAGTAAATAACAACCATTTCACTATGTAACCTTAAAAAAAACACAAATCAGGTTAGAGCGTATTGAAAAAAGAAGCTACACGTTGTTTCTGTTCAAACATTTTACTCTGTGCACATTTACACACATGTTTCCTTTTTTTTTTTTTTTCCTGGCCACAAACCGCCAATTATTTTCTTAGGAAAATACAAAAACAGTTGCATTCCAAAAATTACAACATTGGATACCTCTGAGCAATCTGACACATTCACTTACACAAACTATGTCTCTATGTGCCCGTCCTAATATGGGGTCTTGCCACCCCTTGCCCAGCCAAAAATTGAATATGCACACATTTTGTATTATTTTCCACTAGGGATTTTAGACTCCTGATCCCTATTGTCAACATGTGCTATCTGCCATCAGGGGTGATCAATGGACGTGTTTTGGGGGTGCAACCCCTTCCTCAGTTCACCTACTTTAGATACGAGGAAGAGGTTGCACCCCCAAAAGACGTACATGGATATCCCCTGATGGCAGATAGCACATGTTGACACACTGTGTGCATATTCAATTTTTGGCTGGTTGCATTGTCAAAAACAGTATAAAAGGTTGATGAACAGTCATTCCTGAAAAAAAAAATGGGGGTTTGGTTGACTTATTCGATTCTCCCCAAAACATCTAGAATGTCTTTAAATGTTTGATCCATCACATGAATTATTTGTTTTATTCTGTCCAGTTCCGTGCTACATTCCATCACTTGCTGTATTATTCGGAGGGCACTGTCAGCAGAGAAACGTGTACTATCCTTCACCACAACATTTACATCCCCTAAAAACAAAATACAAAAGGTATTATAACTCTGCAGGCCTACATCTCTTACCTGAAGCTGTGGTGTCAGATACTGACCTGTTGTGGTGACCAGTTCCACAACGTCATCCACCTCTCCTTCCTGCACTTCTCCTTCCTCCACCTCAACTTCCTCAACATCCTTCGGTTGTGGGTCTTTGGGAGTTTGGGGTAGACATGTGCACACTGAAATATTTCGTTTCGGAATTTCGTTTTCGTCCGAAAAATAAATTTATTTAGTTACTCCAGAAATTCGTTTTTATTTATTTCGTTTTTCGTTAGAGATTGCATTCGTCCGAAAATCTGAATTAATTAAGGTCGAATCTGTCATTGAAGGCTTATGGTGTCTGTCGAATGTTCAAAGAAGATTCGACGGAGCAGTGAAACTGTACGACGCTGCAATCATACATTTCCGGTCGAATGTTCCGCCCACAAGCTATAGAAGAACTCTAATGTTGTATGACTAGTAATAATTATATTTATTCATTACTATTACTAGTCAACCAACATTAGAATTCTCCTATAGCCTATGGGCGGATGCATTTGACCGGAAATGTACGATTGCAGCGTCGTACAGTTTTGCTGCACAGTCGAATCTTCTAACTTTCGATGCTTTGTCGAATCTTCGTCATTCTAGCTATTTTACTGCTCCTCCTCTTTGGTTACAATCAGCCAATAACATTCATCATCAACTTTATTTTTATTTTACTTCCCCCACCCAATTCCAGCAGTGATCTTTTCTCTCTATGTCGAATCTTTTCTCTCTATAATAACAAATCTTTTCTCTCCTATGTCGAATCTTTTCTCTCCTATGTCGAATCTTTTCTCTCCTATGTCGAATCTTTTCTCTCTATAATGTCGAATCTTTTCTCTCTATAATGTCGAATCTTTTCTCTCCTATGTCGAATCTTTTCTCTCCTATGTCGAATCTTTTCTCTCCTATGTCGAATCTTTCTCTCCTATGTCGAATCTTTTCTCTCTATAATGTCAAATCTTTTCTCTCCTATGTAGAATAATCTAGGACTAATAGAGTTAAGGTTAGGCACATTCGACCACAGGTTCGATAGACACAGATTGTTATTGTCAGCGTCACGTCGAATCTCCTATCTATATCGAACTGTTGTAGCAACGAAAATGAAAATAAAGCATTTGTTTATGTCGGATCTTTCGGTTTTCGGATTCTGTGCTTTCGTTTTCGTTTGTTAAAACGATAACGAAAATAGCTGAAATTCGGACGAAAATGCATTCGGACGAAAACGAATGCACATGTCTAGTTTGGGGTTGTTGTGAAGCTGTGGGGTTCCTGTGCTCCCTGGAGTGTTCTCCTCCCAGTCTTCTCTCCCCTATGAGAATCAAACAAAAGGTCTATTTATCACACTGAAATTCTCTATGAAAAATAAAAACAGGCTAAATTGTTTGGAAGTGGGGTACAAGTGTGTGTTTGTGTGGAAGTTAAAGATGAATGCGTTATTTCTGACCAATAATATGTTTAGTATTCACCTTTGGCTGTCAGTTTTTAGACATGGAGGCACCACAAAAAATCACTAATGCACCTGTGTGGGACACCCAAAAAAGGCGGGTCTGGTGGCCCACACTATAGTGCTCCAAAGTACAGATGTGGTACCAGCTGCTGAGTGTCCTCTCCTTTACACTGACTAAAGTTTGCATTTCATTCTCTTTACAAACACATCATCTAGCCTAAAAATTTTGAACACAAATGTTAAAAAAACACGCAGATGTCTAATTACTTTTGTGGCTATAAAATAAGCCAAAACAGCGGATAGTGGCCGAACGAAGTATCTGTAACGTAACGAACGATTACTGTGCCAAACCAAGTTCAAATTATTAAATTATGGAAGGGAGTCCAATATGATAAAATCACAAAAAGGAGCAACATGTAAGTTGAGAAAAACATTAATAGCCGAAAAGTGTACATTTTACTTACTTTTTGCTAGCATTCTCTTAATGCTCTTTACCTGCTCTGGCTCCCTAAGTTTGAGGTCTGACCACCTCTTTCTGAGCTGCTCATTTGAGCGTTTCACCCCGAAATTCGTCTTCAGACTCTTCACGACTTTATTGAGGATTTTGGCCTTCCTTCTATTTGGTTTGCTATACGGCCCATGCTTTGCGTCATAATCAGACTTGAGCAAGATGTCCACCATCTCCGCAAAAGACATATTAGATGCCTTGAATCTCCTCCTTGATCGTGACGTTTCCTCGGTCTCCGGGCTTGTCTCCTCCTTGTTAGTTGCGGAATTATCAGACACCTGCTGTAACTCTGCCATATCTGTCTGCGCGCCGAAAGAGAAGGGGCAGGGAAAAGATGTTAGTTAGAACGTCATGGGCGAGCGACGTGTGCGGAGCGACGTGTTCGTAGTTTGACGCATGCGTGTTGTATATATAGCAAACACACATGTGACTATACTACGTTCGGTGTGCGGAGAGAGGAGTTCAAGTTACGGACGTGCGAACGAAGGTATGTGATTTTGTGACTTGGACAAATAGTTGGCTTATACTGTCTTGAGAATGTTGTAGAATATATATGGTGACTACGATGTTAAGGAGGTTAGACTGTGTGCCTCACATTAGTTATATATTATTTATTTTACTTGCAGACCCAAAATGAATGTCTTTATAAGTGACAAGGAATTCCTTGCGGAATTTATAGACCGGGTAAGGGAGCTGCCCGCTCTGTGGGAGACGAAAAACCCCATCCACAAGAAAAAGAGGGGTGAGAAAAGCAGCGCTGGAGACCCTGCTCCCATTTGTGCAGACCAAGGTGCCCACAGCCACAGCAAAACAGGTGGACACTAAAATTGGGAGCTTGAGAGGCACCTACAGGACTGAACGCTCTAAGGTCCTGGCTTCTCAGAGGTCAGGAGCAGCAGCAGATGATGTGTATGTCCCGAATTTGTGGTACTACAACATGATGTCCTTTCTGGATGACCACATTGAGGCAAGGCCATCACTCTCCACTCTTCCCCCCAGACTTCCCTGCAGCCAACCTGAGCCTTCTCTGGAGCAAGAGGAGGCAGCCATCCTGGATGATCCTGATTTGGCCATCTGGAGCCAGGTATAGTATTAAATGAAAATGTATTGGGATAAAATTAATGTTTGCCAAATATGTCAAGATGACAAACATAAACTATTTAGAGTTCCACAAGTGAAATCAAGATCTCTAGACATTAGTCTGCACTTAATTGGGTGCTAAATAGTCAATCTGATGTAGTTGTAAATTTTAGAAACTGATTTCAGGATTTACATTCTAATTGGTTCAATCATGATTATAAATTTGGAGGCAAAGATTAAAGCAACATATTAAACTATGTCCCTTTTTCATACACAGGATGAAATCAGCCAGGAGGAGGGTCTGGAAACTGTCAGGCAGGAGGAGGAAGGGCCCAGTGGCAGCCAGGAGGTGGCAGGGCCCAGTGGAAGGCAGGAGGTGGCAGGGCCCAGTGGCAGGCAGGAGGTGGCAGGGCAAAGGAGAAGCACCAGATCACAGGTGCCTCCCATCCGATTTCCCAAAAGAGGCAGGAGGGACAGGACCACCAGTGAGGCAGCAATGGCCCTTATTAAAGAGGCCCATGCCACCCTCAAAGAGCCCACATCCCCTGAAGAGGCCATTGCCGGCCTAGTGGAGGCAAAGTTCAAGGTGATGAGCATGGAGCAACGCCTCCTATGCGAGCCCCTGCTCATCACCTTGCTCAACAAGGGGGTGATGGGAAAAATCCCCCCAATACTGCAATTTGTGAGGTGGCACAACTGTCCCAACCTCAACCTCCTCCTCCACCTCCACCTTCTTCTGCCCCACCCCCTTCTCCTCCACCTCCACCTTCTTCTTCTGCCCCACCCCCTTCTCCTCCACCTCCACCTTCTTCTTCTGCCCCACCCCCTTCTCCTCCACCTCCACCTTCTTCTTCTGCCCCACCCCCTTCTCCTCCACCTCCTCCTCCACCTTGTTCTTCCGCCCCACCCCCTTCTCCTCCACCTCCACCTTCTTCTTCTGCCCCACCCCCTTCTCCTCCACCTCCACCTTGTTCTTCTGCGCCACCCCCTTCTCCTCCACCTCCTCCTCCTCCTGACAGGAGTACCCCTCCAGTGGCCCAGCCTCCAGCCAAACGAAGAAGGAAGGCTGCAGGGAAGGCTTCAGGAAAGGTTGCAGGGAAGGTTGCCAGGAAGACGAGGAAGTGATGGCCTTGCTTCATTGTGGTCGGACAGAAGGCAGCCTGTTGTAGTACCACACACTTGGGACATATATCTCACCTGCTGCTGTTCCTGACCTCTGGGAGGCCAGCATCAGATTGTGCTCAGAAATGTTGGCCTTCTCAAACTCCCAATTTTAGTGTCCACACAGGGTTGATGTGTGGTCTGGGGTCCCTGGGATGCACAAATGGCAGCAGGTTCTCCAGCGCTGCCTTCTCTTTATTTTATTTGAAACATGAATAAATGTTATTTTTGTTTAAGTTCATACTTGACTATGTGTATTTGTAAAAATTTAAAATTTAGCTTTGGAGTAAGCAGATATATTTGACTGACAAAAAAAGGGACAGATAACAACCCCCCTAAAAAATAAAAGAATCTGATTTCCCAAAAAGAGGGTGTTAAATTTTACAACTATATATTAAAATATTCAATGGGAGATCACTATCAAAACATTGCGAAATTAAAATTAACATCAGTTTGAAAAATATAAAAATGTAAAATATTCATAAAAACTTGCACGATATAATACACATAAATCTTCTTAAGAGCAGCATGAAAAAGGTTTAAAAAATATAGTCATAACTCTGTGTGAATATCAGCAGCAAAAGAAGTTTTTTCGTTTTGATTAATGTAACATTCTAAAGAAGATTTCAATGCACAACATTTAAACGATGCAATAATTTCGAGCGTGACGAATGTGCTATCTCCATTACGAAGGCTTGTTTTACCAGAAGATGCGCTCCCGTCTCATACTTGCTTCTGAGCATGCGCGCTTTTGAAAGACTCGTTAAAGCATACACACGAACCATTTTCTCGTCACAAAAGAGGCCGACGAGAAACACGACGAGGAAATCTGGAATCCTGACGAGAAAATAGAGAGCAGGTTCTCTATTTTCTCGTCGAGATTCACGGCAATTTTCTCGTCGTAAAACCATACACACAAACGTTTTTCTCGATCAAAAAGCTCTCGCGGCACTTTTCTTGCCGGTTTTGGACGAGAAAATCGGTCGTGTGTACGAGGCTTAACTTTATTCTAGTAAGCTTTAGGTGAACGCTATGCAAAGCACACAGTAGTACACTAAGTGAAACACTTGACTGTCTGCAGCGAGCACAATCACCTGCCTGCCTGTCACAGTATAGAGACTAACTGTATTCAGGTGAGCTTTAGGTGAACGCTTTGCAAAGTACACAGTAGTACACTAAGTGAAACACTGACTGCAGGTCGCCCCCCTGCCCCAAAGCACCAAACCCCCCATGTTGAGGGCATGTGGCCTGGTACGGTTCAGGAGGTAGGGGGGCCGCTCTTTCGCCCCCCCCCCCTCTTTTCCTGCGGCCTGCCAGGTTGCGTGCTTGGATAAGGGCCATTTTTTCGGCTTAGGGGATTCCCCTTCAAATCCATACCAGACCGAAGGGCCTGGTATGCTCCTGGAGGGGGAACCAATGCCGTTTTTTTATTTATAAATGGGCGTGGAGTTCCCGCTCAGGATCAGGGCCGTTTGAAGGAATTTGGGGGCCCCAAGCAGATTGAGAATTTGGGGCCCCCAATTTTTTAGATTTTGTTTTTTAATTCAGAAGCGGAGGGGTGCTACTGAGATTTCTACTGATTTTTGGTTTTAATTTAGAAGGGGGGTGCTAACGCGGGACATCGATCGCGGGAGGAGGGGCCGCCGTTCGCGGGAGGGGGACCACCGATCGCGGGAGGGGGGCCTGCCGATCGCGGCAGGGGGGGCGCGGATCGCGGGGGGGGGCGTGGATCACATGAGGGGGGGGCCGGCAATCGCGGGTGGGGGGGCTGCCGATCGCGGGAGGGGGGCTGCCAATCGCGGGAGGGGGGCGCCGATCGCGGGATGGGGGGCGCCAATCGCGGGTGGGGGGGGCGCCAATCGCGGGAGGGGGGCCGCCGATCGCGGGTGGGGGGGCGCCGATCGCGGGTGGGGGGCCACCGATCGCGGGAGGGGGGGCCGCCAATCGCGGGAGGGGGGGGCGCCAATCGCGGGTGGGGGGGCTGCCGATCGCGGGAGGGGGGGCGCCGATCGCGGGTGGGGGGGCCGCCGATCGCGGGAGGGGGGGCGCCGATCGCGGGTGGGGGGGCCGCCGATCGCGGATGGGGGGGCCGCCAATCGCGGGTGGGGGGGCCGCCGATCTCAGGAGGGGGGCCGCTCTGGTGGGGCCCCAGGCCAGCTGGGGGCCCCAAGCAGTTGCTTGGTTTGCCTCTCCTGTTCCGACGGCCCTGCTCAGGATTCATACCAAACACAGTGCCTGGTATTGGCGGGAATCCACGTCGGATCCCGTTCAATACAGTGCCACGTCTCCTTCTCGCTATTGCAGCGAGCGCGAGATGTCGCCACCCTGTCGCCGAGATGTCGGCACCCTGTCGCCGAGAATCTCCGCAATGGGATCGCGATGAATATACAATGTCGACAGCACCTACTGTACTACTGTGTGCTTTGCATAGCGTTCACCTAAAGCTTACCTGAATACAGTTAGTGACTATTATAGTGGTGTTCTCATAATAAAACCACAAGCAGAGAGCTGCAAGTATTTTCAGTGTACTGTGTCCTCTGCACAGTTTTTACCTAAAACTAACTGAAAACAATTGCTGCTTTTCCCATACTAACACCACAGCAGGCAGTTGATTCTGATAGCTGCATTATCAGTGCAGACAAATACAGTTGCAATAAAAAGTATGTGAAAATGTAAACGTGCAGCAATGTTTTTTTTTTGACAGCAGTGGCTTCCTCTGTGATATCCTCCCATGAAATCCATTCTTGTTTAGTGTTTTACGTATCGTAGATTCGCTAACAGGGATGTTAGCATATGCCAGAGCCTTTTGAAAGTCTTTAGCTGAAACTCTAGGATTCTTCTTCACCTCATTGAGCAGTCTGCGCTGTGCTCTTGCAGTCATCTTTACAGGATGCCCACTCCTAGGAAGAGTAGCAGCAGTGCTGAACTTTCTCCATTTATAGACAATTTGTCTTACCGTGGACTGATGAACAGCAAGGCTTTTGAAGATACTTTATAACCCTTTCCGGCTTTATGCAAGTCAACAATTCTTAATCATAGGTCTTCTGAGAGCTCTTTTGTGCGAGGCATCATTCACATCAGGCAATGCTTCTTGTGAAAAGCAAACCCTGAACTGGTGTGTGTTTTTTAGAGGGCAGGGCAGCTGTAACCAACACCTCCAATCTCATCTCATTGATTGGACTCCAGTTGGCTGACACCTCACTCCAATTAGCTCTTGGAGATCTCATTAGTCTAGGGGTTCACATACTTTTTCCACCTGCACTGTGAATGTTTACATGGTGTGTTCAATAAAAACATGGTTACATTGAATTCTTTGTTTGTTATTAGTTTAAGCAGACTGTGATTGTCTATTGTTGTGACTTAGATGAAGATCAGATCACATTTTATGACCAATTTGTGCAGAAATCCATATCATTCCAAAGGGTTCACATACTTTTTATTGCAACTGTATATATATATATATATATATATATATATATAATATATATATATATATATATATATATATAGATATAGATATATATATATACACATCCCACCTTTGTGCAGCTACATCTCACTGCAGGCCATTAGTATGTCTGGAAGGCAAACAATGAGAGGCAGACAGTCACGAGGCAATAAAAGAGGGAAAGCAGGCTCTGTGTCTAGAGGCAACAGTGCTGCTGGTCGTGGACATGGTGCATCCTCATCAGCACGTGGCCGTGGGACACGCTTGTCCTTCTTTTCGGCAGCTGGCCATGTTGAGCCGCAACATCCCCAAGACTTGGTAGAGTGGATGACCAAGCCGTCCTCCTCATCCTCTCTCACCCAGGCTCAGGGTACTTTGTCTGGCAAAGCAGCTGACAAAGCGGCCTCTTCCCTCGGCTCAATGGCATCAGTCACTCCTTCCCTAGCCCCACCATGTCCTCCTGAGGGGTCCCCCAAACTGTTTGAGCACAGTGTTGGGTACATGCTCCAGGAGGATGCCCAGCGTTTTGAAGGCTCCGATGATGGAACCCAGCTGGAGGAAGGCAGTAACGTGAGCTCAGAGAGAGGGGGTAGTAACGTGAGCCCAGAGAGGGGGTGCTCAACAAGGTCAGCTATCTGGCAGTCATGTTCCCCCAGCTGCAGCATACTGCCAGATTGGCTCCAGTGATGAGGAGGGAGGTGATGATGTGGTCACTGACTCCACGTGGGTGCCTGATCGGAGAGAGGAGGAGGAGGAGGAGGCACATCTCCAACGAGGCAGAAGCCAGCTTAAGGGCAGCACACCGACTGCATTACACCTTAGAGTTTCGCATGTGCAGGACGCTGCTGTCTCTGCGCGTTATTCAAAAAGTTCTTTGGTGTGGGCCTTTTTTCAGACGTGTGCAGCAGATCGCACCATTGCCATTTGCAACATATGTCTAAAGCGTATCTCGCGTGGCCAAAACATCAGCCGCTTGGGCACCACGTGCTTGACCAGACATATGTCGACCTGCCATGCAGTCCGTTGGCAAGCTTACCTAAAAGACCCACACCAAAGAACAAAGCGGACCTCTCCTTGCTCCTCATCAGCTGGGATCTCCAACCCCACTATACCTTCAGTCCTCTCAGAAACCTGCACTGAGAGGAATGAAGGTGTAGAATTAGGTGTGTCACAGCCAAGTACTTGCAGGCAATCTGCTATCGGTAGACCAACGTCTGATTGTAACAGGCAAATTTCCCTGCCCCAGCTGCTGCACCGCCGAAAGAAGTTAGTTCCCAGCCATCCACATGCCCAGCGGTTGAATGCTAGCTTGGCTAAATTGCTAGCACTTCAACTGCTGCCTTTTCAGTTGGTAGACTCTGCCCCCTTCCGTGAGTTTGTGGAATGTGCGGTTCCTCAGTGGCAGGTTCCCAAACGCCACTTTTTCTCACAGAAGGCGATTCCGGCTCTCTACCAGCATGTGGAAGGCAATGTCTTGTCCTCGCTGGACAGAGCGGTCAGCGGTAAGGTGCATATTACCGCTGACTCATGGTCCAGCAGGCATGGACAGGGACGTTACCTATCTTTCACGGCGCATTGGGTGACTCTGCTGGCAGATGGGAAGGATGCAGGACAAGGTGCAGTAGTGTTGGAGGTTGTTCCGCAACCACGCCTCCAAAATGTTACTATTGGTGATTCTGACACACCTCTCTCCTCCACCCCCTCCTCTTCTTCTTCCTCCATGGCCTCTTCCTCTGCTGATTTGTCCTCGGAACCAATGGTGCTCCGTAGGCGTTCAAGGGGCTACGCAAGTACGCAGGCAAAAAGATGCCATGCGGTGCTTGAGCTGGTGTGCTTGGGGGACAGGAGCCACACTGGGGCAGAGATTCTGTCAGCTCTGCAGGGGCAGGCTCAGAGGTGGTTGACGCCACGCCAGCTTAAGCCAGGAAAGGTGGTTTGCGACAATGGCACCAACCTCCTCTCCGCCCTCCGACAGGGACAACTGACCCATGTGCCCTGTTTGGCTCACGTCCTTAACTTGGTGGTGCAGCAGTTCTTGGGCAGGTACCCGGACATACAGGAGGTCTTGAAGCAGGCCAGAAAACTCTGTGGGCATTTCCGCCGGTCATATAATGCCAGTGCTCGGCTGTCTGACCTGCAAAAGGATTAGAACCTGCCCAAGAACCGCCTAATGTGTGACATGGCCACCAGGTGGAACTCTACGTTGGCCATGCTGCAGCAGCTGCACATGCAGCAGAGGGCCATCAATGAGTATCTGTTGCAATATGGCACCAGGACAGTGTCAGGGGAGCTTGTATTTTTTTCCCCACACCAGTGGGCCATGATCAGGGATGCATGCACTGTCCTGGCACCATTTGAGGAGGCCACGAGGATGGTGAGCAGTGACAGTGCATGCATCAGTGACACTGTCCCTCTTGTCCACATGTTGGAGCACACGCTGCATGGAATAATTGACAGGGCACTGGAGGCAGAACAGAGACAGGAAGAGGAGGACTTCCTTACCTCTCAAGGCCCCCTTTATCCAGACAGTGTTCCTGCTGGCCCGGCTATCACACAGGAAGAGGAGGAGGAGGATTGTGTCAGCGTGGAGGTGGAGACTAGCACTCAGCATCAGCAGCAGTCTTCAAGGGATCAATTACAGTCCCAAGACACCCATGGACTTGTACGTGGCTGGGAGGAGGTGGCTGCGGATCATGTCGTCCTCAGTGACCCAGAGGACTCCGCACCGAATGCCTCAGCAAACCTACGCTGCATGGCCTCCCTGATCCTGCAAAGCCTGCGGAAGGATCCTCATATTCGTGCGATCAAGGAGAGGGATCATTACTGGCTGGCAACCCTCCTTGATCCACATTACAAGGGTAAGGTTGGGGACCTTATCTTGCCGTCGCAGAGGGAGCAGAGGATGAGGCATCTTCGGGAGGCCTTGCAGAAATGTCTGTGCAATGCATTCCCAGAGACTGGGAGGTTACAAATTCCTGGTCCTGGACAACGTGTTGCTGAGGCTTCGGTCAGTCAAAGAAGGAGCGGTGGAGAAGGTGGCCATCTGACCGATGCGTTCAGACAATTTTTTAGTCCGCAGCCCCAAGGTATGATCGGTTCCAGCAACCATCGCCAGCGTCTGGTTTACATGGTGCAGGAATACCTAGGAGCAAGTTCAGACTTGGACACCTTTCCCACTGAAAATCCTCTGGGTTACTGGGTCTTGAGGATGGATCACTGGCCAGAGCTTGCACAGTATGCAATTGAGATACTGGCCTGTCCTGCATCCAGCGTTCTTTCGGAACGCACATTCAGTGCTGCTGGAGGCTTTGCAACCGATCACAGGGTGCACCTGTCAACCGACTCGGTCGATCGACTGACCTTCATAAAAATGAATCAGTCTTGGATCACCACCAGCTACCAAGCACCTGATGCTGATGTAACAGAATAATTTTCTTTTAAATGTCAGATCCCTTCAAGACTGCCTATGCTGATGCAGAGTGACTATCCTGTTATGCTGAGTGACTATCCTCTTCCTCCTCAATAATCATGCTGATAGCTTGAAAGAACATTTTGGTTCTGGGCACCGCCACCAGTGGCTAAGGCCCAATTTTTCAGCCCCTGTTTAAACAGGGGCATGTATTTACTTTTTGATGCAATGCTTTGCAGCAGGACTCATTGCTGTGCTCCAAGTACAGTATCTGTGAGGGGTTGCAATGTTGTGGCACCAGCACCAGTGCCTAAGGCCCAATTTTTCTGCCCCTGTTTAACAGGGGCGTGTAATTTCAATTTTTGATGCAATACTTTGCAACAGGGCTCATTGCCGCGCTCCAAGTACAGTATCTGTGAGGGGTTGCAGTGTTGTGGCACCAGCACCAGTGCCTAAGACCCAATTTTCTGCTCCTGTTCAACTGGGGCATGTAATTACAATTCTTGATCTAATAATTCACAGCAGGGCCCATTCCTGCGCCCACAAAGAGTAACTGTGAGGGCTTACAGTGTTATGGCAACACCACCACCACCACCAAAGGCCCAATTTTTCTGCCTCTGTTCAACAGGGGCATGTAATTACAATTCTTGATCTAATATTTCAAAGCTGGGCCCATTCCTGCGCCCACCAAGAGTAACTGTGAGGACTTACAGTGTTGTGGCACCAGCGCCACTGCCACCACCAAAGGCCCAATTTTTCAGGCCCTGTTCAACAGGGGCATGCAATTACAATTCTTGATCTAATAATTCACAGCAGGGCCCATTCATGCGCCCACTAAGAGTAACTGTGAGGGCTTACAGTGTTGTGGCACCAGCACCACCACCAAAGGCCCAATTTTTCCTACCACTGTTCAACAATGGCATGTAATTACAATTCCTGATATAATAGTTCACAGCAGGGCGTTCCAGCGCCCACCAAGAGTAACTGTGAGGGCTTACAGTGCTGTGGCAACACCAACACCTAAGGGGAAAATTTCTGCAGAGTATATACGGCAGGCCCCTACTTTCAAACATCCAACTTACAAACGACTCCTACTTGCAAACGGAAGGAGACAACCGGAAGTGAGAGGAAATCTACCCTTAGGAAGGGAAATTCTCTCCTGTAAGAGTTAATATGGGAAAAAGGTGTCTCCTCTCTACTGATGCTTTATCACCAATCCTTGTTTCAATAACAAAAACAAATTTTCCAAAAACATTTGTCATTGGGACGGAAAGTGAGGTGAAATGTTCTGAACAGGTGCACAGACAGCAAAACAAATGTTTCCAAAAAGCTTAAAAATAGATTTTTTGGCAGGAGCTACATTTAAAAATGTACCTGTTCCAAATTACAAACAGATTGTACTTAAGAACAAACCTACAGTCCCTGTCTTGTTTGCACCGCCTGTAAACTGCTGTTCAGAGTATATAGGGCCTTTTTTTATTTTGTGTGGGGGGTTCCCCTTAATATTCATACAAGATCCAAAGGGGCTGGTAGTGGGCTGGGGTGGGGGGTACCCATGCCATTCTTCTCAATGATTTTCATCCATATTGCCGGGGCCAAACGTTACATTAAAGCCGCAAGCAGTTTTAAATGACTTTTTTTCCTTTAGAAATTTCATTTTGTGCAGGGACAGTTCTAAACACGGGAAACACGTGCCACTTCACAGGCATACTTTAGACACCCCCCAGGTACGATATTTAGAGGAATATTTCACTTTTTTTTTTCACTTTATGCATCATTAAAATCACTGCTCCCGAAAAAACAGCAGTTTTTAAAACTTCTTTTGCATTGATACATGTCCCCTGGGGCAGGACCCGGGTCCCCAAACCGTTTTTAGGACAATAACTTGCATATTAGCCGTTATAATTAGCACTTTTGATTTCGAACATTGGCGTCCATTGTATTTAATAGGGTTCTAAAGTTTGCGCAAACTTTCGGTCCGTTCGCAGGTTCTGGTGCGAACAGAACAGGGGGGTGTTTGGCTCATCCCTAGTGCTTTTCAGTGTGGGCACAAGTCAGCATGGGCACCCTGACCGGTCTGCAGCAGCCCCATACACAACAAATTGCGATTCCCATTTTTTCTGCTTTTAGCACCTGGATCAGTACTACTTTGTACTACTTTGTACGACTTTGCCACAACTTTGGCATTAACCAATGAAAACATACATGGTTTGAGGTAATTCCTTTTCCTGCCATAGTTGTTTCCAGTTCCTGTTTGCTTCCTGGTTGTTGTGGTGTGGTGTGTTGTGACAGTAAATGTTTGCTACTCAATATATTGCCACAGAAGTTGTCATTGCTGCTGCAGCAGTAGCAGTGCATGAGGAAGAAGAGCACATTGTTGCAGAGGGAATAACCAGGTAGTGAATGTGTGTTAGAAAAATGTGCTTGGGACGGGCTACTATGCTGAAAGGATTGGGTGGGACAAGGGTCAAGCTGCTTGTGCTTACAGCTTGTGCTTACAAAGTCGTACTGAAATCGTGTCTATATTATTCAGGTTCGATTTGCATGCTACTTGAGGGTTTAACATTGAGGTCTATGGACATCAATTCGCATGGAAGTTGGACCAAAGTAGTGCAGGGACTACTTTGAAGTCGGAAAAACGTAACCACTTGACAACTGGGCACTAAATCCCCTTTGTGCCCGGACCAATTTTCAGCTTTCAGTGCTCTCACACTTTGAATGACAATTACTCAGTCATGTAATACTGTACCCAAATGATTTTTTTGTCCTTTTTTTCATACAAATAGAGCTTTCTTTTGGTGGTATTTGATCACCTCTGGGTTTTTTATTTTTTGCACTATAAATGAAAAAATACGGCAAATTTTGAAAAAAAAAGGCTTTTTTTTTAGTTTATGTGATAAAATTTTGCAAATTATGAATTTTTCTTTATAAAATTTGGCCACAATTTATACTGCTACATATCTTTGGTAAAAATAACCCAAATTAGTGGATATTATTTGGTCTTTGTGAAAGTTATAGAGTCTACAAGCTGTGGTGCGGATCATAAACAATTGATCACACCTAATGTACTGGTGGCCTATCTCATTTCTTACGACCCGAACAAGCCAGCAAAGCACAAATACCCCCCAAATGACCCCTTTTTTGAAAGTAGACATTCCAAGTTATTTAGTAAGATGCATGGTGAGGTTTTTGATGTTGTAATTTTTTTCCCACAATTCATTGCAAAATGAAGATTTTATTTTTATTTTTTTATATTTTCCACAAAATTGTCATTGTAATAGGTTATTTCTCTCACATGGCATGTGTATACCACAAATGACGCCCCAAAATACATTCTGCTACTCCTCCTGAGTATGGCGATACCACATGTGTGGGAATTTTTCACAGCCTGGCCACATACAGAGGCCCAACATGCAGGGAGCACCATCAGGTATTCTAGGAGCATAAATTACACATCTAACTAGTTGACTACCTATTACACTTTTGAAGGCCCTGGAGCACCAGGACAGTGGAAATGCCCACAAACTGACTCCATTTTGTAAAGCTAACACCCCAACGTATAATCTATGAGGCATAATGAGTCTTTTGAACGGTTCATTTTTTTCCTGAAGTTTTTGGAAAATGTGGGAAAAAAATTTAAACGCAATTTTTTTACGCAAAGTTGTCCATTTATAAGATATTGCCAACACATAGCATGTACATAGCAAAAATGACACCTCAAAATACATTATGCTACTCCTCCTGAGTATAACGATACCACATGTGTGAGACTTTTACACAGCCTGGCCACATACAGAGGCCCAACATTGAAGTAGCACCGTGAGGCATTCTAGGAGCATAAATTACACATCTCATTTCTCACCCACCTATTACACTTTTGAAGGCCCTGGAGCACCAGGACAATGGAAACACCCACAAAGTAACCCCATTTTGGAAAGCTAACACCCCAATGTATAATCTATGAGGCATAATGAGTCTTTTGAACGTTTCATTTTTTTCCAGAAGTTTTGGGAAAATGTGTGAAAAAAATGTAAACGCATTTTTTTCACACAAAGTTGTCCATTTATAAGATATTTCCAACACATAGCATGCACATAGCAAAAATTACACCCCAAAATACATTCTGCTACTCCTCCTGAGTATGACGATACCACATGTGTGAGACTTTTACACAGCTTGGCCACATACAGTGGCCCAAAATGCAAGGAACACCATCAGGTGTTCTAGGGACACATTACATGCACATACCAAGAATTACACCCCAAAATACATTCTGCTGAGCAAATGGTAAACAAAAGATTACCTGTTTTAGAAGCGCAGTTGTCCGCAGGAGGATAGCACTGGTCCAGGCAACAGGCAGGGACTTGGTCAGCAAAAGCGAATGCAATTGTCCAGGCAACAGGCAGGAATACTGTCCATAGTTCGTACAGGCAGCTGGTGAGCATTCTGCAGTACTCCAATAGTTAACAGTATTTTTGTTATATACAGTCCAGGGTCAGTGCAAGCAGAGATTGTCAGCAGTGCCAAAATATTGGTCCTGATAGTAGGCAGGTCCATGTGGTGTGGTCAGTTCATGCAACAGGCAGAGGCATGATGGCATAGGTCCTACAGGCAGCAGGCAGAAGTAGGGCCTCGTTCAGGACTGAATGGGGACAGGGGTAGAGGCTTCTCCCACCCAAATCTCTTTGAAGCCTCCGAGTCTCCAGACCCTAATCTAGGAATGAGAAAACAAAAACAATTGTTTTCTTCATCCAGAAAAACAATTCTGGAGCCCCTCACATATGTGAGACCCCTGTGTTATGAATCCCACTAGTCCACTGGCAGGGTAAAAGATCAGTCCAAGAGGCAGGCAAAAAGCATGGTCAAACATTCCAGGGTCAGTTCCAGATCAGGTAGAGGTATGTACAGAATTGGTAGGCAGAAGCGTGGTCAAATAACAGTCCAGGGTCAGTTCCAGATCAGGCAGAGGTATAAACAGAATCGGTAGGCAGAAGCGTGGTCAAATAACAGTCCAGGGTCAGTTACAGATCAGGCAGAGGTATAAACAGAATCGGTAGGCAGAAGCGTGGTCGAATAACAAGCCAGGGTCAGTTACAGAGAAAGCAGATGCATAAGGGGTGTAAAGATAAATGGCAGGAAGTGAACTAATAATTTATTTTGGTATGGTAACGGCGGAAACAATAAATCATGCAGAGGCCTGGTTCTGAAGGACATTGGGAACAATAATAAATGGTGTCTCTCCTCTTTTGGAGCACACCCGGCATTTTTTCTGGCGTTCTTGGCCTGTTGGTCTGGGAGGGATTTTATCTGGGAAGTGGCGCTCAGAGAGTCGGCTAATGACATCGGATCTAATGTTTACTGGTGGTCTGTTCGGGTATATAAGGTCAGTGGTGATTTCCTCCTGGAAGAAAAGGAAGGATTTGGGTCTTATAGTGGATTTTTTATATATTACATATGAGTTGTACATGGCCAAATTAAATAAATAAATTGAAACTTTCTTATACCACTGGTATGTTCTTCTTGTGGAAAGGTAGGGTTCGAGCATCTGGTCGTTGAAGTCGACACCCCGCATGAACTTATTGTAATCGTAGATGCATTTGGGTTTTTGTATCTGGCCATTCCTCCTGGTGATTTCAACGAATTCATTGTTGTGGATGGAAGAAAGCACGTAGATATCTCTTCTGTCCCTCCACTTCACAGGAAAAATTTCCTCATTCCTCAAACTCGCCGTCTCCCCTCTTTTCAATTTTTTGGTGACCAGGCTTTGAGGAAAGCCCTTCCGGTTCGCCCTTACGGTGCCGCATGCTGGAGTCTTCATTCTATGTAGGTTTCGGAACAGGGGCAAACTTGTATAGAAATTGTCCACATACAAGTGGTAGCCTTTCTCCAGAAGTGGGTTTATGAGTTCCCAAACTACTTTCCCACTGGTTCCAATGTAGATTGGGCAATTAGGGGGGTTCAGTTCGGTGTCCTTCCCTTCATATATGATGAAGCCATACACATACCCAGTTTCTCGGTCACACAGTTTATAGAGCTTCACCCCATAGCGGGCCCTTTTGCTGGGTATAAATTGTTTTATGCCCAGCCTGCCAGAAAATGTTATTAGGGACTCATCCACGCATATGTGTTTGTCTGGGGTAAACAACTGGGGGAAGGTTTCAGAAAAATAATTTAGTAGCGGCCGAATTTTATAAAGCTTATCAAAATTTGGGTCATTTCGGGGAGGGCACTGGGTATTGTCGTTGTAGTGTAGGAATCTCATAATCATTAGATATCGGGACCTGGGCATTACTGAGGAAAAGATGGGCATATGGTAGATGGGGCGGGATGACCAATATGAACGCACTTGATTTTTTCCGTTTAGTCCCATGCAGAATGTGAGGCCGAAAAACATTCTAAACTCCTCCACTGTAAGGGCTCTCCACTGGTAGGGACGGGCATAATAGGACGTTGGGTTGCTTGCTATGAACTGTTGGGCGTATAGGTTGCACTGGGCCACAATTGATGCAAGCATGTCGTCAGTGAAAATTAAATTGAAAAAGTCAATAGGGGCAAAATTTTCTGTGTCCACCTGGACTCCTGGCTGGGCAGTGAAAGGGGGAATGTTGGCTTCTCCTGAATTAGGAGGAAGCCACAAGGGGTTCTGAAGGGAATAGGGAAGGCTGGCATGGGACCTAACCCTTTGGGACTGAGATGACACCCCACTGGTACGTGGCCTTGCTTGCCTGGTGGATGGCACTGCAGTGCTGGTGGATGGCACTGTGGTGCTGGTGGATGGCACTGCCTCCTCAGCAGAACGCCTTCGTCTGGCGGGCGGGCCCTCTTCCTCCTCCTCCTCCTCTTCTGAGGTTGTCAGTGTTCCACTGCTTAGGACAGGCTCGTAGTCCACGTCAGACTCATAGTCAGGCTCATAGTCTGAACTTGCGGAGGAATCCGAATCGGAGAGCTCCCCGTTGCTCTCGTCGGCCGCAAGAATATTGTATGCCTCCTCGGCTGAAAATAATCTTCTAGCCATTGTTGGCACTGAATTAACGTGGCACTGATACGTGGCACTGATGACACTGATACGTGGCACTTATACGTGGCACTAATGGCAGATGGCACGGGCAGATGGCACTGGCAGATGGCACTTGCAGATGGCACTTGCAGATGGCACGGGCAGATGGCACGGGCAGATGGCACGGGCAGATGGCACTGGCAGATGGCACGGGCAGATGGCACGGGCAGATGGCACTGGCAGATGGCACGGGCAGATGGCACTGGCAGATGGCACGGGCAGATGGCACGGGCAGATGGCACGGGCAGATGGCACGGGCAGATGGCACGGGCAGAGGGCACGGGCAGAGGACACTGGCAGATATGGGACTGGCAGAGGGCACTGGCAGATATGGGACTGGCAAGAGGGCACTGTTTTTTACTGTGGATTTGTGTTCACTCACTATAACTGACAGCAGCAGCAGCACAGATCTCTCAATCTCCTCACACGTTGTCTCTGTGTGAGGAGAGAAAGCCGGCAATGAGAGATGATCTCATATGTTTACATTTGAGATCATCTCTCATTGGGCAGTGAGATCGAGTGCTGAATGGCCTCTGTGATTGGCCATTCAGCACGATCTGTGATTGGCTGTGTCCAAGGGACACGGCCAACACAGATTTTCCCTGATGCGCGCTCCCGGGAGCGCGCAGGGAGAGTGTAATACAAGGACGTCCTGGGGACGTCCGCTCGGCAGTTAAGGTCCGCGCTGCAGCCGTCTTTCGGCTATAGCGCGGATCTGAAGTGGTTAAAGTCGTGCCAATATGAATGGAAGTCATTGAAAATCATGGAGAATGACTTGTCATGCGATTTTGCAGTCCAAAATCGTGGGACAAATCGTATAAGGGTGAAAGGGGACTCAGGGACAACATTTTCATTTGCTGCCTAATATAACCCACCCACTTTCATATGCCATTGTAAAGAGATAATACATGCTATTCACTAAAGCAGGGTATACACGGACTGATAATCGTCAGGACCGGATTTTTTTTTCTCTGTGTGCACTGCTGTTTGTTCAACAGAAGCTTCTGTCGAAATGTCTTGCTGCAAAACCAGCATTTGATTAATGTTTGCAGCCAATGGCAGTCAGTGTATTCGTACAGAAATTTTAGGGGGGGAGATACAATAGCACAGCAGGAAAAATCCCTGTATCTGAATTGCTTGTGTGGATGTGGGGTATATTAGTTTTTTCCTTCAAAACTCAGTGGTCATAAAGTTGTGGCTGAATGGTGTATGTCAAGGTGCATACTGTATGGTGAACATAATAAAACAAATGCTAAAACTCAAATATTTGGTGTAGAGTCTACTATTTTTCTTTCTTTTTTTCGTGTCCAGAGCAAGCATGCTAATCTGGTGGGGTACATAAGAATTCCTTACTATATGTATAGATGAGTGTTGCACTTAAAAGGCTTAGAGGGTAACTTCAATTCTGTGGGGAAAACAAATGGCAAATAAAAAAAATAAAAAAAATATATAGCATATACAATTGTGACACAAGTCATATTGTAATTGAATGTTATTAACAATTACCTTTCCTTTTTCAATTTGAAGCTCTGTAATTTTCTGTAAAATGCAATGCAATGTGGTTACCTGGAGGTGTTCTGTACAGGTCCTTCTCAAAAAATTTGCATATTGTGATAAAGTTCATTATTTTCTGTAATGTACTGATAAACATTAGACTTTCATATATTTTAGATTCATTACACACAACTGAAGTAGTTCAAGCCTTTTCTTGTTTTAATATTGATGATTTTGGCATACAGCTCATGACAACCCAAAATTCCTATCTCAAAAAATTAGCATATCATGAAAAGGTTCTCTAAACGAGCTATTAACCTAATCATCTGAATCAACTAATTAACTCTAAACACCTGCAAAAGATTCCTGAGGCTTTTAAAAACTCCCAGCCTGGTTCATTACTCAAAACCGCAATCATGGGTAAGACTGCCGACCTGACTGCTGTCCAGAAGGCCATCATTGACACCCTCAAGCAAGAGGGTAAGACACAGAAAGAAATTTCTGAACGAATAGGCTGTTCCCAGAGTGCTGTATCAAGGCACCTCAGTGGGAAGTCTGTGGGAAGGAAAAAGTGTGGCACAAAACGCTGCACAACGAGAAGAGGTGACCGGACCCTGAAGAAGATTGTGGAGAAGGACCGATTCCAGACCTTGGAGGACCTGCGGAAGCAGTGGACTGAGTCTGGAGTAGAAACATCCAGAGCCACCGTGAACAGGCGTGTGCAGGAAATGGGCTACAGGTGCCGCATTCCCCAGGTTAAGCCACTTTTGAACCAGAAACAGCGGCAGAAGCGCCTGACCTGGGCTACAGAGCACTGGACTGTTGCTCAGTGGTCCAAAGTACTTTTTTCGGATGAAAGCAAATTTTGCATGTCATTCGGAAATCAAGGTGCCAGAGTCTGGAGGAAGACTGGGGAGAGGGAAATGACAAAATGCCTGAAGTCCAGTGTCAAGTACCCACAGTCAGTGATGGTCTGGGGTGCCATGTCAGCTGCTGGTGTTGGTCCACTGTGTTTTTCAAGGGCAGGGTCAATGCAGCTAGCTATCAGGAGATTTTGGAGCACTTCATGCTTCCATCTGCTGAAAAGCTTTATGGAGATGAAGATTTTATTTTTCAGCACGACCTGGCACCTGCTCACAGTGCCAAAACCACTGGTAAATGGTTTACTGACCATGGTATTACTGTGCTCAATTGGCCTGCCAACTCTCCTGACCTGAACCCCATAGAGAATCTGTGGGATATTGGGAAGAGAAAGTTGAGAGACGCAAGACCCAACACTCTGGATGAGCTTAAGGCCGCTATCGAAGCATCCTGGGCCTCCATAACACCTCAGCAGTGCCACAGGCTGGTTGCCTCCATGCCACGCCGCATTGAAGCAGTCATTTCTGCAAAAGGATTCCCGACCAAGTATTGAGTGCATAACTGAACATAATTATTTGAAGGTTGACTTTTTTTGTATTAAAAACACTTTTCTTTTATTGGTCGGATGAAATATGCTAATTTTTTGAGATAGGATTTTTGGGTTTTCATGAGCTGTATGCCAAAATCATCAATATTAAAACAAGAAAAGGCTTGAACTACTTCAGTTGTGTGTAATGAATCTAAAATATATGAAAGTCTAATGTTTATCAGTACATTACAGAAAATAATGAACTTTATCACAATATGCTAATTTTTTGAGAAGGACCTGTATACAGAATGTACAGAACTCCCCCCAGAAACATAATTTTCTGCTTGTGTGATTGGCTCCCAAATTTTTCCAGAAGTCTGCACTAAGATACAAGTTAGATTTTTGGCATCCCCTGCAACAAAATGTAATTTTTGATGAGTAAAGCCTGGTACACAGGATGAGATTATCGGGCGAAAGATCGTCCTTTTTTTTTTTTTTTTTGCATGCTAGTCTCCATATCGAATACGAATAGGTTACTAAAGTACGAAAATTCTCCTATGACAGAAAAAAAAATTCAGAAGTGTTGTAATGTACCGTATATACTCGAGTATAAGCCGACCTGAATATAAGCCAAGGCACCTAATTTTACCACAAAAAAATGGGAAAACGTATTGACTAGAGTATAAGCCTAGGGTGTCCATCTGCATGCCTCACTGTGCCTATGTGCATGCCTCACTGTGCCCATGCCTCACTGTGCCCATGCCTCACTGTGTCCATGACTAGACTGACGTTTAACATGGGAGTCTATGGAAGGGGTGCCTGAATTTGAAAAATCGATGCTTCTCGGCCGTAGGTCCCCCAGACAAAAAACTTTGCACACCCGTAGAGAAAGAGTGGGGCTACATGTGTGCCAAGCTTGGGGTCCATGGGATCTACGGCCGGCTGGTACCGGGTTCCTAAATTCACAGGAGAAATTACCATTTAACATGGGAGTCTATAGAAGGGGTGGCAGGCTTTGAAAAATCGGTGCTCCCCGACCCTAGGTTCCCCCGGACAACAAATTTTGCACACTTGTAGAGGAAGATTTGAGCTACATGTGTGCCAAATTTGGGGTCCAGGGGACCTACGGATGCCCGGTACCGGGTCCTCAAATTCCGGGAGATCAGGCGCAAAAAGGTGACTCGAGTATAAGCCAAGGGGGGCATTTTCAGCACAAAAAAATGTGCTGAAAAACTCGGCTTATACTCGAGTATATACGGTATTTGTATTGTACTGTACTGATTAAATGAAAATTGCACGAGAACATTTTTCATGCTTGTCCCTTTGGAAAATTTGGGTCGAAAGCTGTGTACTAACTATCAGATTATAATAATGTATTTGACACAATTAGATTACAGAAACACACACATTTTAAATTATATACTACTGTAATAGAGAGGATTCTAGGATTTTACGACCACTTTTATTATGTTCACACTGGGGATTCCTGACAGGCAGGGAGGGAGATGGGGAGAGAAAACAGCACATGACAAGCCCTACCCCAAAAATAAGCCCTACTGTGTCTTTTGTTGCCAAAATGAATATAAGACCCGGGCTTATTTTCGGGGAAACACGGTAAGTAGATATCATCCATTTACATCAGTTTTTAGACAAGAAACATATTTTTTATTTCGACTTTTCTCATCTATGATTATTGTCTTCACTGCTAAAAAAAATTGATGTATACATGGGTGTCCACAGAACTTTTTTCAGGTGGGGCATCATTTTTTAGGTCACCCCTGTCCGCCCCTTTTCGACAATGACTTAGACATTATCACATAAAGCGCAGGTATGCAAAGGTTTGGGAAACCTGATCCAAAAGCCGAATAGAAGGATCAAGCTGCCATTGTCTGATTAGAAATTTCTAATCTATTTTTATGTTTACAGGAGGTTTCCACTACTGAATTTTCTTTCTGAAAATGCCAGCACCATGGCTCTGTTGTTCTAATATTTATATTCCTTAACCCGGAGGAGGTATACAGATAAGAATTTTTAACTTTGCTTAAACTTTTCTGATGTGCATACAGGCTCTGGCTTAGAAAGCATCCGGACCCGTGGGTCAGCATTACAGCCAGGTAAAGAGCATTTTTAGAAGGTTAGCAATGATATCTCCCGCATATCTATCATCAAATAATAAATGTAACACCTTGACCGCAATTATACAAGTAGTGCTGTTAGATGAGCTCCAGAACATGGACACAGGCTGCTCCTTTTTAGGCAAGTGCTGGTGCAGCTTACACTCAGCTCTTCAGGCATTGCCACTTTTCTTCCCTCAGGCTCTGAGCCGCGCTGCATGGAGAAGATGGAGGAGGCGGGTTGAGACAAAATCTGACAAGGCGCAAAGGAGGAAGAAGTTCCTCCTCCGCTCTGAATGCTGGGGCCTCGCCTCGGCCTCATGATGTGACGTCACTGGTTGCTAGACACCAGGCGGCAGGTGCGTCTAGCAACCAGTGCAGCGGGCAGCAGAGAGGCCAGCGGAAGGTGCAATAAGAGAGTCTAGGGAGTCGGGGCAGCGCCGCTGCTGCTGAATGTAACAGTAAGTGACTGCCACAGATTCAGCACCCCCCATTTTGCGGCAGCCTGCGGCGCATGGGCACAGTGCACCCTGGGCACCCGCCCCGTGTGCGGACACCTTGCTCTGAGGGGGGGGGGGGGCGCTTGCGGACGCCCATGCGGACACCCATGGACAGAGGCGTATCTAGTGAAAATGGCGCCTATGGCAAGCACTGAAACTGCGCCCCTGTCAAAAGATTTTAAGTGTACAGGGCCATGTTTTCACTGCATGAGATGCACACAGATGTGCAGTACATCCACGGGCAGGCAGACCAATTCAAATCAATTGGGATGCAGCAGCTGCATGAACACAGCCCCTGCTTTCACCTTGATATCTGTTTGGGTGCAGGAAAATGCCCCTGAGCACAGACAGTGTGCATTCAAGGACACGCACCCGCACCCAAATGGATGCCAAATGGATGTCAAATTGGGAACAATAACCCTCCCTTACTCCATCCAAAAACTCTAGTTCTACTTGAAGTATGAAGGAGACCTGTCCCTGTCCTTGCCCCTGCCCCAGGAAAGGTGCCCTCCATGACAGGTACCTGAGCAGGGTTTGGAGGTTTCAAAGAGCACAGTGCCAGTCTCCAGGTCCTGGATCTTGAAGCAAGTGAAGTCAGTCCTGAACACATTCTCCTCAGGTCTGCACAGATAACGTCACTTGTCTTCTGTCATCAGATTAATGACACACAGCGCCTAGCAGCATGCAACAGGTCTCCTGACAGTAAGACCCCTTTCACACTGGGGCATTTTTTAAGGCACTTTTGGGCTACAAATAGCGCCTGTAAAGCGCCTGAAAAACGGCTCCCCTGCAGTGTCAGTGTAAAAGCCTGAGGATTTTCACACTGAGGCGATGCGCTGGCAGGGCGTTAAAAAATGTCCTGCAAGCAGCATCTTTGGAGCGGTGTGTACACTGCTCCTCCACCGCTCTTGCCCACTGAAATGAATGGCCAGCGCGGCCGACCTACCGGCAAAGTGCCGCTGCAGCGGTGCTTTGCGGGTGGTTTTAACCCTTTTTCGGCCGCTAGCGGGGGTTAAAATCACCCCACCAGCGGCGTAATACGTCCGCAAAAATGACGGCCGGTGCCCCAGTGTGAAGGCAGCGTAACTCACCCTCTGTGACCCGGCTCAGGCCTCGGACATGCTTCCGGTCATAGCTCCTTCAGGCCTAACAACTCCTGTTTGGTGACCTCAGCCATCATCATCCTTCCTCTAATGCATGCGCCTTCATCCCAGTCAAAATTAACTGCCATTTGCAGGGTAGCAACAATCGCTAGTGATCAACATTCTGTAGTATTCTGAGAGGAAGCAATTCCATAGAGGTAGATGGAAGGTTCTCTGCCACTGAAGCGTTGTCACTAGCAACAGAGTCTCCGACCTGACATCAGCCTGAGAGGAAGGGGCTTCTCTGAAAAATTATACTGTGACAAAACAGAAATGCATTCATACAGACAGGGAGGTAGAATGTGAGCTCTGATCCTCTGCACTGACCATATCACTGCCTACATGACTCTCTATCCCTCTCTGTCCTCCTTACTTCAGGACCTCCAGGATCCTGCTAGCTTCTTCCTCCTGTAGGAAGCTGAGTTCCAGCCTGTCTATGCCTAGGTCAGGTCAGTCATATCTGTGGGGGATCTTTCTATGTAAACACATAATTTCTATGTAAACACTTTGATGCTCACTGATGCACAGAGCAGCCTCAGCCATGGAGGGGGAGTGATAAGCAGGCACGTCTACAGGGATCCCGGGGATGCCAAGCTCCATATAAGCTGGGCAGTGTTATTGTGATTTGTCCCGTCCTGCTGCTCTGTGTGCTGGGATGCCAGACTTCGGCTTTATTACCTCCCCCTCCTCCGATCTCAGCCTCCCTGCACAGGCAGCTTCTATAACTTTTCTCCAGCAGTCCAGGACACAACTGCAGACTGACAGTCTCCACTGCCAATCTGTGTGGAGCTCGGCATGTGCAGCCATGCCCCCTCCGGCTGTTACTCGTCAGAAGCACAGCACTCGCATCTCAGCACCTGAGGACGGGAGTAGGGCAGAGAATCACTCCGCCAGCCGGGACTATTTGAGTAGCGGGGCGGCATGATGTAAATGCGCCCCAAAAACGAAGAAAAAGTCCCTCCTTTACGCTCACTTCCTGGGCCCATATTTTGACCTGATGGGACCCAGGAAACTGTAATTGCTTCTCCCCATAAGCAAGCAGGAACGGGGAGAAGTTTAAAAAGCTCTAGTTTTAACTTCAGTGAAGAACTTTAATGCTGGATTCCATGCTCACTAGCGCCCCCTTCATGTAGCGCCCATGGCACTTGCTATGGCTTGACATACCCTAGATACGCCACTGCCCATGGATATATACTGATGTAAACTGAACTGAACTGAACACGAATATTTAAACTGATGCACTAGTGATTCAGCTTTCTTGTACTTTTTTTCATCAGTTTTCTAGACAGAACTGATGGCTCTTGTGTAAAAGGATCTTAAGGCCTTGTGCAGAGGGCAGCTGATGTCTGTATACTGTGAAGGGGCTGTTTGTTTATCCATCCCTTACCAGCAGGTGCTGCAAGCAAGCAGTCTATTTGTGTCTATGAGGATGCAGTAGCTGTGTGATCGCAGCCGCTCATATTAATGTGACAGGCATGCAGGTACCATTGGGCGGCCCCCAAATGCATACTGTCTGCGTTTAGGGCAGCTCTTCCACATCAACAACCCCTGTCACATTAGGACAAGCTGCTGTGAACAAGCAGCTGCTGCATGCTCATAGACATGAATAGACTACTTGCACGCAGCACCTGCTGGCTAGGGGTGATTGAACAAATAGCCCGTTAACTGTGTACGGGCCTCAGTGCCCGTCTGAGCACGACCTAAGAGCACTGCCTGATCTTCAAAAATAAATAAATATATAAGACATGGCCTCAAGTTACTTATGCTTTCTGGTGATTTTTTTAGCCTGGCTTGCTCTCCTTTAATTATCACACAACCGCTCATTAGGCGCCTCATTAATGGTAAATACATTCTTAGGATTTTGTAAAAGTTTGGCTTAAGTAAATTAAATACAGCAGTGCCACACATTTCAACTCAAATAATATTTATGCAAATGTATTTTAAGCAGCCAACTTGCATAATCTAACAGAGCTAATAATGAATAACTGTGTTCCAAATAACTGTGCTCATAGTGCGTGCATTTAACATAACACCAGGGAAACTTTACTGCCGATAATCCAGTTTTCTGTTCACATTCAAAGAACAGCTTGCTTTAATAACAAGCAAGTTACATTTTCAGATACCTATTATGTGCTGTAAATTAATTATACGTGGGCTGAAATTCCACAGCTGACAATAGGCAATTCTAAGAATTAAAAGTAAACTAGTCAGACATGAACATTTTTCATGTAAAGTGGTTCAGTAACACATTTGTTGTAGGGTCCCCCCAGCCTCCCAGCCAGTCTTATACTCCCCTGTTCCTGATCCAGGGAGATATCAGCTATGCAGCTGGTCTGTACTGCACAGCTGGTTGTCAAAATCTTCAAGGACTATGGAGAGTTTGTGCTCCGTGCTTGTGCATGCTGCAAAAGGAGAGTACAGAACAAACGTGTGGCCCCAGCCAGTAGAACCTTGGAAAGCTGCACAGCCAATATCTTGCTGGATTGGAAACAGGTGTGCATGCAGGTAGTGATTACTGTTGCCTCAGTGAGAAGTTAGGGGTTAACAGTAATTCCCAGGTTTTTTCTTTGGTGGGTTTTGCTGAGTCCGACCCCGGTCTTGTGTGATATAAAAGGGACGGAGGTCCAGAACCAGAAGGTGATGATGCAGAGTAGTAAGGGAAAAGAGAAGAAGGAGATCAGTTTAGTCCTGGTTCACCTTGCCAGGCTTGCCTGATGCAGTTACCGGCGTCTGGATGGCCAGTATCATGCCACAGTCGGAGCCAAGTTCCAGACATGGTCTCAGCCAGTATTGGACTTTTGCTTGAACAGGTATGCCAGGGCAGCTACAAGCCTGAAGTTAGGGACTAAGGATGTTAGTAAACGTTTGCACTTATTTTGGACTGTCGATTGTCTATGTCATCTTGTTAACTTATTATTCAAGTAAAGTGTTTGAAACTTTGCCTTTTCCTGGTCTGAAGTTACTCAAGGGGTGCAATGCAAGTAACCGGCACACATAGTCTACAGCTTGGGTCACTAAGTACATTGGGGTATGAAGACATTAACCACTTAAGCCCCGGACCATTTGGTAGCTAAAGGACCAGAGGTGAATTCAGAATTTTGCACTGCGCTGCTTTAACTGTAAATTGTGCGTACATGCAATGTTGTACCCAAACGAAATTTGAGTCCTTTTCTTCCCACAAATAGAGCTTTCTTTTAATGGTATTTGATTGCCTCTGCGATTTTTATTTTTTGCGATATAAACGGAAAAAGACCGAAAATTTTGAAAAAAAATGATATTTTCTACTTTTTGTTATAAGAAAAATCGAATAAACTCAATTTTAGTCATACATTTAGGCCAAAATGTATTCAGCCACATGTCTTTAGTAAAAAAAATGTCAATAAGCATATATTTATTGGTTTGCGCAAAAGTTATAGCGTTTACAAACTAGGGTACATTTTCTGGAATTTACACAGCTTTTAATTTATGACTGCCTATCTCATTTCTTGAGGTGCTAAAATGACAGGGCAGTACAAAACCCCCCCAAATGACCCCATTTTAGAAAGTAGACACCCCAAGGAAATTGCTGAGAGGCATGTTGAGCCCATTGAATATTTTATTTTTTTGTCCCAAGTGATTGAATAATGACAAAAAAAAAAAAATTACAAAACGTTGTCACTAAATGATATATTGCTCACACATGCCATGGTTATATGTGGAATTGCACCCCAAAATACATTCTGCTGCTTCTCCTGAGTACGGGGATACCACATGTGTGGGACTTTTTAGGAGCCTAGCCACGTACGGGACCCCGGAAACCAAGCACCGCCTTCAGGATTTCTAAGGGCGCAAATTTTTGATTTCACTCCTCACTACCTATCACAGTTTTGAAGGCCATAAAATGCCAAAATAGCACAAAACCCCCCCAAATGACCCCATTTTAGAAAGTAGACACCCCAAGGAAATTGCTGAGAGGCCTGTTGAGCCCATTGAATATTTTTTTTTTTGTCCCAAGTGATTGAATAATGACAAAAAAAAAAAAATACAAAAAGTTGTCACTAAATGATATATTGCTCACACATGCCATGGTTATATGTGAAATTGCACCCCGAAATACATTCTGCTGCTTCTCCTGAGTACGGGGATACCACATGCGTGGGACTTTTTAGGAGCCTAGCCACGTACGGGACCCCGGAAACCAAGCACCGCCTCCAGGATTTCTAAGGGCGCAAATTTTTGATTTCACTCCTCACTACCTATAACAGTTTTGAAGGCCATAAAATGCCAAAATAGCACAAAATCCCCCCCAAATGACCCCATTTTGGAAAATAGACACCCCAAGCTGTTTGCTGAGAGGCATGGTGAGTATTTTACAGCTCTCATTTGTTTTTGAAAATGAAGAAAGAACATTTTTTTTTTTCTTTTTTTTTTTCAATTTTCAAAACTTTGTGACAAAAAGCGAGATCTGCAAAATACTCACAATACCTCTCAGCAAATAGCTTGGGGTGTCTACTTTCCAAAATGGGGTCATTTGGGGGGGTTTTGTGCCATCTGGGCATTCCATGACCTCCGAAACTGTGATAGGCAGTGAGAAGTGAAATCAAAAATTGACACCCTTAGAAAGCCTGAAGGCCCGTACGCGGCTAGGCTCCCAAAAAGTCTCACACATGTGGTATCCCCATACTCAGGAGAAGCAACAGAATGTATTTTGGGGTGTAATTCCACATATGCCCATGGCATGTTTGAGCAATATATCATTTAGTGACAACTTTGTGCAAAAAAAAAAAAAAAATTGTATTTTTTCCGCAACTTGTGTCAACATATAAAATATTCCATGGACTCGACATGCCTCTCAGTATATAGCTTGGGGTGTCTACTTTCCAAAATGGGGTAATTTGGGGGGGTTTTGAACTGTTCTGGCATTTTATACACAACATTAGGAAGCTTACATCCACTCTTCTAACCACTTGAAGACAAAGCCCTTTTTGACACTTTTTGTTTACATGAAAACATATTTTTTTTTGCAAGAAAATTATGTTGAACCCCCAAACATTATATATATTTTTAAAGCAAAGGCCCTACAGAATAAAATGGTGGGTGTTGCATTTTTTTTTTCTACACAGTATTTGCGCAGCGATTTTTCAAAACACATTTTTTGGGGAAAAAATACACTTTTTTTAATTTTAATGCACTAAAACACACTATATTGCCCAAATGTTTGATGAAATAAAAAAGATGATCTTAGGCCGAGTACATAGATACCAAACACGACATGCTTTAAAATTTCGCACAAACGCGCATTGGCGACAAACTACATACATTTTTAAAAGCTTTTAAAAGCATTTACAGGTTACCCCGTTAGATTTACAGAGGAGGTCTACTGCTATAATTACTGCCCTCGATCTGACCTTCGCGGTGATACCTCACATGCATGGTGCAATTGCTGTTTACATATGACGCCAGACCGACGCTTGCGTTCGCCATTGGGCAAGAGCAGGGCAGGACAGGGGTGCTTTTTTTTTATTATTAATTTTGCTTTTTTATTTTATTTTTAAACTGTTGCTTCCATATTTATTTATTTTTATCACTTTTATTGTTATCTCAGGGAATGTAAATATCCCCTATGATAGCAATAGGTAATGACAGGTACTCTTTTTTGAAAAAACTGGGGTCTATTGGACCCTAGATCTTTCCTCTGCCCTCAAAGCATCTGACCACACCAAGATCGGTGTGATAAAATGCTTTCCCAATTTCCCAATGGCGCTTTTTATATCCGGGGGGGGACATTCCCTCCCACTGCTTGTAAAAGCAGTCCAGAGGCTAATTAGCCACTAGGATTGCTTTTACATGAAAGCCGGCCGCTGGCTGAAAAGAATGATACCAAGATGATACCTAAACCCACAGGCATCATTCTGGTATAAACATTCAAAGTCCAGCAACATACCAGTACGTTGCTGGTCCTTGTTGGACATGTATTGTAATCTTTTTTTTCATGCAGCCTGTTGGCTGAACGAAAAAAAAAGATTGATCGGTGGGTATGCCCACCATTAGAATACCGCCCTTCATCCACCCACTTCTAATGATGGGCATACATGCACCATTTATATATGCCGAAGCATGGGGGCATCTTCTCGCAAAAGTTATGCCGCGTACACATGGTCAGACTTTTCCACGGGCAAGCCTCCGTCGGAATTTCGACCGTATGTACGCGGCATTAGGAGCAAAATCGCTCCTCCGCTCCTGCTGCCCCAATGCTTCGGCATATATGCTTTTTTTTTTTAACTGTGGTGGTGAAATCACCTCCTACAGCACTGGAGTCGCAGGGATCAGGCCTGTCTCTGCGAACGCTGCAGTTATGTGTGTTGTGTTTTGTAAGTGACAGTGATCGATCGATACTGCACTTGGGTGGCCTGGGCTGGACGGAGGGGCAAAACGCAGGCGCTAGCAGGTATCTGGGCTGATCCCGCTAACACTGCGTTTTTGGGAACCCTAAACTGCTGGGGACGCTAGTATAGATCTGATCAGATCAGATATTGAGCTGATCAGATACTATACCACTAAGGGGGGTGTATGCTTCACGCGTGGGTGTTAGTGCTACTGGCACTAACCTGACGCTGCCTGGGGTGTGACGCAGACCCTCTCTGACGCTAAAACCTATTTGATATCACCCGCCGGGCGATCAGGGGGTAATACCTTTATTGGGTTATATACGGCGGGTGCCCTGACACTATAAAAAGCAAACTAACTAACCAGCGTCACCCGTAACACTTATATGGTGATCACTGGTGAAAGGGTTAACTAGGGGCAATTAGGGGGTTAAAACCTTTATTAGGTAATATATGGGGGTACCTGACGCTATATAAAAACCTGACGGCGAACCTAAAAAAAAATTACTGGCTACCTATCGGCATCACCAACACTAAGACAACGATCATAAAAACGATCGCTTAGCGACAGTGGTGATAGGGGGTGAAAGGGTTACCTGGGGGGCAATCAGGGGGTTAAACCTTTATTAGATAATATATGGGGGTACCCGACGCTATAAAAACCTGCGGCGAACCTAAAAAAAATTACTGGCTACCGATCAGCATCGCCGACGCTAAGACATCGATCAGAAAAATTATCGCTTAGTGACAGTGGTGATAGGGGGTGAAAGGGTTACCTGGGGGGCGATCAAGGGGGTTAAACCTTTATTAGGTAATATATGGGGGTACCCGACACTATAAAAACCTGCGGCGAACCTAAAAAAAATTACTGGCTACCGATCAGCATCACCGACGCTAAGACATCGATCAGAAAAATGATCGCATAGCGACGGCGGTGCTAGGGGGTGAAAGGGTTACCTGGGGGGTGATCAAGGGGGTTAAACCTTTATTAGGTAATATATGGGGGTACCCGACGCTATAAAAACCTGCGGCGAACCTAAAAAAAATTACTGGCTACCGATCAGCATCGCCGACGCTAAGACATCGATCAGAAAAATTATCGCTTAGTGACAGTGGTGATAGGGGGTGAAAGAGTTACCTGGGGGGCGATCAAGGGGGTTAAACCTTTATTAGGTAATATATGGGGGTACCCGACGCTATAAAAACCTGTGGCGAACCTAAAAAAAATTACTGGCTACCGATCAGCATCACCGACGCTAAGACATCGATCAGAAAAATGATTGCTTAGCGACGGCGGTGCTAGGAGGTGAAAGGGTTACCTGGGGGGTGATCAGGGGGTTAAACCTTTATTAGGGGGGGTTAGGGGGCTACACTGGACCTAAAACTAAATGTAGTGACACTTTTACAGTCACAAATGTCACTGATTGCAGTGATCACTAAATAAATGGTCACTGCAATCAGTGACACTGTGACTGGGGGCTGGGGGGTGATCTGGGGGTGTCTGGGGGGGCCTGGGGGGCGATTTATGTGCCTATGTGTCCTGGTGTCAGTGTGCTGTTTTGTGTACTAACCTGCATCTTCTCCTGTACGGCGCTCGGTATATGTGAGCGCCGCAGGAGAGTTGACATCACTTCCTCCTGCCTGGCAGGCAGGGGAAGCTCTCTCATTCGCTGGGAGCGATCGAGAGGGGGTGGCCGGAATCGAACGGCCGTCCCCTCATGCCGGATCGCTCCCGAAGGTAAAACGACCACGCACTGTAAAGAAGGGGGGTCCGATCGGACCCCCCAACTATACAAAGGCAATCACGTATATGTACGTGATTCTGCCTGTCGGTGCCATTCTGCCGACGTATATTTACAGTGGGCGGTCGTTAAGTGGTTAATACAAGAGTTAATACAGTGTGAAGATACAAGTGGTTACCAAGGGAAACAAAGGTTTCTCTAGCTGCCTGTGTACATGTGCCAGGTGGGATAGCTTCTAGCAAGAGGAGTTGTTGTTGGCACTCTCTCTGTGAGCAGGTCTATCTCCCATAGCAACGGGACCAGGTCAACACCGCAGAGGTCCCCAACCTGTACACAGGTATGGAAGAGAATGAGTTAAGTGAGGTGCCCGGCGGGGCTCCATACCATTACTGCGTGTGAGGTAGCGGTAATACACTGGGCATGTGGAGATGGCAAGGGCTCTGCATGTCCCTCCTAAATGCAAATGTAACCGTGGTGATGCTTAGTACATCAAGACGGTTTATTAGAGTTTGTTTATGTTTGATCATCTGACTGGGTCGTTAGTGTGGCTCGAGTAAAGGTACCCCATGTGTAGTGGGGTGACCCTGTACAAAGTGCCTAGCATAGCCCAGAGGAACTCACCCCAGAGTAGGCCTCTTATGTGACCCTTGCTTGGTGCCCAACGAGGAGGGAAACATGGAGGATGTGACGACAACCACACAACCCATTCATGACTTGACACCCAACATGGGGCTGCGCCACTTGCACCTGAAGACCACCTCTAAAAATACCATGGCATTAGTTAGCTAGATAGAACTTGTCCAGGCTTGCCCGGCAATACTCCATGTGAACAATACATGTCTGCTATCTGATTGGTTCCCGCATGAGGCTCCATCTCCTGGTTGGCAGATATCCTGATATTGGACGTATATAGCAACGAGAGTCAGAACGATGCCCAGATGCTCCACGTGCATTGCTACCAGCCAATATGGCCAGCCACCAGCTACCATGGAAATCGGAATTGATCCAAATGGATCTAGACCCTGATCTCAAGAACCACCCCACCATAGGCTGACTGTGCAGGCACTTAATTGGGCAATGAACCAGCTGGTCTTACCTCTTGACAGCTCCCCAATGGCTCCTGTAATAGGCAACCCAGAGTTCCCACCAGCTTCTCTGACAGACACTTCAGGCAACTGCTACAATTGGGAACTTATAGACTTAGGGACTTCATATGTGAGCTTCATCCAAAACCAGCCTATGCCCTACAACACATTTGTCCCCCCTTTGGTTGTGTGGCATCTACAACAATTACAACTTTATTTTTCTCTGTTTTCAAATGGGGATTTTCCCATCCCTTATAATTGCCCTTTGAACGTATCTACCTCACCTCCAGCCCATCCTCCCTGAGGCTGCATTCACACCTGAGCGTTTTGTAGCCTGAAGCCTGAAGCTACAAAACGCTAGAGGGGGAAAAAAACATTCTCTATGGAGATGGTTCACATCTCCACTCCAAAACGCCTGAAGCCGAACACCTGAAGCTCAAACAAGTTCTGGACCCTTTTTTGTAGCGCGAATCGGGCAGATTTGGGCGTTTTAGGAGTCATAGAATGTAATGGAAACGCTCGATTCAAGCGTTTAGCGCGACAACGAGCGTTTCGACGGGCGCAAATTCGCACAACAAAACACCGGTAAAAACGTCAGTAAAAACGCTCGAAGCGCTACGCTCAGGTGTGAATGCAGTCTTACAGTCTCTGCCGCTTATGCTTACAAGCTGCTAAAGCAGCCATCTGATGTCTTTGTGCTCTCACTCCTGCTTAAATGGGAATGAGATCTTGAACTACATTTAGGCCCCTTTCACACGGACGGTCCGTTCAGGTCCGCCTGTCAGTTTTTTAGGCGGACCTGAACGGATGCTCCATGTAGCCCTATGGAGCCACGGATGTCAGCGGTGACATGTCCGCTGACATCCGACCCGCTCCGCTCCGCCAAAGTGTGACGGAGGAAAACACAATTTTTCCATCCGTCGGCGGAGCGGATCGGATAAACACGGACAGACGGTCCATGTTCATCCAATTCCCCCATAGGAGAGAGCGGCGCTCTGACAGGGCGGTCCCTGCACAGTGTGCGGGGACCGCCCAGTCATCCGCCGGCTCAGTGGGGATCAGCGGAGCGATCCCCGCTGAGCAAGCGGAGCTTCACGGGGCGGATCTTCACGGATCCGTCCCGTGTGAAAGAGCCCTTACTGATGCTCAAAGAGACGATATACTTGATTTTGTTTAATATTTCTCTGAGGCAAACAAATATCAGGAATTAGGATTCAAAGTTCTAACCAGATGGTATAAAGTCCCGAGGGCCTTACATAGAATGTTCCTTCAGATGTCTGACATTTGCTGGCAATGTGGAGAGGAAGGAAGTTTCTCCATATCTTCTGGACGTGCGTTAAACTTTAAAGGTTTTGGTCTGAGGTGCAACCTGAGGTGCGGCCCATAATCCAAAAACTGACAGACTGGGGGGCGACCCAGTGCGCTACTTGCTACACTTCTCACACCTCCCACAGACACAAATATAAAAGACAATGATGATCAATCTTCTGAACGCAGTTAAGGCATGTATTCCTGCCAACTGGACACAGAAATCCTCTCCAACAATGGCACTGTGGTTCTCCAAGGTTACTGAGGTTCATCATATGGAAAATATCATTGCTATTTTGAAAGGAAAGGAGGAAAAGTTCAGGCACACATGGTTCTATTGGACGACGTTCACAATGATGATCAAAACCTGTAGAACCCATTCTTTGCTACTTGTTGCTGTAGAATGACACACTGGGACACTCTTCTCCTCCCTCACCTCCCCTGTTCCCCTCAACCCCTTCCCCCCACCCTCACTCCTTTTGTTCTTCTTCTATCCTTTATCTTTTTTCCCTGGTAGCCATTATTTTGGGCCATCCCCTCTTGACCCCAATTCCTAAAATATTTTTTTTTTAAATAACAAACATGTTATACTTACCTCCTCTGTGCAAGGGTTTTTCCGTGTCCTTCTTTTCTGGGGTCCCCCGGCAGCGCTCCTGGCTCCTCCTCCGCATCGAGTGACCCCATGGAGAGCCGCATTCCATGGGGGCACTCGTGCGGGCGTGCTCCCGAGTACTGCTGCTGTGTCTATTGACACAGACAGCAGGACTCGGCTCCACCCCCCGGCTCCCTTGTCACTGGATTTGATTGACAATCTATCCAATGAGGACCTGAGACAGCAATTGAAGCTGCTGGGCTCGTTCTCGTCGCTGGAAACATTGGGGCCAGTTAAGTAAAAGGGGGGCTCTGGGGGGCAGCTGCACCACAGAATTTTTTTCACATTAATGCATAGAATGCATTAAAGAGGGATTCCACCCGCAATTTTTTTGTAGCTGCTGACTTTTAATAAGGACACTTACCTGTCCTACTCGCCCGTGATGTCAGCCCCCCCGAGGCAGATCCCTCCGCTCTGGCAGCTCCAGGCGCCGCCATCCTCAGTAAGGGAAACAGGCAGTGAAGCCGTGCGGCTTCACTGCCCGTTTCCTACTGCGCATGCACGAGCCGAGCGGCGCTTTGTGAATGGGCCGGCTGCTCTCTGGGATACACACAGTTCCCAGAAGGCAGCGCGCCCCATTCACAGAAGACACCGCGAGTAGGACGGAGGAAGAAGACCAGCCGCGGACGATGAAGAGGCAGATTAGGGACTTCCGCATAGCAACCGCTATTTCTGGTAAGTAAACATTTTTTTTTCCAATTTTTTTTTCTATTTTTTTTAGGAGTTTCTGTAAAAAAAAAAATTCAGGGTGGAACTCCACTTTAAGATGAAAAACCACAAGACTTTAAAAATCCTTTAAGATATAGACAAGGTGAGGACACCTACAAGCCTCTCTATTATGACCACTGGGTAATGGCAGAAGTGCTACATCTTTTTGAATTTTTATGTTAATGGTGATGTAACTATTACCTTGTCTTTCTGAAAAAGATACAAATAAAGACTTATGCCCTGTACACACGATGGGATAAAATCCGATGGAATTTTCTGTCGGAATTCCGTTCAAGCTGTCTTGCATACACACTGTCAGACCGTCCAAAACGTGGTGACGTAAAACACTACAACGAGTCAAGAAAAATTAAGTTCAGTGCTTCCGAGCATGCGTCGACTTGATTCTGAGAATGCGTGTTTTTTCCTCCGTCGGAGTTCCACACAGACGATCGAAATTTCCATCGAAAAAAAATAAAACATGTTCTATTTCTAAACTCCGATGGAAAAAAGTCCGATGGGGCCCACACACGGTCGGAGTATCCGATGAAAAAATTCCGTCTGACTTTTTTCAATGGAAATTCCGATCGTGTGTACAAGGCATTAAAGTGACACTATAGGTTATTTTTTTATTTTTTTTAAATAACAAACATGTCATGCTTACCTCCACTGTGTAGCTCATTTTGCACAGTGTGGCCCCGAACGCCGTTTTCTGGGGTCCCCCGGCGGCTCTCTCGGCTCCTCCCTGCATCAGATAACCCCCTCTGGGAAGCGCTCTCCCAAGGGGGTTACCTTGCGGGCGCGCTTCCGAGTCCTGCCTTCGGCGTCCATAGCTGCCGAATGCAGAACTCGGCCCTGCCCCCCGTGTCAATGGATTTGATTGACAGCAGCGGGAGCCAATAGCTGCACTGCTATCAATCTATCCAATGAACAGCCGAGAACCCCGGGCAAAGATCCATGGCGCTCTCGACGCAGGACTTTCCATGGCTCAGGTAAGTAAAACGGGGGGCTGGGGGGCCAGTAATAGTCAGATGTTTACAACCCCTTTAAGGAAAAAACGGTACCCTTCACTGGAAACACCTAAACGCAGTAATTTGGAGGAGCATCCTCATACTTTTAGCTTAGATGGGGAGTATGATGGTAAACTGTCTGCAAACTTTTGGCCATATAGTGTATCTCTTTATGAACTGAGCACAAGAGGGATACAGGCATCAATATTCTATACAGGGAAATCTCAGTCTCCCGCCACTAACTTTGGTACCTTTCTCAAATCTTCACAGCTAAAGAAAGTGGCTGTTGTATGGGACACAGAAGAAGTCAAACCAACAACAACTGACTAATGTCTGAAGAGCTTTCTGTATTGCGGTGCAATAAAATACAACCGGAAAGATTTTTAGGTCAGCATACAGCAACCTAGAGCATTGATGTAAACTCAACTGGCATCATTGCAAGCAGTAGCTTTTTTTTCGACCCTTGTATTTTGGACACATTGAACAATGCAGCCCAGCACTTGTTCTGTAGACGAGCATTTAAACCAAAATGTTGTTCTTTGATTCCAATAAATACACCAGAGGAAGGATTAATTGCACCCAGGCTACTGTTTCAGAACAATTGCTTTCCGTATAATTACGCATTCTTTTTCTATTTTGAAATAAATGTGCTCTATAAAAGAAAAGACATTTGTAAAAAAGCCATAAATTCCCACCTGCGCCAAGCAAAGCTACTTAAACAAATTCTATTTTCCAGTTTATTAGGCTTTCAATTACAAATATTTCTTATGTTTAGATAGAGATTTATAATGCTGAGATTGTACTGATGATATCCAGAATTAAAAAAAAAAAAAGGCAGACACAAGCCGTATTATCATAATGACTTCACAAAATTCTTTATTTGTTTTTATCTGTTCCCTGCCTCTAAGGGAACCAAATGTTCTTTCAGCGGATGACAGCTAACTGTTTATTAAATTGTGAAATAAACAATAACAGGTCCCTAATAAACGTCAGTTATCTGCAATAGAAGGGGTAGTACATTCATCTTTCTGGTGGCTCGTGTCTCCTACTTTCCCTATGTTCCAGTGCTGCAGCCTTAGTCAGGAGTTATTGCGGGCCTATGTCACGTGCTGCATGTCATGGTTTCTTCCTCAGACCCCTACGTAATTGCTAAGACCTGTAGTGATCCTGGGGTCAGAGAATTTGAATGGGCTGCCCTACGAGCGACAAATCTGGCAAAGTAACTAATAGTTACTCATAGTTCTTAAACTTATAGGAAGGGAAGGGAAGAAAGCGCCAAATCGGCATAGTGTTGCATAATTTATTAGGTAAAATACCATATAAAACAAATAGAACTCACAAGCGGTTGAGGGGAAGAGGGAGGATGACAGTCCACAGTGTATTGTAATGAGCTGGGAGCTGGGTGGTAGTTCTTTGGTGGAGAAGAAAACTGGCTGTGGTGGCGAGCAAGATGAGACTGGCGTCAGGCTGCTTTGTGTGGCCATAATGGCATATCCAGAAATCCAGAAATCGGATGTCCGCCCAAAAACAATGTGTCCAGCTGGACATATTGTCTTTGGGAGAACATCCAATTTCTGGATATACCATCACGGCCACACAGGGCAGCCTGACGCCGGTCTCCCTGCATGGAGTCCAGGCTCATCTTGCTCCCCACCACAGTTGGCTTTCTTCTCCACCAAGGACTACCACACAGCTCCCAGCTCGTTACAATCCACTGTAGACTGTCATCCTCCCTCTCCCCCTTAACCGCTTGTGAGTTCTATTTGTTTTATATGGTATCTTACCTAATAAATTATGCAACACTATGCCGTTTTGGCGCTTTCTTCCCTTCCTATTTTACAGATTGTGGATTTCCAGCCCACAAATGAAAACAACCTTGTCAGCAGTAGCACCACAGTGTCAGACATTTTCTACTAATTGACATTTCTATTCCTATATCTCCGGGAATAAGTATCTTTCAATACCTCTTTTTTACCTGGTAAATAAAATTTTAGCACAGTGTTAGCGCTGTAGTGTTTTTTGTTTATTAAACTTATAGTTTTTGCATTTTTTTTCTGCATGTTTTTGGCAAAAGGTGCATCTGCTTCCCGTGTGTCTTTTGCCAACAAATTTTTTTGCCTGACAATCAATAGCACCGCAAGTGGGACACATATTTTTTGCGTGTTCCTGGAATGACTTTGGGATTGGTTTTAGCTCTGAAATGCACACACAGATCCATAGCTTTGCTCAAGGCTGGCCTCTCATGGACAACCTGCATTCCAGCCATCACAATCAGTCTCCACTCTTTATTGAAAATAGGAAAAAAATCAGCCGCACTCCAATTAGCTCTTCTTGCAATATACAGTATCTCACAAAAGTGAGTACACAATTCACATTTTTGTAAATATTTTATTATATCTTTTCATGTGACAACACTGAAGAAATTACACTTTGTTACAATGTAATGCAGTGAGTGTACAGCTTGTATAACAGTGTAAATTTGCTGTCCCCTCAAAATAACTCACCACACAGCCATTAATGTCTAAACCGCTGGCAACAAAAGTGAGTACACCCCTAAGTGAAAATGACAAATTTTGTCAAAGTGTAATTTCTTCAGTGTTGTCACATGAAAAGATATAATAAAATATTTAAATGTGAGGGGTGTACTCACTTTTGTGAGATACTGTATTTAATATACAGTGCATTGACTGCATCCAGTGATATCTCCAAAGTTCTGCCTGAGAGCAGACACCGCAAGATAGCTGTCATTATCCTACAAAGACACTTGTTTTGTGCTTCTTTTTGATGAATGCCTCATTCACATGAGCGCGTACACCTATAGACCGTGAATAGGCCATGTTTTTAAATGGCTGGAGCCACCAGGTGCTGCATGCAGGCAGCCCATTCATGTCTATAGAAAAGCAGCAACTGCATGGACAACACAGTTTGTCCCAATTTGACAGCCATGCAGGTGGTAGTGAGCAGCTCCGAATGTGGGAAATGTGTGCTTGGAGTTGCTCACCCACACCTGCATGGCTATCAAATTGTGATGAGCTGCGTTGTCCATGCAGCTGCTGTTTTCCTATAGACATGAATGGGGGGCCTGCATGCAGCATCTGATGGCTCCAGCCACTTAAAGATATGGCCCATTCACAGACTACAGTGTCAATGAGGCCTTAGTTTCCACTTGTTACTGGGGTCTGGCTTTCTGTGACTTCATGGCTAATCCCTGATAGCTGCTGTTTCACTGTACAATTAGAGTGCCTTGGTGGCCACAAAGGGCACTGTCACTGGACAGCGGTATGGCAGTTGGCAGTGCCTAGCCATCACAAAAGGGACCGTTAAGCTTGATAACAAAAACGAAATAGGAGAGTAATACTGTGTGCTTCGACTGCACCTGTCAGGGGGTGTGTCCATGAAGCCATGGGCTCACAGGAAGTGGGATGAATGATTCTAGATGTCATTCAAACTGGAAGAGTACAGGCCAGCAGGAATGGAGGAGGAGAAAGTAGAGAACAGGTGAGCAGCACTTTGAAAAAAAAAATAATAATAATTGGCACAGGCATCGGTTAAAAAAATAAAAATAAAGGAGTTGGGCTTTAGGTGATAGATGCAAAAAGAAAATACACTTAATCTGTTTTTGTATTTCACTTGCCAACTTTTTTTATCGATGAGAAAACAAGAGGAAGTAATCTGTTCTCCTTTATTTCCGCCAGCTTCAAGAAAACATAACGAACGCCTGTTATAAGCCGCTAGCACTCGGAGTCACCTCCCCGGCGACTGTTATTTACAGCTCACATTGAGCCTCTGGGTGGAATTCAGAAGCCAGCTTGTTAGCAGTACAAATAATTCTGCTATGGCTTAATGCTTTAATTGCAGAACTTTATTTTTTCACACATGAGGAATAAAGAAAATGCAAAAATGGGAAACAAAATAATTCACACAACACAAATCTCAGAAAGACCTTAACATAGTCTGATCCATTTCAACTATTTTGTGTTCAGTAGCGGCCAGATCTTCCGAATAAGATAGATGACTTTTTATGGTTTAAATAAAATGAATGTATTCTTTTTATTTCTTTTTTTTTTTAATGTCATTAAAAATGTGTTCAATAATTTCCTTCTTTAAAATATACCATCTCCTTTGTTTAGAAATCAGTAACATAATAATAAATACAGCAAATACAGCATATATTTTAGTAGTCATATGGAGTTCATAGATAAATAACTGTATGGATGTGTATTAAAGCAGAATTGTAGAGATGCATAATTGTATAGATTGAATGGATGCGATAATGGCTCTGAATTCTATGGATGTACATTAAAGGAACTCTGTGTGATGGGAGTCACTTTGGGCGGGGGGCCCATGGAACCCAGAATCCCTTGGAGAGGTTGGGAAAGCCTTGTTTCAGCTCCCCATGCACCTCCTATGTCTAAGTTCTTCTGTGTCTATTAGGGGCACGGGGTGACCGAGAACACCAGTCTGATCTTTACTAATCCGACGGGGAAATTCCTCCTGCTGAGCTATTGAATTCCGACTTTTCCACCGTTAGAATACAATGATCAGTTTTTCTCAGTGGCGGCCGGTTGAATTTTTTTTTTGGGGGTAGACGGTCGGTCGGTCAATAGCACTTACCCCATCACCGGTGGCTTCCCCTACTCGGCGGCGGTGGCCTCCAGTTCTCCTGCTCTCCACGGGTATTCACGGCGGTGGCGGTTTCCTCCCTCCTCCTCAGCGGCCAATCGGGAATCTTCTCTTTTCGGCCAATCGGAAAACAGGTCTCACACGTGCTTCTGATTGGCTCGGATTGAGGATCAGTGTTTCAACAGTAAATATTCATTCGCTGTGTGGGATCGGAGCGCATTCTCTGTGACCCGAGCTCACCCTATTTTGAAGCCTATTAAAACCACTGGCTCTAATCAGGTGCTTAAAAAAAACAAACATAGCCGCTGTAATTAATGCGCCCGGTGCCCTGAAAGGGGCCAGACGCATGAATAGGGGATGACTGCAGCGACCGTGAATAGATTCATGCTAGTGGCATTAGTGGCACTGATTGTTCGGAAAAAAGTGACAGGCTGGTTGTACACAAGTCAATCAATAGATTGACTTGTGTACAACCAGCCTGCCATACATAGATCAAAATTCAGCTCGTCCAATTTAAATCCATAGAGGCTGGCATTACACTAGTAGATTATTGAAAAACATTTATACAAAAATTCTTAGTGCATTCGATGACTTGACGAATGTCATTCAAAAGTGCTTCAAAATATTGTTTGCTTTTAAAGTGTTACTAAACCCAGGACCCTGCATTCACTATATCTGGTCTCCCACAGTACACAGAACATGGAAATGCAATTATTATATTAAATATAAACTGCTAAATAACTTTTCTCATCTGCAGTTAGAGCAGTCATGTGACTTCTATCATTGTCTGGTTAAAGCTTGTAGGAGAAGCTTTTATTCTCCTATGGCTGTCCAATGAGACTGCAGGACTCCTGACCATCTGTCTGGACAGTGCTGATTGGCCCTGTACTGGTCACATGCACTCTCCCAAGAAAAAAAAACTCTCTACCAATACACACTAAACTAAGCATGTTCAGCTTGTCCCCTGGCCTCTGTCCTATCAGGAGATGAATTGGGGACTATGGAATAAAGGGAGGATCAGAGAAGACAGGATCAAACAGCCTTTTTGCACAACGCAGAGGATTTTTTAAGCACTTTCAGGACCTGGTTTAATCACCTACTGAGTATGCAGCTGCTTCCTTTTTTAATCCTTGCCTATGTTCCAGTTTAAGCTGGTGCCACGACTGCTGCCCCAGGTTAGCTTTTTCAGGGTGTCTCCTTTCTCTTGCAGAATCCTATGGAGTCACTCTTGCATTCAGAGTTGTCTCCATACAATGTGTTCATGGATCTAAACACACAACCCTGTACTCTAGGATGGCAAGCACTCATCTGTTCCTCACCCCTCCTCCCTTCTTCAACAGGCTGACTGGAGACTGCACTGTCCGCTACTGTCCCCTCTCCCCCCAGGGTTCTGTCCCCAGATCTGTCGCAGGTCTTCAGGTCCTGGCAGAGCCAGACGGCAAACTGGCACATGTGCAAAGAGAGTGGTATAGAAGTCCCAAACCTTGTTGTGTCTGTGCTGAAACCCCTTCACACGTTGGGAGCCCCAGATACCGCTCCCCCTACATGAATGAATAAGGGATACATAGTGTCCCTACCCATTCACCAATTTTTTTTAACCTAGAAATAAAGACACCTAAATGTTTGACATGTCTTTTTTTTTTTTTGGGCTGACTCGCGCACGCACACGCACGCACGCATGACCAATCCTGATGGTACTGCTCATCAGATGATAGCTCCCTGACTTGTCATAAGCTATATAAGACAAGGGGTGAGGATAGTAGTCAGTGACTAGGTCAGTGACCATATTTGCTTATCACCAGACTAAATTTTAGTAGTGCTACAAGTGTTACTTAACCCAGGACCCTGCATTCACTATATATGGTCTTCCACAGTACACAGAACATGGAAATGCAATTAGTTTAGTAAATATAAACTGATAAATACCTTTTCTCATCGGGAGTTAGAGCAGTCCTGTGACTTCTATCAGTGTCTGGTTAAAGATTGTAGGAGGCGTTTTCATTCTACTCTGACTGTCCTTTGAGGCTGCAGGACCCCTGGCCCTCTGTCTGGACAGTGCTGATTGGCCCTGTGCTGATTACATGCACTCTACCAAAATAAAAAAAAACTCTCTAGCAATAAACACCAAACTGAGCATGTGCAGCCTGTCCCCTAGCCCCTGTTCTATCAGGAGAGGGATTGGGGACAGTGGAAGAAGGGTAGGAACAGAAAAGAGGATCAAACAGCCTTTTCACACAATGCAGAGGGTTAACCCCTTAGGTTCCACAGTGAGTATAACAAGCATGCTTTACTGCATATACACACTGATTTTACTGTTGTGGGTTTAGTAACACTTTAATACTGCTTCAATATCACAGCTTGTTCTTAGTGCCACAGATATGAAATATTCTGCCAGCTAACATTGCATTGCCATCTTCTATGGATCACAGTTCTGCCAAAGGCAAAACTCATCTCAAATGTATTTCATTTCCAACTGGCAACAATGTGTTAATGTGGAAATAGAAAACAGAATTTTATAAAATGTGTTTAAGGAATTTTACTTGCACAGCTTAATAACATCAGTGTTTTAGATGGAACTGCGTAGTGTTGGTTATTTTGTTCTACATTTGGGCAAAATAGAAACTGAAATTTTAACGGCTGTCATTATTTCAAACAAGCAACAAAAATTCACAATATATAAGCAGAGTACATACTGTGCAGTCATGATTGAGTTGAGAGCGCTTTTTTTTCAACGCAGTTTTTGGTTGAATATTAATGTGTTAAATCACTAATTGTTTAACTAACGGTAGCCATCTAAAAATGCTATGTAATGCAACCAGACTAACAATTTTTGTGTCATCTTCATGTTAAAGAATAAGAAAAGCATAACTATTTCTAAAAATGTTCCCTTCCCCCTCTTCCTACCTATCCTGCTTAACCTGTATAAAATAGATGTGTGCACTTACCTATATTTTCAAAAAAGAGTTTTGGCTTTAAATACAATTCAAATTAGTGTTTTTACCTTAAAGCGGAGCTCCACCGAAAATAAAATATTAAAAGCCAGCAGCTACAGCTACAGCAGCTGCTGACTTTTAATATTAGGACACTTACCTGTTCTGGAGTCCAGCGACGTCCGCAGCAGAGGACGAGCAATCGCTCGTCACTTTGCTGCCCCCACCGCCATCCTCGGTGAGGGAACCAGGAAGTGAAGCCTTGCGGCTTCACTGCCCGGTTCCCTACGGCGCATGCGCGAGTCGCGCTGCGCCGTTCTGACTGGTCCCCGTGTGTTCTGGGAGCCGAGTGTCTCCCAGAACACAACGGGTACTCTGCGGAAAGTGACGTGCTTCCCGCAGATTTCCCGCAGAGAGAACTCCCGGAAGTGGGTGAAAATACCTGTCTTAGACAGGTATCTTCACCCCCCTCCCCCTGAAAGGTGTCAATTGTGACACCGGAGGGGGGGAGGGTTCAGATGAGGGGAAGTTCCACTTTAGGGTGGAGCTCCGCTTTAAGACCCCTTTCACACCGGAGGTGTTTTTTTAGGTGCTTTAGCGCTAAAAATAGTGCCTGTAAAGCGCCTGAGAAATGCCTCATCTGCAGTCCCAGTGTGAAAGCCCGCGTTCTTTTACACTGGAGCGCTGCGCTGGCAGGACGTTAAAAAAAGTCCTGCAAGCAGCATCTTCAGTGCGCTTTAGGAGCGGTATATACACCGCTCCTAAAGCGCCCCTGCCCATTGAAATCAAGCGCCTGCAAAATTTTTAACCCTTTATTTGGCCGCTAGCGGGGGGGGGGAAGCGGTGTGCTAGTGACGGTAAAGCGCCGCTAAAACTAGCAGAGCTAATGCTGCCAAGATGTCAGTGTGAAAGGGCTCTAATACATTCACAGCATTTAGGTAAAAATCGTCCCTGTACATGTGGCACCCCATCCCATTTCCAAAAACTTCCCTGCTGTTGTTGTCAGCCTGGGATCAATCTGTAGCATTCCCCAAACTTCCTTCTTCTGTATGACACTGAGGGAAGCTGAGCGATAGGCTCCAACTAGAGAACTTTCACACTGATCTGCTGGGAAAAAAAGATTTTGCCTTGATTTTATCGCGCTTGCAGTGCGGTTTTTTAAAGGATATGTGGCTAAAAAACATGCATTACTGGTGCGTTTTTTCCGCATTTTTGCTGCGTTTTTACTGCATTTTCCATTGCTTTCAATGCGAAGGTGTGTTTTTTAACTCCCTAAACATGTTCCAAGTATTGAGAACTGGGTGGAGGGAGTTGTGTGTCTATTTGTTTTTTCCTTTCCAGCTGGCTAGAAAAAAGAAGACGCTCACAAACAGGCAGTGGGGACAGCCATCTTGGGCCCCTCCAGGACAAAAGCAAATAAACTCAAGGACAGAGATATGTGACAATAGGCATGTCTGGACTTCATTGTTCGAACATTAAAAAAGAGGGTTTAATATCACTTATATTTTATTTTACAGTCCTGTTTTTTTTATTTATTCTACCGTTTCGGTTCAGAACAGGCACTGGTCAAGGGAAGATGCTTAGGAAACCATGCTCTGCCTACTGAGCAATACTTACTACCCGTGCTGTAAAAATATGTACATTTTTTTTTATTAACCTGAACTAAAGGTCAACACACGATACGAAAATCAGGAGTAAAATTTTGTCCGAAGAACAATCTTCCGATTTGCGTTAATATGGTGCTTTTCGACAGCTGATTCCAGTTTTTCGTCAGACAAAAGCTGGATGTGCAGTCTATAAAATTTCGTACATGAACTCAACGTCCGATTTTCGTTTAATTAGTACGGTTTGCGTATGAAAAAAATCGTAAGAGCAAGACTACACATGCTCAGAAACGATAGAATACATACAAAACTATTCAACACATTACATCACCTCTGAAGTTGTATTATGTCGTACAAGAATTTTCTCATGGTGAGTAACCTCTTCACTTTCAACATGAGACTAGAATGCAACAAAAAAGCGGTCTTCTGAAATCTGATTGTGTGTACGAGGCTTTAGGTTTGCCATGCATTATGCAATTACCTTGTACAATTTTCCTTTAAATTTACCAAAACCTTATAATATGAAGTCAAACCTAAACACTTTCAATTTGTATGCAATCAGGCAGGCCCTTGCACTACATAGTCGAAGGTAAATCTACAGGAATTTAAAAAAGAAAATTTTATAATGTATGGCCATCCTTAACCTTTACTTTTGAAGATTCTGATGTAGCAATCTTTGCAGTTCCCAAGGCCACTTGACTGCCAGAATCACAGATTAGAATGCAGAAGTGTGAGCGAGACTTTGTGGTGCAGAGGATCGAAAGCCGGGTACTTAGGTCAACAGATGCTGGCTTCCCTGGAGCTATGAACCAGTAATTTGCAAATCAGCCTTTACTGACTTTAAGAGGGATCTCCAAGCTCCCCTGATGGCACAGTAGTACACATATATTAGAAGTACTACAAGTACTTTAGGGCACTACAAGTGCCCAAAAAGTTATGGGCGATGGCTGATTTATCAGCAGGACCGTGTGACATGCAGAAGTAAAAATCTTACAGTGTGTAAATTTGAACAAACTGCATCAAATAATTTTGGCACCTGACATTGCAAACAATAAATTAAAATGAATGAGAACTGACAGCCAATGAACATGGTGACCTTTTATTGACTCAAATACATTTTATGTATGAACCAGGAGCTATGACACAATGTAAAACAAGAAATACATTTTCCAGTAATGCATCATCAAAAAATCATTAAACAGAATTTTGCAATGACCCCGTAACCAGACCATTTATTTCAACAACAATCTTCTCATAAGACTATATGTACATTTACCTGTAAATACCTACCTTAACCCTTTCCATACAGGGCTTTTTATACCACTTCCATACCGGGCCTATTCTGGCACTTCTCTCCTACATGTACAAATCATCATTGTTTTGCTAGAAAATTACTCAGAACCCCCAAACATTATATATGTTTTTTTTAGCAGACACCCTAGGGAATAAAATGACGGTCGTTGCAACTTTTTATCTTACACGGTATTTGCGCAATAATTTTTCAAACGCCTTTTTTGGGGGAAAAAGATGGTTTCATGAATTAAAAAATAACAAAACAGTAAAGCTAGCCCAATTTTTTTGTAAAATATGAAAGCTTATGTTACGCCGAGTAAAAAGATACCTAACATGTAACGCTTTAAAATTGCGCACACTCATGGAATGGTGCCAAACTTCGGTACTTAAAAATCTCCATAGGCGACGCTTTGAAAAATTTTACAGGTTACCAGGTTAGAGTTACAGAGGATGTCTAGTGCTAGAATTGTTGCACGGGCTCTAACGCACACGGCGATACCTCACATATGTGGTTTGAACGGCGTTTACATATGCGGGCGGGACTTACGTGTGCGTTGGCTTCTAAGCGCAAGCTATTGGGGACAGGGGCGTTTTAAAAAAATGTATTATTTTTTTTTTTTTTGTTTTTTACTTATTTATTTTTTTTTGATCACTTTTATTCCTATTACAAGGAATGTAAGCATCACTTGTAATAGGAATGTGTGTGACAGGTCCTCTTTATGGAGAGATGCGGGGTCAATAAGACCCCACATCTCTCCTCCAGGCTGGAAAGCATGAGATCGTGAAAAAAAATTCACTGATCTCATACTTACAGCCGCAATGGCGGCTTTGTTTACATCTGAGGACCCGGGCGTGACGTCATCACATCGCGCCCGGGCGTCCGACGGTCATAGAGATGACTGGTGACCATCTGGTCACCAGTCATCTCTATGCTCGTCACGTGACCCACCACCGGCGCTGGACGATTCTCTCCGGGTCCCCGATGGCACGGGAGAGCCCGGAGAAGCACCGGAAGGCGGCGGGAGTGGGGGATGTCCCCTCCCGCCGCCTATAAGAATGATCAAGCGGCGGAACCGCCGATATGATTGTTCTTATGGTGCGCAGAATCGCCGGCTGAAGACAAGGATATGTGAATGATGCCTCTAGCTGCAGGCATCATTCAGATATCCCCCCTCAAACCCAGGACGTCATATGACGTCCACCCGGAGGGAGAGAGGGTTCCTGCTGGCGTCATTTTACAATGACCCGGTATGGAAGTAGTTAAAGTGATACTAAAGGTTCATTTATTTATTTTTTTAAATAACAAACATATCATACTTACCTCCACGGTGCAGTTTGTTTTGCACAGAGTGGCCCCGAACGCCATCTTCTGGGGTCCCCGCCCGGCGGCTCTTGGGGCTCCTCCCCCCATCAGATAACTCCCTAGGAGAAGTGCTCTCCCGGGGGGTTACCTTATGGGCATGCTCCCGTGTCCAGCATTTGGTGTCCATAGCTTTCGAATGCAGAACTCGGCCCCGCCCCCCGGCGCTCGCATCATTGGATTTGATTGACAGCAGCGGGAGCCAATGGCTGCGCTGCTATCAATCTATCCAATCAAGAGCCGAGAACCCTGGGCAAAGAGACTGTGCGTCCTCGCCGTGGGACATTCCAGGGCTCAGGTAAATAAAACGGGGGGGGGGGGGGCTGGGGGGCCGGTGACTGCCAGAAGTTTTTTCACCTTAATGCATAGGATGCATTAAGGTAAAAAAACAGAAGGGTTTACAACATCCAAAAGCTCTAAAACTTCTGCTGGGTGCCGTCATCTTGGATGGGATGTCATCAGTCCCAGCAGACTCAGAGCTGCCACACAAGTGACACTGTGGGGGTTATTTACGAAAGGCAAATCCACTTTGCACTACAAGTGCACTTGAAAGTGCAGTCGCTGTAGAAATGAGGGGGACATGCAAGGAAAATAGAAAAACAGCATTTTTGCTTGCACATGATTGGATGATAAAATCAGCAGAGCTTCACCTAATTTCAGAGCTTTCCCTCAGATCTACAGTGATCTACAGCGACTGCACTTACAAGTGCACTTTCAAGTGCACTTGCAGTGCAAAGTGGATTTGCCTTTCGTAAATAACCCCCATTGTTTCCCTTCACTCACTCCATGTTCCTCTCATGGCAGGTTTTATCTTTAAAGGATAGCTGTACTTTTAAAACACAAGTAAACTTTTTGGAAAGAACAAGTTCATAAGTGTATATTTAATATACACTCACTGAGCATATTATTGGAAAAAACTGTAAACCTGCTTATATATGCAATTACCAGAGCAGCCAACAATGTAGTTGTTTGAAAAATGCAGGTGTAGCGACCTCACCTCTCACTCCCTCCTTCTCTGTCAATGTCAATGGCTCTCGTCTAGGGGACCAGGGAGGAGAGTGTGACGCACCACCAGCTCGTACCCTCCAGTGTGTAGAGGTGTGAGCTATATCCAATTACCTTCGGGTCTGTGCCCCTGTCCAGAGCCAAAGCTCCCCTTGAGGATGATCCTTAACTCCCAGAAAGCCAGGTTCCACACCATTGAAAGTCCAAAACTTATTTTTTTTTTTAGAGCAATAAATAGTCCTTTTAGAGCAGACTGGTTAGACAACGAATAGACAAGGTGGTGAGGAAGGTCCAGGCACAAACATGAACTGGTTACTCTCCTGTTCCGGTATGCGCAAACAGCCTTGGCGCACGGTCGCTGCCACCGACCGGGTGAAATAGGATTTAGGCCTCTACCACCGACCTGGGTTTCAGTTGGGTCGCTGCCATCGACCATGAGAACATGAACTACCTTCTTGAGATGCGGCCTCTGTCAGGGGAGTCATCCATCTGGACGGTCACCAGAGGCCTTCACCGTCATCAGCCAATGCTGCGCTGGATCTCTGGTCCCCCTCGCCCTAGATTCAGGTGTTCAAAACTGGAGGACACCCTAGGAATCCTCCATTCCTTGTGGGACCCAGTCGAAGGTACTGGGCCCCAGGCCTCCAGAGAGTACCTCACTCCAGACTAAAGGTGTCTGGGGTGGAATCGCAGCTCCGTCCCCGGGCCGAGGGCCCCCGGAGACCACCAGCACTCGCACCCAGGCTGGGCGTGGACCCCGAGCGAAAGATGTCTGCCCCTTTTATCCCCTCTCCCAGCATGCACAGCAGGATCCCCGCCCTGCTGTACTACTGCTGCGAGAGGACAAAAAGGGTACAGACTTACAATGGTGGTTCAACCCCGGCCTATGGCGACAGCGCCACCTACAGGCCGCAGGGAACTGGACACCCTTGCATCCTCCACTGGCATAAATTGGTCCATGAACCCTAACAATTGCTGCATCTGAGCCATTTATCACTCAGATGCCTCCCCTAAATGTAACCACCCGCTACACAGGTATATGTCAGGCATGGCAATTAAGGGGTAAAGAAAACTTTCTTGATCCCACATCTGCGTATGCACAGTTCAGCCCCCTTAACTTCTATTGGGCTGGTACACAGATCATCTCATATCCATCTACAGCAGTGGTTGTCAACCTATGAGGTAAAGGGGGGCTCAATTGTGGCCTCTGACATCACCAAAGGGCCATACACAATATTCAGTAGATGGAATGCTTGAGAGAGCTGTCAGAAACTGCAGACCTAACAGAAGAAATGAGGGTAAGAGAAAGCAGACAGGCTACATTCTTGGCTGGGAATATTTCTTCAGAAGTCAATATAAAACTGTGAACATAATACCTGCAGCTAGTGGAGATTAATGTGTTTACCCTAATCAATGTTCCCACTAAAAAACTGTTGAGGTCTGAGGGTCACACATCATATACCAAAGGGCCGCACGTGGCCCTCGGGCCACAGGATGGGCACCGGGGGTCTAAAGCCAAATAGAAACCTATACTGCCCAACTCTGCAGCCACAGATATCAGATCAAGAAGCCAGCAGAAGGATGTAAACAATGCCATGGATCTCGGAGTGATATCTAGGTACTGTAGGTATAGGGATTGGGGAAGGGGGGATAGACCTGCTTTAGGGGGGCAGGGACAAAAGGCTAAAGAAAATTTGTGGGAGAGTTTCCTCACCCTTTAACTTTCACATCAAAACCAAAAAATAATATGATCTTAGTGACTTTGGCTGTGACATTATTGTTTGGGCGGGCTGATTTGAGTATTTCTGTAACTGCTGATCTACTGGGATCTTTACACATAACAGTCTCTAGAGTTTACTGAAAATGTGAGCAGCAGCAGAGGGAAATGCCTTGTTAATAAGAGAAGCCAGAGAAGAATGGTTGAACTGGTTGGAGGTGATGGAAACACTACGGTAACTCCACCACAACTGTGGTGAGCAGGAAAACATCTCAGAATAATAGGCGTGCACACAGGGTGTGCCAGGTGTGCCTGGGCACACCCTAATCAACCTGTTAGACCCCTGATATTTCACTTAAGCCCCCTAACGGGGCTCCTAAAAAAATCAAGTTGTCAAAACATAAAATCATAACATAAAAAAAATAAAAACTACTGACACTGTCCACTGCCCTACTGACACCATTCTCTGCCGTACTGACACCGTCCATTGCTCTGCTGACACCATCAGTATATACTATATACACATGCACACACACGCAAATGTGTTTAAACTTTGGGGTGCACACCCTAATGCAACAGGCTGTGCACACCTATGCTCAGAATGTACAACTTGTCAGATCCTGAGGTAGATGGGCTACAACAGCAGAAGACCATGAAGGGTTCCATTGCTGTCAGCCAAGAAAACAAAGCTGAGGCTGCAGTGGGCACAGGCTCAGTACAACTGGGCAACTGAAGATGGTAAAAATGTAACCTGGCCTAATCAATGTTTTTTTTTGATGAGGCACACAGATGGTAGGCCAACCACTACATCAGAATACAATAAAGCACCTTTGGGATATGGTAGAATGGAAAAAAGGAGGCTGCTTTCCTATTACTTAAATTGGCAACAGCTGTTTGCCTCAGCATCAGTGTATTTTAGATTGCCCCTTTAAGTATACCTTCTAATGCTTAAGGCGGTGTAGTGTCATATTTTGCTCCCTATCACAGAATGCTGCGGAAGTGACGTTGCGGACAGAAATTTCGCACTGCGCATGCGCGAAGCGTTCCAAACACTTGCGCCGTGCGTTCCAAAGGATTTTCGGCAATACAGTTCAGCGAAACCATCAGATAATGTCACGGAAGTGACATTACAGACAACACAAACACTGGGCTATGCGTTCCAACACTAATACTTCCCTTGTTACCTAGTATCATTTTTTAACAAACATGCTGAGCTACCTGTGGGGTTAGGTTCTGCATTGCTGGGACTTGTAGTGCCTATCCTGAGCTACGTGTGGTGTTAGGTTCTGCATTGCTGGGACTTGTAGCTCAGGATAGGCACTACAAGTCCCAGCAATGCAGAACCTAACACCACAGGTAGCTCAGCATGGTTGTTAAAAAATGATACTAGGTAACAAGGGAAGTATTAGTGTTGGAACGCATAGCTCAGTGTTTGTGTTGTCTGTAATGTCACTTCCGTGACATTATCTGATGGTTTCGCTGAACTGTATTGCCGAAAATCCTTTGGAACGCACGGCGCAAGTGTTTGGAACGCTTCGCGCATGCGCAGTGCAAAATTTCTGCCCGCAACGTCACTTCCGCAGCATTCTGTGATAGGGAGCAAAATATGACACTACAGCGGCAACAATTTCTGCCTTAGTTGTACTATTTAAATTTTATTGCCCTATTAAAGGGGAGTTCCAGTCCCCCAAACATTTTTTTTTTTTAAAAGACTGCTCTGTAATTGTCAAAACATGTAAATTAACATTTCTAACATGTAATATTTATTGCGCTTTTACTTTCTTGAAATCGTTTTTTTACTCACAGATCTCAGAAGCAAGCAGGTTCCATTTTGGCTGTGGGCATCTGAAGCCCTCCTGTGTAAATTTCCTGGACTTCTGTACATGTGCAGTAATGCCTCAGCGAGACAGTCCTTTTTACTGACCTGTTGCCATAGCAATGTCGGCGTCGGCCTGTTGTAGCGGGTGCTGTCAAGTGCCCTCCGCTGCCCCCCCATCCATCCATCCCCCCCATCAGTGAAATGGTGACAGGGCGGGCTGCAGCTCAGCACAACTTGGGCACAACTCGGGCAGCGGTGTGACAGGGAGGAGGCGAGCTTTCAGAATGTTTCCCCCGCTCGCCCCCCTCCTCCCTTTCTCCTGTCAGAGCGCGGCTCTCTCATTCATTCGCGTCATTTGCAAATAACGTGAGATTTCGGGAATTAGGTGATTCGCAGGGACTCCTGGGATACATGACGCCGCCATCCCAGGAACCCTTGCAAATCGCCTAATGACGTAATCGCCTAGGCGATTAGGGGCGGAGGACAAGAAGAAATAAGATAAAAAAGGTATTTCTAGGCAGAAAAAAAAAATGTAAATGCCAATGTGAAAAGGATTAGCTAAGGAGGTGGAATACAGAGAAAGTTTAGAAAATGGGTGGAACTCCGCTTTAAGAAAAGTTCTAGTTTCTTCCAGGAACTTACAGAATCTTGTAATTCCCTATAAAAGGGGTTTTCTCTCAGCAGTCTTCATGCAGAGTGGTCGGCAGCAACACTGCAAGCTTCCCTCCCTCCCACCCTTCGTCGCTGGCACTTTAAGTGGATTGTCACCTTGTTTTAAGGGGGACTGTCTTTTAATAATTTTGATTAATTTATGCTTACGTCATGAGGACTGAGCAGATTTATTGCTTCAAATGCATATCTTGAAAGATATTATAAATACATTTTGTTAATTATTTAAACCAATAAAGTACCGCGGCCATGGTTACTCCATTTCTTTTGGTGTTTTTGTTTTTTTATTGGAATATTGCAGCCTGCAATCCCATGGGAGATCCACAGCATAAATTTTGCAGCTGACAAATCTACAGAAAGTTCTTGATGAAGTTAGGTTTACATGGACCAGAATGTAGCCATGTTTGTGGAATGTTTAATCAATGCCTGCAAAGAACATAGTGCCTCCAATAAATTGCTCGGTGAGTGTAGGTTGTATTGATTATGTCAATGTACCAGTGTAAAAATTGATTTCTCTTCAAGCAGATAAGAAGTATGTCCATCCTATTACTCATTTATTGTAGGCCGAACAACAGTTCTCTTAGAGCCGGTTCACACAGGGGCAACACGACTCTTTGGAGGCGACCTGCAAGCGACCTGGAAGCGACCTGAGCCTGCACCACAGCGCGACATGGGGCGACTTACAAGTCGCCTCCAGGACAGGAGACATTCTAGTGGCCAATCAACCTTGAATCAGCTCTGTGGGAGGGAGGGGTTTGCCCTAAAAACTATTTTCACTTCCTGAAAAGTCGCTGCAGTAAAGACAGTGATCCGACTTCTGAGGCAACTTCCATTGAAATCAATGGGTACAAGTCGCCTAGAAGTCGGATTGAAGTCATACAGGAACCTTTTTTGAAGTCGGAGCGACTGCAGTCGTGTACATTAAGACGGCTCCATTCACTTCAATTAGTTTTAAAAATAGTGCGACTTGGGGCGACTTCAAGTCGCCTCCCGAGTCGCCCCTGTGTGAACCAGCTCTTAAAAAAGACACTTCACAGAGGATAGATCATGCACTAATCTCTACCTTCCAGCTGCAACTGGTAAACATAGAATATTCACATGCAAAATTTCATATTTATAATAAATGAATATATTTAAAAAAAAAACAAGTAGAGTCCCTTTCAGGTCATTAGAACAGGGGTGTCAAACTCAATTTTATTGTGGGCAGCATCAGCATTATGATTGCCCTCAAAAAGGCCGGTTGGATCTGTAACAGTATATGTCCAGCGCATCCCCTCCCCTTTACATCAGATGTCAAGAGCCACCCCACCATCAGAAGTTGAGTCCCCTACTCTCCCTTACCTCACAGTACACCCCCTTACCTTATGCTGCTGCTGGGCAGAAGCTTGATGCATTGCTTGAAAGCAGAAAGTAAGGTCCTGGAGTAGGACCAGAGGAGGGCTGGAGCACTCCTGCAGCTGCAGGAGAGGTGCGAGGGCCACATGAAATGGCCTGGAGAGCCGGATTCGGCCCACGGGCCTTGTGTTTGACACCTGTGCATTAGAATATACTCCAAACATAGGGCTTCTGCTTCTTTTTTTAATATCTAACACAGCTATGTTTTTACAATACTTTTCTTACTGGACTATCTGCTAACCACCATGTCAACTAGCCATGACTTCTAAGTATAGGTATGGAGAGTATGGGACTTTTAAGGTGCAACAACTACACAATGTTCTATTTAAAATATGATTTTATTACAAAGACATTTTCATAGAAAGATATATTTTCTCATATGTACATTAAATACATGAGCCATCGAATAAACATATTTAAAATTTCCAACATGCATATAGACAGATTAACTCAACATGTTTCGCCAGTTTTTGGCTTCTTCAGGAGTTGTGTCATGCAATTGCTGAGAATAAAAAAAAAGGAAAATAAATACAACATAATTTGTTCAATCTATTATCAAAGTTAAAGACACAAAAAACACAAAAAATATAGTTGTATTTAGAGATGACTGAAAACCAAATCCACCCAGAAGGATATTTCCAATCTCAGTTCAGTTTTACCCCATATTATATATATATGCTTTACCTGTAAATTTGTTGGTATGATCATAAAGAAAGGGTAAAAAACGGATAACCAGTAGGTTGAGCCACGTAGGGAGACCTCAAAAGGAAAGATTATTGGTGTATCATAGAAGGGAGAATATACTGGCACGAGTAGCCACCCGAAGCACACCAACAGAAGAACAGAGGATCATCTGGGGGAAACTATGAAAAGGAGTATTGGTCAGAACTTATAATATCTTTTATGTTGACTTACTTCGTCTTATATCTTATATTTCCCATCCATATTTACCTTTCTATATATCAAACTGATTTCAAAACACGCAACCGAAGAGATGGATGAGGGGGAGAAAAAGGAGTGGTAGAGAAGAAAAAAGGGAAATTATCCCAATCTCTCCAAATCACCCCTTGTTGCCCCACTTCTATCCGCTCTATGGAGACACAAAAAAAGAGAGAAGAAAAAATTATTAATTATAAGGATGTTAAATAACCTTATTTTATTATGTTTTATTTTTTATTTTTTATTTCTATATATAGTCAAAAATTGCCATATATTTATGACTATTGATTACCTATTGTTTTCCCACATCTGGGTTAGATCCACCTTAAGATATTTTTACCGGTATAAGCAACCAGTTCCTAAGAAAATTAAAAAATATATATGTATGTATAAAGATTGCTACTTTGAATTAACAGCCTATTAGACCAAAAAGATAGGATAAGAACAATGATTCAGTATCAAGTCATTAATTACCTTAGCCTAGTAACGCAAGACGTCTTTTCCCCAGGGTGTTGGTCATGTTACTGAATTAAACCAGACTGTGCTCTGGACTATATATCTCCCCTCCTCCTTCCCATTGGACGCCTATTTCGCGCCAAATAAATGGGAGGAGCGGGCGCGTCATTTCCTGCATCCACCCCCTTTGCTATGCTGACCCGGATGTGACGATCGTGCTGGAGAATGCCGCACCGATGTTTGCAGGCCACTGCAAACCAGTCTAGTGGACGAGCCCCCGACAGGCAGGAAGCGCCGCAAACCTGATACAGGAAGCGGAAGTGGCCTAAAGTATAGAAAAAAGGCCAACTTCCCTTTAACTACAGCACTGTCGACACATGTTGATGTTAAGTATGGGGCCAGGATATCATCGCGGGTTTTGTCAGATGGCGCTCCCCTTGTTCCCAGTTTGAGGACAAAGGAAAGCGCCCTGGGCGCCCATATGATCACCTAATCTGCCCCCTTCTATGGAGGTGAATATTTTTGGCTCAATTGTGTTCTGTTTTATATAAACATATATCCAATATATTTTACTGAGATTGAAACATTTCCCTCTGAATAGATAGGGATATATATTCAGCCATCTACATTTTACACTATAGGCAACAAAAATCATTAAACACAATATAATAGATAAACAACATTCGAGTTGTTTATCTATTATATTGTGTTTAATGATTTTTGTTGCCTATAGTGTAAAATGTAGATGGCTGAATATATATCCCTATCTATTCAGAGGGAAATGTTTCAATCTCAGTAAAATATATTTGATATATGTTTATATAAAACGGAACACAATTGAGCCAAAAATATTCACCTCCATAGAAGGGGGCAGATTAGGTGATCATATGGGCGCCCAGGGCGCTTTCCTTTGTCCTCAAACTGGGAACAAGGGGAGCGCCATCTGACAAAACCCGCGATGATATCCTGGCCCCATACTTAACATCAACATGTGTCGACAGTGCTGTAGTTAAAGGGAAGTTGGCCTTTTTTCTATACTTTAGGCCACTTCCGCTTCCTGTATCAGGTTTGCGGCGCTTCCTGCCTGTTGGGGGCTCGTCCACTAGACTGGTTTGCAGTGGCCTGCAAACATCGGTGCGGCATTCTCCAGCACGATCGTCACATCCGGGTCAGCATAGCAAAGGGGGTGGATGCAGGAAATGACGCGCCCGCTCCTCCCATTGATTTGGCGCGAAATAGGCGTCCAATGGGAAGGAGGAGGGGAGATATATAGTCCAGAGCACAGTCTGGTTTAATTCAGTAACATGACCAACACCCTGGGGAAAAGACGTCTTGCGTTACTAGGCTAAGGTAATTAATGACTTGATACTGAATCATTGTTCTTATCCTATCTTTTTGGTCTAATAGGCTGTTAATTCAAAGTAGCAATCTTTATACATACATATATATTTTTTAATTTTCTTAGGAACTGGTTGCTTATACCGGTAAAAATATCTTAAGGTGGATCTAACCCAGATGTGGGAAAACAATAGGTAATCAATAGTCATAAATATATGGCAATTTTTGACTATATATAGAAATAAAAAATAAAAAATAAAACATAATAAAATAAGGTTATTTAACATCCTTATAATTAATAATTTTTTCTTCTCTCTTTTTTTGTGTCTCCATAGAGCGGATAGAAGTGGGGCAACAAGGGGTGATTTGGAGAGATTGGGATAATTTCCCTTTTTTCTTCTCTACCACTCCTTTTTCTCCCCCTCATCCATCTCTTCGGTTGCGTGTTTTGAAATCAGTTTGATATATAGAAAGGTAAATATGGATGGGAAATATAAGATATAAGACGAAGTAAGTCAACATAAAAGATATTATAAGTTCTGACCAATACTCCTTTTCATAGTTTCCCCCAGATGATCCTCTGTTCTTCTGTTGGTGTGCTTCGGGTGGCTACTCGTGCCAGTATATTCTCCCTTCTATGATACACCAATAATCTTTCCTTTTGAGGTCTCCCTACGTGGCTCAACCTACTGGTTATCCGTTTTTTACCCTTTCTTTATGATCATACCAACAAATTTACAGGTAAAGCATATATATATAATATGGGGTAAAACTGAACTGAGATTGGAAATATCCTTCTGGGTGGATTTGGTTTTCAGTCATCTCTAAATACAACTATATTTTTTGTGTTTTTTGTGTCTTTAACTTTGATAATAGATTGAACAAATTATGTTGTATTTATTTTCCTTTTTTTTTATTCTCAGCAATTGCATGACACAACTCCTGAAGAAGCCAAAAACTGGCGAAACATGTTGAGTTAATCTGTCTATATGCATGTTGGAAATTTTAAATATGTTTATTCGATGGCTCATGTATTTAATGTACATATGAGAAAATATATCTTTCTATGAAAATGTCTTTGTAATAAAATCATATTTTAAATAGAACATTGTGTAGTTGTTGCACCTTAAAAGTCCCATACTCTCCATACCTATACTTAGTTTACAAATTAAGGGATGTGGTGCCTATGAGATACAGGTGATAGGTATTATCTTCAAATTAGCCATGACTTCTGTACAGGCATTCCTAAAATGAGTCAGTGTCAGCTCACCTCTTCCTTGGTTTTCTTGGATAGCACCCTCAGCCAGTCCCCAATCATACTAAGAACAGCAGCAAAATAGGCGAGACCCACCAAAATCCAAAACCACACCACTGGCTTATAGAAGTCGAGATACTCAATATCTGAGCCACCTAGAATATAAAATATTGAGATTACAGACCACAAGTCAAATAATTTCTTTACAATTTCGATAATAGACCTTTAAATTGTTACTAAACCCAGGACCCTGTGTACTATATCTGGTATCCCACAGTACACAGAACATGGAAATGTAATTATTTTAGTAAATATAAACTGCTGAATACCTTTAATCTTCTATCAGTGTCCAGCCAAGCACTGGTTAAAGCTTGTAGGAGTTTTATGACTGTCCTATCAAACTGCAAGACCCCTGACCCTCTGTCTGGACAGTGCTAATCATATGCACTCTCCTAGGGAAAAAAAACTCTCTAGCAACACACACCAACTGAGCATATGCAGTCTGACTCCATAGACTCTGTTATCAGGAAATCATCAGGGGACAGTGGAAGTAGGGGAGGAGCCAGGATCAAACAGCCTTTTTACACAATGCAGAGAATTAACCCCCTACACACAGTGAGAATAACAAGCATGCTTTACTGTATATACAGACTAATTTTACTGTTGTGGGTTTAGTAACACTTTAATGTAAAATTCTAAATATCATAAAATAGTTTTTTAATTCAGGTAGTATAATTAGCGGAAGTCTGTTTTTGTTATCACGCACAAGTTGAAAGTTGCAATAAGACTTTAAGTTGTAGTGCCGTCCTTCTGTCTAAGATGCAGAGTAGAAAGTCGAGTGGTTTAGTTGGGCTTACAAGAAGGAGATAGTGCAGAGCTTTTAAAGTCAAATGCTAGGATTATAAATTCCTAGTAGTAAGACTACTACCAATAATTCTATATGGGAATCTCAGCTTCTATCACTGTTTTCAAGCAACACAAAGGAATTTATTTACGACAAATAGACTGATCATGTTCCAAGGGAAATTGCACTTTGCAAGAAAATTTTCTCGAGAGCGGAGGGGATGTGCTAAATTTCCACTTTGCATAGAATACCTAATCACATGCAAGGAAAAAATAAATAAAAAATGTTACTTGCACGTGGTTGGAGGATTGAGCTTCCCCTCATTCACCAAGATCTGGGGTAAATTCCCCTACAAAGTTAACTTCTATTGCTAAGTGAGCAGTCTATTTGCTTTTAGTAATCAACCCCAGTGTGCCTAACTGCAATACTATAATGGATTTGCAGAAAACAGTCATATACTGTATTATTATTATTATTATACAGGATTTATATAGCGCCAACAGTTTGCGCAGTGCTTTACATCAGGGAAGACAGTACAGTCACAATAAAATTCAATACAGGAGGGATCAGAGGGCCCTGCTCGTTAGAGCTTACAGTCTAGAAGGGAGGGTCACATGGAACAAAGGGTAGTAGCTGTGGGGGATGATCAGATGGACAAAAATGAAAATACAGTTGTTAGGTGTGGGTAGGATAGGCTTCTCTGAAGAGGAGGGTTTTCAGGGTTCCTCTAAAAGCTAATAGAGAAGGAGATAGACGGACAGGTTGGGGTAAGGAGTTCCATAGGCTTGGAGAGGCTCTGGAAAAGTCCTGGAGACGAGCATGGGAGCAGGTGATGAGAGAGCTAGAGAGCAGGAGGTCTTGAGAAGAACGAAGAGAACGATTAGGTTGGTATTTAGAGACTAGGTCAGTGATGTAGCTGGGGGCAGAGTTGTGGATAGCTTTGTAGGTAGTTGTTAGTATTTTGAATTTAATTTGTTGGGTGAGCGGAAGCCAGTGGAGAGATTGACAGAGAGGAGTAGCAGAGACAGAGCGGTTGGTAAGGTGGATGAGTCTGGCAGCAGCAATTATGATGGACTGAAGGGGGGATAGAGTATGCAGAGGTAAGCCAATGAGGAGGGGGTTGCAGTAATCGAGGCGAGAGATGACCAGGGAGTGAATTAGGAGCTTTGTAGTGTCATTGGTTAGAAAGGGGCGTATTTTGGAGATGTTGTGGAGGTTGAGGCGGCAAAATTTGGACAGTGATTGGACATGAGGCTTAAAGGAGAGTTCAGAGTCCAGGACTACTCCTAGGACCTTGGCATGTGGGGATGGCCTGATAGTTGTGCCATCGATTTTGACAGAGAGATCAGGGGAAGAGGCACATGGGGGAGGAAAAATGATAAGTTCAGTTTTGAATAGATTAAGTTTGAGAAAGTGGTGTGACATCCAAACTGATATATCTGATAGCAAATTAGTGATACGTGAGGAGAATGAAGGAGCGAGTTGAGGGGCAGAGAAATAGATTTGAGTGTCGTCAGCATAGAGGTGGTATTGGAAGCCATGGGAGGCTATCAGCTGACCCAGGGAGGAGGTGTAGATTGAAAATAGGAGAGGTCCAAGAACAGAACCTTGGGGGATCCCAACAGAGAATGGAAGAGGAGAGGAGGAAGTAGAGTTGTAAGTAACGCTAAAGGTAAGGTTGATTAAGTAGGTAGAGAACCAGCTAAGAGTACAGTCACGGAGATCAAAGGTGTGGAGTTTTTTGAGGAGGAGGGGGTGGTCAACCGTATCGAAGGCAGCAGAGAGGTCCAGGAGTAGTGTCCCTTAGTTTTGGCCGTTAGTATATCGTTTGTTAGTTTTAGGAGAGCAGTTTCTGTGGAATGTTGAGGACGAAATCCAGACTAAAGGGGATCAAGAAGGTTATTATCAGCAAGGTGGACGCTCAGTCGGTTGTAGACTAGACGTTCAAGGAGTTTGGATAAAAAGGGGAGCAAGGAGATGGGGCATAGGTTGTGAAGATTGGATGGGTCCAGCGAGGGCTTTTTAAGTATGGGGCTGACTAGGGCATGTTTCACAGAGTTAGGGAAGATGCCAGAAGAGAGGGAGAGATTGAAGATGTGGGTTAGAGAGTGTAGAATAGAGCCAGAGGGTGAATTTGCGAGGGAACAGGATCCAGAGCGCAGGTGGTAAGATGAACATTAGCAAGTAATTTAGCAACCTCGTCTATAGTGGTGGGGTTGAAAGAGGGAAGTAATGATTGTATCTGTGGGCATGAGGTGTAAAGCGTGAAGGGTATCTGAACAGTAAAGATCTCCTCGCGAATTGTATCAATCTTCTGTTTGAAGTGATTGGCGATCTCCTGGGCGGTGAGTGAGTTAGTGGGTGGAGGCAGTGGAGGACGAAGGAGAGAGTTGAAGGTAGAGAAGAGTTGACGGGGACGGGATGATACGTTTTTAATGAGGGTGATGAAATAGGTCTGCTTGGCAGTGAGGAGGCAGGAATTGTATTTTTGGAGGGCAGATTTATACTGGACAAAATCTTTCTGGGACTTAGTCTTACGCCACTGGTGCTCGAGAGCACGGCTGTGTTTTTTCAGACTTCTAGTATCATCTGTTTGCCAGGGTTGAAGGGGACGGGGCCTTATTCTGCGTGTAGTGAGGGGGGCCAGTCTGTCCAGTGATGCTAGAAGTGAAGTGTTGTAGACAGAAGTGGCTAGGTGGGTGCAGAACAGGGGTGCGATTTTGTCAGAGGTGGTCAGTCGCAGAGTAGAGAAGAGAAGGGTTGATATGGTGAATGTTTCTACGAGTACCCGTTAGGCATTTGGAGGGAGAGGAGGCGGAGGAGAGGGAGAGAGTGAAATTAATAAGGTGGTGATCAGAGAGGGGGTAAGGATAGTTGGAGAGGTTGCATGGAGTGCATAGGTGGGAAAAGACAAGGTCAAGGGTATTGCATTTGGCGTGAGTAGGATCATGTATCCATTGCTTCAGGTCAAATGAGGAGGTTAGGCTGAGAAGCTTGGAAGTCGCAGGAGTATTAGTAGGGATGTTGAAGTCGCCAAGAATGATTGTGGGGATTTCAGAAGAGAGAAAGTAGGGTAGCCAGGCAGAGACGTCATCAAGAAAGGATGATACTGGACCGGGGGGCCGGTAGATCACAGCTATCCTTAGAGAAACTGGGGAGAAGAGACGAATGCAATGTGCCTCAAATGAGGAGAGTGACAGAGAGGGAGGTGAGTAAAGTACCTGAAAGGTGCTATGTGGGGCTAAAAGGATTCCAACACCCCCTCTTTTGCATCTACTGGGTCTGGGGGAGTGAGTCCAGAGAAGACCACCGTGGGATAGAGCAGCAGAAGACGCAGTGTCGGATTCGTGAAGCCAGGTTTCGGTAACCGCGAGTAGATTAAATGAGTTAGCGATAAAGAGATCGTGGAGGGCGGTGAGTTTGTTACAGACAGAGCGAGCATTCCAAAGGGCACAAGAGAAAGGGAGTCTGGTCTTGGGAAGAAGAGAAATGGGAACTAGATTGTGTGCATTGTGGTTGCAGCCAGAGGGTGTAGGGTAATGGGTGTGTTGAGCACAGTTAGATGAAGGAAGCCCAGGGTTTGGGGATACATCACCAGAGGATAGGAGAAGCAGAAGGGTGAGGGAGGTAATGTGGGAATGTGATTTATGTGGGGGGACATGCCTCAGTGGTTTGGAATATTGGGGGTGTGAATATACAATTAGCCAGAGTTGGTGAGTGCAGTAATAGGGAGAGGACAGAAGTGAGGGTGATATATATAAGGTGTGGGGTGGAGAAGAGGGGTGTAGGAAAGACAGTTTAAGGATAGAAGACACAGCTGTCAGAAGGAGTGGTAGACAGTGCATTTTAGAAGGGGGAGGAAGAGCTGAAAGTGTGAGAAAGTATACCTGTTTTGTTTATTTCAAAGGTGTTTTGTGTTCCCTCGCTTTGTGCATGTGCTGAAGTGCAGAGTCAGAAGTGCTTCCACTTATAGAAATAGCCCCACTTTGAGAAAGAGCCCCCTGCAAATGCTTCCCCCAAAAGGATGCTTATATTTATACTGATGGGGATAGGGGGTGGGTGCATTTCAATTATCTAATCAGGAGGTAATAAAGGTTTGCTGGTCAACAGGGCAAAATTCTTACTTCAGAAACAGATCAGAAATAGGTCACTAAAAGTTAATGGACCATAATTTTGGGTAAGACAAGGGAGATAATAAAGTATCTTAACATGTGGGACACAGGGCTATAAACAGATAAAATTATGTGACACTTCAGTTGGACTATAAATAATTTGCATTCATTGCAGAGTATAGATTACTTTAAAAATGTCATGAGACTGATTTCACCCCTTATACACAATCTCAAACGTACCTGCCACATAGTCTCCAAATCCAATCGTTGTTAAAGTGATGACCACAAAATAGAAGGCATCGAGGGTATGCCAGTTCTCGATATGTTGAAAAATTAGCGCTGGAATGGCGACGAAAAGTATACATCCAAATAAAATGAAGATGACAGTGGAGATGATACGAATTTTTGTCTGACTTACATTCCATTTCTGTAAAAAAAAGTATGAAATAAATATGAGATTAGATAAAACACTGTTTTGGCCATGATGTACAGTATTATTGTTAAAATGTTACTAAACCCACAACAGTAAAATCTGTCTGTATATGCAGCATAGCATGCTTGTTATACTCACTGTGGAACTTAAGGGGTTAATCCTCTGCATTGTGTAAAAAGTGTGTTTTATCCTGTATGCACAGATCCTTCCCTTCTGCACTGCCTATCTGGGGAAAGCCAGCTAACAAAGGCAGGGTAGCCGACCTGCACATGCTCAGTTGTGTCTTTTATGCTGGAGAGTATAATTACTTATTCTCAGAGCTAGCCAGGTCACATGATATTGGCATCACACATGTGGGAGTGTATACAGGCTGAAGTTGAAATCTCCTCCTACCTGAACTCTCCGCACTGCAGAAACTGTGCAGTTTATCACAGACCGTGGTATACAGATCAGCCAAAAAGGTATATAGTGGCAATATTTTAATGTAAAAAGACAATTTATAAGCTGTGGGCACTGTGGGGGGCAGATGAACTATTTTCATATTACTGGGTTTAGTAGCACTTTAACCCAGGTTTTTCAGGCAAGTGGCTTAAATCTCTTAAATCACACTCCCACTTATCTAGGTAAGCCAATAATACAATCCTTTCTCCAGCACAGAAGGGGTGCCAGCCCAGTTAATCGCTGCACATGAACAAAGACAAATTTGGATGGCTGCACTCCCTTTACCTTCGAAGCAACTCTTTATTGAATGAAAAAATGTCCATAAAAGCAGCAAACATGTACAAAATTATACATCAGGGAGAGAGGTGACGCGTTTCACATTAGCTGTACTTCTTCCAAACAACTAGTGTGAAATGCATATCCTCTATCTCTCCCCCGTGTGTACTTTTGTACATGTTTGCTGATTTTATGGACAGTTTGTGATTCAATAAAGAGTTGCTTTGAAGATAAAGGGAGTGCAACCATTTGGATTCGTTTATATGGCTTAAAGCCCAGCTCCATGATTAAAAAAAAAATCCACTCCCCCACACTGCATAGTTATGTCTAGGCAGTGGCGGCTGGTGTTAAATATTTCAGGGGGGCGGCAAACTAACGGAAGCCCCCTCCAAGACGGACGATCACCGCAAGCAAAACCCCAAACCCCCCCCTGCGGTAGATGATCACCGTGAACACACCCCCTGCGGGAGATGAACGGCGTACGGGGAAGGCAATCGCCGCAAGCACCGGACGCCCCCAGGCGGCAGCAGAGACTAACCTTAGAAGGCAGGGGGAATGAAGAATTCTCCGTTCTCCTCCGGGCTAAACAGGAACTGTCCTGAGACACGATTAGCCAGTGTGTCCTAAGACACGATTTGGAGTCCTAAGATTCCCTGGCCAATCAGGTCTCAGGAGCTGCTTCCTGATGGGCCGGGAGGAGAATCAGAAAGACAATAGCAAATATTCATTCGCTATTGTCACACAAGTGGGTGTGCTCAGGGCGCAGTGCTCTGTGCCCCGGGCCCACCCTTTTTTGAAGCCTATTAGAGCCTCTGGCATGCAGATTAGGGGGCCTGATGCATGGATAGGGGGGCCTGCATTATGGGCAGCCAGTTTGTGTCTAGGGGATTGCAGATGGGGCTGTTCAACTTATCTGTTTCCCCGCTCCAGCCATCTCCAGCCCTCTCCTCTTCTACCCAAAGCTCCAGTCTGTGGGAGGAGCCTTAGCATCATCACATACAAAACTGGGACGATAAACCTGCAGAGTGCAGAGGCTCGGCTAAACTAAGGTATTAACCATAAAAACGAGAAACCCCCCTTTTCCCACCTGAAATGACCAGACGACACATTACTTCTTTAGAATCGATAGCAGCCATTTTACTACAAAACCAATAAGATATAGTATTAAAGAGAACAATGCATATATTACAATCAATGCATAACCAAATAACACAGTCAGATTAATCCTGCCAGGTCTAAGGTCTTTGAATGTTGATATAATTCCGATAAAAAAACGGTTGTATCTGCCACACCTTAAAAGGCCCCCAGAGCAAAAAAAATAAGGGAGGGAGGGTGGGAGAAAACTGTCTGATGTGTCACGAGCTCCGACTGAGCTCCGACAAGCTTCCCCCTTCTCTCCACCCTTTCCTGGACACACCCTTCGCCCTGGACCCTCCAATCTGGTAAGCTTGCTCTCTCTTAAAAATCACCCCACTAAACCTCCGCCTCTTCTGCCCACCCCAGTCATGCTGACCCTCCTCCTAGTTCCACTTAGATCCAGGCTATTACTTCAAGGAGCCTGGAGCAGCCTGCAGGGAACCCATTGTAGTGCTGATGAAGGGAGCCTAATGGAGCGAGGTATAATCAAAGAATAAGGTAAGTATTTAGTCATCTGCCCCTAGACTAAACGAGCAATTCACCCTTGCGGGGGATGGGGTGGATCCACTGCAAGGGTGAATTTTCCCAAGTTAGACTTCAAGCGTAAAACCACAAGTTTTTCAGCAAAACAAGAATATAAAATTAAATATTTTATTTGTATTCAATTAAAAAAAAAAAAAAAACAAGCATGTTTTTAGTACCTCTCTCCCATTGTTTTTAAATGGATTACAACAAAGGATTATATTTTACATTTCATTTGTGCGGATCGATTTGTTGTTTTAGACTTGGCAATCTGGACTAGCACATGGATTGTGTGCCCTGGATTCATATCCTATGATAGCGAATGTAGGGAGAGCTGATTTATTACGTTTAATTAACCACTTAAAGGAGCACTAAAGCTTCCCTTTTTTTTGCCCAAAAATAACAAACATGTTATACTTACCTCCACTGTGCAGCTCGTTTTGCACACAGTGGCCCCGATCCTGGTCTTCTGGGGTCCCTCGGCGGCTGTCTTGGCTCCTCCCCGCAAGGACTCCACACCATAATGCGAGTGAGCTCGCATGGTGTGGAGTGATTGCGGGCGCGCTCCCGTGATACAGCGGTGGCCATAGCCGCCGACTGTATCACTCGGCCCCGCCCCCCGCGTCATTGGATGTGATTGACAGCAGCGCCAGCCAATGGCTGCGCTGCTTTCAATCCATCCAGTGTAGCCAATCGGCGGCCAGGCTGAAAAACGAAGAGGATGACAAGGACGAGCGTGGGACTTTCGAGGGGCCAGGTAAGTAAAACTGGGGCTCGGGGGGGGGGGCGGTATTGTCAAATGTTTTTTCACCTTAATGCATAGGATGCATTAAGGTGAAAAAACATGTAACTTTACTACTCCTTTAAGCCCCGGACCATTTGGCTGGCCAAAGACCAGGCCACTTTGTGTGATTCGGCACTGCGTCGCTTTAACTGACAATTGCGCGGTCGTGCGACGTGGCTCCCAAACAAAATTGACGTCCTTTTTTTCCCCACAAATAGAGCTTTCTTTTGGTGGTATTTGATCACCTCTGCGGTTTTAATTTTTTGTGCTATAAACAAAAATAGAGCAACAATTGTGAAAAAAATGCAATATTTTTTAATTTTTGCTATAATAAATATCCCCAAAAAATATATAAAAAACATTTTTCTTCCTCAGTTTAGGCCGATACGTATTCTTCTACATATTTTTGGTAAAAAAAAATCGCAATAAGCGTTTATTGATTGGTTTGCGCAAAAGTTATAGCGTCTACAAAATAGGGGATAGTTTAATGGCATTTTTATTAATAATTAATTTTTTTACTAGTAATGGCGGCGATCAGCAATTTTTATAGTGACTGCCACATTATGGCGGACACATCGGACACTTTTGACACCATTTTGGGACCATTGTAATTTTTACAATAATCAGTGCTATAAAAATAAACAGATTACTGTAAAAATGACACTGGCAGTGCAGGGGTTAAGTGTGTCCTAGGGAGTGATTCTAACGGTTAGGGGGTGTGGCTACGAGTGACACGTCACTGATCGCTGTTTCCGATGACAGGGAACAGACGATCAGTGACATGTCACTAGAAAGAATGGAGAGATGTTGTGTTTACACTGACATCTCCCCGTTCTTCAGCTCTGTGACCCGATCGCGGGACATCGGCAGACATCGAGTCCGCGGGTCCCACATGCACGGTCAAGGAGCTTGCGACAGGGTCACAAGCGCGCCACCGGCAGCGCGTGCGTGACCACACAGCGGCAAATTAAAGGGGACGTATACATACGCCCACTTGACCAGCCGTGCCATTCTCTCGACGTATAAGTTTGTGCGACGGTTGGCTAGTGGTTAAAGTATAACTAAAGGCAAAACTTTGTAGTTGTAGTTTTGGATAGAGTGGAGAGGGATTAGAAGGCTTGTCAGTTTTTATTTCTGTCTGTGCCCCTGTTAAAGTGATTGTAATATTTAAATAACTTTTTTTATTTGTGTAAAGGGAAAAGTTAGAACTCCTGTCAAATTTTTATTGGTGTAAAGCCTCGTACACACAGTCGGACTTCCATCGGACTTTTCCGTGTTTTTTTGTCCGAACGGAGTTGGTTGGGAACACCCATAGCATACACACGCTCGGACTTTTCTGCAAACTTTCTTAAAACTTCTTACAACATCACGTGTTTTTTCTGCTCTTTTCTGATCTTTACTGCCACCCTTTGGTCAACTTCTGCTATTGTTGGTTGATTTTAACATTAGTTGTTTTGTCCATCGGACTAAAGTCCGATGGTTTTCTGTACACACGGTCGGACTTTGCTCCATCGGACTTTTGTTGGGCAAAAGTTTGTCCGTTTGCAGACCCAACTTTTGTCCGATGAAATCCAAAACCAAACGAAAAAAGTTTGTCCGATGGAGCGTACACAAGGTCGGATTGTTGGTCCAACTTGCTCAAAACGAAGTTTGTTGGGCAAAAGTCCGACCGTGTGTACGGGGCTTTAGAGAGATACAGTTAGAGAGGTATTAAACCTAAAAACAAAAATGTTTTATTTTGCAGCTTTCCAACTCTTAAGCCGCGTACACACGGCCAGACATTCCAACGGGAAAACCTCCGTCGGAATTTCTGACGGAAAAATAGAGAACCTGCTCTCTATCTACGTCCGTCGGAAATTCCAACAGAAAAAGTCAGATGGGGCATACACATGGTCGGAATTTCCGATGAAAAGCTCCCATCTGACTTTTTGTGTCGGAAATTCTGACCGTGCGTACGCGGCATAATAGTAGATGTGGTGGCTACATCAGCTTTCTTTTTTAAGGCTTTTTCCTTTATTTTCACCTGTTGGTCTGACCAGTAAATCTGTTATTTTTCAGCTTTCTTTAACCACTTAAACCCCGGAAAGATTTTCCCTTTAATGACCAGGCCATTTTTGCTATACGGCACTGCGACGCTTTAACTGACGATTGCACGGTCATACTACGCTGTACCCAAACAAAATACTTTTTTCCCCCATAACTAGAGCTTTCTTTTGGTGGTATTTGATCACCTCTGCGGTTTTTATTTTTTGCGCTATAAACAAAAAAAGGCCGACAATTTTGAAAAATATAAAACTATATTTTTTGTTATAATTAATATCCCCCCAAAAAAAGAAAAAACAATTCTTTATCAGTTTAGGCCGATATGTATTCTACATATGTTTGTTAAAAAAAAATGTAATAAGCGTATATTGATTGGTTTTCGCAAAAGTTATAGCGTCTACAAAATATATTTATGCCATTTTTATTATTATTATTTTTTTATACTAGTAATGGCGGTGATCAGCGATTTTTAGCGGGACTGCTACATCTCCATCTCTAGCCTCTCCTCAGGTGCGGATGTATGCGGAGACAAGATAACAGTTACAGAAGTTGTTTTCCACATGCTGGCTAGGATTGACTGGGGGGGTGGGGGGTCTTTCTCTATGGTGTGTAATAGGTGTGGGGGAATTGCAGGGTTTTGGCAGACACCGTTAGGCAGAGCGCTTTTCTCCTCGATTCGCAGTGTTGGGTTGTTTATCAGCTGAACAGTTTGGATTTGGCAGAGGATTCCGTACACATTGGCAGAGAAAAGTGTTGCTTAAATCTATTTCATCTTTTATTTGCACCTAAAAGACAGGATTATATCTGCCATGTGGCAAATGTCTGTAGAAGGACTATTGTAAATTCCTTAAATAAACGAACAAAACATGTTGACTTCGTATTCCTCAATTTTGTTAGGGTTTTTGGGAAGGTTTAGAATTTTTTAGCATCAAGCTAACCTTTATTTTGGTGGTATTTGATCACCTCTGCGGTTTTTATTTTTTGCGGTATAAACAATAGAAAAACTGAAAATTTGAAAAAAAAAAACATGTTTTTACTTTCTTTTCTGAAATATATCCAATAAAAAAAATTTAAAAATGTAAAAAATTTAATTTCTTCATTTTAGGCCAATATGTATTCGGCGATATATTTTTGGTAAAAGAAATTCCAATAAGCGTATATTGATTGGTTTGCAAAAAGTTACAGCGTTTACAAACTATGGGATAAATTTATGGAATTTTTATTTATTTATCTATTTATTTTTTTACTAGTAATGGCGGCGATCAGCAACTTATAGCGGGGATGTGACATTGCGGCAGGCAAATCAGACACTAAAGCCATGTACACACGATCGGATTTCCGATGCAATAAAATCCAATGGATTTTTCCATCGGATTTCCGATGAAGCTGACTTCCATCAGTCTTGCCTACACACCATCAGTCAAAAATCTGACCGTCCCAAACGCCGTGACGTAAAACACTCAGACGAGCCGAGAAAAATTAAGTTCATTGCTTCTGAGCATGCGTCGACTTGATTCTGAGCATGCATGGGTTTTTTCTCCGATGGAGTTTCACACAGACGATCGGAATTTGCTATCGTTTTTTTTTCCATCGGATAAATTTAAAACATGTTCTATTTTTAATCAGCGATAGAAAAAAGACCGATGGGCCCCATACACGATCGGTTTGTCTGATGAAAAAAGTCCATCGAACTGTTTTCATCGGTAAAACCGATCGTGTGTACAGGGCTTAAGTGACACTTTTGACACTTTTTTGGGAACCAGTGACACTAATACAGTGATCAGTGCTACAAAAAATGCACTAGCAGGAAGGGCGTTAACATCAGGGTTGATCAAAGGGTTAACTGTGTGTCTAACCTGTGCTTGGTTATTGTGGGGGAGGTGCTTGTACCATGGGAAGGCAGAGATTCGTGTTCCTGCTTTGCAGAAACACAAGATCACTACCTTTCAAACTGCTTATTGGCTCCTGCTGTGTCCAATCACAGCAGGAGCAGGTCTACAGTGGCGGTCAGCAAGTGGTTAAGCAAAAAATGGATGAGCGCTAGGTGTCATTCATTATGCATCACACAAATATCTAAGCATTTTATATCAACATGAAGGTTGTGATGATTCATTTTGAACACTACAGTAATGGACTTTTATAATATTGCACTTTAATATGGTGGCACTATATTGAAATGAAATTGTTGTAGTTTTATTTGTTATGATAATTGTGTGATGTATAATTAATGTCATCCATTTTTCGTCTTTCACAACTCCTTTACCAAATTTGGAGTGTAGCGTATTTTTCTACATTTTTTTGTAGTTTCAAATGTTAAGATTCAGAACGCAAATGGTTATTAACTATTTAAAGACCGGAGGATTTTCCCCCTTAATGACCAGGCCATTTTTTACAGCACTGCTTCCGCTTTAACTGACAATTGCGTGGTCGTGCCATGACGTATCCAAAACAAAATTGATGTCCTTTTTTTCCCAACAAATAGAGATTTCTTTTGGTGGTATTTGATCACCTCTGCGTTTTTATTTTTTTTGCGCTATAAACAAAAAAAGAGCAACAACTTTGAAAAAAAACAACAATATTTTTCATTTTTTGCTTTAATAAATATCCCCTCCAAAAAAATCGCAATAATATTGATATATATTGATTGGTTTGCACAAAAGTTATAATGTCAACAAAATAGAGGATAGATTTATGGCATTTTTATTATTATTATTATTATTATTTTACTAGTAATGGTGGCGATCAGTGATTTTTAGTGGGACTGCGACATTGCAGGGGACAGATCGGACACCTAACTGGCATATTTGACACTTTTTTGGGAAGCAGTGACATTATTACAGTGATCAGTGCTAAAAATATGCACTGTTACTGTACTAGGGGCGATCAAGGGGTTAAATGTGTTCCCTCAGTGTGATTACTAACTTAAAGTGGAGGTCCACACAAAAAGTGAACCTCCGCTTTTCAGAACCCTCCCCCCCTCCGGTGTCACATTTGGCACCTTTCAGGGGGGAGGGGGGTGCAGATACCTGTCTAATACAGGTATTTGCACACACTTCCAGGAATAGACTCCCGCAGGAGTTTCTGGGAAACACACTGGTCCCAGGAGACAGCGGGGACCTGTGAGGCTGCGCCTCGCACATGCGCAGTAGGGAACCGGGCAGTGAAAGCCGCAACGCTTCACTTCCTGATTCCCTCACCGAGAATGGCGGCGGGGGCAGCCGAGAGATGAGCGATTGCTCGGCTTCGGCTGCCGTCATCGCGGGCACCCTGGACAGGTGAGTGTCCATTTATTAAAAGTCGGCAGCTACAGTATTTGTAGATGCTGGCTTTTAACTATTTTTTTTTTTTTCGTGGGACCTTCGCTTTAAATGGTTAAAGTTCAAGAAACCCTTCACTTTAAGTAAGCCAAAAAAATTCCAGGTGTATCAAAACAAGAGGTGTTCTGAATTGAACCCGTTTTCTTTAGAAAGCAGCTGCAGCTTGAGTAGAAAAGCCTATTCTCTGCCAACTTGCAGCAGAGAAGGACCCTTGCTCTCTGTATGGAAGAAGTGGCCACTCTGTAAAATTCTGAAACAACCCCTGCTGAGTCAGAGCCCTCCAATCAGCATGGAGCAGGAACTTTGGGTTTTGGGTTTACCCTTAATACCAACAATCTGCTTTTTATTGCAGCTTCTCTGAAAATTTACATTTTTGTACTCAGTCATTTAGTCATGGCTTTTAAAAAAAATAATTAATATAGTATACTGTATATACTTACTACAAATATGTCTTCCACTCGGGCTATCCCTTTTCCAAATATGGTTCCCAACTGATCTCCAACCCCGGCTAACAAGAACCCGAAGAGAGGAATTCCCAGAAGGGCATAGATAATGCAGAAAATCTTCCCACCCTTTGTTCGTGGTGAGATGTTTCCAAATCCTGCAGACAAACACATGAAAAGCTATTAGATTCATATGGGAGATGAATGCAGTGGAATAGTACGTAATATTAATAAAAAAAAATGAATAATAAATGGAATATACTGTGAATATTAGCAACCTTTAACCACTTGACCACTGGGCACTTAAACCCCCTTAATAACCAGACCAATTTTCAGCTTTCGGTGCTCTCACATTTTGAATGACAATTACTCAGTCATACAACACTGTACCCATATGAATTTTTTGTCCTTTTTTTCACACAAATAGAGCTTTCTTTTGGTGGTATTTAATCACTGTTGGGTTTTTTATTTTTTGCGCTATAAGAGAAAAAAGACTGAAAATTTTGTAAAAAAATTATTTTTTTTTCGTTTCTGTTATAAAATTTTGCAAATTACTATTTTTTCTTCATAAATTTTGGCCAAAATTTATACTGCTACATATCTTTGGTAAAAATAAGTACAAATTGGTGTATATTATTTGGTCTTTGTGAAAGTTATAGAGTCCACAAGCTATGGTGCCAATATCTGAAAATTGATCACACCTGAAGTACTAACGGCCTATCTCAATTCTTGAGACCCTAACATGCCAGAAAAGTACAAATACCCCCCAAATGACCCCTTTTTGGAAATAAGACATTCCAAGGTATTCAGAAAGAGGCATTGTGAGTTTTTTGAAGTTGTCATTTTTTCCCACAATTCTTTGCAAAATCAAGATTTTTTTTTTCTCTTTTTTTTTTTTTCACAAAATTGTCATATTAGCAGGTTATTTCTCACACACAGCATATGCATACCACAAATTACACCCCAAAACACATTCTGCTATTCCTCCCGAGTATGGCGATACCACATGTGTGAGACTTTTACACAGCGTGGCCACATACAGAGGCCCAACATGCAGGGAGCACCTTCAGGCGTTCTGGAGCACCAAGGCCAATTCTGACATTTCTCTCCTACATGTAAAAATCATCATTTATTTGCTAGAAAATTACATAGAACCCCAAAACATTATATATGTTTTTTTAGCAAAGACCTTAGAGAATATAATGGTGGTTGTTGCAACTTTTTATCTCGCACGATATTTGCGCAGCAATTTTTTTAACGCGTTTTTTACGGAAAAAAATGTTTTGTGCTTAAAAAAAAAAAAAACAGTAAAGTTAGCCCAATGTTTTTGCATAATGTGAAAGATGAAGTTACGCCGAGTAAATAGATACCTAACATGTCGCCCTTAAAAATTGCACACACTCGTGGAATGGCGCCAAACTTCGCTACTTAAAAAATCCCCATAGGCGACGCTTTAAATATTTTTACTGGTTACATGTTTTGAGTTACAGAGGAGGTCTAGGGCCAAAATGATTGCTCTCGCTCTAACGTTCGCAGAGATACCTCACATGTGTGGTTTGAAAACCGTTTTCATATGTGGGCGGGACTTACGTATGCGTTCGCTTCTGTATGCGAGCTCACGGGGACAGGGGCGCTTTAAAAAAAAAAAAAAAAATGTATTCTTCATTTTACTTTATTTATTTTAGTTTGACATGTTTTTCCGCCCTAAACATTTTTTTGATCACTTTTATACCTATTACAAGGAACGTAAACATCCCTTGTAATAGGAATATGGCATGACAGGTCCTCTTTACAGTGAGATATGAGGGGGGGGGGTGTCAATAAGACCCCACATCTCACCTCTAGGCTGGGAAGCCTGAAAAAAATACAAAAAAAAAAAAAACAACAATCCTGGCTTTGATCGTAGCGGTGAGTCGGTAGAAGCACCGGAGGGCGGCGGGGGGGGGGGGGACATCCCCTCTTGCCTCCCGTAAGAATGATCAAGCGGTGGAACAGCCGCTATGATTGTTCTTATGGTGTAGGGAATCGCCGGCTGAAAAAGCCGATATCTGAATGATGCCTGTAGCTGCAGGCATCATTCAGATATCCCCGCACAAAGTCAAGGACGTCATATGACGGCCGGAGGGCGGGAAGTGGTTATTGCAGAGTATTGCCGGGCATTGCGGAGTATTGCCGGGCATTGCGGAGTATTGCCGGGCATTGCGGAGTATTGCCGGGCATTGCGGAGTATTGCGGTGTATGGCAGGGTATTGCGGTGTATGGCAGGGTATTGCACGGGTATTGCACAGGGTATTGTGGAGGGTATTGCACAGGGTATTGTGGAGGGTATTGCAGAGTATTGTGGAGGGTATTGCAGAGTATTGTGGAGGGTATTGCAGAGTATTGTGCAGGGTATTGCAGAGTATTGTGCAGGGTATTGCAGAGTATTGTGCAGGGTATTGCAGAGTATTGTGCAGGGTATTGCAGAGTATTTTGCAGAGTATTGCGCAGGGTATTGCAGAGTATTTTGCAGGGTATTGCAGAGTATTGTGCAGGGTATTGCAGAGTATTGTGCAGGGTATTGCAGAGTATTGTGCAGGGTATTGCAGAGTATTGCACCAGGGTATTGCAGAGTATTGCACCAGGGTATTGCAGAGTATTGCACCAGGGTATTGCAGAGTATTGCACCAGGGTATTGCAGAGTATTTCGCAGGGTATTGCAGAGTATTTCGCAGGGTATTGCAGAGTATTGCACCAGGGTATTGCAGAGTATTGCACCAGGGTATTGCAGAGTATTGCACCAGGGTATTGCAGAGTATTGCACCAGGGTATTTTGCAGAGTATTGGCAGGGTGTATTGCAGAGTATTGGCAGGGTATAGCACAGGGATGGCTGAGCAGGGATGGATGGATGGATGGATCTGTGACTGCAATTGTCACAGATCCAGCCCACAGTGCTGCTGCTGCCATCCGCTCCCTCCCCCTCCCCTCTCACACTGTACCGATCGGTACAGAGAGGGGAGGGAGGAACCGGCGTCATCAAATGACGCCGGTCTGTTTACAAGTGATTGCTCCATCATTTGACGGAGCGATCACGTGGTAAACGGCCGCTATCAGCGGCGATTTACCGCGATTCGTGATCCGCCGGGTCCTCTGGACCCGGCGGTCACGGAGTTTCCCGTGTGCGCGCCCCAGGGGGCGCGCGGGAGCGCGATTCTGGGAGGACGTTATATAACGTCCTCCCAGAGTTAAGCAACCACCCTGCCGCCGTTATTTGTCGGCAGGTGGTTGTTAAGTGGTTAAATATGACAAATACGATGCAGTCTGTCATTATCATTAACACAGAAGTTTTTATTTTTTTCAGGAGTCCCTCCTGTAAAATAGTTTAATTACCTGCTTTTCCAGCAAGCAGATTTGTTCTTTTTCGACATGAGGTTGGGGCAAACCATCTACTGTAACACTGACAATGCCCAGCTTTTTATTCATATGTTTAAAACTTTTCTCCAACAGAAAAAAAGGTTGCCATAACTGCATAAGAATGTTAGCTGGAGTTAGGCTTTATCATTTGTCTCTTACTTAAACTAAAAGAAAACCAAAGAAAATTCCTAGCTCAGCTTACCGACCAGCCTGCAACCAACCCAATTATCTAACAGTATGCATTAAAAAACATGGGCTGCGTTAACACACATTTGCAAACAGTGGCGGTGCGTCCATTATGGGCGCACAGGCGCCGCCCCCTCTGTCACGCCACCCCCCTCTATGTAAAATGGATAGATTCATCCAAAGCATATATCTATCCATGGACGCTGTAGCCACCCCCTATTCAGGCGTCCGACCCCTTTTTGGACGCCGGGCCCCTGAATTACAGCAGTGGGGATGTTTTTTTGAAGCACCTGATTAGAGCCAGAGGCTCTAATAGGCTTCAAAAAAGTGGACTTGGAGCGCAGAGCATTGCGCTTGCAGTCCACCCAGGTGGGATATTGGTGGAATATTTGCTTTTCTAACACCGAACCCCCTTTCAGCCAATCAGGAGTCGCAGGTTTAATACCCGTCAGCTGATTGGCTGAAGGCACAGGCTCTCCGATTGGACGCCTAACGTCCAATGCACGAAGAGATGCACGGGAGGACAGAGAAGCATGGAGGATGCAGGAGCCGTCGCCTGACCCGCTGCCTTTCCCACAGCTCGCCGCCGTCACCCTCTGCCTGACTCGCTACCAGGATAGGGTAAGTGCCGGTCAGCGGGCGAGCAGGGGTGGGGGGGTCACAGTGGCTGCATATGATGGGCACAGAAGCTACATATTATGGACACAGAGGCTGCATATGATGGACACAGAGGCTGCATATGATGGGACCAGAGGCTGCATATGATTGGCACAGAGGCTGAATTTTATGGGCACAGTGGCTGCATTTTATTGGCACAGTGGCTGCATAGGATGGGCACAGTGGCTGCATTTTATTGGCACAGTGGCTGCATAGGATGGGCACAGTGGCTGCATTTTATTGGCACAGTGGCTGCATAGGATGGGCACAGTGGCTGCATTTGATGGGCACAGTGGCTGAAATCTATGGCACAGTGAGGCTGCAATTGATGTTTTTTTTTTCAGTATTTTGCAGTTTGTGCCCCCCCCCCCCCAAAAACAAATTTGAGCAATAGCCGCCACTGTTTGCAAATACATGTGTAAGCTGGGGAGCCTCTTTATGGCACCCCATTATTATCTGCAGTCCTAACTCTAAATTTTGAGAGCATCCACAGTGGAAGAACATGCACTATAATGGATTGGCAGAGGGCAGGTGAGCCTGGAGGGAGCCCACCCCTCCTTAAAAAGCACAGGGGTGCACTGGACACCCATCATACAGCACAATGACAGCAAAGGTGTCCAGTGTGTCCACTCACCAGTGTTCCAACAGTACAAACAAATGGCCACTGCCCCCACCTATAACTGGCCTTTGTAGCAAGGAGCACATGGAAGGGTGACGCATGTCAAGCAAAGCAAAGAAAATTCCTAGCTCAACTCACCATCCAGCCTGCAACCAACTGAATTATCCTGTTTAACAGTATGCGTTACCAACAGGGGTTTCGTTTGCACACATTAGTAAATACGTGCGTAAGCTGCAGAGCCACTTCATGGCACCCAGCAGCACAATGCTGGGTGTCCAGTGTGCCCCTGTGCCTTTAAGGAGCGGTAGGCTACCTCCAGGCTAACCGGCCCTCTGCCTATCTATTATATTGCATGTGCTTCCACTGTGGAGGCTCTCAAAATTTAGAGTTAAAACGGAAGATAATACAGAGGTGCCATCAAGAGGCAAACTAAACCCCTGTTGTTAATGCATACTGTTAGACAAAATAATTCAGTTGGTTGCAGGCTGGCCGGTAAGTTGAGCTGGGAATTTTCCTGCATGGCCCTTCCATGTGCTCCTTGCTGCAAAGGCCAGTTATAGCTGGGGGCAGTGGACATCTGTTTGTACTGTTGGATTACTTAAACTAAAGTCCCCAATACTTACGTCTCCTTCAATGGTTCAGTGTGGCTCACTGGCACAGGCATCTTCTGCCTGTCTTCTTCGGGGGGCTGCAGCCATCTTCATTGGATGGTGTGGGATGATGTCACTCCTGCGCATGCGCATGAGTTCTGTCATCCCAGCATACAGGATCTGTGCTGGAATGTAAACTGAGCATAGCCTGCGCATACATTCCAGAGAAGACTGCAAGCAGGCAGGTAGGTTTCTATTAATGTTGAAGAGACATTGCATGTCTCTTCTGCAATAAAGAGCCCGCCTGCAGCGCTCACTGAAGTGCTGGGCAGGAGAGGGATGGGAAAAGCTGACTGTGACTCTCTAGCCTCATACACACGATTGGACTTCCATCGGACTTTTCCATGGATTTTGGTCCGAAGGGGCGTTGGCCGTGAACTTGGTATGCATACACACGGCAGAACATTTTCAGCCAACAAACACGAACGTAGTGACGTATTTGACGTACTACGTGGTTTTTAAGCTCTTTAGCACCACCCTTTGGGCAACTTCTGCTATAGTTGTCTGATCTTTAGCATTGGTTCTGAGCATACGTGTTTGTACTTTGGACTTTAGTCCTATGGACTTGTGTACACACGATCGGATTTTGCTCCATCGGACATTTGTTGCTGGAAAGTTTGTCTGTTTTCACAGCAAACATTTGTCCGATGAAAAACACAAAACATTTGTCCGATGGAGCATACACACGGTCGGATTGTCTGCTAAAATAGGTCCGTCGGACAATTGTTGTCAAAAAGTCTGATCGTGTGTATGGGCCTTTAGCCACAGCATGAGAGGCAGAGCAAGCAGTTAATCAGGCAGCTGGGTGGATACGGGCATTATTGTCAGGATCCTTCCAGAGCCCAGAGTGGCTTTGCCACATCAGCCAACAGTAAGGTGACCAGATTTTTTAAATGAAATCCGGGGACATATTTTTTTTTTACTAGTAATGGTGGCAATCAGCGACTCTCTGCCCATCGCCGCTGCCCGCCTCACAGCCTGTCAAGTCTTACTCTCTGGGCCCCGGCTACTACTGGGTGGGGAGTGGAGGAAGATCACTCCACCAGGGTAGGCAAGGAGATAAGCAGGCGGCTGGCTGGGACTTGAGCCAAGGCAGAAGAACATGAGAGCGGAGCTGAATGGGCACCCGAAACTGAAGAAATATTCCCTCCGCTCCGACCAGCACATGATCATCAGAAAGGGGCACATAAAATGGAAAAATACACCCCCCTGCACTGACTGTCTGTGAAATTGCCCCATGGCCCCTGTTCAAATCCAATCCAGGGACAAAACTGGGGACAGACTTGGTCCGGGGACAGTGTCCTCAATCCGGGGACTGTCCCCTGAAACCGGGGATGTCTGGTCACCCTAGCCAACAGTGCACTGTCAGTGAATTCTGGGTCAAAAATGTGCAAAAGTAAAAGCACTCCTGTGACTTACAGAAGAAGTATGGCCAAAAAGGCTTGGCCATACTTCTTGCTTAACTGCTTACCAACCGTAAAACATAGATATACGGCGGCAAGGCGGTTCGGCTGCTCCAGATTAGGTACTAGGCACGTGATCTGACACTTTCGGGTAGGGGGCGGCCGTGTTGTGATTAAATGTTGATCAGCAGGTGCCGGCCAATGGATTACTGATGGCACCCAGCGATAGTCATGAATCTACACTGGACAGGGCTCTGCCTATCTAAAGAAGGCAGAGCCCTGTTCTGTCAGGGGGGGAGTAGTAGATTTTCTTTCCCCGCAAAGCAGGGAACAAAATCGATTACTTCCCCTAGAAAAAGCACCTCCCATAGTACACCAAAACACTGGCTAGGCACACATTTAACCCTTTGATTGCCCTAGATGTTTAACCCCTTCCCAGCTAGTGTCATTAGTACAATGACAGTGCATATTTTTAGCACTGATCACTGTAGTGTCACTGGTCCTCAAAAAGTGTCAAAAGTGTCAGTCTCCGAATGTCCATCACAATATTGCAGTCCCGCTATAAGTCACTGATCACGGCCATTACTAGTAAAAAAAATATTAAATAAAAATTTCAGTATATATCCCATAGTTTGTAGACACGATATCTTTTGCGCAAAAAAAATCAATATACGCTTAATAGGATTTTTTTTACCAAAAACATGTAGCAGAATACATATTGGCCTAATTCTTTTTTTTTTTTTTAATGATTTTGTAAAAAAATAATTATTGGATCTGTTTTATAGCAGAAAGTAAAAAATATTGTTTTTTTTTTAAATTCTTTTTGTTTATAGCGCAAAAACTAAAAAATACCACCAAAAGAAAGCTCTATTTGTGGGAAAAAGGGACATACATTTTGTTTGGGTACAGCGTCACATGACCGCGCAATTGTCAGTTAAAGTAACACAGTGCCATATCGCAATGTGATGGCTGCATTCGTTTTTTTTTTAAGGCTTTCTTTATTTTCACCTGGTGATCTAGCCAGTAAGTCTGTTATTCTTCAACAGGACAAGCAATTCTGCAGATGTAGCAGTTATAGGGTTGAGACAAGCCATTAAACACTTACAGCCGTCACACATTTGTCGCACAAACTCAAAAACAAACTTGCATGGTCACAATCTTTGTAACACCAATATAATAAGCCCAAAAAAAAAATGACTGGTTGCCATGGGAACCTGCTCTTTGTGCCTTATCTTTTTTTCTTTGCACTGAATTATTGAATGAGACTGTTAGAAATGAGACAGAGTAGTAGGAACTGCCAGATATAAGGTGGTTTAGTAAAACTAAAAACAGAAACTGATTTATTGTGGTAACACTTTAAAGCAGTGGTCTCCAAACTGCGGCCCGGTGGCTGGATGCTTGCTTTTATCTGGCCCTTGGGGTGCTATTTTATTCACTGACACCAATGAAGAGCACAATTCCTCCCAATGACACCAATGATGAGGCACAATTCCTCCGAATGACATTAACGATGGGGCACAATTCCTTGCATGACATCAACAATGGGGCCCAGTGAAACCAATGATGGGGCACAATTCCTCCAAATGACACCAACAATGGAGCCCAATGACACCAATGATGGTCCACTGACACTGGGACATTTTGTGCTCCCACTGGCCACAGTTCGCCCCCCCTAATGTCTGAACAACAGTAAACTGGCCCTTTGTTTAGAAAGTTTGGAGACCCCTGCTTTAAAGGAAAGTTGCACTAAAGTGTTACAGTCGGTTCTTCCATAGCCGCCGATTGTATGACTCGGCCCCACCCCCCAGCAGCGGCATCATTGGATTTGATTGACAGCAGCGAGAGCCAATGGCTGTGCTGCTATCAATCTATCCAATGAAGAGCCGACAAGACCTGGGGAAAGCAACGTGGGATCGCGCACATGGAGATTCGGGGCTCAAGTAAGTAAAACGGGGCTGGGGGGGGGGGGGGGGCGGTGACTGCAAGGTGTTTTTTTACCTTAATGCATAGGATGCATTAGGGTGAAAAAACACAAAGGTTTACTGTACAACCACTTTAAGTTTAGTTAGTTCCAGCCTGGAATTCCACTTTAGTTTTGACTGTGCCAGTAGAACGTGTTGTTGTAAATATTGAAAGAACTGCTATTTGGGTAACCATCTTGCAAGTTTTGAAACGTTTCCAATAAAGTTCATGGATCTATAGTACCATGCCTTGCTCCCGCCACAGTTCCCACTAGCACCCACTAGCTTTGGAAGTTCAGGAGAACAGTGAATTCCCCAGATTGCAGGGATTTCTGTAAAGTATAACCCTCATACTGCAAATATTTTAACACACAATTGCTATTGCATATGTATGGTAAGTGTCGTGCATTAATGCCAGTGCCGGCCGAAGACATTGTGCTGCCTGGTACCAAGAATGAAATGCTGCCCCCCTCCCCCCCCAAAAAAAAATAAAAAATCACGCCCACCAAAATGCCCCCACATCCATCATTTTATATCATGATAACTAAAGTGGACCTGTCATGGCTCTATAAAAAGGACCTGTTATGGCTCTATTCATGTATATAGGAGTATAAAGAGGACCTGCCATGGCTCTATACATGTATATAGAAGTATAATGAGGACCTGTCATGGCTCTATACATGTACCGTATTTTCCCCGTCTATAAGACGCCCCCATGTACAAGATGCCCCCCACTTTTCCAACCCAAAATTAAGAAATCAATATTTTACACATAGGTAAAACAGAACACATTTTTATTTAGTAATTACCGCAGGTAACGTTTAAATACTAGTATATTATGCAGCGGTTGTTCTTCCTGTTTTCTCCACTGTCTATCATACACTCTGCGGAGGCAAGTCCAAACTGTTTCTCTGCAGCTCTATTCCCACGCTCTTTTTTGCATAGCTGGCTACATTTGGTTTGATTTGGCAGAGTAAGACAATCACTTACTTTTATTATTTTCTGACATCTTGGTCCCAGAACACTCCGGTCCCTGTTGCATCTGTGCATCTCCACTTCCAACAGGATCGCATCTGCTCACTCTCCACCTCCACCCCCAGCTTTAGCTGACGTCAGTAACATACGGCTCGTGATTGGAGAAAGCCACTTGACAAGCTATGGGCCGCGACGCACCTTCGCGGATGTCTCCCAGGCTGACCAACCGTGTATAAGACGCTGTTCAATTTACAGGCTATTATTTTAGGAAAAAATAGCGTCTTATCGACGGAAAAATACGGTTTATAGAAATATAAAGAGGACCTGTCATGGCTCTATACATGTATGTAGGAGTAAAAAGAGGACCTGTCATGGCTATATACATGTATATAGAAGTATAAAGAGGACCTGCCATGGCTCTATACATGTATGTAGGAGTATAAAGAGGACCTGCCATGGCTCTATACATGTATGTAGGAGTATAAAGAGGACCTGTCATGGCTCTATACATGTATATAGGAGTATAAAAGGACCTGTGCGTAGCCGGCGGCCGCGATGTCACCGGCCACACATAGTGGATTGTCACTTGTCACAACGTCACCTGCCACACGTTGCAGATTGTCACTTGCCACAACGTCACCTGCCACACATTGCGGATTGTCACTTGCCACAACGTCACCTGCCACACGTTGCAGATTGTCACTTGCTGTGTCCCAGAGTAAAGGCAGGCAGCAGAGAGCTAATGTAATCTCTCTGCTGCCCGCACAGTGGGGGCGGAACTGCAGTGATGCAGGGCGGGCAGTGAGAGATGATGTCATCTCTCTGCTCCCCCGCCCGCTGTTTGGCCAGCAAGCCCGCTCACTTGCTGACTGTCCCGCCCGCTGACTGTTCCTCTGTTCTGCCCGCATGCTCCATTCACCTTGGCCCAACGCCCAGGTGAATGGAGTGCGCGGGGAGCGGAGCGGGCTGGCTGGCGGGCGGGCGTCAATTTGCCTCACAGCGGAGCGGGCGGAACGGGTTAGCGACAATTTGCCTCACAGTGCAGAGTAGGGTTGCCACCTTTTCGTCAAGCCAAACCCGAACACATTAGCAGCACACGCCAATATATATATTTTTTTGTAGTACATTAAATTCATTACCTCTGTACAAAGCAATGCACAGCTATTTTTTTTTAAATTTAGTATACCCTGTACATATATTTTTGTGATTAAATAAAATTTCTAATCATATGGAGTTAATCACAAGAGTCCCCCTTTATATCAGAGTCAACAGAGTTCTCCTTTAGATCTGAATCTGCAGAGTTCCCCTTTACATCTGAATGCACAGGGTTCTGCAGAAGAGGAGTGCAGAGGGTAAGATGGGGGCAGTATGTACAGGAGAGGAGTGCAGAGGGTATAATGGGGGCAGTATGCATAAGAGAGAAGTGTGGAGGGTATGATGGAGCAGTATGTATAGAAGAGGAGTTGAGAGGGTATGAGGGGGGCGGTTTGTACAGGAGAGGAGTGTGGAGGGTATGATGGGGCGGTATGTATAGGAGAGGAGTTTGGAGGGTATGAGGGGGGCAGTATGTACAGGAGAGGAGTGTGAAGGGTATGATAGGTGCAGTTAGTACAGGAGAGGAGTTCGGAGGGTATGATGGGTGCAGTTAGTACAGGGGAGGAGTTCGGAGGGTATGATGGGTGCGGTTAGTACAGGGGAGGGGTTCAGGGGGTATGATGGGTGCAGTTGGTACAGGAGAGGAGTTCGGAGGGTATGATGGGTGCAGTTAGTACAGGGGAGGAGTTCGGAGGGTATGATGGGTGCAGTTGGTACAGGAGAGGACTTCGGAGGGTATGATGGGTGCAGTTAGTACAGGGGAGGAGTTCGGAGGGTATGATGGGTGCGGTTAGTACAGGGGAGGGGTTCAGGGGGTATGATGGGTGCAGTTGGTACAGGAGAGGAGTTCGGAGGGTATGATGGGTGCAGTTAGTACAGGGGAGGAGTTCGGAGGGTATGATGGGTGCAGTTGGTACAGGAGAGGACTTCGGAGGGTATGGCGGTGGCAGAATGGGGAGGGATTTCTTGCTGTGTCTATGGGGTGACCAGGGAGTGATGTTGGGAAGATAGGGGAAGGAAAGTGACCATGAAATGATGGGGGGGGGGGGGTAGGAAGCAGCTCTGAGTGACGTCTGTATGAAGTGGTCTGGGGGGGTGATGCAAGCTGGGGGGAGTTGGGGGCTGAGAAGTGGTCAGATAGCGATGTATATAATAAAAAAAAAACTCATCCACTAAAAACATACAACAATAAATCATACAACAGTACTACAGATCTATGTAATGGAGCTCCCAGCACTCTGTATACCCAGATAATGTGAAGGTAATTGATGACCATTCATATAACCCTGTGGTATCCAGGCTCTGAGTCTGTACAATCAGAGGTGTGAACTCACCACATATATACAGGTTACATGAATGGTTATAAATGAAATCACATTATCTAGTCTGAACAATTAGATTGGAGGATGTTTGCACAGACTTTTCATGCTAAGAAGTGATCTGTCAAATGTGATCGTGCTGCTGCAGACCCCCCCTCCCCCCCCCCCCCCACACTCACTATCTCCTCCGATTCTTCTGTCAACTTCTGTTAACCCTTCACTGCATCTCCTGAAGAAAAAACCACCTTGAAAGCAACTACTATCCACCCTAGAAAACTTCTCCCAGAAAAAATCAGCTCACCTCCTCCCTTCCTCTGGCCAGCCCGACAGGAGACAGTGAGCTCCGCCCCCCAGTTCTCACAACACTCCGCACTGGTGATTGGAGGGAGGGGGGGAGGTTGATGTCGGAGATAACAGGGACCCCGTACTGCACGAGACTGGAGGGAGGGGGAAGAGACAGAAAGGAGTTTTTTAAATCCAGAACACACACTGCAGCCGCAGGCACAGTGTATTCTTTACAATGCCGCTGCTGCTGTTTCACAGTGAAAGGTGGAGTGGGGGAGAGGAACGGGCGGAATGGGATGGCGGGCAGGCGGCAATTTGCCGCCCCCCTAAAAGTGCCGCCTGGTACAATGGTACCATCGGGTCCCATGGTAGGGCCGGCCCTGATTAATGCCCCGTACACACAATCGGAAATTCCGTCGGAAAAAACTTGGGTGGTTTTTCCGATGGAATTCCGCTGAAGCTTGGCTTGCATACACACGGTCACACAAAAGTTCTCTGAACTTTCGACCGTCAAGAACGCGGTAAGGTACAACACTACGAAGAGGCGAGAAAAAGAAGTTCAATGCTTTCGAGCATGAGTCAAATTTTTTCCGAGCATGCGTGTTTTTTTTTTCCCGTCGGAATTGCAAACAGATGAACGGATTTTCCGATAGGAATTTGTTCCGCCGGAGAAATTGAGAACCTGCTTTCTATCGAAGTCTGTCGGAAATTCCAACAGAAAAAGTCCAATGGGGCATACACACGGTCGGAATATCCGACGAAAAGCTCCCATCGGAAATTCCGACTGTGTGTACGCGGCATAAGTGAAATTGTCCATCAGCGTACTTTAAGGAAATATAGGAAAGAGACGTTTTTGGACTAGACCAGAATCAAAAGGGTACATAAATTTGTATTGATAGAATTGCATAGGCTCTCATTGGTGACCTCCTTCTGAACGTGCTAGTTACTTGGATGTCATACTTTCTGGGCTTCAAACCTTGAATAATATTGTGACAAGAAACTCCAGGCAACTAACATTTCCAAAAGGAGCACAACATTGGTAGACTTTGGGGTTGATTTACTAAAACTGGAGAATGTAAAATCTGGTGCTGCTGTGCATGGTAGCCAATTAGCTTCTAACTTCAGCTTGTTCAATTAAGCTTTGACAAAAAAAAAACTGGAAGCTGATTGGTTTCTATGCAGAGCTGGACCAGATTTTGCACTCTTCAGTTTTAGTAAATCAACCCCTTTATATTGCTTTCATGTCAGGTAAATTTATTGTTAAAGGGAAACTAAATACATTTTTAAAAGTCGTGTTTAACTGTATATACATACAATCTTTATTTTAAAACACATTTTATACATGACAAAGGATTCCCACAGCACTATGATTTACCTAAATAGATGGAAAAAATAATAAATCGCGCTAACCCGTGACCATTAAGTGATGATAAATTGAGTGAAAAAAATAAAACAACACTACATGAATAACTCAAATAATGTGATGGATGAATGAACGCAAGAAATGTGAAACACAAATTGAAATTAATTAATTGAGAATAATATAATGATGAATTAAATCCATTAGTGAGTAAACAAAAAAATTGTCCATTCTAAAACACCAGTGCTCTGTGAAAAATAAGTCCATATAATGAGATGTTCAGCCAAAAATAATCGTGATCATCCACCACCAATCAGCAGAAATTGCTCCTTACCAGCTTGTCACGATCCCCCATGACAGAGGATCAATGAATGCATGTAATCAGCCAGCTCTCTCCGTAGATCAGCAATCACAAATATGTATTCCTTGGCAATAACTCCCGACAACCATCAGCAGATACACCCGATATAGAAAAAATAATATGCGCTCCACATAGTGCATTAAACGTATATAAGATTTATTAAAAACAATTAATCTTGCACTTACAATTATGTAGATAAAATTAGGCCTTCACGTCTGGTGTGCCGGCCGGCCGGCCGGTGCACATACAACAGACACCCGTCCTACTGAGAACCGTGTGAAGCAAGAGGTGACGTCAGCGGGTCACTCCGCCCTACGTCCGTTTCGTAAAAAACGTACTTCTTCCAGGTCTAATTTTATCTACATAATTGTAAGTGCAATATTAATTGTTTTTAATAAATCTTATATACGTTTAATGCACTATGTGGAGCACATATTATTTTTTCTATATCGGGTGTATCTGCTGATGGTTGTTGGGAGTTATTGCCAAGGAATTCATATTTGTGATTGCTGATCTATGGAGAGAGCTGGCTGATTACATGCATTCATTGATCCTCTGTCATGGGGGATCGTGACAAGCTGGTAAGGAGCAATTTCTGCTGATTGGTGGTGGATCATCACGATTATTTTTGGATGCAACATCTCATTATATGGACTTATTTTTAACAGAGCACTGGTGTTTTAGAATGGACAATTTTTTGGTTTACTCACTAATGGATTTAATTCATCATTATATTATTCTCAAATAATTAATTTCAATTTGTGTTTCACAATCCTTTGTGTTTCACATTTCTTGTGTTCATTCATCCATCACATTATTTGAGTTATTCATGTATTGTTTTATTTTGTTCACTCAATTTATCATCACGGGTTAGCGCGATTTATTATTTTTTCCATATTATCCTCAAGTACCTTTTTTTACATGGTAATCGCAGCTCCCAACCAGTAGCTGTGGTATTGTTTTCAGTTATTGGCCTTTTTTTTTTTTTTTTTTCATTTCTAGTCTTTTAGCGCAGTTTTCTTCCATTTTCCATACCTAAATAAATAACACAGTAGTAATTATCCTGCTTTCAGGCATAATGTCTCTCATTGAAACATTCAGAAGGGAAATGAGTTACTGCTTCAATTTGTTTTTGTAAGTTTCAGTTCAAGCTATTGAGCTCTGTAAACAACAGCCTTTTGCAAAAGGAGGTAAAAACATGTGAAAGGGTGCCAGAGGCTTCCCTGCCAGCCTGATATACTGTATGTATTATTTCGTACTTGTCTTACCAAAAAAAACGTTTATAAAAAAATAGTATTTCAAAACCCTGATCATAATATATATTATTCCCCCTGGACGAGCGCACCAGAATCTTCCCTTAACTGTAACAGAATTTTATTGAGCTTAGACTGTTACAAAAATTACAGCCTGACTCTTTGGCTATGTAGAACAAGATAAGAATAATCATAGATTTTAGCTTCTTATTATTTTCATTAAAAATAAACTAAGCTTCTCTGAAGCACTATAGCATAGAGATACGCAACCAACTTCATGTACCTGCCTAAGAGCAAGAATGAAGGCTCGGCAATTCTGGTTGGAAGCAGCGGTACAGGTATGATGTGGAAACCCTAATGTTCAGCTCAGTGATGCAATGGGCTTCAATAAACTTCGCCTGAGAAGGAAATTGCTTGGGAAGGGATGGATTCATCTGTCAAGTGTCTTGTGTGACGCCATTATCACCTACAAGAACAGAAAAAAACAAAGGATAGCTGTCACACTTTTGTTTCTCAAGGTCAAAAATAAATTTACAAGGCAACAAATTTTGCACTGGCATTATTTATAAGTCCAAAAAATATGGAACTGTGCCAAAAGCCTGGAAGCCTTTTATAAAAGGTTGACAGTTAAGAGGTGTACCTTTATTTTACCTTTCTTTCAAGGGAAGGCATAATTTGTTTTTAATCCTGAGTTGTGTTCTAGTAAGATAACTACTAAAATTACAGCTCCAGCATTATTGTATTATTTAGAAAAAAAGTAAAAAGTATTTGTTAAATTTAGATCGATGGTTTTCTTTACTTTGTGTTATCTATTTGCACGTAGTAGTTGCTAGTCTATATTGTGTTATTTAGGCAGGCCATAGACAGTGTTAATTTCTTTCCTGCAACCATAGATTGCAGGAAAGAAATTTGCACGATTCCTCCATCAACTCAGACAGTGTTGACAGGGGAATCCCTCCCGCCATGCCATTGTCTGCTTCCTACGGGGCGGGCAGGGAATACCATCCCAGCTGGGAGAAGACAGTGATTATTGCTACTGGCTATAGCAGTGGCTAGTGATATTCGCAAGCAAAACCAGCAGGCGTGTTGTACCCAAGTTGATTGATCAATCAACTTGGTACATTCAGCCTGCCCACACACGGTTCAAATATCGGCCGTCTATGGCCGACCTTACTCAAAATAACAAAATTAAAAAATACTGTATACAAATATTTCCCTAGGAATTTCTATGGATGATGTTATGTGTGTACTGTAAGTCATTACTGGCTCTCCTTGCGTTGGAAGCATCCCCATAATCAAATGGGTAGCTTAGACCATGCTCAGTCATAAGGCCAGGGCCACAATCAACCTTGACAACAGAAGTAGTGAAATAAGAGATGGACAGAAAGTCCTGGACTTCACTACTGGGGGAAAAGGGAGGTCCTGACTGAACTCTGGTGGTAAAGAAAGTGTGAGGCCCAGCTAGCCAGGAGAGAAATTAAAAAATCTTGCTACACGTGTATAGAGTGATAACCAAAGGATTGCTACACAGTAATTTAGTTTAAGGAAATGGTGCAAAGTGTTCCAGCGACTTCAGAGGGTTTAGTATAGCAAGTTGCAAGTCCATATTGCTCAGGCTTTAGATGCTCTGAGGGAAAAAAGTGCCATAGAGTCATATAGGTAGTTCTCAAAGAGGACTATGCACCATTTAATTCTATATGTAGATCCCAAGAATGTCATGTATCGAAGAGCCTTATAAGTTGTAAAGAAGTGAAAGTAAAGGAGTAAAAGAGCGCCCGGTATCCAGTAAAGGTAAATATAAAAGCATTTTATTGAAATTTCAGCAATAGAAAGAGGCCAACGTGTTCGGGGGACTAAGGATTCCCCCTTCATCAGGGCTGCTAATACAAGTGGTTATGGAATGATCCTGTTGGAGGGTGCCTTTGGCACATGGATCGGACCGCTAGATGTCCAAAACGCTGGCTGTGTGTTCAGAGGCAGCAAACTTCCATATACCGGGCATCTCTGGATACCGGGCGCTCCTTTACTTTACTTACTTCTTTCTAGACACACAACGCCCATAAGGCCGTACCCCGAGGTAGCAGCCCAGGCCCGAACAGGGCTCACCACCACCTTTTCCTCCAACTGGGCACGAACCTCTGGAAACCAATTCTCTCCATCTGCCCATACCCTACATAACCTACAACAGTGACTGATCGAGTCAGTTCTATGCCTCCTCTTCTAAGCTTATTGGTTATAAGGCTGATTCTGCACCATAAACCTTAATAAGTAGTTTCAAAGGAAGTTGATGTTCTACACGTAGCTACTAAGGAATTGCCTGCTCTATAGAGCTCAATAGGTAGCTCCTAAGGAAGGTCCTGCATCACAGACCATTATAGGTAGGTTCTAAATGGATTCCTTTATCTTGGTAGATCTTTATATGTATATTCTAAAACTGTCCCTTGCCGAAAAAATCTAGAAGTAGATTCCAAGACAACTGAAGAAGTTCGGTAGGTATTTCCCAAGGATGTGACTTCTCAATAAAACGTTACATTTAGTTACAAAGGAATTTAGGGGGTGTAACGGGAGGGCCCGTGGAACCCAGAATCTCTTGGAAAGTAGGAGATACCCTTGCTTCAGCTCCCCATGCACCTCTTATGTCTAAACCACCCTATGTCCATTAGGGGCAGAGGGTGACTGAGAAAATATATCTTGGACTACTTCAAATGGGACAGTAATATTCATTGACAATATCTCTCAAGAAATATAAAGATGTGTCCCCTGTGTGCTGTGAGGTCTATGCACAGGAAGTAACTCCTAATATGGGCATTCCAGGATATGTAAAGACTGATGCCGCATACACACGATCGATTTTTTCGACGGTGAAAACACCGTCGAGAAAATCGACGTTAAAAACGAGGAACAGCTTGTTCCCCCCACACACGGCCATTTTAAATGTCGAAAAAAACGACCGTGTGTGGGCTCCGCGGCAGTGTTTCCCTATGGGAAACACTGCCGCGGAAAACATGTCGAAAAAAACGACGAGAAAAATTAGAACATGTTCTAATTTTTCTCGTCGTTTTTAATGCCGTTTTTCTCATCGAAAAAAACGACAGAAAGCCCACAGACTATCGTTTTTCTCGTCGAATGGGAAAAATTTCGTTTTTCTCGATGAGAAAAACGGCCGTGTGTACGCGGCATCACTGATTCATGCTGTTAGAAGGTGCTGATGTCGTCGACTCCGGCCACCTGTCTGTCTGTTGTGATGTAAATGAGTCCAGGCTAACTTCTAAGGATCTTTTCATTGTGGCTTAAACTAATTAACCCTGCAATTGTGTGAAGGAGTTCTGTGTTGATATGTGTGATAATGTGTATTGTAGCTTAGGAGACAGCCAGGCTGCTTAAAAGCATTAGTTAATGAGCTCATGTTAATGAGGTCTGGTCACAGGTGTATTTTCAGAGTAATATGAGCAGGATGTGTATGCACCTCCTCTCTTACTGTGGTCTCTCAATAAAGATGGTCAGTCCTGCTTTAACCTTAAGACAGAGCTTCGTCTCATTATTGAGGGAGAATTATTCTTATGGGTCTTGTTCGCCTGACTGGAGTGTCGGTAGCTGCCTTGGTGTTCGGGAATGGAATATCCTAAACGACTTTTACCCCTTTTCATACACGGGGTGTTGTTACAAGGGGTTCCTTCTCCACAGAGCTCTACAGGTTGTTCCTAAGGAGTTAAAGTACTATATCATTATTTAGGTAGTGGAGCCTTAAAGGTAAGCTCTGAAACAAGTTCTGCACAATATAGCTCAATAGTTAATTCTAATGAATGTATTACTCCATGGAACTCTACAGGAAGCTCCTAAGGAACGTCCGACATCACAGAGCTCTACAGGTATTTCCTATACATCCATATAGCACTATAAGTACTAGTTACTAAAAAAGTTTCTGTTCCATAGAGCTTTACAGGTAGTTTCTAAAGAAGGTCCTGCACCAAAGAATGGACTGGTTCTTTAAGCAATTTCTAAGGAATTTGCTTCTCCATAGATCTCTGTAGACCTTTCCTAAGTAAAATTTTATGCAATGTATCAATAGCAATATATCATAAGGCCCTTTGTCTGTACTTCCTGGGGGAAGTGGAGGGGTTTGGGGAGAAGAGGTAGTGGCAGGAAGGATGGTGGGGGAACTTTGAATCATGGAAGCAATAGCAGAGGGAGGTCAAATTATTTATTTCACATAGCTCCTGCTTGCCTTATTCTACGAATAAAAAGTATTTCTATAAAAGCAATGGAAAATATTAAGAAACATTAAACTAACGCTCATTTTAACATGCTATCTGTTCTAAAATTATTATAATGTATGTGTGGTTTCATCAGTCTCCTGTAATCCTCGCTCTATAGTTGGTGGAAGACTACATTTTTTTTTCTTGCTATGCTTTCAGCTTCCACTTTTCAGAAGTGATATATACTACCCTTTATCTTATATATTCACACTTCATGATGTTATAGTAAATGCATCATTTATTTGTTTCACCTTTCATCTATCTTGTCAGAATGATGTGTGTCAACTGTCTTTCTTTTATTCACTATTTTAGATACATAAATTTTTCTTCTGATTGTTGAGTATACAGGATTATTGAAGACGTGTGCTTTATTTGTATAGTAACCAGACAGGAACGGATGTTAGTTAGCGTTTTTTTTTCTTTCAGCGGGTCAGCAGGCAATGGGCATCATGGTTGACGTGGATGTGCATCGCTACATCTACATAGTTTGACTATGGGTGTACATTGTGGGAATATGTTATTATTGTTAAAGACTGTGTCTGTGATTTTATTTACACTTTACATTTTTTCTGAATGAGTAGGAGTACCATGTACCCCTCACTCATTTACATTTTGCCGGGGGCGGTATCTGTCTGGATGTCCCCTTATTTTGTAAGGGTGCTTTCAAATTCTGATAAGCCCACTACCCTTAAACCCCCACAGCCACCAGGCCTTGGTTCTAGGGAAGAGGGCTTTGTCCAAGGTGCTTTGCCAGGAGGCATCAACCCCGGCAAGATATCCCCCCCCCCCCATTTTCAGGGCATGTGGCCTGGTATGATTCAGGAGGGCCTTCCAGACTGCATGCTTGGATATATATCTGGTATGGTAAGATTTTTTGGGGGGGACCTCATCCTTTTTTAAATTTTCTTGATTTGTGCATGGGGTCAGTCCCGAAGGGTCCGGCATTGAATTTGAGTGGGACCTCACCCTGTTTTTTTTTTGCGTGGGGTCCCCCATAAAATACATACCAAAACTGAAGGACCTAATGGAATGGCAGAGGAACCCCATGCTTTTTTTTTTGTAGTTGAAAGGGTCATGAATAGGGATGAGCTTCGAGTTCAAATCGAACCCATGTTCGACTCAAACATCGCCTGTTCGGCTGTTCGCCGAATTTCGAACATTATGGACCGTTCGCACCAAATTCGAGTGGCGCGTCACGGCCCATAATTCACTGCGGCATCGCAGTGCATTGCTGGCTGATGATTGGCCAAGCATGCACTATGACCCGCATGCTTTGGCCAATCACAGCGCGCAAAAAACGGAGAGCCATGATTGGCCAAAGCCAGGGTGGCTTTGGCCAATTATGTCTCAGGGGGTTTAGTACACGCCCCACACTATATAAGGCCGCCTCCGTGGTGGCCTTGTGTAGTGTGTTGCGGTAGTTAAAGAGAGAGATTAAAGAGAGAGAGAGACAGTGTAATTTAATTTGAGTTATATAGAGCAGGCAGGTGAGTCAGTTAGCTGCAGTTACAGTGTGTAGAGGATATATATGCATCCTAGGTGTTGTATATATATTTATACACTGTATTCAGTTTAGCTAGATCCGTTCCTGTTATTCTCTATACTGACAGGCAGGCTGCTGTTCTGATACAAATACAGGCAGGGATCTGCAGTATTTTGCTTTAGTGTCCTTTGCAGTGTGCACCTAAAGCTTACCTCTACAATTGCTAGTGTTCTGATACAAATACAGACAGGGATCTGCAGTATTTTACTTTAGTGTCCTTTGCACAGTGTGCACCTAAAGCTTACCTCTACAATTGCTGCTGTTCTGATACAAATACAGGCAGGGATCTGTAGTATTTTGCTTTAGTGTCCTTTGCGCAGTGTGCACCTAAAGCTTACCTTTACAATTGCTGCTGTTCTGATCCAAATACAGGCAGTATTTTGCTTTAGTGTCCTTTGCACAGTGTGCACCTAAAGCTTACCTCTACAATTGCTGGTGTTCTGATACAAATACAGGCAGGGATCTGCAGTATTTTACTTTAGTGTACTTTGCACAGTGTGCACCTAAAGCTTACCTCTACAATTGCTGCTGTTCTGATACAAAATACAGGCAGGGATCTTCAGTATTTTGCTTTAGTGTCCTTTGCACAGTGTGCACCTAAAGATTACCTCTACAACTGCTGGTGTTCTGATACAAATACAGGCAGGGATCTGCAGTATTTGCTTTAGTGTCCTTTGCACAGTGTGCACCTAAAGCTTACCTCAATACAATTGCTGGTGTTCTCATACAAATTCCACAGGCAGGGAGATGCAGTATTTTAAGTTAGTGTAATGTGTCCTCTGCACAGTGTGCAACTAAAGCTAACTAAGGACAATTGCTCGTGTTCTCATACTAATAATACTACAGGCAGGCAGTTGATTCTGCTAGCTGCAATATAATCAGTATATACATACACCCCAGCTTTGTGCAGCTACATCTCCCTGCAGGCCATTATTATGTCTGGAAGGCAAACAAGGAGAGGCAGACAGTCACGAGCCAATAAAAGAGGGCAAGCCGTCCTCATCCTCCTCATCCTCTCTCACCCAGGCTCAGGGTACTTTGTCTGGCAAAGCAGCTGCCAAAGCGGCCTCTTCCCTCGGCTCAATGGCATCAGTCACTCCTTCCCTAGCCCCACCATGTCCTCCTAAGGAGTCCCCCGAACTGTTTGACCACAGTGTTGTGTACATGCTCCAGGAGGATGCCCAGCGTTTTGAAGGCTCCGATGATGGTACCCAGCTAGAGATATACTTGGGTATGAAGCAATGGAATCGGCCGATGCTATGGTAATTATGATTAGATAATAAGATGATAGTCAGAACTAGTGTTTAAAGGTGAAAATACACCTTTCAGTGGTGTCAGAATTTTAAATACTCAGGAGATTGATTCTTAGATTAAAAGGAGAATGATTTTTTTATCTTGAGTATTTTTTGTTGGAGAGGGTGCAATCCGTTTGGTGACAGAATTGGTTAACTCCTAAGTTGCACTTGGTTGTCCACCCTTATAGAACAAACGCCTCAGGTCAAGTACTTAGAAAGTATTTTGATATGCCCAGGTTGGCTTTAAGCGTTCTGGGAACGCTGTGGAAATGTGTACACGCCCATGGATAGCTCTGGGAGCTTGAGGGAAAGGTGAAGCGATTGATCAGGTAGGGAGTTTTTAGTCAGTAATAGGGACAAAGTAAATTAGGAAATCTCTCTTGCTTATACCCAAATATCGTGAGAGTGGTAAGTACTTTTGTATGTATGTTTATATAATCTGCTAATTTTTTTTTCAAGAATGAAAGAAGGTAATTCAAATGTGGGTAGGTCTTTACATAAGGTGTTAAAAAAAAAAAAAAACTGAAGGAATTAAAGTGGAGTTCCACCCAAAAATGGAACTTCCGCTTTTCGGAACCCTCCCCCCCTCCGGTGTCACATTTGGCACCTTTCAGGGGGGAGAGGGGTGCAGATACCTGTCTAAGACAGGTATTTGCACCCACTTCCAGGAACAGACTCGTGCAGGGGTCACATACCTACCCGCACCCCCGCTGTCTTCTGGGAAACACATTGTTCCCAGGAGAGAGCGGGGAACCAGTGACGGCGTGCCCCGCTACTCACGCATGCGCAGTAGGGAACTGGGCAGTGAAGCCGCAATGCTTCACTTCCCGATTCCCTCACCGAGGATGGCGGCGAGTGCAGCCGAGGGACGAGCGATTGCTTGACCTCGGCTGCCGACATCGCGGGCGCGCTGGACAGGTAAGTGTCCATATTTTAAAAGCCAGCAGCTGCAGTGTTTGTAGCTGCTGGCTTTTAAAAAAGAAAATTGGCGGAACCTCCGCTTTAAGGAAAATGTTGTTGCTATGCTGCAGATGGGACAAAGGGTTTTTGGCTATGGGATATAAACTTAGGGCTTTAATTACCATATAGACATACAGTACATAACAAAAGTTACACGAAGAATTAGAAGGGATATGATAAGGGTTAAACAAGAGAAAGCGTCTTTGCTTAGGTCACAGTCACCGGGGTAGAGGTAGGGGTAGAAACGGATATTTATATTCTTACTGAGTGTCAACAAATATCTTGAGGGAATAATACAGACATAAAGTACATAAAGAAAAGAATATTAACCACTTGCCGACCGCGCTATGTACAAAAGACGTCCACAGCGCGGTCAAGTTATCCTGAGTGGATGTCCCAGGGACGTCCTCACAGAATCTTGCTCCCGCGCGCCCCCTGGGGCGCGCTCCAGGATATGACCGTGACCGCCGGGTCCGGAAGACCCGGCGCATCACGGATCACGGTAGATGGCCGCTAATCGCGGCCGTTTACCACGTGATCGCTCCGTCAAATTACGGAGCGATCACTTGTAAACAGACCGGCGTCATGTGATGACGCCGGTTCCTCCCTCCCCTCTCTGTACCGATCGGTACAGTGTGAGAGGAGAGGGGAGGGAGCGGATCATGTCCGCTCCCTCCCCCATGTCAGCTGTGGGCTGGATCTGTGACAATTGCAGTCACAGATCCAGCCATCCATCCATCCCTGCTCAGCCATCCCTGTGCAATACTCTGCCAATACTCTGCAATACACCCTGCCAATACTCTGCAATACCCTGTGCAATACTCTGCAATACCCTGTGCAATACTCTGCAATACCCTGTGCAATACTCTGCAATACCCTGTGCAATACCCTGTGCAATAGCCTGTGCAATACTCTGCAATACCCTGTGCAATACCCTGTGCAATACCCTGTGCAATACCCTGTGCAATACCCTGTGCAATACTCTGCAATACCCTGCCCATACTGTGCAATACCCTGCCCATACTGTGCAATACCCTGCCCATACTCTGCCCATACTGTGCAATACTCTGCCATATTCCGCAATACCCTGCCATACTCTGCAATACTCCTCAATACCCTGCAATACTCCACAATACCCGGCAATACTCCACAATACCCGGCAATACTCCACAATACCCGGCAATACTCCACATTACCCTGCAATACTCCACAATACCCTGCAATACTCCACAATACCCTGCAATACTCCGCAATACCCGGCAATACTCCGCAATACCCGGCAATACCCCGCAATACTCCGCAATACCCCGCAATACTCGGCAATACCCGGCAATACTCGGCAATACTCGGCAATACCCGGCAATACCCGGCAATACTCGGCAATACCCGGCAATACTCCGCAATACTCCGCAATACCCGGCAATACTCCGCAATACCCGGCAATACTCTGCAATAACCACTTCCCGCCCGCTGGCCGTCATATGACGTCCTTAACTTTATGCGGGTATATCTGAATGATGGGTGCAGCTACAGGCATCATTCAGATATTTGCTTTTTCAGCTGGCGATTCCCTGCACCATAAGAACGATCATAGCGGCTGTTCCACCGCTTGATCGCTCTAAGACCCCTTTCACACTGGGGCGGGCAGGTGCGGTGGCGGTATAGCAGCGCGATTTTCAGCGCTGCTATACTGTCGTTCTTACCGCGGTATGCGGTCGCTAGGGGGGTTAATTTAACCCCCGCTAGTGGCCGAAAAAGGGTTAAAACCGCTATTGCCGCGGTTTGCGGGCGGTATTACCGCGCTGTCCCATTGATTTCAATGGGAGACCGCGGTAAAGGAGCGGTGAACACACCGCTCCTTTACCGCTGTAAAGAAGCGGCTAGCAGGACTTTTGGAGCGGTCCTGCTAGCGCACCGCTTCAGTGTGAAAGCCTTCGGGCTTTCACATTGAAGACACAGGGCAGGATTTTTTCATGCGGTATAACAGCGCTATTATTAGCGCTAAACCGCATGAAAAACGCCCCAGTGTGAAAGGGGCCTTACGGAAGGTGAGAGGGGATGCCCCCCCCCTCCCGCTGCCCTCCGGTGCTTCTACCGACTCACCGCTACGATCAAAGCCAGGATTGTTGTTTTTTTTTTTTTCAGGCTTCCCAGCCTAGAGGTGAGATATTGACCCCATATCTCACTGTAAAGAGGACCTGTCATGCCATATTCCTATTACAAGGGATGTTTACATTCCTTGTAATAGGAATAAAAGTGATCAAAAAAAAATTTGGGGCGGAAAAACATGTCAAACTAAAACAAATAAAGTAAAATGAACAATAATATATATATATTTTTTTTTAAAGCGCCCCTGCCCCCGCGAGCTCGCATGCAGAAGTGAACGCATACGTAAGCCCCGCCCACATATGAAAACGGTGTTCAAACCACACATGTGAGGTATCGTTGCGAACGTTAGAGCGAGAGCAATAATTTTGGCCCTAGACCTCCTCTGTAACTCAAAACATGTAACCAGTAAAAATATTTAAAGCATTGCCTATGGGGATTTTTAAGTAGCGAAGTTTGGCGCCATTCCACGAGCGTGTGCAATTTTGAAGGGTGACATGTTAGGTATCTATTTACTCGGCGTAACTTCATCTTTCACATTATGCAAAAACATTGGGCTAACTTTACTGTTTTTTTTTTCTTTTAAGCACAAAACAGTTTTTTTCCGTAAAAAACGCGTTAAAAAAATTTCTGCGCAAATACCGTGCAAGATAAAAAGTTGCAATGACCACCATTATATTCTTTAAGGTCTTTGCTAAAAAAAACATATATAATGTTTTGGGGTTCTATGTAATTTTCTAGCAAACAAATGATGATTTTTACATGTAGGAGAGAAATGTCAGAATTGGCCTGGGTGCTCCAGAACGCCTGAAGGTGCTCCCTGCATGTTGGGCCTCTGTATGTGGCCACGCTGTGTAAAAGTCTCACACATGTGGTATCGCCATACTCGGGAGGAATAGCAGAATGTGTTTTGGGGTGTAATTTGTGGTATGCATATGCTGTGTGTGAGAAATAACCTGCTAATATGACAATTTTGTGGAAAAAAAAAAAAAAGAAAAAAAAATCTTGATTTTTGCAAAGAATTGTGGGAAAAAATGACAACTTCAAAAAACTCACAATGACTCTTTCTAAATACCTTGGAATGTCTTCTTTCAAAAAGGGGTCATTTGGGGGGTATTTGTACTTTTCTGGCATGTTAGGGTCTCAAGAAATGAGATAGGCCGTCAGTACTTCAGGTGTGATCAATTTTCAGATATTGGCACCACAGCTTGTGGACTCTATAACTTTCACAAAGACCAAAAAATATGCACCAATTTGTACTTATTTTTACCAAAGATATGTAGCAGTATAAATTTTGGCCAAAATTTATGAAGAAAAAATACTAATTTGCTAAATTTTATAACGGAAACAAAGAAAAATTCATTTTTTTACAAAATTTTCAGTCTTTTTTCTCTTATAGCGCAAAAAATAAAAAATTCAACAGTGATTAAATACCACCAAAAGAAAGCTCTATTTGTGTGAAAAAAAGGACAAAAATTTCATATGGGTACAGTGTTGTATGACTGAGTAATTGTCATTCAAAATGTGAGAGCACCGAAAGCTGAAAATTCGTCTGGTTAGGAAGGGGGTTTAAGTGCCCAGTTGTCAAGTGGTTAAACGACCAGTCAGTACAGTAACACTTTAGTATTATATGAGGAAAGTCTCCCGTTTACTAATATTTGTTTATACATTTTATAGAATATTTTTTAATTTACTTGCAAGATGTGTAATTGTTTAAAATACATTTTTTAGAGGTAAAGGCATAGAATGATTTTAAGGGAACAAATGTAGGTGTTTTAGGTGTGCTTGGAGGTGGTGTAAAGAGAGGAAGGTTTTTTTTATAAAAAACCCTGCATTGTATTTGATTAAATGTAAGGCCTGCAATATCCAATATGTGGGTTGTATGATCAGACCCCTACAAATTCATATTGGGGAGCACTACAGGGGTGGTCAGAACCCATAAGCCATCTCAGATAGCAAGCAATTGTGCTGCAAGTTCGAAAATGACTTACCGTACTAAGCTATTGCTAGACTTGCCAGGCTTCACAAGTTTTTTACCTAATTGCAGTAAGTCCCCATTGCATGACTACAGATATACTTTCTTTGCAAACATTCTACAAGTCTGGTTCAGTTATGATGTGCAATAGTCACCCCACCACAGGGGTCACTGTGGCTGAAATGTCATGCTGTAGACTTGCAGAGCTTGCAGAGCTCTTGCTGCAGATTCACTACTGCAACTTTGATCTTGCTAGAGAATTGCCACACAAATTTGCTACAAATTGGAAAAGTGTCAACTAGAACTTGTGCTTCAAGTGCTCTGCAAGTAAACAACTTGCCAGTGAAAATGTGCAGCAAATTAACAGACTTAAGCCCCAGACACACTATGAGATTTCTGCAGATTTTAGTCTTCAGATTTACCAAAACCATGTAGCGCAAGGGTCTGCCTGACTGCATACAAATGGAAACTCTAAAGGTTTGACCTCATTATATATGGTTTTAGTAAATCTAAAGACAAAAATCTGCAGAAAATCTACCGTAATAGTGTGTATGGGGCTTAACAATTCAACACTGCCACAAATGTGTGCCTCCAAACATTTTCTGGAGATACATAATGGTAGTATGATCTTTTCAATTTCAGGGTATTGAAGAAGTTACTCCGGGCAGGAGAGGAGGAGATTTACATAGTAAACATTTGGAAAGAGGTATACTGGATACACAAGCTCTATACTAAATGGTTTGAATTTTAGGTGGGATTAAGCTACTGTACTTTTTGATTTTTTCTTTCTTTTGGTTTGAGCAATTTAGAGTTTGTGATCTGGCGTGATCTGGCGCTTTTCAGGCGCTTCGGAAGCGATGTCTATTCATTGCAATGGACAGGGGCATTTTGGGAGAGGTGTATACATCGTTCCCAAACCGCCACAAAGATGCTGCTTGTAGGCCTTTTTTAAGACCCCTTTCACTCTGAAAGACCCCTTTCACGCTTTAGCGCTAAAAATAGCGTCTTTCAAAGCGCCTGAAAAATGCCTTAACTGCAATCCCAGTGTGAAAGCCTGAGTGCTTGCCTTTTTAAATATTTGTTTCTTTTATTTTGTGTTTCAATCTTTTTTATTGAGTTCTTAAGTAAGAACGAAAACAATATAAAATATCAATATCAGGCACAATAATGAACTGCCATCATAGTCAGTGTATATAAGTAATCAAAAAGATGGGTTGATCATAGTCCCATAAAAAGTGTTTATTTTATTTTAAGATTTTTTTTGTTGATTGTGAAATTTGTTTATAGACCTTTTTGCCTAGCCATGGTTTATAGGGTCATTTCTGAACATATTTTTTTAAATTAGTATTGATTAGAGAGATACAGCTTTGTTGGTGACTCCTCCATGCTCCAGGCTGTGTTTAAAAGGCAGAGGAGTGTTGTAATAAGCCAGCTATGAGTAAAGCCCTGTACATACGGCCGGGAATCCCGTCAGGAAAAAAACGTTGGTTTTCCTGACGGGATTCCTGGCAAGTTTTTCTTGCTTGCCGAGTGTACACACGGCACATTCAAAAGAACCGCCGTTCTTTTGAATGGCAAGAACGCGGTGACGTCATTGACTATGACGAGCATGCGCTCGTCACATTCAATGCCGTCGCCGCCATCTTGCTTCACCCTACACTACCCTTGTAAGCTACCGCGCATGCGTCGAAGTCTCATCGAGCATGCGTGGGCTTACCTGGGACAGGTTTTCTCGGCAGGAAACACTTGCCGAGAATCCTGACGAGAAAAATAGAGAGCAGGTTCTCTATTTTTCTCGTTGATATTCCGGGCAGTTTTCCCGACGAGAAACCATACACACGGCCGGTTTTCTCTGCAAAAAGCTCTCCCAGCTGTTTTCTTGCCGAGAACACCGGCCGTGTGTACGAGGCTTAAGGCTTGGGTTGAAACGCATTAGAGTCTTGTTGTCTCTTAATGATACCTAGGACTGTTTGCCATTTTAATGAATAAAGGACAATTCAGGATTATATGTGAATCCCATCCTTTGTATTACATTACACTCATACATAAACCCCCTACACGATTGCTGTAACAGGAAAGACCATGAAGACGGTCAAAGTCAATCTGACTGCATTTCTACTTCTGTCACACTCACATCGGCTTTCAGCAGTCTTCAGACACATACACAAAGTTCTGTGATCTGAAGGTGCAATCATATCAAAGAAGCATTACAGGTTCTCACTCTTCTGAAGGCTAACCCACACATTTCTAGCAGGGATGAAGTGGGAGAGGCTCAAAGGAGGTACAGTATGTGGTCTACTCAAGGCAATGTCCTGTGTAGGAAGCGTCATTATATGGCTTCTGGCACTGAATCATCAATGTACAAGGAGCAGTAAAACATTAAATTTTTAGTTTCATCACAGAAGAGCTCTTATCCTTTAAGTGGAATCTCTAGCACTGTTCTAGTTTGCAGTTAGTTCAATCAATCTGTTCCCTAAGAAGCACTCCTAAAAAAAAAAATCTTTAAAAATTGGTCTGTATAACTCATTCTGCAAGATACATTCAGTGATACATGTCTAATTTAATTCAACTCATTACAACAAATTCACTTTATCTACTTGTAGCCTTCCCCGCTAGCAGATAACTTCTCATCTGTGTTTCTAAAATGATCAAATCACTCACATGGGGGGAACAGAAGTAATGTCTGACCTGAGGAAGCAGATAATTAAGTGGCACATCTCACTCTGCAGTATCGGCTGCCATATAGGAAGAATTAAGCCAAGGGGCAGATTGTAGGCACAATAGGTGGACAGAGCTAAGCTTTCATATTACATTAAACCTCTTAAATCTCTGTCACGGCCCCCTAAAATACCCCAATACCCAGAGTATGGAGAAAGTAGGCAGGCTTACCCCCTTCCCAGGTATAATTATATCTCTGAACGACCTATCACCAGGCTGGAGCACTATTATGTAGGGGATGGTGGTATGCCTAGACCAATGCAGTTGGCAAGTTGGCAATGTATCTGTAGCCCAAACTTTGCCGGTTGGTGGTATTTGAGGATTGAGGTTGAGGACCACTGATGTAAGGGTCACAAATTAAAGCAGTATTAAATCTAAAAACTAAAATGTATTAAATTGTGCATCTCACCAATTCTTAAATGTAGTGGCTACCTTATTTTTATTTATTTTTATTCGTCTTTTTTCTTGATTTTCACCTGGTGATCCAGCCAGTAAGTGTGTTATTTTTCAACTGTGTTGCTTCTATTTCACAGTGAAGGGTACTGTTAATGCTGCAGTATACAAACACATTTTGAATAATTGTGCACTTCCAAGCTTGCAGCAAAAGTATGGGGTAATTCATTTTCTGTTCCAGCGTGACTATGCCCTTGTGCACAAAGCCATGGTTTGAGGAGTTAAAGGAGCTCCAAAAAGCTCCTATAGGTGTGATAGGTGTACACATACAGTTGACTGATTTACAGATATGCTGGAAATGTTATATAATATACTGAAGGGAGTGTTAAAGGTGCTATTGACATGAAGTTAAAGGTGCTATTGACTTGAAATTTTCACCACATGTCGATTAATACATGCAAAAAAAAAACAAAAAAAAACAAATAGGTTAAGAAATTAAGTTATGTGTAATAAAATAGAATGACACAGGGAAAGAGTATTGGACATATGAAGAAAGGGAGGTGCAAAAATGCATGGAAAGCCAAGACACCAGCTGAAATCTATCAGTAATTAGAAAGCAATCCTGCCCCTTGTCAGTGCAAATTAATATCAGCTGGTTCAGTTTCAACTGATGGCCTATAAAAATGTGTCTCATTACCAAGGCGTCACACAAGAAACATCTCATGATGGGTAAAAGAAAAGAGCTCTCTCAAGACCTTCACAACCTTATTATTGCAACACATACTGATGTCATTGGTTACAGAAGGATTTCTAAATTCTGAATGTTCCCATGAGCACTGTTGGGGCCATAATCCGGAAGTGGAAAGAACAACATTTCACCATAAACTGGCTACGACCAGGTGCTTCTCACAAGATTTCAGACAGAGGAGTGAAAAGAATCATCAGACGAGTTGTCCAAGAGCCAAGAACCACTTGTGGAGAACTTCAGAAAGACCTGGAATTAGCAGGTACAATTGCTTCAAAGAATACAATAAGTAATGCACTCTCTGCCATGGCCTGTATACACGCTCACCATGCAAGACTCCATTGCTGAAGAAAAAACATGTCGAAACTCGTTTAAAGTTTGCTGCACAACATTTAGACAAGCCTGTGAAATACTGGGAGAATATCTTTGGATGCCATAATACACACCATGTTTGGAGGTCAAATGGCACTGCACACCACCCCAAAAACACCCCCATACCAACAGTGAAGTTTGGAGGTGGGAACATCATGGCGTGGGGCCGTTTTTCAGCATACGGTACTGGCAAACTTCATGTCATTGAAGGAACGATGGATGGAAAAATGTACCAAGACATTCTTGATAAAAATCTGCTGCCATCTACTAGCATAATGAAGATGAAACGAGGGTCGACATTTCAGTAAGACAATGATTCCAAACACATGCCAAGCAAACTCTCAATTGGTTTCAAAGAAAAAAAAAAACTTCTAGAGTGGCCCAGCCAATCACCTGACTTGAATTCAATAGAAAATCTATGGAATGAACTAAAGATCAGAATTCATAGAAGAAGCCCACGGAACCTTCAAGATTTGAAGACTGTTTGTGTAGAAGAATGGGCCAAAATCACACCTGAGCAATGCATGCGACTAGTTTCTCCATACAGGAGACGTCTTGAAGCTCTCATTACCAACAAAGGATTTTGTATGAAGTATAAAAATAAATTTCAGCTAGCATCTTCAATACTTTTTCCCTGTGTCATTCCATTTTTATTACACATAACTTAATTTCTGTACTTATTTGTTTTGGTGTCTTTGTATGTATGGATTGCATGGGTTGTTATCGACATGTGGTAAAAATGTTATGTCAATAGCACCTTTAATAGCGTATTTACCTAGAAAAATGGTGAAGTGTTCATTAATTATTTTACCCGTTGTATATTCCACAAAGTGAACATAGTGGGGGGGGGGGGGCAATTGGTAAGAAACCTAAACTCTAAAATCTCTAAACCAGGGTGTGCATTTTGTTCCTGTAATGCCGCATACACACGATCAGAATTTCCGACAACAAATGTTCGATGGGACCTTTTGGTCGGATATTCCGACCGTGTGTATGATCCATCGAACATTTGTTGTCGGAATTTCCGACAACAAATGTTGGAGAGCTGGTTCTCAATTTTTCCGACGGCAAAAGTTCTTGTCGGAAATTCCGATCGTGTGTATCCATTGCCGACGCACAAAAATCCTACGCATGCTCGGAATCATTGAACTTAATTTTTCTCGGCTCGTCGTAGTGTTGTACGTCTCCGCGTTCTTGACGTTCGGAATTTCCGAGCAACATTTGTGTGACCGTGTGTATGCAAGACAGGTTTGAGCCAACATCTGTTGGCAAAAAAAACACGGTTTTGTGGTCGGAATGTCCGATCGTGTTTACGCAGCATAAAGCCCTGTACACACGATAGGTTTTACCGATGAAAACAGTCCGATGGACTTTTTTCATCGGACAAACCGATCGTGTATGGGCCCCATCGGTCTTTTTTCCATCGGTGTTTAAAAATAGAACATGTTTTAAATTTATCCGATGGGAAAAAAAACTATAGCAAATTACTATCGTCTGTGGGGAACTCCATCGGATAAAAAACCCACGCATGCTCAGAATCAAGTCGACGCATGCTCAGAAGCATAGAACTTAATTTTTCTTGGCTCGGCGGAGTGTTTTACGTCACAGCGTTTGGGACGATCGTTTTTTTGACTGATGGTGTGTAGGCAAGACTGATGGAAGTCAGCTTCATCGGTTTTCCGATGGAAAAATCCATCGGTTTAAAAACCATAGGAAATCCGATCGTGTGTACAGGGCTTTGGTGTTGGGTTTGTAGTAGGATGGGAAGCATTGTAAAATCCTATATTTCTGTGGGCTCCAACATGCTGGCCTCTACACACAATGCAGCCAACAGAGAACTCTGTCGGCCACAGCCAAGTGTAACCCTTGTTTTGTGGATGTTTTCAAATGTGTTGATTTCCTAAAAGCAGACCTAAGCGCTACATTAATCTACATTAATCTCTTGCCATCCCAACCCCACCCCCTCCCTAAATGAATACTTAGATTGCAAGGGAAGCTTTGAATACTTACCTTTTTAGGAGCTTCAATCTTCCAGTAGTAAGCAGGCCTGGGCTTCTGTGGGGGAGGTATCTGTTTGGGGCACTAATTGGCTGCTCAGGATGAAGAAGATCCCACTCCTACTGTGTCTCAAAAATAGAATCAATGACCTGATGGTAACCAGAAGATGGCCAAAACCCTCAAAAGATAAATAATATGTAGCCCCAGCTAAGTAATTTCTTCAGGGAGGAGCTGTGAAGGACACTTCATTCACAAGCCTTTCCAAGGTTTGCAGAGGTCAGCCGAACTGTCCTCGGGCCTTTCCGCCCGTTTCCGAACGCTGCCGATCAGCGCCATTCGGCTCTGGCGCCCCCCACCTCAGGCCAAACGCGGTACTGCACCCGCTTTGGCCTGAATCCTGCTAGTTTTGCGAGACAACACTCGCAAACCGAGTCAGGATTTTAGCAAATACAGTGCTTGTATTGCGAAACGCTCGTTAACCACGTTACTCGCAATCCGAGGTTCCGCTGTATATAGCTTTGGTTTCCAAATAAATATACAACGTTGTGCCAAAGCATTTCTCCTGTATGCAGTTTGTAGCCCCCAAGAAGAGGACCTGCTTACCAAGTGCTGTTGATGGAGTACTGGAGGAGGTTGAGCAGGAGATACTTTGTTATCTCACTGTTGTGTATAATACATATTGCTGTGACAAGCAAAGCTGTACTTAATCTTAACGGGAAAAGACACATGTGACCGGGTATGATTTTAACAAATTGAATTTCCCATGAGAATGAAAATAACATGCTGCATCACGCTAGCGTGACTCACCTGTTATTACAGATGGACAACTTTGGATTTATGGCAAATCACATATGTTTTTCTTTCAGTGAAACACGTAAACAATGTTCCAAGACTCCAAAAAAGTTTGTTTAATCAGATCTGCGGTCAGCAATAAAAGTCCTGTTTATACTGACATCCATCACACGCTAGGTACACAAAGAACTGGTGAATGATTCAAGTCTGGATTAACAATAATGGAAAGACAAATGTTCTAGCTCACTATCCATGAAAATCAAACATTTGTATTATAATGCTAACATTTTATATAGCAACAACTCTCAAAATTTCAAATTAGGATATTTTAATCCATGGCCTTCCCCCTGTCAGAACACCATAGCACAGCAGGGGAGATCGCTGTACTAACATCAGATTGTTCCGACCTGAGCTGTCAGTTTTTTTTTTTCGTTTAGCCCGTAGTAGTGTGTATGATGAAACTTTAAGAACATATTCCAGAATAGCGACACTGATAACTAACTTGTCCTAATCCAATCACCATGTTATGTGTGAAGGCAGATGTTTATTGTCCTAATTACATAATTTAATAACCATGGTGCCATTATGTCCTGGAGAGGTGTTAACTATTCAAGTTATATGGCTATGGGTGGGGGTTGAAATGCTAAAATGCAACATACAGTTCTACCTAAAAAAATATATATTTAAAAGATTAAAAATGTATATAATAACAAATAATCTATACAAATGAAAAGTACACTAAGGCCCCTTTCACACGGAGGTCCGTTCAGGTCCGCCTGTCAGTTTTTTAGGCGGACCTGAAACGGATCCTCCATGTACCCCTATGGAAGCACGGATGTCAGCGGAGACATGTCCGCTGACATCCGACCCGCTCCGCTCCACCAAAGTGTGACGGAGGAAAACCCTATTTTTCCTTCCGTCGGCGGAGCGGATCGGATGACAACGGACTCTACGGTCCGTCGTCATCCGATTCCCCATAGGGGAGAGCGGCGCTCTGACAGGGCGGTCCCTGCACAGTGTGCGGGGACCGCCCAGTCATCCGTCGGCTCAGCAGGGATCAACGGAGCGATCCCCGCTGAGCAAGCGGAGCTTCACGGGGCGGATCTGCACGGATCCGTCCCGTGTGAAAGAGGCCTAAAGCAATACACCAATGCATCAATGAATATAAAAAAATTAAATAATTATTGACAAAAATGCTGTGCAAATAAATAAAGGTGCATAAATCAATAATCCATCCACTTTCTGCTCTGTGAGCGGCCTCCTCTGAGCATGCTGACATCACAGTACTTAAGCCCCTCCCAACGTGTTTTGTCTATATGGACATCACCAGGAGCACACAGAGTACTGCAGGGTTAAGTTCAATGTATTTAATTGTACATCACCATACTCTGAGTGCTTCTGATGATGTCCATATGGCTGAAACACAGTGGCATGAGCTTAAGTACTAGGACGTCTGCATTTGAAAATACATTTTGTATTTCATGAGTATATGGAAATCAGAGAAACCAAGGGATTCCTGTGCTATTGAGTAATGTTACTCTGTTATGTTTGACCATTTTGTAACATGCATCTAATGAGTGAGTTAAATCACTGGTACGCATTGTGAAGAGTAGGAAGCACAGGCACACACATAACCACTTGAAGACCAAGTCTTTTCTGGTACAGTACTTTTTGTTTACAAGTAAAAATCTATTTCTTGCTAGAAAATTACTTAGAACCCCCAAACATTATATACGTTTTTTAGCAGAGATCCTAGAGAAGGGCGATCACAATTTTTTAGGAGAGAATGCACTTGAGGGAATTTTATTGCAAAAAAACACAATATATAACCCAATAGTTTGGTAAAGTATAAAATAAAATGTTATGCTGAGTAAATCAGTACCTAACATGTCACACTTTAAAATTCTGCACGTTCGTGGAATGGTGAAAAACGGCGATACTTTAAAATCTCCATAGGTTACATGTTTAATGTTACAGAGGAGGTCTAGCGCTAAAATGATTGCTCTCGATCGAACGTTCATGGCGATACCTCACATGTCTGGTGTAAAAACTGCTTAAATATACGAGAGCGGCACACGGATGCGTTCACTTCTGCGTGTGAGCACGGAGAGATGGGGCGCTTTACAGTTTTTTTTTTCTTATCTACTTTATTTTTACACTGTCCTTTTCAATTGTTTTTTGATAATTTTTATACCTATTACAAGGAATGCAAATATCCCTTGTAATAGAAATAAGGGATGACAGGTCCTCTTTATGGAGAGATCTGGGGTCCAAAAGACCCCAAATCTCTCCTATATCTTTAAAAGCAAAAGATACATTTTTTTTTTTTTTAAATGTTTACTTCTATCCTAAACCGGAAGTGATGTCATGACCTTGCTCCAGTCTTCCAAGATTCTAGAGGTGATCGGAGATGATATGGTCTCTGTACCCCTCTATGGCCAACCGCTTCAACCGTCGGATCATTTCCCGGGCTCGCCAGTAAAAGCAGTAAACCGTGAAACTCCGGCAAGCGGCGGGGGGTGCTTCTGAAAGCAATCCAGTGGCTAACTAGCCGTTCTAACCGCTTTAATAAGAAAGACAATCGCCGGCTGAAAAATTATGATTTTTGTTTAACCTCTTCAGGTTTACCCCCCTTCATGACCAGGCCATTTTTAGTGATACGGCACTGCGTAATGTTAACTGATAATTGCAAGGTCGTGTAATGCCGTACCCAAATAAAATTTATGCCCTTTTTTTCCAACAAATAGAGCTTTCTTTTGGTGGTATTTGATCACCGCTGCGTTTTTGATTTTTTGTGCGCTAACAAAATAAGACCAACAATTTTGAAAAGAGTATATTGATTGGTTTGCGCAAAAAGTTATAGTGTCTACAAACAATGGGATATATTTATGGAATTTTTAACGATTTTTAGTGAGACTGCCACATTGCAGTAGACAAATTTGATACTAAGTGACCCTTTTTTCGGGACCAGTGACACCAATACAGTGATCAGTGCTAAAAAAATGCACTGTCACTGTACTAATGACACTGACAGGGAAGAAGTTAACATCCGGGGCGATCAAAGGGTTAAATGTGTTCCCTATGAGTGCTTTCTAACTGTGGGAGGATGCTTTGACTGGGGTAAGAGAGAGATCCGTGTTCCTGCTTAGCAGAAACCCAAGAGCTCCATCTTCCCCTCTCACAAAATGGCAGGCAAACAAGGCAGAATTCCAAGAAAACAAAAATTTGCCTTTTCTGCACCAGCCATAAACCCTGGAGCCTTTTATCACGTATATGTGGGAAACCTAGGAGTAACATATAGTACATTGTCTACAATCCTACAGGCCAGTGCCTTACATATTAAAAAATAAAAAACATTCTAGTTATTCTGCTTTCCTTTTAAAGCAGAATCTAGCTGAAAAGATAACCCATCAAAAGGTAAAATTAAAAAAAAGCAGCTTCAATCTATAGCTGTCCCACACTGTACATCCTTATGGGGAAGAGGGTAACTGAAAAATAGACTTCCACTTTAAATATACCGTAACAATATTTTTTAGATTTAATAAATAGCAATTGGATAGGTATTCAACAATATGCACTGATAGTCACTACAGCCTATGCATACCACAGCACCTGCGGGAACCCAACTCTAATTGTCTCAATTTCAAGGTAAAATTCAATAATCAATAAAATGTACAAGATGTTATTACCAGAACACGAGAAGGTTGAAGATTTATTGCACGGAAAACCAGTAATTATCGATCTCTGTGAGTTCCTTGCTATTAAAACAGGGAGTATACTTTGCACATACTATCAATTGTCAAATGCCTTTAGTAATTTAGAAAGACTGCAATCAACATACTATTATTTGTTAAAGCAAAAAGAAACAACAATGACAGCTAAATAATAAAAACATTTGCTGGTAAAAAATTTTTTTTAAAACGAAGTGGGGTCCCCCCCCAAGATCTATACCAGACCCTTATTCAAGCATGCAGCCTGGCAGGTCAGGAAAGAGGGGGGGGGGACGAGCGAGTGCCCCCCTCCTGAATCATACTAAGCCACATGCCCTCAACATGGGGGACGTGGGTGCTTTGGGGCGAGGGGGGCTCTGCCCCCGAACCCCAAAGCACCTTATCTCCATGTTGATGGGGACAAGGGTCTCTTCCCCACTAATCTGGGCTGTAGTTGTGGGGGTCTGCGGGCAGGGGGCTTATCAGTATCTGGAAGCCCCTTTAAGAAGGGACAAACAAAGACTTGGGGGGCACACCCTAACTATGCATCACATTAAAGATGGTGCTGCTATAAGACCACACAAACAGAACAAAAAAGCTTACAGCGCACACATACAAAAAAATTATTTAAATCCTACAAGGCTATTTAAAGCACCTGAACATAATAAGCAAATAAGCAAATATGGGGATTTGGTTACACCATATAGCCATACAGTGCTTAAGCCCACTACTGTGTCAAAATACCCCATTATCAGTGGGCCCTTCACTATTCATAGAATGAAAGATCCTGCTTCTCAACCATGGGAGAAATACACTCCTCTTTATGGGAGAACTAAAAGGTCCCCTCCTCTAACTCAGGTGGACACTGATTAGAAGTACTGGTGGGAGATTATGTAGGATTTAAATGATATTTTTGTATGTGTACGCTATAATCTTTTATTCCCTTTAAAATGGGGGCCCCCAGATCCATGCTCCCCTATGTGAATGAGTATGGGGTACTGTACCCATACCCATTCACCATAAAAGTGTCAAAAAGTAATAAAAACACAGAGACAGTTTTTGACAATTCCTTTATTAAAAAAAAAACAAAAAAATGTAAATCCATCATCAATCACAACGCCCTAATCACCGCTGGAACCCAAATAGGAGAAAAAAAAAACGAAAAAACAAACAAACTCCGCACTCACTGATGGCTTACCACCGAATGCCTCCTCTGCCATTTGACAGTTCTTACAGTATATAAGTAAGGGCGGGGCCACCTGGCGACATCACCTGGTAGCATCGCCCCCTCGTGACATCACTGACCCAGCATGCACCAGGCTGTGACATCACAAGGGAGGATGCCACCGGGGGGGGGGGAACACAATTTTTAATTATTTTTTTTAAATAGCCGGGTGCCAGCAATTGCAACCGCGAGTCAATGTAATTTGACTAATGTCAAAAAAATAAAAATAAATTTACATCATGTTCTATATATGCTACAGATACGCTACTTTACAGGCAGACTAAGGGGAACCCCCAAGCACTATATTTAAAGGATTTTTTCATTTTTATTGTTGCACCAATTAAGCATCATTAAAACTACTGCAATTTTTAAAAACGATAATGTAAAAAAAAAAGTTTCCATTGATACATGTCCCCCAGGTCAGTACTCAGGCTCCCATACCCCTTTTATGGACAAATACTTGCATATAAGCCTTCAAAATGAGTACTTTTGAATTCTTATGTTCAGCTCCCATAGACTTCAATGGAGTTTGCGGTTCGGGGCAGAACTTTTCCCCTGTTCGGGAGTTCTGTTGCGAACCAAACAGGGGGGTGCTTGGCCTATCGCTATTGGCAACACTACTGTACACTGAATGCATCAGGGGTAATTTTTTTTGCGATGGGTGTAGTGGCGACTGGTGCTCAATTTTCTTGGGGGGGGGGTAGATACCTCAAATTCTGTCTCATGCACCATCGCCTCATACACAATCAGATCATCCCCATACAATTATAACAGGGAGTGGATGGCAGCGTGATCCTCTAGATATATAAGCATATATTTAAGGAGGACTAAAGGTCTAAAAAGATATCACAAAGATGATCAATCGGTCAATTATAAACAGCTTTATTAAGCTAAATTTAATAAAAATAGAACAAAAAAAATTGCAAAAACCTCAGACATAACAAAAAGTTAAAATGACAACGTTGTCAAAACCAGGCAAGAAAGCAGCTGCAGACACCCACACAAATCCAACATCCACCACACACTCATGCAATCCGATCTGATGGTTGGATCAAAGAGGCACTAGGGCAAGTGACTTCAGATAGAGTATAATGTGGTTTAGCCACAGTTGGCCAGTCCATGACTTCAACCGTAGTACAGGGCCAGACGTGATGTGGAGTATATGAGATATGGATGGATGGCTGAGTCAATCAGTGGTGCATTTGCATAGTACAGCCGTTGGTAAAGGCTGAATAGAGTCTGCGCACCGATATACTGAATATTAGCCAAACAGCTAACCTGGCTGTGTAAAGCTGGACTGTAAGCGTGTGGACGGGTGCAGATATGAGCGGTGTGCATGCAGTATCTTGCTAGGAGGCCGCCTACATGTGGGTGAGTCGGTGTCCTATGAACAGTATACACAAAGTAAGTCAGTGCAATCTCATCACTCCCCAGCCATGCTGAAGGCTCATAATGCCTCATGGACAGAATCCACATGGAGGTAGTTCACAAGAGCACTCTTCGTTTGTGTGCAGTGTCGGCCCGTGCTGACATCTTTTGCTCGTGAACACTAGCATCTTCAGAGCCAACAAACCACATAACCCACCCCCCGACACTCGCTCGATCGATCACCGCTTCCCTGCAATTGCTCGCCAGTCACCTGCCAGGCCCCCCGCCAGCCCCGCACGTACCCCATCCAGGTCGCGGCTTCGGTGGCTCCCCCCCTGCATCTCCTCACAAGTCCCGGCAGTCGCTTCTCCTCTCGGCCATTTAGGAGTTAGGACTCGTGGGCAATCGGGTCTCAGGACCTGCTTCCTGATTGGCCGGGAGGAGAATCAGGAAGACATTAGTGAATATTAATTTGCTAATGTCACACAACTGGGTGTGCATGGGGCTCTAATCATGTCCTTCTAAAAAAAAAAAAGCCCATTGGAATCCATGTGTTTGGCGCCCTACATGTAGATCAGGGGCCGGGCGCATGGATTAGGGGGCAGGGCAGTGGCGTAGCGTGGGGGGCCAGCGGGGCGGTCGCCCCGGGCGCAAAATTTAGAGGGGCGCAGTGGCAGGTTACCTGCAGCTCTTCTTCTGCGCTGTGCAGTCTAGGAGACTGTGAGCTCTTCCGCTTCGCTATGAGGAAGAAGTCCCGGCTTAGGCTCCAGCGGTGACACTGACACAGCAGTGAGTAAATGAACACTAAAGACCATCCATGATGATCCCAGGGATTGTGACCGTGTGGAAACAGGGGGGAAGGAGGAGGGCAGACGACTCACTAGGCATCCTCTTCATTACACGCCACTCCCCACACACGAGGTCCACGTGCGACATGCTGTCCGTCCACTAAGCCCGCCCCACAGCCCGGACTTCCGGCCACCGCCGCTTCTCCTCAGTCCTGCATGTGCCTGTCAGTGTGCTGCTACGCGGCCCCGGCACTCTGACCCTGCACCTACCACCCCAGGACTGGAGGAAACTGGGGCCGGGAGGAAGAGGATGAGGCATCATCCACACAGACAGAAGCCCCTCCTTACCGACAGCTGCACGGACATTGTGGAAAGCTCTGTACGGGATGATGGCAGCCAGAAGGGGGGCTGGGGCTGAGCTCTGAACTGGAATCTGTGGGAAAGAGAGCTTTGTTTTTGGGGGGGAGATGTACACTGCGCACCCCCCTCAACCCTGCACGCCGCACACAGCGCACCCCCCTTAACCCTGCAAGCCACACACAGCGCACACCCTCAACCCTGCAAGCCACACACCGCATCCCCTCAACCCTGCAAGCCACACACAGCGCACCCCCCTTAACCCTGCAAGCCACACACAGTGCACCCCCTCAACCCTGCATGCCACACACAGCGCACCCCCTCAACCCTGCACGCCACACAAAGCACACCCCCAACCCTGCACGCCACACACAGCGCACCCCCAACCCTGCACACCACACACAGCACACCCCCAACCCTGCACGCCACACGCAGCGCACCCCCAACCCTGCACGCCACACACAGCACCCCCCTCAACCCTGCACGCCACACACAGCACCCCCCCAACCCTGCACGCCACACACAGCGCACCCCCCTTAACCCTGTATGCCACACACAGCGCACCCCCCTCAACCATGCATGCTGCACACAGCGCACCCCCTCAAACCTGCACTCCGTACACAGCGCACCTCTGAACCCTGCATTCTGTACAAAGCGCATCCCTCAGCCTTGCACTAAATACACAGCACACCCCTCAACCCTCAATGCTAATAATTAGTTCTATTTCTTCTTTTCTGTCTATTGGTGGGTCCCGTCACTTCTGCTGTCTGTGATGTGCAGGCAGGCGAGATGATGTGCTGTAACCTTAAGCAACAAATCAGTGGGTTGTAATGATGTGCTGTAACCTCTAGCAACCGATCAGTGAGCCGTAATGATATGCAGTAACCTCTAGCAACCAATCAGTTTGTAGTAATGATGTGCAGTAACCTCTAGCAAACAATGGGTAAGCGGTAATTATGTGCAGTATTGTCTAGCAACCAATCAGTGAGCAATAATAATGTTTGTAGTGGACAGTGTAGAAATCAGGTGGATCAGTGTAGTGGTCAGTATAGGAATCAGGTAGGTCAGTGTAGTGGTCAGTATAGGAATCAGGTAGGTCAGTTTAGTGGTCAGTGTAGGAATCAGGCAGGTCAGTATAGGAATCAGGTAGGTTAGTATAGTGGTCAGGTAGGTCAGTGTAGGAATCAGGTTGGTCAGTACTACTGTACTAGCAGAAGGGACTCAGAGAGTGCTAAGAATCTGTGGGTTAGGGGGCGCAAATCTCTATATAAACAAGGCAGACCGCTGTTCTGTCAGAGAGGAAGAGAGAGATCTTGTGTTCCTGCTAATCAGGAACACGGATCTCTCTCTTCCTCCAGTTAAGCCATCCCCCACACAGTTAGAAAACACTCCCTAGATGCACACTTAACCCTTTGATCGCCCCTGATGATAACTCCTTCCCTACCAGTGTCATTTATACAGTAACAGTGCATTTTGTTTAGCACTGATCACTGTATTAGTGTCACTGGTCCCCAAAAAAGTGTCACTAAGACCACTTTCACACTGAGGCGCTTTTCAGGCACTTTCACGCTAAAAAAAGAACCTGAAAAGCTTACGAAAACGTATTTCCATTAAAATCAATGAATGCTTTCACACTGGGGCAGTGCGCAGAAAAAACGCCCCTCTCCATTGAAATGAATTGAAAGCGCTTGAAAAGCGATTGAAAAGCGCTCAGTGTTTTACTGGCAGTTTTTCAAGCGCCTTAGTGTGAAAGAGGCCTTAGTGTCTAATTTGTCCGCCGCAATGTCACAGTCCCGCTAAAAATAGCAGATCACCACCATTACTAGAAAAAAATAAAATAAAAATGCCATAAAAATATCCCATAGTTTGTAGACGCGACAACATTTGTGCAAATGTATGTAGCATACATATTGGCTTATATTGATGAAGAAATTAGATTTTTCACATTTTATTCATTGGGTATGTTTTATAGCAGAAAGTAAAAAATATTGTTTTTTTGTTTATAGCGCAAAAAAAAACAAAAAAAAAACGTAGAGGTGATCAAATACCACTAAACGAAAGCTCTATTTGTGGGAAAATAGTATATACATTTTGTTTGGGAACAGCGTTGCATGAACACGCAGTGCCGTATCGGAAAAAATGGCCTGTCCATGAAGGGGGTGAAACCTTCCGGGGCTGAAGTGATTAAATCAAGAAGATGCAAGATACTGTTTCAATTTCTGTTTTGTTAGAAAGTGCAAGAACTATCTGTCCTCTTAGCTCAATAGAAGAACTTTCCGGAGCAACTCATTTCAAGTGGCATGCAATAATATAGAGTGGGCAGGTGTCTGGACTGCTGTTGCAGCCGGTGATTGCTTCTCTTCTCTACTGGTGTTGAATTAAGCTACATAAACGTTTGTTGATCCATACTTCTGCTTTGTTCACTTATAACACCCTCATGCTGTTTTGTGACGATCATAACTGAAAGTACTCTGTTCTTGTTCCTTATTAAAAAAAGGCAAATTAAGCTCAATTGATTTCTTTGTTTCAGCCAACAGTATGTGTTCAGACACGTGCAAGCATTTATACATGAATCAAAAGCTTTAAAAAAGCTGGGTATTTCAGCAGGTTTGAGTTCCTAAATTTCTTCTCATCTCCTTTCCAAGGTAAATGGTTAACACACACACAAGCCATAAGAGTCTAACTCCAATTTATTTTTATTTTTTTTGGGGGGGGGCGGCAAACAACCACGAATCCCCCCGAACGGTGCCCGCGGCACATCCCCCCCCCCCTGTTTGCCAGACGGTCCGGCACTTACCCCATCGTGGCGTGGCAGGCAGCGCAGTGCAGCAGCTCGGCTCCTAGTGTCCTCTCCTCTATGGCAGCTTCCAGCTCCTCCCCTCCTCCTGCTAGGCATCCAATAGGATCACCTTTACTTTCAGCCAATCAGGTAACTGGTGTCAAACCCTGCTTCCTGATTGGCTTGGAGGAGGATCAGTGATACAATATTGATTCGCTGTTGTAACACACCTGGGTGGGCTCGGAGCGCACTCTCTGCGACCCGAACCCACCCTTTACTGAAGTCTATTAGAGCTTCTGGCTCTAATCGGTGCTTCAAAAAAACAGCCTCTCCCAATTGGAATCCATGAGGCGGTGTCCTGAAAGGGGCCGGGTGCATGGATAGCGGAGGCGGTGATGGACAGGGGGGGCGGTGCCCATGCGCCCTTAATGGCCCCTGCTGGGGAGGTGTTTAACTACTCCAGGGAGGTCTTAGGATACTTAGGGGAGGGGATAATTTAATCAAGGGAGGTGTTTAGTTAATTGAGGAAAGTATTTCCTTATTCAAGGTGTATAGTTAGCGTGCAGAGTTCATTCTGGTGTCATTTGGTGGGTTTATGACACAGAAAATATTTGTAGACTCAGAAGATTTAGGGGTTGATTTACCAAAGGCAAATAGACTGTGCAGTTGCTCCAGAATTGAAAGTGGTTGTAAACCCCATATATGAAATCTGACCTAAGCATATATATCTGTAGTGTTTACTTATCTCTCTCCAAAGCCCCAAGTGCTGTTTCTCTCTGGGGCTTCGTTCCTCTGTTATCAGCAGAGTCACTTTCGACAAGTTCTCCGACACATGAGATAACAGTAGCTAAAAACTTGTGGGAGGGTGCTTAGAGGGAGATAAGCAGGGAGATTGTCTATTCAGACTATAGCACTGCATGTTCCTTCGTTCCTCTGCGTATGTGGAGCGGGGAGGTGTGTCCCTTTCCTACAATCAGCTCTCACACAGTGTAAGCCCAGACTCCTCTCCCATTGCTAAAAGAGGAAGAAAGATTTCTAACACAATCTGCGCTTTCCAAAGAGTGTAGAAAGGGGATGACAGCAGATATACATGTAAAATTTATGTAGGAGGATTGTTTAATCTCTGTGTATCACAGTTGTTTTTTGTTTGGGGGGGGCGGCAAACAACCAAACCCCCTCCCGCGGCAACTTAAATAAATGAATGAATAGGGGGTGGGCGCTGCGGCCATGAATCTATCCATTGCATATAGGGGAGAGGACGGGCCGCCCCTGGTGTATCATCTGATGCTACCCACTTCACTGGGGGGGCTTACAACCACTTTAAGTATGTAGCCACCCCCTCACCCCGTCCTCTTTAGCTAGGGGTATGTCACGCGACAGAGTGAGGTGCGCTACGGCCCATGTCCTCCCCATTACGGCGGGTGAGGTGAAGGCCAATACCTGATGTTTCCTCGGGCCGGTGTGTCCTGAGCATGTACCGAGTCTGTTGTGCAGAAACCACCGAACCACCCTTTGCTCCCATTAACAGAGTCCATACACCGATCACAGTCCAACTGTTGGTTTATTTCGTATCTCCACATACAGGCAATGCGATGGCAGGATACGGTGAGATGAGCAGGTCGAGGCACTATACTGATCTGGGTCCCTACACCCCCTATGCTATGACCAAGGGTTGTAGGAGTCTTGACATGAATACCTCCATTGCGTTGCGGCCTCTATCAGGGGAAGATGTCCTCCAAGAGAGTTACCGAAGGCCCATCCGTCACCGGGTTGACACTACACCAGGTCTTCGAACGAGTGACCTCCCCAGCCTCCTCACCTCAGATGCGGGTCCCCTCGCAAGGGGCGCCCTGGAGCAACTTCACCCTCGCGGGACCCAGTGGGAGTCACCGGGTCCCAGGCCTCCTCAATAGTACCTCACCCCAGGCTGAAGGTGCCTGGGATGGACTCCATCTTCATTCCGGCCAGGCCTAGGGCGCCTAGGCCGGAACCTTGAACCGCCCGCACCCAGGCCTAAGGGGCCTGGGTGCGTGAAGAGATGATCCCCCGAAAAAGATCTCGTGGCGAGGGCGTCTCCCCCTTTTATCTCCTCCCGACGATACCACGTCGGGTTCCCCGCCCCGGCCGTACCATCTCCAGGAAGGGACAAAGAAGGGTAGCACTCCGGTAGTGATTCTACCCTGAGCCAGTAGGTACACTGACACCCACTGGTCAAGGAGAATATTACACCACCCAATCCTCCACGAATAACAAAAAGGGGTCTGAACCCTAACACAATTACACACTTGGGTCACACTACCCCCAGGTGTATCCCACTAAATTGAGGACCCCGCTACAAGTAAATGAGCAGAAGCTCTGCTGACGTCTATCATCAAATCAATTGCAAGCAAAACTGCTGTTTTTTTGTTTTGTTTTTTTGCAAGTGATTGGGTATTCTTTGCAAAGTGAAGCTTTGCATCATTTACTAAGCTCTGGAGCAACTGCACTTTGCAAAGTGCACAGTCTATTTGCCTTTAGTAAATCCACCCCATAGTGTTACTTTATCCAGGCTAAATCATCATAAGGGACACAGACAGAACCAGTGTCTGCCTGCACAGAATCCAGAAATACATTTTATTACAGTGGTAATTATACTGTAGCTTAGGGTTGTGACCTTTTCTGCGAGACAAACCCGAACACTTTAGCGGTCTGAGACACCTTTGGATGCCCCCAAGGAGAGTAGTAATGAGGTGCGCATAGTGTGCCGCAGGGAACAATGGTTGTGGCCAAATTGCTCTTGCTGACATCATCACCCTGCCCCCCCAGTGATGCCGAACTTGCCCTCAGACAGCCGCCCGCAGCTCCTGGACAGCAAAGGATTTGTGTGTGACTATCTTGGTTACTTGGGGAGCTAAAGCCCAGTCTGAATAATGTGTCCGGGTTTCAGTCTGCCTGAAACCTGGACACATGATTTAAAACCCGAACTGTCCGGGTGAATCCTGGACAGGTGGCAACCCTACTGTAGCTGCTTTCTTTATTGGAGTGCCCTTTAAAATCTTTCAAAAACTCTACATTTCAGCCAGATAATAAACTTCAGAAAATAGCTTACTTAAAAGCGTTCATTAACCCACATGTGTTTGTGCCACATTTGTAGAAACGACCAAGATTATCTGATTACTTGTAGGAAAACAGGCTTCCATGCCCAGGCAGTGAGCTCTGGCCTATAGGCTGTATCTGCAGCCTTCCTTAGAATAATATCCTGTGTCCCTTGCTGATCCTGAACATTAAGTCTAATGTGAAATACATCAGCTGCCAGCAGACTGGCTCTGTCACTCTCCAGCACTGGCTGTCCCTCTGGACATTGATGTGGAATGTGAGTTGTGGACAATTTTCCTATAGGAATATTTCAGCAGATAGGTGAACTGGTTCAAGTTTTTAGAAAATTGCACTGTAAATGATTTTCTTCCTGATAGTAACAACATTTTACATTCAATTACAGTCTATTGGAGAAGAAATTGGATTCTTTAACAGAATAAAATAAAATAAAAATTTCATAAGCAATACAGCTGGCAATAGATATGAGATGACAGTCAAACGATCTGCAAATTTTTGGGATGATCTGCCCATATTTTCAAGTCCAGTACAACAACTTTTCAAACCCCCCCCCCCCCCCCAGGAACTGTTTTTGAAGAGCAAAAATGTATTGGACAAGTTTTATTACCTATTCCAACCACTACTGTCCTCATGAGATAAGGGGTGTCAGGATTGTACATATTTAGGGGAAATGCTTTTTTACATTTTGTCTTATTGAAGAAGTCCGCCTGTGGTCTCTAGCAATGTCTATTTAAAACATATGGGAAATCACAGTGAACTAACCACTACTGAGTAGGAGGACCTCTGCTGGACCTCTGCAGAAAGACTCTAGAAAAGAGTTCTCTGCAGAATGCTGGCAGGGAACAGGCTTTTCTACTCAGGCATTGCTGCTTTATTTTTTATTTTTTATTCTTTATCTTGAGGAATTAAAATTCAAAATACATATTACAACATAGGATACAATAAGTGAGACAATGTGTGACACATCCTATACGCATTAACAATAATTTCAAACACAAGTTAGGTGGCCATGCAACGTATCCTGCCGACGTACAAGATCATACTAATCCTCCCTTTTTATTTACATATTTTATAGGGGACGGGGGGGGGGGGGGGGGGGATATTGAACACTTGGCTACTTTCTAAAGAAAATCTGTAAGACTTTTCACACTTTTTTTTATGCATCTGAAATGTATTATGATGATTTAAAATTCCGCTGAGCGTAAAAGCTTCAATACCTTCTGGTGGAGTTGAGGGCTAGCCCACTCCCCTCACCTTCCAAACCTCTGTATTGGTTCATTACTATGAGAGGTGGCCTCAATGTATGCAACAGGAAAGTATGGGATGCAGGTGTGGTTGTAGCAAGACCTCAATACCCCCCAGGATGGTTCAGAGGTTTTAGTTTGGGTGCCCAAGGTTTCAGGGTTCCCCAGGTAATCGTGACGGCATCTCTAGTTTCCTCTAGTTTATGAATGTGGCCACAAGCAGATTTGTTTTCAAATGGCAGTTTACATTATAGCCTTGGTGCCCAACTTGCCCTTTGGTGTTTGAATTGATCCCAGCAGTCAATAAAAGCAGAACTGATTTGGTTTTAATAACAATAATCTCAAGTCACTGACTGTCCCTAAAGCATGTGTTCAGTCTAAAAAACAGTCCTGTAGAACAGTCTCTGGCTATTTCCATTATTAAGTATATGATAGCATTACATATAATAAATAATACATGCGGCCCTTTGGAGACATCACGGGCCGCAATTGAGGTGCCCTGTTTATTGTAAGTTGACAGCTTTATAGGCTAAGTTCACCTTTTCCAGAAAATAGCCTATGCAATCAAGGAGCCACGGGATGTATTAAAACCTGTGCAGCTTTGTAAAATGTTCATTCATTTTATTGCCATACTGGTAGGCCATTTGGGGCCCTCTGGAAGCCTGGCTGAACAACTTCCAGTTAGACATCGCCATGTTCTGCCTTGTTGTTAGGCTGTATAAATTGTCGATGTTCACTCCTGTAATGCTGGGAGTGATCACCCATTGGTTTTTACATCCTAGCAACAAGGCAGGGGGGCCCAAATGCCCTACAGATATGACTATAAGAATAATGAACACGTTACAAAGCTGCACAGCTTTTTAATACCTACTGAAGCCCCTTGACTGCTTAGGCTATTTTCTGGAAATGGTGAACTTCGTCTTTAAAATCAATATGACTCCTAAACCTAACCTTTTGCCTAAACCTGACCCTAAAACGAACTCTTAATCATTGCTTTCTGTATGTGTAGCGCCCTGCTCCCAATGACTGGGCGCTATATTAAATTTAGTGGGTGTCTGAGCCGGCTAGACACAGACACAGATAGTTCGGCTCAGACTTAAATGATTGTGCTAAATTAGCCTGTAAAAAATGTTGCCTGTAGGTGGCGATACCACCACAGGCCAGTGTTGGAATATGGGCAAGTCATGGTGGATTGAGTGTCCTTTCCCGGGAACAGCCGAGTGGGAGTGGTGTCCCCGCCGGGCATGACGGGAAGGGATACTTAAGGGGCAGACGCCATTTTTTGGGGTCCTTCGCCTCGTGGCCCTCCTGGCGCAAGGAATGTGCTGTGTGATTTCGGCCCCGGGACCATGTTGGTCTGAGGCCGCATCTCTACCAATTAGGCCCAGTTATGCTGACTGGGGCCGATGATTCAGAGGGGATCTTAAGCTGGCCGTCTAAGCAGAGGAAGCTACTTAACAGAGGAAACCAGGGGAGGACCTGCCCTGGAGGAGACCAAGCGAAAAGTTAATGTCTCGGGATAGGCCTGGTGACCTTATTAGGGGGGATCTACCACTCAAGTTACCTTACAGCCCGCCAGGTCGGCTTAAAGGCTCTTTGACTGTTTGGCTGGGAGTTCGGGCGTTAAGTCCTGTGGCAGAGAATTCCGGACTATCCATTTTTTTTTCGCAGTCAGTCTGTGGCAGAGACTGTTCCTGATCATTGTCCGTGCATCATTGCGGCTGCTAGGCCAGGTGAGAGGGGTCTATCCGGGTGAGCAATACCCACTCGAGGGGGAGTGGTGAATGACTTTGGGGTTGAGAAGTTTTTTTCCCTAGTGATCTGTACCGCGTTCCTGAACCTTCCCCTTCCTCCTTCATCCTTCTACTTTCTTCCCAAGTTTTGAGCAAAAATAAAACCTAACAGCAAAAAGGGTTTTACATCTTGTGTGGACATTGGAGTTTCTTACAGACTTTATTCCCCTAGACAACGAATACCGAGGTAACGTGCCAGGCCCAAACAAAAACCAGCAGCTCCTATGGGGGTAGTGCTACATGTGGGGGCCCGTCCGGGATTAAGATGTCATCTGTTTCAGCCCCTGCTTTAAAGAACTCTTGTGTGCTACCTCTGACACTAGGTGGTAGTGGTCAGTAGAGTAGGGATAGACTTTCTAAGTTATATATAGGGTCTCTAAACGTTAAGAAGGAAAGTTCCACCTCTTTGGAGGTGTAGCTCTGCTTCTATAGAAGTACTTTAATGTGAATAAGTTACTGTGCTGTGTATTTCTGTTTTTCTTTTAGGTAACCAGATCTTCTGTCAAGACCTCCGGAGAATGGGGAGGGCTAGATAGTTAGTGAAGGGTGGTAATGTTAATGTGTAATGTGTTGCTGTTTTATTGAATTTGTGACGTTGTTATATCTTTGTCCCTTTCCTTCTTTTCCCTTCCCCATCCAAGTTTTTGGTTCAGGTATCAAATCCTCAGGCTTGAGGGGTTGTTTTTTTTCTCTCCATACACTGGGGACAGTGTCTTTTTTGCAGCAGGGGGAGTATGTAGCGCCCTGCTCCCAATGACTGGGCGCTATATTACATTTAGTGGGTGTCTGAGCCGATAATTGGGCTCAGACTTAAATGATTGTGCTAAATAGCCTCTGTTCAGCTGTGGCTGTGCCTGACAGAATTTCCCACTGTTGCCTGTAGGTGGCGTTACCACCACTGGCCAGTGTTGGAATATGGGCAAGTCATGGTGGATTGAGTGTCCTTTCCCGGGAACAGCCGAATAGGAGTGGTGTCCCCGCTGGGCATGCCGGGAAGGGGTACTTAAGGGGCAGACGCCATTTTTGGGGTCCTTCGCCTCATGGCCCTCCTGGCACGAGGAATGTGCTGTGTGGTTTCGGCCCCAGGACCATGTTGGTCCGAGGCCGCATCTTTACCAAGTAGGCCCAGTTATGCTGACTGGGGCCTATGATTCAGAGGGGATCCCAAGCTGTCCATCTAAAGCAGAGGAAGCTACTTAATGGAGGAAACCAGGGGAGGACCTGCCCTGGAGGAGACCAAGCAAAGGGCTAATGTCTCGGGATAGGCCTGGTGACCTTACTAAGGAGGGATCTACCGCTCAAGTTACCTTACAGTCCGCCGGGTCGGCTTAAAGGCTCTTTGACTGTTTGGCTGGGAATTCGGGCGTTAGGTCCTGTGGCAGAGGATTCTGGACTATCCATTTTTGTTCGCAACCAGTCTGTGGCAGAGACTGTTCCTGATCATTTTCCGTGCATCATTCCGGCTGCTAGGCCAGGTGAGAGGGGTCTATCTGGGTGAGCAATACCCACTCGAGGGGGGGTGGTGAATGACTTTGGGGTTGAGAAGTTTTTTTCCCCCAGTGATCTGTACCGCGTACCTGAACCTTCCCCTTCCTCCTTCATCCTTCTACTTTCTTTTGAGAAAAAATAAAACCTAACAGCAAAAAAGGTTTTACATCTTGTGTGGACATTGGAGTTTCTTACAGACTTTATTCCCCTAGACAACGAATACCAAGGTAATGTGCAAGGCCCAAACAAAAACCAGCAGCTCCTATGGGGGTAGTGCTACATATGCATCTACATTTTTCACATCCCAGCTTTACTACCCTTTTGCTGCCAGGTCCATACATCGTACGGACCTGACAGTGGGGGGCTTCACCAGGATTGTGTGTAAAACTGACAGGCAGACTGCTGCCAGTCAAGTGAAAGCATTCGCGCTGCCGCCCAATTGCTCACACACACCCCTGGTACCGGCGCCCCCACCCTGCCATGCTTTCCGTGCACTGCTTGCCCATCTGCAGGCCTGGGACTAATATGGCAGGTGCTAGCGGCTGGAGGGAGAGAAGAAGAGCGCACAAACGTCCGCTCTCCCCCTTCTTGTTTTGACCCGGAAAGCGATGTCTATGACGTCAATTCCTGGGTGAGTGTCTCCGTGTCCCTGGCTAGCTTATCTGGGAAGTAATGTTTTCCAATGCAATCTGCATTGCAAAACATTCAGTGGAGCCCAGAGGAGACATGCAGGCTTTTTTGTCCCCTATGCAATGAAAAAAAATGGTAAGTAAAAAAATATATTTTTGCAAAAAAATAAAGTTACATCCAAGCACATAAAAGCCCCCCCCCCACCCCCACATATACGCACATACTAACAAAAACATATGCGTCGGGGTGCCTATGCGTGAAAATTTTGATTGCTATACATTTCACTTTGGTGTGTTTTTTACAGAAATTTTTGCATTTCCTAGACCTTTGCGTTAATAACATGTGACATAAAAAATTGGAACTACCATTCTTTTATTCTCTAGGGTTTCTGCTTTCAGAAAATATATATTTGGGGGTTTCTGTAATCTTCAGGCCTAAAATTATTTTTTAAACGTGTGCAAAAAATGCAGTGAAAGGGTTAAAGGTTGATAATACAAGTAAATGGCGCAAGAGTCTAAAACAATATATATCCTGTAGGCATTGGTCAGTGTGCTGGGTACGCATAATGTTATATACACAATAAGGCACCAAGTCCACAATCTCTGTGATTGTTTAGGGGGAAGTCCAAAAAATATATATGTAATAAATAATAATGAAATGAGGTAGCTTAAAATGATTATTAAAGGGAGGAGGGGGCAGATGGTTATTGGGAGGAGAAGGGGGAGGGGGAGGGGGAGAGGGATGGGAATAATCCACACTCAGGGCTGCCATCACAGAGGAACAGAGACCATGTTCCCAAAAAACTGTAGAGACAAAAAGAGGGAGAAGAGGCGCCTCTGGGTGCAGATTTTTAACAAATTTAATATGCAGTAAAAGTTTTCTCATAGTACACTCACGTTTTTGGAGTCATAAAAAGGCATCTAGTAATATTTCACGAGCGTGCAGTCTGTGGATGACGTGAAAAAGGAGCATGGCTGTTCACGTCATCCACAGCCTGCACGCTTGTGAAACGCGTCGCATTACGGTGACGTCATCCCCCTTCGCCTGGACACTTCCTTGCGTTCCAAGCCTCGTGTCGAGAACAGACCCCAACGCAGCCGGCCGGACATCACATAGCGGTGGAAGAGTAACATCACAGGACGCAGAACAGGATAGACAGGAGAAAAATAAAGGGATCAACTCCGCTGGGGACAACCCCAGCTCTTTGGGATATTACTACATGCCTCTTTATGACTCCAAAAATGTGAGTGTACTATGAGAAAACCTTTACTGCATATTAAATTTGTTAAAAATCTGCACCCAGAGGTGCCTCTTCTCCCTCTTTTTGTCTCTATGGTAAAGGTTGATAGCTGATGTAGCAATACCCCCGAAGGGGCTGCTGGTTTAAAGTTTGGGCCTGCCGTTACCTTTCTGTTCACCACACTCGTCTTAGGGGTCCCTCTTGAAGAGCTTTCATGAATGTCCACACCAACACCTGGTTACTTTTTCTTCAAGAGTTTTATTAAACAATTCCAACAGAGGGGTAGAGGGATAGGGGAGGTTCAGGTACCTTGCTTTGCAGATCACGGGCACAATCTTAGATCCAGGAGGACAAATCAGTTCCACGCTGGATTCAGCAACCACCGGATAGGCCTACTCTCACTGGCCTAGCAATCGGTGCGAAGCTCGCTCAAAATCTCTGCCACAGACTTGATGAGTGCCGTCTAGTCGTTCCACAATCTTCCGCCACAAGATTGTGTAACCACACTGACACTTTGCAAAAGTTCCTTCAAAAAGTACACAGCTCACGGTGCCAGAATCTTTCAGACAGCCGGCAGCACCGTGAGGCAAACTGACCAGGATGCGTCCTTCACTTGAGTCCCCAATTGTTCCGCTTCTTCCCGCAGGCAAGACCATGTAGGACCATCCCTGGACTAGTAGGCCCCAGAAACTCCTGGGCCTACTTCTCAGTTGCAAAGCCTCGGGCCAGCAGGCCCCCAGACCGAAACAGCTTGCACATCCCTGAGGCCAGGAGGGCCCTCAGGTCAGGTCCCCGGCAACGAACCCCGCAAGAGCGGTCTCTGTCCCTTAAGTACCCCTTCCTAGAATGCACAGCGGGTTGACCACGCCCCCTGAGCCACTTCTGGGAAAGGAATACCCAATACACCCAGCCCGCTGCACTTCCAACCTTGACCCGTGGTGACAGTGACACCTACTGTCAAGGGGAAAACCATGCAACCCAGCTGGACTGAAACAGAGCCATCAATTTAGCTTAGTCCTTCTGAGCTAAACTACAACTCAGACAACTAAAATTAACACATAGCGCCTACCCAACAGGAGCAGAGCGCTACACTGATTATTATTTTTCTTGAGTGTGATCATTTTTCAAATGCCACGATAAAAGCTCTTCGTGCTGAAAATTGGGGTGACAAAATTTATGGCAACAAAAATTCAGCCCAAAAAAATGAAAGTGTCCTGTAAAAGGTTTCTTACTGCTGATATGGAGTGTATCCAAGAGGAAGGCTTTTACGTTATTTTTACATTTTATACCCATTCTAGTGATTAAAGTGTTATGTTCTGCACTCTCAGTAAATTATTAATTGACTCCTTCCCACATCTGTGTGCCCTGACATGTCAATGTTCTATGCCTGGGCAGGTTTATTCAATCAAAAATGTCAAACTCTTAGTATGAATGCTAACCAACTGAGAAATGCTCAACAGAACGTAAATGGTATGTACAGTATTTCCATTTCAGCAGAAAAATGACAGCAGAGAGCAGCACTGATCCAACCAAAGCAACAAAACCATCAAAGAAATATGAAGAAGCATATGTAGCACACCCCCGTAGGATCTGCTGGTTTCATTTTGGGCCTTGCACGTTACCTCTGTGTTCGTTGTCCAGGGGAAGAAAGTCTGCAGAAACTCCAATGTCCACACAAGATGTAAAACCTTAAGCAGTCAGGTTTTATTTTCCTTTTTGCATAAACATATAGAAGGGTGAAGGGAAAAGGGTAGGTTCAGGCACACGGTACAGATCACTGTGGAAAACTCCTCAAAAATACAGTCACTCACCACTCTCCCTGGAGTGGGTATTGCTCACCCGGATAGGCCCCTCTCACCTGGCCTAGCAGCCAGTATGATGCACGGACAATATCAGGACCAGTCTCTGCCACAAACTGGTGGTGCACAGAATTTGGATAATCCGGAATCCTCTGCCACAGGACTCAACACCCGAACTTCCAGCCAAGCAGTCAAGAGCCTTTAAGCCGACCCGGCAGACTGTAAGGTAACTTCAGTTGTGGTGCATCTTCCAATAGAATTACCAGGCCCTCCTCAAGACACCAGCCTTCCGCTTGGTCTTTTCCAGGACAGGTCCTGGTTTCCTCCATTGAGTGGCTTCCTCCCTCAGGACGGACAACACAGGATCACCTTCAAGGTACAGACCCAGTCAGCATAACTGGGCCTTTCTGTTGGAGTTGCTGCCTCGGACCAGTATGGTTCCGAGGCCAAAAATCACACAATATACCCCTCACGCTAGGAGGGCCGTGAGGGGACGAAGAGCCCCAAAAGATGGCGTCTGCCCCTTAAGTACCCTTCCCCAGCATGCTCAGCGGGTAGACCATGCCCACTGAACTGTTCCCGGGGGAAGGTACCCAATATATTCTGGCTTGTCAGTCTTCCACGCTGGCCTGAGGTGGTAACGCCACCTACAGGCAAACAGTGGGAAGTCTGCCTAACACAGCCATAGCCAGGACAAAGGCTAATTTAACATCAATTATGTACATCTGAGCCTAGCTACTGGCTCAGATACCCCCCTAAATTGAACATAGCGCCTAGTCATTGGGAGCAGGGCACTACACATGTAAATAAACTTTTCTTTAGCTAAATGTTAAAGTGTATATCTGGGCAAAATATGTATATTTATATATATATATATATATATATATATATATATATATATATATACAGTATATATATATATATATATATATATATATATATATATATACACACACACACACACTGCTCAAAAAAAATTAAAGGAGCACTTTGAAACACATCAGATCTCAATGAGGAAAAATATCATGCTGGATATCTATACTGATATGAACTGGGTAATGTGTTAGTAATGAAAGGATGCCACATCGTTTGATGGAAACGAAAATTATCAACCTACAGAGGGCTGAATTCAAAGACACCCTGAAAATCAAAGTGAAAAAATTATGCAGCAGACTAGTCCATTTGGCTGAAATTTCATTGCAGCAACTCAAAATGGTACTCAGTAGTTTGTATGGCCCCCATGTGCTTGTATGCATTCCTGACAATGTCGGGGCATGCTCCTAAGGAGACAACGGATGGTATCCTGGGGAATTTCCTCCCAGATCTGGACCAGGGCATCAGTGAGCTCCTGAACAGACTGAGGTGCAACCTGGCGGCATCAGATGGACCGAAACATATTGTCAGGCGACTGTGGGGGCCATTCAGTAGTATCATTCATCCTCCAAGAACTGGCTGCATACTCGTGCCACATGAGGCCAGGCATTGTCGTGCACCAGGAGGAACCCAGGACCCACTGCACAATGGGTCCAAGGATTTCATCCAGATACCTAATGGAAGTCAGGGTGCCATTGTCTAGCCTGTAGAGGTCTGTGCATCCCTCCATAGATAAGCCTCCCAGACCATCACTCACCCATCACCGGTATGCTGAACAATGTTACTGGCAGCATAACATTCTCCACGGCTTCTCCAGACCCTTTCATGTCTGTCACATGTGCTCAGGATGAACCTGCTCTCATCTGTGAAAAGCACAGGGTGCCAGTGGCAGACCTGCCAAATCTGGTGTTCAATGGCAAATGGCAATCGAGCACCACGGTGCCGGGCAGTGAGCACAAGGCCCACTAGAGGACGTTGGGTCCTCAGGCCACCCTCATGAAGTCTGTTTCTGTTTGGTCAGAGACATCCACACCGGTGGCTTGCTGGAGGTAATTTTGTAGGGCTCTGGCAGTGCTCCTTCTGTTCCTTCTTGCACAAAGGAGCAGATACCGGTCCCGCTGATAAGTTAAGGCAGTGTTTCTCAACTCCAGTCCTCAAGGCGCTGCAACAGGTCATGTTTTTAGGCTTTCCATTATTTTACACAGGTGATTTGAACAGTTTCACTGCCTTAGTAATTACCACAGCTGTTTCATCTGAGGGGAATCCTGAAAACAGGACCTGTTGGGTCACCTTGAGGACTGGAGTTGAGAAACACTGGGTTAAGAACCTTCTACGGCCCTGTCCAGCTCTCCTAGAGTAATTGCTTGTCTCCTGGAATCTCCTCCATGCTCTTGAGACTGTGCTGGGAGACACAGCAAACCTTCTGGCAATGACACGTATTGATGTGCCATCCTGGTGGAGTTGGACTGCCTGAGCAACCTCTATAGGGTTCATGTTACCAGTAGTGATACTGACCCTAGCCAAATGCAAAACTAGTGAAAAACAGTCAGAAAAGATAAGTAGGGAAAAAATGGCAGTGGCCTCCACCTGTAAAACCATTCCTGTTTTGGAGGTCGTCTCATTGTTGCCCATCTAGTGCACCTGTTGTTAATTTCAGTAACACCAAAGCAGCTGAAATGATTAACAAGCCCCTCTGCTACCTAACTGACCAGATCAATATCCCAGGAGTTTAATTGACTTGACTTGACCTCCCTATATGACTAATAGATAGATTCATGCATGGCTGCCGCTGCAACCCACTATTCAGGCGTCCGACCCCTTTTCGGATGCCGGGCGCCTGAATTACAGCGGCGGGTGTGTTTTTTTGAAGCACCTGATTAGAGCCATAGGCTCTAATAGGCTTAAAAAAAGGTAGACTCGGAGTGCAGAGCATTGCGCTCAGAGCCCACCCAAGTGTGTAGAAAAGCAAATGATATTTCTAACACTGAACCCCCTCTCAGTCAATCAGGAAGCGTGGGTCTAATACCCATCACCTGATTGGCTGAAGGCACAGGCACCCCTATTGGATGCCTAGCAGAACGGAAGAAGAGAGAAGGGGCAAGCATGGAGGACACAGGAGCTGTCCCACAGCTCGTCGCCGTCACCCGCTGCCTGACCAGCCACCAAGAAGGGGTAAGTGCGGGGCAGACAAGGGGCGGGAGGGGGTCACAGTGGCTGCATTTGATGGACACAAGTGGCTGTATTTGATGGGCACAAGTGGCTTCATTTGATGGGCACAAGTGGCTGCATTTGATGGGGCACAAGTGGCTGCATTTGATGGGTGGGTACAAGTGGCTGCATTTGATGGGCACAGATGGCTGTATTTGATGGGCACAAGTGGCTGCATTTGATGGGTGGGTACAAGTGGCTGCATTTGATGGGCACAGATGGCTGCATTTGATGGGCACAAGTGGCTGCATTTGATGGGGCACAAGTGGCTGCATATGATGGGCACAAGTGGCTGCATTTGATGGGTGGGTACAAGTGGCTGCATTTGATGGGCACTGGTGGCTGTATTTGATGGGCACAAGTGGCTGCATATGATGGGCACAAGTGGCTGCATTTGATGGGCACAAGGGGCTGCATTTGATGGGCACAAGGGGCTGCATTTGATGGGGAAAAAGTGGCTGCATTTGATGGGCAAAAAGTGGCTGCATTTGATGGGTCACAGGTGACTGCATTTGATGGGTACAAGTGGCTGCATTTGATGGGGCACAAGTGGCTGCATTTGAGGGGGCACAAGTGGCTACATATGCTGGGTAAAGTGGCTGCATATGATGTGCACAAGTGGCTGAATATGATGGGCACAAGTGGCTGTATTTGACGGGCACAAGTGGCTGCATTTGTTGGGCACAAGTGGCTGCATCTGATGGGGCACAAGTGGCTGCATTTGATGGCACAGTGGCTGCATTTGATGGGCACAATGGCTGCAATTGATGGAACAGTGGCTGTATTTCATGGGCACAGTGAGGCTGCAATTGATGGGTTTTTTTTCAGTATTTTTCAGGTTGTTTGCGCCCCCCAAAAAATTAGACGTCCTCCCGAGCATGCGATGCCAGCGCGTCCACACACTCTGTGATTACCGAGTCTATGAGATTTGGCTGATCACAGATTGGAGTAAGAGGCCGATCCCGGCCCCTTACCACGTGATCAGCTGTAAGTTGATGACAGCTGGTCACGTGATGTAAACAGAAGATCAGTAATCAATTTTTTCCCCCTCACGCTGACAGCGTGAGGGAAAAAACAGCTAGTCACTGGCTTCTGTCAGAGGGACATCGGTCCCTCACACAGGGAGCCACCACTGCCTTGTCTGTGCCCACCAGTGCCACCTGCCAGTGCCCACAGTGCCACCTACCTTTGCCCACCAGTGCCACCTATCAATGCCCACTAGTGCTGCCAATCACTGCCCATCAGTGCCTCATCAACAGTGCCACCGATCAGTGCTGCCTGTCACCTACCAGTACCCACCAGTGCCCATAAGTGCCACCTATCAGTGCCACCTATCAATGCCCTTCAGTGCCGCCCATCAGTGCCAACCATCAGTGCCCATCAGTACCAATTCTCAGTGCCAACCTCTCAGTGCCCATCAGTGCCACCTCTCAGTGCCCATCAGTGCCACCTCATCAGTGCCCATCAGTGCCACCTTATCAGTGCCTATCAGTGCTGCCCATCAATGCAGCCTATCAGTGCCCATCAGTGCCCATCAGTGCAGCCCCATCAGCGCACATTAATCAAGGAGAAAATTACCTGTTTTCAAAATTTTATAACAAACTATGAAAAAGTTTTTTGTTTCTTTGTTTTTAATTTTTGGTCTTCTTTCGTTTTTTAGCAAAAAATTAAAAACCCAGCAGTGATTAAATACCACCAAAAGAAAACTCTATTTGTGTGAAAAAAAATAATTTGGGTACAGCATTGCATGACTGCGCAATTGTCATTCAAAGTCTGAAAGCTGAAAATTGGCCTGGGCAGGAAGGGGGTTTAAGTGCCCAATAGGCAAGTGGTTAAGAAAGCCAAAAACCAGTGCTGACTAGTTTCAATGTCCTTAAATAAATAAAAATCACAGAAAAGAAAGGCCTAAACCCCGACAACTACACACATTTCTGGTACTCAGCAAATTCATAGCAGTCTAACAGAAAGAAAATTATCAGACACAAATATATAAAAAATTTCCATCAAAATTTTTTTTTTTATTATTCAATCTTAGAATGTTATAATTAGGGATGAGCTTCGTGTTCGAGTCGAACATACGTTCGACTCGAACATCGGCTGTTCGATCGTTCGACGAAGATCGAACGATTTGGGCCGTTCGCGCCAAATTCGAGTGACGCGAACGGCCCACAATGCACTACGCCATCGCAGTGTCATCCAGGCGCTGTGATTGGCCAAGCATGCACTGTGACCCCGCATGCTTGGCCAATCACAGCGCCGGCAGCGAGGAGAGCAATGATTGGCCACAGGCAGGATGCCTGTGGCCAATTATTGCTGAGGGGGTTTAGTACACGCCCCACACTATAAAAGGCCGCCAGCGCGGCGGCCTTGTGTAGTGTGTTCCGGAGCAGGGAAAGAGAAGCATAGGCAGGGACAGTGTCATTTTTTTTCCTTTACTAATCCTGGATTCCTTGTGTTTAGGGACAAATAAGGATAGGTAGGGAGAGTGTCAGTGTGTTATTCTGTGCTAAACCTTGTTTGTAGGGACAGAGAGGTACAGTGAGGGAAAGTGTCAGTGTGCTATTCTGTTCTAAACCAATCTTGCTGAACCATATTTGAAATCCTTGAGTTTAGGGACAGAGAGGTACAGTGAGGGAAAGTGTCAGTGTGCTATTCTGTTCTAAACCAATCTTGCTGAACCATATTTGAAATCCTTGAGTTTAGGGACAGAGAAGGACACTCGTGGAAACTATCAGTGTGCTATTCTGTGCTAAATCTTGTTTGTAGGGACAGAGAAGGACAGTGAGTGAAACTGACAGTGTGCTATTCTGTTCTAAACCAATCTTGCTGAACCATATTTGAAATCCTTGAGTTTAGGGACAGAGAGGTACAGTGAGGGAAAGTGTCAGTGAGCTATTCTGTTCTAAACCAATCTTGCTGAACCATATTTGAAATCCTTGAGTTTAGGGACAGAGAAGGACACTCGTGGAAACTATCAGTGTGCTATTCTGTGCTAAATCTTGTTTGTAGGGACAGAGAAGGACAGTGAGTGAAACTGACAGTGTGCTATTCTGTTCTAAACCAATCTTGCTGAACCATATTTGAAATCCTTGAGTTTAGGGACAGAGAGGTACAGTGAGGGAAAGTGTCAGTGAGCTATTCTGTTCTAAACCAATCTTGCTGAACCATATTTGAAATCCTTGAGTTTAGGGACAGAGAAGGACACTCGTGGAAACTATCAGTGTGCTATTCTGTGCTAAATCTTGTTTGTAGGGACAGAGAAGGACAGTGAGTGAAACTGACAGTGTGCTATTCTGTTCTAAACCAATCTTGCTGAACCATATTTGAAATCCTTGAGTTTAGGGACAGAGAAGGACACTCGTGGAAACTATCAGTGTGCTATTCTGTGCTAAATCTTGTTTGTAGGGACAGAGAGGTACAGTGAGGGAAAGTGTCAGTGAGCTATTCTGTTCTAAACCAATCTTGCTGAAGCATATTGCAAATCCTTGTGTTTAGGGACAGAGAAGGATAGGCAGGGGACAGTGTCAGTGTCATTGTTGCTAAGCCTCCTGCACAGTATACACCTGAAGGTAGCCCTTATTGCTCTTTTTCCCATCTCCCTGCAGGCCATCCATTAAAATGTCTAGAAGGAAAACAAGGAGAGGCAGACAGTCAGGAGGCAAAAAAAGAGGGCAAGCAGGCTCTGTGTCTGGGGGCAACAGTGCTGGTCGTGGACGCGGTGCATTGTCATCAGCACATGGCCATGGGACACGCTTGTCCTTCTTTTCGGCAGCTGGACATGTTGAGCCACATCATGCCGAAGACTTGGTAGAGTGGATGACCAAGCCCACCTCATCCTCTCTCACCCAGGCTCAGGGTACTGGCAAAGCAGCTGCCAAAGCGTCCTCTTCTCTGGTATCATTATCTTCATTAGTCAATCCTTCCCTAGACCCACCATGTCCTCCTCCTGAGGAGTCCCCCAAACTGTTTGAGCACAGTGTTGGGTACATGCTCCAGGAGGATGCCCAGCGTTTCGAAGGATCTGATGATGATACCCAGATAGAGGAAGGCAGTAGCGTGAAAGCAGAGAGAGGGGATGCTCAAGAAGGACACCAATCTGGCAGTCATGCTCCAGCAGCTGCAGCATACTGCCAGATTGGCTCCAGTGATGAGGAGGGAGGGGATGATGAGGTCACTGACTCCACGTGGGTGCCTAATAGGAGAGAGGAGGAGGAGGAGGATGAGGAGGAGGCACATCTCCAACGAGGCAGGATGCCCTTGGGTGGCCAGCGTATGGGCAGCACACCGACGGAATCACACCGCAGAGCTCCGCCTGTGCAGGGCGCTGCCTCTGCCCGTCATTCAAAAAGTTCTTTGGTGTGGGCCTTTTTTGAGGCGAGTGCATCAGATCGCACAGCTGCTGTTTGCAACATATGTCTCAAGTGTATATCGCGTGGCCAAAACATCAGCCGCTTGGGCACCACATGCTTGATCAGACATATGTTGACCTGCCATGCAGCTCGTTGGCAAGCCTACCTTAAAGACCCACACCAAAGAACAAAGCGGACCTCTCCTTGCACCGCATCAGCTGGGATCTCCAACCCCACTATACCTTCAGTCCTCTCTGAAACCTGCACTGAGAGGAATGAAGGTGTAGAATTAGGTGTGTCACAGCCAAGTACTTGCGGCCACTCTGCTAGCAGTACACCGACGTCCGATTCTAGCAGGCAAATTTCCCTGCCCCAGCTGCTGGACCGTCAAAAGAAGTTCACTCCCAGCCATCCACATGCCCAGCGGTTGAATGCTAGCTTGGCTAAATTGCTAGCGCTTCAACTGCTGCCGTTTCAGTTGGTAGACTCGGCCCCCTTCCGTGAGTTTGTGCAATGTGCGGTTCCTCAGTGGCAGGTTCCCAAACGATTCCGGCTCTCTACAGGCATGTGGAAGGCAATGTCTTGGCCTCACTGGACAGGGCGGTCAGCGGTAAGGTGCATATTACCGCTGACTCATGGTCCAGCAGGCATGGACAGGGACGTTACCTTTCTTTCACGGCCCATTGGGTCACTCTTTTGGCAGCTGGGAAGGATGCAGGACAAGGTGCAGTAGTGTTGGAGGTTGTTCCGCCGCCACGCCTCCAAAATGCTACTACTGGTTGTGACACACCTCTCTCCTCCACCCCTCCTCTTCTTCTTCCTCCATGGCCTCTTCCTGTGGTTTGTCCTCGGAACCAGCGGTGCTCCGTAGGCGTTCAAGGGGCTACGCAAGTACGCAGGCAAAAAGATGCCATGCCGTGCTTGCGCTGGTGTGTTTGGGGGACAGGAGCCACACTGGGGCAGAGGTCCTGTCTGCTCTGCAGGGGCAGACCGAGAGGTGGTTGACGCCACGCCAGCTTAAGCCAGGAATGGTGGTTTGCGACAATGGCACCAACCTCCTCTCCGCCCTCCGACAGGGACAACTGACCCATGTGCCCTGTATGGCTCACGTCCTTAACCTGGTGGTGCAGCGGTTCTTGGGCAGGTACCCGGGCTTACAGGATGTCCTGAGGCAGGCCAGGAAAGTCTGTGTGCATTTCCGCAGATCTTATAATGCCAGTGCTCGCCTGGCTGAGCTGCAAAAGGAGTTGAACCTGCCCAAGAACCGCCTTATATGTGACATGCCCACCAGGTGGAACTCAACGTTGGCCATGCTGCAGCGGCTGCACACGCAGCAGAGGGCCATCAATGAGTACCTGTGCGACTATGGCACCAGGACAGGGTCAGGGGAGCTCGGGTTTTTTTTTTTGACTTTCCATTTTTTATTTTCAAGTGTTATTTAGGTGCATTCACAGACAACTGTACTGTAGGCTCTGTAATGTTCCTTATAAACCTTCTTCTTTAGGAGTTATGGGGCAGACTGACTCATCAGTCTCATCTGAATGTTTCATCTGATCTATTATTGATGCAACCCTTGACTCTGATGATCTTTGTGACGCAGAAGATGGCTGATTTGATACCGTTGTTACTCCCGACCTTCTTAAAATGACACCTTGTGAGAGCAGAGCTTTTCCGGTCTCTTCAAACTAATTTTCTTCACTTACTACTCCAGATTTTTGAAGTTCTAAATATTTCTCCACAAACCTTTGGCATGTGGATTTGTAATCCCATCTGTTTAAATTAAGCATTCCAGGGCTACCATAGGTGTCATAAAATTTTGCTCTTATGATATCTTCTCTGTAAAAAATTGCAGGTACATTATCAACAGGTTTCGGTCGACGTTTTGGGGGACTCACGTAGGATGGGTCTCTTTTTGGTGGAAAGGCAGCATACACATCATACCAGATTGGCTTTTCATTTTGCTTTATCACTCCTGCACGGATCAAATCTCATGTTCTGGTAAACACCGTCCCAAGCTTCTCCAGCCGACTTCCTGCCAGGGGCAAGGTGAAAATTTCCCCCCAGGCCGCGGCCCGCGGTGCTGGCTTGAGCTCGGGTTTTTTTCACCACGCCAGTGGGGCATGATCAGGGATGCATGCACTGTCCTGGCACCATTTGAGGAGGCCACGAGGATGGTGAGCAGTGACAGTGCATGCATCAGTGACACTGTACCTCTTGTCCACCTGTTGGAGCACACGCTGCGTGGAATAATGGACAGGGCACTTGAGGCAGAACAGAGGCAGGAAGAGGAGGACTTCCTTGCCTCTCAAGGCCCCCTTTACCCAGACAGTGTTCCTTCTGTCCCACCCATCGCACAGGAAGAGGAGGAGGAGGAGGAGGAGGAGGAGGAGGAGGATTTTGTCAGCATGGAGGTGGAGGCTGGCACTCAGCATCATCAGCAGCAGTCTTTTAGGGATGATTTACAGTCCCAAGAAACCAGTGGACTTGTACGTGGCTGGGAGGAGGTGGCTGCGGATCATGTCGTCCTTAGTGACCCAGAGGACTCCGGACTGAATGCCTCAGCTAACCTACGCTGCATGGCCTCCCTGATCCTGCAAAGTCTGTGGAAGGATCCTCGTATTCTTCGGATCAAGGAGAGGGACCATTACTGGCTGGCCACTCTCCTTGATCCACGGTACAAGGGTAAGGTTGCGGACCTTATGTTACCGTCGCAGAGGGAGCAGAGGATGAGACAACTCCGGGAGGCCTTGCAGAAAGGTCTGTGCAACGCGTTCCCAGAGACTGGGAGGTTACAAACTCCTGGTCCTGGACAACGAGTTGCTGAGGCTTCGGGCAGTCAAAGAAGGAGCGGTGGGGAAGGTGGCCGTCTGACCGATGCGTTCAGACAATTCTTTAGTCCGCAGCCCCAAAGTATGATCGGTTCCAGAAACCATCGCCAGCGTCTGATATACATGGTGCAGGAATACCTAGGGGCAAGGTCAGACTTGGACACCTTCCCCACCGAAAATCCTCTGGCTTACTGGGTCTTGAGGATGGATCACTGGCCAGAGCTTGCACAGTATGCAATTGAGCTACTGGCCTGTCCTGCATCCAGCGTTCTTTCAGAACGCACATTCAGTGCTGCTGGAGGATTTGTCACGGATCACAGGGTGCGCCTGTCCACCGACTCGGTTGATCGACTGACTTTCATCAAGATGAACCAGTCTTGGATCACCACCAGCTACCACACACCTGATGCTGATATAACAGACTAATTGATTTTAAAATGTCACATCCCTTCAAGACTGATGCTGATGCTGAGTGCCTGTGCTGTTATGTTGACTGGCTATCCTCCTCCTCCTCCTCAATGATACGATTAATGATGATAGCTTGGAAGATCATTTTGGTTTATGGGTGACACCACCAGTGGCTAAGGCCCAATTTTTCAGCCCCTGTTTAACAGGGGCGTGTAATTACAATTTTTGATGCAATACTTTGCAACAGGCCTCATTGCTGTGCTCCAAGTATCTGTGAGGGGTTGCACTGTTGTGCCACCAGTGCCTAAGGCCCAATTTTTCAGCCCCTGTTCAACAGGGGCATGCAATTATAATTATTGATCTAATAATTCACAGCAGGGCCCATTGCTGCGCCCACCAAGAGTAACTGTCAGGCCTTACAGTGTTGTGGCACCAGCACCACCATCAAAGGCCCAATTTTTACTAACACTGATCAACAATTATATGTTATTACAATTCCTGATATAATAGTTGACAGCAGGGCGTTCCAGCACCCACCAAGAGTAACTGTGAGTGCTTACAGTGTTGTGCCAACACCAACACCTAAGGGGCCAATTTCTGCAGAGTATATACGGCAGGTCCCTACTTTCAAACATCCAACTTACAAACGACTACTACTTGCAAACGGAAGAAGACAACAGGAAGTGAGAGGAAATCTACCCCTTGGAAGGAAAATTCTCTCCTGTAAGAATTAATATGGGAGAAAGGTGTCTCCTCTCTACTGATGCTTTATCACCAATCCTTGTTTCAATAAAAACACCACATTTCAAAAACAGTTGTCATTGGGACGCAAAGTGAGGTGAAATGTTCTGAACAGGGGCACAGACAGCAAAACAAATGTTACAGGGGTGATAACCCTTCCCTATGTTTTCCAAAAAGCTTAAAAATAGGTATTTGGGCTGGAGCTACACTTAAACAATGTAGCTGTTCAAAATTACAAACAGATTCTACATAAGAACAAACCTACAGTCCCTGTCTTGTATGCACCGCCTGTATACGGCTGTTCAGAGTATATAGGGCCTTTTTTATTTTGTGTGCGGGGTTCCCCTTAATATCCATACAAGACCCAAAGGGGCAGCTATGCCATTTTTCTTAAAGATTTTCATCCATATTACCGGGACCAGACATTACATTAAAGCCGCAAGCAGTTTTAAATGGCTTTTTTTTCCTTTAGAAGTGTCATTTTGTGCAGGGACAGTTCTAAACACGGGAAACACGTGGCACTTCACAGGCATACTTTAGACACCCCCCAGGTACAATATTTAAAGGAATATTTGACTTTTTTCACTTTATGCATCATTAAAATGACTGCTCCCGGAAAACGTCAGTTTTTAAAACTTCTTTTTGCATTGATACATGTCCCCTGGTGCAGAACCCGGGTTCCCAAACTCTGTTTAGGACAATAACATGGATAATAGTCGTTATAATTAGCACTTTAGAATCCGAACGTTCGCATCCATTGTATTTAATAGGGTTCTAATGTTCGTGCAAACTTTCGGTCCGTTCGCGGGTTCTGGTGCGAACCGAACCCGGGGGTGTTCGGCTCATCACTAGTTATAATGAACTTATAAGTTTATTCTTGTCTTTAACCTAACCTTGCAGTAAACCTGTGCTTTTCTCATGCAGGCGCAGATCAAAGTCCTGATTGACTGCTAATGTCGGAGCTACTCCTCCAGATGCTACTGACAGGTGGTGAGGAAGCGATGCAACACCTTCTCACCGCCTGTTTTAAATCCATTTTTGCCAACAAACATGCTGCAACTGCTTTGTGTTTGTGGCGCTTCCCCATTGATTTGAATGTGTAGCGTTTGGCAAAATCACTACAAGTTGGGTCAACTTTGCCACTGGCGCGAAGCACTGTGGCCGTGACATGTAAACACTTCTGTCTACTGCCTATTGCAACTTATGGGAGTGGTTGGCAGGTGGCAAAAATGCAGCTCAACCTTGCATTTTTGCCTCCCCACAAACGGAAAGTCTAAATGAGGCCTAAGGGCCTAAGAGCTGTTTGGGGTCGGTAAAACCCCATAGTTCATTGTGGCCCACGACTGGTTTCCAAATCACTTAAGTGACCCTAACTCTTCAAAAGGTTGAGCACCTCTGCATTAGAGATTAGAAGGTGGACAGGCTGGCAACTTACTGCCGGGAGGTGGCACTGAACTACAGAGAGAAAGTAAAAGTGAAACTGGGAAGCTTCAGGTACAAATTTAGATGATGAATTACCCCATAGTGCCTGCAGCTACAGAGGTCAGTGAAGGGTTGTCATAAAATATATTTACTGCTTGTTAGGAATGCGTAAAAATCTTGATTTCCATAGTGTGGGCACAGGTACAGCTAAAACTCTTTTATCTCAAGCTTATTACATAATTATTGTTCACATGGTTTTGAATACATAAAAAATCAATTTATATGATCAGAATTGATATTTAAAAGTGACAAGAACAAGATGAGTACACAATTTTAACTTGTGATATACAGTAATTTGATGGTATAAAGCCAGGGGTAAATAGAGAATATGCAAGATATGTGGCAGATAAAGAAAATCAGTTTAAGTGTCTTTTTTTTTCTACCTAGCATTCCAGCATTTTCAGTGCTTAAATCGAGATCCACACACAGATTGAACAGGCTGCAATCTCATCCAGCTCATGGCTGCCCTCTGTGCTATGCGCTTGATTCCATAGGGCCTCCTATGTCTCCTTTCTACCTGGAATTGTGCTATCATGTACCATTGTGGTAAAGGTAACAGGATGTAAATGTAGGGATTGAGTGATGTGAGGAAATGTGATTCAGGGCTGTATTCAGACATCAAGCTCCTTTAACCACTTAAGCACCGGACCATTTTGTAGCTAAAGGACCAGGCCCCTTTTTGTGATTCGTCACTGCATCGCTTTAACTGACAATTGTGCGGTCGTGCGACATGGCTCCCAAACAAAATTGGCGTTCTTTTTTTCCCACAAATAGAGATTTCTTTTGGTGGTATTTGATCACCTCTGTGCTTTTTATTTTTTGCGCTATAGACAAAAATAAAGCGATAATTTTGAAAAAAATTCAATATTTTTTACTTTTTGCTATAATAAATCTCCCCAAAAAATATATAAAAAAAAATTTCCCACAGTTTAGGCGATACAAATTCTTCTACATATTTTTGGTAAAAAAAAAATCGCAATAAGCGTTTATTGATTGGTTTGCAAAAAGTTATAGCTTCTACAAAATAGGGGACTGTTTTATGTCATTTTTATTCATATTTTTTTTTTACTAGTTATGGCGGTGATCAGCGAATTTTATTGTGACTGCGACATTATAGCGGACACATCGGACACTTTTGACACCATTTTGGGACCACTGTAATTTTTACAGCGATCAGTGCTATAAAAATGCACTGATTACTGTAAGAATGACACTGGTAGTGAAGGGGTTAACCACTAGGTGGCGCTGCAGGGGTTAAGTGTTTCCTAGGGAGTGATTGTTACTGTGAGGGGGCGTGGCTACACGTGACACATCACTGATGACTGTTCCCGATCACGGGGAACGGTCATCAGTGACATTGTCACTAGGTAGAATAGGGGACTGCCTTGTTTACAAAGGCATTCCCCTGTTCTGCTCTCGCCGACCGCAATCGCGGGACTCCTGGGAACATCGAGTTCCCGGGACCCACGGCCGCACTCCCGAGGTACGAGGCGGGCGCGCGCGCCTGCAGGGCGGCAGATTTAAAGGGACGTACCTGTACGCCCATTTGCCTGCAAATGCCAATCTATCGGCGTGTGGCGGTCGGCAAGTGGTTAAGCATACGCAGTGGATGAAGCCTTTTGTGTGATATAAATATTTAATGTGTTGTTAAAAGCAGCATACAGTCGGCTTTATATACAAGCCTTTTTTTTTGGAGAGCGGTTAACAATGATGGTGGCCACAACATTTGGCCAATATAGCAAACAACGATAACTGTGTTATATACAAAGCCTTTTTAAAATGTATAGACCTGCAAACAAGAGATGGTTTTTTGCTTCAGAACTTCAAAGAGCCTTCTAACTCCTCTTAACAATCCTGGCACCTCCTTTTATTAAGTGTTTCCACAACAGTCCAGAGGTGGACAGAAGAATGTTTAAGGGAGGCACGGCCCTTTGGGCCCACCTTCGTGGAGCTGTGGCTGCTCCCACTTCCCCCCTTGCTTGCCAAGCTGTTATTTTGTTACCTGACACTGTTATTAAAGCTATTCGGGCACACTACCCCTTTAAGTTTTCCTAAGTCTTTTCCCAGGTGATTTGTCCAGCCATTGGGAACACCTGTAACTTTTTGGAAAGAGACTATCAAAAGGAGGCTGGGTCCGGAAATTATCCTCTTTGAACCTTCTAGCTCCCACCCAGTGCAGTATTTTTATGTGTTTTTTTGTTTGCAGGAATCTTTCTTTTGTACATTTGTTTGTGGTGACAGTTACTTTAATAACAATTTTAATAAAGAGATATATAAACACAAAAGCAGGTCCTACCTATTGTGGTTATAACAGTCCCAGCAAAGAAGAACGAGCTGCCCAAGTCCCAGTGGCTGTTTTGGCTGGAGCCGTTTCCCAGAGGTATTATTCCCGCATTAATGGCAGCCATTACATGCTGTAAGTTTGAAATAAAGTTGTTAGAACAAGGCAGTAATGACAAATGAGACATCGTTTTCAGAACACAAGCTGGCTGTGGACCAACAGTGTTTGGCCGTAGTCAAGTACACAGTGGGTGCACTGCCAAAGGCCTATAGAACTCAATGTGCCTTTCCAGAAGCTAGAGATCTGCTCCATATGTCACCTTCTAGTGGGGCTAAAGGGCTTTTTAAAAAGGACCTTAACTTTTGGAAGCTGTACTCAAAAAAGGCATGCATTAGGGAAAGTACAAATCATCAGTTATGTCTGTAGGCTCCTTGCAACAAATTGTTTCCCCATTGCTGAGCTACAATGCCTTGTTCTGCACTGTGTATATGCAAAGGCAGCCATCTTAGTAGAGGAGCAGGGCTTTGTATCCTCATGTAAGAGCTGCCCCTTGATGACTACTTGGAGAATTTTCTAGAAGTAGCAGTAGTGGTGGGGGAAACACAGATCAACAGAATGCATCGAAGCAGAAGCAGGGAGATCCTTGAACTGCAGGTCCTCAGGTACAGCTTCACCTCCAGCTAGGAGAAAAGTGAGTTGCACAGTACTCACATTACTATTTCTCACGCCAAAATATGTGAGACTAGCAGTCCTAGGCGTGTCCTAGATAAACATATACCACAGAAAAATAGATATTAGGCTACAGAACAGTAGTGCCTAGGGACAGGAAGTTTAAGTGGAGTTCCACCCATTTAAAAGTCAGCAGCTACAAAAAGTGTAGCTGCTGACTTTTAATAATCAGACACTCACCTGTCCCACGGTCCAGCGATGCGGGCGCACGAATCCCCGCTCCTCTTCCCCTCCTCTCCACGGCGCCGGCATTCTAAATATGGGCGCCCGGCTCGCACATGCGCGAGCCGTGCTGCACGCTGTGATTGGCCGCGCAATCTTCTGGGACCTGTGACGTGTCCCAGAAGATTGCAGGGAGGGAGGGGGAGAGGTGAACTTCCTTTCTGGCGCCGTAGAGCCAGAGGAGGAAGTGGGAGCTGGGTGCCCTTAAAAACTGGGTACCCGCTCCCCCCCAAAAAAAATGACATGTCAGGGGGTCACCATCACTTAAAGCAGAAGTTCCATGTTGGGTGGAACTCTGTTTTAAATGCTATTTTTCAAAGTGAATTCAGGACAAAATTGTGAATTTTTAGGACACTCCTTAGACACAATTAACATTTCTAGATATTCCCTATAAGATAGTAAGCTATTTTTAGGGACAGGAACCTACGTAATTAACCAGTACTATAAGAGATTAGCTTGGGAGCTGCTGAATCCTTTGCAAGCTGGAACACATGACATTTTTACACATGGCCATAGCTTGGAGGAATAAAGTCTCTTTTACAAACAGATTCCTCAGTCCTTTTAGCCTCGGCTGTCCCTATTTTTTATCTGTTGTATAGACCACTATAAAAAAAAAAAACATATTATTTAAAGTGCATCCTAAATGATTAGTTCACTGTTACAAAAAAAACCTGCCTATGCAGATAAGGGGTGTCTGTAGATAAAAACAAACTGTGCAGCTCTGACTAAAGTCGAATAAGGCCCTTGCTATAGGTGTAGGCCTTTTACATACCTCAAGAAGCCTGACTGGAATGCTCCCAAGACGTTTCTAAGTGAGGCCTAGTTGTTAATGCTCACCTCCACCAACACAGGGGTGAGCTTTTTCTCTGATTCAAACTCCTTCACGTGCGTTTTCTCTCCCCTGATGCAGTAGCTCTGTGCTCAGCGTTTCAGAGCTCACTTCTGTGATGGTGGAGGTGAGCAGTAACAAACAAGTCTTAGCAATGTCCTAGGAGCATTCCAGTCAGGCTTCATAAGGTATGTAAATGGCCTACACCTATAGCAAGGGCATTATTCATCTTTAATCAGAGCTGCACAGTATGTTGTTATCTACAGATGCCCCTTGTCTCCATAGGCAGATTTTTGGTAAAGGTGAACTAACCCTTTAAGTTTTTTTTTTTTTAATAGGGTGGTCGGGAGTCAGAAACCCATCTGTGTTTTTCTGGAGACCATGTGTCCTAGTAACTAAACAAAGTCATTACATTGTCACTGGAGTCTTCAGGTATCTACGAGGACTGAATGGACAGTCAATGGGGAGCGTCTATGTCACAAGGCATTGGTGTAGACACCTGAAGAATGATCGTCCCACTCTGCAGACCAGAAGAAGGAAAACTTGGGACCCGGTGTGTCACATGACCATAGATTCAGATAGGACTTGTAGGCCATTAAAATATTTTTTTTTTACTCCGGTAATTAGATAGAAGGGGTTAAAGTTTAGTTGGCATGGTTCCCAGGCCAGAGTACTGCTTTAAATATAAAAAAGTTATTGGTCTAAAGCAAGGGTGTCCAACCTTTTGAGCTTCCTGGGCCACATTGGAAGAAGAGGAATTTTCTTGGGCTACACAAAAAATACACTAACAATAAGAAAAGATGATGAGCAGAAAAAGTCAGGCAGATCACAAGTTAACAATCACTGATATAGATAATGTACTTAGCTATCGCGTTTCCCCGAAAATAAGACCTACCCTGAAATTAAGACCTACTGTTATTTTCGAGAAGGGCTGCAATATAAGCCTTCCCCGAAAATAAGCCCTAGTTTAAAATGCTTGTAAAATCCTATAATCCACTCTATTAAAGTAGTATATAATGTACAATGTGTGTGTTTCTGTAATATAATTGTGCCAAATACCTTCAGTACAGAGCCTCTCGGCGCTCAGCTGACCTTCAGCTGCTCTGCGCCTCTTCTCCAAGCTGTTAGCGAGGGATTTGGCCCCCCCTCCCCCTGTACAGTGCTCGGAGTGGGGAAGAGAGCTCCGGCGGGTCAGGGAAGTGCCGATCGGGGCTATAACAAAGGTATTTGGCACAATTATATTACAGAAACTCACACATTGCACAATATATACTAGAGTAATAGAGTGGATTATAGGATTTTACAAGCTTTTTAACTCTGTTCACACTGGGGATTCCTGACAGGCGGAGAGAGAGAGGAGGAGAGAAGACAGCACAGTACATGGTAAGACCTACCCTGAAAATAAGCCCTACTGTGTTTTTTGTTGCCAAAATGTATATAAGACCCGGGCTTATTTTCGATGGAAACATGGTAAACTTCATTTTTTTGTAATATTTTTTATCATAAATGTAAAAGAGGGCAACATAAAACAAGTACGATTTTTGGCACTGTTTTTGATAAACTAAGATATCCATATTTGGTTGGATGGATGTGGTAGCAATACTCAATTAATTCTCAAAGTGCTCACCAGATATTTTGGTTCTAATTTTGCCCTTCATGTGCTTCAGCCTTGAAAATAGTTTCTCACAAAAATAGTTGCTGCCGGAAACTGATGACATGAATCAGGCACGATTATAAAGAATGGGAGATTTTTCTTTGGCTGCATTTTTAAAGAAAAAAAATCCCCCAAAAATCTACATTTTTAAGTAAGTTTACCATTTTGTGTTGGGCTGCATTCACAGCCGTCTTGGCCCGCATGTGGCCCATTGGCCCCAGATTGGACACCCCAGCTCTAAACTTCCGGTCAAACTCTTAAATGGTTGCATTTGCTATTTTGAATTGCTGAAAAAAAGGAAAAGGCAGCTGGTAAAAATCATCATTATTTGCATATGCAAAAGAAAAAAAGAAAACCTGCATCTCCTGGTCCTTTAAACTGGGGCTGTTGCAGGGGTGTGTCCTCCACCTGCATTTTGGGCGCTACAAGGTGTCCCTAGTTCCTGGGAAGTTGGGAGGTTTGCACAACACTGCTTTTGGTTTCAGATGACACTGTATTCACTGTTTTAACTGCAGAACACAAAGCATAAAATGTGCCTGTTCCATGACGGTTGCTAGGCAACTTGAGCTATGCCCCCTAAAACCTGGCATAATGTCTGCTACAGGCGTGACAGCTGGAGAGTGTAACAAATTGTATTGATCTAATGCAGAAATTACCAAAGATATAATATATCCAGAAAACTGTAATGTACTTCCAGTCCTCTCATCCACTTCCATCTGCCAGACACGTGATAGAAATACATAACCCCGCATATTAAAGGGAATTCTCACTCCAAATTACAAAGAAGGAATTCTTCCTTCATTTCACTCATGAACAACAGGGGAAGCCTTTAAAAGAAAAATGTAATCTTTTCAATTATATTTTATAAACATGACAAACAAATCAGCTTGTACATAATGTATACGATAAAAAAAAAAAACATTTTTTCATTCATTAGGTATATATACATGGAGGCAACCATGTTCACACATTTTTTTAACTGGGGTTCCGCGGCATCCTGGTGGGTAAACTAGGGTTGTGAGGGGTGCCATGATACTGCCAGTATTTTTGCACAGCATCATGCATTTCCATGGTGCAGGCGGACCGGCCATCAGCACCATCATCAAAACACATGACTCTGATCCAGGGCAACCCTAGCTTTCAGAAGGGGATAAACTCTGATGTGGGGGGGGGGGAACTAAAGACTAACCCCTGGTACACACTAGTGTGGCATGTTTGGGTGGGCACACATCACGGGTACAACAGCCCATTCATTTGCATAGGCTGCTGTACCTGCGTTAAACGTGGAGAAAGAAGTCCCTTGTCTTCTTTAAAAAAATTGCACAGAACCTAAATGCATGGTGCTGCTGGACCATGCTGTTTGGTATGCATGAAAATGTACCGTGGGCGCTGATGCGTGGGGGGTGCCTTTAGGAATTAAAGAAAAAGTGCAACGCTTTTCTGTGCAAGTTGGAAATGCATACATTCCCAACCCGTACTAGTGAGAACCTAGGTTGACTGAGGAATCTGATGTGAAAAGGGGGGGGGGGCTGTGGACTCAAGATTTTGCATACTTTAAAAGGGTGCCATGACTAAAGAAAGGTTGGGAAAAACGAACGTAGGTCTATCACCCTGATGGTTAGGCAGGGTTGCTAGTAAAATTACCTGCCAGGTATAGTTGCCTTGGCCAATTGATAGAAGATCAATTCATTCCACCCTAATTCTGGAATTGCTGCACTTCTCTGTTCTGTCGCTAAATGGCCGGGTATCTGGTGACATTAGATAAGACAAGGGTATTGCAAGGACAGATTAGGAATACATAGGGTATATCAGCCAACATGGGGGGATCTTCTTGGTCCCTTGGCCAGCTGGGAGGGCCTATTTATTTGGGTGAGGTCAGGTGATCAGGTCACCTGATCAAAGACAGGTATCCTTTCCCACTTCCTGGAGTCCAGCCGCGGCCGTGACGTGGCCATGACATCACCGTGGGGCTCCCTCCTCCTCCTCCTCCCCTGGCCGCCGGGCTAATAGGAGAGAGGAGCGGGCCTCGCGCATGCGCAGTAGGGTTCCCGGCGTGAAGCCGAAAGGCTACACTGCCGGGTTCCCTTTCCCACAATGGCGATGGAAGCACCCGACAGCTGATGGGAAACATTAGCTGCGGTGCTGACATCGAGGGACTGCAGGACAGGTAAGTCTCCATTTATTAAAAGCCAGCAGCTGCAGTATGTGTAGCTGCTGGCTTTTAATTATTAATTTTTTCCCCGTTACAGGCTGGAACACCACTTTAACAAACGGGTAGTCACTGAGTATGGACTCGAGTTTCCCTATGTTCCCAGGGGAATTATGTAAAAGATTGAGGCTCACAGAGAGGAATGGTACCATGAAGCTGTATAGGACTATCTAGAGGTACCTAAACCGTTTCGGAAGATAGGCCATTCTTTCAATATGAATGAATGTTTTAAAGGATGTCTGCTGCATTGGAGCTATGGTCGGCACATCTATGCTGACAAAGTGGTTATCTGCCGACCTGGAAGGGACGACCACGTATACTTTATCACTACTGTGGACAAGCAGGGGAGAACACTGACTCTGCCGGATCCTCACTTCTACTGGTGATCAATTATAGAGACTGTTCAAGTTTTGTCACTTTGGAAAAGAAAAATAGAAGAAGATTTTTGTTTTATTTATTTTCTTCTTTGAAGGACTTGGGGTAACTGGTTAGTTAGTGCTAGAACATTAGAAGCTTCGAGTCAAGATTCCTTTACCCGGTCCAGTACCTTAAAATGGGACTCTGTTGTGTTACTCTTCAACCACTAGGTGGCGGAGGTTTGCTTAGTCAGCAGAAACTGAACTTTTTTGCACTTAGTTGCTCACTCAAAGAAAGAGTAATATATATGGGGAAAGAAAGTTTTATTTCTCCAGGAAGTAAGGCTTTGCTTCCATTGTACAGAAATGTTTTATATTATCTACCTGTGTGTGCTGGTTTTTTTTTTTTTTTTTTCAGGTACCCTGGATCTTTTTCCAAACTACTGCAAAGTTGGGTGGGTTAGATGGAGATATAGGAATACTGTATTGTATAGTAATGTGGTTATTGTGTGTCTATGTGAAATGTGTATTTTCTTGTTACCTTACCCTTCTCTTCCCTATCCAAGTTTTGGGACTCAGGTAGCTGACCCTCAGGATTGAGGGTCAAACTTTCCTCGACGATGAGGACATCGTCTGTTGTGGCGGGGGAAGTGTGTAGCACCCTGCTCCCAATGAGTGGGCGCTATATGTTGATATTATAGTTGTCTGTGCATTAGTTTGGCACAGAGAGATTTTATTCAAATTATGGCGCTGTTTCAGTTCAGCTGGTTGCATGATTTCCCCCCCCCCCCAGCAGTGGGTGTCGCTGTCACCGCCGGTCAGGGTTGGAAAGGCAACAGACTGCATGTATTGGGTACCTCTTTCCCTGAAGCAGCCCAGGGGGCGTGGTGAACCCGCTGTGCATGCTAGAAGAGGGTACTTAAGGGACGGACGCCATTCTGTGGGGTTCGTTCTTCGATCCTCTCCTGAGGGCCCTCCTGGCCTCAGGGATGTGTTGGCAGTTCCCTCCTCAGGGCCACGTTGGCCCGAGGCCTCACAACTGAGATGTAGGCTCAGGAGTTACTGGGGCCTGCTGATCCAGGGACAATCCTGTGTCGCCTTGCCTGATGGAAGAGACCGAGCAATTGAGGACTCAATTGGAGGATGTACCCGGATCCCAAAAATCTACCTCACAGTGCTGCCGGAGCGGCTGAAAGATCCTGGCACTGAGAGCTGTGTTCTTTCTGAGGGAGCTAACCCAGTGAGGGGCTATACGAGTCTGTGGCAGAGACTATTGAACAAATTCCAATACCTAGTCTGTGGCAGAGACTATCTTTGATTGAGCTTTGCGCCGGTTGCTAGGCCGGTGAGAGTGGGCCTATCCGGTGGTTGCTGAGTCCAGCGTGGAGACAGTTGCTCCTCTGGACCTGAGAAATTTCCGTGATCGACAAGTAAGATACCTGAGTCCTCCCCATTACTCTACCCCTCTTTTGGAAGTTAATTCAATAAAACCCTTGAAAGAGACTTTGTGTTGGTGCAGACATTTCTTCCGGATAAACTCTTCAAGGAGAACCTCTGAGCCGAACATTTGGAACAGTAAGGTAACGTGCAGACCCAAAACTAAACCAGCAGCTCCTACGGGGGTACCGCTACATACTTTAGGACAGCGAAGGCCTGCCCACATACCGGGAGCAAATGACAGGAAGGAATACCATATGCCTCTGTTCTATGATCCCCCTGCACTAAACAAGCTATTAAACTTGCTGCTATCTTTGGAGAGAGCAAGCACAAGATGCTAATATTTTACTGCTGTCTGAAGTTCAGCTTTTACAAACAAAAGTGTTAGCGCTCACTCACACCCGTGTGCTTCATTAATGCACTGTAAAACCCACATTTTACTACCTGTTAATGCAAATGCATGGCAATGCATGTACCATAATGTGTCACGTTACATTGCTATTCATTCTGAGTAGCACCCAAGAAATCTGTGGCATGCAGAATCTTTGGTGTATTGTGGTCCATTCAAAATGAGTGGGCTTCTTAACACACCGTGCTTAAAACACATAATAATATGTGTGCGTTATCTTAATACACAGGTGTGCTGTACGAGTATCGGTACTCGTGCAAATGCTCCAATACCTGAAACCGATAAATCAATAATTTCAGGCTCGGTTATTTCATCTGTCAGTGGGATTTCCTCACTGACAGCTGAAATGTAAAAAAAAGAAAAGAAATAGCTCGCAATCACCGGTTGTTAAGGAGAGGGCCGCCGCTTGCTTAACAATCGATGACTCATTCAGCTGTTAGAGGAGTTCCCCTGCTCACATCTGTCAAAACAAAAACAAAAAAAAAAACAGCCAATGTTTACCAACAACATTGCTCAGCTGCTGAAAGAGACAGATAAAAAGAAACATTGTGTCTTCTTCTCCTGACACAAGCATGACAGCATATACGCATGGGTAGGCTCCATCCCCCCCGCCCAATTCCAGGACTGGTTATACTATATAAGTAAGTCGCCTCCCACCAGGCAGCATTCTCATTTTTTTCCTCACTGCTCAGCCAGTTATGCCACTGTTTAAATCAAGATTTATTTTTTCCCTCATTTTGCCGGATTTATCTGGCCAAGCCGCACAGGTTAAAGCCTCTCCTGTGACGAAGCTCCCAGCTGTAAAGGTTGTAAAACTCTCTAAATGGAGGAGGCCTCCCCCCCTCATTTAGGTATGGTGGGGCGCAGGCGACTGGTCTCGGGAGGGCCATCAGGTTAGCCATGGCTACATGAGGTGCTTGATCTGTGTCACCCGACCGCCCAGCACGCCGCTGATAATGTTAGCAGGTCCCAATCACACATTTTGCTTGGGCGTCTGTCTGGGTTGGCTGCCCTCTCCTAAGATGGCGTCTGCTCTACTTCCGGTGGCCGGACCCTGCGGCGATTGCCAAGATGGTGCCTGGAGGACTTCCGGTTGGCGAGGTGGAGCAAGATGGCGTCTGGGACACTTACAGTTTGCCGGAACCAGCGGACCGGAACTAGCAGTGGCCAAGACAATCCCCATGGTTAGACCAATGCAGTCTATTCATTCGGTTGAGATCGGTTAAGGTCATCCGGAGAGCTTATGTCTCAAAAAACTTGGAACCTCCGAAATAACTAAAGGCTCACTCCACCTGAAGTATGGCAGCCTTGTGGGCAGAATTCACCCCAGAAGTAATCTTTAGGGCCGCAACCTGGTCTACCTTCAATACATTTTTGAATCGCTATAAAGTGGATCCTGCAGCCTAAACTACAGTACATTTTGGCCGCACTGTATTAGATATAGATAGATCCATCCACTAAAATGAAACACTTTAGCATTACCCTCCCTTTCCTTTTTGGTGCTTGTTACATTTCATGCCTATATGCTGACATGCTTGTGTCAGGAAACCGGAAAATGTTATACTTACCTGACAGTACTTTTCCTTTCCTCATGCTAAAGCATGACAGCATATACGTCCCTCCCTAAGGGCTTCACAGTGATGATAAGTGACGAAAATGATGCCTCGTGGTAGGGGACTTACTTATATAGAATAACCAGTCCAGGAATTGGGGGGGGGGGGCAGAGCGTACCCATGCTTATATGCTGTCATGCTTTAGCATCAGGAAAAGAAAATTACCGTTAGATAAGTATAACATTTTCCGTTATCTGTCCTTTTGTTTATTCATTTACAGATCAAAGGGATAAACTTTGGTCTGCAAATTACGTCAGTTTAACCACTTGCCGACCGTCTTCCGCATATATACTGCAGCAAGGCGGATCGGCTGCGCAAACTGACGTACCTGTACGTAGGTCCGTGCATGAGATAGCGTCCACCATCCACCCACGATCGCGGTACAGAGAGATCTGCCTATGTAAACAAGGCGAATCCCCGTTATGACAGGGGACAACTCTGAGATCGGCTGTTCCTAGTAACCAGGAACAGCGATCCCTGTGTTGTCCCAGTGAGCCCATCCCCCACACAGTTAGAACACACACAGGGAACACAGTTAACCCCTTGATCGTCCCCTAGTGTTAACCCCTTCCCTGCCAGTGTCATGTATACATGGATCAGTGCTTTTTTAGCACTGATCACTGTATTGGTGTCACTGGTCCCCAAAAAGTGTCACTTAGGGTCAGATTTGTCCGCCGCAGTGTCGCAGTCCTGCTAAAAATCGCAGATCGCCACCATTCCCAGTAAAAACAATAAAAAAAAAAGAAAAGTCCCTAAATCTATCCCCTATTTTGTAGACGTTAGAACTTTTACGCAAACCAATAAATATACAGTTATTGGGATTTTTGTTACCAAAAATATGTAGCAAAATACATACTGGCGTAAACTGATGAGGAAATTAGATATGTTTTTTTTTATTTGGATGTGTATTATAGCAGAAAAAAATTACTTTTTTCTCAAAATTTTAGCTTTTTTTTGTTTCTAGCGCAAAAAATTAAAACCGCAGAGGTGATCAAATACCACCAAAAGAAAGCTCAATTTGTGGGAAAAAAAAGGACATCAATTTTGTTTGGATACAACATTGCACGACCGCGCAATTATCAGTTAAAGCGACGCAGTGCCGTATCACAAAAAATGGCCTGATCATTAAGGGGATAAATCCTTCTGGGGCTGAAGTGGTTAAAGCAACCCTGTCAAGTAAGACAGGGTTTTTTGTTTATTATTAAGTTGTTCCTCTGTTTAACCCCGTATTAACCCTTAATTTACTCTAATCAGCCTTACAGGTGAAACTCGAAAAATTTGAATATCGTGCAAAAGTTCATTTATTTCACTAATGCAACTTAAAAGGTGAAACTAATATATGAGATAGACACATTATATGCAAAGCAAGATAGTTCAAGCCGTGATTTGTCATAATTGTGATGATTATGGCTTACAGCTCATGAAAACTCCAAATCCACAATCTCAGAAAATTAGAATATTGTAAAAAGGTGCAATATTCTAGGCTCAAAGTGTCCCACTCTAATCAGCTAATTAAGCCATAACACCTGCAAAGGGTTCCTGAGCCTTTAAATGGTCTCTCAGTCTGGTTCAGTAGGAATCACAATTATGGGAAAGACTGCTGCCCTGACAGTTGTGCAGAAAACCATCATTGACACCCTCCATAAGTGGGGAAAGCATCAAAAGGTAATTGCAAAAGAAGTTGGATGTTCCCAAAGTGCTGTATCAAAGCACATTAATAGAGAGTTAGGTGGAAGTGAAAAGTGTGGAAGAAAAAGGCGCACAAGCAGCAGGGATGACTGCAGCCTGGAGAGGATTGTCAGGAAAAGGCCATTTAAAAGTGGTGGGGACTTTCACAAGGAGTGGACTGAGGCTGGAGTCAGTGCATCAAGAGCCACCACACACAGACGGATCCTGGACATGGGCTTCACATGTCGTATTCCTCTTGTCAACCCACTCCTTAACAACAAACAACGTCAGAATCGTCTTACCTGGGCTAAAGAAAAACACACCTGGTCTGTTGCTCAGTGGTCCAAAGTCCTCTTTTCTGATGAGAGCAAATTTTGCATCTCATTTGGAAACCATGGACCCAGAGTATGGAGGAAGAATGGAGAGGCACACACTGCAAGATGCTTGAATTCCAGTGTGATTTGGGGAGCCATGTCATCTGCTGGTTTTGGTCCACTGTGCTTCATTAAATTCAGGGTCAACGCAGCCATCTACCAGGAGATTTTGGAGCACTTCATGCTTCCTTCCACAGATGAGCTCTATGGGAATGCTGACTTCATTTTCCAGCAGGACTTGGCACCTGCCCACACTGCCAAAAGCACCAAAACCTGGTTCAATGACCGTGGGATTACTGTGCTTGATTGGCCAGCAAACTCGCCTGACCTGAACCTCAGAGATCCTATGGGGCATTGCCAAGAGAAAGATGAGAGACATGAGACCGAACAATGCAGAAAACCTGAGGGCCGCTATTGAAGCATCCTGGTCTTCCATAACACCTCAGCAGTGCCACAGGCTGATAGCTTCCATGCCACGCCGCATTGAGGCAGTAATTGCTGCAAAAGGGGCCCAAACCAAGTACTGAGTACATATGCATACTTATACTTTTCAGAGGTCCGATATTGTTCTATGTACAATCCTTGTTTTATTGATTGCATGTAATATTAAAATTTTCTGAGATTGTGGATTTGGGGTTAATGCCGCGTACACACGATCGGATTTTCCGTCGGAAAAACCTTGGATGGTAAAGCGCCTCAGTGTGAAAGGGGTCTTAGGCTTGTGACCAAGCGCAGGCGTTTATACCTCCCAACTTTTTTAGATGGAAACGAGGGACACCTATTAGTAAATGTATATAGGCATAGGACACACCCCCTACCCCACCACCTTTAAGGAGAATTACAGTATACAAAAAAAGATTAGTTAAAACCACAAGTGCTTTTTTTCTACCACTACTATTCCTTTATATTGGCTTTTGAAATTTATAAATACAGAAATTTAGAAATTCGATAAAAGGTTTAGCACTGGGAAACACTTTTTGATAGATAAAAAGTGTATTTTATGTACTGCTATATAGATCAGACCAAAATGAGGGACAAATAAGGAGGAAATAGGGACAGAGGGACATTCATTTCAGTGGGCTGCCCTACATGCAAGAAATGCAGAAAATAAGTGTTGCGGCTCCATGTGGTTTAGCAAGCGTGCATTTGCAGATTTGTAGGGGAGTCATTTACATTTCATGTACCGGCACGCGCCTGCTAAAGGGCATCGCGTTTCATTGCATGCCAGGAAAGTGTGTGATTTTGGATGCAAAGGTCTGAATCTAGCCTTATGGCTGATGTGGTAACATTCAATTACTCTTGCTTTCAGTTTGTTTATTGCTCTATATGTCCTTATGCTGGTGCTTTATTTAGAGATGCCTTTATGCGACGGGCAACTTCTAATCCATATTTGCAATTTCATGCAACTGAGACATTAACTTTAATTAAAGTATAACTAAAGGTTAGAGTTGAGCGGACACCTGGATGTTCGGGTTCGACGGGTTCGGCCGAACTTCAGAAAAAAGTTCGGGTTCGGGACCGAACTTTAACCCGAACCCGGACCCGAACCCGAACCCCATTGAAGTCAATGGGGACCCAGACTTCTAAGGACTAAAAAGGCTCTAAAAAGGTAATGGAAAGGGCTAGAGGGCTGCAAATGGCAGCAAAATGTTGTTAAGAGCATGGCAAGTGCTCTGCAAACAAATGTGGATAGGGAAATAACTTAAAATAACATAAAAAAAATAAAAATAAAAAATAATAATCTTGACCTAGGAGGACGAGGTCCATATGGAGTAGGAGGTTGAAGTGGCGGTGGATGTGGCTGTGTAGGTGGAAGCGGCGGTGGAGGAGGACGAGGTAGCCAACACTGATTCAAAAATACAACAATGGCTGTGTAATGCCGGTGATGTGTCGAATTCTGTCCCCCGTCAAATAGTGTCCACCCTGAACTGCGCTTGCTCAGTATGTAGGACAAGGGGATTTCGAAAATCTCCCAAGACGAACGGCGCCTGCGTGGTGAGTTCAGGTGAAGGCCACACCATCCGTGGTTCAAGATGAGCCAAGTGAGGCCGTGCCCGAAGCGTGGCGATCGAACCAAGCCCGTGAGGGGCCCTGTTATTATGTGCTACCGTATGTCCACTTGGATGGTGGGGCTTGAACCTGCACTCACAGCGCAGGCGCCGTTCATCTTCGGAGATTTTGTGAATCTCCTTGTCCTCTGTACTGCGCAAGCGCTGCGCCTTCGCAGTATGGGCCGGACACAATCCGATGGCCGGACAGTTTTTGTCACAACACCGGTATACATGTCTATTCTGCACAAGGTACGGACAAGTCCTGTGGGATCCATGCCTGGTTCATTTTAATGAACGTGAGCTTGTCCACATTGGCTCTGGACAGGCGGCTGCGCTTGTCTGTGATAACGCCCCCTGCCGTGCTAAATACACGTTCAGATAATACACTGGCTGCAGGGCAGGCCAGCACCTCCAAGGCATAAAGGGCAAGCTCAGGCCATGTGCCCAATTTGGAGACCCAGAAGTTAAAGGGGGCAGACCCGTCATCCAGTACGTGTAGGCCTGTGGACACATACTGCTCAACCATGTTGGTGAAATGCTGCCTCCTGCTAAGACGTTCCATCTCAGCTGGTGGTGCTGGTTGTTGTGGCGTGCTGACAAAGCTTTTCCACATTTCAGCCATGCTAACCCTGCCTTCTGAGGTGCTGCCGGTGCCCCGGCTGCGTTGGCGACCTCTTCCTCCTCCTCTGCCTTCGCCTTGTGCTTCCACCGTACGCCTGCTGTCAGGTGGGAATGCCACCAGCAGCGCGTCTACCAGCGTGCGCTTGTACTCGCGCATCTTATGATCCCGCTCCAGTGAGGGAATTAAGGACGGTACGTTGTCCTTGTAACGGGGATCCAGCAGGGTGGCCACCCAGTAATCAGCACCAGTTAAAATGTGGGCAACTCGGCGGTCATTGCGGAAACACTGCAGCATGTAATCGCTCATGTGTGCCAGGCTGCCCAGAGGCAAAGAAAAGCTGTCCTCTGTGGGAGGTGTATCGTCTGTGTCCTCTGTATCCCCCCAGCCACGCACCAGTGATGGCCACGAGCTGGTCTGGGTGCCACCCTGCTGTGAAAATGCCTCCTCCTCCTCCTCCATCTCCTCCTCCAGAACTGTTCCCTTTCCGCTGGACAATTGTGTACCTGGCGTTTGTTGGTGCAGGAACCCACCCTCGTAGCCACTTGTGAAAGACTGCCCTGAAAGCCTTTGAAATGATCCCGCTTCCTCCTCCTCCTCATCCTCCTGTGCCACATCCTCTTCCATCATCGCCCGAAGCGTTTTTTCAAGGAGGCATAGAACTGGGATAGTAACGCTAAGAACGGCGTCATTGGCACTGGACATGTTGGTGGAGTACTCGAAACAGCGCAACAAGGCACACAGGTCTCGCATGGAGGCCCAGTTATTGGTGGTGAAGTGGTGCTGTTCCGCAGAGCGACTCACGCGTGATTGCTGCAGCTGAAACTCCACTATCGCCTGCTGCTGCTCGCACAGTCTGGCCAGCATGTGCAAGGTGGAGTTCCACCTTGTGGGCACGTCACATATGAGGCGGTGAGCGGGAAGGCCGAAGTTACGCTGCAGTGCTGACAGGTGAGCAGCAGCAGGGTGAGATCGCCGAAAGTGCGCACACACAGCCCGCACTTTCTGCAGCAGCTCTGGCATATTGGGGTAATTTTTAAGGAACCTCTGGACCACCAAGTTCAGCACATGCGCCAGGCAAGGGATGTGTGTCAAACCGGCTAGGCCCAGAGCTGCTACGAGATTTCGCCCATTATCGCACACCACCAGGCCTGGCTTGAGGCTCACTGACAGCAACCACTCATTGGTCTGTTGTTCCATGTCCCTCCACAACTCCTGCGCGGTGTGGGGTTTTTCCCCCAAACAGGAAAGTTTTAAAACTGCCTGCTGTCGTTTACCCCTGGCTGTGCTGAAGTTGGTGGTGAAGGTGTTACACTGACCGGATGAGGAGGCGGTAGAGGATGAGGAAGCGGAGTAGGAGGAGTTAGCAACAGGAGGCAAACTGAAGCGCCCTATAATCCTCGGTGGTGGAAGGACATGCGCCAAACTGCTATCTGCCTCAGGCCCAGCCGCCACTGCATTTACCCAGTGTGCTGTTAGGGAGATATAACGTCCCTGACCGTGCTTACTGGTCCACGCATCCGTAGTTAGGTGGACCTTGCCACAGATGGCGTTGCGCAGTGCACACCTGATTTTGTCCCCCACTTGGTTGTGCAGGGAAGGGATGGCTTGCCTGGAAAAATAGTGGCGGCTGGGCACGACATACTGTGGGACAGCCAATGCCATCAGGCTTTTAAAACTCTGCGTCTCCACCAGACGGAATGACAGCATTTCAAAGGCCAGGAGTTTTGAAATGCTGGCATTCAGGGCCAGGGATCGCGGGTGGCTAGGGGGGTACATCCTCTTCCGCTCCAATGTTTGGGAGATAGAGAGCTGAACGCTTCCATGGGACATTGTGGAGATGGTTGGTGACCCAGGTGGTAGTGTTGCTGGCAGATCCTCTGTTTGCGGGGTGGCAGGTGCCACTGTCACTACAGAGGTGGATGAAGAGGCCGAGACTGCAGCAGAAGAGGAAGCAGGAGGAGCCAGAGACCTTTCTTGGTTTTTGAGGTGTCTACTCCACTGCAGCTCGTGCTTTGAACTTAGATGCCTGGTCATGCAGGTTGTGCTCAGGTTGAGAACGTTTATGCCTCGCTTCAGGCTCTGATTGTACAGCTTGCAAACCACTCGTGTCTTGTCATCAGCACATTGTGTGAAGAACTGCCACGCTGGGGAACTCCTTGGACCTGGCTTTGGTGTGCTCGGTCCCTTGCTGCGTTGGGCAGTAGCAGACATACTGTCTAGCTGACAGACGCTCCGCTTTTGCACCCTGCTCCCTCTTCTGCTGTGCTGGTGGCTCTGTGCGACCACCGCCTCTTCCTCCAAACTACACTGGTCACCTGCATAACGTTGATTCCATGTGGGGTCGAGGACCTCATCATCCTCCACATCATCTTTCACCCAGTCTTCACCCCTGCCCTCCTTGTCTGTCTGCACAATTGCGAAAGCAGCAGCAGTTGGCACCTGTGTTTCGTCATCATCCGAGACGTACTGCGATGGTCCTCCCATGTACTCATCATGAAACATAAGTGGTTGGGCATCGGTGCACTCAATCTCTTCCACTTCTGGGGCAGGGCTAGGTGGATGGCCCTGGGAAACCCTGCTAACAGAGTCATCGAAAAGCAGAAGAGACTGCTGCATGATTTGGGGCTCAGACTGCTTGGCTGATTTGCAAGGGGGTGAGGTGAAAGACTGATGGACATGGGTTTCAGGTGCCAACTCTGTTCTTTCATCAGAAGAGTGGGTGGGAGACAATGTGAAGGAACCCGAGGCACTGTCAGCAACCCAATCTACTATCGCCTGTACTTGTCCTGGCCTAAACATTCGTACAGCCTCATTAGGCGCGCCAAAATACCGCCGCAGGCTCGGTCGCCTACTCGCACCTGAGGAAGGGGTTTCACTTGTGCGTGTATCTGGCACAGATCCACCACGTCCTCTCCCTACAACAGGAGCTCCACCAGAAGCACCACGACCGGGGCCACCACGTCCCTTTGACCTTCTCCTCATATTTTCAAAATTTAGGATCTTGCCCTAAATGGGTGTTTTTGGAAGAGCAGAACACACCCACAGTACGTAACCGCTGAATCGCACAGCTACAGAACTGCAGAAAATGCTATTAAAAAAAATGTTGTTTTTTTAGTATAGCAACGTAGGAGAAAACTATAAAGAAATTGTTTATTTCAAACACCTCAAAATATGTATAACACACTGCAAACTTTTTTTTGTGCCACTAAACAGCGTTTTTTGGAAGAGCAGAACACACCCACAGTACGTAACCGCTGAATCGCACAGCTACAGAACTGCAGAAAATGCTATTCAAAAAAAATGTTGTTTTTTTAGTATAGCACAGTAGGAGAAAACTATAAAGAAATTGTTTATTTCAAACACCTCAAAATATGTATAACACACTGCAAACTTTTTTTTGTGCCACTAAACGGCGTTTTTTGGAAGAGCAGAACACACCCACAGTACATAACCGCTGAATCACACAGCTACAGAACTGCAGAAAATGCTATTCTAAAAAAAAATTTGTTTTTTTAGTATAGCAACGTAGGAGAAAACTATAAAGAAATTGTTTATTTCACACACCTCAAAATATGTATAACACACTGCAACCTTTTTTTGGTGCCACTAAACGGCGTTTTTTGGAAGAGCAGAACACACCCACAGTACGTAACCGCTGAATCGCACAGCTACAGAACTGCAGAAAATGCTATTCAAAAAAAATATTGTTTTTTTAGTATAGCACAGTAGGAGAAAACTATATAGAAATTGTTTATTTCACACACCTCAAAATATGTATAACACACTGCAAACTTTTTTTGTGCCCCTAAACGGCGTTTTTTGCAAGCGTACATTAAAGTGCAAATTTTTTATTTTTATTTTTTTTGCCCTAAACGGGTCTTTTTTTGCATGAGCAAAATAAAATGCTTTTTTTTTTTTTTTTTGCCCTATGGGTCTTTTGGAAAAGAGAACAATAAAGTGCCTTTTTTTTCCCCCTAAAAGTTAGATTTTCTCTGACACTGGGCTCATGGCAGTGTAAAAAGACTGCACTGCAACACAAATAGGTAGACCTATGCAGATCGCTGATTTTAATCTCTGAATCTGGACTCCTATATAATATTCTCTCTCCCTGAAAGCACCAACACAGGAACCTGGCCCTACACTACACTATCTCTCTATCTTTTCCCTCAGATTGTAGAATCAAGACTACCTCTTCTATCTTTCTATCTCTCCCTAAAAGCAGCAGCAGCAGACTAGATCCTCTCCCTATCTATTCTGAAGCAGAGTGTCATGTGTGCTGTGTGCCTCTAGCTTATATAGAAGCTGGGTCACATGTTGCACTGACCAATCACAGCCATGCCATTAGTAGGCATGGCTATGATGGCTTCTAAGGGCACACCAGCTAATCAAAAGGTGATTGGCTGGCCCCTGAAGCATTTCTAAATGCGTTATTAGATTACCGAACCCGAACCTGGACTTTTGGGCAAAGTCCGGGTTCAGGTTCGGGTTCGGGAAAAAGCTAAAGTTCGGTACGGACCCGAACTTTACAGTTCGGGTTTTCTCAACACTACTAAAGGTCTTTCTGTTAAAAAAAAAATTAAAGGCAAAAAATTTTTTTTTACGCTTTGGATAGAGTGGAGATGGATTAGAACAGATATTAGGTTTGTATTGCTGTCTGTGCCCCTTTAAGGAGATCTCTATTTGTCTTGTTTACCACTATCATTGAAAGTGAAAGTAAATTACATGTTTTGGGTTGTCCCCAGAAAAGTAATAGAGGGAAAATCTTCCAATGGGGTCACTAGTTCTGATAAAAGTCCCCAAGGGATTCCCTTAATTTGCAGGATATTACTCTCATTTCCTGTTTGGCTATGGGACAGGAAGGGAAGGAAAATCTCTGCAATAGGACACAGATGGTGAAAAAAAAAAAATCTGCTAGGGGTAATAACCCTCCCTTGCTTTATCTAAAATGAAAAAAAAAAGTTTTTCCTATAGTTCTACTTTAAATCATTAAAACAGGTTACATCCGCTCCTGGTGAGTGGAGATATTCCACGAAACGCGTCAAGAAATTGGATGGTACTCACGTTGTTACCATCTAGGAATAATTTGCAATTCTATTGTACTATGCTGACGTTATTTATATGTTTTACATTCTTGTTATTCATATGGAACAAAAGAGTCTGGCAATACTATGCACTACTATTTTACTATGCTATTATACTTGTATGTATTACTGTATGGAATAAATATTTTATCTTTATATAAAATTATTCCTTGTTTACAATTTACTATTGTATAGCAGTTTTCATATTACCAGTTACTAGCCAGCCATATTTGTATCCATTTACCTCGTATGCTTCATATAAAGTCCCACTGTTCTCCCCCCTAGTTAGTCTTGCAATTTAGGGATGGAGGATATAAACTTTAATTTTTTATAGCCTCATATAAAGTCCCACATGTTTTTATCCTTTATCAGGTTACAATCAAGTTGCCCTCCTTGCTAGCATGATAGAACACTGGGGAATTTGTAACTTCAAAGCACAAAATGTATCCTATTTGGATTCCGCTTTGGTTGAAGAGAAAGTACCGAGCAGAAAATGCTGAGATGACAGGCAACACGAAGGGCAGAAATGAACATATCAACATTCAGAATGCTTACACTTCAATACAGCAGAGACGGCAAGACAGAATCAAATGAGTTTTTCGAGATGTCGCTGAAATCAATTTTGAGAACAAAGCTGCCCTTGCATAGAAGACGTTGAATACTCACAACTCCTGCTACAGATCCCTGCTGTAGTAACAGGATGAGAGGAGTGGAGAGTGCAAGGAGATAAGAGTTCAGTTCTGTAGTTGACCCCTAATGAGACTTAGTGGGGGTCCTGCCTGCAAAGATTTGAAGCTTCCAGTGTCTGGTATTTCCTAGCTGGCTAATACCTGTTGAGGTCCTGATATCCTGAGTAGGACTGAAATTGTGAAAAGGACTAGCAGTGTGCCCAACAGGAAAAAGCACCAACTGCTGTCCAGTAACAGTGACAGAAGCTAAATACATATGCTCTGAAGTAAAATGCGGCATAACGGTTTATTCTGAAATTTGATGTCCTGAAACCATATGTTCTGTAATAGCATGCCCTGATGTTGTTCACCTTGAAGTTGGAAAGTAAATGTAGCGGGTGGTTACATTTAGGGGGAAGCATTTGAGTGGTAACTAGGCTCAGATGCACTAATTGTTAGGTCTCATGGACCATTTCTATCCCTGGGAGATAGTACTGGTGTTTAAGTTCACTGGGGCCTATGGGTGGCGCAGTTGCCATGGGCCCCGGTTGAACCGCAGTACAAGGTTGTGTCCTTTTTGTCCCCTCTCGGCAGCAGTACCTGCTTGCCTGTCGGGAGAGGATATAAAAGGGGGCGGCCATCTTCCAGAGGGGTTGTCGGTTCCACGCTCAGGCACCTTAGGCCTGGGTGCGTGTGTGTCGCCTCCGGGTGTCCTAGGCCCGGAGGCCTGGTCGGGTTGTCTCTGGGTGCCCTAGGCCCAGAGACGAAGCTGCTGTTCCATCTCAGACACCTTCAGTCTGGGGTGAGGTACTTTGGAGAAAGGCCCGGAGCCCAGCAGCCTTAGGCTGGGATCCGCCGGGGACCGAGACTCCCAGGAATCTGCCTTGCGAGGGGACCCGTATCCAGGACGAGGGGGCCAGGGAGGTGACCCTTTCTGAAGACCCAGCGCAGAGTCGCGGTGACAGATGGGGCCTCTGGTAACTCTCCGGATGGATGTTCTTGTCCTATAAGGGCTAGTTCACTAAAGGAAGGAAGTGCGTGTTCTTTAAATCACAGTGGCAGTGATACTATGCACCCAAGGTCAGTAGCAGTGGCTTTCATCTTTTTCACCCGGTCAGTGGCAGTGACCAACCTCATGGTCTGTGGCAGAGACCGTGCGCCAAGCCTGTTCGTGCTAATCAGAACAGGAGAAACCCAAATTCAAGTTTGTCCCTGGACCTCCTCCCACCTTATCTGACCCGTGTCTTGTCCCAACCTGTCTGCTCTCAAAGAGACTGTTTATTGTGCAAGAAGGAATAAATAAGTGTTGGACCTTTCAGTTGGTGTGGACAGTTGCTTACTGGGGAGAATTAAAGACTTGTTTCTGACTACTGCAGAAACGAGGTCAGCACTGGAGGCTTTTTTACACTGGCTGCAAGCAGGCCCGAGAAACTAACACCGCTCAACCTCCCCATTCAGGTGGTGCGGTGTGCCTCATTCTTTTCCTGCGGAGGAGCCAAACAGAAGAAAAGCAGGTAAAGTCTGGGGTTGGTGCGCAACATAAAGTTTCCAAGCATATTGGTCTCGGTTCTGTTATTACCTGGCTTGTCCCAGGAACTGGTACCTGGCTCGTCTGGGAGAAGTGTGTGGTGAGAAATGGAACATGATATGGTACATGTGCCTACAAGCAAGTGATGGCCAGACTGCATAGCTAAAGTCTACATCAGGGGTCTCCAAACTTTATAAACAAAGAGCCAATTTACTGTCCTTCAGGTTTTAGGAGGGCCTGACTGTGATCATTGGGATTAGAAAAGGTCCAGACGTCAGTGGGGAAAAAAATGATGCCCCATCGTTTGTTTCAGGGGGAGGAATTGTGCCCCATCATTGGTGTCACTTGGAGGAATTGTGCCCCATCATTGGTATCACTGGGAGGAATTGTGCCCCATCATTGGTGCCATTGGGCCCCATTGTTGGTGTCATTGGGGGAAGAAGTGCCCCATTGTTGGTGTAATTGGGAGGAACAGTGCCCCAAGGGCCAGATTTAAGCAAGCAAAGGGCCGCAGTTTGGACACCACTGGTCTACACCATCCAGTGGCCAACTCCCTCTCTGAAACATGCACATCTAAAGGGTGCCTAGGGATGTTTTCTTTCACTCTTGCTCAGACAGAACAGCAGTACGGTGACTGGGTGCAATACAAGGAGATGCAGTTTTGAAATCAGCAGGAAGCTGACCAAAACAAAATGGCAACTGCTTCAATCAATTTAGAATAAGCTTTTCAAAGTTAGGTACATATGGAAAGGGATTACACAGAGCCGTCATAATACAAACATTCCCCACACCACACCTATAAGCTAGATAGCAAAAAAATAAAAAATTACACTGTTTCAACTAGACATGTGCAATTCATTTAGTTCCGAATTAGTTTTTTTAATGAATTTTGACAAATTGGTTAATTCCGAAATTTCTGAATTTCCAAATTTTTCAATTTCCAAATTTTCAGATTTCCGAAATTTTGAATTTCCGAAATTTCGAATTTCCGAAATGTCAAACTTTCGATTTTTCGAATTTCTGAATTCCGAATTTTCGAATTTCCCAAATTTTCGAATTTCCGTAAAAGCAAAAAAACGAATGAAACGAAAATGAAAAAAACAAATTTTTTGAATTTCCCGATTTTTCGAAAAAAGCAAAAAAACGAATGAAAAGAAAACGAAAAAAAACAAATTTTTAGGCAGTACACATGTCTAGTTTCAACCATTCACATCAAATCTTTGAAAGCTTCCACCTTGTAACATACATAGCAATAAATATATTGAGGGCAGGTATTCCTGGAGGGACTTAAAACATTTAAAGAGGAATGGGCTGGCTTCAGGCATACCTGCCTACAATTTTATCATTGTTATATATGTTCCAAGATGGAGGCTCTCATAGAGAGCTAGGGACTATACTTCACAAAGGGGCCCTGTAGAGGCAGCATGGCTTCCACATATAAAGTATTTTCTTTTTCTTTTTTCTTTTCAAATATTGTTTTTGGTTGGTGACTCCATGCTGATAACTCATATGGTACTATCCCCTGATGCTGGATGTCATTTACACAAAGTGCTTATTACTGTTCTAGTAATAGACATCATATCCCTCTGGTGAGTATTTCTACCAGGGATGAGCCGAACACCCCCCTGTTCGGTTCGCACCAGAACCTGCGAACAGACAGAATGTTCGCGTGAACTTTAGAACCCTATTAAATACAATGGACTCGAACGTTCGAAATCTAAAGTGCTAATTATAAAGGCTTATATGCAAGTTATTGTCCTAAAAAGTGTTTGGGGACCCGGGTCCTGCCCCAGGGGACATGTATCAATGCAAAAAAAAGTTGTAAAAATTGAAGTTTTTACGGGAGCAGTGATTTTAATAATGCTTAAAATTAAAAAATAAAAGTGAAATTTTCCTTTAAATTTCGTACCTGGGGGGTGTGTATGATATGCATGTAAAGTGGCGCATGTTTCCCGTGTTTAGAACTGTCCCTGCACAAAATGTCATTTTTGAAGGAAAAAAAGTCATTTAAAACTCACTCGCGGCTATTAATGAATTGTCGGCTCCCGGCAATAGAAAAGTCATTGCTAAAAAATAAATAAAAATAAGCGTGGGGGTCCCCCCAAATTCAATTACCAGGCCCTTCAGGTCTGGTATAGATATTAAGGGGAACCCCGACGCAAATTTAAAAAAATAAAATGCGTGCGGTTCCCCCCAAATATCCATACCAGGCCCTTCAGATCTGGCATGGATTTTAAGGGGAACTCCACCCCAAATTTTTAAAAAAATGGCGTGGAGTCCCCCCAAAAATCCATACCAGACCCTTATCCGAGCACACAACCTGGCAGGCCACAGGAAAAGAGTGGGGGACGAGAGAGCGCCCCCCCCTCCTGAACCGTACCAGGCCACATGCCCTCAACATGGGGAGGATGTCCCCATGTTGATGGGGACAAGGGCCTCATCCCCACAACCCTTGCCCGGTGGTTGTGGGGGTCTGCGGGCAGGGGGCTTATCGGAATCTGGAAGACCCCTTTAACAAAGGGGACCCCCAGATCCCGCCCCCCCCTATGTGAATTGGTAAGGGGTACATTGTACCCCTACCATTTCACGAAGAAAGTGTAAAAAAACCAAAAAAAAAACCACACAAACACTTTGGAAAAGTCCTTTATTAAAAAAAAAAAAAAAAACATTCCAGCGATGAAATCCAGTGTCCCGCGGCGATCCGATGTCCATCGCTGTCCGTCATTGGCTGAGCCTGAGCGGACCTGATGGGGAACTTCCTCCGCAGTCTATTAAATGTATAGACCCGCCCCTTCTAAAGTTCCCCATCAGGTCCGCTCAGCCAATGAATAGGTGTAAGGCTAAGCGGACCAGATGCCGGACGTGAGAAGGGGCGGGTCTATTCATGTATTACACAGTGAAGGAAGTTCCCCATCAGGTCCGCTCAGGCCAATGAAGTTCCCCATCTGGTCCGCTCAGGCCGGCGCTGGACATCGGATCGCCGCGGGACACTGGATTTCATCGCTGGAATGTTTTATTTTTAATTTTTTTTAATAAAGGACTTTTCCAAATTGTGTGTTTTTAAAAAAAAAAAATACACTTTCTTTGTGAAATGGTAGGGGTACAATGTACCACTTACCAATTCACATAGGGGGGGGGGGGGCGGGATCTGGGGGTCCCCTTTGTTAAAGGGGTCTTCCAGATTCCGATAAGCCTCCTGCCTGCAGACCCCACAACCACCGGGCAAGGGTTGTGGGGATGAGGCCCTTGTCCCCATCAACATGGGGACATCCTCCCCATGTTGAGGGCATGTGGCCTGGTACGGTTCAGGAGGGGGGGCGCTCTCTCGTCCCCCCCTCTTTTCCTGCGGCCTGCCAGGTTGCGTGCTCGGATAAGGGTCTGGTATGGATTTTTGGGGGGACTCCACGCCATTTTTTTTTAAATTTGGGGTGGAGTTCCCCTTAAAATCCATGCCAGATCTGAAGGGCCTGGTATGGATATTTGGGGGGAACCGCACGCATTTTTTTAAAAATTTGCGGCAGGGTTTCCCTTAATATCCATTCCAGACCTGAAGGGCTTGGTAATTGAATTTGGGGGGACCCCCACGCTTTTTTTTTCTTTTTTATCAATGACTTTTCTATTGCCGGGAGCCGACAATTCATTATAGCCGCGAGTGAGTTTTAAATGACTTTTTTTTCCTTCAGAAATGACATTTTGTGCAGGGACAGTTCTAAGCACGGGAAACATGCGCCACTTTACATGCATATCATACACACCCCCCAGGTCCGAAATTTAAAGGAATATTTCACTTTTATTGTTTCACTTTAAGCATTATTAAAATCACTGCTCCCGAAAAAACACACGTTTTTAAAACTTTTTTTTGCATTGATACATGTCCCCTGGGGCAGGACCCGGGTCCCCAAACACTTTTTCTGACAATAACTTGCATATAAGCCTTTATAATTACCACTTTAGAGTTTTCCTATAGACTTTTCGAATTTGCCGCGAACACCCCAATTTGTTCGCTGTTCAGCGAACGGGCGAACAGGCAATGTTCGAGTCGAACATGAGTTCGACTCGAACTCGAAGCTCATCCCTAATTTCTACCATTGGTGAAGGATTGGCACTACGGATGTTTCTAAGAGTTGGGTGAAGGCTGAAGTGGAGCACTTTTATATGTTTTACACCCATAACAATATGAACTGTTTATTTTTGTTGTTCTGACAAACTTCCGTTTATGGTCAAATTTTTGTTATTTTAGCGCTGAATTTTTCTTATAATTTGGTTATTGGTGTACTATATATCTACACTTATTGCATGCAGCTGTTTTAATTTCACTGAAAGAGCCCTGATTTTATTTTACTATTTTATTCCAACTCTAGCTTTATTGACCTATGCTGGGTGAGACCAACTTTTCATGCTGCTGCAGAAGTCAAGCTAACACACCCAACAACCTATTGGTTTTTCGGCATTAAACTGTACATCCAGCCAAATCTTTTTTTCTAACTTGTAGATACATTTATGCCGCGTACACACGGTCGGATTTTCCGATGGAAAAAGTCAGATGGGAGCTTTTCATCGGATATTCCGACCGTGTGTATGCCCCATCGGACTTATTCCGTCGGAAATTCTGACGGACTTAGATAGAGAACATGTATCCTATTTTTCCGACTGAAAAAATTCCTATTGGAAGATCCGTTCGTCTGTATGCAATTCTGACGCACTAAAAACCAAGCATGCTCAGAATCAAGTCGACGCATGCTCGGAAGCATTGAACTTCATTTTTCTCGGTTCGTCGTAGTGTTGTACGTCACTGTGTTCTGGACGGTCGGAATTTTGTGTGACCGTGTGTATGTAAGACAGCTTGAGCGGAATTCCGTCGGAAAAAAAACATCCGAGTTTATTCAGACGGGAAAACCGGTCGTGTGTACGAGGCATTAGAGGGATTTAACCTCATTTGCTATCCTGCTGACAGTGTTTATCTAGACAGGAAGTTAAGGTAACTATTTAAGTGCAACCCTATGTCCAGGTTCCCTATAATAAAAACAGAGCCTGTTCCCATTTCTGCACTGCAGTGCATTTTGAAAAATATATTTATATTTTGTCCTGCATTTTAGTGTATTGGGAGGCCTATAAAAGCCAGTGGAAACTCATAAAAATTTATATAGCATGTTTTTGATGTATTAAAATATGTTGGCAATAGGAATACCAACCTTTGGTCAATAGCTGGTAACTCTATCTACTCCAAATCCTAAAACGCATTGGAAACGCACATCAACGTGCATCAATAATGCATGACAACGTGTAAAGTAAGCTCACCTTGACACACGATAATGCACCTGTCTAATGCTACAAATAAACTCAACTCTACGCAGAGCATAGCTCTAAATGGGTTTGAAATTATGTCAATGATTGCAGTGTGTTTAGCCTTGACAGCTCTGTCAGCGAGATGTAGAGATATTTCCATAATATCTCTGTGTTCAGCAATCACACAGCGGCCTTACTTATAATAAAAAAACACCGGCAGCAAAACTTTATTTATTATTCTCTACGAGCTTTCCCGTACTCCAAATCTTTGTAGAAGCTCCCCCGTGCTCAGAATCTCTCATAAACAGAATTATTAGTGCGTACAGTGTACAAAAACTGTAGGAGAACTAGATCAGTATTCAAGGCAAAACAGGAAATTCAATCATAAATTCACAATACAAAGTTTCGGCTGCATCTGCTTTTTCAGTATAATCTTTGGAAGGAAAAACGATGTGCACCTATGGTGCTGAGAAGGCAGGGGGAGTTATATCACATTTGAAATAAAGATAATAAAATATTCCTGTAAGGTAAATGTATGTGGTTGAATAAATCTATCAGAGAATTCCTGTTAATCAGCAGGCTTGAAGGAATATGCATGTGCATAACCATTAGCCAGGCGCGCATGTGGTTGTTCATGTGTCCTATGGCGTGTGTCTATGGAGATGCATGCCCAGTAGCATCAATGGTGCCAGGCGCCTTTATAACAGATGTTCTAACTTCATGTCAGTGCTGACTGGTCTTCAGCTGAATCCTGTGCCTTGATTGTGTCCTGTATATGATTTCTGATACCAAGATTGCCCTGTATTTGGCTCCATCCATCTTCCCATCAACTCTGACCAGCTTCCCTGTCCCTGCTGAATAAAAGCATCACCACAACATGGATGGTGTGTTCATGATGATGTGCAGTGTTAGTTTTCCGCCACACATAGCGTTTTGCTTTGAGGCCAAAAAGTTCAATTTTGTTCTCATCTGACCAGAGCACCTTCTTCAACATGTTTTCTGTGTTCCCCAACATGGCTTCTTGCAAACTGAAAACGGGACCTCTTATGGCTTTCTTTCAACAATGGCTTTCTTCTTGCCACTCATCCATAAAGGCCAGATTTGTGGAGTGCACGACTTATGCGGCGTACACACGATCATTTTTCATGCCATTTATTTAAACCGACGTTTTTCTCGTCGTTTTTTTTCATGTTTCCTCTCAAGCCTGTCTTGCGTACACACGATCATTTTAAAAAACGTTCAAGCAAAGCGCAGTGACGTACAACACGTACGACGGCACTATAAAGGGGAAGTTCCGTTCGGATGGTGCCACCCTTCATGTTAGTAAAGTTTGTTGAGCGACGATTCGCGCTTTTCAGCCTCCTGCTTTTCAGTCCGTTACAGCGTGACGAATGTGCTATCTCCATTACAAATGCTAGTTTTACCAGAACGTGCGCTCCCGTCTCATACTTGATTCTGAGCATGCGCGTTTTTTTTCACCTCGTCAAAGCATACACACCATCGTTTTTCACATCGTTAAAAAAAACGACATGAAAAACGACGTGAAAAAATAGAGCATGTTCGAAATTTTTAATGCCCGTTTTTTACGTCGTTAAAAATGCTCGGTTTTAATGCCCATTTTTAAAAATTGAATTTTTAACGGCATGAAAAACGATTGTGTGTATGGGGCATAATAGTTGTACTGTGGACAGATTCTCCCACCTGAGCTGTGGATCTCTGCAGCTCCTCCAGAGTTACCATGGGCCTCTTGGCTGCTTCTCTGATGAATGCTCTTCTTGCCTGTCCTGTCAGTTTAGGTGGACGGCCGTGTCTTGGTAGGTTTGCAGTTGTGCCATACTCTTTCCATTTTCAAATGATGGATTGAACAGTGCTCCATGGGATGTTCAAAGCTTGGGATATTTTTTTTATAAACTAACCCTGCTTTGAACTTCTCCACAATGTTTTCCCTGACCTGTCTGATGTGTTCTTTGGTCTTCATGAAACTGTTTGCACACTAAGGTTCTCTAACAAACCTCTGAGGACTTCACAGAACAGCTGTATTTATACTGAGATTAAATTACACACAGGTGGACTCTATTTACTATATAGGTGACTTCTGAAGGCAATTGGTTCCACTAGATTTTAGTTAGAGGTACCAGAGTAAAGGGGGCTGAATACAAATGCACGCCACACTTTTCAGATATTTATTTGTAAAAAATTTGGAAAAGCATTTATCATTTTCCTTCCACTTCACAATTTATGTGCCACTTTGTGTTGGTCTATCACACATTGTAAGAGTTGGGTGATGTGAAGCAGTTAAAATTTCAACAGCTACAGAAGAATTTCCAGCCCAGTATAACCAATATCGGATTGCCAGCCCAGTATAGCCATTATAATGTTGCCATCCCAGTATTGCCATTATAGAATTGCCAGCCCAGTATAGCCAGTATAGGATTGCCAGCCCAGTATCGCCATTAAAGGGTTGCCAGCCCAGTATAGCCATTATAGGGTTGCAAACCCAGTATAGCCATTATAGGGTTGCCAGCCCAGTATTGCCATTATAGGATTGCCAGCCCAGTATAGCCAGTAAAGGATTGCCAGCCCAGCATCCCCATTATAGGGTTGCCAGCCCAGTATCGCAATTATAGGATTGCCAGCCCAGTATAGCCAGTATAGGATTGCCAGCCCAGTATCGCCATTATAGGGTTGCCAGCCCAGTATAGCCATTATAGGATTGACTGCCCAGTATCGCCATTATAGGGTTGCCAGACCAGTATAGCCATTATAGGGTTGCCAGCCCATTATCGTCATTATAGGATTGCCAGCCCAGTATTGCAATTATAGGGTTTCCAGCCCAGTATCGCCATTATAGGGTTGCCAGACCTGTATAGCCATTATAGGGTTGCCAGACCTGTATAGCCATTATAGGGTTGCCAGACCTGTATAGCCATTATAGGGTTGCCAGCCCATTATAGTCATTATAGGATTACCAGCTCAGTATAGGATTGCCAGCCCATTATCGCCATTATAGGATTGCCAGCCTAGTATTGCCATTATAGGGTTGGCAGCCCAGTATCGCCATTATAGGGTTGGCAGCCCAGTATCGCCATTATAGGGTTGCCAGCCCAGTATCGCCATTATAGGGTTGCCAGCCCAGTATAGCCAGTATAGGGCTGGCAGCCCAGTATAGCCAATTATAGGGTTTCCAGCCCAGTATGGTCAGTATGGGATCGTCAGCCCAGTACGTGTGGCCAGCCGTGTAATGGGTAAAATGTGCTTTGTTTGGGGGGCCACAATTTTATAAAAGGCAACAGGATCTTAAAGGATAAATGCACTTTAAACAAAGTGCACTAAGTTTTTTTGCCACCTTCCCTTGACCTAATCTAGCCCACCCTCCCTCTCCATAGATACATACTTACCTCAATCCAACAGTTGCAGTTCCATTGCTTTCATGCAGCACTGCAAGTCTTCACTGTGACATCACCCCCTTTACATTAATCACATTTTGTTGATTTTCTGCCTGAAATAAAGACAGACACAGTTTTTGTTTTATCCAACTGTATTTATTCAGTGCAAATTATAACATCCAAGTAAAAGATTTAACACCAACATGTCAGAAAAACAAAACAAAACAAAAACAGAATCACTGAGTTGGAAAAAGGATCACCTCCTGACATGTAAATTGAATCAGTCGTAGCTAATCACCTTCTCAATGGCACACAAAGCCATTTGACTTTCAGCTGTGGTCATTTTGATTAGCTCAGCATGAAAAGAGCTTTCCTGGAGTATTTCAGTCCCTGATAGTGCAAATGAAACAAACAAACTATGGGTGGCAAGGGACTATCAAAAGATAAAGTTGTGGGCAGGCATAAGTCAGGAGATGGATACAAATAAAACCAAAGGCTTTATCAATGCCTAGAAGTGCAATGAAGTATAGTACTAAGAAGTGGAAGGTATTTGGTACAACACAGACCCTCCCTGGATCGGGACATCGCTCCAAACTGGATGAAAGAGCCAGGAGAAAACTAGTCAGAGAGGCTGCTAAGAGGCCTACTACAGCTACTCTGAAGCAGTTGCAGGAATTTATGACAAAGAGTGGTCATTGTGTGTATGTGACAATAAGATCACAAATTCTCCACAAATGTGGCTTGTATGGGAGGGTTGCAAAAAAAAATCCTCAAGAAAGGCCACATGCAGTCACGAGCTTTCCCAAAATGCACCTGGAAGAGTCTAAGGCCACATGGAAAAAATGTTCTGGTCAGATGAGAATAAAATTGGATTATATGGCCTCAACACCAAACGATAAATCTGGTGGAAATCCAATACAACTCAGAATCTAAATAACCCCATTCCTACAGTAAAGCATGGGGGTGGTAATATCCTGTTATGGGGAGGTTTCTCTGCAGCAGGGACTGGAGCAATAATTTTCAGGATAGAAGGAAAAATGGATGGGGCAAAATACCGTCAAATTCTTAAGAAAAATCTGCTGCCCTCTGCCAGAACGTTGTCAATAGGAAGATTTACCTTCCAATATGACAATGACCCAAAGCACACAGCAAAAATGACCACAGTGGTTGAAGAAGAAAAAGCGAATGTCCTTGTATGGCCTTGTCAGAGGCCAGACTTAACCCATTAAAATCTGTGGAATGACTTGAAGACTGCAGTCCACAAACGGTTACCATCAAATTTAACTGAACTTGAGCAGTTCTGCAAAGAAGAGTAGGCAAATATTGAAAAGTCTAGACATGCAAAGTTAGTAGAGACATATTCCAACAGACTAAAGGCGTTAATTAAGGCAAAAGGAGGTTCAACAAAATACTGACACAAGGGGGTGATTCTTTTTCCAACTCAGTGATTTTGTTTTTGAACTTGTTTTTCATTTTTGACATGCTGGTGTTATATCTTTCACGTGGATGTTATAAGTTACACTGAGTAAATACAGCTGGATAAAACAAAAATTGTGCCTGTCTTAATTTCAGGCTGCAAAGCAACCAAATGTGATTATTTTAACCGCTTGCAGACCAGCCGCCATCATTATACTGAAGCAGGTTGGCACGTTCCCGTGAGCCGTGATAGCTGTACGTCGGCCCTTTAAAGAGGGGGTAGCAGGCGCGTGCCCCCGCTGCACTGCGGGATACCGATGCGTGTGGCCGGTGGTCGAGATGACCGCTGGCCACTTGCGATCACGGGCACGAGAGGCAGAACAGGGACGTGTGTGTGTAAACACACAAATCCCTGTTCTGTGAGTTGAGGAGAGACAGATCTGGTGTTCCTACTAGCTAGGAACAACGATCTGTCATCTCCTCTAGTCACTCCCATCCCCCTACAGTTAGAACAAACACAAGGGAACACAGTTAACCCCTTGATCGCCCCCTAGTGTTAACCCCTTCCCTGCCAGTGACATTTACACAGTAATCAGTGCATTTTTATAGCACTAATCGCTGTATAAATGTCAATGGTCCCAAAAATGTTTTAAAAGTGTCTGACCTGTCCGCCATAATGTCGCAGTCCCGATAAAAATTGCAGATCACCGCCATTACTAGTAAACAAAAAAAAAGCCGTAAATCTTTCCCATAGTTTGTAGAAGCTGTATCTTTTGTGCAAACCAATCAATCGCTTATTGCGATTTAAAAAAAAAATATATATAAAAAAAAAAAAAATTGGGGATATGTATTATAGCAAAAAGTACAAAATATTGTGTTTTTTTCAAAATTTACACTTTTTTTTGTTTAAAGCGCAAAAAATAAAAACCGCAGAGATGATCAAATACCACCAAAAGAAAACTCTATTTGTGGGAAAAAAAGGACGTCAATTTTGTTTGGGTATAGCGCTGCATGACTGAGCAATTGTCAGCGACGCAGTGCCGTAACACAAAAAATGACCCGGTCATTAACCACTTCCCGCCCGGTCAATAGACAATTGACGTCCGGGAAGTGGTTTTGTTATCCTGACTGGACGTCTATTGACGTTCTGCAGGATAACAGCCGCGGCGATCAGTGGAGATGTTGTGTTACACTATGTGATTATTCTTGCTCTGTGTCTTTAAGATCTGTCCCCTTCTTTCTAGCTGAACTCTCTCTCTCACCGTAGTTCTTTATATTTCTCCTCCACTTCCTGACTCTGGTCATTACTCCTGTATATCTTCCATGCTAAACATCTTACATGTGGCTTACAACTGCAACGTTTTTCTACCTATGAATATCCATCATTAAACGGAACATTCGAAAGGATTCATCGTCTGTCGTCCTAACTGTGAGTTTATTCATTGAGTTAATCTGCCTGTATCGATGCAAGGGATGAATATCAAACCAGCTTGAGTAAGGCCTACTTAAACCTGGAGATGAACTTTATCGCTTTGTAGTTGAGACAGAACAGTAGAAAAACGGAGTTTCACAGCCTAATTACAAGATTTCTGCATGTCAGTACTGATACAGACAAGATTTACTGCCCTCATAGCAAGACAGAAGGGACAGAGCAGCACATGGCAGCCTTATAGCCTGAGACAATCTGCACAGTGTCATATTTCAGCACACAGACCCTGCCTGCTTTCACAGTCAGTCTGCTATCATGAGTGACCAAGCTTCTGCATGTGAACTCACATCTCCTTCCTCACAAGTTCCTGAAGAAACTGAGTTACCCAAACGCTCAGTTAAACCCACTTGGAAAGTAATGGAGAATTATGAAGCTTCAAGGACTGAATTGTCAAATAGCTTGGAATTAGTCTGGGAGAAAATCCTTGCTGAAGCCAATACAGTGTCTCTTGAACGTGAACTACTGACACTAGAGGGCGCCATTAAACAACTTTCTGCCTCATATGAGCTTTATCAGCTTACCAGCAGCAAATTCACTAATGTCTTGCAAAACATGAATACAGAAAGTGCGATGACACAATTAAAGCGCGTCAATGCTCTCAATATTGAAAGAGACAGTTTTATCCAGCAAACCAGATTAAAGGCAGAAGCAAAAATAAAGCTGTTACAGGACACTGCATCTCACAGATCTGTTTCCACCAGACGTTCTAAAAACTCGTCAAGATCCCATAGTTCAAGATACTCAACACTCAGTGAGCGACTTATTAATGCCCGCGCTGAAGTGGAAGCCAGCAAAGTGCAGGTGGCATATGCAGAAAAAAGAGCAGAGTTGGAAGCGCAGTCAGCACGTCAAAGAGCAGAGTTGGAAGCGCAGTCAGCACGTCAAAGAGCAGAGTCGGAAGCGCAGTCAGCACGTCAAAGAGCAACAATGGAAACCTTAAATGAACAGTGTAAACATGACGCAGCTATGGCAAAGCTAAGGGTCCTACAGCAAGCTATCAGTGCAGATGAAGGTGCAAGTGAGAAAGACAGCATTAACCTAAACATAGCAGATATGGAAGAGCCCCTCAAACGCACTAAAGACTATGTCCTAAGCCACTGCAGTGCACACTCCATTGTCTCCAATGCTCCCGACTACATAGAGACTCCTTCACAGCTTCAAGTTAAAGAGGTTCCAGCAACTTCCTGCACTCAAAATCACTCCACTGCATTTCCTACCTGCCTACCTTGCCTGCCTTCATACGTCACAGAGCATCAGCGCAAGCTTCAAGCAAGTCATCAATCTCCAGTCATTGGTACAGCCTTGCATCAACGTACCATTGGAACAACTGACTTCAAGCAAGCAACTCACCTGGATGCATCTGATGCACCATATTTCCCTGTGTCCTTTAACAACAATGTCAAAGATAACGCAATCAGCACCATACAGCCAACAGCATCTCACATAAAGGCAGAGACAACTGAGACAGAAGAGTTTGTGAGGTACATGCTTCGCAGAGAGCTCACAAAGACTGGTCTTACAAGTTTTGATGACCAACCTGAGAACTACAGAAGTTGGAAATGTGCCTTCAGAACTACAATCAGCAATATTGGCATTACAGCTGATCAAGAATTGAATCTGCTGATCAAATGGCTTGGTCCTCTATCTGCTGCACGTGTTAAGCCATTAAGATCGGTTTTCATGGACAATCCTACTGCAGGCCTCACAGCTGCATGGGAGCGACTAGAGCAAAGTTATGGCAGTCCAGAAGCTATAGAAAATGCTTTGTTCATGCGTCTGGAAACTTTCCCAAAGATATCCGGTAAGGACAACAAGGAGTTCCAGAGACTGAGTGACCTTCTACTTGAGCTTCAGCTAGCCAAGATAGACCCAAAACTACCTGGACTCAGTTACCTTGACACTCCAAGAGGGGTAAACCCAATTGTCTCCAAGCTCCCGTATGGTTTGCAAGAGAAATGGACTGCACTAGGGTCATCATACAAAAGAGAGAACAAGGTTTCCTTCCCTCCATTCTCTTTCTTCTGTGAATTCATCAGGAAAATTGCAGAGACCAAGAACGATCCAAGTTTTTCCTACGGTGAGTACAGCCTCTTCTCACCCTTTCCTAAGAGTACCAGTCTTCAGGGCAACTATAGAAACCATAGAGGCCCAGTGTCCGTGAAAAAGACTGACATCCTTCCCACTCCTACCACAGTTCTGGCCACGAACAAACAGAGTAGGAAGATTGAAAACCCTAACAGAGAGTGTCCCATACACAAGAAGCCACACCCCCTCAATAAATGTATCGGCTTTAAGAAAAAGCCTCTGGAAGAGCGCAAGGAGCTTTTAAAGACATTTAGGGTATGTTTCAGGTTTTGTGCTTCTACAGAACATTTTGCAAGGGACTGTAATGTGTCCATCAAGTGCATAGAGTGTGGCTCTGAAGAACATGTGCAAGCCCTCCATCCTCTTGAGCCCAGCTCTGCACAACCTGCCAACACTCCTCCCAGGTTAACGCATAGCGGGGAGAATACAGACCAAGTGCCTAATTCTACCATCATTTCTTCATCCTGCACTGAAGTTTGTGGAGAAGACCGCTGTGGTAAGTCCTGTGCTAAGATATGCTTGGTTGGTGAACATATACCACAAGGATCAACCAGAAAAGTCTCTAAAGGCATATGCTATCTTAGACGATCAGAGCAATCGATCACTTGCAAAATCGGAATTGTTCAATCTATTTGAAATAAAAGGCGAAGCTCATCCTTACACCTTGGGTACCTGTAGTGGAACTATAGAGGTTTCTGGAAGAAGGGCTCATGGACTCATGGTATCTTCTCTCAAAGGTAACTTGCAATTACCCTTACCTACACTTGTTGAGTGCAATCAGATACCTGCTAACAGGGAAGAAATCCCTACTCCAGCTGCTGCTTTCCATCACCCTCACCTCAAGGTAATAGCAAATGAGATACCGCCGCTTGACAAAGATGCTCAGATCCTTCTTCTGTTAGGAAGAGACATTCTAAGAGTTCACAAGGTACACAGACAAGTCAGTGGACCCCCAGATACCCCATTTGCCCAGCGCACGGATCTAGGGTGGGTCATCATAGGCAATGTCTGCATAGGCAAAATGAAAAGACCTACCAACATTTCGTCATTCAAGACAAATGTTCTGCCAAATGGCCGAAACACTTACTTTGAGCCATGCCCACATCACTACTGGGTGAAAGAGAAGATAGCCAGCCACGAATGGCAACATGGTATCTCAGGTGACACAAGCCCTTTCTCCTGCCATGATGGCGACTTCGGCTCTACAGTGTTTAATGCAACCAGTGAAGATGACATACTGGCTCCTTCAATGGAAGAAAAAGAATTCATCAAGGTAATGGACAAGGAGTTCTTTCAAGATGACGCCAATAACTGGGTAGCACCCCTACCCTTTCGTCTCCCAAGAGAGAGATTGCCCAACAACTTACAGCAGGCCATCAGTAGATTCTCCTCCTTAAAGTGAAACTTAAGCAGGAAACCAGAGATGCAAAAGCACTTTGTGGACTTTGTGCAAAATGTATTTGACAGAGATCATGCAGAGCCTACTCCCCCACTAAAGGAGGGAGAAGAATGCTGGTACCTTCCATCCTTTGGCGTGTATCACCCACGCAAACCAGACCAAATCAGAGTTGTCTTTGATTCCAGTGCTCAGCACGAAGGTGTTTCTCTTAACAACATGCTCCTTACTGGGCCCAACTTGAACAACAGTCTAATAGGAGTCTTGATTCGTTTCAGACAAGAGCCTGTAGCAGTAATGGCCGACATTCAACAGATGTTTCACTGCTTCATCGTCAGAGAAGACAACAGAAACTACCTCAGGTTTCTATGGCACAAGGACAATGACCTCAACAAGGAAGTTATAGATTATCGCATGAAGGTACATGTCTTCGGTAACAGTCCTTCCCCAGCAGTGGCAACTTATGGGCTAAGGAAAACAGCTCAGACTGGAGAAGTTGAATATGGATCTGATGCCCGTCAATTTGTTGAAAGAAACTTCTACGTTGACGACGCACTTAAGTCCTTTCCAACTGCTAAAGAAGCAATTGATCTTCTCACCAGAACAAAGGAGATGCTGTCTGTAGCAAACCTTAGACTGCACAAGATTATATCCAACAGCCAGGAACTTATGAATGCCTTTCACTCTGAGGACTATGCCACTAGTCTAAAAAACCTTGACTTAGGTACAGATGTGCCTCCTGTACAGCGAAGTCTGGGTTTGTTGTGGAACATCAAACAAGACAAATTCACCTTCCAAGTGTCAACTTGTGACAAACCCTTCACTAAGAGAGGAGTCCTGTCCGTGGTGAATAGCATCTATGACCCACTGGGTTTCCTTGCTCCAGTTACCATTCAAGGTAAGATTTTACTAAGACAGTTGTCTACTGAGAACATAGACTGGGATACTCCCTTGCCTAGTGAGAATCAACACAAGTGGGAAAGGTGGAGATATTCTTTGAAGTCACTAGAAAAACTTCAGATTCCCCGTTGCTATGTTCCAGGATCCACTTCAACCGCTAACCGGAGAGAGATTCATATTTTCTCTGATGCATCAGTTGAAGCTATTGCTGCAGTAGCCTATTTGAAGACCTCTGAACTGAATGGAGAATCACACTGTAGTTTTGTCCTAGGCAAGGCAAAACTCACTCCCAAGCCTGCACATACCATACCAAGACTTGAACTTTGTGCAGCCGTGCTAGCAGTAGAAATTGCAGAGGTCATACGAAGTGAAATGGACGCTACAATTGATTCTTTAACCTTCTATACAGACAGTAAGGTAGTACTTGGTTACATAAACAACCAAACAAAAAAATGTTATGTGTACGTCAGCAACAGGGTTGAACGTATCAAGAGATTTACTCTACCAAGTCAATGGCATCACGTTCCCACTGAACTCAACCCAGCTGACTGTGGGACCAGAGCCGTGTCACCTGCCGCTCTTCAGGACAGCTTATGGCTGTCACCTCCAAGGTTTCTACGTGAGGACTCTTACTTACTCCCTATTGACACCACCTATGGGCTAGTAAACCCTGAAGATGATAAGGAAATAAGAACTGTGAACACCTCACTCCACACTTCTGTAAGTACAAAACAGAAGCTGCGGTTACACCATTACGAGCATCAATGGAAGCAGGTGCAGCATCTAGCCAATGTGTTCTGGCATCGCTGGAAGAAAAAGTATCTTCACCACCTTCAAGGTCGTAACAAATGGCAAGCATCTAAGCCGAATCTTAAGGTTGGAGACCTCATCCTTCTAAAAGACAAGGAAGTTTGTCGGAATGAGTGGCCTATGGGTCTTATTACTAAAGTTATGCCCAGCGACGATAACAAAGTCCGGAAGGTAGAAGTCAGGGTAACCAAGGGAGGATCGACACGAACCTTTAGTCGACCAATTACAGAGTTAGTACTCCTTTTGCCAGGTGAGTGACTTGTGCAAGGACTAGCCATGCTGTTGGCACGGCGGGGAGTACATCTACAGGTTCTACTCAGAACTTTGGAATTCTTTGAAGACATCATACTGTGACTTTATGTTCTTCATCCTGTTGAACTTACGTTTGTTATTTGCTTGTTGCATGTTTTTCATTACAGGTTCCAGGACATTTATCAGTATTGGACTTATTGAAAATATATATATTAGTTTAAGGTTATGAAATCTAAAGATTTCAGACGGGGAGTGTTGTGTTACACTATGTGATTATTCTTGCTCTGTGTCTTTAAGATCTGTCCCCTTCTTTCTAGCTGAACTCTCTCTCTCACCGTAGTTCTTTCTTTTTCGTACATCACGGGACACAGAGCGACTTAGTCATTACTAATGGGTTATATAGTTTACCTTCAGGTGTTGGCACTGGCCAATTCCAAACCGGAAGTACCCTCCCCTATATAAGCCCCTCCCACCCGGGAGCACCTCAGTTTTTTGCCAGTGTCTAAGGCTGGATTCAAATCAGAGAAAGATTTTCTTACCTCCAGAGAAGGTGTCGTCTTTAAGAAATTTGACCCACTTAGTGGGTACAAAAAGAAAACCATCCATACGTCTCTGCATGAGGCTGCTGGGAAAGATGGTGGCTTCATTCGAAGCGGTACCCTACGGTCAATTCCATTCAAGGAATTTGCAAAGGGCCATACTGTCAGCCTGGAACAAAAAAGTTCAGGCTTTAGACTTACCAATGTCCCTGTCCCCTTCCGTTCGCAAGAGCCTCCATTGGTGGTTGGTGCCCCAGAATCTGGAAAGAGGGAAACCCTTCAGTCCGGTTTCTTGGAAGGTGGTCACTACAGATGCCAGCCTCATCGGCTGGGGGGCAGTGCTGGAGCAATGGTCTCTCCAGGGCAGGTGGTCAGAAGCAGAAAAGGCCCTGCCCATCAATCTCTTAGAGATACGAGCAGCCCGGTATGCCCTAGTAGCATGGACATCCAAACTCCAGGGGTCCCCTGTCAGAATTCAATCAGACAATGCCACGGCAGTGGCATATATCAATCATCAGGGTGGCACCAAAAGTCGTGCAGCCCAGAAGGAAGCAAATTGCATCCTGGAGTGGGCAGAAAGATATGTCCCAGCCATATCCGCGGTTTTCATCCCAGGAGTGGAAAATTGGAGAGCGGACTTTCTAAGTCGCCAACAATTATGCCCGGGGGAATGGTCTCTTCACCCCGAGGTTTTCCAGGCAATATGCCAGCGGTGGGGAACACCGGATGTAGATCTGCTAGCATCCAGATTCAACGCAAAGGTGGACAGGTTTGTGTCTCGCACAAGGGATCCCCTAGCTTGCGGCTCGGATGCCCTAGTGTTCCCTTGGGATCGGTTCAAGCTGATATATGCATTCCCACCGCCACAATTGTTACCGCGATTACTCCGCAGAATCAGGGTAGAAAAGAAACCAGTGATTCTGGTGGCTCCAGCGTGGCCCCGAAGGGCATGGTACGCGGAGATGGTAAAAATGTCAGTGAGGAGTCCTTGGACCCTCCCACTTCGTCCGGACCTGCTGTCGCAAGGACCAATATACCATCCTTCCTTACCAGCCCTAGGTTTGACGGCCTGGCTATTGAAGCCCACATTCTGAAAAAGAGAGGGCTCTCTAATTCTGTGGTATCTACCATGATCAATGCCAGGAAACCGGTATCCAGGCAGATCTATTATAGGATCTGGAAAGCGTACATTACGTGGTGTGAGACCAAGAAATGGCATCCACGTAAGTACATGATAGGGAGGATTCTGGACTTCCTACAGTGGGCTGTAGATAGGAAGCTGGCCTTGAGTACTATCAAGGGTCAGATTTCGGCCTTGTCAATATTTTTTCAAAGGCCCTTGGCTTCGCATTCACTAGTCAAAGCCTTTATACAAGGAGTGATGCGTATTAGCCCTCCGGTTAGTATTCCCATATGTCCTTGGGACTTAAACCTGGTTCTGTCGGTTCTACAGAAACAACCGTTTGAACCATTACAACACATTTCCTTGGTTCTTCTCACCAGGAAATTGGTTTTCTTAGTAGCCATTTGTTCGGCTAAAAGAGTGTCGGAATTAGCAGCTATGTCCTGTAAGGAGCCATATCTGGTTGTCCATAAGGACAGAGTAGTATTACGTCCTCATCCAGCCTTTCTTCCTAAGGTGGTATCGAGGTTTCATTTGAACCAAGATGTGGTTCTTCCTTCTTTTTTCCCCAAACCTATCTCAGTAGAGGAAAAGTTATTACATTATTTGGATGTGGTAAGAGCAGTTAAAGCTTATCTAAAAGCCACTGCTCAGATTCGCAGAACGGATTCTTTGTTTGTTCTGCCGGAAGGCCCCAGAAGGGGTCAGGCAGCATCAAAATCTACTTTAGCCAAGTGGATTCGACAGGTCATAATACAAGCCTATGGCTTGAGAAAGAGACCGCCTCCGTTCAAAGTTAGGGCGCACTCCACAAGAGCGGTTGGAACTTCATGGGCAGTGCATCACCAGGCCTCCCTGGCTCAAGTATGTAAGGCCGCAACATGGTCTTCGGTACACACGTTTACTAGATTCTATCAGGTAGACGTTAGAAGTCAGGAGGATGTCGCCTTTGGGCGCAGTGTGTTGCAGGCCGCAAAAGATCCTCATGCCTGATGGCGCCCAGCTTATGTACCCCCCCCCTCATTTGGCATTGCTTTGGGACGTCCCATTAGTAATGACTAAGTCGCTCTGTGTCCCGTGATGTACGAAAAAGAAAAAGGGATTTTTATAACAGCTTACCTGTAAAATCCTTTTCTTGGAGTACATCACGGGACACAGAGCTCCCACCCCTCTTTTTGGGACACTTATTGCTTGGCTACAAAACTGAGGTGCTCCCGGGTGGGAGGGGCTTATATAGGGGAGGGTACTTCCGGTTTGGAATTGGCCAGTGCCAACACCTGAAGGTAAACTATATAACCCATTAGTAATGACTAAGTCGCTCTGTGTCCCGTGATGTACTCCAAGAAAAGGATTTTACAGGTAAGCTGTTATAAAAATCCCTTTTTATATTTCTCCTCCACTTCCTGACTCTGTTCATTACTCCTGTATATCTTCCATGCTAAACATCTTACATGTGGCTTACAACTGCAACGTTTTTCTACCTATGAATATCCATCATTAAACGGAACATTCGAAAGGATTCATCGTCTGTCGTTACAAACTGTGAGTTTATTCATTGAGTTAAACTGCCTGTATCGATGCAAGGGATGAATATCAAACCAGCTTGAGTAAGGCTTACTTAAACCTGGAGATGAACTTTATCGCTTTGTAGTTGAGACAGAACAGGAGAGGTGTGTCAGTCTGACACACCGCAACACCGATCTCGGTAAAGAGCCTCCGGCGGAGGCTCTTTACCACGTGATCAGCCGTGTCCAATCACGGCTGTTCACAATGTAAACAGGAAGAGGCGTTGATCGGCTCTTCCTCACTCGCGTCTAACAGACTCGAGCAGAGGAGAGCCGATCGGCGGCTCTCCTGATAGGGGGGTTCACGCTGATTGTTAATCAGCGCAGCCCCCCCTCAGATGCCCACACTGGACCACCAGGGAAGCCGCTAGGACCACCAGGGAAGCGGGCAACATGGGGATGGCCAGGTACATCCCTCATGGCCATCCACATGTTTTAAAACATGCCCAACATGTGCCAATCAGTGCCCACAAATGGGCACTGACTGGCACTAGTGATGAGCCGAACACCCCCGGGTTCGGTTCGCACCAGAACCCGCGAACGGACCGAAAGTTCGCACGAACATTAGAACCCTATTAAATACAATGGATGCGAACGTTCGGATTCTAAAGTGCTAATTATAACGACTATTATCCATGTTATTGTCCGAAACAGAGTTTGGGAACCCGGGTTCTGCACCAGGGGACATGTATCAATGCAAAAAGAAGTTTTAAAAACGGACGTTTTCCGGGAGCAGTCATTTTAATGATGCATAAAGTGAAAAAAAAAAGTCAAATATTCCTTTAAATATTGTACCTGGGGGGTGTCTAAAGTATGCCTGTGAAGTGCCACGTGTTTCCCGTGTTTAGAACTGTCCCTGCACAAAATAACATTTCTAAAGGAAAAAAAGCCATTTAAAAGTGCTTGCGGCTTTAATGCAATGTCTGGTCCCGGTAATATGGATGAAAATCTTTAGGAAAAATGGCATAGCTACCCCATCAACCCCCCCCCCTACCCCAGCCCATTACCAGCCCCTTTGGGTCTTGTATGGATATTAAGGGGAACCCCGTACACAAAATAAAAAAGGACCTATATACTCTGAACAGCCGTATACAGGCGGTGCATACAAGACAGGGACTGTAGGTTTGTTCTTATGTAGAATCTGTTTGTAATTTTGAACAGCTGCATTGTTTAAGTGTAGCTCCATGCCAAATTCCTTTTTTTTAGCTTTTTGTAAAACATAGGGAACGGTTATCACCCCTGTCACATTTTTTTTGCTGTCTGTGCCCCTGTTCAGAACATTTCACCTCACTTTGCGTCCCAATGACAACTGTTTTTGAAATGTGGTGTTTTTATTGAAACAAGGATTGGTGATAAAGCATCAGTAGAGAGGAGACACCTTTCTCCCATATTAATTCTTACAGGAGAGAATTTTCCTTCCAAGGGGTAGATTTCCTCTCACTTCCTGTTGTCTTCTTCCGTTTGCAAGTAGTAGTAGTTTGTAAGTTGGATGTTTGAAAGTAGGGACCTGCCGTATATACTCTGCAGAAATTGGCCCCTTAGGTGTTGGTGTTGGCACAACACTGTAAGCCCTCACAGTTACTCTTGGTGGGTGCTGGAACGCCCTGCTGTCAACTATTATATCAGGAATTGTAATAACATATAATTGTTGATCAGTGGTAGTAAAAATTGGGCCTTTGATGGTGGTACTGGTGCCAGAACACTGTAAGGCCTGACAGTTACTCTTGGTGGGCGCAATGGGCCCTGCTGTGAATTATTCGATCAATAATTATAATTGCATGCCCCTGTTGAATAGGGGCTGAAAAATTGGGCCTTTGGTGGTGGTGGTGGTGGTGGTGGTGGTGCTGGTGCCACAACACTGTAAGGCCTGACAGTTACTCTTGGTGGGCGCAGCAATGGGCCCTGCTGTGAATTATTCGACCAATAATTATAATTGCATGCCCCTGTTGAACAGGGGCTGAAAAATTGGGCCTTTGGTGGTGGTGGTGGTGGTGATGGTGGTGCTGGTGCCACAACACTGTAAGGCCTGACAGTTACTCTTGGTGGGCGCAGCAATGGGCCCTGCTGTGAATTATTCGATCAATAATTATAATTGCATGCCCCTGTTGAACAGGGGCTGAAAAATTGGGCCTTTGGTGGTGGTGGTGGTGGTGATGGTGGTGCTGGTGCCACAACACTGTAAGGCCTGACAGTTACTCTTGGTGGGCGCAGCAATGGGCCCTGCTGTGAATTATTAGATCAATAATTATAATTGCATGCCCCTGTTGAACAGGGGCTTAAAAATTGGGCCTTAGGCACTGGTGGCACAACACTGCAACCCCTCACAGATACTGTACTTGGAGCACAGCAATGAGTCCTGTTGCTAAGTATTGCATCAAAAATTTTAATTACACGGCCCTTTTAAACAGGGGCTGAAAAATTGGGCCTTAGCCACTGGTGGCGTCACCCATAAACCAAAATGATCTTCCAAGCTATCATCATTAATCGTATCATTGAGGAGGAGGATAGCCAGTCAACATAACAGCACAGGCACTCAGCATCAGCATCAGTCTTGAAGGGATGTGACATTTTAAAATCAATTAGTCTGTTATATCAGCATCAGGTGTGTGGTAGCTGGTGGTGATCCAAGACTGGTTCATCTTGATGAAAGTCAGTCGATCAACCGAGTCGGTGGACAGGCGCACCCTGTGATCCGTGACAAATCCTCCAGCAGCACTGAATGTTGAAAGAACGCTGGATGCAGGACAGGCCAGTAGCTCAATTGCATACTGTGCAAGCTCTGGCCAGTGATCCATCCTCAAGACCCAGTAAGCCAGAGGATTTTCGGTGGGGAAGGTGTCCAAGTCTGACCTTGCCCCTAGGTATTCCTGGACCATGTATATCAGACGCTGGCGATGGTTGCTGGAACCGATCATACTTTGGGGCTGCGGACTAAAGAATTGTCTGAACGCATCGGTCAGACGGCCACCTTCCCCACCGCTCCTTCTTTGACTGCCCGAAGCCTCAACAACTCGTTGTCCAGGACCAGGAGTTTGTAACCTCCCAGTCTCTGGGAACGCGTTGCACAGACCTTTCTGCAAGGCCTCCCAGAGTTGTCTCATCCTCTGCTCCCTCTGCGACGGTAAGATAAGGTCAGCAACCTTACCCTTGTACCGTGGATCAAGGAGAGTGGCCAGCCAGTAATGGTCCCTCTCCTTGATCCGAAGAATACGAGGATCCTTCCGCAGACTTTGCAGGATCAGGGAGGCCATGCAGCGTAGGTTAGCTGAGGCATTCAGTCCGGAGTCCTCTGGGTCACTAAGGACGACATGATCCGCAGCCACCTCCTCCCAGCCACGTACAAGTCCACTGGTTTCTTGGGACTGTAAATCATCCCTAAAAGACTGCTGCTGATGATGCTGAGTGCCAGCCTCCACCTCCATGCTGACACAATCCTCCTCCTCCTCCTCCTCCTCCTCCTCTTCCTGTGCGATGGGTGGGACAGAAGGAACACTGTCTGGGTAAAGGGGGCCTTGAGAGGCAAGGAAGTCCTCCTCTTCCTGCCTCTGTTCTGCCTCAAGTGCCCTGTCCATTATTCCACGCAGCGTGTGCTCCAACAGGTGGACAAGAGGTACAGTGTCACTGATGCATGCACTGTCACTGCTCACCATCCTCGTGGCCTCCTCAAATGGTGCCAGGACAGTGAATGCATCCCTGATCATGCCCCACTGGCGTGGTGAAAAAAACCCGAGCTCCCCTGACTCTGTCCTGGTGCCGTAGTCGCACAGGTACTCATTGATGGCCCTCTGCTGCGTGTGCAGCCGCTGCAGCATGGCCAACGTTGAGTTCCACCTGGTGGGCATGTCACATATAAGGCGGTTCTTGGGCAGGTTCAACTCCTTTTGCAGCTCAGCCAGGCGAGCACTGGCATTATAAGATCTGCGGAAATGCACACAGACTTTCCTGGCCTGCCTCAGGACATCCTGTAAGCCCGGGTACCTGCCCAAGAACCGCTGCACCACCAGGTTAAGGACGTGAGCCATACAGGGCACATGGGTCAGTTGTCCCTGTCGGAGGGCGGAGAGGAGGTTGGTGCCATTGTCGCAAACCACCATTCCTGGCTTAAGCTGGCGTGGCGTCAACCACCTCTCGGCCTGCCCCTGCAGAGCAGACAGGACCTCTGCCCCAGTGTGGCTTCTGTCCCCCAAACACACCAGCGCAAGCACGGCATGGCATCTTTTTGCCTGCGTACTTGCGTAGCCCCTTGAACGCCTACGGAGCACCGCTGGTTCCGAGGACAAACCACAGGAAGAGGCCATGGAGGAAGAAGAAGAGGAGGGGGTGGAGGAGAGAGGTGTGTCACAACCAGTAGTAGCATTTTGGAGGCGTGGCGGTGGAACAACCTCCAACACTACTGCACCTTGTCCTGCATCCTTCCCAGCTGCCAAAAGAGTGACCCAATGGGCCGTGAAAGAAAGGTAACGTCCCTGTCCATGCCTGCTGGACCATGAGTCAGCGGTAATATGCACCTTACCGCTGACCGCCCTGTCAAGCGAGGCCAAGACATTGCCTTCCACATGCCTGTAGAGAGCCGGAATCGCCTTCCGTGCGAAAAAGTGGCGTTTGGGAACCTGCCACTGAGGAACCGCACATTGCACAAACTCACGGAAGGGGGCCGAGTCTACCAACTGAAAAGGCAGCAGTTGAAGCGCTAGCAATTTAGCCAAGCTAGCATTCAACCGCTGGGCATGTGGATGGCTAGGAGTGAACTTCTTTCGACGGTCCAGCAGCTGGGGCAGGGAAATTTGCCTGCTAGAATCGGACGCTGGTGTACTGCTAGCAGAGTGCCCGCAAGTACTTGGCTGTGACACACCTAATTCTACACCTTCATTCCTCTCAGAGCAGGTTTCAGAGAGGAGTGAAGGTATAGTGGGGTTGGAGATCCCAGCTGATGCGGTGCAAGAAGAGGTCAGCTTTGTTCTTTGGTGTGGGTCTTTAAGGTAGGCTTGCCAACGAGCTGCATGGCAGGTCAACATATGTCTGATCAAGCATGTGGTGCCCAAGCGGCTGATGTTTTGGCCACGCGATATACGCTTGAGACATATGTTGCAAACAGCAGCTGTGCGATCTGATGCACTCGCCTCAAAAAAGGCCCACACCAAAGAGCTCTGCGGTGTGATTCCGTCGGTGTGCTAGCCCATACGCTGGCCACTCAAGGGCATCCTGCCTCGTTGGAGATGTGCCTCCTCCTCATCCTCCTCCTCCTCCTCCTCTCTCCTATTAGGCACCCACGTGGAGTCAGTGACCTCATCATCCCCTCCCTCCTCATCACTGGAGCCAATCTGGCAGTATGCTGCAGCTGCTGGAGCATGACTGCCAGATTGGTGTCCTTCTTGAGCATCCCCACTAGCGTTGCTAGCCAGGTGCGGGGGGGGCGGGCCGCACCCGGGTGACACCCACCAGAGGGTGACACCCGTGGGTAGCGCAGCGGCACCACACTGACATCGCCCGCCCGCCTGCTGCCCTGTGCCTTAGGCTCACGCTGCGGCTGTGTCCCTCAGTGGAGCGGAAGGAAGCCACCGCCCCCTCTGCCTCCTCTCTGTTTACATCCACAGAGGAGGAGGAGGAGCCCGCGCTCGAGGGACACACCGATGTGTGTATTTGCCGCTCTGTTCTGAGGTCTGTAAGGTAAGGGGGGCATCTTTACTGATGGGGGAGGGGGTGTCTGTACTGCTGGGGTTTGCACCAGGGGGGCTGTAACTGAGGGGGGTGTCTGTACTGAGGGGGGTGTCTGTACTGAGGGGGGTGTCTGGTACTGAGGGAGGTGTCTGGTACTGACGGGGGTCTGGTGCTGAGGGGGGGTCTGGTGCTGAGGGGGGGTCTGGTACTGAGGGGGGGGTCTGTAACTGAGGGGGGGGTCTGTAACTGAGGGGGTGTCTGTAACTGAGGGGGTGTCTGTAACTGAGGGGGTGTCTGTTACTGAGGGGGTGTCTGTTACTGAGGGGGGGTCTGTTACTGAGGGGGGTCTGTTACTGAGGGGGGTGTCTGTACTGAGGGGGGTGTCTGTAACTGAGGGGTGTCTGCACTGAGGTGGGGGTGTCTGTACTGAGGGGGAGGTTCATACTGAGGGAGGCGGGTCTATATTGATGGCGGGGAGTCTGTACTTAGTGGAGCGGGTTTGTACTGAGGGAGGGGATCTATACTGTGGGAGTGGAGTCTGTAGTTGTTGGGGGGTGACACCATTTTTTTTCGCATCGGGTGACACCAACCCTAGTGACGCCACTGAGCATCCCCTCTCTCTGCTCTCACGCTGCTGCCTTCCTCTAGCTGGGTATCATCATCAGATCCTTCCAAACGCTGGGCATCCTCCTGGAGCATGTACCCAACACTGTGCTCAAACAGTTCGGGGGACTCCTCAGGAGGAGGACATGGTGGGTCTAGGGAAGGATTGACTAATGAAGATAATGATACCAGAGAAGAGGACGCTTTGGCAGCTGCTTTGCCAGTACCCTGAGCCTGGGTGAGAGAGGATGAGGAGGATGAGGTGGGCTTGGTCATCCACTCTACCAAGTCTTCGGCATGATGTGGCTCAACATGTCCAGCTGCCGAAAAGAAGGACAAGCATGTCCCATGGCCATGTGCTGATGACAATGCACCGCGTCCACGACCAGCACTGTTGCCCCCAGACACAGAGCCTGCTTGCCCTCTTTTTTTGCCTCCTGACTGTCTGCCTCTCCTTGTTTGCCTTCCAGACATTTTAATGGATGGCCTGCAGGGAGATGGGAAAAAGAGCAATAAGGGCTACCTTCAGGTGTATACTGTGCAGGAGGCTTAGCAACAATGACACTGACACTGTCCCCTGCCTATCCTTCTCTGTCCCTAAACACAAGGATTGAAAATATGGAACAGCAAAATTGGTTTAGAACAGAATAGCACACTGACACTTTCCCTCACTGTCCTACTCTGTCCCTCCCTACAAACAAGTTTTAGCACAGAATAGCACACTGATAATTTGCACGAGTGTCCTTCTCTGTCCCTAAACTCAAGGATTTGAAATATGGAACAGCAAAATTGGTTTAGAACAGAATAGCACACTGTCAGTTTCACTCACTGTACCTCTCTGTCCCTAAACTCAAGGATTTGAAATATGGAACAGCAAAATTGGTTTAGAACAGAATAGCACACTGTCAGTTTCACTCACTGTACCTCTCTGTCCCTAAACTCAAGGATTTGAAATATGGAACAGCAAAATTGGTTTAGAACAGAATAGCACACTGTCAGTTTCACTCACTGTACCTCTCTGTCCCTAAACTCAAGGATTTGAAATATGGAACAGCAAAATTGGTTTAGAACAGAATAGCACACTGTCAGTTTCACTCACTGTACCTCTCTGTCCCTAAACTCAAGGATTTGAAATATGGAACAGCAAAATTGGTTTAGAACAGAATAGCACACTGTCAGTTTCACTCACTGTACCTCTCTGTCCCTAAACTCAAGGATTTGAAATATGGAACAGCAAAATTGGTTTAGAACAGAATAGCACACTGTCAGTTTCACTCACTGTCCTACTCTGTCCCTACAAACAGGATTTAGCACAAAATAGTACACTGACACTTTCCCTCACTGTACCTCTCTGTCCCTAAACTCAAGGATTGAAAATATGGTTCAGCAAGATTGGTTTAGAACAGAATAGCACACTGACACTTTCCCTCACTGTCCTACTCTGTCCCTCCCTACAAACAAGTTTTAGCACAGAATAGCACACTGATAATTTGCACGAGTGTCCTTCTCTGTCCCTAAACTCAAGGATTTGAAATATGGAACAGCAAAATTGGTTTAGAACAGAATAGCACACTGTCAGTTTCACTCACTGTACCTCTCTGTCCCTAAACTCAAGGATTTGAAATATGGAACAGCAAAATTGGTTTAGAACAGAATAGCACACTGTCAGTTTCACTCACTGTACCTCTCTGTCCCTAAACTCAAGGATTTGAAATATGGAACATCAAAATTGGTTTAGAACAGAATAGCACACTGTCAGTTTCACTCACTGTATCTCTCTGTCCCTAAACTCAAGGATTTGAAATATGGAACAGCAAAATTAGTTTAGAACAGAATAGCACACTGTCAGTTTCACTCACTGTCCTACTCTGTCCCTACAAACAAGATTTAGCACAAAATAGCACACTGACACTTTCCCTCACTGTACCTCTCTGTCCCTAAACTCAAGGATTGAAAATATGGTTCAGCAAGATTGGTTTAGAACAGAATAGCACACTGACACTTTCCCTCACTGTCCTACTCTGTCCCTCCCTACAAACAAGATTTAGCACAGAATAGCAGACTGAAAATTGCCACGAGTGTCCTTCTCTGTCCCTAAACTCAAGGATTGAAAATATGGAACAGCAAAGTTGGTTTAGAACAGAATAGCACACTGACACTTTCCCTCACTGTCCTACTCTGTCCCTCCCTACAAACAAGTTTTAGCACAGAATAGCACACTGATAATTTGCACGAGTGTCCTTCTCTGTCCCTAAACTCAAGGATTTGAAATATGGAACAGCAAAATTGGTTTAGAACAGAATAGCACACTGTCAGTTTCACTCACTGTACCTCTCTGTCCCTAAACTCAAGGATTTGAAATATGGAACAGCAAAATTGGTTTAGAACAGAATAGCACACTGTCAGTTTCACTCACTGTCCTACTCTGTCCCTACAAACAAGATTTAGCACAAAATAGCACACTGACACTTTCCCTCACTGTACCTCTCTGTCCCTAAACTCAAGGATTGAAAATATGGTTCAGCAAAATTGATTTAGAACAGAATAGCACACTGACACTTTCCCTCACTGTCCTACTCTGTCCCTCCCTACAAACAAGATTTAGCACAGAATAGCAGACTGAAAATTGCCACGAGTGTCCTTCTCTGTCCCTAAACTCAAGGATTGAAAATATGGAACAGCAAAATTGGTTTAGAACAGAATAGCACACTGACACTTTCCCTCACTGTACCTCTCTGTCCCTACAAACAAGATTTAGCACAAAATAGCACACTGACACTTTCCCTCACTGTACCTCTCTGTCCCTAAACTCAAGGATTGAAAATATGGTTCAGCAAGATTGGTTTAGAACAGAATAGCACACTGACACTTTCCCTCACTGTACCTCTCTGTCCCTACAAACAAGGTTTAGCACAGAATAACACACTGTCACTGACACTCTCCCTACCTATCCTTATCTGTCCCTAAACACAAGGAATCCAGGATTATGTAAAGGAAAAATAATGACACTGTCCCTGCCTATGCTTCTCTTTCCCTGCTCCGAAACACACTACACAAGGCCGCCGCGCTGGCGGCCTTTTATAGTGTGGGGCGTGTACTAAACCCCCTCAGCAATAATTGGCCACAGGCATCCTGCCTGTGGCCAATCATTGCTCTCCTCGCTGCCGGCGCTGTGATTGGCCAAGCATGCGGGGTCACAGTGCATGCTTGGCCAATCACAGCGCCTGGATGACATTGCGATGGCGTAGTGCATTGTGGGCCGTTCGCGTCACTCGAATTTGGCGCGAACGGCCCAAATCGTTCGATCTTCGTCGAACGATCGAACAGCCGATGTTCGAGTCGAACGTATGTTCGACTCGAACACGAAGCTCATCCCTAACTGGCACCATAATGGCATTAAAAAAAAGTGATGCCCAGCAATACCACCACCAATAATAACCAGTGCCACTCATCAGTGTCCCTCAGTGCCACCCATCAGTGCCCATCCGTGCCCACCTATCAGTGACCATCAGTGCCCATCTGTGCCACCTATCAGTGCCACCCATATTTACCCATCAGTGCCACCCATAAGTACCCAACAGTGCCGTCTATGAGTGCCCATCAGTGCCGCCTATGAGTGACCATCAGTGCCGCCTATGAGTGCCCATCAGTGCCACCTATCAGTGCCCATCAGGGCCGCCTATCAGTGCCCATCTGTGCCGCCTATCAGTGCCCATCATCAGTGCCACCTCATTGGTGCCATCTCATCAGTGCCCATCTGTGCTGTCTTATCAGTGCCCGTCAGTGTAGCCATATCAGTGCCCATCATTGAAGAAGAAAACTTATTTATTTACAAAAAAAATTAACAGAAACAAATAAAAACATATTTTTTTTCAAAATTTTCGGTCTTTTTTATTCGTTGCGCTTAAAATCGCAGAGGTGATCAAATACCACCAAAAGAAAGCTCTATTTGTGGGAACAAAATGATAAAAAAATTGTTTGGGTACAGTGTAGCATGACTGCGCAATTGTCATTCAAATTGCGACAGCCTTGAAAGCTGAAAATTGGCATGGGCAGGAAGGTGCGTAAGTGCATGGTATTGAAGTGGTTAAGCAGTCAAATCTTCCGGGGCTGAAGTGGTTAAAGGAGGGTAATTATTTTCTATATCCACTGCATATTCTCCCAACAAATGGTTAACATCAGTAAAAAAACAAACAGGATAACCGCGCAATACCGTTTATTAAAACAAAATTCATAAAAACATCCCCAATCAATTGCGCTTACATTAGAAAGTGCCCAGACCGGCACCAGCTCGATCAGCCTGTATGCATCCCCAATAATTTGCGCAATGTTTGCTATATAGTCCAACTGGACCACCGTTACCTTCCAAACCCCGGCGTGCGTTTCGCCTCACACAGATGTGACGTTACTTACTATCCAAGACAACAAGCAGGGATCCGACCTCTATGCATTTCACCGAAAAGGTGTTATCAGGGACTTCCTGACAGGCCGATCGAGCTGGTGTCGGTCTGGGCACTTTCTAATGTAAGCGCAAATGATTGGGGATGTTTTTATGAAATTGTTTTAATAAATGGTATTGCACAATTATCCTTTTATTTAAAAAAATTTAAGTGACTGATGTTAACCATTTGATGGGAGAATATATATATTGGAGAAGTATATTGGAGAATGGCTATATTGGTCTCTGTGACCATAGGGGGTTCATTTGCATTATCACACGTGGTGGAGCACTGGCAGTTTATTTTCAGGATTCTTTATGCACAGCACGGTGGATGGGAATAAGTGTTTGATTGAAGTAACACTGGACTTTATTGAAGAAATTTGAAGTTTTGGCAAATTTTTGCACTTTTCTATGTCTTTTCTTTTTTAATTTAATATATTTGTATTTTTGCTGATATTGCAACACTATATGGAATCTGTTATGGAAATTATTATCAATTCTCACAGTATAGAATGAATTTAAGTGTATAGATGTTTGACACAGTTATAGAACACACTACACGGATTACAATACACATACACATTTTTTTCAGTTTAACCACTCCAATACTGGGAACTTTCACCCCCTTCCTACCCAGGCCAATTTTCAGCTTTCAGCACTGTCACACTTTGAATGACAATTGTGCGGTCGTGTGACGTTGTACCCGAATAAAATTTTGATCATTTTTTTCCTCACAAATAGAGATTTCTTTTGGTGGTATTTTATCACCTCTGCGTTTTTTACAATTTTTAAAAAAAAAAACACAATATTTTTTACTTGTTGCTATAATAAATATCCCAATTTTTTTTAAAAAAAATACTTTTTTGTTTCTCAGTTTAGGCCGATATGTATTCTTCTACATATTTTTGGTAAAAAAAAAAAAAAAATCGCAATAAGCGTATATTGATTGGTTTGCGAAAAAGTTATAGGGTCTACAAAATAGGGGATACATTTATGTCATTTTTTTTTTTTTTACTACTAATGGAGGCGATCTGTGATTTTTATTGTGACTGTGACATTGCTGCGGACATATCGGACACTTTTGACACTATTTTGGGACCATTCACAATTATACAGAGATCAGTGCTATAAAAATACATTGATTACTGTATAAATGTGACTGTCAGGGAAGGGATTAACACTAGGGGGCGATCAAGGAGTTAATTGTGTGTCCTAGGGAGTGATTCTAACAGTAGGGGGAGGGGACTGATGAGAGGAGGACACCGATCGTTGGTCCTATATACAAGGAACATACGATCAGTTCTCCTCTCCCCTGACAGGACGTGGATACACACACAGATCCACATCCCTGCTCGGTGATGAGCAATCGCGGGTGCCTGGTGGATATCGTGGTCGCCGGGCACGCACATTGAGTACACAGTGATGCGGCGAGCAAGCATGCGCGCCTCCGGCGGTGCGCGTGCTCGCCAGAATGCAGGGAAAACAAGGACGTCATATGACTTCCACCAGGAGGGAGGGAGGGTGCCTGCGGCCATCATTTTACTATACGGTGGTAGGCAAGTGGTTAAGGAAATAATACCTTACTTTATTTATTGATTTTCAGCATAGGCGTGAGCACACCCTAATCACCCTGTGCTGTGCCGATCCCCCTGATTTCTGTCCCTCCCTGCAGCTCCTCTCAAAGGCAGGGAAGGGGCTGGTAAATATTTCATAACCCAGCCCCTTCCTTTACTGAATGAACACAGTGAGTGATCTGTCTTCATTGTTAACTGAAGCATGGTAAACTACGTGTCATGGATATGCATTAATGTCTGTCTGCCATCTTACCTTTCCTCCTCATGTGTTCATCTTAGAGGCCAGAACCCTTTCACCTGGCTTCCTTTATAATCTCCTCCCAGCCTGACTCCACCCCAGGCCCTATCACAGAACACTATATTAAAAAAAAAAAAAAGGGGAAAAGGCCCTAGGGCCAAACGTTGCGCCAAATGAACCGTGCTAAAGTATGTAGTAAAACAATTGAATCAAAAAATAAGTGAAAAGTAAGCTGCTAGCATATATAGCTAAATACAAATAAAACTATAAAAAATCAAATGTGGTCAAAAGTATGCAGCGCTTATCAATAACATTAGCATAGTTAAACAAAATAAGCATATGATGAGAAATGTGCTGAGTGATAAAGCATTGATAAAAATAATAAATAAAGAATGTGTGAAGTGAAAGAAAGTCCAAAAACTCAATCCGAGTGGAAATCCTTTAAAAAGAACTGAGTCCAAAGTGAAGAAAACAATGTGCTCCAAAACACCTTGAAAAGGGTAGCTTCAACCAGTGAGTGTAATCCTCTAGATAATGCTGACACCCAAAGTGAAGAGAATAAGTTTCTGCTTACCAGAAAGCCATGACTGCAAATTGACAGTCTCGCCTAGCATAGGAAATAAGGTATTCCCACAACCATAAAAACTCCAATACAGCAGGTTTCCACAGTGTACCTTGATCTCAGACATAAAGGGAAAAGCTCATGGTGTAGTATGAAAAACCAGCGGAGTTTATTAAAAGTTAAATTGCACTTACAGAATCCAAAAGCAAGTTCAGCATTGATGCGATGAATCAAATAGTTACGGCATTCGTCCGTGTCTCTCCCTAAGCTCCGTATGTTCCGCAATGCTGCTTCTCATCCAAGGAAAGCGTGATGACGTCACCGGTCCCCTACGCGTTTCGTCACGATGGGACATCAACTGGGGATTGGCCGAAGGCGACCGTCAGCACGCTCTGGATATAAATACACAGCGGGCGCCATTTTGACTACTGGCACCCATAAGGATGTATTGAGAAAACGAAGGGCAGCTAAATAAAAGCTGAATAATACGGATAGCAGAGAGACATATTAGCAAAACCTAAGGGATACTATAAAAATAGTATAGAGCCATCTAGTGGCCAGATGACCGAGTTGCAAGCATGCAAAACTAAAGAAGCAGGAAGAGACAAGGACTCATGCTCAGAAAAACAGAAATCTTACAATTAGATAAACCGAACACTGAAGTGCTGATAAAAACAGACATATGAATATGTAATAAACAAATAAAAATGGATTACCACAAAAAAAAAAAAAACACCTGACATTTAATAAAAAATGAAAAATTAAGAATTATTAATAAAACAATTTATATCCCAGTCCACATTAAGGCCAAAAGGTTTAAAACATTTCATAAGGAATATCCATCTCGTCTCGGACTGAGAGATGGCCCTAACCATATTGGTCCCTCTCCAATGTGGACGAAGGGAATCTATAGCCAAAAATTTAGTTCCCTTAAGTTGACGATTATGATATTTATCATAATGCCTGGATAGATTGTGCTTTGGAAAGCCCCGCAGAATATTACCTATATGTTCACTAAGACGTATGTGCAATTCCCTTTTTGTACGTCCAATGTACTGCTTAGAGCACGGACATTCAATCAGGTACACTACGTACTTAGTGGAACAGGTAATAAATGTGTCAATCTCATACTTGATATTGGTGACTGTAGAGGAAAAGGTGTAATTTTTTCGACTTATAAGTGGATTGACCTTACAGACATTACATCTCCGACAAGGAAAAAAACCTTTCATGTTGTGAAAGAAAGAAGGCCTATGAGGTGGATCAATTACATTGGGAGCAACAATCAACGTCAAAGATGGTGCACCTCTATAGATCATCACAGGTTGTTCTGGAATGACAGGGCCTAAAACACTATCATTCCGCAACACATCCCAGTGTTTTTTGAAAATCTTTTTAATAGAGAAGTGCTGATTAGAGAATCGTGTAATCATTGACCATCCGAACTTGTCTGTTAAGGATTCTCCTTTCTTTCTTTTAGTTAGTAAGGAGTTTCTATCCATAACTGCAACGTTATTAATAATTTCATCAATCACAGTCAACTGGTACCCTTTGTTGAGGAATCTCTCTTTTAATAGATTCGCCTGTATATAGTACCTGGCTTCCTTTATAATCTCCTCCCAGCCTGACTCCACCCCAGGCCCTATCACAGAACACTATATTAACCTGTGCACTGCAAGCCTGCTTTGCTGATCAACCTGTTTGTTAGGCATTGTGTGTTTGGGTTCCTGCCTGCCGTGTGCTACGTCTGTCTCTCTGTTACGTTATTGGCTTGTCCCCGACTATCCCTGTCTGCTCGTGACCCTTGACCATCGGCTTGTCTTTCGTTATCCTTGTCTGCTTGTGGCCCTTGACCTTCAGCTTGTTATTCGTTACTCTTATATCTTGTGCTGCTGCTTCCCCTCTTGTCCCCTTATCCTACGGGGCGTGAGCTAGGAGACTCTAGGGGCCGCGACCTGGACCCAGCCTGCAGCATAACATCCTCACCACTAGAGGCTCTGGAGAAGACCTGCTGGGTCTTAGACTCCGCGCCCTGGAGAATCTTGGCTCTAGCTTCCTATAGGATCCTGGTTGTGCTCCTCTGGTCCCGCTTTCCACAACCATCCAGTTTCCTATCCGCAGCAGTCAGCCATAGGGTTCACTACCTTGCGGTGCACTCCTGTCCCCCTACGGTGTGCATCTGTCACCTGGCCGTAGGTGACCTGACAGTTTGATCAGCCATGAACCCGGCTGACATGCCGCTCCCCGCGGATGATCCATTGCAGGGCATAGTTCGCAGACTTGAAACCCAGGAATCGAATCAGACTCAGGTGATGCGATTCCTCCAGGATCTGGCTCCTCGATTCGAGCAGCTTCAGGCCTCCTTGGGAACCCCGAATCCGCAAACTCAAGTACAACCAGCGGTTGTACCTATCGCACCAGTCGCAGCCACACACTCACTAACACTGCCAGCTCCGTTCCGTTTCTCTGGGGACTCCAAGGCCTGCAGGGGGTTTCTCAGCCAATGCACGATTCATTTTGAGCTTCAGCCTCAAAACTTCCTGTCTGACCGGGCTAAGGTAGCCTATATCATTTCCCTCCTCTCCGGTGAAGCTTTGGCCTGGGCTGCCTCCCTGTGGGAGAGGAATGATCCGGTGGTTTCCAGCCTGTCCGACTTCTTGAAGCTCTTTCGTAATATCTTCGAAGAGCCGGCTCGGGCTTCTTTAGCGGCTAGTGCTGTCTTACGTCTTCGCCAAGAATCCACACAGCTGAATTGAGCTGGAATAATGAGGCCCTGGTCGCTACCTTTTTACATGGCCTCTCTGACCGAGTGAAAGACGAATTAGCGGGAAGAGCCATTCCCGTCGGTCTGGACGATGTAATTTCGTTATGCAATCAGATCGACATTCGTTTTCAAGAGAGGTCCTTAGAAAAAAGACGCCAGCACTCTCTGGGTTCTAGCCAGTCTGAGCTCCCCTCCCTTCGTCCCGTGGAGCATCCTCTATCTGCTGAGGAACCTATGCAGCTGGGCCGGACCAGACTAACCCCCGAAGAACGTGCTAGGCGAAGAACTCGGGGCTTGTGCCTCTATTGTGGGGGCAAGGGTCATTTTCGTGACTCCTGCTCGCTTCGTCCGGGAAACGCTCGGGTCTAATACATTTGGAAGGTGGAGTATTGGACCCAGAAACATCACCTTCTCGCCTTCTCTTGCCGGTGTTCCTTCATGTAGGCACTTCTCCTCAGTCAACCCTTGCATATCTGGATTCCGGGGCTGCCGGCAATTTTATGGATTGGAGAACTGCTTCTTCTATGAAGCTTACCCTTTCACCTCTCACTACCCCATTGGTAGTCTCGGCAATTGATGGCACTGTTCTCCCAGGGGGCCCTATTCGCTTCCAGACGCTACCCATTAGGATGTCGGTAGGGATTCTCCACCAGGAGTGGATATCCTTTCTTATTCTACCCAAGGCCTCTACCCCAGTTGTATTGGGCCTCCCTTGGCTACAGCTCCACTCTCCACATGTGGACTGGGTCTCTGGGCAGATCCTGGCCTGGGGTTCCTCATGTTTCTCGTCATGTCTTCTCAAGGTGACCCCCAAGGAGAGTCTTCCGGTTGCTGCCACTTCTGTTTCTTCTGATCTTCCCGCTGCATACAGCGATTACCGGGATGTGTTCTGTAAGAAATCAGCTGAGGTGCTTCCTCCCCACAGGTCTTTTGACTGTGCTATTGATCTTGTCCCCAGAGCAACTCTACCCAGGGGTCGTACCTACCCTCTGTCCATCCCAGAGACCCAGGCCATGTCTGAGTATGTCGCAGAGAATTTGGAGAGAGGTTTCATCCGGAAATCCTCTTCGCCTGCAGGGGCAGGGTTCTTTTTTGTTGCCAAAAAGGATGGTACCTTAAGACCCTGCATCGATTATCGGGGTTTAAATGCGGTTACTATTAAAAATCGATACCCCTTACCCTTAATATCGGAGCTATTCGATAGGTTGAAGGGTGCCTCCATTTTCACCAAGTTGGATCTCAGAGGCGCGTACAATCTCATTCGAATACGGGAGGGTGACGAATGGAAGACTGCATTCAACACTAGAGACGGGCATTACGAATACCTGGTGATGCCTTTTGGTCTGTGTAATGCTCCAGCCGTGTTCCAAAACTTTGTCAATGAAATCTTCAGAGATCTGCTGTACCAGTTTGTTGTCATCTATCTGGATGACATTCTGATCTTTTGTGAAAATCCGCTCGTCCACAGAAGCCATGTCCGCACTGTACTTCAGCGTCTTAGAGAGAACAATCTCTATGCCAAGCTGGAGAAATGTTCCTTTGAATGTTCTGAGGTCCTGTTTCTGGGGTGCTTTGTCTCATGTTCGGGTCTTCGTATGGATCCTGGGAAGGTCTTGGCTATTACCAACTGGCCTCTTCCTGCTAGCCTCAAGGCCACGCAGCGCTTTCTTGGCTTCACTAATTATTTTAGGCAGTTCATAAGGAACTACTCTTCCATTGCCGCGCCTATTATCGCTTTGACCAAGAAGGGTGTGAATGCCAAAGACTGGCCTCCCGAAGCTGTCTCTGCATTTCACAACCTGAAACAGGCCTTTGTTTCTGGCCCCCTCTTGAGGAGACCAAATCCTGGGAATGCATTTTTTATTGAAGTGGACGCTTCCTCAATCGGGGTGGGAGCTGTGCTTCTTCAAATCTTTGAGAAGAGACGTCAACCATGTGCGTTCTTCTCCAAAAAGTTTTCTCAGGCAGAGAGGAATTATGCCATCGGTGATCGGGAACTTCTCGCAATTAAATTGGCGTTAGAGGAGTGGCGTCATCTCTTGGAGGGTTCCCCTCACTCCATAACGATCTTTATCGATCACAAAAATTTACAGTATCTACAGAATGCTAAACGTCTGAATCCTAGACAGGCCAGGTGGAGTCTCTTCTTTGCCCGTTTTAATTTCACGATTACTTACAAACCTGGTTCCTGCAACGGTCGGGCTGATGCGCTCTCTAGGTCATTTGACACTTTGGACGAGGAGTCCGCTCCTGAACCTGAGCCGATCATTCCAACCTCATGCATTGTTGCCCACTCTACCACCCGTAAGTCAAAAGTTCCGCCTGGTAAGACCTTTGTCCCCACTGAGCTAAGAGCTAAGATCCTTCGTTGGGGACATGATTCCAAGGTGGCAGGCCATTCTGGATTCCTCCGTTCCTTCCTACTCATCAGTCGTCACTACTGGTGGCCTAATCTCCGCTCAGACGTCAAAGACTACGTTAAAGCTTGTCATGTCTGCGCTCAGTCCAAATCCTCCACACAAGCTCCTGCTGGTCTCCTCATGCCCTTGCCCATTCCTAAGGAGCCCTGGGCTCATATTGCCATGGATTTTATCACCGACCTCCCACTGTCTGAGAATAATACAGTCATTTGGGTGGTAATCGATCGGTTCTCCAAGATGGCTCATTTTGTTCCTCTTCCTGGTCTTCCTTCTGCCCCTGCCTTGGTTCCCATTTTCATTCGAGAAATTCTCCGCCCTTATGGGGTTCCTTCTCATATTGTTTCCGACAGGGGAGTCCAATTCACGTCTCGTTTTTGGAGAGCCTTTTGCAAATCCCTCAAGATTGTCTTGGATTTTTCTTCTTCTTACCATCCCCAATCCAATGGACAGACTGAGAGGGTTAATCAGGAGTTAGAGGTCTTTCTTCGCACCTTTGTGTCTTCTCACCATGACGATTGGTCCTCTCTACTCCCGTGGGCAAAATTCTCCCATAACAATCATGTGAATACCAGTTCGCAGGAGACACCCTTTTTCACAGTTTATGGAAAACACCCTCAACTTCCTCTTCCCATGATCTGTTCTCCAGATATTCCAGCTTTGGCTTCGGTTCAGGAGTCTCTCAATTCCGTTTGGGGTGACGTTCATGATTCCCTCCGGGCAGCTGCTGAAAAATTCAAAGGCTTTGCCGACCGCCGCAGGTGTAAACCGCATTCTCTTCAGCCAGGGGACAAAGTCTGGCTCTCTACCAGGAACATCAAGCTCCGAGTTCCTTCTCTGAAGTTTGCTCCACAATTCATTGGTCCATACACGGTAACTGCTAAACTGAATCTGGTTTGTTTCAAACTCCAGATTCCTAAAAGCCTTAAAATCACTAACTCCTTCCATGTTGCTCTTCTAAAGCCTTTAGTCCTCAATAAATTCTCTCGTCCTCTCCCTACCGTGGCACCTGTCTCTGAGGATAATCAGGAGTACGAGATCAGTCAAATTCTGGACTCCCGACTCTGTAAAGGCGTTCTTCAGTACCTCGTTCATTGGAAAGGGTTTGGTCCTGAGGAGAGGTCTTGGATCACTGCATCTGAGGTCTTTGCACCTCGTCTGTTAAAGGAGTTTCATCTGAAGTTTCCCTCTAAACCTGGGCCCAGGCGGCGAAGGGGGAGGCCTCGTAAGAGGGAGGGTACTGTCATGGATATGCATTAATGTCTGTCTGCCATCTTACCTTTCCTCCTCATGTGTTCATCTTAGAGGCCAGAACCCTTTCACCTGGCTTCCTTTATAATCTCCTCCCAGCCTGACTCCACCCCAGGCCCTATCACAGAACACTATATTAACCTGTGCACTGCAAGCCTGCTTTGCTGATCAACGTGTTTGGGTTCCTGCCTGTCGTGTGCTACGTCTGTCTCTCTGTTACGTTATTGGCTTGTCCCTGACTATCCCTGTCTGCTCGTGACCCTTGACCTTCGGCTTGTCTTTCATTATCCTTGTCTGCTTGTGGCCCTTGACCTTCAGCTTGTTATTCGTTACTCTTATATCTTGTGCTGCTGCTTCCCCTCTTGTCCCCTTATCCTACGGGGCGTGAGCTAGGAGACTCTAGGGGCCGCGACCTGGACCCAGCCTGCAGCATAACATCCTCACCACTAGAGGCTCTGGAGAAGACCTGCTGGGTCTTAGACTCCGCGCCCTGGAGAATCTTGGCTCTAGCTTCCTATAGGATCCTGGTTGTGCTCCTCTGGTCCCGCTTTCCACAACCACCCAGTTTCCTATCCGCAGCAGTCAGCCATAGGGTTCACTACCTTGCGGTGCACTCCTGTCCCCCTACAGTGTGCATCTGTCACCTGGCCGTAGGTGACCTGTCACTAGGTTTACTGCAGGCTGCAGAGAAAGGGCATGGAGAAGATTCTCTGTCCTCAGCTTCTTTCTCTGTCTCAAAAGTGAGACATCAGGGGTCTGTTTAGACTCCTGATATTTTACCAAAGCCCTATAACAGGGCTCCTAAATAATAGTAAAAAATAATAATAATAATAATAATATTGTAAGAAATAATAATAAAAAAAGAAAAAAATAATTAAAAAATAATTAGGTAAATAATAAAAATAAAAAACTACTGACACAGTCCACTGCCCTACTGGCACCAATCTTTGCTCTACTGACACCGTCCACTGCTCTGCTGATACACACTCATGTGTGTTTGTGCTCTGGGGTGCACACCCTAATGCAACAGGCTGCGTACACCAATGATTTTCAGTATAGATAAGGGTTCGGTTTATTTACAATTAGGGATATACATCGAAGATAAATGTTAACTACAATGGAAAGGATAATGGTAAGGGACCACAGGTGGTAAAGTGGAGAGGAAAGGAGTCCACTCTCTACGCCAGAGCAATCATTCTCATCTCGCTCTGTGCATCATTGGCAAGTCTAAACAAATTAAATCCTTGATCCATCATAAGGAAGGCTTGTCCAAGAGGCCATAAAAGTTCATAATTTTTCTCTGTTCCAATTATGTGGCCTCAGATTTCTGAAGGTAGCCAAACAGGCTGAGATAGTACAATAAAGCAGGATGTCAGCATTAACAGGTGTAACCTTATAACTACCCCACGGGGGTCATACTTTATAATTATCCAAATGGTTTTCCCATCAGAAGATCGCTCAGTAAGACTGCTTAGCCAGCATTTTCTAGCTGCTTCTTCATGTCCTCCATATGCACACAAAAATACATGTAGTCTGTTCTCTCAGCAGAGAAAGCTGCCTAGAAGTTGATTTTCTATCAGCTCCAACACAATATACAATTTGCAACTTCATTACCGCTTAACTCCAAGCAAACAACTAAATAAACAGATAAAATACATATAGAATAAGGGAGCTGTGTACCTGCTGAAAGATTTGGATTTCTGCTGGTTCAGACCTGAGATTTACACAGCTCTGCCACACAGCACAGTCCAGTTTTATTCTCTCTGCTGCAGTCCAGTAAAGCCGGACATACATGGATTTAAATTTGGCTGGTTCAGCAGGGACTGGCCAAGTTTTAATAAATGTATGGGAAGGCTGAAATTGACATTGGTACAACCAGCCTGTTGGATTATTGGTATGCGATTATTGCTGGTGGCTTTAGCTGCTAGCAGTAATCATTGTGTTCTGCCAGCCAGGAAGGCTCCCCGTGACCGCCCCCCCACCCCCGCTAGCAGAACACAATAGCTCTGTGGAAGGCGATTTTCTTTCCTTCCACTTATGGTGAAAGGAAAGAAAATGGAATCATCTATGGGCTGCCTAACCCTTACAGGTCTTGTCCCTCCCTTATCATCGCTATCACTTTGCTCTCGCCTCCTATCAGAATGCTCCTTGCACTGCAGCTCAACTGAATGGCTTCTTGTGCTGTGTCGCCCCTTCCCAAAATGAGCTCTGCTGTACAGGGACTGCAAAACATTGACACTAGGTCAAAGTAAATACTTACACTGCTTGGATTAAAAAAAAAAGAAAAGAAGAACATGTTAATGGATACAGAGCTGCATTAATTTGTCTGACAGTGAGATAATCGTAAACAGGTAGCAAACTCACATAGTTTATTTTTACCTATAGGTAAGCCTATAATAAGGTTTACCTATAGGTACAGTAAATATCTCCTAAACTTGCATTTTTTAGGAGATATTTACTTTAGTAGCAGCCGGTGATGTCACCGGAGCATGCGTACTGGGCTCAGAATAGACTGTGCCATCCATTCAGATCCCCATGCCAGGGGCTGTAACTCCTGCGGTGACGTCATCGCGGCTCGACCATTCATAGGACCGAAGCCTGCAAATCCAGAAGGCAGACCAGGTGAAGATGGAAGCGCCTACAGACTACAGTCATGCCAGTGCGCTGCTGGAGGGCTCAGTTTTCAGTTTTGTCATAATTTGCTAGCATGAGGTGCATACTAGCACATTATGATTTAAACTGCTCGGGGCCCAATTTTTAATTTTTTTTGGTACGGTTTAAGAGATGGAGGCATATGAAACAGTGTCATGAAAATATGGGGTGACAAGCAGAAAAATAAGGGAGTTGCATTTAAAATAGCTTTTTAATAAACATACAATATTAACTGAGCACAGGGCGGGTTTTAGCGACTAATAATTTTAGAGGTGCCAAAACAAGAACTCTTTTGGGAGCTAAGATAAGCATTGGGAAAAGGGTTAAGTAGGTTCAGGCAGGGGGCAAGTTAAGTTTACAGTGCTTTAAAGTTTAGATGGAACTTTGCCCATAAGAACTTGATAAAAATAATGTTCTTTAGCAAGGAACATACATTCCACAATAATAATCATGCCAATAAAATTAGTGTGTGCTGTAAATTGCATCCAGCATTGTTCCTGTTTCTTCTTGTTGGAAGCTGCCGTTTTGCTGAAGCCCAGAGCACCTCAGCAGCAGTAAATCTTTAGGCTGTCAGCAGATCTGCATCTACTAATTTGACACAGTGCCGAAAAATAAAAAAGCAACTGAGCATGTGCAGAACAGGGTGACACAGTGTATTTTAAACTGTATAGGCACTTATTTTTTTATATTTTACATAGCTATACCTGCAAAAGGGCCCAGCCTGAAGTGATCTAGCAGGACTTAATTTTCTGACTAAAGGTCTACTTTAAGGACAGTCTTTTTAAAAGACTGTAAGTGAAATTTCACAATTTCAACTTGTTTTGGACACAGAAAGCACCTCACCTCACAAACAGCACTGGGCTGCCAATAACAAAATCTAACATGGCATCCCTGATATCACATTATTGACCAAAGAAGTCCCTATTTTAACAAGGTTAGAACACTCGTACATATATGGCAGCATGCATGTGAGTATGCACCTGGGGCAATATGTGCCCACCCCACACTAAGCACTTTAAATGGACTAGTTTAGTTAGCAGTCATGGTCATACTGAAGGTTCAAATATACTGATTCCTTGCCAGTGCTGGGAAAAGATCATCCAGTGCCCAGGGTAAAGATGCCAAACTGTGTCTCCCCCCCCCCCCCCTTCATTATGTGTGAGCCTATGAGGATGAGAAGGAGATAGGGCACAGCCTGGACATCCTCTCGACTGTCTCCTCCTCTCCTTGCCGTTTACAGCGCTGGGATGACAGAAGTAGTGATGCCACTGTAACTACTCCTGTCAGCCTTATAGTAGAAGTAATTTGCAGAGCCCCATCTCTAAAATACACGCTGCACCCAGGGCAGCCGACCCTTCTCCCCACCCCTTGTCCTTGCTGGTGATCACTGTCATTTGACAATGATCCCATGGTAGAGCAATGTTGCAAAAACACTGCATTGTCATAGAAATGAATCTCACTTCACAGTGCCTTGCTTATCCTCTTACCTCATTTCAAATCTACCTCACAGTGTCAGTCTGATTGAAAATTAGGTTGCCTCTTTTTTTTACATAGTGCTCTTTAAGTGGGGATGGTAATAAAATGTATCTATGACTTATTCATATTATTGTCTGACATAGTTAAAAATCTACATTGATTATTAAAAATATATAATTTCCATATTTATCGGCGTATAACACGCACAGGCGTATAACACGCACCCTAACTTTAAGAGGGACGTTTCAGGAAAAAACCTTTCCACAGTCCCCTGCGTATAACACGCAGGCACAGTTTACTCTCTATTTTCAGGGTAAAAAAGTGAGTGTTATACGCCAATAAATACAGTATATGCATTTTTATTCCAGTTTAATATGGAATAAATCTATTCTAATGATTTCTAGGTTCTGCATATTTGGCAAGCACTATTGATCAATTCCATTATCATTATTAGAATATCTAAAGGCTCTAATGATGTGAAACACAATGTTAATGATGGCTGTAAACCATGCAATCTTTGTCCAGGTTTTAAATTACATTGGTGTTCAGAAGTAGTATTTTGTTAATCATTGGTAGAAAGGAGTACATTTTATATTCAGTAGTAGTGATGAGCCGAACACCCCCGGGTTCGGTTCGCACCAGAACCCGCGAACGGACCGGAAGTTCGAACGAACATTAGAACCCTATTAAATACAATGGATGCGAACGTTCGAATTCTAAAGTGCTAATTATAACAACTATTATGCATGTTATTGTCCTAAAAAGGGTTTGGGAACCCGGGTTCTGCACCAGGGGACATGTATCAATGCAAAAAGAAGTTTTAAAAACGGTCGTTTTTCGGGAGCAGTCATTTTAATGATGCATAAAGTGAAAAAAAAAAAGTCAAATATTCCTTTAAATATCGTACCTGGGGGGTGTCTAAAGTATGCCTGTGAAGTGCCACGTGTTTCCCGTGTTTAGAACTGTCCCTGCACAAAATGACACTTCTAAAGGAAAAAAAAGCCATTTAAAACTGCTTGCGGCTTTAATGTAATGTCTGGTCCCGGTAATATGGATGAAATTCTTTAAGAAAAATGGCATAGCTACCCCATGACCCCCCCCCCCCCCTACCCCAGCCCATTACCAGCCCCTTTGGGTCTTGTATGGATATTAAGGGGAACCCCGCACATAAAATAAAAAAGGCCCTATATACTCTGAACAGCCGTATACAGGCGGTGCATACAAGACAGGGACTGTAGGTTTGTTCTTATGTAGAATCTGTTTGTAATTTTGAACAGGTACATTGTTGAAGTGTAGCTCCAGCCCAAAAATCTATTTTTAAACTTTTTGGAAAACATAGGTAAGGGTTATCACCCCTGTAACATTTGTTTTGCTGTCTGTGCCCCTGTTCAGAACATTTCACCTCACTTTCCGTCCCAATGACAACTGTTTTTGAAATGTGGTGTTTTTCTTGAAACAAGGATTGCTGATAAAGCATCAGTACAGAGGAGACACCTTTCTCCCATATTTATTCTTACAGGAGAGAATTTTCCTTCCTAGTGGTAGATTTCCTCTCACTTCCTGTTGTCTTCTTGCGTTTGCAAGTAGGAGTCGTTTGTAAGTTGGATGTTTGAAAGTAGGGACCTGCCGTATATACTCTGCAGAAATAGGCCCCTTAGTTGTTGGTGTTGGCACAACACTGTAAGCACTCACAGTTACTCTTGGTTGGTGCTGGAACGCCCTGCTGTCAACTATTATATCAGGAATTTTAATTACATATAATTGTTGAACAGTGGTAGTAAAAATTGGGCCTTTGATGGTGGTGCTGGTGCCACAACACTGTAAGCCCTGACAGTTACTCTTGGTGGGTGCAGCAATGGGCCCTGCTGTGAATTATTAGATCAAGAATTGTAATTACATGCCCCTGTTGAACAGGGGCTGAAAAATTGGGCCTTAGGCACTGGTGGCACAACACTGCAACCCCTCACAGATACTGTACTTGGAGCACAGCAATGAGCCCTGTTGCAAAGTATTGCTTCAAAAATTGTAATGACACGCCCCTGTTAAACAGGGGCTGAAAAATTGGGCCTTAGGCACTGGTGGCACAACACTGCAACTCCTCACAGATACTGTACTTGGAGCACAGCAATGAGCCCTGTTGCAAAGTATTGCTTCAAAAATTGTAATTACACGCCCCTGTTAAACAGGGGCTGAAAAATTGGGCGTTAGGCACTGGTGGCGGCACCCATAAACAAAAATGATCTTCCAAGCTATCATCATCAATCGTATCATTGAGGACTCGGAGGAGGAGGATAGCCAGTCAACATAACAGCACAGGCACTCAGCATCAGCATCAGTCTTGAAGGGATGTGACATTTTAAAATCAATTAGTCTGTTATATCAGCATCAGGTGTGTGGTAGCTGGTGGTGATCCAAGACTGGTTCATCTTGATGAAAGTCAGTCGATCAACCGAGTCGGTGGACAGGCGCACCCTGTGATCCGTGACAAATCCTCCAGCAGCACTGAATGTGCGTTCCGAAAGAACGCTGGATGCAGGACAGGCCAGTAGCTCAATTGCATACTGTGCAAGCTCTGGCCAGTGATCCATCCTCAAGACCCAGTAAGCCAGAGGATTTTCGGTGGGGAAGGTGTCCAAGTCTGACCTTGCCCCTAGATATTCCTGCACCATGTTTATCAGACGCTGGCGATGGTTGCTGGAACCAATCATACTTTGGGGCTGCGGACTAAAGAATTGTCTGAACGCATCGGTCAGACGGCCACCTTCCCCACCGCTCCTTCTTTGACTGGCCGAAGCCTCAGCAACTCGTTGTCCAGGACCAGGAGTTTGCAACCTCCCAGTCTCTGGGAACGCGTTGCACAGACCTTTCTGCAAGGCCTCCCGGAGTTGTCTCATCCTCTGCTCCCTCTGCGACGGTAACATAAGGTCCGCAACCTTACCCTTGTACCGTGGATCAAGGAGAGTGGCCAGCCAGTAATGGTCCCTCTCCTTGATCCGAAGAATACGAGGATCCTTCCGCAGACTTTGCAGGATCAGGGAGGCCATGCAGCGTAGGTTTGCTGAGGCATTCGCTCCGGAGTCCTCTGGGTCACTAAGGACGACATGATCCGCAGCCACCTCCTCCCAGCCACGTACAAGTCCACTGGTTTCTTGGGACTGTAAATCATCCCTAAAAGACTGCTGCTGATGATGCTGAGTGCCAGCCTCCACCTCCATGCTGACACAATCCTCCTCCTCCTCCTCCTCCTCCTCCTCTTCCTGTGCGATGGGTGGGACAGAAGGAACACTGTCTGGGTAAAGGGGGCCTTGAGAGGCAAGGAAGTCCTCCTCTTCCTGCCTCTGTTCTGCCTCAAGTGCCCTGTCCATTATTCCACGCAGCGTGTGCTCCAACAGGTGGACAAGAGGTACAGTGTCACTGATGCATGCACTGTCACTGCTCACCATCCTCGTGGCCTCCTCAAATGGTGCCAGGACAGTGCATGCATCCCTGATCATGCCCCACTGGCGTGGAGAAAAAAAACCAAGCTCCCCTGACCCTGTCCTGGTGCCGTAGTCGCACAGGTACTCATTGATGGCCCTCTGCTGCGTGTGCAGCCGCTGCAGCATGGCCAACGTTGAGTTCCACCTGGTGGGCATGTCACATATAAGGCGGTTCTTGGGCAGGTTCAACTCCTTTTGCAGCTCAGCCAGGCGAGCACTGGCATTATAAGATCTGCGGAAATGCACACAGACTTTCCTGGCCTGCCTCAGGACATCCTGTAAGCCCGGGTACCTGCCCAAGAACCGCTGCACCACCAGGTTAAGGACGTGAGCCACACAGGGCACATGGGTCAGTTGTCCCTGTCGGAGGGCGGAGAGGAGGTTGGTGCCATTGTCGCAAACCACCATTCCTGGCTTAAGCTGGCGTGGCGTCAACCACCTCTCGGCCTGGCCCTGCAGAGCAGACAGGACCTCTGCCCCAGTGTGGCTTCTGTCCCCCAAACACACCAGCGCAAGCACGGCATGGCATCTTTTTGCCTGCGTACTTGCGTAGCCCCGTGAACGGCTACGGAGCACCGCTGGTTCATAGGACAAACCACAGGAAGAGGCCATGGAGGAAGAAGAAGAGGAGGGGGTGGAGGAGAGAGGTGTGTCACAACCAGTAGTAGCATTTTGGAGGCGTGGCGGTGGGACAACCTCCAACACTACTGCACCTTGTCCTGAATCCTTCCCAGCTGCCAAAAGAGTGACCCAATGGGCCGTGAAAGAAAGGTAACGTCCCTGTCCATGCCTGCTGGACCATGAGTCAGCGGTAATATGCACCTTACCGCTGACCGCCCTGTCCAGCGAGGCCAAGACATTGCCTTCCACATGCCGGTAGAGAGCCGGAATAGCCTTCCGTGAGAAAAAGTGGCGTTTGGGAACCTGCCACTGAGGAACCGCACATTGCACAAACTCACGGAAGGGGGCCGAGTCTACCAACTGAAAAGGCAGCAGTTGAAGCGCTAGCAATTTAGCCAAGCTAGCATTCAACCGCTGGGCATGTGGATGGCTGGGAGTGAACTTCTTTCGACGGTCCAGCAGCTGGGGCAGGGAAATTTGCCTGCTAGAATCGGACGTCGGTGTACTGCTAGCAGAGTGGGCGCAAGTACTTGGCTGTGACACACCTAATTCTACACCTTCATTCCTCTCAGTGCATGTTTCAGAGAGGACTGAAGTTATAGTGGGGTTGGAGATCCCAGCTGATGCGGTGCAAGGAGAGGTCCGCTTTGTTCTTTGGTGTGGGTCTTTGAGGTAGGCTTGCCAACGAGCTGCATGGCAGGTCAACATATGTCTGGTCAGGCATGTGGTACCCAAGCGGCTGATGTTTTGGCCACGCGATATACGCTTGAGACATATGTTGCAAACAGCAGCTGTGCGATCTGATGCACTAGCCTCAAAAAAGGCCCACACCAAAGAACTTTTTGAATGACGGGCAGAGGCAGCGCCCTGCACAGGCGGAGCTCTGCGGTGTGATTCCGTCGGTGTACTGCCCTTACGCTGGCCACCAAAGGGCATCCTGCCTCGTTGGAGATGTGCCTCCTCCTCATCCTCCTCCTCCTCCTCTCTCCTATTAGGCACCCACGTGGAGTCATTGACCTCATCATCCCCTCCCTCCTCATCACTGGAGCCAATCTGGCAGTATGCTGCAGCTGCTGGAACATGACTGCCAGATTGGTGTCCTTCTTGAGCATCCCCTCTGTCTGCTCTCACGCTACTGCCTTCCTCTAGCTGGGTTTCATCATCAGACCCTTCGAAACGCTGGGCATCCTCCTGGAGCATGTACCCAACACTGTGCTGAAACAGTTCGGGGGACTCCTCAGGAGGAGGACATGGTGGGTCTAGGGAAGGAGTGACTGATGATTTGTCTGACATTGATACCAGGGAAGACGACGCTTTGGCAGCTGCTTTTCCAGTACCCTGAGCCTGGGTGAGAGAGGATGAGGAGGAGGAGGAGGGCTTGGTCATCCACTCTACCAAGTCTTCGGCATGATGTGGCTCAACATGTCCAGCTGCCGAAAAGAAGGACAAGCGTGTCCCATGGCCATGTGCTGATGACAATGCACCGCGTCCACGACCAGCACTGTTGCCCCCAGACACAGAGCCTGCTTGCCCTCTTTTATTGCCTCCTGACTGTCTGCCTCTCCTTGTTTGCCTTCCAGACATTCTAATAGATGGCCTGCAGGGAGATGGGAAAAAAGCAATAAGGGCTACCTTCAGGTGTCCTTCTCTGTCCCTGGAAACAAGGACTTGCAGAGTGAAAGAAAAAAAACACTCTCCCTACCTACAGTTTTCTGTCCCTAGAAAAAATGTTTTTTTTAATCACAATATAGCACAAGGAAAATTAACTCACTGTCCTTACAGGTCCCTGGAAACAAGGACTTGCAGAGTGAAAGAAAAAAAACACTCTCCCTACCTACAGTTTTCTGTCCCTAGAAAAAAATGTTTTTTTTAATCACAATATAGCAAAAGGACAATTCACTCACTGTCCTTCCAGGTCCCTGGAAACAAGGACTTGCAGAGTGAAAGAAACTGACACTGTCCCTACCTAGAGTTTTCTGTCCCTGGAATAAATGTTTTTTTCAGCACAATATAGCACAAGGACAATTAACTCACTGTCCTTACAGGTCCCTGGAAACAAGGACTTGCAGAGTGAAAGAAAAAAAATACTCTCCCTACCTACAGTTTTCTGTCCCTAGAAAAAAATGTTTTTTTTAATCACAATATAGCAAAAGGACAATTCACTCACTGTCCTTCCAGGTCCCTGGAAACAAGGACTTGCAGAGTGAAAGAAACTGACACTGTCCCTACCTAGAGTTTTCTGTCCCTAGAATAAATGTTTTTTTTAATCACAATATAGCACAAGGAAAATTAACTCACTGTCCTTACAGGTCCCTGGAAACAAGGACTTGCAGAGTGAAAGAAAAAAAACACTCTCCCTACCTACAGTTTTCTGTCCCTAGAAAAAAATGTTTTTTTTAATCACAATATAGCAAAAGGACAATTCACTCACTGTCCTTCCAGGTCCCTGGAAACAAGGACTTGCAGAGTGAAAGAAACTGACACTGTCCCTACCTAGAGTTTTCTGTCCCTGGAATAAATGTTTTTTTCAGCACAATATAGCACAAGGACAATTAACTCACTGTCCTTACAGGTCCCTGGAAACAAGGACTTGCAGAGTGAAAGAAAAAAAATACTCTCCCTACCTACAGTTTTCTGTCCCTAGAAAAAATGTTTTTTTTAATCACAATATAGCACAAGGAAAATTAACTCACTGTCCTTACAGGTCCCTGGAAACAAGGACTTGCAGAGTGAAAGAAAAAAAACACTCTCCCTACCTACAGTTTTCTGTCCCTAGAAAAAAATGTTTTTTTTAATCACAATATAGCAAAAGGACAATTCACTCACTGTCCTTCCAGGTCCCTGGAAACAAGGACTTGCAGAGTGAAAGAAACTGACACTGTCCCTACCTAGAGTTTTCTGTCCCTGGAATAAATGTTTTTTTCAGCACAATATAGCACAAGGACAATTAACTCACTGTCCTTACAGGTCCCTGGAAACAAGGACTTGCAGAGTGAAAGAAAAAAAATACTCTCCCTACCTACAGTTTTCTGTCCCTAGAAAAAATGTTTTTTTTAATCACAATATAGCACAAGGAAAATTAACTCACTGTCCTTACAGGTCCCTGGAAACAAGGACTTGCAGAGTGAAAGAAAAAAAACACTCTCCCTACCTACAGTTTTCTGTCCCTAGAAAAAAATGTTTTTTTTAATCACAATATAGCAAAAGGACAATTCACTCACTGTCCTTCCAGGTCCCTGGAAACAAGGACTTGCAGAGTGAAAGAAACTGACACTGTCCCTACCTAGAGTTTTCTGTCCCTGGAATAAATGTTTTTTTCAGCACAATATAGCACAAGGACAATTAACTCACTGTCCTTACAGGTCCCTGGAAACAAGGACTTGCAGAGTGAAAGAAAAAAAATACTCTCCCTACCTACAGTTTTCTGTCCCTAGAAAAAAATGTTTTTTTTAATCACAATATAGCAAAAGGACAATTCACTCACTGTCCTTCCAGGTCCCTGGAAACAAGGACTTGCAGAGTGAAAGAAACTGACACTGTCCCTACCTAGAGTTTTCTGTCCCTAGAATAAATGTTTTTTTTAATCACAATATAGCAAAAGGACAATTCACTCACTGTCCTTCCAGGTCCCTGGAAACAAGGACTTGCAGAGTGAAAGAAACTGACACTGTCCCTACCTAGAGTTTTCTGTCCCTAGAATAAATGTTTTTTTTAATCACAATATAGCAAAAGGACAATTCACTCACTGTCCTTCCAGGTCCCTGGAAACAAGGACTTGCAGAGTGAAAGAAACTGACACTGTCCCTACCTAGAGTTTTCTGTCCCTAGAATAAATGTTTTTTTTAATCACAATATAGCAAAAGGACAATTCACTCACTGTCCTTCCAGGTCCCTGGAAACAAGGACTTGCAGAGTGAAAGAAACTGACACTGTCCCTACCTAGAGTTTTCTGTCCCTAGAATAAATGTTTTTTTTAATCACAATATAGCAAAAGGACAATTCACTCACTGTCCTTCCAGGTCCCTGGAAACAAGGACTTGCAGAGTGAAAGAAACTGACACTGTCCCTACCTAGAGTTTTCTGTCCCTAGAATAAATGTTTTTTTTAATCACAATATAGCAAAAGGACAATTCACTCACTGTCCTTCCAGGTCCCTGGAAACAAGGACTTGCAGAGTGAAAGAAACTGACACTGTCCCTACCTAGAGTTTTCTGTCCCTAGAATAAATGTTTTTTTTAATCACAATATAGCAAAAGGACAATTCACTCACTGTCCTTCCAGGTCCCTGGAAACAAGGACTTGCAGAGTGAAAGAAACTGACACTGTCCCTACCTAGAGTTTTCTGTCCCTAGAATAAATGTTTTTTTTAATCACAATATAGCACAAGGAAAATTAACTCACTGTCCTTACAGGTCCCTGGAAACAAGGACTTGCAGAGTGAAAGAAAAAAAACACTCTCCCTACCTACAGTTTTCTGTCCCTAGAAAAAAATGTTTTTTTTAATCACAATATAGCAAAAGGACAATTCACTCACTGTCCTTCCAGGTCCCTGGAAACAAGGACTTGCAGAGTGAAAGAAACTGACACTGTCCCTACCTAGAGTTTTCTGTCCCTAGAATAAATGTTTTTTTTAATCACAATATAGCACAAGGAAAATTAACTCACTGTCCTTACAGGTCCCTGGAAACAAGGACTTGCAGAGTGAAAGAAAAAAAACACTCTCCCTACCTACAGTTTTCTGTCCCTAGAAAAAAATGTTTTTTTTTATCACAATATAGCAAAAGGACAATTCACTCACTGTCCTTCCAGGTCCCTGGAAACAAGGACTTGCAGAGTGAAAGAAACTGACACTGTCCCTACCTAGAGTTTTCTGTCCCTGGAATAAATGTTTTTTTCAGCACAATATAGCACAAGGACAATTAACTCACTGTCCTTACAGGTCCCTGGAAACAAGGACTTGCAGAGTGAAAGAAAAAAAATACTCTCCCTACCTACAGTTTTCTGTCCCTAGAAAAAAATGTTTTTTTTAATCACAATATAGCAAAAGGACAATTCACTCACTGTCCTTCCAGGTCCCTGGAAACAAGGACTTGCAGAGTGAAAGAAACTGACACTGTCCCTACCTAGAGTTTTCTGTCCCTGGAATAAATGTTTTTTTCAGCACAATATAGCACAAGGAAAATTAACTCACTGTCCTTACAGGTCCCTGGAAACAAGGACTTGCAGAGTGAAAGAAAAAAAATACTCTCCCTACCTACAGTTTTCTGTCCCTAGAAAAAAATGTTTTTTTTAATCACAATATAGCAAAAGGACAATTCACTCACTGTCCTTCCAGGTCCCTGGAAACAAGGACTTGCAGAGTGAAAGAAACTGACACTGTCCCTACCTAGAGTTTTCTGTCCCTAGAATAAATGTTTTTTTTAATCACAATATAGCAAAAGGACAATTCACTCACTGTCCTTCCAGGTCCCTGGAAACAAGGACTTGCAGAGTGAAAGAAACTGACACTGTCCCTACCTAGAGTTTTCTGTCCCTAGAATAAATGTTTTTTTTAATCACAATATAGCAAAAGGACAATTCACTCACTGTCCTTCCAGGTCCCTGGAAACAAGGACTTGCAGAGTGAAAGAAACTGACACTGTCCCTACCTAGAGTTTTCTGTCCCTAGAATAAATGTTTTTTTTAATCACAATATAGCAAAAGGACAATTCACTCACTGTCCTTCCAGGTCCCTGGAAACAAGGACTTGCAGAGTGAAAGAAACTGACACTGTCCCTACCTAGAGTTTTCTGTCCCTAGAATAAATGTTTTTTTTAATCACAATATAGCAAAAGGACAATTCACTCACTGTCCTTCCAGGTCCCTGGAAACAAGGACTTGCAGAGTGAAAGAAACTGACACTGTCCCTACCTAGAGTTTTCTGTCCCTAGAATAAATGTTTTTTTTAATCACAATATAGCAAAAGGACAATTCACTCACTGTCCTTCCAGGTCCCTGGAAACAAGGACTTGCAGAGTGAAAGAAACTGACACTGTCCCTACCTAGAGTTTTCTGTCCCTAGAATAAATGTTTTTTTTAATCACAATATAGCAAAAGGACAATTCACTCACTGTCCTTCCAGGTCCCTGGAAACAAGGACTTGCAGAGTGAAAGAAACTGACACTGTCCCTACCTAGAGTTTTCTGTCCCTAGAATAAATGTTTTTTTTAATCACAATATAGCACAAGGAAAATTAACTCACTGTCCTTACAGGTCCCTGGAAACAAGGACTTGCAGAGTGAAAGAAAAAAAACACTCTCCCTACCTACAGTTTTCTGTCCCTAGAAAAAAATGTTTTTTTTAATCACAATATAGCAAAAGGACAATTCACTCACTGTCCTTCCAGGTCCCTGGAAACAAGGACTTGCAGAGTGAAAGAAACTGACACTGTCCCTACCTAGAGTTTTCTGTCCCTAGAATAAATGTTTTTTTTAATCACAATATAGCACAAGGAAAATTAACTCACTGTCCTTACAGGTCCCTGGAAACAAGGACTTGCAGAGTGAAAGAAAAAAAACACTCTCCCTACCTACAGTTTTCTGTCCCTAGAAAAAAATGTTTTTTTTTATCACAATATAGCAAAAGGACAATTCACTCACTGTCCTTCCAGGTCCCTGGAAACAAGGACTTGCAGAGTGAAAGAAACTGACACTGTCCCTACCTAGAGTTTTCTGTCCCTGGAATAAATGTTTTTTTCAGCACAATATAGCACAAGGACAATTAACTCACTGTCCTTACAGGTCCCTGGAAACAAGGACTTGCAGAGTGAAAGAAAAAAAATACTCTCCCTACCTACAGTTTTCTGTCCCTAGAAAAAAATGTTTTTTTTAATCACAATATAGCAAAAGGACAATTCACTCACTGTCCTTCCAGGTCCCTGGAAACAAGGACTTGCAGAGTGAAAGAAACTGACACTGTCCCTACCTAGAGTTTTCTGTCCCTAGAATAAATGTTTTTTTTAATCACAATATAGCACAAGGAAAATTAACTCACTGTCCTTACAGGTCCCTGGAAACAAGGACTTGCAGAGTGAAAGAAAAAAAACACTCTCCCTACCTACAGTTTTCTGTCCCTAGAAAAAAATGTTTTTTTTAATCACAATATAGCAAAAGGACAATTCACTCACTGTCCTTCCAGGTCCCTGGAAACAAGGACTTGCAGAGTGAAAGAAACTGACACTGTCCCTACCTAGAGTTTTCTGTCCCTGGAATAAATGTTTTTTTCAGCACAATATAGCACAAGGACAATTAACTCACTGTCCTTACAGGTCCCTGGAAACAAGGACTTGCAGAGTGAAAGAAAAAAAATACTCTCCCTACCTACAGTTTTCTGTCCCTAGAAAAAAATGTTTTTTTTAATCACAATATAGCAAAAGGACAATTCACTCACTGTCCTTCCAGGTCCCTGGAAACAAGGACTTGCAGAGTGAAAGAAACTGACACTGTCCCTACCTAGAGTTTTCTGTCCCTGGAATAAATGTTTTTTTCAGCACAATATAGCACAAGGACAATTAACTCACTGTCCTTACAGGTCCCTGGAAACAAGGACTTGCAGAGTGAAAGAAAAAAAATACTCTCCCTACCTACAGTTTTCTGTCCCTAGAAAAAAATGTTTTTTTTAATCACAATATAGCAAAAGGACAATTCACTCACTGTCCTTCCAGGTCCCTGGAAACAAGGACTTGCAGAGTGAAAGAAACTGACACTGTCCCTACCTAGAGTTTTCTGTCCCTAGAATAAATGTTTTTTTTAATCACAATATAGCAAAAGGACAATTCACTCACTGTCCTTCCAGGTCCCTGGAAACAAGGACTTGCAGAGTGAAAGAAACTGACACTGTCCCTACCTAGAGTTTTCTGTCCCTAGAATAAATGTTTTTTTTAATCACAATATAGCACAAGGAAAATTAACTCACTGTCCTTACAGGTCCCTGGAAACAAGGACTTGCAGAGTGAAAGAAAAAAAACACTCTCCCTACCTACAGTTTTCTGTCCCTAGAAAAAAATGTTTTTTTTAATCACAATATAGCAAAAGGACAATTCACTCACTGTCCTTCCAGGTCCCTGGAAACAAGGACTTGCAGAGTGAAAGAAACTGACACTGTCCCTACCTAGAGTTTTCTGTCCCTAGAATAAATGTTTTTTTTAATCACAATATAGCAAAAGGACAATTCACTCACTGTCCTTCCAGGTCCCTGGAAACAAGGACTTGCAGAGTGAAAGAAACTGACACTGTCCCTACCTAGAGTTTTCTGTCCCTAGAATAAATGTTTTTTTTAATCACAATATAGCAAAAGGACAATTCACTCACTGTCCTTCCAGGTCCCTGGAAACAAGGACTTGCAGAGTGAAAGAAACTGACACTGTCCCTACCTAGAGTTTTCTGTCCCTAGAATAAATGTTTTTTTTAATCACAATATAGCAAAAGGACAATTCACTCACTGTCCTTCCAGGTCCCTGGAAACAAGGACTTGCAGAGTGAAAGAAACTGACACTGTCCCTACCTAGAGTTTTCTGTCCCTAGAATAAATGTTTTTTTTAATCACAATATAGCAAAAGGACAATTCACTCACTGTCCTTCCAGGTCCCTGGAAACAAGGACTTGCAGAGTGAAAGAAACTGACACTGTCCCTACCTAGAGTTTTCTGTCCCTAGAATAAATGTTTTTTTTTAAGCACACTATAGCAGAAGCACAAAACACACTGACACTCTCCCTACCTATCCTTCTCTTTCCCTAAACTAAAGGAATCCAGGTTAAGCAAGAAAGAAATAACAGTCACTGTCCCTGCCTATGCTACTCTATCCCTGCTCCGGAACACACTACACTAGGCCGCCGTGCTGGCGGCCTTTTATAGTGTGGGGCGTGTACTAAACACCCTCAGCAATAATTGGCCACAGGCATCCTGCCTGTGGCCAATCATTGCTCTCCTCGCTGCCGGCGCTGTGATTGGCCAAGCATGCGGGGTCACAGTGCATGCTTGGCCAATCACAGCGCCTGGATGACACTGCGATGGCGTAGTGCATTGTGGGCCGTTCGCGTCACTCGAATTTGGCGCGAACGGCCCAAATCGTTCGATCTTCGTCGAACGATCGAACAGCCAATGTTCGAGTCGAACGTATGTTCGACTCGAACACGAAGCTCATCCCTATTCAGTAGCCAGTACAATAATGTGATTTGGAGTCCCCAGTTTGCCTTTTCATGTGAAGTGTTCATTTTATTAACGGGTAGGCTCTAATATATATCACACTTTTTCCATCTATATCTTTTCTCTTGTCACTTACAACTACAATGTAACCTGTAAGAACATCTGTATTCAGCCTTGCTCCATTATCTCACTTCTGCTGTAATTTGAGGTTTTTTTTTGTTACATAGTGAGCCGTAAAACGGCCATGTCTGATCTCAGGAAGAGATGAAACCACTTGAAAGTTTATCCGTAAATCGAAATGTGTAAGACAAGAAAAAGAGCTCTGCTGTCTTATGTATTACTTCCTTCATCATATTGTAGTTTGACTAGCTGGGCATGAGCTTATTAGATATCCTTTTTTTAGTCCAGGACAATTCAGGAATCGTGCTTCTGATCTCTATAAAAGCTATGCTCAGAAGTTCCCACATACCATTATGACAAAGCAAATGGACTTTGGCAAACTTTGCGGATTGACAAGGAAGGGTTCAATTTATTTGTCCTCTTCGGCAACATATTAGACATGTGCACACTGAAATATTTTGTTTCGGAATTTTGTTTTCGTCCGAAAAATTAATTAATTTAGTTACTCCCGAAATGTGTTTTTATTTATTTCGTTTTTCGTTAGAAATTGCATTCGTCCGAAAATCTGAATTAATTAAGGTCGAATCTGTCATTGAAGGCTTATGGTGTCTGTCGAATGTTCTAAGAAGATTCGACGGAGCAGCGAAACTGTACGACGCTGCAATCATACATTTCCGGTCGAATGTTCCGCCCACAAGCTATAGTAGAATTCTAATGTTGTATGACTAGTAATAATTATATTTATTAATTACTATTACTAGTCAACCAACATTAGAATTCTTCTATAGCCTATGGGCGGATGCATTTGACCGGAAATGTACGATTGCAGCGTCGTACAGTTTTGCTGCACCGTCGAATCTTCTAACTTTCGATGCTTTGTCGAATCTTCGTCATTCTAGCTATTTTACTGCTCCTCCTCTTTGGTTACAATCAGCCAATAACATTCATCATCATCATTATTTTTATTTTACTTCCCCCACCCAATTCCAGCAGTGATCTTTTCTCTCTATGTCAAATCTTTTCTCTCTATAATAACTAATCTTTTCTCTCTATAATGTCGAATCTTTTCTCTCTATGTCGAATCTTTTCTCTCTATAATGTCGAATCTTTACTCTCTATAATGTCGAATCTTTTCTCTCTATGTCGAATCTTTTCTCTCTATAATGTCGAATCTTTTCTCTCTATGTAGAATAATCTTGGACTATTAGAGTTAAGGTTAGGCACATTCGACCACAGGTTCGATAAACACAGATTGTTATTGTCAGTGTCACGTCGAATCTCCTATCTATATCGAACTGTTGTAGCAAAGAAAACGAAAATAAAGCATTTGTTTATGTCGGATCTTTCGGTTTTCGGATTCTGTGCTTTCGTTTGTTAAAACGATAACGAAAATAGCTGAAATTCGGACGAAAATGCATTTGGACGAAAACGAATGCACATATACAGTACCAACCTCCAGCCACCAAGAGCTAAAATCAGGCTTATGCAGGGCTTTAGACTTTCATTTAAAGGCCCTGGTGTTTGATGATTGGCCAAGTGTTGTCACATGCTCCCTGCTATCTGGAAGTTACATGAGCTGTATGGAGCATGTTAAATTGACCCAGCCAAGGCTCAAAAAGCACATAAAATAGAAGAAGTATCAAATTCATTTCTCTGGTGGCCTGTGTCTCCTGCATTCCCTTCATTCTAGTGCTGCAGCCTCCAAAAGACAACACTTCCAGAATTTTCAAATGCCTTTGGCCCGACGCTGTGGGGTTGATTTACTAAAACTGGAGAGTGCAAAATCTGTTGCAGCTGTGCATAGAAACCAATCAGCTTCCAGGTTGTTTTTTCAAAGCTTAAGAGCCGGTTCACACCACGGCGACTCGTCAGGCGACTCAGTCGCCTGACAAGTCGCATCCCACGCTTTTCAATGGAACCGTTCTAAGTAAGAGCGACTCAGGTCGCTCTGACTTAGAAAAAGGTTCCTGTACTACTTTTGGGGGCGACCCAAGGCGACCTGCATTGACTTCTATACAGAAGTCTTATGCAAATCGCCGCGGCGGGCGTCTCAAGTCGTCTTGAGATCGCGCCGCCGAGGTCGCCCCCACAAGTCGTGCCGCGTCGCGCCGCCCTGGTGTGAACCGGCTCTAAATGAACAAGCTGTAGTTATGAGGCTGATTGGCTACCATGCACAGCTGCACCAGAATTTGGACTCTCCAGTTTTAGTAAATCAACCCCTGAGGTTCCATTCTCTGATGCTTTTGTTACTTTGAGGCACAGCAGTGATGTAGAAGTCGTAAGATGGAACCGCAGGCATCTGACACTAACAAAAGTGTTTTGTGGCAAACAGTGTTTTGAGGCTGCAGGACTGGAACAAAGGGAATTTAGAAGACAGAGAATACCAGAAAGATGAGTATAATATTTATTCTATTGCAATAACCTGTATTTTTGAGGATTGCCAGGATCACTAACCTAAATGCTTATGTAGCGATACCCTCAGCTTAAGCGGGCCGCAAGGTTTAATTTGGGCCCTGAGTACAGCTCTCCAACCCACCGGCAATCGGCTCTACCCACTCTGGCACAGCTAGTCTAAAGGATACACACATATATCCTTATACTTTAAGAGAGAGATTCAAACATAGAACAGTAATAAAAGGATAACGGATTTTACTTCTTGTTATGCAAAGAAAACACACAGCAATGACAATATGATTTTTTAACTTGTATGCAGAGCCCTGCAATGACAGTCACATTACACCATAAGGATAAAGGGGGGGGGGGTAAAGGAACGCCACGTGGGGCGACCGTTAACTAGGTACCCTATGGTACAACAGCTAAATGTATACCTAACGGATCAGGCCTGATCCCTTACTCTAAAACTTAGTCCTGTAAGAATAATGGTTTCTTCACCGGCTTGCTGTAGAGGTGGTGCACATAAGAATAATAAACACTTTGTAATCCAACAGGGAGAATCTGAACAACTGACCGTACTTCACTAGAGATCCTCTGGATCAGTCCTGCTGCGGATCTCCAGTGAGAGTCTTAAAGTGATGTGGTAGGCCTCGGCAGTCTATAGGCACAGTACTATAAACAGGTTATTGGATGAGCTTTCGCTCAGCTCACCCTCCGGACGCGACCCGTCCGGGACTTCCACCGGCTGTGTCGTCACTCGCAAACAGCGGTTGCTGCCATCGGGTCTCCCACCCAATCTAGGCTGCAGGCAGGAGATGTTGGATGCCACCCAGGCTCGCAAAGGGTGGAAGGCTCTTTGGTTCGCTGTAAGAAGTCCCCAGGCTTCAGGCCCTCACACAGCACAGCTCCGCACAGGTGGATCAGTCTCAGCCGCCCCGTGTCCAAAGAGAGCGAGTCAGGCCTCGCCCCTTCCTTATATCACTTCCCCCATGAGTCTCTGGGGCATAACCCAACACATCCGGTGAACAGTGGACCTCTGGGAACCGTAGTTCTTTCTCCTAATTAAAGGGGAAACACCCCGCTACACACTCCCCCCACTAAAACTCTTTGGTCCCCAAAGATAAACAATTTAACAACAATTCTGAACCAATTTACTGAATGCGGAGTATTATGTTGGTACAGGGAATTTCCACCAAAACTCAGAGGTGGGGTTCCCTATACCACAGGTCACACTAGCATGGGTGGCCTGTCTAACTGTGCCAGAGAGTGAGCTGGGGTTGCCTTCCACCAAATGAACAGTGGAAGGATCTGAGCACTTAGTACTTCTTCTGGCAGTGGCAACAGAGTCCTCTGAACTTTTTCCCAATTGAGGGTAGGTTAATCTCCTGGGAGGCCTCACGACTCTGTAAGTTCTTTGCTCCCTTGGGACTTCAGGCTCAGGTACCACAGGCTCTGCGTCAGGAACACTTTCTGACACCATCACTGATTCTGGGGCCTCTTCCTCCTCTGCTTCTGAGTAAAAGCCCGGAATATCTTCCCAGCATTCAGGCACATCACTGGATGGAATGAACTCTGTAGCCTCTGGGTTCAGGGTCCCATCCTGTGTATCTTCAGTGGGTGGAAGGTCTATGGCGGAACTCCCTGGAGTTGAGGAGGGCCATAGCCACTCAAGTTCTCCCCTCCCATCTTCACTTGATTGGGAAGCCTGTCCATCCCTAGCTCGGAGGGTCTGAGACCGAGTGTTGGGTCTGGGGGTATCCAAGATGGAAACAGATTCCGTCAGGTTCTTCACTGAAGGTATCCTGACTGCCTCTTTAAGTGGGAGTAAGTGATTTCTGTGCCAGGTTTTCAAGGGTCCCACTCTCCCCTCTGGCTTTAACTTATACACCGGTAGTCCAGGAAGTTTTCTACAAATGACATAAGGCTCGGACCTCCATCTATCAGCAAGTTTATGCTTCCCTGGGATCCCTAGGTTGCGTAGCAGCACACGGTCTCCAGGCTGCAGGTCTTGCACTCGAACCTTCAGGTCAAAGTTCCTTTTATTTCTGACCCCTCTCCGGTCTGAGGCCGCTTGGGCTTGTTCATAGGCCGCTTTCAGTTTATACCTAAGTCGGTCCACATATCCTTTGTGAGAGGTAGCAGAGGTATAGTCTAGGGAAATGCCAAAGGCCAGATCCACTGGCAATCTTGCTTCTCTCCCAAACATGAGGCGGTAGGGAGAGTAACCCGTCACATCACTGGTGGTGCAATTGTAGGCATGCACCAAAGTGGATATGTGTTGACTCCAATGCTGCTTCTTCTCTGTCTCCAGAGTCCCCAGCATGTTTAACAAAGTCCGATTAAACCTCTCAGGCTGGGCATCTCCTTGTGGATGATAAGGGGTAGTCCTGGTCTTTTCCACTCCCAGGGAGTCCAGTAGGTTCCGGATCAGGCGACTCTCAAAGTCCCTTCCTTGGTCGGAGTGGATTCTCTGTGGTAATCCATAGTGGACGAAGTATTTTTCTAGAAGCACCTTAGCTACAGTGGAAGCCTTCTGGTCTCTGGTGGGGAACGCCTGTGCATAACGGGTGAAATGATCGGTTACCACCAGAACATTTCCCAATCCACTCAAATCGGGTTCGAGGCAGAGAAAGTCAATGCATACCAGATCCATTGGGCCTTGACTCTGTAGGTGGCCCATTGGGGCAGCTTGATGGGGTAGAGTCTTCCTCTGGATGCATCGTGCACAGGAGTGGCAATATTCCTCCACTTCAGCCCTCATACAGGGCCAATAGAACCGGCTTCTGACAAGTTGGAAGGTTCTTTCAGCTCCCAGGTGACCATGCTGGTCATGTAAGGCAACCAGCACAGTCTCTCGGTGCTTCTCTGGGAGAAACAACTGCCATTTATCCTCGGAGTCATCAGAGGGGCCCCTTCGGTAGACCACTCCCTGATGGACCTGTAGCTTGTCTAGCTCCCTCCATAGCAGACGAGCCTCCTTGGAGGGGTGATGTCGAAGTTTCTCTGGACTCTCATTTTCCAATGCTTCAAAGACCAATCTCCCTATGGGGTCTTCCAATTGGTCGCACCTCAGTTCCTTCTTAGACAGCTTCGACAAGCCTTCCTCTTCAAGTTGAGTCACCCCACAGTAGTGTTTTGGAACTCCCACTGTGGTAACTCCTATTTCCTCTGCTCTGGAGCCTCCTCGGGCTTGGAATTCAGCTCCTTGACAAAGGGCCCGCACCCCGTCCGGTGCTACCTGAGTCCAGTCTTCCCAGTCATCAGCCATGGCATGAGATCTTCGGGATAGGGCATCTGCATCCCTATTTCCAGCCCCTGGTCTGTACTTCAGACTGAAGTTGAACCCAGATAATGCAGCTAGCCACCTGTGTCCTGTGGCATCCAACTTGGCAGTGGTGAACAGGTAGGTTAGGGGGTTGTTATCTGTTTTCACTGTAAACTCTGCTCCATAAAGGTAGTCTCTTAGTTTGTCCACAACTGCCCATTTGAGGGCCAAGAACTCCAACTTATGGGTGGGGTAGTTTTTCTCCGAGGGGGTCAGACTTCAACTCACATAAGTCACTGGTCGCATTTGCTCTTCATGCTCCTGATAGAGCACTCCCCCTAGGCCTTCATGACTAGCATCAACATGTAACTCGTAGGGTCTGGTGGGATCAGCATAGGCCAATACTGGGGCTGTGGTGAGGCTCCTCTTCAAGGTTCTGAAGGCCTCTTCACACCTGGGGGTCCACTGATCTTGAACCGACTCCCCGGGTCTTCTAGGGCCCAAGCCATCCTCTTCCCCTTCAGTCCGGAGCAGTTCATTTAAAGGCTTGGCAATACGGGCAAACCCATCCACAAACCTCCTATAATAGGAGCAGAACCCCAGGAAAGATCTAAGTTCGGTGACTGTTGTAGGTCTTGGCCAGGAGGTAACCGCCTCCAACTTCTCAGGATCAGTCGCCACCCCTTTTTCAGACACTACGTGTCCCAGATAATTCACCGAAGACTGGTAGAACCGACACTTCTCGGGGGAAAGCTTCAACCCCTCTTCACTAAGTCTCCTCAACACTTTCTCCAATCGGGCCTCATGTTCCTCCAGAGTTCTCCCGAAAACAATGACATCGTCCAGGTACACTAGGACTTCTATGAGGTTCATGTCTCCAACAGTCTTCTCCATGAGTCGTTGGAAAGTAGCTGGGGCTCCAGATAGGCCCTGGGGCATTCTGTTAAACTCAAAGAATCCCACAGGAGTTATGAAAGCGGTCTTTTCCCTATCCTCTGGGTGCATGGGAATTTGATAGTACCCACTCTTGAGGTCCATCACGCTGAACCACTTAGCTCCAGACAAACTCTGTAAGGCGTCCTCTATCCTTGGCGTGGTGTACTGATCAGGGGTGGTCCTCCTGTTGAGAGTTCTGTAGTCAATGCAGAGCCTCAGCGACCCATTCTTCTTCCTGACCACCACTATTGGAGAGGCATAAGGGCTTCGGGACTCTCGAATCACCCCAGTCTTTTTCAGTTCTGCAAGCTGTTCTCTCAGATCCTCCAGATCTGCCAGCGGAACCCGCCTGACTCTTTCCCTGAACGGTTTGTCTTCTTGCAGGCGGATGCGGTGGGTAGCACTCCTCGCACGCCCCACATCGAATTCATCTTTTGAGAAAATCTTCTCCCATCTAGTCAGCTGGGCCTTGGCTCTCTCCTTCCAGGCCCCAGGTAAGTTCGGGTTTTCAATGGAAAGTTTTTCCCACACATCTCCTTCTTCACCCGCTTGCTTCACTTCTGACCAGCTGACTGGGACAGCAGGACTCACCTGTCCCAACAACATCCGGGCAGGTATCTCTATGGCCCTTCCTGTAGAGTTCCTTACACTCACCGGGACTCTTCCCCTGGCTTTCTTCAAGGCCTTGATTGGAATCACTTCCGGTATCACTTCCAGGCCTGAGTGATCTTCCCTTGGGTCGGATTCCAGCATGACAAAGGGGCCAGGCTGCTCCCAGGTGAGCTTCACAGTGGCCTTGAGGCAAGCCACCTGTCCGGGCTGCAGCACCACTCCTTCTCTCCCCAGTCTCCACACCTTCCCTATCCCCTCTCCTGGGGTCTTCTGCTCCAACACTAACCGTTGGTAGGCTGTCTTCAGCATGGGATGGATGTTTGGATCTTGATGGCTCCTCATCTTCACCAGGGGGGTCAGAAGTCTTCTCACTAGATCCGTATTGGTGCCTATAATGAGGGACATCTGGTTGGCCCCGGGTGGTCTAGGACACACAACCACCAGGGTGTCGAATACTTCTGTCTTCCCAGCCACAGAGGGGTCGAATGTCAGCTTTATGGGTAGATAACCATCATAAGGGAAACTCTGCGTTCCCAGGCCCCATATCTCCAGCTCTTCTATCTTCCGTATAGGCAAATGGCTTAAGTGCCTATCATAGAAGTCTCTATACAATAAAGTCACTTGAGCTCCAGTATCCAGAAGGGCCTTTGTATATACTCCTTCCACCTGGATAGATACCGTGGGGGACGGGCCGACCAGTTCTTCTGGGTACGGCCGGGTTGAGGTCACTCTCTTCTGAGAACTTGTCTTCATCCAGTTGGTTTTTGACTTTGTTCTCCCCTGAGCCTGGTATGCATTGACCCTCGCCACCCTAATGGGGTTACAAACCCGCTGAGGGATGTTATTGTCTCTTGGTTGTAGGCATTCCTTCTTGGGAGTGCTAAATTTCTTCTGAGGGGTCTTGTCCCCTCTCTCTGGTGTGTATCTTGGTTGAGAGACCCTAAATTCCTTCTCAAGGGTCGTGTTTTCTCTCTTCCTCTTCCTTCTATTCAGTTTGGAGCTCACTGAAAGAGATGGGCACCCGGTTGACTCCCTCACCGGGGCCCTCTGGCGTTTCCCGCCGGCTGGCGATTATCCATTTTCTTCTTCTTAGGACTGGAACACCTACTGGCAAAGTGGCCACTGCCTCCGCAGTTGTAGCATAACCTCTCTTCTCGGTCCCGAGTGGGACTCGGTATTGACGTATCTGGGAACAACTCCTTTCTGGGGCTTGGTTTTTCTGCTCCACCTTGACCTTTCGCCATTATAGCATTCATCATCTCCATCATCTGGGACATCTGCAACTTCAAAGTGTCCACCTCCGCTCCCCTATCGGGAGTCATGGCTGGTGTAACTATTGCTACCGGCTGTTTGACGGGCTCTATCAGGCGTTCTTTTTTTTTTTCTTCCAATATAGCCTCTTCCTCTCTAATCATTCGGATGAGGTCAGGGTACTCCAGATTCCTCCCATCCTGCCGGGCACGCAGTGTCCATGCAATTGGATCCATGGGTTGAGCTCCCCTCACTACCTGTTGAGCACGGGCCTCATCTACTTTCTCTGGGCTGATCCCCTTCTTTAGGATCATCCTATGCAGTATTTTGTCCAGGCGTCCCATATAGTCTGATAGTTTCTCACCTTCCTTCTGGTAGCAATGTTCCAGCTGATAAGCAAGCTCCGTTACTTTCTCTGTCCCACCAAACACATTCTGTAACACATCGAGGCACTCTTGTGCAGTACAATCTGCCTTGCTCATCTTCAGGTTGCGTACGGCCTCTAGAGCAGGCCCTTTCAAACTTTCCACAACCCTCTGTTTTTTCCTGCGATCCGGAACTTCCCATTCCTCTAGTGCCTGAGTTGCGCTGTCTAGCCACTCCTCAAATCCCTCTTCTTCCAAAGGTACTGGTTTCCTCCCTGAAAACATCCGGAGTTTCCTGTACCCCGACATCGGGTAATCTGTGGGCTCTTTCTTGCACTGAGCTACAATCTCCCCCAGAACAGCGCATAATTCTGCACTAAGGGTGCCTGGGCTTGTCTTGGGACTCTTTGTGTCCTTCTGTGGGGATGACGGGGAAGATGGCTGCGGTGACAGTGTTATTTTTGTCTGAGGGCTGTCTCTTGTGTGTGGCAGCGCATGCAGCAAATGATAGACCTGATCGTCCTCATCTTGTATGCTGTTGCCTCTAAACTGTTCAGGAATTTCTGCCTGCCATTCCAGTAAGACATGTGAAAGTCCACCACTAGTTTTCACATCTATCACCCATGGTTTGTGAATCGGTGATAGGGACATTATGAGTTGTATCATTGCTTGTGTCTGCCATATCCCCGGGAGTTCTATAACTGCCGTCCTGGCTGGGTCTACGCCCCATCTCTTGTACCACTGTCCCACCTCTATCGGGTCCATGCCGGTAGCTTCTGGCGGTTTCACCGCTGTCTCAGTAATCCCGGATGTACGAGCCCCCACGTGTAGCGATACCCTCAGCTTAAGCGGGCCGCAAGGTTTAATTTGGGCCCTGAGTACAGCTCTCCAACCCACCGGCAATCGGCTCTACCCACTCTGGCACAGCTAGTCTAAAGGATACACACATATATCCTTATACTTTAAGAGAGAGATTCAAACATAGAACAGTAATAAAAGGATAACGGATTTTACTTCTTGTTATGCAAAGAAAACACACAGCAATGACAATATGATTTTTTAACTTGTATGCAGAGCCCTGCAATGACAGTCACATTACACCATAAGGATAAAGGGGGGGGTAAAGGAACGCCACGTGGGGCGACCGTTAACTAGGTACCCTATGGTACAACAGCTAAATGTATACCTAACGGATCAGGCCTGATCCCTTACTCTAAAACTTAGTCCTGTAAGAATAATGGTTTCTTCACCGGCTTGCTGTAGAGGTGGTGCACATAAGAATAATAAACACTTTGTAATCCAACAGGGAGAATCTGAACAACTGACCGTACTTCACTAGAGATCCTCTGGATCAGTCCTGCTGCGGATCTCCAGTGAGAGTCTTAAAGTGATGTGGTAGGCCTCGGCAGTCTATAGGCACAGTACTATAAACAGGTTATTGGATGAGCTTTCGCTCAGCTCACCCTCCGGACGCGACCCGTCCGGGACTTCCACCGGCTGTGTCGTCACTCGCAAACAGCGGTTGCTGCCATCGGGTCTCCCACCCAATCTAGGCTGCAGGCAGGAGATGTTGGATGCCACCCAGGCTCGCAAAGGGTGGAAGGCTCTTTGGTTCGCTGTAAGAAGTCCCCAGGCTTCAGGCCCTCACACAGCACAGCTCCGCACAGGTGGATCAGTCTCAGCCGCCCCGTGTCCAAAGAGAGCGAGTCAGGCCTCGCCCCTTCCTTATATCACTTCCCCCATGAGTCTCTGGGGCATAACCCAACACATCCGGTGAACAGTGGACCTCTGGGAACCGTAGTTCTTTCTCCTAATTAAAGGGGAAACACCCCGCTACACTTAAATGGGCAAAGAACTTTCTGAGTCACTAAACTGGAACATTTATGTAGAGCAAAAGATTCTAGTTCAGTTGCTACATACAGTGACTTAAAAACGACTGAAGCCAGCGAAATAGTATTTTTAGAAAGAAGCCCAGTAATGGCAACCTACATATTTCTTTTACTACAGGTATCCTTTAAAGAACTTCTCTATATAAATTTGAAAAAAAAAAATGCTCTGAAGATTTAGATAAGATGAGAATGTGTGCATCTAAGTACGCAGTGATGTCACCATATACACACGAGGAAGGGCCTCTGTACTTTACCGGCCAGCATGATTTTATGCGTTATTTTATGCTTCTTGTTGTAAGTACACTACTTTTTTACCAATAAACCAGCTTAAGACGTTATCACCCTATTGGTCCTTTTTCTCCTTCCCACGCGATCCATCACATTGGAGTTGAGAGGCCAAACCAGGGAGTGAGTGTGTGCGGATACACCTATGAATGATTTGTGTCCCGGTATCAATCTACCTGCAAGCTAAAGGCCACGGCTGGGTCACAGCCGACTGTACATCTTTGCTTGCCTTTTGGTAAGCAGCCATTTGTTTTGCGGTGGTGGGCACTCTATATTAATATCAAGCACGGTGGTGTCATCATATCAAGCACTGTTGATGTTAACACAAGACTTTGGACTGTTTTTACCCTTGGATCAATTTTATTTGTGGACTTTTCTACTATTGGTTTGCTGTTATATGGGTTACTCCTTATGACCTACCGGTGATAGTGGTCACTTATTGTGTCGTTTTGAGGACTGATATAATAACATCAACCCCCCCCCCTTTTTTTAATTCTAATTGGTGCAGCTCCTTCTTTTCCATAATCTATTAATGTGTGTATCTCATTAGAGTTGCTGCCTTTTTATCCCTTTATTATAGCGCAGGTTTTTGTTTATATATGTGCATCTAAGTAGTTATACGTACTAAAGAGGATAATTTTTAATTTTTTTTACTTTCCTGGAGAAGATGCTGTTTCATGCTCCACCAAAGCTAATCACTTTACCAAAAGTCTAAACATTTTGCTATTGTCATCCGTCCTGAAAAGGAGAATCAGCCTTTCTGACTTTTCCCCTAGCCTAGGCTTTTGGTTGGGATTTGAGGCCTTTTGTTACTCTTTAGTCTTCCATCCCAGCTAGTTAACCACTTAAGCCCCGGACCATTTGGTAGCTAGAGGACCAGAGGTGAATTCAGAATTTTGCACTGCGCTGCTTTAACTGTAAATTGTGCGGACATGCAATGTTGTACCCAAACGAAATTTGCGTCCTTTTCTTCCCACAAATAGAGCTTTCTTTTAATGGTATTTGATTGCCTCTGCGATTTTTATTTTTTGCGATATAAACGGAAAAAGACCGAAAATTTTGAAAAAAAAATGATATTTTCTACTTTTTGTTATAAGAAAAATCGAATAAACTCAATTGTAGTCATACATTTAGGCCAAAATGTATTCAGCCACATGTTTTTAGTAAAAAAAATGTCAATAAGCGTATATTTATTGGTTTGCGCAAAAGTTATAGAGTTTACAAACTAGGGTACATTTTCTGAAATTTACACAGCTTTAAATTTATGACTGCCTATCTCATTTCTTGAGGTGCTAAAATGACAGGGCAGTACAAAACCCCCCCAAATGACCCCATTTTGGAAAGTAGACACCCCAAGGAAATTGCTGAGAGGCATGTTGAGCCCATTGAATTTTTTATTTTTTTGTCCCAAGTGATTGAATAATGACTAAAAAAAAAAAAAAAAATTACAAAAAATTGTCACTAAATGATATATTGCTCACACATGCCATGGTTATATGTGGAATTTCACCCCAAAATACATTTTGCTGCTTCTCCTGAGTACGGGGATACCACATGTGTGGGACTTTTTGGGAGCCTAGCCGCGTACGGGACCCCGGAAGCCAAGCACCGCCTTCAGGATTTCTAAGGGCGCAAATTTTTGATTTCACTCCTCACTACCTATCACAGTTTCGAAGGCCATAAAATGCCAAAATAGCACAAACCCCCCCAAATGACCCCATTTTAGAAAGTAGACACCCCAAGGAAATTGCTGAGAGGCCTGTTGAGCCCATTGAATATATTTTTTTTTGTCCCAAGTGATTGAATAATGACAAAAAAAAACAAACAAAAAAAAAAAAATTACAAAAAGTTGTCACTAAATGATATATTGCTCACACATGCCATGGTTATATGTGGAATTACACCCCAAAATACATTTTTCTGCTTCTCCTGAGTACGGGGATACCACGTGTGGGACTTTTTAGGAGCCTAGCCGCGTACGGGACCCCGAAAACCAAGCACCGCCTTCAGGATTTCTAGGCACAAATTTTTGATTTCACTCCTCACTACCTATCACAGTTTCGAAGGCCATAAAATGCCAAAATCGCACAAAACCCCCCCAAATGACCCCATTTTGGAATATAGACACCCCAAGATATTTGCTGAGAGGAATGGCGAGTATTTTACAGCTCTCATTTGTTTTTGAAAATGAAGAAAGAAAATATATATATATATATATATATATATATATATATATATATATATTTTTTTTTTTCAATTTTCAAAACTTTGTGACAAAAAGCGAGATCTGCAAAATACTCACAATACCTCTCAGCAAATAGCTTGGGGTGTCTACTTTCCAAAATGGGGTCATTTGGGGGGGTTTTGTGCTATCTGGGCATTCCATGGCCTCCGAAACTGTGATAGGCAGTGAGAAGTGAAATCAAAAATTTACACCCTTAGAAAGCCTGAAGGCGGTGCTTGGTTTTTGGGGTCCCGTACGTGGCTAGGCTCCCAAAAAGTCTCACACATGTGGTATCCCCGTACTCAGGAGAAGCAACAGAATGTATTTTGGGGTGTAATTCCACATATGCCCATGGCATGTTTGAGCAATATATCATTTAGTGACAACTTTGTGCAAAAAAAAAAAAAAAAAATTGTTTTTCCGCAACTTGTGTCAACATATAAAATATTCCATGGACTCGACATGCCTCTCAGTATATAGCTTGGGGTGTCTACTTTCCAAAATGGGGTCATTTGGGGGGGTTTTGAACTGTTCTGGCATTTTATACGCAACATTAGGAAGCTTACATCCACTCTTCTAACCACTTGAAGACAAAGCCCTTTTTGACACTTTTTGTTTACATGAAATCATTTTTTTTTTGCAAGAAAATTATGTTGAACCCCCAAACATTATATATATTTTTAAAGCAAAGGCCCTACAGATTAAAATGGTGGGTGTTGCATTTTTTTTTTCTACACAGTATTTGCGCAGCGATTTTTCAAACGCATTTTTTGGGTTAAAAAATACACTTTTTTTAATTTTAATGCACTAAAACACACTATATTGCCCAAATGTTTGATGAAATAAAAAAGATGATCTTAGGCCGAGTACATAGATACCAAACACGACATGCTTTAAAATTTCGCACAAACGCGCATTGGCGACAAACTACATACATTTTTAAAAGCCTTTAAAAGCCTTTACAGGTTACCCCAGTAGATTTACAGAGGAGGTCTACTGCTAAAATGATTGCCCTCGATCTGACCTTCGTGGTGATACCTCACATGCATGGTGCAATTGCTGTTTACATATGACGCCAGACCGACGCTTGCGTTCGCCATTGGGCAAGAGCAGGGCAGGACAGGGGTGCTTTTTTTTTATTTCTTTTTTTTATTATTATTAATTTTGCTTTTTTATTTTATTTTTAAATTGTTCCTTCCAAGTATTTTTTTTTTTTATCATTTTTATTGTTATCTCAGGGAATGTAAATATCCCCTATGATAGCAATAGGTAGTGACAGGTACTCTTTTTTTGAAAAAACTGGGGTCTTCTAGACCCTAGATTTTTCCTCTGCCCTCAAAGCATCTGACCACACCAAGATCGGTGTGATAAAATGCTTTCCCAATTTCCCAATGGCGCTTTTTATATCCGGGGGGGGCATTCCCTCCCACTGCTTGTAAAAGCAGTCCAGAGGCTAATTAGCCGCTAGGATTGCTTTTACATGAAAGCCGGCCGCAGGCTGAAAAGAATGATACCAAGATGATACCTAAACCCGCAGGCATCATTCTGGTATAAACATTCAAAGTCCAGCAACATACCAGTACGTTGCTGGTCCTTGTTGGACATGTATTGTAATCTTTTTATTTCATGCAGCCAGTTGGCTGAACGAAAAAGAGATTGATCGGTGGGTATGCCCACCATTAGAATACCGCCCTTCATCCACCCACTTCCAATGATGGGCATACACGCACCATTTATATATGCCGAAGCATGGGGGCATCCTCCCGCAAAAAAGTTATGCCGCACACACATGGTCGGACTTTTCCACGGGCAAGCCTCCGTCGGAATTTCGACCGTATGTACGCGGCATTAGGAGCAAAATCGCTCCTCCGCCCCTGCTGCCCCAATGCTTCGGCATATTTGCTTTTTTTTTTTAACTGTGGTGGTGAAATCACCTCCTACAGCACTGGAGTCGCAGGGATCAGGCCTGTCTCTGCGAACGCTGCAGTTATGTGTGTTTTTGTTTTGTAAGTGACAGTGATCGATCGATACTGCACTTGGGTGGCCTGGGCTGGACGGAGGGGCAAAACGCAGGTGCCAGCAGGTATCTGGGCTGATCCCGCTAACACTGCGTTTTTGGGAACCCTAAACTGCTGGGGACGCTAGTATAGATCAGATCAGATATTGATCTGTTCAGATACTATACCACTAAGGGGGGTGTATGCTTCACGCGTGGGTGTTAGTGTTACTGGCACTAACCTGACGCTGCCTGGGGTGTGACTCAGACCCTCTCTGACGCTAAAACCTAATTGATATCACCCGCCGGGCGATCAGGGGGTTAAACCTTTATTGGGTTATATACACGGCGGGTGCCCTGACACTATAAAAAGCAAACTAACTAACCAGCGTCACCCGTAACACTTATATGGTGATCACTGGTGAAAGGGTTAACTAGGGGCAATCAGGGGGTTAAAACCTTTATTAGATAATATATGGGGGTACCTGACGCTATAAAAACCTGCGGCGAACCTAAAAAAAATTACCAGCTACCGATCTGCATCACCGACACTAAGACAGCGTTTAGAAAAACGATTGCTTAGTGACAGTGGTGATGGGGGTGAAAGGGTTACCTGGGGGGGCGATCAAGGGGGTTAAACCTTTATTAGATAATATATTGGGGTACCTGACGCTATAAAAACATGCGGCGAACCTAAAAAAAATTACTGGCTACGATCTGCATCACCGACACTAAGACAGCGTTTAGAAAAACAATTGCTTAGCGACAGTGGTGATAGGGGGTGAAAGGGTTACCTGGGGGGCAATCAAGGGGGTTAAACCTTTATTAGATAATATATTGGGGTACCTGACGCTATAAAAACCTGCGGCGAACCTAAAAAAAATTACCGGCTACCGATCTGCATCACAGACACTAAGACAGCGTTTAGAAAAACGATCGCTTAGTGACAGTGGTGATAGGGGGTGAAAGGGTTACCTGGGGGGCGATCAAGGGGGTTAAACCTTTATTAGATAATATATTGGGGTACCTGACGCTATAAAAACCTGCGGCGAACCTAAAAAAAATTACTGGCTACGATCTGCATCACCGACACTAAGACAGCGTTTAGAAAAACAATTGCTTAGCGACAGTGGTGATAGGGGGTGAAAGGGTTACCTGGGGGGCGATCAGGGGGTTAAACCTTTATTAGATAATATATTGGGGTACCTGACGCTATAAAAACCTGCAGCGAACCTAAAAAAATTACTGGCTGCCGATCGGCATCACTGACGCTAAGACAGCGATCAGAAAAATGATCGCTAAGCGACAGTGGTGATAGGGGGTGAAAGGGTTATCTGGGGGGTGATCAGGGGGTTAAACCTTTATTAGGGGGGGTTAGGGGGCTACACTGGACCTAAGACTAAACTTTGGTGACACTTTTACAGTCACAAATGTCACTGATTGCAGTGATCACTAAATAAATGGTCACTGCAATCAGTGACACTGTGACTGGGGGCTGGGGGGGTGATCTGGGGGGTGATCTGGGGTGTCTGGGGGGGCCTGGGGGGGGGCGATTTATGTCCCTATGTGTCCTGGTGTCAGTGTAGTGTTGTGTGCACTGACCTGATATCTTCTCTTGTACGGCGCTCGGTATACGTGAGCGCCGCACCAGAGATGACATCACTTCCTCCTGCTCCCTCTGTCTGACAGACAGAGGGGGCATTTCCATTCGCCGGGAGCGATCGCGAGGGGGTGGCCAGAAACGAATGGCTGCCCCCTCATCCCGGAACGCTCCCGGACACTTAGCCACCGCTCACTGTACAGAAGGGGGGTCCGATTGGACCCCCCAACTATACAAAGGCAATCACGTATGCTCTACGTGATTGTGCCTGTCGGTGCCATTCTGCCGACGTATATATACAGTGAGCGGTCGTTAAGTGGTTAAGACAGCTTTAAGTTAATATTTAATTATAGGTTTGCTTAAACAGATATGTTCAGACCTATGGTGGACTACCTGCCAGATTTAGGAAGCCTCATTTCACCTCTTTAGGGAGCTTTTCCCTTTAAGTCTAATATTGACTAGTAAAAAAAGAAGTCAATGGTTATCATTTTTTGGTTATGACCAGCAGAAAGCATTGTGGGTTTAATTGATGAGAATGAGGTTACCTTTTAGGATGTTGGGGTTACTCTTTCCAGTACATTCCTTACTGGCGCAATTATATTTAAAGATGGCTTTATAAATTAAGTCCTCCACAAAAAAACAGAGGTTTATGAGTGACCATAGGGAGTTTGTGTCCCAGTCTGTTTAGCTTGCTTCTCTGTGAAAATGACAAAATTAACAATGGTTGCACACCAACAGTATCCCAATGCATAGCTCCCAACTGTGCCTGAATTCGAGGGACTGTCTTTGATTTAGAACAAAATCCCTCTGTCCCTTTTTCATCCTCATTTGTCCCTCATTTTGGTCTGATCTATATAGTTGTATATAAAATGCACTTTTTATTTTTTATCAAGTGTTTCCCAGTGCTAAATCTTTCATCCAATTACTAAACTGCTGCATTTGTAAATTTCAAAAGAAAGTATAAAGGAATAGTAGTGGTAAGAAAAAAAAAAAAAGATTCCTTATCCCATAATTATTAATTTTATTAACAATACAACACCAAATTGAGTAATTACCTGTATAAGTTCATCCAGTTCTGTTGTGTTCACACAAGAATGTTCTGAGACAAAATTTAGTTTCTGTATCACAATAGTAGTCCTCTGTGATGTCTCGTAAGGCTGCTCCAGGGCTTTGAAGACTGTAGCTCCAATGACTAGGTAGAGAACCACCACAAGAAATACCGTGGACACAGTTTTCCATTTCATCACATTCAATGTTATTCCCCTCTCCTCCAGAGTGGACAAAAGATTGGGTTTGACAGAAAAGGAGAGCCTTGGCTTGGTGTTCTGAGTAGCTGATTTGGGATCCAGTAAATCAGGAGCCGCCACTATGAAAAAATAAATGTTTTCACTCATTAATTATTTGAATGCTTGGCTTATGATTTCTAGCTTATTGGTAGCAATTCAAATAAATAGACCTTGATTTTAATGAAAGATGAACTCCAGACTAGTAGCCAAATAGGCAGTTGAAAAACTTATATGGATATAGCTTCACCTGACAGAGGATTTGTAATTTTGTTCAGTGTATCTTAAAGTGGTTGTAAACCCACTTACACAACATGCACCTACAGGTAAGCCTAGATTAAGGCTTACCTGTAGGTGCATGAAATATCTCCTTAACCTACATGGTTAAGGAGATATTTGCTTTTAAAAACGGCGCTGCTGACCGCATGCGCACTAGCGGGTCGGCATAGTAGATTTCTGAATGGATTTAGCCGACCTGAGCGTACATGCATGTGACGTCATCGCCGCTCCGGGGCCAATCACAGAGCCGGAGCGGCGATACACGGAAGGGACATCGAGGCAAGATGGCGGCGGCGGAGGTGTCCAAGCACCGCTGTGGGGGCTTCGATCTAAGGTAAGTAATTCATAATGAGCTAGTATGCTAGTCATACTAGCTCATTATGCCTTTTTCTTGCAGGTTTTTATTTTTAAAAAAAATGTTTTTCTGGGTTTACAACCACTTTAAGTGATATACGGATTGGACATTAAAGAGTACAGCCCCTTACATGTTTCTGCTTGAATCAGTATGAGACAGCATTCTACAATAAGCACCTGATACGGCTTAAACTATTAGCAGATATGCATCAGGTATGGTAAAACACACAGCCATAAGCACAGCAGGATGTACACGTTGTAGATTCCTATTAAAATACTATCACTAGTTTGGAAAATATATCATTGAAGTATGTAGCATATAGACACACTCAGGAAACATACAGTAGGTTACTTGTCCAGCGACTCAGGCACCCAACACATTATCCATTGTCTACATTCAGTTACTCTACTTGTTAATAGTTACTTTATGTTATCCAATATGAGCATGTCCTGCAGAAAGATCAGGATCAGACCATGAAGGGCTTCACTAGAAACCAATATCAAGTGCCACTGACCATCAAGAAAGCTTGCCAGAGCCCCCAGAGCGTTTCCATCTTTCTTTTAACTTTGTTTGATGGGCACTAGTCCTTCCGTCCGGTTTCCTCCCACTGTCCCACACTCCAAAGATGTGCTGGTAGGATAATTGGCACCTGTCTAAATTTGGCCCTAGTATGTGTATGTATGCATATTAAATAGGGACCTTAGATGGTAAGCTTCTAGAGGGCCGAGACTAATGTTAATTTACAATATGCTGGTGCTATATAGAAATATTATGTGATAAATATATAAAAATATATTGGCGGTCAAACTATATACTTTATTTCAAGGGTTGCAGTCACTCATCTCTAAACAAGGAGCTGATGTAATTTGTTTCCCTATATTACCAGGGAAGTTGCTACACTGGCTGATGGCTCATTCAGGGCTTTAATTGTCTCTTGGGTGTAGTGGGCAGCTGCCCCTCTTGCCCATATGGTTAAATCTACCCATGTGGGATCACATGAGGTCTTGAGTAGTCATAATGCACAGTGATCACTGTAAAACATCTGCCTGCCCTACAATATGTGCTTGGCCACTGTATTTAATATGATATACTGTACAAAAGAAATTGTACAGGATGTCAAGGATGGGTCCTAGAAGGCAGATATTGTGTCACCGTTATTTAGGTTGTAGTCCCTTTAATGGGGACGACAAAAGGAGCAGTTCTGAGTGCTAAGGGACTTTCACCCATACAGGTTAAGGGGTTCCAGGGTAAGCCGTTAAAGAGGGAAAACTGATTTGCAGTTTTTCTAGGTTTAGGTCTTGAATGGGGCCTGGAATCCAGAGACTCGGGGGAGATCTTGGGTGAGAAAGAGGCCTCTAGCCTGGAGGGGTTAACCCACCTGTGGAAGAGGCCTAAAAATGACAGAAAGCAATCAGCAGGTATCAATGAGGTGTTGTTTTGAACAGGACAGAGTGGTGAGGGAGCTGTAAACTGTTTGGCTGCTGAGATGCTGCTGGGCTGGTGTGACAGTTTCTGGACCCCTGGACCATTTAGGAACCCTAATCCCTATTGTGGGTCAAGTTTGTGTTGCCTGTGAGCCAAAATTGTATGGATTGTTGGTAAATGCTGAAGGTAAGCTGTTTTGTTTGCCTATTTGCAGAAATAAAAACTGTTTGTTTTTACCAAGACACAGCTAATCTAGACCCCCAAAATATATTCTGTTCCAAAAGGGTGAGTAGCATGTGTGGCTGAAAATCTTAAGTATGTGCTTGCAATCAGATGGACTGCAGCCTTGCAGTCTATACAAAATCCAACAAGAGGATGCGACACAACAACTCAGTGTGGTAAATCTATGCAGTACTCTTTATTTTTGCAAAACAACAGTACAAAAACTCATAAGCACGCAAAGGTTTTAGTCATTCCCACCCCTTTTCAACTTAAGAAAGGTTAGAGACACTCAAAAGCGTTGTTTATTTGTACAAGCATTCGTCCTGCTATTTTGGTACAGAATCAGTTGTTGTGCAGCATCCTTTGTTGGACTATATAGTGTGTGCGTGTGTATATATATATATATTATATATTATATATATATATATATATATATATATATTGTGAGGGGGTTAGCTCGGCAGCGGGTGTGTGTGACCCCCGGGATGGGCTCCCCACACAAAACAGGCCCAGCAAACGGAGGTTGTGGTTTTCAAAATCAAAAAGGTGCGGTTTATTTTCTATTTACAGTGACAAAACACAGCAAAGCAAAAGAAACATAACCAAAATAAATCCTGGTCAAGTTGACCTCTGACTAAACATACAGGTTTCCTAACTAACAACTGGGATCAGCCTAGTGCTGTCCTAGTCCCTAAGTCCCTGGTTTAGTAAAAGTCCAAACAAATAGCCACACAGGCTTTGCCTCACCGCACAGGGGTTCACTCTCCCTAGACAGTCCACACAGGTCTGGTTCCAGGCATGAGCTAACATCTAATGAAGCTGGGAGTTCTTATAGAGGCCTAAATGAGCTGACAAGGTTCAGCTGGTCTCCTCATCTCTGTCTGCACGACGCCCCACACTCTCCCTAGAGGTATGAGTCATCCATGAGCCCACTAGCCTTATACAACTCTCCACCTAGTTGTATAAGTCGGCGTAAAGCCTGAATCTGGGCGAAATATATCTACCCCCCTGGATGCAACCAGGTGACTTTACCTTCCTGCTGTCACATACCCCCCCCTCTTGTTTTAACCTCGGGGTTGGAACACCAGCAATCAGGCATTCATGTACTCGAGACAAAGCATCCACATTCCCCATTTGAACGCCAGGGCGATGCTTTACTGTGAAGTTGAATTCCTGGAGGGCCAGGAACCACCTATTCACTCTTCTATTTGTTTCCTTGTTTTGAGCCATCCACTTTAACGGAGCGTGATCCGTAACCATGTCAAAGTGCCTACCTAGCAGGTAGTACCGAAGGGAATCTAGAGCCCACTTCACCGCTAAACACTCCTTTTCAACGGTGGCGTAATTTACCTCATGGGACTTCAACTTCCTGCTGAGGTAAATGACTGGGTGCTCTTCCCCGTTCCAGACCTGGGACAATACTGCTCCTAACCCCACATCTGACGCATCACTTTGTACGACAAAGTCTTTAGAGAAGTCGGGTGAGTACAACACTGGCTGGCTACATAAGGCTTGTTTCAAGAATTGGAATGCTGCCTCAGCCTCGGGGGTCCATTTAATCATGACCGACCCTTTCCCCTTCGTCAGGTTGGTTAGGGGCACAGCCTTAGAAGCAAAGTGGGGAATGAATCGCCGATAATACCCAGCGATTCCCAGAAAGGCTCGTACCTGCTTCTTGCTGTTGGGACGTGGCCAACTCTGGATGGCCTCGACTTTGTTGAGTTGGGGTTTTATTACTCCCCTCCCAATGGTGTACCCAAGATATTTGGCCTCCTCCTGCCCAATGGTACACTTCTTGGGGTTAGCCGTAAACCCCGCTTCCCGAACAGAGTCCAGGACTGCTTGCACTTTTGGCAGATGTGAGGCCCAATCTGTGCTATGGACAATTACGTCATCCAGGTAAGCCGCAGCATACTTCCGATGGGGCCTCAGCATCTGGTCCATTTTCCGCTGGAATGTGGCCGGCGCATTCTGTAACCCGAACGGCATTCTTTTATATTGGAACGCCCCGTCTGGGGTTACAAATGCGGTTTTCTCTTTGGCCGACTTGGCCAGGGGGATTTGCCAATACCCTTTTGTGAGGTCAAGAGTCGTCATGTATCGGGCTGTTCCCAGCCGGTCGATCAACTCATCTATACGTGGCATGGGGTAGGTGTCAAATTTTGTAACTTTGTTCAACTGACGAAAATCGTTACAAAATCGCCAGCTCCCATCCGGTTTAGGCACCAACACGATGGGACTAGACCAATCACTTTGGGACTCCTCTATCACCCCTAAGTTCAGCATTTTCTGTACTTCCTCCCGTATTGCCTCCCGTCGAGCCTCTGGGATCCGATAGGGTTTTAACTTCACCCTTTCACCGGGCGGGGTAATGATGTCATGCTCTACCCCAGATGTTTGTCCCGGCAGCTCAGAGAATACCTCCTTGTTGCGAAGCACAAACTCCTTAACCTCCTGTTGTTGGGGTTGTGACAAGGTGGCTGCTATTCCAACCTCAGGAATCACGCAACCAGTTTGAGCTGGTGACCAAGTGTCTGCGACTAGGGACTCTCTATCCCTCCAGGCTTTCAACAGATTAACGTGATAGATCTGTTCGGGCTTTCGCCTTCCTGGTTGTCTGACCTTGTAATTCACTTCGCTCACTTTTTCCATTATCTCGTAGGGGCCTTGCCATTTGGCAAGGAATTTACTTTCAACCGTAGGGACAAGTACCAATATCCTATCCCCCGGGGAAAAGGTACGGGTCTTGGCTCCACGGTTGTACACTCTCTGCTGTGCCAACTGCGCTTGGGCCAAATGTTCCTTCACGATGGGCATTACCTGTGCAATTCGATCTTGCATCAGGGCGACATGCTCAATCACACTCCTGTGGGGAGAACTCTCACTTTCCCAAGTTTCCTTGGCAATATCCAACAGCCCTCTTGGGTGTCTCCCATACAGTAACTCAAAGGGGGAGAATCCCGTAGAGGATTGGGGCACCTCCCTAATAGCAAACATCAAATAAGGAAGTAAACAGTCCCAATCCTTTCCATCTCTATCCACCACTTTCTTCAACATTTGTTTTAGGGTTTTGTTGAATCTTTCAACCAGCCCATCGGTTTGGGGGTGATACACAGACGTACGCAATTGCGTCACTTTGAACAATTTACACAGCTCTTTCATAACCCGGGACATAAAGGGTGTACCTTGGTCCGTAAGCAGTTCTTTACAAATACCCACCCGGCTAAAAACAAGAGATAGCTCTTTGGCTATGGTTTTGGCCGAGGTATTTCGGAGAGGGATCGCTTCTGGATAACGGGTGGCATAGTCCATTATAACTAATATGTACTGGTGCCCCCTAGCGGACTTGATTATAGGACCTACCAAATCCATGGCGATCCTCTCAAACGGGACCTCAATGATGGGTAGAGGGACCAGCGGGCTACGGAAATGTGGCATCGGGGCCAACCTCTGACACACAGGGCAGGAGGAACAATAATTTTCTACGTCCTTCATCACCCCCGGCCAATAGAATCTCTGTAATACCCTCTCTCGGGTTTTCTCTGTCCCCAGATGACCTCCAAGAATGTGCCCATGGGCCAACTCCAACACCAACTTCCTGTAAGGTTTGGGCACCACAAGCTGCTCAACGGTTTCTTCTGCCCTTTTTGCCACCCGATACAGTAGGTCCTTCTCTACGCTGAAGTATGGGTAAGTGAAGGTATTATCTGGGTTCACTAACTCGCCAACTATTTTCACTACGTTTTCCCGTGCCTTTATTAGGGCGGGGTCTTTCAACTGTTCTGTGGCAAAGTTTTCCCTGTGAACCTCAAGATCAGAAAACTCCACAGACGGTAGGTTTTCGTCTGAGGAGGTGGGCTCCTCTCCAGTTTCTTGAGTCTCCCCTGCCAATACTGATAAGGGAAATTCCGGAGAGTCCTCACCACTCTCAGGGGAGTTCTGGCTATCACATTCCTGGTACATAGGGGCACCAGTGAGGGGCTCAGGATCATCCCACAGTTCCCAGAACTTCGGAAAATCCCTTCCCACAATGGCGTCATGCGGTAACTGAGATACTAAGCCCACTGGATGAGAGAGGGTACCTTTGGGGGTCTCGAAACACACTGTAGTCACTGGATACTCTCGGGTGTCCCCATGCACACAAATAACAGCTACCTTGCTATTCCCAGAGACCTCTGTTTTAACTAACTCAGCCTTTATCAGGGTCACAAGGCTACCTGAATCCAGCAATACCACAACATTTCTACCATTAACACACATTTTGCATAAATGTTTCTCAGTTCCTCGAATGGCAGTGCATGCGACTGTCGCACACAGCGACTGACGTCTGCCCGTCAGAAAGTCACACTGCATGGGTTCCTCCACAACCGGGCAATTGGCTGCAATATGTCCCGCTTGCCGGCAGCGGTAGCAAACGATCCTTCTTGCCGCCTCTTGAGCCGCTGATTTCCCAGGCTGTTCTCGCCAAACTTGGGGTAGAGCTCCCACCCTCTCACTCTCTCCACCCTCACCCCTTGGAATCCTCTTATCCGCCCCTGGGGATGGTCTGGTCTTAGGGTGGAAAGTCCGAGTGTCTCTGGAAGAGGCCGTCAGGTTCTCTGTAGCCAAGTATTTCTCCACACGATCCACAAGACCATCGGCCGTCTCTGGGTCTCCATGGCTTACCCACTTTTGGATGGCAGTAGGAAGAGCTCTCAAAAACCGATCCATTACAACACGTTCCACAATCTTTGGTGCGGACAAAGTCTCTGGCTGTAGCCACTTTCTGCTCAGGTGAATGAGATCATACATTTGAGACCTGGGGGGTTTTCCAAGCTGGAAAGTCCAGTTATGCACACGCTGAGCCCGGACAGCCTGGGTGACACCCAGCCTTGCCAATATTTCAGCTTTTAGCATCACATAGTCTTTTGCTTGGTTAGGCTCTAGGTCATAGTAAGCTTTCTGCGATTCACCAGTTAACAGAGGAGCCACCAGTCCAGCCCACTGCTCCTCAGGCCACTTTTCTCTTTCAGCGGTCCTTTCAAATGTGGTCAAAAATACCTCTGGATCATCCTCTCCAGTCATTTTTGTCAATAAACGACTCACCCCAAAGGACGCGGTATTAGTGGGACGGCTTTCCTCACTGGTCTGCGGACGTTGCTGCATTACTGCTTCCATCTGTTGTTGTAGTCTCTGCTCTTGCTTCTGCAACAGGTCTATGAAGCGGGCCTCAGATTGCTGCTGGGCTCGTTGCTGAGCCTCCAGACTCTGTTGCAAAGTTGCGTTTGTCTGCTGCTGGGCTGCAAGGCTCTGTTGTTGAGCTGCAAGGCTCTTTTGCAAACCTGCATTTGTCTGCTGTTGATTGGCATTTGCTAGAGCCAGCTGCTTCAGTATCTCCTCCATGCTGGCTTAAAAAAAAACTGCCCGCATTCTCCACCAACTGTGAGGGGGTTAGCTCGGCAGCGGGTGTGTGTGACCCCCGGGATGGGCTCCCCACACAAAACAGGCCCAGCAAACGGAGGTTGTGGTTTTCAAAATCAAAAAGGTGCGGTTTATTTTCTATTTACAGTGACAAAACACAGCAAAGCAAAAGAAACATAACCAAAATAAATCCTGGTCAAGTTGACCTCTGACTAAACATACAGGTTTCCTAACTAACAACTGGGATCAGCCTAGTGCTGTCCTAGTCCCTAAGTCCCTGGTTTAGTAAAAGTCCAAACAAATAGCCACACAGGCTTTGCCTCACCGCACAGGGGTTCACTCTCCCTAGACAGTCCACACAGGTCTGGTTCCAGGCATGAGCTAGCATCTAATGAAGCTGGGAGTTCTTATAGAGGCCTAAATGAGCTGACAAGGTTCAGCTGGTCTCCTCATCTCTGTCTGCACGACGCCCCACACTCTCCCTAGAGGTATGAGTCATCCATGAGCCCACTAGCCTTATACAACTCTCCACCTAGTTGTATAAGTCGGCGTAAAGCCTGAATCTGGGCGAAATATATCTACCCCCCTGGATGCAACCAGGTGACTTTACCTTCCTGCTGTCACAATATATATATATATATACATACACACACACACACGTGCATCACATTAAAATAAGAATATCATCAAAAAGTTAATTTATTTTGGTAATTCAATTCAAAAATTGACAACACCAGCAGATGACATGGCTCCCCAAATCATCACTGACTGTGGAAACTTTACACTTGACTTCATGCAACTTGGATTCTGTGCCTCTCCACTCTTCCTCTAGACTCTGGGACCTTGATTTCCAAATGAAATGCATCATTTTCCACAGTCCGTGATGATTTGGGGAGCCACGTCATCTGCTGGTGTTGGTCCACTGTGTTTTATCAAGTCCAAAGTCAGTGCAGCTCCCTACCAGGAAATTCTAGAGCACTTCATGCTTCCCTCTGCTGACTAGCTTTATGGAGATGCTGATTTCATTTTCCAGCAGGACTTGGCACCTGCCCACACTGCCAAAAGTACCAATACCTGGTTTAATAATCATGTTATCACTGTGCTTGATTGGCCAGAAAACTTGCCTGACCTAAACCCCATAGAGAATTTGTGGGGTATTGTCAAGAGGAAGATGAGACACCAGACCCAACAATGCAGACGAGCTGAGGGCCGCTATCAAAGCAACCTGGGCTTCCATAACACCTCAGCTGTGCCACAGGCTGATCGTCTCCATGCCATGCCGCACTGATGCAGTAATTCATGCAAAAGGAGCCCCGACCAGTGCATACTATACTATACTATACATGGACATACTTTTCAGTAAGCCAACATTTCTTTATTAAAAATCCTTTTTTTTAATTGGTCTTACAGTCATGCTCGAAATTGTCGACACCCCAGAAATTTTTCCAGAAAATCAAGTATTTCTCACAGAAAAGTATTGCAGTAACACATGTTTTGCTATACACATGTTTATTCCCTTTGTGTGTATTGGAACAAATCAAAAAAAGGGAGGAAAAAAAGCAAATTGGACATAATGTCACACAAAACTTCAAAAACGGGCTGCTCAAAATTCTTGGCACCTTTAACTTAATATTTGGTTGCACACCCTTTGGAAAAAATAACTGAAATCAGTCGCTTCCTATAACCATCAATAAGCTTCTTACACCTCTCACCCGGAATTTTGGACCACTCTTCCTTTGCAAACGGCTCCAGGTCTCTTATTGGAAGGGCACCTTTTCCCAACAGCAATTTTAAGATCTCTCCACAGGTGTTCAATGGGATTTAGATCTGAACTCATTGCTGGCCACTTTGGAACTCTCCAGCGCTTTGTTGCCATCCATTTCTGGGTGCTTTTTGACATATGTTTGGGGTCATTTTCCTGCTGGAAGACCCAAGATCTCGGACGCAAACCCAGCTTTCTGACATTGGGCTCTACAGTGCGACCCAAAATCCTTTGGTAATCCTCAGATTACATGATGCCTTGCACACATTCAAGGCACCCAGTGCCAGAGTCAGCAAAACAACCCCAAAACTTCAATGAACCTCCACCATATTTCTCAGTAGGTACTGTGTTCTTTTCTTTGTAGGCCTCATTCCGTTTTTGGTAAACAGTAGAATGATGTGCTTTACCAAAAAGCTCTATCTTGGTCTCATCTGTCCACAAGACGTTTTCCCAGAAGGATTTTGGCTTACTCAAGTACATTTTGGCAAACTGTAGTCTTGCTTTTTTATGTCTCTGTGTCAGCAGTGGGGTCCTCCCGGGTCTCCTGCCATAGCCTTTAATTTCAGTTAAATGTTGACGGATAGTTCGCGCTGACACTGATGCTCCCTGAGCCTGCAGGACAGCTTAAACTTCTTTGGAACTTGTTTGGGGCGGCTTATCCACCATCCGGACTATCCTGCGTTGCAACCTTTCATCAATTTTTTCTCTTCCGTCCACGCCCAGAGAGATTAGCTACAGTGCCATGGGTTGTAAACTTCTTGATAATGTTGCGCACTGTGGACAAAGGCAAATCTAGATCTCTGGAGATGGACTTGTAACCTTGAGATTGTTGATATTTTTTCACAATTTTGGTTCTCAAGTCCTCAGACAGTTCTCTTTTTCTCTTTCTGTTGTCCATGCTTAGTGTGGCACACACAGACACACAATGCAAAGACTAAGTTAACTTCTCTCCTTTTTATCTGCTTTCAGGTGTTTTTTTTATATTGCCCACACCTGTTACTTGCCCCAGGTGAGTTTAAAGGAGCATCACATGCTTGAAACAATCTTATTTATCCACAATTTTTAAAGGGTGCCAAGAATTTTGAGCAGCCCATTTTTGAAGTTTTGTGTGACATTATGTCCAATTTGCTTTTTTTCCTCCCTTTTTTTGATTTGTTCCAATACACACAAAGGGAATAAACATGTGTATAGCAAAACATGTGTTACTGCAATACTTTTCTGTGAGAAATACTTGATTTTCTGGAAAAATTTCTGGGGTGCCAACAATTTCGAGCATGACTGTATGTAATATTCAAATTTTCGAAGATACTGAATTTTGTGTTTTTACTAGCTGTAAGCCATAATCATCAAAATAAAAAAGAATGCATGAAATATATCACTCTGTGTGTAACGCATCTATATAAAATATACGAGTTTCACTTTTTGAATTGAATAACTAAAATAAATTAACTTTTTGATTATATTCTAATTTTATGGGATGCACCTGTATGTATATATATATATATATATATATATATATATATATATATAAACTATAACAGTGTTAGAAAAATGACTAGTGAACCAGAACGGCTTTTAGTGTTTAGCAGGAGACTCCCGTGGAATCATTATATAGATTTACACAGCACTGAGTTGTACACTAAATAATTTATAATGTTGTGCTAACAAATCAGCCATTACTTCAGCATGTTCACTTCCACACTCTGATAATGTAGCGTTAAGAGAGCACGTCACACAAAACACATAAGTAATATGCTGTTGGAAAGGATATAAAGCCTTGTTTGAACTCACAGAGACTCAATTCCAGGGTGTAAGAAAAAACCTACTAATAATAAAAATTTATGAGAGGAAGGGAAATTACTTGCAAGAATTACAACCATGTATCACAATATACTCTTAAATGTGCATATTATTCAGCAGGGGTGAAAAGAAAAATGTAACATAAATCATCTGTATTGTACTCTTTGTCCTACTGAATTTTACTTGAGTGAAAAAACCTTACGGCCTCATGCACGCTGGGCGTTAAAAATGCCACTTCTCTTCAAAACCCCTAAGGTCTAATGAATACTTTCTGGGCAATATATGTGTATTTAACGCTGTGTTCCTATCACTGTTATATTCTAAGTATCCAATAACCGCACGTAACAAACCTATTATAGGACTATCACCAGAGACCCTCATTAAGGTCTGTGGAGGACTACTTTATACTTGAACCTATGCAGAGCCTGCTCACAGTATGTACCCAGTTTGGGGTGACAGGCTATACCTCCTGTTGAGGTAAAGCTCCGTTTTGACTTAAGTAGACCACAGAATGTCGATCATATCTGTAAGTTTGATGCTTGATACATTCTATGTACATTCTTTGTGCTATATATAATGCTGTATCTATTACGTGTAAGATGTAAAATTCAATAAAAAAAATCTATGGTTAAAAAACATGGCAAAGATATAAAAATAAAAACAATTTAATTGTAAAAAAAAAAAAAAAAAATGGCACTTCTAGGAACATTTGACATTTCTGTTTCTAAACAGGTGTTAACGCTAGGCATGTTTAGCGCTTGAGCGTTAACTAATTTTGTGACAGACCCAACCAGGACAGTGGCTTTTGGAGGGGACTGCAAGGTAGCCTTTTGCCTACTGATTATGGGCCCTGGCTTTTGAAGGGCTCTATTATTGGGAGGTTTGTGCCTGGGGGACCCTTGGTGTGGTCTTGCTTCGATTCAGGTCCATGTCTCCCTGACGCACACAGATTTGGGGGTTTTGTGCCCAAACCAGCAATGACTGCTTTAGACTGTGAGACTCAGAGCAGATGTTAATATAATCAGTGCAAAACAACCTGAGGCTGGGGTCTCCTTCTATAATCTGTTTTTCTCCCATGATATCATTTCTCCATTGTGTGCCTCCTAGGTGTGAATTCCCATTTTTAAGTGAGTCACCGATTGTTTCTCTCTGTCTGCTCATCTATTGGAGATGTACTTAATATTGTGTCCACTTTTTCTTTGTTACCAAACTATTTGTGGGATGTTGTATGTTTATGTTGATTATCTTAATGTTTAATTAGACTACTGCTTAATTTATGGTAGCTGTTCCTGAGAGGTGCTGTTTACAGTTTGCATTGGTTAGGATAATGTGATCTCTTCTCTGATCTTGCATGGTATATATTCTGTGTGAGAGTACAATAAAGTGAGTTCCAGTACCAGATGGCATCTAAGCTAGTGTCGTATAGTCCTTGGGTGCTCAGCTATAATACCTGGGTCCAAACTGGAGGAAGCTGTATTTTGATGGAAGCACCCAAGCTGGGTGCATTATGATCTGTTACACATTTCAATGGCCAGAATTAATTATAATTCTGAGCAATGATAGGAATTAATGATAAAGCACCTGACATGCCTAGATGTGTTTACAAAAATGCGTCTTTAGTGTGTTTTTGATGCTGCTTTTCTCCTACCAGGAGAAATGCCTTCAGGAGAGCTGAGCAAACGACCATTGTGCATGAGGCTTAAAAGAAAACAATTTTGGAAGGGATTGGTAAAATTTCATTGCTGACCTCAAGCCCATGTTCAAATTGGACAAAGTTTCCAAATTGTTGGCTGGTGCAGTGGTTTAAAATAAAAAGCTCTGGGTGCTATTCTCAGCCGTTCCTAGGCTCTGCTCACTGCAGACTCTCTAATTCAGGAATGCGGTGCTACTTTTCTTCTAGATTCTATCATCTGGTTCAGCATCATTCAACCAACCTCCTGTGAGCCCAGGGTGTCAAGGCTTGGCCCTCCACCTTGGACTTACAGGGGAATCCTTCAGAGAGTGTCAGTACTTCATAAGATGCCACTGCTCTGCATCATTTAATACCCGGCCACCTGCCGGAGGAAGAAGAGGGCACCTGTAACATCACTGAACTTGACCCAAGATCTTTGAAAAAAAAAAAAAACTAAAGTGTGACAGGAGGGTCACTTTGGACACAGGGTGAGCCAGGAAATAATGGACATTAAGAAATATATATTGGGCTACCTAAAATGGGTCTGTACTATTTATCCACCATATCCCCAAGGATATCTGTAAAGGACTATTTACTGTTTCTGAACTCAACAACAGGTTAATTGAGAGATACTGAGGTGTTCAGCCTCAATCACCTGTCTGCCTATTGTAATGCTAATCCCAGCTTCTAAAAGACCTGTTCATTGTTTGTGGTGATTTACATTCTATTGTCCATTGTGGTTTGGGGGAATTAAGCCTATAATTATAGGTTGTGGAACTAGCAGAAGACGGGTTAATTGAAGAGATGTTGATGAATCACCTGCATACTTGTGTGTATTGGGTCTGTTATGTTGTGGGTGGAGCTGGACCATTGTTCATTTTAGGTTAATGCAGTATTGGATGGTTATAAAAGTTACAATGTTTTTCTCAATAAAGTCATTCGATGCTAGGAAGATACAGAGTGCGTCTCGTTCTTCCAGAAGGATTAATTCCTATGGGAAGTGGTCGTCTGGCTGTGGAGGATCGACAGTGAATTTGTGTCCAGGAGAGGGAAGGGATCTAAACGGCGTTACCCCCTTTCGTATTTGGGGTGCCGTTACATAAAGTATAGTGATTTTAATTAAAGGCCGGAGGAGGGAGGGTGCTCCAGTTGATGGATTGGGGATAATAGAAAAGGGAGGACCTAAGAGCTTTTTGGCAGACTTTGTGTAACTCTTCTGCCAAAAAACTCCCCTCCCCGTTCCATATTCTCCCAGCAATTTTTATACCATACTTTGCCCACAGCATATGCGCAGATCAGTGTACATTATTGGCCCCTTTCTGACATCTGTAAGATGGAAAAAATGGAGTCAGGTGCCAGGAAGATGTAAGTCCAACATAAACACAGAAGTTAAATCATCAAACCCATCATCAAACCCAGAGTAAGCAAAAGAGAAGAAGAAGGGGGAAAAGCAGCTATGGAGATTGTCGATCTGTTGGCATTGAAAGGCTATATATATATATATATATATATATATATATATATATATATATATATTATATATATATATATTTCTTTCTCGTACATCACGGGACACAGAGCGACATAGTCATTACTAATGGGTTATATAGATACCTTCAGGTGCTGGCACTGGCAACTTCCAAAACCGGAAGTACCCTCCCCTATATAAGCCCCTCCCATCCGGGAGCACCTCAGTTTTTTGCCAGTGTCTAAGGTGTTGGCCAAGAAGTAACATGTGTTTTTCACTGAGCTTGCGTACAGGTTCTTTTGGGCCTCAGTAAGCTATTCCGGATCCGACCAAAAAAGCTTCATAGCTAAACGGTCGGTACCCGGGCCTTGCAAGAGAAGAGCAAGGTTTTGCCTGTAATGCCTCTCTTAGGAGGGCTGGACCCTGGGATCCAGAGCTCTGGTCATACCCACGACCAAGATGTTTTCTGTGCAGGGTGCTATACAGGTCCAGGGGAGTGGAATCCTTGGGAACCCGGTCCTTGAAGGTTTGATTACAATGCCTGCCGTGATAGGTGAAGTTTGGGCTTCTGTGGACCAAACAGAGTCCTGCGGCGAGGAAAAGGTAAGTGGGGGCCCTCGGGAACTTGGTTCTATTGAGGGACCCCCAAGCCTATTTTGTCTTTCTGCCTGTTACCTAAGGTATTCCCGCTAATATTCTGTGTATGCCTGTTACTACTGAGAAAATGTAAAAATTTTAATAGTAGGCAAGAAAAAAAAAAAAATGTAAGACCGCGGTACCTGTGTTAGACACTAGAGGCCGCTATGGTTCTCTTTCTTGTAATGTGGATTTTTTTCTTCCAGAATCAAATCCAGGCAGTTGGTATGTTCTCTGCTGGGAAGCTGTCTCCTCTGCCCTGTTGCTGCGCTCATCCATCCCCGGGTCCTGCGGCAAAGGGACCCTGGCTCCCATCTAGCTCCTTATTGTTTTCAAAAAAGGCGCCGAAGGCGCACGTGCCCGCGCGCGTGCGCGTGCACGCGCCTCTATATATAGAGGCGATCTGGAAAAAGGGGCGGAGCGGGTGGATGACGCTCAGGTGTGCGCCGCGGCGCTACTGCGCATGTGCGGGTGTCCAGCGTGTTTTAAAGCACATTATAGCTGGCTATTGAAGTGCACAGACAGAGCTAGCAACAGTATAAAGGCACACAGAGGCGGTTGATGCAGGCACCCCCTAGAAAGGCACTTTAGTAGACACCAACTGTGATATAGCAGCAATTGTGCTAGACTATTCTCAGTAAAAGTGGTGTATTACGGCTGGAATACCTCAGCTTTAGGCTTAGGAATATGCCGTCCAGAAGCTCCGGAACTGAATCTTCCAGGAAGCGAAGGGGGTCTCATCGGGCTCTGAGGATCTTGGGCATGCTTCTGCTGCACCAGTCTCCCCTGAAGTTCAGAGGTAAGTGACCGTAGAGACCCCGCAGGGGTACTTGGTACTGTGGCTGTCCTCAGTTCACCTGCTCCTGTGTATGTAACAGAGGAGGTTTTTTCCTCAGCTCTGGGAGGATTAGAGAGAGATTGTCAACATTGATCGCTGCCTCCCTGTCAGGGAAAGCACGCCCGATCTCCGTCTCCTCCTTCAGAGTGCCTGTTAGCAGAGCAACAGTCCCATACAGGGATCAACCTGCCTGAAGGGGATCAGGATGAGGTTGATTCTGTTATAGAGGAATCAACAGTGGGGGAACCTTTTCTCAGCATCTCAAGCTGAAAGATTATGGGTTCAGTCTCTGACTAACATGGTCCGATCAGCATTTAAAAATGCACCTTGCGGAACCATCAACCACTACTGTATCCTCGTTGGGGTCGCTAGAAGCCCCCAGACTGTCTGTTCTTTTCCACTTCACCCTTTACTGAAAGGGCACATTTACCAGGATTGGGAACGTCCTGAGAAAATATTTATTCCCCCAAGAGATTTCCGGTGGTCTATCCCATGGAGGATAAGTTCATCAAAAAATGGAAGGTCCCTACAGTGGACGCAGCCATCTCTTGTATGTATAAATCACTGACATGTCCAGTGGATAATGTCCAAATGTTCAAGAACCCAATAGATAAAAGATTGGAGTCCTTATGAAAGTCTGCTTCTTTCTACAGCAAGCTTGGTGACACAACCAGCAGTGAGGTCTGCTAAGCAGTGAAGGATCAGTTGAAACAGGTCTTGAGGGACTTGACAGATCAGCAGGCCTTGCCCTAGCTGATCTACCTAGAGCCTTAGGCTTTGCGGTTGACGCCATAAAGGATTCAGTCCATCAGGCCTCCCGCCTTACGCTGTCTATAGTACATATGCGTAGGCTTCTATGGCTCAAAAACTGGTCTGCTGAAGCTCCCTGTAAAGAATGGCTGGTTAGCGTCCCATTTCATGGTGAACGCTTATTCAGGGAAAACCTGGACAAATATATCCAGAAAATTTCCAGCGGTAAAAATACGCTCTTGCCGGTTAAAAACAGAGTTAGAGGTCCCTCTTTAAGAGGCCTGCTTCTCCAGTCCCTGGGGCATCGGCTGTGTAACAGTTCCGACGGCCTCCTCGGTCAAATCCCGGGGGTAAAAAACAGGGACAATAGCAGGGTAATGAGAAACCCTGGGTCAGGGGAGGTACAAAACCTCCCCCAAAGTTAAATTCATTGAAGGGTTGCCCCCACTCAGTCGGGTGGGGGGAGGACTCCAGTTGTTCGCAAGAGTCCTGGCGGGACACGATCAAAACAGATAGGTGCTCTCCGCAGTATGTTTGGGATACAGTTTGGAGTTAAAAGACTCTCCTCCTTCCCATTTTTGAGGTCAAACGTGCCAAGGGATCCCCGGAAGAGAGAGTCCCTCCTGTTGGCACTAGAACAACTATTGCTCCAAGGAGTAATTATGGAGGTTCCCCTGGAAGAATGAGGGTTCGGGTTTTACTCAAACCTCTTTACAGTCCCGAAGCAAACGCGGACGGGAGGCCCATATTAATTCTAAAAGGGCTATACAAATTCCTGTATATCAGGACTTTCCGATGGAGTCGATCCGATCGGTGGCCACTGCCCTACAAGGGGAGGATTGGTTAGCCGCGATCGACATCAAAGATGCTTATTTGCACATTCCCATCTTTCCAGTCCACCAAAAATTTCTACGCTTTGCAGTAGAAGGGCGCCATTTTCAGTTCAGAGCCTTACCCTTCGGTTTGGCCACAGCACCACGAGTGTTTACAAAAATTCTGGCCCTTTATTGGCCAATCTAAGAACACAAGGTGTAATGATAATGGCATATCTAGATGACTTGTTGCTGATAGACCACTCAGTGAAAAAACTAGACGTGGTCGTTCACAAGACAATCAAGTATCTGGAATCTCACGGTTGGATTATCAACCGAGACAAGTCAGCCCTAAAAACCAGTCAAAAGTCTGGAATACTTGGGGCTAAGGTTGGATTCAGGCCAGAGAAAAATATTCTTGCCTCGAGGAAAGGTGTTGTCTTTGAAAGATTTGATCCACTTAGTGGGTACAAAAAAGACAGCCGTCCATACGCCTGTGCATGAGGCTGCTGGGAAAAATGGTGGCATCATTCGAAGCAGTACCCTATGGTCAATTCCATTCAAGGAATTTGCAAGGGGCCATACTGTCAGCCTGGAACAAAAAAGTTCAGGCCCTAGACTTACAATGTCCTTGTCCCCTTCCGTTCGCAAGAGCCTCCGTTGGTGGTTGGTTCCCCAGAATCTGGAAAAAGGGAAATCCTTCAGTCCGATTTCTTGGAAGGTGGTCACTACAGATGCCAGCCTTATAGGCTGGGGAGCAGTACTGGAGCAATGGTCTCTCCAGGGCAGATGGTCGGATGCAGAAAAGGCCCTGCCCATCAATCTCTTAGAGATACGAGCAGCCCGGTATGCCCTAGTAGCATGGACATCCAAACTCCAAGGGTCCCCTGTCAGAATTCAATCAGACAATGCCACAGCAGTGGCATATATCAATCATCAGGGGGGCACCAGGAGTCGTGCAGCCCAGAGGGAAGTAAATTACATCCTGAAATGGGCAGAAAGATATGTCCCAGCCATATCTGCGGTATTCATTCCAGGAGTGGAGAATTGGAAGGCGGACTTTCTAAGTCGCCAGCAATTATGCCCAGAGGAATGGTCCCTTCACCCCGAGGTTTTCTGGACAATATGTCAGCGGTGGGGAACATCGGATGTAGATCTTCTAGCATCCAGATTCAACGCAAAGGTGGACAGGTTTGTCTCTCGGACAAGGGATCCCCTAGCTTGCGGCTCGGATGCCCTAGTGTTCCCTTGGGATCAGTTCAAGCTGATATATGCATTCACACCGCCACAATGGTTACCTCGATTACTCCGCAGAATCAGGGTAGAAAAGAAACCAGTGATTCTGGTGGCTCCAGCGTGGCCCCGAAGAGCGTGGTACGCAGAGATTGTAAAATGTCAGTGGGGAGTCCTTGGACTCTCCCACGTCGTCCGGACCTGCTTTCGCAAGGACCGATATACCACCCTTCCTTACCAGCCCTAGGTTTGACGGCCTGGCTATTGAAGCCCACATTCTAAAAAAGAGAGGGCTCTCTAATCCTGTGGTATCTACCATGATCAATGCCAGGAAGCCGGTATCCAGGCAGATCTACTATAGAATCTGGAAGGCGTACATCGCGTGGTGTGAGGCCAAGAAATGGCATCCACATAAGTACGTAATAGGTAGGATTCTGGACTTCCTACAGTGGGCTGTAGATAGGAAGCTTGCCTTGAGTACTATCAAAGGTCAGTTTTCGGCCTTGTCAATATTTTTTCAAAGGCCCTTGGCTTCGCATTCACTAGTCAAAGCCTTTAGATAAGGAGTGATGCGTATTAGTCCTCCGGTTAATATTCCCATATGTCCATGGGATCTAAACCTGGTTCTGTCGGTTCTACAGAAACAACCATTTGAACCATTACAGCATAGTTCCTTGGTTCTTCTCACCAGGAAATTGTTTTTTCTAGTAGCCATTTGTTCGGCTAAAAGAGTGTCGGAATTAGCAGCTATGTCCTGTAAAGAGCCATATCTGGTTATCCATAAGGACAGAGTAGTGTTACGTTCTCATCCAGCCTTTCTTCCTAAGGTGGTATCAAGGTTTTAATTTGAACCAAGATGTGGTTCTTCCTTCTTTTTTCCCCAAACCTAGTTCGGTAGAGGAAAAGTTATTGCATTCTTTGGATGTAGTAAGAGCAGTTAAAGCTTATCTAAAAGCCACTGCTCAGATTCGCAGAACGGATACTTTGTTTATTCTGCCGGAAGGCCCCAGAAAGGGTCAGACAGCGTCAAAATCTACTTTAGCCAAGTGGATTCAACAGGTCATTATGCAAGCCTATGGCTTGAGAAGGAGACCGCCTCCGTTCAAAGTTAGAGCGCACTCCACGAGAGCAGTTGGAACTTCATGGGCAGCGCATCACCAGGCCTCCCTGGCTCAAATCTGTAAGGCCGCAACATGGTCTTCAGTACACACGTTTACTAGGTTCTACCAGGTGGACGTTAGAAGTCAGGAGGATGTCGCCTTTGGGCGCAGTGTGTTGCAGGCCGCAAAAGATCCTCATGTCTGATAGCGCTCAGCTTATGTATGGTGTATCCCCCCCCCCCCTCGTTGGGCATTGCTTTAGGACATCCCATTAGAAATGACTATGTCGCTCTGTGTCCCGTGATGTACGAGAAAGAAAATAGGATTTTTATAACAGCTTACCTGTAAAATCCTTTTCTTGGAGTACATCACGGGACACAGAGCTCCCACCCCTCTTTAGGGACACTTATTGCTTTGCTACAAAACTGAGGTGCTCCCGGATGGGAGGGGCTTATATAGGGGAGGGTACTTCCGGTTTTGGAAGTTGCCAGTGCCAGCACCTGAAGGTATCTATATAACCCATTAGTAATGACTATGTCGCTCTGTGTCCCGTGATGTACTCCAAGAAAAGGATTTTACAGGTAAGCTGTTATAAAAATCCTATTATATACATACACACACTTTTAAAAATAATATGGGGTCACAGCATGATTGTTAGCTCTGAGGTCCAGTCTTGTGCCATTGCCTTGCAAGTACTGGGCTTGGGCCCCAGAGGACTTTTACTGTCACTAGCACTTGCTTTGATCATTTTATTTTTCACAGTGTGGCTTCACTGGCATTTGAACTCAGTTCTGTTGCTAAATTCTATTAAGGAAGAGGAAATTTACTGTTTAACTTAATACAAATCACAATGACTCTAAGCTGTCTGCCGCTAACCCATGCTGCCTGTGACTCAAGTGCAACTCTGTAATGGCATAAGAATATAGACCCGAAGGCACAACCATTGACCAGGATTACTGAGGTATAATGCAATGAAATGTCAGCTCCGCTTCACCTGCTGATTCTCCAAGTGCTAACATCTCTATGCAAAGGAGAAGAGTGCTGAGCTATAAGGATCACTAACCAAACTAGGAACCTTGAAAGTAACAGAATAATAATGCTGTATAGTGGATTTGTCAGAGCTCTTTGTGTGCACAGTGCTGCAACAGAAGAGTCAAGTAAATTTAGTTAATAAATGTAAATTATGAAATCCATTTACTGTATGTGTTAATAGAGAGACAGAAAAATATGGGGGGTTGATAGATAGAAGATATATAGATGATAGGCAAATAGATGGTCGTAGATGGTTTGTTCATCCACACAAATGAGGTGGATGATGAAATTCCTCCTGCCAGGACATTGTATTCTGACAGAGGAACCTGCCACTGCCAGAATATACTAATCAGCGGCTGGAGGTCCAAATGTAATAGGGAAGTTCCGCTGCTCACAGGTGAATAACTACGGCCATAATCCACCTGGTGTGATGCAGGCGGCGGGGTGCACGCCCTGTCACTGCTAACAGAAATCAATGCAAACAAAAAGATTGGATGGCAGCACTCCCATACGATGCAATACAGCTTTATTGAAGTGAACAAAAATCCATAAAAACAACCAAGCACAGACAGGCAGGTGGTGACAAGGTTGATGCCTTTCAAACGGAATCTGTGCTTTATCAAAACCACAAAGGAATGCAACTATCAGCACTATATATACAGGGCTTTTTTTCAGCAGGAACGCGGGGGAACGCAGTTCCGGCACCTCCTGGACTGACTGTATGTAATGACAAGGAGTGCTGGGGTGTGCTGCAGGGTATTGATGCTCACTGCTGGGGATCTATTTTTGCAGGGGGGTCTATTGTTGCTGGGGAGGTCTAGTGTTGCTGGTGGGGGACCTATTGTTGCTGGGGGGTCTTATGTTGCTGGGGGGTCAGTTGTTGCTGAAAGAGATCTACTGTTGGGGGAGAGGTCTATTGTTGATGGCAGCCAGAGAGACTATTAATGCTGGCTGTGTGGAGATCTGTTGATGCTGCCGGGAGTCTATTGTTGCTGGTGGGGAAATGTTGTTGTGGGTAGTCTATTGTTGTTAGGGGGATCTATTGTTGCTGGCTGCAGGGGATCTATTTTACCGCTTTTCTTGATATCATTACCAAATTCCATACAAATTACTTAGCACCACAAAATGATACTTAGTCCTATATTGTCTAAAAGGGATGGTACTGGGAGGTGGGTAGGGCTGGAAAAAAGGGGTGACTCAGAACGGGGGAGTTCCTGCACCTATTGTCTGAGAAAAAAAGCCCTGTGTATGTATGTATGTGTGTATATATATATATATATATATATGTAGCGGGTATGTACTTTCCCGGGTGTAAATTTGACTGGCAGAGACACCAGTGATGTGTAATTCCCTGCAGCCCTGCAGGTGGCGCTGTCGCCATGGGCTGGGGTTGAATCATTGCTGTGTGCCATGCCTCCTTTTTCTCCTCTCTCGGCAGCGGTATGGTGAGGCGGGGAACCCGCCGTGCTTGCTGGGAGAGGGTATAAAGGGGCCGGCCATCTTTGTCACTGGGTCGAGTCCCAGGCACCTTCAGCCTGAGGGCGGTGGTTCGTGTCGGTCCTCTAGGCGGCCTAGGCTTAGAGGACGTTCGGAGGTCGTGTTCCATCCCAGGCACCTTTAGCCTGGGGTGAGGTACTCGGATGGAGGTCTGGAGCTCAGTGCCCAACACTGAGTTCCGCAAGGAAAGGAGGTCCTAGGGAACCCCAGGAGTGGGTACCCGAATCCGAAAGGCCTAATGGACCGGGGGGAGCTCCTCACTTGAAGACCGGGTGCAGCAAATTGCCAGTGACAGGTGAGCCTCCCACCGGAGACCGCCTGGAAGGAAATTCCCCCTCGCTCAGAGACCGCAACCCACTTTTAGGGAGGAAAGTGGAGAGTTCATTGTGTCTGGGCCTACTCGCATCCACACCTCCTTTTCTGTTCTGTAAAGTCAAGGGAGTCTAACTGAATATGCTGTTCATTCAAGAAGAATAAAGGAGTGTTGGACTTTAATGGTGTGGGGCTCTTTTCTGGTGGACATTGTTCAAGGTAATCTCACGTGGAGGTCTTAGGTGCACAACACTGACCCGAAGGTGGAGAAAGAACTTTGCTTATACCGCACTGACACCTGTGGTGAAGGCCAGGCATGGTGTCCCCGCTTCCTCCCCTCTAAGGTACCCCTAGACAAGAAGAGAAATGAGCTGATGCAGAGAGGGGAGGTGAGGAGGGCGCTACATACACATATATATATATATAAAAAAAAATCACAAGTCTGATACAGGTGTTCCCAAACAGATAATTGCAAATCCCTTACTAGGTCCTACAGTATTTCTGTTTTAGAATTCTATAACAATCAATGAGATAATCTAAATGAACTATTGGAAAATATTGCAAAGAAAGATACAAAGAACACTCTGCACAAGAATTGACAAGGCTTAAAAATAAAAAGAAAGAAGAAATAAAAAAAAACAGAGGACAAAAACATCATGAGTTATAGCAACACACATTTTTGTTCGAAAAATGGGAACCTATATGATTATGACAAAATGAAGAAAAAGTCCAAATAAACTAAAACTTATATACATCTATACTAATGCTGCACCACAAGAAAAATATATACAGTATCTCTTTTAAAGATGATGCACAAGCAAGCTTGCAAACAGTTTGCTGAAGACAAGCAGACTAAGGACATGAACCATGTCCTATAGTCTGATAAGACCAAGATAAAAACGTATTTGGTTCAGATGGTGTCAAGTGTGTGTGGCAGCATCCAGGTGAGGAGTACAAAACAAGTGTCTCTTGCCTACAGTCAGGCATGGTGGTGGGGGTGTCATGGTCTGGGGCTGCATGAGTGCTGCCGACACTGGAGAGCTACAGTTCGTTGAGGGGACCATGAATGCCAACATGTACTGTGACATACTGAAGCAGAACATGATCCCCTCCCTTCAGAGACTGGGCCGCAGGGCAGTATTCCAACATAACGACCCCAAACACACCTCCAAGATGACCACTGCCTTGCTAAAGAATCTGAGGATTAAGGTGATGGACTGGCCAAGCATGTCTCCAGACCTAAACCCTATTGAACATTTGTGGGGCATCCTCAAACGAAAGGTGGAGGAGTGCAAGGTCTCTAATATCCACCAGCTCTGTGATGTCGTCATGGAGGAGTGAAAGAGGACTCCAGTGACAACCTGTGAAGCTCTGGTGAACTCCATGCCCCAGAGGGTTAAGGCAGTGCTGGAAAATAATGGTGGCCACACCCCTCCGGCTCCTCCACTCCAACTCTCCTCTCCACCACTCCTTGACTCCCCTAAAGATGGCGTCTGCCCCTTATGTACCCTCTCCCGGCATGCACAGCAGGTCGACCACGCCCACTGCACCACTGCCGAGAGAGGACACCCCAAGGCGCAGGAATGCCACCCATGGCTCAACCCTGACCTGATATGGCAGTGCCACCTACAGGCCACAGGGTACCATACATCAGGCAGCATCACATAGGCAGAAGCAAATACCTAGCAATCAAAGCAGTCCGAGCCTGGCTACCAGCTCAGACCAACCCCTAAATTTAGGGGCATAACACCCCTAAAAAGTAAAGGGGCGCTACACTATATTACCAAAAGTATTGGGACGCCTTCCTTTACACGCACATGAACTTTAATGGCATCCCAGTCTTAGTCTGTAGGGTTCAGTATTGAGTTGGCCCACCCTTTTGCAGCTATAACAGCTTCAACTCTTCTGGGAAGGCTGTCCACAAGGTTTAGGAGTGTGTCTATAGTAAGAATGAGCTCCGGCGTGTTCGCACACCCCACGTGCAGAGCCCGCCAGGAAGTCGGCACTGCGCTGCGCTGATCACAGGCAGTGAGACATTTCCCGATCTCTGCAGCCGAGCATCGGGACAATGTCTCACTGCCTGTGATTAGCGCAGCGCAGTGCCGACTTCCTAGCGGGCTCTGCACGTGTGGTGTGTGAACACGCAGGAGCTCCTCCTTAGTCTATAGGCGTGCGCAGCCTATTGCATTAGAGTGTGCACCCCAAAGATCAAATACGCGTGCATGTGTGTATGTATGTGTAATATATACACAAACACACACATAAATTAGGATCCATGTACACAGAAGCTCAAAAATGTAAAGCAGCAGAAAAAGCTAGCTTTTATCAGCGTTTTTTTACTAGCTTTTATTAGCGTTTTTCAGTGTAGCTTTTTTTAGCTTTTAAAAAAAAAATATATATATATATATTTTTTTTTTTTTCAATGGACCAAAAAACGCTTAAAAACGCTTGCGGACAGCGTTTTTGAGTGTTTATGAGCGTTTTTCGGCGTTTTGCGTTTTTTTCTGCCGAAAAACGGCACTTTGAACGCAAATTTCTTGTGTTCAGAAAAAAGCCCATTAACTCCACTGCTCATTAAAGCTAAAAACGTTATGTGTACATGAACACATAGGCTAACATAGAGTGCAGTTAATGGGCTTTTTAAAAAAACGGCAAAACGCCAATAAACTGCAGTTTATCAGCTTCTGTGTACATGGAGCCTTAATGTAAAAATATTTTAAAGTGTATTAAAACATGGATGATGTTAGTAGGACAGTGGACGTGTCAGTAGGGCAGAGGTTACATAGTTAGTCTGGTTTAAAAAAAAGACACAAATCCATCCAGTCCAACCAATAAAAGGGAAGAAAAATAATAATAATCATACAATCCTATAAACACAGTTGATCCAGAGGAATGCAAAAAAAAAAAACCCCAGCAGAGCAGGATCCAATTTGCTCCAGCAGGGGAAAAAATTCCTTCCTAATCCCCGGAGAGGCAATAGGATATTCTCTGGATCAACTTTACCAATAAATGTTAGTAATCAGTTATATTATGTACACCTAGGAAAGAATCCAGGCCTTTCTTAAAGCAATCTACTGAGCTGGCGAGAAACAGCTCTTATGCCGCGTACACACGATCATTATTCACGGTGGTTAAAAAACCGCCGTGAATAATGTCATTAAAAGCGAGGGATTGGCTTGTTCCCCACACACGGTCGTTTTTCACGTCGTTTTTTCTCTTGCCGAGAAAAACGACCGTCTGTGGGCTCCGCGGCAGTGTTTCACGTCGAATGGGAAAAATGTAGTTTTTCTCGACGAGAAAACGGCCGTGTGTACGCGGCATTACTGTGGAGAAACCTTTCCATATTTGGAAATTACATCTCCAGGAGGAGATTGGTGTCAGTAGGGCAGAGGTTGGTGTCAGTAGTTTTCTTATTTTTCTTATTTTATTTTTGTATTATTTATCACAATTTTATTTTTATATTATTTTTTTACATTTTTTTTAGAAGCCCCGTTGGGGAGCTTTGGTGGAATATCAGCAGGGGAAATCTGTACCACACAGGGTGATTAGGGCATGAGTGTTTCTATGAGAATGTCTGACCATTCTTCCAGAAGCGCATTTGTGAGGTCAGGAACTGATGTGGACAAGAAGGCATGTCTCGCAGTCTCCGCTCTAATTCATCCCAAAGGTGTTCTATCGGGTTGAGGTCAGGACTCTGGGAAGGCCAGTCAAGATCCTCCACCCCAAACTCGCTCATCCATGTCTTTATGGACCTTGCTTTGTGCACTGGTGTGCAGTCAGGAAGGAACAGGAAGGGGCCATCCCCAAACTGTTCCCAAAAAGTTGGGAGAATGAAATTGTCCAAAATGTCTGGTTGTGCTGACGCCTTAAGAGTTCCGTTCACTGGAACTAAGAGGCCAAGCCCAACCCCTGAAAAACAACCCCACACCATAATCCCCCCTCCACCAAATGATTTGGACCAGTGCACAAAGCAAGGTCCATAAAGACATGGATGAGCGAGTTAGGGGTGGAGGAACTTGACTGACCTGCACAGAGTCCTGACCTCAACCCGATAGAACACCTTTAAATTGAATTAGAGCGGAAACTGCGAGCCAGGTCTTCTAGTCCAACATCAGTGCCTGACCTCACATATGCGCTTCTGGAACAATGGTCAAATATTCCCATAGACACACTCCTAAACCTTGTGGACAGCCTTCCCAGAAGAGTTGAAGCTGTTATAGCTGCAAAGGGTGGGCCAACTCAATATTGAACCCTACGGACCAAGACTGGGATGCCATTAAAGTTCATATGTGTGTAAAGGCAGGTGTCCCAATACTTTTGGTAATATAGTGTATAAATGATGTACAGAGGGCAGTAAACTATCAGATTCCATCTTTCCCCATCATAGAGATGTCAATTTCCCTTCAGGATTCATAAAGTATTCTGAATCTGACTGTCAGAACAAACACAGAAGACTGCTCCTCTATCCATTTCTACACTTTTCTTACTGAATAAGCCTTCTAATTGTATTTGAAGCTAAACATAGCATCAGAAGCTTCAGAGAGGGCAATAAATAGATCATTAAAACAACTCAGCAGGGGCGGCTGTGCTTTATTTAGTAAAACATGTTGTGTCTCTCCTTCTCCCCTCCAGCAATTAATCCATTCTGATTCACATTACTATACAGATGTCTCAGCTCCAGCGCCCAGCCAGGTGCATTAGCACATACTTGATGATTTTTCATTCAGCACATTTGGAAATCAGAGTGCCTATTCTCCTGATTTATTTTTGGATTAAATGGAGTCATATTAATAGAAAATAAGATTTGAAAGGAGCAGGCTTTTGAAAGAAACAATAAAGAAAAAAAAGCACCGTGCGTTATTTACAGACCTACAGCCTGTCTATTATTTTTATATGACAACATTTCAGCAAATACCTCTGATGCTCATTATTCCAAACAAGCTCACACATTGCTAATCCGGCACCCTGACAAGTCATCTGCCACAACACAGCTCTCTGCCTTCATAGTCAGCAATTAGCAATTTACAAGAAAGAAAATAGAAAAGGAAAGCTAGAAAGATAAAAGAAAAAAGGGTGCCAAGGTAATACAGGAAGTAATCACAGAAAAGTGCAAACTTAACCACTTCAATACCGGGCTTTTTATACCACTTCCATACCGGGCCTATGCTGGCACTTCTCTCCTACGTGTACAAATCATCATTCTTTTGCTAGAAAATTACTCAGAGCCCGCAAACATTATATATGTTTTTTTTTTAGCAGACACCCTAGGGAATAAAATGACGATTGTTGCAACTTTTTATCTGGCACGATATTTGCGCAATAATTTTTCAAACGCCCTTTTTTTGGAAAAAAAATGGTTTCATGAATTAAAAAATAACAAAACATTAAAGTTAGCCCAATTTTTTTGTTAAATATGAAAGATTATGTTACGCCGAGTAAATAGATACCTAACATGTCACGCTTTAAAATTGCGCACACTCATGGAATGGTGCCAAACTTCGGTACTTAAAAATCTCCATAGGCGACGCTTTGAAAATATTTACAGTTTACCAGGTTACAGTTAGGCCCCTTTCACACGGAGGTCCGTTCAGGTCCGCCTGTCAGTTTTTTAGGCGGACCTGAAACGGATCCTCCATGTACCCCTATGGAGGCACGGATGTCAGCGGAGACATGTCCGCTGACATCCGCTCCGCTCCGCTCCGCCAAAGTGTGACGGAGGAAAACCCTATTTTTCCTTCCGTCGGCGGAGCGGATCGGATGACAACGGACTCTACGGTCCGTCGTCATCCGATTCCCCATAGGGGAGAGCGGCGCTCTGACAGGGCGGTCCCTGCACAGTGTGCGGGGACCGCCCAGTCATCCGTCGGCTCAGCGGGGATCAACGGAGCGATCCCCGCTGAGCAAGCAGAGCTTCACGGGGCGGATCTGCACGGATCCGCCCCGTGTGAAAGGACCCTTACAGAGGAGGTCTAATGCTAGAATTGTTGCACGCGCTCTAACGCACGTGGCGATACCTCACATATGTGGTTTGAACGGCGTTTACATATGTGGGCAGGACTTACGTGTGCGTTCGCTTCTGAGCGTGAGCTATTGGGGACAGAAGCGTTTTAAATTTGTATTATTTTTTTTTTATTTTCCTTATTTTTTTTTTATTTTTAATTTTTTTTTTTTTTTATCACTTTTATTCCTATTACAAGGAATGTAAACATCCCTTGTAATAGGAATGGTGTGTGACAGGTCCTCTTTATGGAGAGATGCGGGGTCAATAAGACCCTGCATCTCTCCTCCAGGCTGGAAAGCATGAGATCGGGAAAAATAAATCACTGATCTCATGCTTTCAGCCGCAATCGCGGCTTTGTTTACCTTTGGGAACCCGGGCGTGACGTCATCACATCGCGCCCGGGCTTCCAACGGTCATAGAGATGACTGGTGACCATCTGGTCACCAGTCATCTCTATGTTCGTCATGTGACCACCGGCGCCGGACGATTCATTCTCCGGGCCCCCGATGGTACGGGAGAGCCCGGAGAAGCACCGGATGGCGGCGGGAGGGGGGGGATGTCCCCTCCCGCCGCCTATAAGAACGATCAAGCGGTGTAACCGCCACTATGATCGTTCTTATGGTGCGCAGAATCGCCGGCAGAAGAGAAGGATATCTGAATGATGCCTCTAGCTGCAGGCATCATTCAGATATCCCCCCACAAACCCAGGGCGTCATATGACGTCCACCCGGAGGGAGAGAGGGTTCCTGCTGGCGTCATTTTACAATGACCTGGTATGGAAGTGGTTAAAGTGGAACTTTTCAATATTTGTATGAGTCTGCATATATAATTTCCTATACCGCCACTGTATAATTTTTCCAAAAAGCTCAACCTGTTATCATTAAGGCTGGGTTCACACATATGCGGCCGCGGTTTCAGTGCGGCAGTCTGGTGCGTTTCTGTTCACCGATTCAGGTGTAAATTTTTACCTGAAATTGCACCTGAACCGGACCCAAAAATGTACAGGACCCTTTTTCCATTGAAAGTCAGTCGGATTCACATGGTATGCGAATTAGATGCGGTTAAAAACGCATCCAATTTGCATATATATGAACCGAGCACACTTGTGCAATCACAGACATCACGTGCATATTCACATGCAATGTCTGTGCGATGCAAATTCAGCCATACAAACTGTATGGCTGAAGTCGCATTGCATTTGCTGCAAAAGGTGCAGGACCCTTTTTTTTGTCCGCACTGGAATCGGATCGCATGGGTGTTCACACCTATGCAACCCGATTCCTGCACCATTTCACAGTTCCCACTGCGATCTGCAAATCAACCTTTCCCTGCTACTAATACTGTCCCTGACAGACGGGTGACCTGTCCCTACACTACCCACACATGGGCGCTAAACCCAGAGGCCAGGGTCTTAAATAGACTCTGCGACACACAAGATGGCCGTCAGAGTCACATAGTCGGCCAGCATCCAATCGAATCACTACCCCAGTGACTCGAGAAACCATAGAGGAGCCATGTTTCTTATGACTTCCTCTCTCTGCGCATTGCCGCTGTGGTTGAGAGCTACCAGCAGTGGAGGCAGCAGACTGCACCTGCCTACACACAGCCCAGTGGTCACCCAGTTCAGATCCATATTCCTCTGAACAACCATTAATTGACAATGGAACTGAGACTTGATCCCTAAGGCGTTCCCTGAGACCTAACCTAGAGAGACCCCATGTAGACTTTACGCAGAATGAATTTGAATGGTCTGCAAACTTGCCAAAGTATATTTATATTTTGACATCAATCTTGTTAAAAAACAAAATTCCAGTATGAAATAGACACATAAAAGCATTGTTGAACAGTTCTCAGTAAATTATATGCAAATAACCTACACACAAAAAGTTATATCCAGAATGCTACCCATATGTATTTCAGGTCAGCTCTCTTGAATACGTGTGGTAAGACCCAACATGTTTCAGATTTTTTTGTCCTTCCTCAGGGAATGTAGATTGGGTATTTTTTTCTACAATGTGAATATATAATAGAACATTAGTAATCATAAATGCAAACAGATAGAGCCGTATATTCACATCAGCTGTTGTAAATAGGGATGAGCCGAACACCCCCCGGTTCGGTTCGCATCCAGAACATGCGAACAGACCAAAATTTCACGCAAACATTCGAACGCAGTTTAAGTCTATGGGACTCGAACGTGAGAAATCAAAAGTGCGAATTTTAAAGGCTAATATGCAAGTTATTGTCCTAAAAAGTGTTTGGGGACCCGGGTCCTGCCCCAGGGGACATGTATCAATGCAAAAAAAAGTTTTAAAAACTACCGTTATTTCGGGAGCAGTGATTTTAATAATGCTTAAAGTGAAACAATAAAAGTGAAAAATTCCTTTAAATTTCGTACCTGGGGGGTTCTAAAGTATGCCTGTAAAGTAGCGCATGTTTTCCGCGTTTAGAACTGCCCCTGCACAAAATGTCATTTCTGAAGGAAAAAAAGTCATTTAAAACTACTCACGGCTGTAATGAATTGTCGGGTCCCGGCAATACAGAGAAAAGTCATTAAAAAAAACAGGGGTTCCCTTGGAGTCCATTACCAGGCCCTTTGGGTCTGGTATGAATATTAAGGGGAACCTCTGCCATTTTTTTCAATGACTTTTATGTGTATTGCCGGGACCCGAGAATTCATTAATAGCTGCAAGTAGTTTTAAATTACTTTTTTTCCTTCAAAAATGAAATTTTGTGCAGGGAACCAAAATTAAAAAAAAAAAAATGTGCGGGGGTCCCCCCAAAATTCCATTACCAGGCTCTTCAGGTCTGGTATGGATATTAAGGGGAACCCCCCGTAATTAAAAAAAAATTGAAGTGGGGTTCCCCCCAAAAATCCATACCAGACTCTTATCCGAGTACGCAACCTGGCAGGCAGCAGGAAAAGAGGGTGGACAAGAGAGCGCCCCCCCCTCCTGAACCGTACCAGGGAGGATGCTTTGGGGGTCTGTGATGAAAAAAAAATCCACTGATGTACATCCTTCCACGACCCGGACCCGCCGCTACGACCGAAACAGCCTCCTCTATAGAAGGTTCCCGGGTGAATGACGCGCGAGCCAGCTGACATTTCGTTTGTAACCGAGGGCGGGGCCACCCGTGACAGGGATGCCGCCGGAAACCCCCGTTACGTCAGAACGGGGCGGGTCACTCGTCCATGTCACGGGTGGCCCCGCCCTCGGTTATAAAAGAAATGTCAGAAGGCTCGCGCGTCATTCGCCTGGGAGCCTTCCTGAAGGGTCTGGTATGGATTTTTGGGGGGAACCCCACGCCATTTAAAAATTTTTCATAATTACGCGGGGTTCCCCTTAATATCCATACCAAACCTGAAGGGCCTGGTAATGGAATTTTGGGGGGGCCCCACACTTTTTTTTTTAAATTTTGGTCCCCATGGCAAAATGTCAGTTTTGAAGGAAATAAAGTAATTTAAAACTACTCGCGGCTATTAAAGTGGTTGTAAACCCACTTATGCAACTTGCACCTACAGGTAAGCCTAGATTAAGGCATACCTGTAGATGTTTGCAACATCTCCTAAACCTACACGGTTTAGGAGATATTTTGCAAAAAAGAATGCACTGTTGTCTTTACAGGAATACTTTGGACACCCCCCAGGTACGAAATTTAACGGAATATTTCACTTTTATTGTTTCACTTTAAGCATTATTAAAATCACTGCTCCCGAAAAAACTGACGTTTTTGAAACTTTTTTCGCATTGATACATGTTCCCTGGGGCAGGACCCAGGTCCCCAAACACTTTTTTTGACAATAACTTGCATATTAACCTTTAAAATTAACACTTTTGATTTCTCCCATAGACTTTTAAAGGATGTTCCGCGGCTTTTCGAATTTGCCGCGAACACCCCAAATTGTTCGCTGTTCGTCGAACAGGCGAACAGCCAATGTTCGAGTCGAACTCATGTTTGACTCGAACATAAAGCTCATCCCTAGTTGTAAATACTTACAAAGGTTAAACCCAAACATATGCATATAGTATATAAAAGCATATAACTTCCTGCTGGATGTGGTATTTATGTGAATAAGCCCCGCAGTTAATAGGTTGGGGGACCCAACATGGATGCCGTTCTTCCACCTACGATGGAAGCGAGTGTCCCAGCGCCACTACCCAGCTGAAATCTATCCCCATTAGGGTGGTTGGATTTCTCCTATTGACAGTTAGAATATTAATACTACAATCCAGTCAGTCCTCGGTCTCTGTTTGCTGCATGCGGCCCGCGTACTTACGGTCCTTGCTGACCTTGAGGTATTTATGTAACTTTGAATCACTTACATTGACTCCTTTTTGTTTGTTTAAGTAGAGGTCTTGTGCCTCTACTTGCCCCCGTACTGTGTATAAAATGTCCTCAACAGACTTTTGTTCGTTAAGGAAAACTTTTATATGTTCAATACCTATCTTCACTATTTACTTTAAGATCTACCTCTGGGCTTGTTGGCACAGTTGGGGGGAGGCTATATTGCTCTTTATGGGGTCCTTGTGTATGTGTGCCTAGGGCTGGATGTGGTATTCATTCGCATGAATACCACATCCAGCAGGAAGTTATATGCTTTTATATACTATATGCATATGTTTGTGCTTAACCTTTGTAAGTATTTACAACAGCTGATATGAATATACTGCTCTATCTGTTATTGCATTTATGATTACTAATGTTCTATTATATATTCATATTGTAGAAAAAAAATACCCAGTCTACCACACCTCTGAGGAAGGACAAAAAAGTCTGAAACATGTTGGGTCTTACCACAAGTATTCAACAGAGCTGACCAGAAATGGATATGGGTAGCACTCTGGATATAACATTTTGCGTGTAGGGTATTTGTTGGTAATTTACTGAGAACTGAGGGGAAAATATATATAAATATGCACTTCATTGTTGTCTCAAAAATATTTAGGATCCTGGTAGACCATTTTTATTGCACACCTCCACCCTGTTTCATTTCAATTCTTATCCATTCAGCGGAGATAAGTTTCTCTGCTTCTCTTCCTCAGCAGCCCAGAGAGGCCACACCTGATGAGACAGAGGTAGATGGGCAAGTGAGCTGTAGCTAGATAGGCAGCCCTTCACTTTCAGAACCGGCGTGTAGGCAGCCAAGCAGGAGAATAATAGGGATGTCCCCTCCCGCCGCCTATAAGAACGATCAAGCGGTGTAACCGCCACTATGATCGTTCTTATGATGCGCAGAATCGCCGGCAGAAGAGAAGGATATCTGAATGATGCCTCTAGCTGCAGGCATCATTCAGATATCCCCCCACAAACCCAGGGCGTCATATGACGTCCACCCGGAGGGAGAGAGGGTTCCTGCTGGCGTCATTTTACAATGACCTGGTATGGAAGTGGTTAAAGTGGAACTTTTCAATATTTGTATGAGTCTGCATATATAATTTCCTATACCGCCACTGTATAATTTTTCCAAAAAGCTCAACCTGTTATCATTAAGGCTGGGTTCACACATATGCGGCCGCGGTTTCAGTGCGGCAGTCTGGTGCGTTTCTGTTCACCGATTCAGGTGTAAATTTTTACCTGAAATTGCACCTGAACCGGACCCAAAAATGTACAGGACCCTTTTTCCATTGAAAGTCAGTCGGATTCACATGGTATGCGAATTAGATGCGGTTAAAAACGCATCCAATTTGCATATATATGAACCGAGCACACTTGTGCAATCACAGACATCACGTGCATATTCACATGCAATGTCTGTGCGATGCAAATTCAGCCATACAAACTGTATGGCTGAAGTCGCATTGCATTTGCTGCAAAAGGTGCAGGACCCTTTTTTTTTGTCCGCACTGGAATCGGATCGCATGGGTGTTCACACCTATGCAACCCGATTCCTGCACCATTTCACAGTTCCCACTGCGATCTGCAAACCAACCTTTCCCTGCTACTAATACTGTCCCTGACAGACGGGTGACCTGTCCCTACACTACCCACACATGGGCGCTAAACCCAGAGGCCAGGGTCTTAAATAGACTCTGCGACACACAAGATGGCCGTCAGAGTCACATAGTCGGCCAGCATCCAATCGAATCACTACCCCAGTGACTACATCCAATCGAATCACTACCCCACGGCAGGTTCCCCGCCCTCGCCGTACCGTCTCCGAGAAGGGACAAAAAGGGACAGCACTATGGCAGTGAATGTACCTTGAGCCTGCGGGCACTCACCACCCACTGGCCAAGGAGATTATTACACCGCCCAATCCTCTACGAATACAAATAGTCATTACTCCCATACCTACACACCTGAACTTCCACCCAGGTGTACCCCACCTAAATTTAAAGACCCCGCTACATGCTCCCCCCTGTGATTTGACGCTGGTCCCCAGCATCTGGTGCGAACCCATGTCTCCCAAAGGTGGCGACATAAGTCTGACCCCAGAGGCATCCCTAAAAATTTGAACCTTAACCATACCAAGACCTGCTCAAAGGGGAGGGGAACATAAAACAATAAACTTTTTTTCTCTTTAAAACCCTCTAAACATGTACACATATACAATCCCTCCCTTTACTGTCTAAGAACCACCCCATACTCAGTAGTCTTGACAGACGGATCTCCTGCAGAGGGAAAAAAAAAACACATGCAAGGAAAACCACATCCTGACATTCTGTGTTAACTTGGAATGAATGGGTCTATCAGCCGAGAGACCCACTCGCTCCAATAAGTAAAGCAATGCAAATGTACAAGCAACAGCCGTTGCGCAACACCGCCACCTGGTGACGATGCCACGGTGATGACACTTGGTGAAATCTTCAATCTTCCTGCTTTCCTGCTCTGACTCTACCCCCAAAGTCTCTGTCTTTGAACTGTGAAGAAGAGAGAACAAACAAACAGCTCTCATTCCTCCAAAGAGTAGAAAAAAACAAAAACCCAAATAAAAAACTAGGGTACAGTTCGATGCTCCAGCAAAAACACCTCCGGAAACTTTTCACAGGAAACAAGTGAGTCTCTTCTCACAAATAAAACCTCGGGTCAGGCAAAAACAAAGGCTTCAGATGCTTATCGAAAACCTCAATCGAATAGTCTGCGTCCTCTCTAGACATGTGCATTTCGTTTCGTTACGAATCGAAATTCGGACAAATTTTTCATTATTCGGACATTCGGATGCATCCGAATTACCGAATTACAATACTAACGAATTTAACCGAATCCGAATTTTTTCGAATCTAAAAATATTTTTGACCCGACTTTGGGTCCATGTATCTTGGGGATTACTTGGTGATAGAAACCCCAAATTTGGAGATGTTGTAGTGCTAGTTCTTCTGTGTTTGCATACCAAATATGGGGTTTCTATAACTAAGTGACCCCGAGATACGTGGACCCAAAGTCGGGTCGCAAAATGTCAAGCACTTTACTGGAGCAGAGAATGACATTTTGCGACCCGATTTTGGGGCCACATATCTCGGGGCCACTTGTAGCTAGAAACCCCAAATTTGGTATGCAAACACAGTAGAACTAGCACTACAACATCTCCAAATTTTGGGTTTCTATCACCAAGTAACCCCAAAATACATGGACCCAAAGTCGGGTCGCAAAATATTTTCGAATCCGGTTGAAATAGTATCAACATGATTCGAAATTATTTCAACTGCATTTGAAACTATTTCAACCGGATTCGAAAATATTTTGTGACCCGAATTTGGGTCCATGTATCTCGGGGTTACTTGGTGATAGAAACCCCAAATTTGGGGTTATTGTTTTTCTAGTCTATTTTCTATTGTATTATAATTTTTTCTATCCAAAGTTAAAATTAATTAATTAATTAAAAAATTTGAATTCATACTATTCGAAATTCAAATTTATTCTATTCGAAATTCGAATTTCAGAAGATGGTTGTATATTCTTTCTATTTTATTCTTCTAAATTATATTTTTTTTCTATTCTGTTCTAATCTTTTCTATTTGAATTATAAATTTTGGAAGAAGGTTATTTACTTACTTATATACATCTGTCACATAAAAAAAAAGATGTGAAATGGCTGTCACGGATGTCGATCGCAAGGCAAGTACATATGCTGTATGTCATTGTCCACTTACCACAACACCGGCCACGAGTGCCACGACACCGGCCACGAGTGCCACGACACCGGCCACGAGTGCCACGTGACCTGCCACGAGTGCCACGTGAATGGCCACGAGTGCCACGTGACCTAGTTGTGGATTGTCTACTTGCCACGTCACCTGCCACAAGTTATGGGGCTCCTAGCACCAAGTGACCCCCAGATATGGGCGATATTTCAAGTACTTTTCTGCAGCAGAGAATGACATTTTGTGACCCAACTTTGGGGCCACGTATCTCGGGGCCACTTATAGCTAGAAACCCCAAATTTGGTATGCAAACACAGTAGAACTAGCATTACAACGGGGTTACTTGGTGATAGAAACCCCAAATTTGGGGTTATTGTAGTGCCAGTTGTAATGTGTTTACATACCAAATATTTTGGGATTTCTAGCTATAAGTGGCCCCGAGATACGTGGCCTCAAAGTCGGGTCACAAAATTTAATTCTCTGCTGCAGAAAAGCACTTGACAGATCGCCCCTATCTGGGGGTCACTTGGTGCTAGGAACCCCATAACTTGTGGCAGGTGACGTGGCAAGTGGACAATCCACAACTTGGTCACGTGGCACTTGTGGCCGGTCACGTGGCACCCGGACAATGACATACAGCATATGTACTTGCCTTGCGATCGACATCCATGACAGCCATTTCACATCTTTTTTTTATGTGACAGATGTATATAAGTAAGTAACTAACCATCTTTCAAAATTTATAATTCAAATAGAAAAGATTAGAACAGAATAGAAAAAAAATATAATTTATTAGAATAAAATAGAAAGAATATGCAACCATCTTATGAAATTCGAATTTCGAATAGAATACATTTTAATTTCGAACAGTAGGAATTAAAAAAAATTTAATTAATTAATTTTAACTTTGGATAGAATAGATTAGAATAGAAATAGAGAATACACTAGAAAAACAATAGAATAGAATAGAATATAGATACTATCCATTTCATGTTTAATTTTTTTTGCAGATTACTATTTTTTACATAAGATCTCCTGCAGACTATTAGCATTTATTTTATTTTTTTAGCAGATCTCCTGTAGACTATTAACAGCCATTTCACTTCTTTTTTTTTTGCAGATCTCCTGCAGACTGTTAGAATCAATTTCATTTTTTTTTCAAAGTCGGGTTGCAAAATATTTTCGAATCTGCTTTAAATAGTATCAACATGATTCGAAATTATTTCAACCGCATTTAAAACTATTTCAACCGCATTTGAAACTATTTCAACCGGATTCAAAAATATTTTGCGACCCGACTTTGGGTCCACGTATCTCGGGGTTAGTTGGCGATAGAAACCCCAAATTTGGGGATGTTGTAGTGCTAGTTCTCCTGTGTTTGCATACCAATTTTGGGGTTTCTATCACTAAGTGACCCCGAGAAACGTGGACCCAAAATCGGGTCGCAAAATGTCAAACACTTTTCTGCAGCAGAGAATGACATTTTGCGACCCGAATTTTGGGCCACATATCTCGGGGCCACTTGTAGATAGAAACCCCAAATTTGGTATGCAAACACAGTAGAACTAGCACTATAACATTTTCAAATTTGGGGTTTCTATTACTAAGTGAACCTGAGATACGTGGACCCAAAGTCGGGTCGCAAAATATTTTCGAATCCGGTTGAAATAGTTTCAAATGCGGTTGAAATAATTTCGAATCATGTTGAAATAATTTCGAATCATGTTGAAATAATTTCGAATCCGGTAGAAATATTTTTGAATTCGGTTGAAATATTTTCGAATGCGACCGATTTTCGAATTCGGTCGAAAACAAAACGAAATCCGAAAACGAATTTAACAAATTTAACGAATCTAACTAAACAAAATTAATTAATTAACGAATTAAAACGAAACGAAACAAAACAAATTTTTTCCTTTTGCACATGTCTAGTCCTCTCCATCTTTCCTGCAGATGCGCACCTTGTCTGCGTGGATATGGCGGCCCCACATCCAGTCCGCTCTGCAGTCTCTAAACTTTTTCGACACTTGTGGCGAACAGGATAAGTATCGCTGGGCATGAGGCACTTTAAGCTTCTCCCAAACGAACTCATCGTACCATCTCTGTCGCAGAACTTCCACCTCAAACAACAAGTCTCTGGGCAAGTACGGATATTCCCACCCATACTCATGAGCGACCCTCTGGGAAAAGAGTCGTTGCAATCGGGCTAAAGGAGGCATTGTGGCCCGCTCACCTTCTCCTGGCTGAACGATGGCCTCCGGGTGCCGAGGTACTTTCACTACCTCTGATGGCTTCTCTTTTGGTGCCTGTAGTGATGCTCGCTGTTTCCCCGCCAACAAAACGGGTGATACTGTGGACTGTGGAAGAGCAAACAGAGGACAAGGTTTCCTCGTAGACTCCTGAGCTTCCGCCCGGGGCGTGCTGTCTCCTATGGACATAGGCGAATCCTGGGGTGCACGTAGCATAGGCAATGGGCATTTGTCCCAGCCCTTTTGGTGAAACAGTTCAACGATCTCACCATCATCTCCACAATCCGACAGTGACTCTAGGTCGGAGGTGTCATACATCTCCGCGGGAAGGTAGTCTCTGGTAGACGTGGTACTACCCTCCCTAGCGGGCTCCACCGACTGTGAACCCCCAACACCTCCAACCACCACCACAGTCCCAGCCCCTGGCTCACCTTGACCTTTTGTAGAACTGGGATGTCCAGGACTCTTCCAACCGGATCCATCCAGGCCAGGCAAGCGACGGAGTAAAGCTCTTCCACGACCATAGGAGGCCTGCACCAGGCCGACTTTCCTCTTCGGAGGTGGGAGCAGAGAATCTGTGGTGACCGAAGCAGCATCCTCTGATTTTTCCTTCTCAGTCTCTGATTGGGCAGTTACATCGCCCTGGTCAGTGCGTACGGGAACCTCCGCAAAGGCCTGGATCTCCCCTTCCGGAGTAGCTGTACCTGTGAGGCTGTTGAGGCGAAGGGCCCGGGGCCTTACTGTGGATGGCTCCACCTCAAACAAGAACTCTTGCATGCTTCGCAACGCCCGAATGGCTTCAGGTGAACCACCAGTCCCGAGCATCCGGGACAGATCACACCGAGGGCCTCCATGTCTCTGCAGGTGTACAGAGCCAACTGTCCTCGGGGCCTGAGTCTTATCCCCGTGTCTGTAAGGGGAGCAGCGAACGTAGTCATCTTAGTGGGGTAGGGAACCGGAATCCATGGGGAGCTTGAGGCCATCCCGACTGTCTGCTGCTCCATCACGCACTGACCACGCGCCAAAGTCTCCACGTGAGTTCCTCCACATGGCCAGACTCCTCCCACGACTTGCACGTTTTCGTGGGCTTCCATCAAGCTCCACCCACGAACTGTGTAGTCACGGGGTGCCTCATGGCGCAGTGCAGTAAAAGCCCCCACATGTAGTACGTCACACGGCTGGACTTCTCCCTCTTCTCGCTCCTCCGCATGGGCCTTTCCCGTCTTAGGGTCATTTCCACGACTTTGAGCAGGGATGCACTTTGGCCGATCACATGGCCGACCTGCTCGGAACTCCTCCGGGCAGCAAAGTCTAAACACAGCTATTCTTACTTCCAAAGTCAAAACACATATCATCCCGGACTCACTAGCCCCCACGTGTAGCGACCTCACCCCATCTCTTTTGTCTAGGGGTATGTCACACGACAGGGTGAGATGCGCTACGGCCCATGTCCTCCCCATAGCTGTGGGTGAGGTGAAGGCCAGTACCAGATATTTCCTCGGGCCTATGTGCTTCTGTAAAGGAGTAAGTCCTGTTGTGCCAACACTTCCCTTTGCTCCCATTAAACCAGAGTTCCACACACCGATCACAGTCCAACTCTTGTTTTATTGCATGTCTCACAATAAACAGTGCTTCAGTAGCCAACTGGTTGCGACTTGTTAACATTTGGATACAGGGGATGAGCAGGCCGAGGCATTATCCTAATTCTCAGCTAAACCACTGCGATCTCGCCAGTGGTTACTATAGCCATGTCTTGAAAGGACTTAGAGCTTGAGAGTCTCTACCAGCGACTCAAGAGAATGTAGATAGGAGTACCTTCGCTGCGTTGCGGCCCCTATCAGGGGAAGGTGTCCCTCCAAGGGAGTTACCAGAGGCCCATCCGTCACTGGGTTGATGCTGCTCCAGGCTCTCCGAATGGGTAACCTCCCCGGCCTCCTCACCTCAGACATGGGCCCCATCCACCTCAGGGACCCTCGGACTTCTCCACCCTCGCGGGACCCAGTCGAAGTCACTGGGCCCCAGGCCTCCTGGTTCAGTACCTCACCCCAGGCTGAAGGTGCCTGGGATGGACTCCAACTCCATTCCGGTCAGGCCTAGGGCACCTGAGCCGGAATCCGGAACGCCCGCACCCAGGCCTAAGGTGCCTGGGCGCGTGATGAAGAACCTCTAGAAGAGCAAGACCTCGTGACCAGGGCGTCTCCCCCTTTTATCCCCTCCCATGACGCCACGGCAGGTTCCCCGCCCTCGCCATACCGTCTCCGAGAAGGGACAAAAAGGGACAGCACTATGGCAGTGAATCTACCTTGAGCCTGCGGGCACTCACCACCCACTGGCCAAGGAGATTATTACACCACCCAATCCTCCATGAATACAAATAGTCATTACTCCCATGCCTACACACCTGAACTTCCACCCAGGTGTACCCCACCTAAATTTAAAGACCCCGCTACATACACACAGCAGTTCCGCACAGGGATCCTCTTGCTAGGAGAGGGGGTGTCCAAAGAGACAGAACAAACTCCGCCTCCCCTTTATAAAGTCTGCCCCAGCAGTCTTTGCACGGGGCAATGCACCCTGGGTGCTGCAAGATGTACTGGGAGATGTAGTCTCTCGGTATTAAAGGAGAATACCCCGCTACATACATTTAATTTTCCAGGGTGGTCAGGTGGTTCTTGGAATGCAAAAAATATGAAATTATGGATGCAGCAGTTAGCGAGTAGGAGCTTTGAAGACATTGGAAACATAACCCTTCTTTTTTTGATCATAGAACCAATCTGACAACATGGATCTTCTAACTGTAGCGTCTTAAATTACTAAAACAACATGCTAATAACAGGTGAAAACTTGAAATAAGAACATGGGAAGCCGCAGATAAGTTCCTCTTGGCTGATTTTCCTGGCCTCAATGCCAATCACAATGTCAAGAGCCAACAGGTTTTCAGTTAGGTTTTTTTTGGGGATGTATGCATACCTTTTTTGCTCCAGTATGCATACCTTCACATTCTGCTAATATGTAAGTAGTCTAGGAGAGGCAGGGCCGCCATCAGGAATTTTGGGGCCCCTTACACAGCTTCAGGCATGGGCCCCCCTGGAGCAGAGGAGAACCGGGGGGGGGGTGCTGCCACCGCGAATTGAGAAGCGGGGGGGGCTGCCGCAAATTGAGTAGCGGGGGGGTGCTGCCGCTGCAAATTGTTGAGTTCGGGGGGGGGGGGCTTTGGGTGCTGACAAACCTGGGGACCTCCGGGCCTCTGGGGACCTCTGGGCCCCTTACAAAAAAATTATAAAAAAATAAATAAATAAATAATTTTTATAAAAAAAAAAAAAGGGAGGTTGATGTAAATAAAATTCACTGAATCCTCAACTGCTAAATTTAATTTCTATCAACAGAGTGATTCGTCCTATGGACGGGATCCGCTTCGTAAGACCAAAATGGTACTATAGAAAAGCAAGGAGATTGGAGCACAAGGGTGCTCCAATGTAGAAGAACGGTCATAGAAGTGAATCGACTACACCTGATATGTTAATTGCAAAAAAAGAGAGACTTTATTGTGAAAAATGACATGCAGTGAAATAATTTGTTCAACAAACTCCTGGTAGGAGATTAGGCCTCCAGGTAATCTGAATCAAATTTATAAGAGTAAAAATTATAACGTTATAATTAAAAAAAACAGGCATTAAAAGGGTTGCCATTCAGGGCCCTGGGGACCTCCGGGCCTCTGGGGACCTCTGGGCGGGCCCCTTACAAAAAATAAAGAGTGGCACTATTCCCATGAAACGCGTCAGTCTTTTACTGATACATTATGGTTACTTTTAGGAAAATACCCTGTGTTTTAGGATTCTTTTTGTGGAGGATTACCTTTTAAACCATGTTATGTACAAGGTGAGAATTATATGCTTGTTTTGCAATATGCTGTTCATGTGTTTACTTTACTCTAGGTTTTCAGTTAATGGTGTTAAAATTCTGCATAGGATGCCATTGATCAACCTTTTTAACACCAATAACCCCTTAATTAATTGGTAGTCAGTGGAAAGAATGCCCCTTACATTGGCTGTCAGTGGAAAAAGCATTCCTTACATTGATGGTCAGTAGGAAGAATGTCCCCTTACAAATACAGTAGCTAAAAAGATAACTGGTGTTGTGGTTATTTATCAGATTTAGAAGTTTCTCATTGCCCAATAAACCCCTAGCAACCTCTGGAGGAACCTATGGGTTCCATGGAAACCCAAATGAGAAGGGCTGCCATAAATCCTTAAACTTACACTGATGCCCATGTCACATAACCATACATGTCTGTGGGCACAGCAAATGACTAGGACAAGAACTGTCACTAGCAGAATTACCTGAAAATAAAGGAAAAAAGGTTGAAAAAATAAAACTAATGCTGCCACCCACCTAAGAACTGGTAATATATCAATAATTCTGTGCTTGTGTTTAAATACACTTATGCTAATGTGCAGGGAGTTTCATCGTTGGTGAGTGACCTGGATGCTGAGGGCTGCAGTGTTCTGGGACTAATCATGTGATTACAATAAATGGAAAAACTTCCAAAGAGCACTCATTCGTAAAAATTTCAAAAAGTCTCATTGAAAGGTTTATATTAATAAGGCTAGAACAGAGGTAAGTAAGTATAATGATGTATAATAAATACATTTTATAATGCATATGTTGCGGGGACCCTACTTTCCCTGATTGCCCTATTGTTCCCCAGCACCAGCCCTACAAGTGTTTGCACCAAGTGTCACTGTGACGGGAGTCACTTTGGGTGTGGTTGTATTCCATTGTTCTGTTGTGTCTGTCGGCCTTGGGAGAAAAGTATATTATGGGATGTATGTCTAGGTGGAGGGGGGGAATCCCTCCAGCAGTCCCTTCCTGCTGCTAAGAATGTTTAATGATGAGAAGTTTGAATACACCTGACCTGTGTGTCTATTGGTTTTGGACAGTTTGCTACGCCCTGAATCCAAGGGAGGGGGGAGGGTCCCTGAGTTGTATATCTGTTGTTACATGTGTTTGAATAAAGATGTTTTTTACCCTACACTGAGTTACGGCTAGTGACTGGGTGGGCTAAAGGGTCTTGGATCGTGTGGTACCAGACAGGGGAAGCATTATTTGCGGACATAGTCCTGTTGAGAACAGCGGTAGAAATGTAGTACTTTCACTACAACGAGGTGTTTAACGAGGTCTCAAGCAATGAGACCCTTTTGGCCACCCTAGGGAACATAAAAAATAAACTACTCCTTTCTTTGTGAAGGTAGAAAACCCCTTTAAACTAAATCATACATGGGCAAATACACTATATTACCAAAAGTATTGGGATGCCTGCCTTTACATGCACATTAACTTTATTGGCATCCCAGTCTTAGTCCATAGGGTTCAATATTGAGTTGGCCCACCCTTTGCAGCTATAACTGCTTCATCTCTTCTGGGAAGGCTATCCACAAGGTTTAGGAGTGTGTCTATGGGAATTTTTGACCATTCTTCCAGAAGCGCATTTGTGAGGTCAGGCACTGATGTGGACGAGAAGGCCTGGTTCGCAGTCTCCACTCTAATTCACCCCAAAGGTGTTCTTTTGTGTCAAGGTCAGTACTCTGTGCAGGCCAGTCAAATCCTCCACCCCAAACTCCCTCATCCATGTATTTATGAATCTTGCTTTGTGCACTGGTACGCAGTCATGTGGGAGCAGGAAGGGACCATCCTCAAAATGTTCCCACAAAGTTGGAAACATGAAATTGTCCAAAATGTCTTGGTATGCTGATGCCTTAAGAGTTCCCTTCACTGGAACTAATAGGCCAAGCCCAACCCCTGATAAACAACCCCACACCAAAATCCTCCCTCCACCAAATGTTTTGGACCAGTGCACAAAGTAAGGTCCTTAACCACCTCAATACCGCACGCCTTCATATGACGTCCTGGTATTTTGGTGGGGATATCTGAATGATGCCTGCAGCTACAGGCATCATTTAGATATTCTTCTTTACAGCCGGTGATTCTGCGCACCATAAGAACGATCATAGCGGCAGTTCCGCTGCTTGATCGTTCTTTTAGGCGATGGGAGGGGACGTCTCCCCCTCCTGCCGCCATCCGGTGCTTCTCCGGGCTCTCCCCCCTGTCATTGGGGGCCTGGAGAACAAATCGGCTGGCGCCAGATGATGAGGATAGAAATTTCCGGTGACCACATGGTCACCGGTCATCTCTATGACCGTCGGAGGCCCAGGAGCGACGTTATGACGAAGCTGTCACCATTCCAAGTGGTTGTGTAATATACCGAGAGGGCAATTTATGCGCCTGAGGCGCAATTGCACCAATGTAGGTGATTTTATTACACAGTCACAGGTATTGGCCTCAAGATTCGTTGAAAAAGGATATGATAAAAATAGCTTAGGTATAGAAATGGAAAATGTCCGTAATCTGGACAGAAAAGTACTTGTGTCAAATGTCCCTAAGGTTAATCATAATGATTCTACAAGGACACGAATGATCTTAGACTATAATATTCAATATAGGAAGTTTGAGAGGATTGTACAGAGGCACTGGCCAATCCTTAAGCATGACAGGATTTTAGGCCCCTTACTTCCTGATCGTCCGCAATTCATCTACAAAAAAGCACCTTCCTTAAGGGATACACTAGCCCCAGGGGTCATTGACCCCCCTACCCATTCTGAGAACAGAATTTTTGACTTTCTGACTGGCTTTCACAAATGTGGTCGTTGCCCACCATGTCGACAGGCCAGAAAGAATTTAAAGAAGCGGAAGGAATTTGTGGCATCAGCAACTGGAAAAAACTATAAGATCAAGGATCTGATCACTTGTGACACTACTGGGGTTGTGTATATGCTACAGTGTGAGTATGGTTTACAATATGTCGGTAGGACGTCTAGGCCCCTTCACGTCAGGATAGGGGAGCATGTCAATAATATCAAAAAGGGGTTGATCACACACAACGTTTCGAAGCACTTCCGACTCCACCATAACCGTAGCCCATCTGGGCTGCAGTTTTGGGGGATAGAGAAGGTGACGAACCATTGGAGAGGAGGCAACTTCATTCGGCACCTTAGTCGACGTGAGTCGTTTTGGGTATATGAATTGAAGGTGGGGGTCCCGTTGGGGTTGAATGTTGAGTTCGATCTCAATTGTTTTATATCTGACCGCTAGCATTATAATTTTTATATAATTTGTTTTTATTATGACATTATGTATTTAGTATGTGATATTTGTCTAACAGGTTAGATGGTTGTGCTGACGTCTTTATTAATTTTACAGGTCTATATATGACTGTTTTATTACCCTTATGCACCTCTGGCCCCTGTTTAGTGTTACGATTGTCATCACTATGAGGGCCCACGGGCCCCTCAAAGTAATAACAAGAGGGGGGGAGCTGGTGTGTGTCTGTATACATATTGACCATTGTGCCCTATATATGGTCGGATTTTTTGATCTATATATACATGACCCCAGCGAGCGTATATGCACTTTGTATTTGCTCGGTACCCTTCTATGTATCTTTCGTTCAGACAGCGGGATCACTGGTGTTTATGTTTATTTTACTTATTTTTGGATTTTATCTTTTTATTCTCTAGAGATCCTGTATGACATGTGTAGCGGGGTCCTCAATTTAGTGGGATACACCTGGGGGTAGTGTGACCCAAGTGTGTAATTATGTTAGGGTTCAGACCCCTTTTTGTTATTCGTGGAGGATTGGATGGTGCGATATTCTCCTTGACCAGTGGGTGTCAGTGTACCTACTGGCTCAGGGTAGAATCACTACCACAGTGCTACCCTTTATTTTGTCCCTTTGCGGAGATGGTACGGCTGGGGCGGGGAACCCGCCGTGGTGTCGATGGGAGGGGATAAAAAGGGGGAGACGCCCTCGCCACAAGGTTCTTTTTCTTCGGGGATCATCTCTTCACGCATCCAGGCACCTTAGGCCTGGGTGCGGGCGGTTCAAGGTTCCGGCCTAGGCGCCCTAGGCCTGGCCGGAATGAAGATGGAGTCCATCCCAGGCACCTTCAGCCTGGGATGAGGTACTATTGAGGAGGCCTGGGACCCGGTGACTCCGACTGGGTCCCACGAGGGTGAAGTTGCTCCAGGGCGCCCCTTGCGAGGGGACCCGCATCTGAGGTAAGGAGGCTGGGGAGGTCACCCGTCCGAAGACCCGGTGCAGTGTCAACCCGGTGACGGATGGGCCTTCGGTAACTCCCTTGGAGGACATCTTCCCCTGATAGGGGCTACAGCGCAGCAGAGGAGCTCTAACCAAGACTCCTGCAACCCCTGGTCATAGCACAGGGAGTGTAGGGACTAGGAACCTGTACAGTGCCTCGACCTGTTCCCCCATCGTATCATGCCGTTGCATTTGACTGTATGTGGAGATACGCAATAAACCTGAGTTTGGACTTTGATGGGTGTATGGACTCTGTTAATGGGAGCAAAGGGAGATTCTGGCACGGAAGGACTGACCCTCATAACCAGCACACATTTGGCCCGAGGAAAAGATTGGTACTGGCCTTCACCTCACCCACAGCCATGGGGAGGACATGGGCCGTAGCGCACCTCACTCTGTCGCGTGACATACCCCTAGCTAAAGAGGACGGGGTGAGGCCGCTACACGTGGGGGCTCGTCCGGGATTTGAATGTGTGTTGACCCTGAGGTTTGGAACGGCTGTGTTTGAACTTTGCTGCCCGGAGGAGGTCCGAGCAGGTCGGCCATGTGATTGGCCAAAGTGCGTCCCTGTGCTCGAAGTCGTGGAAATTTCTCTGAAAAAACCGGGAGAGGCCCATGCAGAAAGAGCGGGAAGAGGGAGGAGTCCAGCCTTGTGACGAACTACATGTGGGGACTTTTGCTGCACTGTGCCACGAGGCACCCCGTGACTGTACAATTCGTGGGCGGAGGCTGGCGGAAGCCCGCGAAAGTGTGCAGGTCGTGGGAGGAGTCTGGCCACGTGTGGAGATACATGTGGAGACTCCGGCGCGTGGTCAGCGCGTGATGGAGCAGCGAGTGGTCGGAGTGAACTCAGGCTCCCAGTGGATGTCGGTACCTTATCCTTTCAAGATGACTGCATTTGCTGCTCCCTTGACAGACACGGGAATAAGACTTAGGCCCCGAGGACAGTTGGCTCTGTATTCATGCAGAGACACGGAGGCCCTCGGTGTGATCTGTCCCGGATGCTCGGGACTGGTGGTCCAACTAAAGCCATTCGGGCAATGCAAAGCATGCAAGGAGTTCTTTTTTGAGGTTGAACCACACACGGCAAGGCCCCGGGCCGTACGCCTCAACTGCATCACAGGAACCGCCACTCCGGAGGGAGAGATCAAAGCCTCTGCGGAGGTTCCCGTACGCGCTGACCAGGGCGAAGTGACTGCCCAACCAGAGACTGAGAGAGAAAAATCCGAGGACACTACTTCGGTCACCACAGACTCCCTGCTGCCAGCTCCGAAGAGGAAGATAGGCCTGGTGCAGGCCTCCTGTGGTCATGGTCGAGCTTCGCCCCACTGCTTGCCGGACCTGGATGGATCCGGTCGGAAGAATCCTGGACATCCCAGTGCTGAAAAAGGTCCAGGTGAGCCAGGGGCTGGGACTGTGTGTGTGGTTGGAAGTGTCGGGAGTTCACATCTGGTGGAGCCCGCAGGGGAGGGTAGTTCTCCGTCCACTAGGGACTACCTTCCCGCCGAGATGTATGACACCTCCGATCTAGAGTCGCTGTCGGACTGTGGGGATGACGGAGAAATAGACGAGCTGTTTCACCGGAAGGGCTGGGACAGACGCCCGCTACCCATGCAGAGTAAGCCACAGGACTCTCCCATGTCCATAGATGACAGTACGCTTCGGGTGCAAGCCCCGGAGTTATTGAGGAAGCCTAGTCCTCCAAATAACCTTCCACATTCAACCACATCACCCGCTCCGATAGTGGGGATGCAGCGTGCTTCATTGTGGGCACCAAGAGCAAAGCCGCCTGAGATGGTGAAGGTACCTCGGCACCCGGAGGCCATCGTACAGCCAGGAGAAGGTGAGCGAGATGTGATGCCGCCTCTAGCTCAATTGCAGAGACTTTTCTCCCAGAGAGTCGCCCGTGAATATGGGTGGGAGTACCCCTACTTGCCTCAGGACTTATTGTATGAAGTCGAGGTCTTGCGACCACGGTGGTATGACGAGTTTGTGTGGGAAAAACTCAAAGTGCCCCATGCCCGGCGATACCTGTCATGTTCGCCGCCGGTGTCTAAAAAGTTTAAAGACTGTAAAGCTGATTGGAGACTGGGACGCCATATCCATGCTGATAAGGTGCTCATCTGCAGGAAAGAAGGAGAAGACGTTGAATATTCGGTGGAAGTATTTGACAAACACCTGAAGCCCTTGTTTCTGCCAGATCCAAGATTTTACTTGTAGGAGAAGTGAACTCCTATTTTGTTGCTGTTGAAACTTTCTGGAAGAGACATTCCCAGACGCCTAGAACTGTGCCCTACTTTTGTTTTGATTTGGGCTTTTCTTTCACTCACTGGAGACTTGGGAGCTGTTGTTTTTTGTTCTCCCTTTTCTTCATGTGCCAAAAGGCAGAGACATTTGGGGATAGAGTTAGAGTAGGAAAGCAGGAAGAATGAAGACTTCGGCAAGTGTTGTGACCGCGGCGCTGTCACCAGGTGGCAGTGTTGTGCAACGATTGTTTGAAAATGTTACACATACATCACTTTACTTATTGTAGTGAATGGGTTTCTCGGCTGACAGACCCATTCATGCCAAATGACACAGATTGTTAGGATGTTGTTTCTTTTGTTTCCCTTCTGCAGGAGATTCATCGATCAAGACTGCTGAGAGTGGGGTGGTTTTTGATTAGGAATGGGAGGGATTGTAAATGTGTAAAAATCAGAAGTTTTATAGGAGAGTTTATCGTTTTATATTTCCCTTTTCCGTTGAACAGGTCTTGGCATGTACAGTATTCAAAGTTTGAGGACAGCCTCTGGGGTTCACTCCATGTCACCACGTTAATGGGAGACATGGGTGTGCACCTGACGCTGGGGACCAGCGTCAAATCACAGGGGGGAGTGTGTAGCGGGGTCCTCAATTTAGTGGGATACACCTGGGGGTAGTGTGACCCAAGTGTGTAATTATGTTAGGGTTCAGACCCCTTTTTGTTATTCGTGGAGGATTGGATGGTGCGATATTCTCCTTGACCAGTGGGTGTCAGTGTACCTACTGGCTCAGGGTAGAATCACTACCACAGTGCTACCCTTTTTTTTGTCCCTTTGCGGAGATGGTACGGCTGGGGCGGGGAACCCGCCGTGGTGTCGATGGGAGGGGATAAAAAGGGGGAGACGCCCTCGCCACGAGGTTCTTTTTCTTCGGGGATCATCTCTTCACGCACCCAGGCACCTTAGGCCTGGGTGCGGGCGGTTCAAGGTTCCGGCCTAGGCGCCCTAGGCCTGGCCGGAATGAAGATGGAGTCCATCCCAGGCACCTTCAGCCTGGGATGAGGTACTATTGAGGAGGCCTGGGACCCGGTGACTCCGACTGGGTCCCGCGAGGGTGAAGTTGCTCCAGGGCGCCCCTTGCGAGGGGACCCGCATCTGAGGTGAGGAGGCTGGGGAGGTCACCCGTCCGAAAACCCGGTGCAGTGTCAACCCGGTGACGGGTGGGCCTTCGGTAACTCCCTTGGAGGACATCTTCCCCTGATAGGGGCTACAGCGCAGCGGAGGAGCTCTAACCAAGACTCCTGCAACCCCTGGTCATAGCACAGGGAGTGTAGGGACTAGGAACCTGTACAGTGCCTCGACCTGTTCCCCCATCGTATCATGCCGTTGCATTTGACTGTATGTGGAGATACGCAATAAACCTGAGTTTGGACTTTGATGGGTGTATGGACTCTGTTAATGGGAGCAAAGGGAGATTCTGGCACGGAAGGACTGACCCTCATAACCAGCACACATTTGGCCCGAGGAAAAGATTGGTACTGGCCTTCACCTCACCCACAGCCATGGGGAGGACATGGGCCGTAGCGCACCTCACTCTGTCGCGTGACATACCCCTAGCTAAAGAGGACGGGGTGAGGCCGCTACACATGCAATGCAGGCTTTTGCCACTGGGTGGCACACTGTGGGATGCAGCGTTTGCTGTACCACATCAATAATACTGCCTGTTAGCATTGTCACATGTCATTACTTATGACAGCTATGTTGCAGCTTGGAGGGATGGTTATTCTCAGTAGGGGTGGATCTGACAGTTTAAACGTCGAGGCTCTGCATATTAGGCACGCTGAGGGATTGTTATCCTACGTGCTTTATTTGCATCTGGTGTCACATGACCGCTCGCCCCGCCCTCGGCTTCACGTAGGTGCGGTGAGGGGAACACTCTACAGGTATGTTTATTTTTGTTGCTATGACGATGGATCATGTGGGGAGCGCCGACCCGGAAGGTCATAGTCTGGGAGGTGATATCCCCTGTTATTCCTCCGCCGATTGGAGCTGCAGTACACCATGTGAGGGACATCACCCGGAAGTTCTTTGATTACCATATCCCTCTAGCCAATGATTGCCGGTTTGTTAATTTGGCATATCTTTTGGCCACCAATGAGGGCGCTTGTTACATAGTTCCCCAATTATAGGGTGGGCGGAATTTCTTTTTCACACACAGCATACACCAGGAATATGGCTTATATAAATGAACTGACATGCTGGCCCCATTTAATTTTCGCTGAGGAAGTCCTTGCCACGGACGATACGCGTGCGAGGGGCTACACGACGTCAGGACAGCCATCTACCTGGTTCCACATCTATGTTACATGACTGTTATCCGAGCACAGGGTGTCTGTGCCTCGCTTGTGAGTAACTTTTTAAATAAATAAATCAAGTGTTTTTATATATGGAGAGCACTATGTATTTCTTTTTGACATTTTTCATGTAACTACGCCAATTTATGAGTTCGCTTTTGGGATTATTGAATGATTGAGGATTTTGGTTGAAGCACCGTATGAAGATAGCTCTCTCATCTTTAAACATTACCCTTGATAAAGGGACTGCTTATGTGACCTTCTGGTAATACAGAGGTCCACATTCTGAGGTGAGCGGCCTGTGTATCTGGTGGTGGAATTACACGGAAGTGGTTGCACTTGTGATCATTTACAAGCACTCTGTTTCACAGCTAGAGGATCCTTCTATCTTCCTGTTGGTGTTTCAGATAACATTCCTCTGGTTTCTGAATTATACATCCCATGGACTTTTTGTGTTAGATATGATTTTAGCGCTGCACTGCTTTTTATACACGTTTCATTTAAGGATTTATATTTTGACCTTCAGCTGCATTGTGTTAGGATTGGTTTTGCGCTGTCTGTTTTTTTTCTACCGTCACACCCGTGTACCCGGAAGTAAATCGCGGCTTTCCAGCCTGGAGGAGAGATGTGGGGTCTTATTGACCCGGCATCTCTCCATAAAGAGGACCTGTCACAATGATTCCCATTACAAGGGATGTTTACATTTCTTGTAATAGGAATAAAAAAGTGATAATTTTTTTTTTTTAAAGTGTAAAAAAATAAATTAAAATTAAGTAAAAAATAAAATAAAAATAATAATTTATAATGCCCCTGTCCCCGGTAGCTCGCGCTCAAAAGACACACGTAAGTCCCGCCCACATATGTAAACGCCGTTCAAACCACACATGTGAGGTATCGCCGGGTGCGTTAGAGCGCGTGCAACAATTCTAGCACTAAACCGCCTCTGTAACTCTAAACTGGTAACCTGTACAAAAATTTCAAGTGTCGCCTATGGAGATTTTTAAGTACCGAAGTTTGGCGCCATTCCATGAGTGTGCGCAATTTTAAAGCGTGACAAGTTAGGTATCTATTTACTCGCCGTAACATCATCTTTCACATTATACAAAAAAAATTGGGCTAACTTTACTGTTTTGTTATTTTTTAATTCATGAAACCGTTTTTTTCCAAAAAAAAGGCATTTGAAAAATTATTGCGCAAATACGGTGCGAGATAAAAAGTTGCAATGATCACCACTTTATTCCCTAGGGTGTCTGCTAAAAAAAATATATAATGTTTGGGGGTTCTGAGTAGTTTTCTAGCAAAAAAATTATGATTTTTACATGAAGGAGAGAAGTGCCAGAATAGGCCCGGTATTGAGGTGGATAAAGACATGGATGAGCGAGTTTGGGGTGGGGCCAATTCAATATTGAACCCTACTGATTAAGACTGGGATGCCATTAAAGTTCATGTGTGTGTGTGTATAAAGGCAGGCATCCCAATAATTTTGGTAATATGGTGTATGTCAGAACATCCAACATTTAACCTTTCTACAACTATCCCTCAAAGATACATAGCTTGACCAAAGCGACTTCCAGAGCATTTTGGATGGACCAAAAAGAAAATTCAGACATACTTCAAAATCATCCTTGACCAATGGGTTTTTAGCATACATTATAACTCTTTTTAATAACTTCATACTAGGTATGAGCTGACCATACCTGGGTTTGGCTCAAGGCAGGTTCTGAAATGCTTTTGTGAATGTTGGGTGTCAAATGAAAACTTCACTGAAGTCAATGGGAATCGAATGTTGAAAACCTGTAATAGCCATCTAGGCTAATAGGCAAAAGATTGTCAAACAAATGTTATTGTGGGCTGCGAACTGCCTTAGGGAAAATTACGTTTTGCGAGTATCAGTGATTTTAATTATGAAAAATTACTTTAAATAACATGCCTGATGGATGCCCTGAATTTGCCTGTGAAGTGGCACATCTGTACAATGTATACAACCTACTACAGCAAAACTGACATTTACGGAGAACAAAAAGGCCAATTAAATCGCTGGTAAATTATAGCTCCCGGCTGGTTACTTCAGTTTAAAAATAAAGTGGCTGGGGATTCCCTTTGTCTATACCAGACCCTTATCTTCTTCTTTTTAATCTCTTTATTGTTTTTTTTTTCCTTTAAATCAAAAACAAGTACAGTGCACAATACAAAACACAATACACGTTGGTCATAATATATATTCATCATTGAGATCCTCATCGGATCACAATACCATTTTCCTATCTAGTAAGTAGATTAGCGACATAATAAACAAAATACTATCTGGAACATAAAAGCTTTTAGTCACCGCAACATCAGCCCTATCATGTATATCTTTAGCAAATTGTACCATAAATAATCCATATTAACTATATAGCAATATATGTATCGGCATCATATCTAAAATGTAATATTAAAGATTAAAAATTAATATTGTTGGGGGATGCCGTGTAGGGCTCCTCCAACCACTTAGCCCCAATTTTTTCGTATTTACGAGGACAACCTCTGTTCACATAGGTATCTCTATGTAATGGTAAACTGTTATTAACCAGTTGTTTCCAGTATACTAATGTGGGCGGGGAAGGTTTCTTCTAATACAGGACAATAGCTTTTCTGGCATAAAACAAAGTAATATTAGCAAATGTCCGCTCTGCCTAGGAAGAATATCCTTAACCAAACCCAACAAACACACTGACATAGAGACTGGCATGTGGGCGTGTAAAATAGAATTTAACAAAGCCACCACCTCCATCCAAAACCCTAAAATATATGGACAGGTCCAAAAGATGTGTGTGATATTTCCCAGAGCCATACCGCACCGCCAACAGTTGGGAGAACAGGTAGGGTTCATCTTGTGAAGTCGGTATGGCGTAAAATAAGCTCACTGCACCATTTTAAATTTTGGAATAATTTAAATTTTCAAACGATTAATACGTCCCAATAAGGATAACGGTAAAGATTCCCATGCCTTCAGTTTCGGCCACATGTCCCTCAAGACTGGGGTCAAATTCAAGGAAGTTAACTCCGAAGCCTGCCGAGATATCACTACTCCGAGGTACTTAAAAGTCTCTACCCACTGTAATGGAATGTCAGGAGGAGCTGTACTTCGAGCTTCAGCATCTATTGGAAATAACAACGATTTTGTCCAATTAACCTTCAACCCCGTAATGGACCAGAAGGAATGTAATATTTGTAGAGCACCCTGTAAGGAAGGTCCAGCGTCATTTAGAAACAATAGGAGGTCATCCGCATATAGGGCTACCCTCTCCTCCAGCCAACCAACTTCACATCTCTCCAGACCCTTATCTTCGATGAGAAAAACGATATGGGGTTTACTCTTAGAATACATATCAGAACTTTATCCTAGATCAAGGGTATTCAACCTGTGGCCCTCCATCTGTTGCGGAACTACAAGTCCCATGAGGCATTGCAAGGCTAATAGTTACAAGAATGTCTCCTAAAGGCAGAGGCATGATGGGACTTATAGTTCTGCAACAGCTGGAGTGCCACAGGTTGAGCACCCATGTCCTAGATGATGATTTGGTATGGTTGTGAAGGGGTTCCTATGCAAAAAAAAGTAAAAAGAAAACATCCTGTGAGGTCCCCTGAAATTCAGTAGCAGACCCACCAAGTCCACTATGAGTTTTTAAGGGAGAGAACCCAATATAAAAAAAAGTGGAGTCCCCCCAAAGCCCATACTAGACTCTTATTCCAGCATGCAGCTTGGCAGACCAGGAAAGTGGGGATGAGCATGCACCCTCCTCTCCGGAACCATACCCGGCCACATGCCTTCAACATGGGGAGGTACCTTGCCAGAGGGGACCCACCTGGCAAAGCACCTTGTTTACATATTGATGAGGATAGGGGTCTATTTTCCTACAACCCTGGCTCGGTGGTTGTGGGGATCAGTGATGTCATCGTTATCCCTTTGTTTACATGGCTCGGGATTCCCCGGAAGTAAATGAATGGGGCCAGATGATGTCACTGGTTGCTAAGGATGTGTCAGAACCTGCCCCTTCCGTTAAAACCAGTGACAGGAAGGAAGCTGTGATATATAGTAGCGGTAAAAATACTGCTATGATGTTCAGCTCCTGCCGAATGAGCAAGAAGTCCAGTGACCAGCGTTCAAATGAACACCCAAACAGTCAAAGTTGAGCTCATTCTTACTCCCTACATTGCCATAATATCTGTAAAAGCTGAACCATGCACTTCCCACATGTCAGGGCTTATTTACTTTTTTCCAGTGCCTTTATGCACGCTATGTCAAATGTTAATGTGCATTGAATTAAGGGAGAAGTAGGGCCAAAGCTTTTTTGACCCTACTTCTCCTATGGATCAGAGAAGTGCAGTTCGTTCTACACTCTCACTGTCAGCTGACATCTCTCAGTCACTTCAGGCACTGGATGGATCCCGACTTTGTAATCCCCCCAGATTCCTGGACCGGCGACTGGCTCAGCATCTTCCACAACTCCAGAGAGCGTTGGAGGAGCAGAGACTGACAGTCACCGCTCCTTCCCCAGAGCAGAGGGGAACACTGAGTAATCAGCGGCATTTGATCACTCAGTGCAGAGGCGGCGGGGGACAGATGCAGCTTTGGATTGATGCTGCAATTACCTAGGTGAGTATTATTTTTATTTTTTTCTAAACCCCATACTTTTTGTTTAAGACAGCCCTTTGAAATGAATGAGCTTTCAATCCTAAGGTGCTGAAAATTGAACTTGACTTTTTTTTTAGAATGCATCACAAACGGGTTGCCATGTGTTAGGCAGATACATTGCCTTAGTGTGGTGCATGAGTTCAAAATGAATGGTAGCACAATGCAGCAGCACATGTAATTACCACAATGCGTAAAGTGGTTGTAAACCCTGACATATACCCAGTGAAGTGACTTCAAGTGATAAACAGAGATGAAACAAATCCTACATAAGTTGTACCTGTTTATCTAAGGCATTCTCTTCACTACATTGGTTCAAAGGGAAGAATGTATTCAGTTTGTCTGAGCTTTCAGAAAGCCGGGGGTGGGGATCTGAAGTTACACTCTGCATAGCTCAGTGGGGAGGTCTCTGAGAACTGATTGTAGGGAAGGGACACCCCTCCCTACAACAGGAACAGAGCTGAGTCTGTCAATCACAGGCTGTGTGCTGGAGACCCCTCCTCTGTCATCTTTTTTCTGTTGGTGTCAGGAAACCGTTTTAGAAGTGACTCAGGCAGATAACAGAGGAAGGAGGCAGCAAAGAGAAATAACACTTGCTCTGGATTGAGACAAGTAGAAACTATAGAGGGATATGCTTTATTCATATTTCATGTCTTAGGTTTACAACCACTTTAAGTGTAAATAGGAACTCAAAATGTGAATGTCATTTACAATTCAATTCTGTGCAAACAAAAACAAAAATCTGATAAGCAATCTCCAAAACTTTTCACTGTGACAGACCCAACCGGGACAGAGACTTCTGGAGAGGACTGTAGGGTAGCCTCTTGCCTACTGACTATGGGCCCTGGCTTTTGAGGGGGCTCAATTCTTTAGGAGGTGTGTGCCTGGGGGCCTTTGGAGTGGTTTTGCTTTGAATTTAGGTCCATGTCTCCCCGAAACACACAGACTCTGGGAACCTAGGACCTGGATACAGATTTGGGGTCTCTTTGCCCAAACCAGCATTGACTGCTTCAAACCCCCCCCCCCCCGACTCAGAGGCTCAGAGTAGATGTTAACATAATTACTTCAAAACATCCTGATGCTGGGGTCTGCTGCTATAATCTGTTTACTAAGGTGTCTTTTTCCCTGTACACACGATAGGATTTTCCATCAAAAAAGTTGGATGTGAGCTTTTGGCCAGATATTCCGACCGTGTGTTGGCTCCATCCAACATTTTCTGTCAGAATTTCCACCAGCAAAAGATTGAGAGCAGGTTCTCTATTTTTCCGACGGAAAAAGTTCTTGTCGGAAATTCCGCTCGTTTGTATGCAATTCCGACGTGCAAAAAAACACGCATGCTCAGAATCAAGCACAAGAGCCGAACTGCCTATTGAACTTCATTGATCTCGGCTCATCGTACGTCTTGTACGTCACCGTGTTCTTGACGGTCGGAATTTCAGACATGATTTGTGTGACCGTGTGTATGCAACACAAGTTTGAGCCAACATTCCGTCAGAAAAAATCCACGGTTTTCTTGTCGGATTTTCCAATCGTGTGTACGGGGCATTTTTCTCATGGTATAAATTTCCCATTGTGTGCCTCCTAGGTGTGAATTCTCAATATTAATTGAGTCACCTATTGTTTCTGCCTGTTATTCCTCTTGTGACTAGCATTGTGTCCACTTTACCTTGTTACCAAACTATTGTAGAATGTTTATATTAATTATATTACTGGTTATGGTATGGTAAGATATGTTCATTAGATGTACCGATATTACTGTTTACAGTTTCATGGTTTAGCATAAAGTGATCAAGCTCTTACCTGATTTTGTGTGGTATATATTCTGTGTTAATTTACAATAAAGAGTAATTTCCAGTTTACACCTAAGCTAGTGTCATCTAGTTCTTGGGTGGAATGCTCAGCTATAATTCCTGGTTCCAGAGTGGAGGAAGCTGTATCTTGATGGAGGCACCCAAGCTGTGTGCCAGGTGGTCCGTCACAGTGAGCATAACACTGTTTAGAAAAGTTGTATCTGGGTAACAATCTGCAATGTATAAACTTATAGGTGCACTTTCTTTAATTAATACAAATTAAATAAAAACAAATAGCTACTAAACATACTCAAACAGTGAAAAACATGGTGTTACAATTTTTGCACAAATTGTAAATCATAAATGTCACTACAAATCATCAATGGCGAAAGTGAAGCCAGCAGGTGAGTATTCTGATCAGGAGTTCTCTTTCACAAAGCCTCTTTCCAGATTCCCATGATCTCCAGGTAAACATAGATCCTGAACATTTGTATAATAGAACACTGGAAAGGCAGTCCGAATCAGCACATCAAACTTCCAGGTGGTAGATCGCCACAGGCGGGAGGCAACCAAAACAATAAATACTGATCCCAATATTCCTCCAAAACATCAAAGAGCAGGAGCCCACATAGTGTAAAACCGCTATGTAAGTCCCCTTTACTGCGTGAAGCACCCTCTAGTGTTAGTGTAGGTACATTTATTTTGGTATGACTCATTGTAACTGTGCGAGTCTGTAATTAGGTTGGGTTACTGGTACCTCCCCCTGGATCTAGAAGCTTGGAGAAGCTTCTGGAAGTTAGTGGGCAGAGGCCAGGAGGTCCTGATCTGTATAGTAGAGGGAATCTGGCCAATCTCCAGGTAGAGGGTCTGGCAAGGTGGCTGGGTCAGTCCTTAAATATGGTGGAGCCTGGGGAGGGAATCAGGTGGAAGATAGAGTGCTGAGGTTGCTATCGTATGGCCTGGGAGGGGACCCCGGGCTGAGGGCTCTGCCTCTAGGCTAGAGCTGATAAAAGGAAGGAGAGGGAACCTAAGAGAGGAATCTCCATTACCTTTAAACAGCTGAGCTGGCATGGCAAGATCTGATCAGTTGGAGGCCTGAACAGGAGTCTTACCCAGTGTAACAGTGAGCAAAGGACAGCATGAGTACCTCAGCACACAAGGGGAAAGACTGCCAGATGTAGCATACTTTCCAAGGACAGCATTGTGCTAAATCTTGATGCCTTGTCCTGGGAAATTCTTTAGAGCAGTCAGGTGGGCTGATAGTCAAGCAGCCAGGCGAGCCAGTAGTCAAGGCTGCCAGGTGGGCTGGTAGTGTATGCAAGTGGCAGAACTGGGTGAAGTTTTACAGAGGAAGCAAGATACTTCTGCATTTAGTTTTGCAGCTGTGTGCTAATTCTTTAACCACTTCAATACCAGGCACTTTCCCCCCTTCCTGCCCAGGATTTTTTTTAGCTTTCAGCGCTGTCGCACTTTGAATAGTATTGCGCGGTCATGCAACACTCTACCCAAACTAAATTTTTATAATTTTCTTCCCACAAATAGAGCTTTTTTTGGTGGTATTTGATCACCTTTGTGTTTTTAAATTTTTGTACTATAAATTAAAAAAGACCGACAATTAAAAAATAAAATAAAATGATGGGCACTGATAGGCGGCACTGATAGGCAGCACTGGCGGCACTGATAGGCAGCAATGGCAGCACTGATAGGCGGCACTAATGGGCACTGATAGGTGGCACTGGATAGGCAGCACTAATGAAGAGCTACATTACTGAGTGGCACTGATTGGCACTTTGATGGGGCACTGACAGACATTACTGATGGGGCACTGATTAGCACTTTTTTGGGCACTGATTGGCACTGTTATGCGTTTATTATGGGGACAGGGTGGTAGGTGTTGGGCACTGATTGGCAGCTGAGGGGCACCTTTTGATGGGGGCTATGTTATTAATCAATGTGCTGATTATCAGCACAGACCCCTCCTCTGACAGGGAGAGACGCCGATCGTCTCTCCCTGTCAGCGTGAACCGAGGAAAGTCGTTTACCGGCACTTCCTGGTTCACGCGATGATCAGCTGTGATTGGTCACAGCTGATCATGTGGTAAGAAGCCTCTGTCAGAGGCTCCATATCATGATCGGAGTTGTGGTGTGTCAGACTGACACACAGCACCTCTGATCGCCGCGCAGCGCGCTGGCTGTGTTATCCTGATCACGTCATATGACGTCCGGTCAGGATAACACAACCACTTTGCCGCCATCATTCTGCTATATAGCGGGCGGCAAGTGGTTAAAGGGGACTGAGAGCTCCTGGTCCATACAGGATTTTGCCACTGATCCATAGAGATTGCTTTTATTCTGGAGGGGGTACAGTCTAGGTCTAGGATCTTAATTTTTGCACATAGAGAAGCAAGTTTGTCCTCATCTGTTGTTTCTTCAAGTCAAGTAGGGCATCCCACAATCTCTATACCCTATCCAAGTTGTTTTCTCCAATAAAACAACAAAAATAAACCCATGGACTGATTTTTTGTGTCTGGATGCAAATTGAAAAATGTGTATTGCCTGGTTTTGCAGGAATAGGGGGAACCAGTAACCAGCGGCTTCTGCAGGGGCACTGCTACATGTGTAAAAGACAGGTCGTTACAATAAGGATACAGAGACAAGCATGAAACTCCGCATTTCCGGCAGTCATTGGGCATCATGACGTCACTGATTAAGGTTGTGATTAAGTATGCTTTACATTGACACAGAACATCGTCTGGAGATTGTCGCATGCTCCAATCTATTACACAAGTGTTCCATGATCTCTGTTCACCTGGAGATCATGGGAATTTGGTAAGAAGCTTTGTAAATAGTGGTGGAGGACTCCTGATCTGAATACTTACCTGCTGCCTTCACTTCCACCCTTGATGATTTGCATGAACATTTATGATCGACAATTTGTGCAATCATTGTTACACCATGTTTTGCATTGTTTGAGCATGTTTTGTAACTATTTGTTTGCTTTTATGTGCATTTTTATGTAATTCATATTATTTATAGGAAGCGCACCTATAAGTTTATACAGATTCAAATTTATCTGGTATTTGGATAATTTAGCGTGCAGCATCTTGAATTTTTATGGGACACACTGAGCGCAAAAAGTTATTTATTTATTAACAATCTGCACTCACTAAATTATGGAGAAGCTCAAGGACCATCCTATGGACTGTGCCGGAAAATGTCCTGTTTCCCACTGTTCTGAATAAACATTTTTCAGCTCTGCTCTAGAGATCTGAGTTTTTGTGCGTGGTAGGATGTGCTCTGTAGAGAACTAGAGGGCGGATTGATTGTGAAGTAACAGCCGTCATGTCTCTGGGGTATAATGTAATACAGCTTCCCACTTAAAAGAACTAAGCACAATTAATGAGACCTATAGATTGTGGCACTTAAAGATGACAAAGTAATTAAAGGTTCGGATGACATTTGTGGCCATCAGCAATTTGCAAAACTCAGTCTAACGAGAATCTAACAAAACACTGACAGATCCCAGAATGCTGGGCTGAACAAGCTTCTTTAGGAAAGCAAAGAGGGAAATGCAAAGATCGCTATCCCATGGCGGAGGCAGTTTGGCTCTATACGCTGTCTTATGGCATAAGAGGGAGGTAGGCGATTTAGAAGTATCCAAGCAGAGCCTCCGCATAATGCCATCAAGGGGTATGAATATGTGCAGTTATTAGCAAATTAAATAAAGAAAACACAATTAAAAAGAAAACCAACAAGCCAGAAGCCTAATAGCATGGGTTCATGGCTGCATTCATTATAGCTCTTTGCTTCTATATAGTTCCTCTCATACGTGTCTGATGTTTAAAGAGCATGTGAAGTGTATTGTCAGTAAACACATACGTGTATGTATTTACTTTAAAGCTGAACTCCAGGATAATCTTACTTGAATCTTGGTGTGCTTTTTGTATTTCTTCCAGATCTGTGCAGTAATCCAGTGTGATACTTTCCCTCTGTGCAGGAGCTCCCTGTAATAAAGACCGCTCACTGCTGCTCTCTCTCCTTGTGCAGGGTGACTGGTCTTGTCTCCGCCCCCTCCTCTAGTTTTCTGTAGGCAGTCTGCAGTGGGTGGGTGTACTGGGTGGGGCCTTCAGATTCCCTCCCACAGCTCTGCTGTCTGCACAAACTATATGCAACACAGTGATGTCGTCACTGCTACTTTTATATAGTAATAACAGGGTTTGCAAAGGAATTTGGTATACACAAACAAATTTAGATCAATTGTGGTTGATGAGAAATGTGTGACCCGAGTTCAGCTTTAACCGCTTGCCGACCGTATACTGTACATATACGACAGCAATGCGGCTCTCCTGTGCAGAATCACATACCTGTAAGTGATCCTGCACTTCCCACGACCCGCTCCTGCTGTGAATGGATACAGCGGGAGCCAATCAGCGGGTAGCGCGGACTCGATGTCCCCTGGGACCCGCCGATCGTTCGGGAGAGAAGCAGAACGGCGGTCTGTCTATGTAAACAAGGCAAATCGCTGTTCTGTGAGAAGGGAAAGCTGTGATCTTGTGTTTCTGCAAAGCAGGAACACGGATCTCTGCCTTCCCATAGTACAAGCACCTCCCCCAGTACTACTAAGTACTACCTAGGCACACATATAACCCTTTGATCGCCACCAAATGTAAACCCCTTCCCTGCCAGTGTAATTAGTACAGTGACTGCATATTTTTAGCACTGAACACTGTATTAGTGTCACTGGTCCCCAAAAAAGTGCCAAAAGTGTCACTTATGCCTTGTACACACGATCGGAATTTCCGATGGAAAAAGTCAGACAGACTAGAAGTTAATTCCGAGGAATTCCGTCGGAGTTTAGATATAGAACATGTTCTATTTTACTCCGATGGAATTACGTTGGAATTCTGATGTGCTTTTGGCCGGAGAATAGTCCGTTCGTGTGTACGGGGCATTATTGTCTGATTTGTCCACTGTAATGTCGCTGTCCCACTAAAATTCGCTGATCGCCGCCATTACTAGTAAAAAAATTAATAAAAATTCCATAAATATATCCCATAGTTTGTAGACGCTATAACTTTTGCGCAAACCAATCAATATGTAGCGGCCTCACCCCCTTCACATGTTTATCGGTTGTCCGAAAGCTCTTGTCTAGGGGTACCTGGGTTTCGAGAGTGAGGTGCGCTACGGCCCATGTCCTCCCCATGGCTGTGGGTGAGGTGAAGGCCAGTATCAACATCTTCCTCGGGCCAAATGTGCATTGGGTTGCGGAACTTAGCCCTGCTATGCTGGAATCTCCCTTTGCTCCCATCAACAGAGTCCATACACCGATCACAGTCCAACTGTTAGTTTTATTTCGTAGCTCCACAACAAACAATATATGGCAGGATACGGTGGGATGAGCAGGCCGAGGCACTATCCGGATTGTAGTCCCTACACCCCCTGTGCTATGACCAGGGGTTGCAGGAGTCTTGATTAGAACAACTTCGCTGCGCTGCGGCCCCTATCAGGGGAAGACGACCCTCCAAGGGAGTTACCGGAGGCCCGTCCGTCACCGGGTTGACGCTGCTCCGGAGTCTTCAGACGGGTGACCTCCCCAGCCTCCTCACCTCAGATGCGGGTCCCCTCGCAAGGGGCACCCTGGAATCACTTCACCCTTGCGGGACCCGGGCGAAGTCACCAGGTCCCAGGCCTTCTACAAAGTACCTCACCCCAGGCTGAAGGTGCCTGGGATGGACTCCAACTCCAGCTTCATTCCGGCCAGGCCTAGGGTGCCCAGGCCGGAACCTTGAACCGCCCGTACCCAGGCCGAGGGCGCCTGGGTACGTCAAGAGATGATCCCCCAAAAAGACCTTGTGGCGAGGGCGTCTCCCCCTTTTATCTCCTCCCATCGACACCACGGCGGGTTCCCCGCCCCAGCCGTACCATCTCCAGGAAGGGACAAAAAGGGTAACACTGTGGTAGTGATTCTACCTCGAGCCTGTAGGTACCCCGCCACCCACAGGCCAAGGAGTATATTGCACCACCCAATCCTCCACGAATAACAAAAAGGGGTCTAATCCCTGACATAATTACACACCTGGGTCTCTCTACCCCCAGGTGTATCCCACTAACTTTGAAGACCCCGCTACAAATATATGCGTATTGGGACTTTTTTTTAATCAAAAATATGAAGCAGAATACATATTTGCCTAAATTGATGAAGAAATTCGATTTTTTACATTTTTGTATTGGATATGTTATAAAGCAGAAAGTAAAATATATATATATATATATATATATATATATATATATTTTTTTATTGTCAGTCTTTTTTTGCTTATAGCACAAAAAAAAAAAAAAAACGCAGAGGTGATCAAATATCACCAAAATAAATCTCTATTTGTGGGGGAAAAATGACATAATTTTTTTGGGGTAGAGTGTTGCATGACTGCGCAATTTTCAGTTAAAATAACGCAGTGCCGTTTCTCAAAAAATGGTCTGGTCATGAGCGGAAGTAGTTAAAGTGGTTTTACCCCGAGCACCAAAGTCAAAAGTCATCTTTGACTCGGAGATGTCGATGGACGCACAAATAAGATCAGTAGTCAGTGGATCGCACCATCTCCTCCGCCTGCTGCATAGACTCATCCCCTTTATCCCAGAAGAGGACATAGCAGTAGTAGTTGGAACAATCATCAATTCCCAACTCGACTACGCAAACTCCCTCTACATAGGACTACCTAAATAGCAGATTGCGCGTCTACAAGTCGTCCAGAACACGGCAGCCAGACTGGTAACAGGGAAAAAACCTTGGGAATCCATCACCCCTTCACTAAGGACCCTTCATTGGCTAACCGTAAAGGATCGGGTCACATTCAAGACCCTCTGTCTCACCCACAAGGAAATGCTCCTCAATACTTATGCGAGAAGATAAAACACTACACCCCCAATTGCATTCTCTGATCAACCAACCAAAACCTCCTCCGCATCACCAAGTCCCACTACAAATCGAAGGGAGAACGAAGATTTGCAGTCCAAGGACCATGGCTATGGAACGCTCTACCCACGGACATCCGCATGGAAGAAAACCATCGGGCCTTCAGGAAAAAACTTAAGACCCACCTCTTCTGAAGGATTATGACGTCACTGGATGCAAGCGCCTTGAGGCGATTTAGTTCGCATTTATAGCGCTATACAAGTTATTCACTCACTCACTCACTTTTTAAAGCCTTAAGGTTTTTCACCTTAATGCATTCTATGCGTTAAGGTTTCAAACCTTCTGTGCTGCAGCTCCCCTGCAGACACCCCCCCCTTTGGCTCTCGATGCTCTCTCCCTCTTCATTGGGCAGATTGATAGCTGTCACTGCTGTCAATCAAATGCTGTGACATGGGGGGTGGGGCTGAGCCACTTGCTCTGTGTCAATAGATGCAGACAGGGCGGCTCGGGAGCAAGCATGTACGAGTACCCTTGTGGAAAGCGGCTTTCCGTGGGGGCAGCTGCTGAAGAGGAGAGGCCTGGCATGCAGAAAAAGAGGATTGGGGCTGCTCTGTGCAAAAGCATTGCACAGACCAGGTAAGTATAGACATGTTTGTTATTTTAATTTTTTTTTAAATGGAAGGTTTAAAAACACTTTAAATTCAACTTTTACAGAACTTTTAACATATTACATGCTTGCTCTTCCATATTTTATCCCATTGGATATGTGAAAGGTGTGTACCGCTCCAAGCTGTGAAGCTCCAAAGAATGCTCCCGCCCTGATACTGGAACAGGTGCTGGCTCTGCACTAATGCATGGGAAAGAAAAGAGCCCTGGACTGCCGCACTCTGTATGAATGATTTATTTTCAAAATTCCAAAATTAAAATAAAGCTATGAGTAAGCATCTATCTTTGATGTGAAACGCGTCAGCTATCCACCCCTGCATGTCAGTTTTCTGTTTTTGTCTGTTTTTGGACTTTTGAATCTATGGATTAATTTTGGATTTTAATTTTGGAATTTTTAAAATAAATCGTTTATACAGAGTGCGGCAGTCCAGGGCTCTTTTCTTTCTCACCCATTGGATATGTAGTGTAGCCACTAGCAGCAGGGTAGAAAAGCTACAATGGCTCTGCCTTACTGCTGTGATTTTAGAACCCATACACACTATAAGATTTTTTGCACATTTTTGTCTTCAGATTTACCAAAACCATGTAGTGCATGGGCATGCCTGATTGCATACAAATTGAAACTCTTAAGGTTTGACCTCATGTTATATGGTATTGGTAAATCTGAAGACAAAAATCTGCAGAAAATCTAATATTGTGTATGGGGCCAAGTGATATTAAAAACTCTCAGGTTTTTTTTTTTTATGCACGTTCAGCTGCAGCTTATTTAATCATTTACTGAGTATGCAGCTTTTTCACCTTTTATTACTGTTCTAAGTTCCAGTTGTCTACTGCCCCAGGTTTCAGGGTGGTGGCTCCTATCTCTTGCAGCATCCTATAGAGCCACCCTTGCATGCAGACCCTAGAGTTGTGTATCCCAACACTGTTTGCATCACTAGAAACACACAGCCCCATCTCCTGGGATGGCAAGACAGTCCCCTGCTCTCCCACCCCCAAGCTAACAAACAAACTTGAGACTGCACTGTGTACTGCTTACTTTTTCCTGTTAAGACCAGAAATTCAGAGAAGCAGAACTGAGAGAGCAGAATCCAGATACAGCACCGAAAGTTGTAAACTGCAAGTGCTGGGGTAAAAAATGTTAACACTTTAGTGGGGAATTTTTATTTTATTGTGCTTAATTGTTACTAAACCCACAACAGTAAAATCAGTCTGTATATGCAGTAAAGCATGCTTGTTATACTCACTGTGGAACCTAAGGGGTTAATTCTCTACATTGTGTAAAAAGACTGTTTAATCCTGTATGCACAGATCCTCCCCTTCTTCCACTGACTCCAGAACAGGTCCCGATAAGACAGAGTTACTGGAGTCAGGCTGCACATGCTCAGTTTGGTGTGTATTGCTAGAGAGTTTTTTTTTCTTGGGAGAGTTCATGTGATCAGCTAAGGGCCAATCAGCACTGACCAGACAGAGGATCAGGGGTCTTGGATCCTTATAGGACAGCTCAGTGCAGTATGAAAACACCTCATACAAGCTTTAACCAGGAACTGATAGAAGTCACAAGACTGCTATCATAGGTGTGCGCAGCCTATTGCATTAGGGTGTGCACCTTGAAGCTCAAACACACATGCGTGTGTGTGTGTATATATATATATACACACACACACACACGTGCTTCCACACTTCTCTTATAAGCCGAGCCACCAGTGGGAGATCTTCCCCATCTCCCCATCTACACACAGAGCCAGGGTGGTCTTGAAAGTATCATGGGCCCCTGGGCAAAGTTATACACTGGGGCCCCTACCAGGGAGATGGCAACAAAAAGTGTGTGTGGCAGGGTGAGGGGGGTTAACTTTTGTTTCATACAGAGTGCAGGGCTCAGGAGTGCACTATGTACAGTGTGCAGGGCTCAGAAGAATGCTACATACAGAGTGTACTGTTCAGGAGTGCGCCAGCACATAGTGCAGACTTCAGGCGTGCACTACGCACAGGGTGCAGAGTTCAGAAATGCGCTATGTACAGAGTGCAGAGTTCACGCGTGTGCTATGTACAAAGTTCAGTCATTTAGAAGTGCGCTATATAGAGTGCAGAGTTCAGGTGTGCGCTACACACAAGGTACACAGTTCAGGAGTTAGCAGAGATCATGCGTGTGCTATGCACAGAGTTCAGATGTGAGCTATACGCATTGTGCAGAGTTCAGGAGTGCGCTATGCACAGAGTGCACAGTTCAGGAGTGAGTAGAGATCATACGTGTGCTATGTACAAAGTTTAGATGTGGGCTATGTGCAGGGTGCAGAGTTCAAGAGGGCGCTATGCACAGAGTGCAGAGTTCAGGTGTGCGCTACATACAGGGTGCACAGTTGAGGAGTGAGCTATGCACAGGGTGCAGAGATCATGCGTGTGCTATGTAGAGAGTTCCAACGTGAGCCACGTGCAAAGAGCAGGTGTTCAGAAGTGCGCTATGTAGAGTGCAGAGTTCAGGAGTGCGCTATGCACAAAATGCAAATTTCAGGCGTGCGCTATGCAAAGAGTACAGAGTTCAGGCGTGCACTACACACAGGGTACACAGTTAAGGAGTGAGCTAGGTACAAAATGCAGAAATCGTGTGTGTGCTATGTACAGAGTTCAGGCGTGCACTACACACAGGGTGCACAGTTCAGGAGTGACCTAGGTACAGGGTGCAGAAATCATGTGTGTGCTATGTACAGAGTTCAGGCGTGAGCTGCGCACAGGGTGCACAGTTCAGAAGTGCGCTATGTAGAGTGCAGAGTACAGGAATTCCCTATGCACAGGGTGCAGAGTTCAGACGTGTGCTATTGTACAAAGTTCAGGGGGTGCTACGCCAGTTTACAGACCCTCCCCCCCAGTACAGAACTCTCCCCTACTATTTCTCCCCAAGAGAAATCTCTCCTCTCCTTCCAGTGTAGCTGGAATTACAGCTCTTCAACCTTCCCTGTCCCATACCCACAGCAGCTCTCCTCTCCCCCGCAGAACAGAATCTTAAACTTACTGTGGCTGGTCATGCTGCTGCAGAGGGCTTCTCTTGATGCTGTGGGTGTGAGGTTAGAGCGGCCAAGTGGATACTCCGCCTGCCCCCTCCTCTGTCGTATAGGAAGAGCAGGGAAGGGCTTGTATGTGCAGACACTAGAAGCCAGCATTGGAGGTTCCGATGGTAAAAAAAACAGCCGCCAGCAGTGTTCTCCCTCCTGTGCCGGGTGCTGGTACATGGAGAGGCTTCCAGTGCCCGGCTCCCGCTGTCACTCTGCTTGCATCTCCTTTCTGTGCCGGCTGCTGGAACACAGAGAGTTCCAGCGCCGGTCACCCAACTGCCTCTGTGCGTGTTGCGCTCAGGGTGATTAGGGTGTGCCCAGGCACACCCAGCAATCCCTGTGCACACGCCAATGACTGCTATATACTACTGATGAGAAAGGGTATTTAGCAGTTTATATTTACTAAAATAGTTGCATTTCCATGTTCTGTGTACTGTGGGACACCAGATATAGTGAATGCAGGGCCCTGGGTTTAGTAACACATTAAGCCTCACGGATAGTGCACTGTTCTCAGAAATTCAAATGACTTGTAGAATTGCATTGTGAGAAGGAGCAGTAAAGCATAACCACTGTGTAAAGCCACAAAGCAGGTAAAACTTGCATGTGTAATCAGCAAATATGCCCTCTTATGCATATATGAATAGTAGCCTGTATACACATCATTAGGGATGATACCTCCAGTGGCATGTATCATCTTTAACCTCTTGGCACCGGCCACATGCAAATACAGTATATGGCCTCTCAGCGGACGGGACTTGGCCCTGATTGGCTGCATATTTGCGTGTATTAGTGCAAATACAAACTGTCCTGCGCACCCCCCGGCACAGTTACCGGCGGCTGACATTCAATCACGCTGGTCAAATGAAACCCCACCCCAAGGAATTAAACTCTGTCCCCATACAAAGCTTTGTTTTTGCATACATGATTACAAACCATACATAAAACTTAAAACAACATACACATTAAACAACACACATTGATAATAATTCATTGCATTAGCGAGTATATCTAATAAACTTGAAAATACTCTAGATTTACCTTAATACTAAATAAGCAAAGGAAAACATATATGAAATCTGTTTTACCTGCCCAAAGATTTTTATTTCTGTCCATCCAAATTAAAACAATTGTACAGCTCTGTCATGCAGCACAGCCTTGTCTGGCAGGAGAGCAGACCCATTTGTTCTCTGTTGCAGCTCAGTAACACTTACAGGTCTTGTCCCTCCTCCTCTAGCCTGTGACTGGACTGAAAGAATAAGCAGGGCCGTCATAAATATTGATTGGACCCATGGCAAACATTTTCTTGGGCCCTCCTAAATCCACTTGTCAACTATTTTCAGGTAGTGTAGGCTCAAGGGGCGGCTGCTTTGGGCCCCACAACAATGACTGGGCCTGGGGCAGCTACCCCTTTTGCCCTGCCTTAAAGCGGTTGTATACCCTCATATACTACATGCACCTACAGGTAAGCCTACATTAAGGCTTACCTGTAGGTGCTTGCAATATCTCCTTAACCTACATAGTTAAGGAGATATATGCAGAAAAGCGAGCACCGATGTCTACGGCGCATGCGCGCCGTAGATAACGGCGCAGGCGCACTGAGCGCGGCGGCTCTTGAATGGGAGCCTGCCGGACACTGCCGGAATGCGTGCATGCGCGTGGATCGTGCCGTTCCTCGTGCATGCGCAGGAGTGACGTCATCGCCGCTCAGGCCAGTCACAGCGCCGGAGCGGCGATACGCGGAAGTCACTCCGGGTATCATGGCGGTGACGGAGGACGTGTCCGAGGACTGCTGCGGGGGCTTCGATCTAAGGTAAGTGATTGATAATGAGCTAGTATGCTAGTCATACTAGCTCATTATGCCTTTGCCTTGCAGGTTTAAAAAAAAAAAAAAAAGTTTTGCGGTATACAACCTAAGAATAAGCAGCAGACTAATGCCACACTGTTCCCTCCTCCTGTCAGCATGCTCCTTGCAAGCACTTGAGCACTGCAGCACAGCTGATTTGCTCCTTTTACTGCTTCTTCCTCTCCTAGTCAGAGCTCTGCTGTACAGGGATTACAAGAGGCTGATACCAAGTCAAATTCAGGTACTTACAATGCTTGCATTTAAAAAAAGAATGCATGATGTATCAGCAAATACAGAACTGTAGTAATCTGCATCTTTTATATCTGCCCGGAGTTCTGCTTTAAAGCCTATCTCCAGGCAAAGATACAACTTTTGTTGCATCTGACAGCACTCCTAAAAAAGCTTTTCTTTGGGTGTGCACGTGTGTATCGGTGTGAACAAGAAAATATCAATAGGTTTTCAGCGTGTTTTTGTTCCTATGTGTCTGTATCTTTTTCTGTATTCACAAGATGCAAGCTTGATGGTAATGTGCTGAAAGCACCCAGACAATGCATGCATCTTCTAAACACGCTCAAGCGCTCTCAAGATGTATTTGACAAATGCATTATGGGAAATCAGATTGCATGCTTGCCGACAAAACTCCAATATCAAGTGCCGATGACATAACTGCACACCTGTAGGCAATTCTTAAAGCTGGCTGTAGATGGGATAACTGTTCCTCCACAAAGATTTGACCAAACAAACTAGATTTAGACCAAATAAAATTTGTGATGATGCTCTAAAATGCAAATAATTGCAAAAAAAAACGAAAAAAAATCTTAACCGGTTTCCTTGGAAATCACCTGTCATTCTAAGTGTATGAGCTGTTAAGTAGCAGATATTTCACAGATGTCACAGCAGGTCCCCCTCTCCCCCCTCGGTCTCACCAATACCATCTCTTATTAAAGGGGGTCTGCCGAGAATTTTTTTCCATTATGTTGGAAAATCAATTTGATTATTATCAGTGATCAATTATTTTTAACTGAAACAAATTGACTGTCACACAAGCTCGTTGTATTGTTCAATCAACGCCAAATTGGACGACCCATTGTTCTGTCTGCGGCCAGCTTGACTTGGACAATATCCCTCTAGATCAGCCTTTTTCAACTAGGGTTCCTTCAGAGGTTGATAGAGGTTCCTTGAGAAATTAGCCATTTCTGGTTCTAAGATAAGTAACCACTGACTCCAATGATCCTTTACACTATCTGTCAAGGTAATTCTTCCCTCTGAGCACCAGGGTAAAGGGGCCCTTCTCCCAATGGCCACCTATAATAGGGGGGTCCTTCTCCACTAATGAGTGATAAAAGAGGGCACTTGACTGACTACTAATGTGAAGAAACATAACAATTTTCACTGTTCGTATTTTTCTGGCCATTATTATTTTCATCATTATTTTGTCATTCATAATTTCATTATTATTATTGAAAATAATGTACTAGCAAGGGGTTCCTTGAGACCCTTCTTGCTAAAACGGTTGAAAAAGGATGCACTAGATGTAATCGCAACTTACAATGTTCTTTAGACAAAGGCATAAGTACAAAGAGGTCCAGTAAGGTTAAGCTAGTTTGCATTTTTAACCTAAATGTGCATGCTCCTGTAAGTAATTTAATCTTAATAAATGCATTTACATTCTAGCACAGTAAATATGGAACAAAAACAATGCAAAGCAACATGTAGGAATTGTCTTATGTAACATCAGCCTGAAATCTCCACTTGATTGCCTGATTCCTTAGTTCCCAGACTGACATTTCTTATAAAAATTGCAAGACCAGAAACCTGTGGCTTAACAGCTGTTATGGAACTGCAAGTCCCAGTAGAGCCAAAATGCCAAATGTTTAATCTTGTCTATCATGTCTGCTAGGAGAACTAAAAGCCTCAGTAGAGCTACAATCTCAGCTGACTTGTCTTGCAAGTCACGACTGCTATGGAACTACAAGCCTCAGTACAGTCAAAATCCCAGATGGCTTCTCTTGCCAGTTACGGTTGCTATGGAACTACAAATCCCAGTGAAGCCAAAATCTCAGACGGCTTCTCTTGCCAGTCATGACTACTATGGAGCTACAAGCCCCACTAGAGCCAAAATCCCAGCTGGCTTTTCTTGCCAGTCATGACTGCTATGGAACTACAAGCCCCAGTAGAACCAAAATCTCAGCTGGCTTCTCTTGCCCATCATGACTGCTATGGAACTACAAGCCTCAGTAGAGCTAAAATCTCAGCTGGCTTCTCTTGCCCATCATGACTGATATGGAACTACAAGCCTCAGTAGAGATAAAATCCCAGCTGGCTTCTGTTTCCTGTCACGACTACTATGGAACTACAAGCCCCAATGGAGCCAAAATCCCAGATGGCTTCTCTTGCTCATCAAGACCGCTATGGAACTACAAGCCTCAGTAGAGCCAAAATCCCAGATGGCTTCTCTCGCCCATCACGACTGCTATGGAACTACAAGCCTCAGTAGAGCCAAAATCCCAAATGGCTTCTCTTGCCCATCACGACTCCTATAGAACTACAAGCCTCAGTAGAGCCAAAATCCCAGATGGCTTCTCTTGCCCATCACGACTCCTATAGAACTACAAGCCTCAGTAGAGCCAAAATCCCAGATGACTTCTCTTGCCCGTCACGACTGCTATGGAACTACAAGCCTCAGTAGAGCCAAAATCCCAGATGGCTTCTCTTGCCCATCACGACTCCTATAGAACTACAAGCCTCAGTAGAGCCAAAATCCCAGATGACTTCTCTTGCCCATCACGACTGCTATGGAACTACAAGCCTCTGTAGAGCCAAAATCCCAGATGACTTCTCTTGCCCATCACGACTGCTATGGAACTACAAGCCTCAGTAGAGCCAAAATCCCAGATGACTTCTCTTGCCCATCACGACTCCTATGGAACTACAAGCCTCAGTAGAGCCAAAATCCCAAATGGCTTCTCTTGCCCATCACGACTCCTATGGAACTACAAGCCTCAGTAGAGCCAAAATCCCAGATGGCTTCTCTTGCCCATCACGACTCCTATGGAACTACAAGCCACAGTAGAGCCAAAATCCCAGATGGCTTCTTTTGCCCATCACGCCTTCCAGAGTCAGGTACAAAGGGAGGCTGAAGACTAGAAAAAGCACTTACTTCTTATTTCCACACTCTGTGCAGTCTCTCCTCTGGACAGCAAGGCATTGTTTGATGGTGTCTTGCTACTGGATTCAAGAATAGGAGGGTGTATAAATATATTAATTGGAGAAGGGGTGTAGAAGGAATCCACAGCGTGCCAAACCCAAAAAGAAGCTGGAGGAGAAATACTGACCAGGAGGGGATGAGGTGGAAAAGTGAGTGGAGAGCAAAGAGCAAGCTACTGTGTAGATGGGAGGAACGAGGGGGCTCAGGATCCAGGGGGGGTTTCAGCTGGAAATGAAAGCATTGCAAGAGAGGCAGAACTACAAAGAGCTAGCTAGGGAGGGAGGCTGCTGTGTAGAAATGGAAAATTTCTCAGTCAGGGAGACGGAGGAATGCAGGAGAGACAGTATAATGGGAATAAAGGAGATGCTGGTGGCTGCTAGTTGATAGTGAAAAGCAAATGAGCTAGCACCTGCTTCTTCATCAGCTGAGCGACTGTGGATTGTCCATCCACTCCCAAGCTACTGACACCCTACAAGGCTTTTCATCCCTTTGTATTATTTAGATAAAAGCGTGGGAATGTGATTAGCTTATGGGCTGGTTAAGACCTCTGTGCTGAGAACCATGAAACAGTGTATTTGTAATTCTGCGATAGGGCACACTTTGATTAAAGCTTACATCGCATCCCGGGCAAAGTACATCCAATCGGCTACGTGCCGGAGATCGTGACCACCAAGGTGTTGGCAAACCCATTGCCATAGAGGGGAGGGAGTTCACAGTGGACCTAGCATAAGATATATTTCTTCATGTGAAGTTAATGCAAGCTAAATAATATGCAAGTGTAACAGGTAATTAAGGTCACAGGAGATTTAATGAGCTCAGTGGGGAGTTCACAATCCCCAAACATTTTTTTTCTGGCCTTTCTGGCCTTTCGCAAAGCCTATTCGAAAGCTTTGTTAACCCCTTGCGTTGACCGCTGCTGGCTTTTAAATGATGGGAGACAGAGGTGGAGTTCCTGATCATGTAACAACTATGATTTGGCGGTTACAGTGGTCACATGATCAAAAGCTCCTCCCACCAGTTCCCAATTCTTAACTGTGGCTGGGAGCTGTCGGTGAGAGCTCGGTCAGTGTGCTGGGGGGGGGGGTGCAGTGAGCATGCTGTCAGCACAGAAAAACAGTGCACCATGGACGCAAATGTTCTGTATGCAGAACAAGTTCACGGACAACGCCCTTCGGACAAAAATCCACGGATTTGTCCAATGGAAGTCCAATCGTGTGTACGAGGCCTTAAGGCCCACCCACCCATCCTGCTGCCAGGTTAAAAAAGAGCATGGGTATGCTCACCTACTCGGTGTCTCCTCTCCTGACCTAGAGAGACTCCGACAAAGATGGTCAATTGACGCTTCTGAGTTGGACTCTGAGGACTGGGACGACAGATGGGACTTCCCATTCAAAATACTGGTCTCTCTAAGAGACCGACTTGTGCAATACAAGATAGTCCATAGGGCCTATATTACTCCCTATAGACTAAGCAAGATGGGGTCTGCTCATTCTTCTGAATGTTGGCGCTGTGGCCAGTGACCAGGTGCTTACTGGTATACTGGTCACAGGTGCTTACGGTGATCAATCTCATTGCTGATATTACCATAATCCCTGCTCCAAAGGTTTGCCTGCTTGGCCTGGTGGAGGACATAGCCCCCGGGTTGGCAGACAGGACTCTGATTGGCCTTTTACTATTCTATGCCAGGAAAGCCATCACACTACACTGAAAGAAGCAGGCATCCCCTCCTATTACCACATGGAAATGCTTAGTTAATAACGTTCTTCCTTATTATAGAGGCACATACCTCCACAGAAGTTGCCCCAATAAGTATGAAAAAATCTGGGCCAAATGGCTTGCAGAACCATCCACGGCCGTGGACAATTAACAACTTTTACCGGCAACCACACCTACTCTCTCTATTAGCTGGAAAATTTATCGAGTTTTGGTTTTGGGTTTTTCAGTAATTTATAGGGACACCCCGGTCAGTGGTACACAGGTCTCGATACAGATAAATATGTTATAGGTGAGATTCAGTAGGCTAAGCTACCCTGTTTTACCATAAATTACTCATTGTGACTTATTCACCCCTGGGCGGGTAGAATGCAGAAACTGTAAATTGTTTGTTGTTTGTCTTATATGTAATTCGTACTAAAAAAATGAATAAAAAGATTTATTAAAAAAAGAGCATGGGTAGCTAATCAGTGCTATGGGGGATATTTATCGATGCAATTTATTTTTTTATAAAATACCATTTATTAGAGAGAATCTTTTCAAGGGCAACATTGAAAATGCAGAAATCCTTTACATAATAAATTATTGGGGGATGCCTATGGCATAAGCCACACTGTTGTAGAGAGGCCATACAGAATGCAGAATTTACATAATGACTTTCCTGGACCCTGATGCTGCTGCATACAGCCACCAATTGAGATGCATTAGGAGAGGCAGTATTAAATGGTTGAGCGCTACGGGTTGCATAAAGTACCTGCATGCATATTGACATATGCTCCGAATGCATATAGCGTGCACCAGTGCCCATGCAGGTGCTGTATGCCAACCCTGGCCGTGTATAACTCCCTCTTCTAATGCATCCCAATGTGTGAAGGGGGTGTACGTGGAGGCAACGAGTCCCAGGAAAGTCATTACACAGGCTCTGCATGCTGTATGGCCCCTGTAGGGCTGTGTGTATAAAGCCGTAACGCTGCAATGGAAGTTACAGAACAGTATGTTGTTGTCCTTTAAAAGCAACAATAAAAAACGGCAAAAAAATGGTGTGGGGTTTCCCATAACATTCAAATCAGACCCTTACCCAGGCATGCAACCCATCTCCCCCCTCTCTTACTGAACCATACTAAGGAACATTGTTGGGGGGGGGGGGGTACCTTGCAGGGGATTAGGACAATGTTGGGGTTGAACTCACCTTTTTTCAGCTTATCTGCAGCCTTCATCTGCTTTTGTCTCCAGAAGGATAATACCATCTTTGTTTGGGCATCATCCAGGGTAGGTATCTACTTCCTGGACTGAAATGCAGACTCAGAGATGTCACATATATCTGGCACAGATCAGCCCCTGCTGTAGCCTCTCATCTTGCGATTTGCTATAAAGTTACAATGTTGCAGTTTGGTCACTGGTGGAGAGGAGACTGAGAAAATGCTTTCTCCTGCCTGCAGCAGACTAATGGTTTCACCTCAGCCTAGGCGAAGTCACTTGGCTGGAACGTACCAATTATGAAAAGTATCACTCTTCATAAAAATGATACTGTTGCTGTGTAGAGTGATATACTGAAAGGGTCCACTTTAAATATGAAATAGATAGATGAAAACATGTGTAGCGCTACCCCCACAGGAGCCGCTGGCTGTAATGGGTCCTCTGCTCTCTCCCTTAGCACTAGACCGAACACCACCAGAAAACACTTGTCGGTACAGTACAACAATCACATTACAAAACATTAAAAACAAAATCGATAGTAATGCTGGGGAACATAGTAACCTAATTTATACTGTCTATATCAGGGATCCTCAAACTACGGCCCTCCAGCTGTTGCGGAACTACAAATCCCATGAGGCATTGTAAAACTCTGACATTCACAGACATGACTAGGCATGATGGGAATTGTAGTTCCTGAACACCTGGAGGGCCGTAGTTTGAAGACCCCTGGTCTACATTATTGGAGTAGCTTATGTTATATAAAGAAGGGGGAGGGGAAGCACTCACATTGCCACATCCGTAATATCGTGGGAAACAAAAATAGAATTACTCAGGAGGAGCAAAGCAAAAGTCGGACTTTAGAGGCAACACACAAATGGAATGAAAAAAATGCTTTAATATCAAAAATACAATGTTCACAATTAAAATTAAAAACCATACAATGTATAAAACAGTATGAGTGAGGTCCCTTGTACGTCTAACGTCGACGTGTTTCGCCGTGAGGCTTCGTCAGGACGGACAGACAGGGGGGTACACACTTGGGACAAATCTCACTGTCTCAAAAAGAGTCCAGACAGCGAAGATTTACACAAGAGTGAAAAAGTTCCATATAGTATATATATTATGGTCAGGGTAATGCAGGCACATATGGGATCTGCAAGTCAAAGTTTTGAGTTACAATATTCTAGCAGGGATAGAGTCCAGCAGTAGAAGAAAAACCCGGAATTCCAGGCTAAACAAAAAACCGGATAAAATCTATCCAGAGGGGTATACCCAACAGGGAAAGAAGGGAACACTTCGTAGTATACGCATAGTTTCAATGAAGGCACTTCAGATTGGAATACAAGCCAGTAGAGCCCATCCAGTGGTGAATATACACCAATATCCGAATATGGCCAATGGACGTCAGCAGCAACACCCCCAGGAGTCAGCTTATGTTATAGTTATTATAATTACTCCTGACGATCAGTAGAGTCAGACTGACAAGGTATAATCTATGCAAATTATGTAATGGGGTGTATCTATGCAAATTATGTAGACGATATATTTAAAATCTGTTAAAATAAATGGAGAAAATATCCATAAGTTAGATCAGTGTTTCTCAATTCCAGTCCTCAAGGTGCCCCAACAGGTCATGTTTTCAGGATTTCCCTCAGATGAAACGGCTTTGGTAATTACTAAGGCAGTGAAACTGATCAAATCACCTGTGCAAAATAATGGAAAGCCTGAAAACATGACCTGTTGGGGCGCCTTGAGGGCTGGAGTTGAGAAACACTGAGTTAGATGGTTGAATAAAAAAACTACATGAATAAAAACTAAAACCTAAAAACAAAAAAATAGAGTAAAAACAATGTAAATATCAAGTGCACGTACTGTATATGTGTATGTCTTGATCTATTCAATGCCAGATGAATCACCAGATCAGAGTGTGCGATGATAAATATGAAAGGAAAAACTTAAAATATATTATATATGTAGCACACAGATCCCTTACCCTGCTTACCTCCACAGTCCACAAGCAGAATGGGACACGCCATGCCACAAGCCCAATATCCTCCTGATAAAAGAGGGTGAGCGGTGTTATCTGTTTTGGGTCCTGCAGCGAGTTAGCTCCTTCTGTTGGTTCTCTCCCCGAGGGTGTAGGGTAAAGTCTATTCTCTCCTTCAGTTCAATAAGGCCATTATCCAGACAGTATTAAACCCAATAAACAAAGGTTTATTTTGCTTGCGTAGAAACGTGATAGGAAAGTTGGAGATAGAGAATTTAACAGGGAGGCAGATTCAGGCACGCGGCACTTAATTGTCAGTTATCTCCACTCAGTCCTGAGTGGGCTTTTGCTCACCCGGATAGTCCCCTCTCACGGTCCTAGCAGCCGGTGTGGAGCACGGAACATTCACTTTAAATTTCCTGGGGATACGATCAGGAGATCCTCTGCCACAGAATCTTTAAGCCCTGAACTTCCCGATCTAGTAATAGTTAGTCCTTAGGTGCCATTGGGCACATTACCAGGCTTTTGGCGGATAGGAATCCTTCCCTCTGACAGGCAACCAGGTCTCTCCCGAGACAGTGACTTCTTCACCAATCCCCTTGGGACCGATCCTCCCTTGGCTTCCTCTCCTTCAGAGTGGGTCACCCCTCACTTGGGTACCCTGGGACTCCTCTTCGGGTGTAGGCCTCAGCTAAAGGTGCTGGGCCTACCGATGCAGCCTCAGGCTAAAGGTGCCTGGGGCTGATATACACACACACGCACCCCTGGCCTGGAGGGCTGGGAGGCGCGAACTGCTCCCCTAATAATGGTGTCTGCCCCTTAAGTACCCTCTCCCAGCATGCACCGCGGGTAGACCACGCCCACTGCACACCTGCCGAGAGAGGACACCCAATCTCGCTGCAATGCTACCTGTGGTTCAACCTGAGACCTGGGTGACAGCGCCCCCCACAGATCAAAGGGAACTGTACTGCCAGGCAACACCACAACAAAAGCAGAAACCAATTTAAAGAATTCAAACAGCCTGAGCCTAAATATTTGCTCAGGCTACCCCTTAAATTTAGGCATAGCGACCCCAATTATGGGGGGACCGCTACATATATTATGATGATAGGTGGGTTTAGAGGTAATACGTACATACATATATGTGTATATACACACGTATTGGGACAACGTAAAAGGAATTATACCATGTGTGGGGATGTATAGAAGGATAAGATAATCTAACATCCAAGCGTATAATGACGCTTATGTGTATGTGCGTATATACTATGGAAAGCTTTCATGAGGATTGTGACAAAATTAGCTGAAAAATAGCTAAAAGTTAGCTATAGTAGATTAAATGAGAAAGATATGTATTTTAAATTCTGAATTTTACATTTGCCAAAAAATTGCCCAAAAAATTCAAAAAAATTGCAAAAACATAGCCAAAAATCACCCCAAAAAAAACTATCATAGCAGAGTATTTATTTTGATGCTTTCATTCAGGCCTCCAGGTAATAAAGTGTTGAGAGAGTAAATCCAATAATTTAGAATCCAGACTCTCGCAGACCTAGAGAGGATTGTTGGTGAAATATTAGGAAGTGTCTAGGGACACTATGTTTGCCTTTACCTTGTTCCATAAGATTCCGATGTTCCCCAAATCTTTTTCGAAGTGTTCGGGTCGTGCGGCCTACATATAGCAGACCACATGGACAGGTTAAACAATACACTACGTATTCAGTGGAGCATGTAAAAAAGTCTGGTTGTACATATTGTTTGCCTTTGCAGAAAAAGTCCTTCTGTCTTTGTGTCACATAAGCACATGTGAGACATAGTGGCTTTTTGCATTGATACATGCCTTTGATGTTAAAAAAACTTAAGAAGGTACTCATAGTAGGGCGAAGTGACTTAATCTTACTGGGGGCTTTTTTTGCTTTAATGTTTTTGGCACGTCTATATGTCACCAAAGGACGATCACTGACTGTAATTTTCAGATGAGGATCCTCTCTTAGTATAGGACAATGTCTTACGAGGATCTTTTCCATTTTCTTAAATTTGTTGTGGAACTGTGTGACAAATCGGATGGGTTGAGAGCTGTCAATTTGTTTGGTTTCTTTATTAATCCCTTGGTCTTTATGGAGATAGTGTTGGATGGCTTCTTCTACAATTGCATCCGGATAACCCTTTTCTTTGAACTTGGTCTTGAGCAGATTACCATGAGTATTGTAATCCTGGGTTTGGGTACAGTTATGTTTGAGCATACAGAACTGGCTTCTAGGTATATTGTTTATCCAACGGGGATGGTGACAACTTTTATAATGTAGGTAGGAATTTCCTGAGGTGGGCTTAGTGTAATTTTGAGTACAGATGGTGTTGTTTTGATGAAATAATTCCAGGTCCAAGAAGGCTAGCTTATTGCTGTTGGATACAGAAGTAAAGGAGAGTCCCATATTATTTGTATTGCAGTATTGTAAAAAGGCCGGAATGATTGATTCAGGACCATCCCATATGATGACCACGTCATCGATATAGCGTCCGTAGTAGAGTAGATGGGAAGCATAAGGGTTGTTATGTTGAATATGGTGATGTTTCCTCATGAGTCTGTCGTGAATTGACTAATGGATCTTGGTTGAGGTAATATTCTACAGCTTGTAGGCCGACCGTATGTGGGATGGAAGTATATAATGAAACTACGTCCAATGAGAGCCAGCGGTACGTCGGTTCCTAGGAATAGTGCTGCAACATGTCCATTAGATGTATGCTGTCTTTTATATATGAAGGGAGATTTCTGACTATCGGTTGTAGGAAATTGTCTAGATAGATTGAGAAAAAGCTGGTGACGCTCTCCATGGCTGCAACAATTGGCCTGCCCAGGGGGTTTATGGGGTCTTTATGTACCTTGGGTAGGTGGTAAAAGTAGGGCCTTTTGTAATAGTCATGTTTGAGAAAGGCAACTTCTGATTTAGTCACAATATCTTCCCCTGCTGCTCTTAGGATCAGTTTGTGAGCTTCAAGTGTGAAATTAGGCAATGGGTCTGAGGACAATTTTTTATATGTGGATGTATCCGATAGGAGCCTGTCTGATTCGGCCTGATAATCTTTGTACCACAATGCCTCCTCCTTTATCTGCTTGTCCAATAATCTATTGTCGATTATCTGTAAGTTCCTTCAGGGTCTTTGATTCTGCTGTTGTCAGGTTCGAGTTGGAATGGGTCGGTATAGTGGATTGTTGACATAGACAAAGAATATCGGCATAAACAACATGGTAGAAGCTCTGGACATAAGGACCTTTGGCAAATGTCAGGTGGAATATTGATTTAGGTTTAAATTTAGTATGCTGGATCGGTGGTGAAGCAGAGACGTGTTGAGTCAATGATTCAACGTAATTATCTAAATCCTCGGTATATAGGTCCTCTAGATCCTCTAATGCCCTTTGTTCCAATGGGTCTATCGTGTCCATAATGGATTTGGAGGGAATTAGATTATTCTCTTCTGTCTCACTGTTACTATTACTGTTTTTGGATGATTTGATGTTGTAATAACGTTTGACCGTAATATTCCTAATAAATTTATTAAGAGCAAGAAAGAGTGTGAATGGATTGGGGGCTGCCGTAGGTGCAAAAGTGAGTCCTCGTGCCAGTAATGACTGTTCGGGTAAGGACAGAGCTTGGTTTGAGAGATTGAATATCTTTATAGTCTGCGTAGTTTCCCTCTTTGGTTTATGTCTACGTCTTCCCCCTCTTCTACCTCTACTGTGAGTTTTCTTTTTGGGCAGGAGAGGGGGGTGATCACTAAAAAAGAAGGAGGAATAATGGAGGTTGAGGGTTCATCTATAGAGAGGTCAGGAGGAGATGACTGTTCTGTAGTGTCAGGCAGGATTTTATTTGCCTGAGCTCTGGTATTCTTAGGTACTTCCAAAATAGTTAATGAGGTGGTGATCTGGGTGGGAGCATTGGACTCGAGTGTAGATAATGAAGGCCTGGGTTCCACTATAACCCCCGCTACAATGATGTTAGGATCTGGAGCAATTGTTGAACTGGGTTGGTGGTGAATTTTGTTTATTTAATTGGTGTGTTTTGCTCTTGGAGTTCTCTGTTTTTTGGCCAAAAATGCCCAGGTGTTGGGACGGAAATTATTATGATTTTCGCGTGTTGGTGTATAAAATCTGGACTGAGCTTGAGATATTGGATTTAGTGGGATAATGAGTTAAGAAAAGACATGGTAGGCCTGGGTTTACAATTCATAAGAGGGATGGGAGTGGGGTCCCCATGCACGATGGGGCCACGGTCACCTCTAGGTGAAGGTGGATGCTGTGTAAGAGATCTCGGTTTTTTCCAACAGAACATCCTATCTGAGTTACAGTCATCAAAGTGTCTGCGTATTTTTTGTAGTTTAGTCTTAATAAGATAATCCTCATAAAAACTTGGTGTTGAGTTTAATCGTTCTAAACCATGAAGTTGGTATAGATGTAATATCTGATTTTAAAGTGGAGTTCCACCCTGAAAAAAAAATTACACAAAAATGCTGCAAAAAATGTGAAAAAATAAATACATTTTTACTCACCCGAAATAGCGGTTGCTATGCGGAAGTCCCTAATCTGCCTCTTCCTTATCCGCGGTGGGTCTCCTTCCGCATCCTCTTCTAGTGAATGGGGCGCGCTGCCTTCTGGGAACTGTGTGTAATCCCAGAGAGCAGCCGTCCATTCACAAATCGGCGCGATACTCGCGCATGCGCAGTAGGAAACGGGCAGTGAAGCCGTAAGGCTTCACTGCCTGTTTCCCTTAGTGAAGATGGCGGCACGGGACCTGCAGTGATTGAGGGATCGGCATCGTGGGGGCCATCATCGCGGGCGAGTAGGACAGGTAAGTGTCTGTATTAAAAGTCAGCAGCTACAGTGTTTGTAGCTGCTGACTTTAAAAAAAAAATAAAATTGCGCGTGGAATCCCGCTTTAAGGCATCAATAAGATCAGTGGAAAACAATATGTTGTATTGAATGTCTCTTTGTTTAATAATAATTTCCAGGATATTGTGGACCATTCATTGGTTAGTTCTGGACTCAAAAAAGTGCATATTTTGAGATTTCTGAGGCCTCTCAGAGTGATTTTGTATGATAGGTATAAGTCAAGAAAAAACTTATCCCACCATTGTTGATTGGCTGCATTGATAGTATCCTCTATTTTTCTGAATTTATACGATGATCTTGGGATGGATGTGGATGACTGAAAAAAACCTTCTGGAAATTGAGTATATAATATATCTAAAATGGTATATTTTGCTGACTCAATGTTTTTTATGATATCCATGGTGGTTTATGTAAACAGTAGCAGATAGTGTGTGTATGTTCTAATTAACACACATAGGGAGAGAGGTGGTAGTGTGTTGTAATTAGCTAAAAGGTGATTATTAAATAGAGGTGATGTAGCATGAGTATATACATACACGCATATATGTTTTTGTATATAAGAGAGTAAAACCGCATGCACACACATATGCCCACACAATAAAAGATGTTGCAGAAATAAATTTGTATTAGATAGATATTTCTATCTGAAAATCTTTTAGTGTATAAACGACTGGGCATGTGGAGTAAGGAACTATTACAACAAAACAATATTAAGAGTCTGTAGCCAATGGCTGCTCATATAAGAAGGAAAGGGGAGGAGCCAAAGAATTTGCTCCTCCCACCTATGGGGTCGGGGCAGACTACAGGCTGAAATGACAGTTAGAATTTAAAGTTATTTGTTGTAATATGATTGGCTAAAGGCTGGTCACATGTTAATAGTGTCACGAGCTAGCCCTTATATAAAGATTACAGCTGCGTAGGAGAAGCAGACAGCGGAGGATCAACAGAAGAAGAAGGAACATCCCGCCCTTCCGCCCATCGTCGAGGCCCTTATTATGTGGTTTGGTCCTTTCTCATGGAAAGGGACAGTTATAGAGTTTTTTGTACATGTTATAGTATTAACTCGAGCTGTCATGGCTGAGTTGAAGTGATTTTATAGTACAAAAGTAAAGGAGTTTGTGTGATATAAATTGGAAGTATTTTTTATACATTGGTAAATAAATATGATACCAATAATAAAGGGCCCCGGCCATTCAAATCCATTGTTAAACTTTTAAATAAAATTTTAAATAATACTATATTGGTTTACTATTGATTATTATTATAATTGTAATTGTTCTGCATACGATCCCATTACGTCTCATGAAACAAACATATAAACAAGATTGGATAATATGGCGCACTCAGGTTCAGACTCAGTACAATTAAGAAGGGATTGGGCGGAGAGGCCAAGGGAATAGCAACAGTTCTTATCCCTTCTTATTTGTACCGAGTCTGAACCTGAGTGCGCCATATTACCCAATCTTGTTTATATGTTTATATACTTACAGTGACATTTGTTTTATTATATTTTTCTACATTTTCCTTACTATTTAGTTGGGCCTTGCTAATTAATTTCTATATTTTTTTTAAAAAAGGGCACCAAACCCCGGTGATCTTTGATCTGTTTCATGTTGTTCAGGTAGATCTCCACATCTCAAAGAATTATTCTTTGGATATATATCTTGATCTGGACGTTGGCACTATTTATAGTCTCAATTTGTGAGTGCAGTTCTTTCATGATTATAAGGTATTATCAGGAAATAAAATAGGTCTTTCTATAGTTGACTGCAAGTAAAATACAAGATGCAAAGCACTAGGTGCGGTTCTTCTGGGTATCGCTCTTTGAATTTTGTGTGTTTTTCTTTGTACCGTTTTATTGACTAAGACAATTAGAATCAGTGTCCACTATAGGATATTGTAGTAGGTTCAATTGCCAGCCTGGCACTACCCTCAAAGCTGAAGATAAATCTACAGATTTTTAGTCTTCCCTGCGTTCTTCTTTCCACCTGCATCATCATGCTGCTAATTAAACTTAAATAAAACCTTTCTGTTTTCATTATGTAGCGCCACCCCAGAAGGAGCCGCTTGGTGAATTTGGATTCTCTGATCTCCGCCTCAACTCCAAGAATGACCTCAGCCCCTCTGGCACACCTGGTTAAATAAAATTACTTCAAACACATTTAAGGACACACATGGAAAATACTGTTATCCTGACTGTGGATTATCACCAAAAACAGACACACACCTGGCAGTGGTAATAAAATTGAATATCTTATCAATTTAGTTTAGATTCATTCAGTTTAAAGCATATAGAAGCTTACAACACTGTTAAACCTTTCTGAAAATAATTAATACATTAGAAAATACCCCCTTCAATACTTAGCAACTGTAAATTTAGAAAAGGGCAGTAATAATCTATATGCCCATAACAGATGCTGAGAGGGAGGAGAGAAGATTTGTCAACTTCTCAGCTAATTCTGGGCCACAATAAGAGCTGCACGATTCTGGGAAAAATTAGAATCGCAATTCTTTTGCTTAGAACAAAGCTCACGATTCTCTCACGACTCTTTAAAATGATTAATTTAAAAAACAAAAATCAGCTGTAGACGGCGCATGCGCAATCAACACGCTCGGGGCTGGTTATTATAATGAGCGGATGCTTTTCTCAAAGGGGCGGATGTAATACATGAGATTAGAGGTTTAATACTGTGGAGGGAATATGGGAGGACATGGAATGTTTGGTGCTTTGATATCAATACTATGTGTCCTGTATTGGGGCAGGGGATGATGGGTGCATTGGTACTATGGACTCCATAGTAAGTGAAGTGAAGGAAGTGACCGGACACGTCACAATACCGCCTGGAGACAGCGACCGCTAACATGTAGGAGGAGACAAGAACAATGCTGTCCTGAGTCCACTGGGTGACGCACTGTGAGAAAGAAGGAAGCCCACGCATCCATCCAGCAGTGCATCACGCTGACGTCAGTTCCAATATCGGCACCATCGGCGCCATTTGCGTTCCACGCTGGTTCCGACGGCTTCTCCTCGGTCCAGTCTACATCCCGGGGGAGACCGAAAAAATCGAGGTAATCCAGGCCGGAGATCGCGGGGGGGGGGGGGGGGGGGGTGAATTGAGATTGCGATTAATATACGATTAATCGTGCAGCTCTAGCCACAAGCACCATTGAAAGTAACAACACAAAATTAGGAAATGGGTTAACAGGTACAGTAAACACAATTCTGTAGGGGGGTCCTGGGTTGAAGAATACTAGTACCTTCTGCTAGCAAATGTTGGGGCCCTTTGAAAAGAAAGTAGGTTTAATCAAGCAAAGTGAGGCAATAACCCTCTAGTAAATCCCGTTAGGTAGTGGTTGGTAAGAACAGAATGGCTGAAAGTGGTAAATCCAAACAAGCATCCTCTGACACTAGAAAATGGAATCGGTGTCTGCATGCAGTGTCTGTACTGTGTTAAGAAGGACGTTTTGGGTTTTCACCCTTTCACCAATCCTCTGTGCGATGACGCGATGGAAATTCCAAATGCTGGTTCAGGCTCCTAGCAATGTTGTAAGGCACCGGATCACCTCCTGTCGGCCGATCAGGATGGCTGGTAGCTAAACTGGCAAAGTGACCGGACAGTGGCCGACTGAACACCTGGATGGATATTGCGATCCCTGAAGCGGTGTGGATAGTCTCTGCTGGGTGGCACTGGGTTGCTGAGCAGGGTGCCTGGACTGAACGGTGGCAAGCCGTGTTGTTGTCACTGTTCCTGGCTTCCCTCAGCCTCCTGTCAGCTCTCTCAGAGTAGTTTTAGGAAAAGCGTGGCTAGCAGGTGCCGCTAGACAGTGTCTCTCTCTTCTTGTTTCAGATGGTGTTTCAGCACACATTACTGCCACCTCTCCTCCATTTTCTCTTCTTCTGCTGACAGCACTCTCTCTGTAGTTCTGTGTGGAAGTTTGTCTCTTTTTCTCTTTCAATAACTTCAGCACTTCCCTCTCTTCAGTCTCCTGTCAGCACTCTCTCTGTAGTGCTGTGTGGAAAACCTGACTCTCTCTCTTTCTTTCAATCACCTCGGTACTACCCTCTCTTCAATCACCTCTCAGCACTTCCTGAAACTCCCCTTTTTCCCAGTGTGCTCTGTGTCTCTCATTTTTCTAGAAGGACAAGTCAGCATCTCTCTGTCTCCATCATGTGGCCAAAAGGAGAAATTGCATTACAACATGCCTGCTACAATTACATACCTTATTTTGGGTATGCAGTGAAATCAGAATAACAATTTTGTTTACAGTAGGAGTGCCTGTGCAACTGTGCAATGATAAAAGGCAGGCTGGGGTTCAGCTTTAAAGAAAATGTATAGTTTTGGCAATGTCTTGTTTTAGTATAGTACTGTGCAAAACGTTTTAGGCAGATGTGAAGACATGCCCTAAATTAAGAATGCTTTCAGAAATACAAATGTTAATAGTTTATTTTCCATTATTATCAATATGGAAAGTAAATGAACAGAAGAGAAATCCACCCTTTGCCTTCAAAACAGCATCAGTTTTCTTTTCTGTCCCCATATATACCTATGTCCAATGGTACTAAACAGGGGTGCCCGTTGTCCCCCCTCCTTTTTATTCTTTGTTTGGAGCCATTGGCAGAGGCTATTAGATGTCACCTAGATATTAAGGGGGTACTGATGAGACATAGAGAATATAAATTATCCCTTTTTGCGGACGACATCCTCTTGACAATAACGAGCCCTATTACGTCACTCCCCTCTCTACATGCACTCCTTCAGAATTTTGGGTCTATATCAGGCTACAAAATAAACACGACTAAAACGGAAGTACTCCCCATACATGTCCCGCCAGATCTGTTGTTACAATTACAAAACACATACCCTTATAGGTGGTGTTCTCATGCCTTGACATATTTGGGCGTGAAGATTACCCCCTCGTATAGTACAATATACGCTGCAAATTTTCCCCCTCTGTTCCAGGACATCTATAAAAATTTTCGTCAGTGGGCTGCATACCCTATTACTATGCTGGGCAGAATTAATGTACTAAATATGTCTGTATTGCCTAGACTTCTCTATCTTTTTGATACGCTCCCTGTAGCCATTCCTACCAGTCAGCTTAAAGCTCTTCAGAGAGGGTTTTTGAAGTTAATATGGAATAATAGCACACATCGGATAGCCAGCACGGTGGTATTTTCCTTGCACAGGGGGGAATGGGAGCACCTGACATCATTAGATATTACCTAGCCACTCATTTAAGGGCGGTTGTATCCTGGTCATGTCAGAGCAGCCCTAATAGGTGGTCGGAGATAGAGAAAGGTGCCATCTATCCGGTACATTTGTGCTCTTTAGTGTGGTCTAGACCCTTACACGGCGACCCCATACTGAAGAGAATGTGTCTTGCACCTATGCTATTCACTATTTCCATTTGGAATAAATGCAAATCAAAATTTCCGCTTGCATCATTGTGCCCTCCTCTTACTAACGTACTACTGAATCCAGTATTGCCTGATAGTTTGGTCTATGGCCGTCTGTTACCATGGATGCAGTCTCCATTGTTTCAGTTGCGAAATTTGGTTAACCCGGTCACTCGCAAATTTCTTGATTTCGCAACCCTTCAAAACAAATACTATATCAAATACTATATCAAATACTATATCCCCCAAAAGTTATTTTATTTCTATCTTCAGGTTAGGCACTTTTTTCAGTCCCTTTCCCCTAATCTTACCCTAGAAAGGCCGACTCCTTTTGAACGTGTGTGTGCGGAAGGCCCTCATCAATTACATCTTATATCATCCATATATCACATTTTACACGAATCTAAAGATTTAACGGCTGACGCGCACCTATACATGCGCAAATGGAATCTGCTAATGGAGCGCCCTATCCCTTTGCAAATATGGACCGCAATATGGTCTTCAACTTTTAAATCCTCTAAATGTGTAACTCAGAGGGAAACAGCAGTGAAGGTTCTGATTAGTGATGAGCCGAACACCCCCGGGTTCGGTTCGCACCAGAACCCGCGAATGGACCGAAAGTTCGAACGAACATTAGAACCCTATTAAATACAATGGATGCGAACGTTCGAATTCTAAAGTGCTAATTATAACAACTATTATGCATGTTATTGTCCTAAAAAGGGTTTGGGAACCCGGGTTCTGCACCAGGGGACATGTATCAATGCAAAAAGAAGTTTTAAAAACGGTCGTTTTTCGGGAGCAGTCATTTTAATGATGCATAAAGTGAAAAAAAAAAGTCAAATATTCCTTTAAATATCGTACCTGGGGGGTGTCTAAAGTATGCCTGTGAAGTGCCACGTGTTTCCCGTGTTTAGAACTGTCCCTGCACAAAATGACACTTCTAAAGGAAAAAAAAGCCATTTAAAACTGCTTGCGGCTTTAATGTAATGTCTGGTCCCGGTAATATGGATGAAATTCTTTAAGAAAAATGGCATAGCTACCCCATGACCCCCCCCCCCTACCCCAGCCCATTACCAGCCCCTTTGGGTCTTGTATGGATATTAAGGGGAACCCCGCACATAAAATAAAAAAGGCCCTATATACTCTGAACAGCCCTATACAGGCGGTGCATACAAGACAGGGACTGTAGGTTTGTTCTTATGTAGAGTCTGTTTGTAATTTTGAACAGGTACATTGTTGAAGTGTAGCTCCAGACCAAAAATCTATTTTTAAACTTTTTGGAAAACATAGGTAAGGGTTATCACCCCTGTAACATTTGTTTTGCTGTCTGTGCCCCTGTTCAGAACATTTCACCTCACTTTCCGTCCCAATGACAACTGTTTTTGAAATGTGGTGTTTTTCTTGAAACAAGGATTGCTGATAAAGCATCAGTACAGAGGAGACACCTTTCTCCCATATTTATTCTTACAGGAGAGAATTTTCCTTCCTAGTGGTAGATTTCCTCTCACTTCCTGTTGTCTTCTTGCGTTTGCAAGTAGGAGTCGTTTGTAAGTTGGATGTTTGAAAGTAGGGACCTGCCGTATATACTCTGCAGAAATAGGCCCCTTAGTTGTTGGTGTTGGCACAACACTGTAAGCACTCACAGTTACTCTTGGTTGGTGCTGGAACGCCCTGCTGTCAACTATTATATCAGGAATTTTAATTACATATAATTGTTGAACAGTGGTAGTAAAAATTGGGCCTTTGATGGTGGTGCTGGTGCCACAACACTGTAAGCCCTGACAGTTACTCTTGGTGGGTGCAGCAATGGGCCCTGCTGTGAATTATTAGATCAAGAATTGTAATTACATGCCCCTGTTGAACAGGGGCTGAAAAATTGGGCCTTAGGCACTGGTGGCACAACACTGCAACCCCTCACAGATACTGTACTTGGAGCACAGCAATGAGCCCTGTTGCAAAGTATTGCTTCAAAAATTGTAATGACACGCCCCTGTTAAACAGGGGCTGAAAAATTGGGCCTTAGGCACTGGTGGCACAACACTGCAACTCCTCACAGATACTGTACTTGGAGCACACCAATGAGCCCTGTTGCAAAGTATTGCTTCAAAAATTGTAATGACACGCCCCTGTTAAACAGGGGCTGAAAAATTGGGCCTTAGGCACTGGTGGCACAACACTGCAACTCCTCACAGATACTGTACTTGGAGCACAGCAATGAGCCCTGTTGCAAAGTATTGCTTCAAAAATTGTAATGACACGCCCCTGTTAAACAGGGGCTGAAAAATTGGGCCTTAGGCACTGGTGGCACAACACTGCAACTCCTCACAGATACTGTACTTGGAGCACACCAATGAGCCCTGTTGCAAAGTATTGCTTCAAAAATTGTAATGACACGCCCCTGTTAAACAGGGGCTGAAAAATTGGGCCTTAGGCACTGGTGGCACAACACTGCAACTCCTCACAGATACTGTACTTGGAGCACAGCAATGAGCCCTGTTGCAAAGTATTGCTTCAAAAATTGTAATTACACGCCCCTGTTAAACAGGGGCTGAAAAATTGGGCGTTAGGCACTGGTGGCGGCACCCATAAACAAAAATGATCTTACAAGCTATCATCATCAATCGTATCATTGAGGACTCGGAGGAGGAGGATAGCCAGTCAACATAACAGCACAGGCACTCAGCATCAGCATCAGTCTTGAAGGGATGTGACATGTTAAAATCAATTAGTCTGTTATATCAGCATCAGGTGTGTGGTAGCTGGTGGTGATCCAAGACTGGTTCATCTTGATGAAAGTCAGTCGATCAACCGAGTCGGTGGACAGGCGCACCCTGTGATCCGTGACAAATCCTCCAGCAGCACTGAATGTGCGTTCCGAAAGAACGCTGGATGCAGGACAGGCCAGTAGCTCAATTGCATACTGTGCAAGCTCTGGCCAGTGATCCATCCTCAAGACCCAGTAAGCCAGAGGATTTTCGGTGGGGAAGGTGTCCAAGTCTGACCTTGCCCCTAGATATTCCTGCACCATGTTTATCAGACGCTGGCGATGGTTGCTGGAACCGATCATACTTTGGGGCTGCGGACTAAAGAATTGTCTGAACGCATCGGTCAGACGGCCACCTTCCCCACCGCTCCTTCTTTGACTGGCCGAAGCCTCAGCAACTCGTTGTCCAGGACGAGGAGTTTGCAACCTCCCAGTCTCTGGGAACGCGTTGCACAGACCTTTCTGCAAGGCCTCCCGGAGTTGTCTCATCCTCTGCTCCCTCTGCGACGGTAACATAAGGTCCGCAACCTTACCCTTGTACCGTGGATCAAGGAGAGTGGCCAGCCAGTAATGGTCCCTCTCCTTGATCCGAAGAATACGAGGATCCTTCCGCAGACTTTGCAGGATCAGGGAGGCCATGCAGCGTAGTTTTGCTGAGGCATTCGCTCCGGAGTCCTCTGGGTCACTAAGGACGACATGATCCGCAGCCACCTCCTCCCAGCCACGTACAAGTCCACTGGTTTCTTGGGACTGTAAATCATCCCTAAAAGACTGCTGCTGATGATGCTGAGTGCCAGCCTCCACCTCCATGCTGACACAATCCTCCTCCTCCTCCTCCTCCTCCTCCTCCTCCTCTTCCTGTGCGATGGGTGGGACAGAAGGAACACTGTCTGGGTAAAGGGGGCCTTGAGAGGCAAGGAAGTCCTCCTCTTCCTGCCTCTGTTCTGCCTCAAGTGCCCTGTCCATTATTCCACGCAGCGTGTGCTCCAACAGGTGGACAAGAGGTACAGTGTCACTGATGCATGCACTGTCACTGCTCACCATCCTCGTGGCCTCCTCAAATGGTGCCAGGACAGTGCATGCATCCCTGATCATGCCCCACTGGCGTGGAGAAAAAAAACCAAGCTCCCCTGACCCTGTCCTGGTGCCGTAGTCGCACAGGTACTCATTGATGGCCCTCTGCTGCGTGTGCAGCCGCTGCAGCATGGCCAACGTTGAGTTCCACCTGGTGGGCATGTCACATATAAGGCGGTTCTTGGGCAGGTTCAACTCCTTTTGCAGCTCAGCCAGGCGAGCACTGGCATTATAAGATCTGCGGAAATGCACACAGACTTTCCTGGCCTGCCTCAGGACATCCTGTAAGCCCGGGTACCTGCCCAAGAAGCGCTGCACCACCAGGTTAAGGACGTGAGCCACACAGGGCACATGGGTCAGTTGTCCCTGTCGGAGGGCGGAGAGGAGGTTGGTGCCATTGTCGCAAACCACCATTCCTGGCTTAAGCTGGCGTGGCGTCAACCACCTCTCGGCCTGGCCCTGCAGAGCAGACAGGACCTCTGCCCCAGTGTGGCTTCTGTCCCCCAAACACACCAGCGCAAGCACGGCATGGCATCTTTTTGCCTGCGTACTTGCGTAGCCCCGTGAACGGCTACGGAGCACCGCTGGTTCATAGGACAAACCACAGGAAGAGGCCATGGAGGAAGAAGAAGAGGAGGGGGTGGAGGAGAGAGGTGTGTCACAACCAGTAGTAGCATTTTGGAGGCGTGGCGGTGGGACAACCTCCAACACTACTGCACCTTGTCCTGAATCCTTCCCAGCTGCCAAAAGAGTGACCCAATGGGCCGTGAAAGAAAGGTAACGTCCCTGTCCATGCCTGCTGGACCATGAGTCAGCGGTAATATGCACCTTACCGCTGACCGCCCTGTCCAGCGAGGCCAAGACATTGCCTTCCACATGCCGGTAGAGAGCCGGAATAGCCTTCCGTGAGAAAAAGTGGCGTTTGGGAACCTGCCACTGAGGAACTGCACATTGCACAAACTCACGGAAGGGGGCCGAGTCTACCAACTGAAAAGGCAGCAGTTGAAGCGCTAGCAATTTAGCCAAGCTAGCATTCAACCGCTGGGCATGTGGATGGCTGGGAGTGAACTTCTTTCGACGGTCCAGCAGCTGGGGCAGGGAAATTTGCCTGCTAGAATCGGACGTCGGTGTACTGCTAGCAGAGTGGGCGCAAGTACTTGGCTGTGACACACCTAATTCTACACCTTCATTCCTCTCAGTGCATGTTTCAGAGAGGACTGAAGTTATAGTGGGGTTGGAGATCCCAGCTGATGCGGTGCAAGGAGAGGTCCGCTTTGTTCTTTGGTGTGGGTCTTTGAGGTAGGCTTGCCAACGAGCTGCATGGCAGGTCAACATATGTCTGGTCAGGCATGTGGTACCCAAGCGGCTGATGTTTTGGCCACGCGATATACGCTTGAGACATATGTTGCAAACAGCAGCTGTGCGATCTGATGCACTAGCCTCAAAAAAGGCCCACACCAAAGAACTTTTTGAATGACGGGCAGAGGCAGCGCCCTGCACAGGCGGAGCTCTGCGGTGTGATTCCGTCGGTGTACTGCCCTTACGCTGGCCACCAAAGGGCATCCTGCCTCGTTGGAGATGTGCCTCCTCCTCATCCTCCTCCTCCTCCTCTCTCCTATTAGGCACCCACGTGGAGTCAGTGACCTCATCATCCCCTCCCTCCTCATCACTGGAGCCAATCTGGCAGTATGCTGCAGCTGCTGGAACATGACTGCCAGATTGGTGTCCTTCTTGAGCATCCCCTCTGTCTGCTCTCACGCTACTGCCTTCCTCTAGCTGGGTTTCATCATCAGACCCTTCGAAACGCTGGGCATCCTCCTGGAGCATGTACCCAACACTGTGCTGAAACAGTTCGGGGGACTCCTCAGGAGGAGGACATGGTGGGTCTAGGGAAGGAGTGACTGATGATTTGTCTGACATTGATACCAGGGAAGACGACGCTTTGGCAGCTGCTTTTCCAGTACCCTGAGCCTGGGTGAGAGAGGATGAGGAGGAGGAGGAGGGCTTGGTCATCCACTCTACCAAGTCTTCGGCATGATGTGGCTCAACATGTCCAGCTGCCGAAAAGAAGGACAAGCGTGTCCCATGGCCATGTGCTGATGACAATGCACCGCGTCCACGACCAGCACTGTTGCCCCCAGACACAGAGCCTGCTTGCCCTCTTTTATTGCCTCCTGACTGTCTGCCTCTCCTTGTTTGCCTTCCAGACATTCTAATAGATGGCCTGCAGGGAGATGGGAAAAAAAGCAATAAGGGCTACCTTCAGGTGTCCTTCTCTGTCCCTTGAAACAAGGACTTTCACAGTGAAAGAAACTGACACTCTCCCTACCTACAGTTTTCTGTCCCTAGAATAAATGTTTTTTTTAAGCACAATATAGCACAAGGACAATTCACTCACTGTCCTTCCAGGTCCCTGGAAACAAGGACTTGCAGAGTGAAATAAACTGACACTCTCCCTACCTACAGTTTTCTGTCCCTAGAATAAATGTTTTTTTTAAGCACAATATAGCACAAGGACAATTCACTCACTGTCCTTACAGGTCCCTGGAAACAAGGACTTGCAGAGTGAAAGAAAAAAAACACTCTCCCTACCTACAGTTTTCTGTCCCTAGAAAAAATGTTTTTTTTAATCACAATATAACACAAGGACAATTCACTCACTGTCCTTCCAGGTCCCTGGAAACAAGGACTTGCAGAGTGAAATAAACTGACACTCTCCCTACCTACAGTTTTCTGTCCCTAGAATAAATGTTTTTTTTAAGCACAATATAGCACAAGGACAATTCACTCACTGTCCTTACAGGTCCCTGGAAACAAGGACTTGCAGAGTGAAAGAAAAAAAACACTCTCCCTACCTACAGTTTTCTGTCCCTAGAAAAAATGTTTTTTTTAATCACAATATAGCACAAGGACAATTCACTCACTGTCCTTACAGGTCCCTGGAAACAAGGACTTGCAGAGTGAAATAAACTGACACTCTCCCTACCTACAGTTTTCTGTCCCTAGAATAAATGTTTTTTTTAATCACAATATAGCACAAGGACAATTCACTCACTGTCCTTCCAGGTCCCTGGAAACAAGGACTTGCAGAGTGAAATAAACTGACACTCTCCCTACCTACAGTTTTCTGTCCCTAGAATAAATGTTTTTTTTAAGCACAATATAGCACAAGGACAATTCACTCACTGTCCTTACAGGTCCCTGGAAACAAGGACTTGCAGAGTGAAAGAAAAAAAACACTCTCCCTACCTACAGTTTTCTGTCCCTAGAAAAAATGTTTTTTTTAAGCACAATATAGCACAAGGACAATTCACTCACTGTCCTTACAGGTCCCTGGAAACAAGGACTTGCAGAGTGAAAGAAAAAAAACACTCTCCCTACCTACAGTTTTCTGTCCCTAGAAAAAATGTTTTTTTTAATCACAATATAGCACAAGGACAATTCACTCACTGTCCTTACAGGTCCCTGGAAACAAGGACTTGCAGAGTGAAAGAAACTGACACTGTCCCTACCTACAGTTTTCTGTCCCTAGAATAAATGTTTTTTTTAAGCACAATATAGCACAAGGAGAATTCACTCACTGTCCTTCCAGGTCCCTGGAAACAAGGACTTGCAGAGTGAAATAAACTGACACTCTCCCTACCTACAGTTTTCTGTCCCTAGAATAAATGTTTTTTTTAAGCACAATATAGCACAAGGACAATTCACTCACTGTCCTTACAGGTCCCTGGAAACAAGGACTTGCAGAGTGAAAGAAACTGACACTCTCCCTACCTACAGTTTTCTGTCCCTAGAATAAATGTTTTTTTAAGCACAATATAGCACAAGGACAATTCACTCACTGTCCTTCCAGGTCCCTGGAAACAAGGACTTGCAGAGTGAAAGAAACTGACACTGTCCCTACCTACAGTTTTCTGTCCCTAGAATAAATGTTTTTTTTAAGCACACTATAGCACAAGCACAAAACACACTGACACTCTCCCTACCTATCCTTCTCTTTCCCTAAACTAAAGGAATCCAGGTTAAGCAAGAAAGAAATAACAGTCACTGTCCCTGCCTATGCTGCTCTATCCCTGCTCCGGAACACACTACACTAGGCCGCCGTGCTGGCGGCCTTTTATAGTGTGGGGCGTGTACTAAACACCCTCAGCAATAATTGGCCACAGGCATCCTGCCTGTGGCCAATCATTGCTCTCCTCGCTGCCGGCGCTGTGATTGGCCAAGCATGCGGGGTCACAGTGCATGCTTGGCCAATCACAGCGCCTGGATGACACTGCGATGGCGTAGTGCATTGTGGGCCGTTCGCGTCACTCGAATTTGGCGCGAACGGCCCAAATCGTTCGATCTTCGTCGAACGATCGAACAGCCGATGTTCGAGTCGAACGTATGTTCGACTCGAACACGAAGCTCATCCCTAGTTCTGATGTTTTGGTATAAAACCCCTGATAGACTTCATCGAGTTAACCCTACCCTCCCCCCTACATGCTGGAGATGCAAAATTGAGATAGGTTCACACTTTCACATATTTTGGTCCTGTACACTTATACGGTCATTCTGGACGGAGGTTATGCAAACTCTTCAGTCTGTAACAAGTAGGGTTGTCCCGATACCACTTTTTTAAGACCGAGTACAAGTACCGATACTTTTTTTCAAGTACTCCCCGATACCGATTACCGATACTTTTTTTCAATGTCATGTGACAGTTTGAAAGATGGGGACTGATAGGTGGCACTTATGGGCACGGATCGATGGCACTTATGGGCACTGATAGGTGGCACTTGTGAGCAGTGATAGGTGGCAGTGATAGGTGGCACTTGGGGGCACTGATAGATGGCACTTGTGGGCAGTGATAGGTGGCACTTGTGGGCACTGATAGGTGGCACTGATTGCACAGAAAGGTGGCACTTGTGGGCACTTGTGGGCACTGATAGGCGGCACTTGTGGGCACTGATAGGTGGCACTTGTGGGCACTGATAGGTGGCACTTGTGGGCACAGAAAGGTGGCACTTGTGGGCACTGATAGGTGGCACTTGTGGGCACAGAAAGGTGGCACTTGTGGGCACAGAAAGGTGGCACTTGTGGGCAGTGATAGGTGGCACTTGTGGGCACAGAAAGGTGGCACTTGTGGGCACAGAAAGGTGGCACTTGTGGGCAGTGATAGATGGCACTGATTGCACTATTAGTGCAATCAGTGCCATCTATCAGTGCCCACAAGTGCCACCTATCAGTGCAATCAGTGCCCATAAGTGCCACCTATCAGTGCAATCAGTGGCATCTACCAGTGCCACCTGATAGGTGGCACTGGTAGATGGCACTGATTCCACTGATAGGTAGCACTTGTGGGTACTGATAGGTGGCTGGCACTGAAATGCTGCGGGGGGTGGGGGGGAAATGACACAGGATTTAAGAAAAAAAAAAACTGCTGCAACGCCCATCTTGGTACACCCTGCACTCGGCTGCAGTAAGCAACAGCAGACATCTTGTTACACCCAGCCCATATAGCTCGGGCTGGGTGTAACAAGATGTCTGCTGCTGCTTACTGCAGCCGAGTGCAGGGTGTACCAAGATGGGCGTGGGGACGTTCAGCCGCTGACGGCGACCGAATGTGACAGCACCGGTCACCGATCCTGATGCGGCTGCGCCCTGAACCCCTGCCAGCTTACCAGGTTCAACTGCAGGTGAGGGACTCGCTCTCCGCCCGCGGACTCCGTCCACCGACTGTGCCCGCCCTCTTCAGCCAGACTCCGCCCGCACTTTCCTCTTCCGCCCTCCCCAGCCACTGACTCCTCCCGCCCTCTCCGGCCAGACTCCGCCCGCACTCCCCCGCCCTCTCTCCTGCCCTCCCCAGCCACTGACTCCTCCCACCCTCTCCGGCCACCAAAAAAAAAAAAAGTATCGGGTGAAGCATCGGGAGCATTTGCGCGAGTACAAGTACTCGCGCAAACGCTTGGTATCGGTCCCGATACCGATACTAGTATCGGTATCGGGACAACCCTACTAAATACCCTAAGTGACGGGCAAGGGCTCCAGGGGGGTTAAAAAGGGAAGCGTTGGCCAAACCTGAATGAACAAAATTGGTCTGTCCTATCTCAACCTTGGGTGTAACCCCCAGCATATATCTTTCGATATATATCGATCACCGGGTGTTGAAGTTAATACCATCTGTGTGCCTGAATCTCTTAATGGATGTGCTCTAGTCCAATATAGGACTGTTGAGAAGTTTGATCTGGATTTGATTCACTAATCAGACTTTGGACTTTTTATTTACAAACTGTTTCCAGTAGCTGTGGTTGGTGTATTGCGCGGTGCTTTACACAGACCAGCCCCATGACATTTTTTAGTGGTCTATTATTGGCGCAATTTTTTATGTTCTATTCTGTTTGTGTTTGTCACCATCATTGCTGCCTTTGTTTAGGTTTATTTAGAGTAATTTAGCGCAGTTTTTCTTGTGTTTAAACTATTAACAAACACTACGCACATTTGACAAAGCTGCGTATGATGTCGGCAGAGGAAGTTCCCACCAAAAACGAGAGGGTTAACTTCCTCGCCCACAGGTCACAATGTCATAAGCGACCTGCCTAACTGTGCCAGAGGGTAAGTTGGGGTTGCCCTCCACTAAATGAACAGTGGAGGGATCAGGGTTTTCCATACTCCTCCTGGCAGTGACCACAGTGTCTTCTGAGCTCTCCCCCATTTGTGGGTAGGTCAATCTTCGGGGAGGCCTTATGGTCCTTCTCATCCTTTGTTCTCTTGGAATGTCTGGTTCAGATACTGCAGGTTCCTTTCTTGGAACAGACTTGGGGGTTTCCACTGGTTCTGGAGCACTTGACTCAGGAGCAGGGAGATACATGGAGTCTCTTGGATCCTCCTCTGAGAGTGAGTCACAGGCATCTTCCCAAGAATCTGTTAAGGGACTAGACGGGATGAACTCAGTAGCTTCTGCATTCAGTGTACTATCTATGGCGTCCTCAGTAGGTGGAAGATCTATAGCAGAAGTTTCTGGGGCCTGGGAAGGCCATAGCCATTCAAGTTCTTCTCTCTCATCCTCACTTAGCTCAGAGATATCTGTTTCCTCAGCTCGAGGGGTTTGTGACCGAGTGTTTGGCTTGGGAGTATCCAAAATGGAAGTTGGCTCAGGGGAATCCCTCACAGGAGGTATCCAAACTGCTTCTGCAAGTGGGAGTAGGTGGTTCCGATGCCAAGTTTTCAATGGACCCACCCTTCCTTCCGGCTTTAGCTTGTAGACAGGTAGGCCTGGCAGCTTCTTGCAAATAACATAGGGTTCAGGCCTCCACCGATCTGCCAGCTTGTGTTTTCCAGGGATCCCCAAGTTCCAGAGCAGAACTCTGTCCCCAGGTTGTAGATCTTGAATCCGGACTTTCAGGTCAAAGTTTCTTTTGTTGCGGGCTCCCCTTTGATCTGAGGCTGCTTGGGCCTGCTCATAGGCCAACTTTAAACTGTGTCTAAGCCTGTCTACATAACCTTTGTGGGAAGTGACTGAGGAATGGTCTATGGAGGTGCCAAAGGCCAGGTCTACGGGTAGCCTTGCTTCTCTCCCGAACATGAGTCGATAGGGTGAGTACCCTGTTGCATTACTTGTGGTACTGTTATAAGCATGCATGATTGCTGCTATGTGTTTGCTCCAGTGCTGCTTCTTCTCACTACTTAAAGTCCCCAGCATGTTGAGCAAAGTTCGGTTAAACCTCTCCGGCTGAGCATCCCCTTGTGGATGGTAGGGAGTGGTTCGGGTCTTCTTGATCCCTAAAGAATCCAGGAGCGTCCGGATCAGCCGACTTTCAAAGTCCCTTCCTTGATCCGAGTGGAGCCGCTGTGGTAGCCCGTAATGTACAAAGTATTTTTCCATGAGCACTACAGTAGACGCCTTCTGGTCTTTAGTTGGAAAGGCCTGGGCATATCGGGTGAAATGGTCGGTTACCACCAGAACATTTCCTAGTCTACTCAAGTCGGGTTCGAGGCAGAGAAAATCAATGCATACCAAATCCAGTGGGCCTTGACTTTGTAGATGGCCCATTGGGGCAGCTTGATGGGGTAAGGTCTTCCTTTGGATGCAGCGTTCGCATAAGTGGCAGTATTCTTCGACTTCGGCCCTCATGCAGGGCCAATAGAACTGACTCCTAACAAGTTGAAAGGTCCTTTCAGCTCCCAAGTGGCCGTGGTTGTCGTGCAGGGCGACCAGGACGGTCTCTCAATGTTTCTCGGGTAGAAACAGTTGCCACTTGTCTTCTAGGTCATCAGAGGGGCCCCTTCGGTAGACCACACCCTGATGCACCTGCAGCCTGTCCCACTCCTTTCTCAACAGGCGAGCTTCCTTTGACGGTTGACGCAAAAGTCTATCTGGATCCCGACTTTCCAGGGCCTCCAGGACCAATTTCCCCTAAGGGTCTTCCAATTGGTCACACCTCAACTCCTTTTTAGACAATTTTGGCAAGTCATCTTCCTCCAGCTGGGTTACCCCACAGTATTGTTTGGGGACCCCTACCACGGTGACCCCTATTTCTTCCGCTCTTGAGCCACCACTGGCCTGGAGTTCAGCCCCCTGACAGAGGGCCCGCACCCCGTCGGGTGCCACTTGAGTCCAGTCTTCCGTACTGCTAGTAGGGGCATGAGACCTTCTTGACAAGGTGTCTGCATCTCGATTCCCAGCCCCAGGCCTGTATTTCAGACTGAAATTGAAAGCAGACAGTGCCGCCAGCCATCTATGTCCTGTGGCATCCAGCTTTGCTGTGGTGAAAAGATAAGTAAGGGGGTTGTTGTCAGTTTTCATGGTGAATTCAGCCCCATACAGATTGTCTTTGAGTTTGTCAACTACAGCCCACTTGAGGGCCAGGAACTCCAACTTATGAGTGGGGTAATTTTTTTCAGAGGGAGTCAGACTCCTGCTCACATATGCAACAGGTCGCAGTTGTCCTTCATGCTCCTGATAGAGCACTCCTCCCAGACCATCATGACTGGCATCTACGTGGAGTTGATAGGGTTTCCTTGGGTCTGCTTAGGCCAGGACAGGGGCAGTGGTTAGGCTTTTCTTAAACATCTGGAAGGCCTCTTCACATTTCTCGTTCCACTGGTCTTTGACTGACTCCCCCGGCTTCCTGGGGCCCGAGTCATCCTCTTCCCCTTCGGTCTTGAGCAGTTTAATCAGGGGTCTGGCAATTCGGGCAAACCCTTCCACGAACCTCCTGTAATAGGAACAGAATCCCAAAAGGGATCTGAGTTCTGTCACGGTGGTGGGCCGTGGCCAGGAGGTGACTGCCTCCAACTTCTCGGGGTCTGTGGCTACCCCTTCTTCAGACACTATGTGTCCCAGATAGTTAACTGATGACTGATAGAACTGGCATTTTTCGGGTGAAAGCTTGAGTCTCTCCTCACTGAGTCTCTTCAAAACTTTCTCCAGTCTCTCTTCATGTTCCTCCAGAGTTCTCCCAAAGACAATGATGTCATCTAAGTATACAAGGACTTCGATGAGGTTCATGTCTCCTATAGTGATGAGCCGAACACCCCCGGGTTCGGTTCGCACCAGAACCCGCGAACGGACCGAAAGTTCGCGCGAACATTAGAACCCTATTAAATACAATGGATGCGAACGTTCGGATTCTAAAGTGCTAATTATAACGACTATTATCCATGTTATTGTCCGAAACAGAGTTTGGGAACCCGGGTTCTGCACCAGGGGACATGTATCAATGCAAAAAGAAGTTTTAAAAACGGACGTTTTCCGGGAGCAGTCATTTTAATGATGCATAAAGTGAAAAAAAAAAAGTAAAATATTCCTTTAAATATTGTACCTGGGGGGTGTCTAATGTATGCCTGTGAAGTGCCACGTGTTTCCCGTGTTTAGAACTGTCCCTGCACAAAATAACATTTCTAAAGGAAAAAAAGCCATTTAAAACTGCTTGCGGCTTTAATGCAATGTCTGGTCCCGGTAATATGGATGAAAATCTTTAGGAAAAATGGCATAGCTACCCCATCAACCCCCCCCCCCCCCTACCCCAGCCCATTACCAGCCCCTTTGGGTCTTGTATGGATATTAAGGGGAACCCCGCACACAAAATAAAAAAGCCCCTATATACTCTGAACAGCCGTATACAGGCGGTGCATACAAGACAGGGACTGTAGGTTTGTTCTTATGTAGAATCTGTTTGTAATTTTGAACAGCTGCATTGTTTAAGTGTAGCTCCATGCCAAATTCCTTTTTTTTTAGCTTTTTGGAAAACATAGGGAACGGTTATCACCCCTGTCACATTTTTTTTGCTGTCTGTGCCCCTGTTCAGAACATTTCACCTCACTTTGCGTCCCAATGACAACTGTTTTTGAAATGTGGTGTTTGTATTGAAACAAGGATTGGTGATAAAGCATCAGTAGAGAGGAGACACCTTTCTCCCATATTAATTCTTACAGGAGAGAATTTTCCTTCCAAGGGGTAGATTTCCTCTCACTTCCTGTTGTCTTCTTCCGTTTGCAAGTAGTAGTAGTTTGTAAGTTGGATGTTTGAAAGTAGGGACCTTCCGTATATACTCTGCAGAAATTGGCCCCTTAGGTGTTGGTGTTGGCACAACACTGAAAGCACTCACAGTTATTCTTGGTGGGTGCTGGAACGCCCTGCTGTCAAGTATAATATCAGGAATTGTAATAACATATAATTGTTGATCAGTGGTAGTAAAAATTGGGCCTTTGATGGTGGTGCTGGTGCCACAACACTGTAAGGCCTGACAGTTACTCTTGGTGGGCGCAGCAATGGTCCCTGCTGTGAATTATTAGATCAATAATTATAATTGCATGCCCCTGTTGAACAGGGGCTGAAAAACTGGGCCTTTGGTGGTGGTGGTGGTGGTGATGGTGTTGCTGGTGCCACAACACTGTAAGGCCTGACAGTTACTCTTGGTGGGCGCAGCAATGGGCCCTGCTGTGAATTATTAGATCAATAATTATAATTGCATGCCCCTGTTGAACAGGGGCTGAAAAATTGGGCCTTAGGCACTGGTGGCACAACACTGCAACCCCTCACAGATACTGTACTTGGATCACAGCAATGAGGCCTGTTTCAAAGTATTGCATCAAAAATTTTAATTACACGCCCCTGTTAAACAGGGGCTGAAAAATTGGGCCTTAGCCACTGGTGGCGTCACCCATAAACCAAAATGATCTTCCAAGCTATCATCGTTAATCGTATCATTGAGGAGGAGGAGGAGGATAGCCAGACAACATAACAGCACAGGCACTCAGCATCAGCATCAGTCTTGAAGGGATGTGACATTTTAAAATCAATTAGTCTGTTATATCAGCATCTGGTGTGTGGTAGCTGGTGGTGATCCAAGACTTTTTCATCTTGATGAAAGTCAGTCGATCAACCGAGTCGGTGGACAGGCGCACCCTGTGATCCGTGACAAATCCTCCAGCAGCACTGAATGTGCGTTCTGAAAGAACGCTGGATGCAGGACAGGCCAGTAGCTCAATTGCATACTGTGCAAGCTCTGGCCAGTGATCCATCCTCAAGACCCAGTAAGCCAGAGGATTTTCGGTGGGGAAGGTGTCCAAGTCTGACCTTGCCCCTAGGTATTCCTGCACCATGTATATCAGACGCTGGCGATGGTTGCTGGAACCGATCATACTTTGGGGCTGCGGATTAAAGAATTGTCTGAACGCATCGGTCAGACGGCCACCTTCCCCACCGCTCCTTCTTTGACTGCCCGAAGCCTCAGCAACTCGTTGTCCAGGACCAGGAGTTTGTAACCTCCCAGTCTCTGGGAACGCGTTGCACAGACCTTTCTGCAAGGCCTCCCGGAGTTGTCTCATCCTCTGCTCCCTCTGCGACGGTACGATAAGGTCCGCAACCTTACCCTTGTACCGTGGATCAAGGAGAGTGGCCAGCCAGTAATGGTCCCTCTCCTTGATCCGAAGAATACGAGGATCCTTCCGCAGACTTTGCAGGATCAGGGAGGCCATGCAGCGTAGGTTAGCTGAGGCATTCAGTCCGGAGTCCTCTGGGTCACTAAGGACGACATGATCCGCAGCCACCTCCTCCCAGCCACGTACAAGTCCTCTGGTTTCTTGGGACTGTAAATCATCCCTAAAAGACTGCTGCTGATGATGCTGAGTGCCAGCCTCCACCTCCATGCTGACACAATCCTCCTCCTCCTCCTCCTCTTCCTGTGCGATGGGTGGGACAGAAGGTACACTGTCTGGGTAAAGGGGGCCTTGAGAGGCAAGGAAGTCCTCCTCTTCCTGCCTCTGTTCTGCCTCAAGTGCCCTGTCCATTATTCCACGCAGCGTGTGCTCCAACAGGTGGACAAGAGGTACAGTGTCACTGATGCATGCACTGTCACTGCTCACCATCCTCGTGGCCTCCTCAAATGGTGCCAGGACAGTGCATGCATCCCTGATCATGCCCCACTGGCGTGGTGAAAAAAACCCGAGCTCCCCTGACCCTATCCTGGTGCCGTAGTCGCACAGGTACTCATTGATGGCCCTCTGCTGCGTGTGCAGCCGCTGCAGCATGGCCAACGTTGAGTTCCACCTGGTGGGCATGTCACATATAAGGCGGTTCTTGGGCAGGTTCAACTCCTTTTGAAGCTCAGCCAGGCGAGCACTGGCATTATAAGATCTGCGGAAATGCACACAGACTTTCCTGGCCTGCCTCAGGACATCCTGTAAGCCCGGGTACCTGCCCAAGAACCGCTGCACCACCAGGTTAAGGACGTGAGCCATACAGGGCACATGGGTCAGTTGTCCCTGTCGGAGGGCGGAGAGGAGGTTGGTGCCATTGTCGCAAACCACCATTCCTGGCTTAAGCTGGCGTGGCGTCAACCACCTCTCGGCCTGCCCCTGCAGAGCAGACAGGACCTCTGCCCCAGTGTGGCTCCTGTCCCCCAAACACACCAGCGCAAGCACGGCATGGCATCTTTTTGCCTGCGTACTTGCGTAGCCCTATGAACGCCTACGGAGCACCGCTGGTTCCGAGGACAAACCACAGGAAGAGGCCATGGAGGAAGAAGAAGAGGAGGGGGTGGAGGAGAGAGGTGTGTCACAACCAGTAGTAGCATTTTGGAGGCGTGGGGGTGGAACAACCTCCAACACTACTGCACCTTGTCCTGCATCCTTCCCAGCTGCCAAAAGAGTGACCCAATGGGCCGTGAAAGAAAGGTAACGTCCTTGTCCATGCCTGCTGGACCATGAGTCAGCGGTAATATGCACCTTACCGCTGACCGCCCTGTCCAGCGAGGCCAAGACATTGCCTTCCACATGCCTGTAGAGAGCCGGAATAGCCTTCCGTGCGAAAAAGTGTCGTTTGGGAACCTGCCACTGAGGAACCGCACATTGCACAAACTCACGGAAGGGGGCCGAGTCTACCAACTGAAAAGGCAGCAGTTGAAGCGCTAGCAATTTAGCCAAGCTAGCATTCAACCGCTGGGCATGTGGATGGCTGGGAGTGAACTTCTTTCGATGGTCCAGCAGCTGGGGCAGGGAAATTTGCCTGCTAGAATCGGACGTTGGTGTACTGCTAGCAGAGTGCCCGCAAGTACTTGCCTGTGACACACCTAATTCTACACCTTCATTCCTCTCAGAGCAGGTTTCAGAGAGGAGTGAAGGTATAGTGGGGTTGGAGATCCCAGCTGATGCGGTGCAAGAAGAGGTCAGCTTTGTTCTTTGGTGTGGGTCTTTAAGGTAGGCTTGCCAACGAGCTGCATGGCAGGTCAACATATGTCTGATCAAGCATGTGGTGCCCAAGCGGCTGATGTTTTGGCCACGCGATATACGCTTGAGACATATGTTGCAAACAGCAGCTGTGCGATCTGATGCACTCGCCTCAAAAAAGGCCCACACCAAAGAACTTTTTGAATGACGGGCAGAGGCAGCGCCCTGCACAGGCGGAGCTCTGCGGTGTGATTCCGTTGGTGTGCTGCCCATACGCTGGCCACTCAAGGGCATCCTGCCTCGTTGGAGATGTGCCTCCTCCTCATCCTCCTCCTCCTCCTCTCTCCTATTAGGCACCCACGTGGAGTCAGTGACCTCATCATCCCCTCCCTCCTCATCACTGGAGCCAATCTGGCAGTATGCTGCAGCTGCTGGAACATGACTGCCAGATTGGTGTCCTTCTTGAGCATCCCCTCTCTCTGCTCTCACGCTGCTGCCTTCCTCTAGCTGGGTATCATCATCAGATCCTTCCAAACGCTGGGCATCCTCCTGGAGCATGTACCCAACACTGTGCTCAAACAGTTCGGGGGACTCCTCAGGAGGAGGGCATGGTGGGTCTAGGGAAGGATTGACTAATGAAGATAATGATACCAGAGAAGAGGACGCTTTGGCAGCTGCTTTGCCACTACCCTGAGCCTGGGTGAGAGAGGATGAGGAGGATGAGGTGGGCTTGGTCATCCACTCTACCAAGTCTTCGGCATGATGTGGCTCAACATGTCCAGCTGCCGAAAACAAGGACAAGCGTGTCCCATGGCCATGTGCTGATGACAATGCACCGCGTACACGACCAGCACTATTGCCCCCAGACACAGAGCCTGCTTGCCCTCTTTTTTTGCCTCCTGACTGTCTGCCTCTCCTTGGTTGCCTTCCAGACATTTTAATGGATGGCCTGCAGGGAGATGGGAAAAACAGCAATAAGGGCTACCTTCAGGTGTATATTGTGCAGGAGGCTTAGCAACAATGACACTGACACTGTCCCCTGCCTATCCTTCTCTGTCCCTAAACACAAGGATTGAAAATATGGTTCAGCAAAAAAGTTTTAGAACAGAATAGCACACTGACACTTTCCCTCACTGTCCTACTCTGTCCCTCCCTACAAACAAGATTTAGCACAGAATAGCACACTGATAATTTCTACGAGTGTCCTTCTCTGTCCCTCAACTCAGGGATTGAAAATATGGAACAGCAAAATAGTTTTAGAACAGAATAGCACACTGTCAGTTTCCCTCACTGTAGCTCTCTGTCCCTCAACTCAAGGATTGAAAATATGGTTCAGCAAAATAGTTTTAGAACACAATAGCACACTGTCAGTTTCCCTCACTGTAGCTCTCTGTCCCTCAACTCAAGGGTTGAAAATATGGAACAGTAAAATTGATTTAGAACAGAATAGCACACTGTCAGTTTCACTCACTGTACCTCTCTGTCCCTCAACTCAAGGATTGAAAATATGGTTCAGCAAAATAGTTTTAGAACACAATAGCACACTGACACTTTCCCTCACTGTAGCTCTCTGTCCCTCAACTCAAGGATTGAAAATATGGTTCAGCAAAATAGTTTTAGAACAGAATAGCACACTGTCAGTTTCCCTCACTGTAGCTCTCTGTCCCTCAACTCAAGGATTGAAAATATGGAACAGCAAAATTGATTTAGAACAGAATAGCACACTGTCAGTTTCCCTCACTGTACCTCTCTGTCCCTCAACTCAAGGATTGAAAATATGGAACAGCAAAATTGATTTAGAACAGAATAGCACACTGTCAGTTTCACTCACTGTACCTCTCTGTCCCTCAACTCAAGGATTGAAAATATGGTTCAGCAAAATAGTTTTAGAACACAATAGCACACTGACACTTTCCCTCACTGTAGCTCTCTGTCCCTCAACTCAAGGATTGAAAATATGGTTCAGCAAAATAGTTTTAGAACAGAATAGCACACTGTCAGTTTCCCTCACTGTAGCTCTCTGTCCCTCAAGTCAAGGATTGAAAATATGGAACAGCAAAATTGATTTAGAACAGAATAGCACACTGTCAGTTTCACTCACTGTACCTCTCTGTCCCTCAACTCAAGGATTGAAAATATGGTTCAGCAAAATAGTTTTAGAACACAATAGCACACTGACACTTTCCCTCACTGTAGCTCTCTGTCCCTCAACTCAAGGATTGAAAATATGGTTCAGCAAAATAGTTTTAGAACAGAATAGCACACTGTCAGTTTCCCTCACTGTAGCTCTCTGTCCCTCAACTCAAGGATTGAAAATATGGAACAGCAAAATTGATTTAGAACAGAATAGCACACTGTCAGTTTCACTCACTGTACCTCTCTGTCCCTCAACTCAAGGATTGAAAATATGGAACAGTAAAATTGATTTAGAACAGAATAGCACACTGTCAGTTTCACTCACTGTACCTCTCTGTCCCTCAACTCAAGGATTGAAAATATGGTTCAGCAAAATAGTTTTAGAACACAATAGCACACTGACACTTTCCCTCACTGTAGCTCTCTGTCCCTCAACTCAAGGATTGAAAATATGGTTCAGCAAAATAGTTTTAGAACAGAATAGCACACTGTCAGTTTCCCTCACTGTAGCTCTCTGTCCCTCAACTCAAGGATTGAAAATATGGAACAGCAAAATTGATTTAGAACAGAATAGCACACTGTCAGTTTCCCTCACTGTACCTCTCTGTCCCTCAACTCAAGGATTGAAAATATGGAACAGCAAAATTGATTTAGAACAGAATAGCACACTGTCAGTTTCAATCACTGTACCTCTCTGTCCCTCAACTCAAGGATTGAAAATATGGTTCAGCAAAATAGTTTTAGAACACAATAGCACACTGACACTTTCCCTCACTGTAGCTCTCTGTCCCTCAACTCAAGGATTGAAAATATGGTTCAGCAAAATAGTTTTAGAACAGAATAGCACACTGTCAGTTTCCCTCACTGTAGCTCTCTGTCCCTCAACTCAAGGATTGAAAATATGGAACAGCAAAATTGATTTAGAACAGAATAGCACACTGTCAGTTTCACTCACTGTACCTCTCTGTCCCTCAACTCAAGGATTGAAAATATGGTTCAGCAAAATAGTTTTAGAACACAATAGCACACTGACACTTTCCCTCACTGTAGCTCTCTGTCCCTCAACTCAAGGATTGAAAATATGGTTCAGCAAAATTGATTTAGAACAGAATAGCACACTGTCAGTTTCACTCACTGTACCTCTCTGTCCCTCAACTCAAGGATTGAAAATATGGAACAGTAAAATTGATTTAGAACAGAATAGCACACTGTCAGTTTCACTCACTGTACCTCTCTGTCCCTCAACTCAAGGATTGAAAATATGGTTCAGCAAAATAGTTTTAGAACACAATAGCACACTGACACTTTCCCTCACTGTAGCTCTCTGTCCCTCAACTCAAGGATTGAAAATATGGTTCAGCAAAATAGTTTTAGAACAGAATAGCACACTGTCAGTTTCCCTCACTGTAGCTCTCTGTCCCTCAACTCAAGGATTGAAAATATGGAACAGCAAAATTGATTTAGAACAGAATAGCACACTGTCAGTTTCACTCACTGTACCTCTCTGTCCCTCAACTCAAGGATTGAAAATATGGTTCAGCAAAATAGTTTTAGAACACAATAGCACACTGACACTTTCCCTCACTGTAGCTCTCTGTCCCTCAACTCAAGGATTGAAAATATGGTTCAGCAAAATAGTTTTAGAACAGAATAGCACACTGTCAGTTTCCCTCACTGTAGCTCTCTGTCCCTCAACTCAAGGATTGAAAATATGGAACAGCAAAATTGATTTAGAACAGAATAGCACACTGTCAGTTTCACTCACTGTACCTCTCTGTCCCTCAACTCAAGGATTGAAAATATGGAACAGCAAAATAGTTTTAGAACACAATAGCACACTGACACTTTCCCTCACTGTACCTCTCTGTCCCTCAACTCAAGGATTGAAAATATGGTTCAGCAACATAGTTTTAGAACACAATAGCACACTGACACTTTCCCTCACTGTAGCTCTCTGTCCCTCAACTCAAGGATTGAAAATATGGTTCAGCAAAATAGTTTTAGAACAGAATAGCACACTGTCAGTTTCCCTCACTGTAGCTCTCTGTCCCTCAACTCAAGGATTGAAAATATGGTTCAGCAAAATAGTTTTAGAACACAATAGCACACTGACACTTTCCCTCACTGTAGCTCTCTGTCCCTCAACTCAAGGATTGAAAATATGGTTCAGCAAAATAGTTTTAGAACAGAATAGCACACTGTCAGTTTCCCTCACTGTACCTCTCTGTCCCTACAAACAAGGATTAGCACAGAATAGCACACTGTCACTGACACTCTCCCTACCTATCCTTATTTGTCCCTAAACACAAGGAATCCAGGATTAGTAAAGGAAAAAAAATGACACTGTCCCTGCCTATGCTTCTCTTTCCCTGCTCCGGAACACACTACACAAGGCCGCCGCGCTGGCGGCCTTTTATAGTGTGGGGCGTGTACTAAACCCCATCAGCAATAATTGGCCACAGGCATCCTGCCTGTGGCCAATCATTGCTCTCCTCGCTGCCGGCGCTGTGATTGGCCAAGCATGCGGGGTCACAGTGCATGCTTGGCCAATCACAGCGCCTGGATGACACTGCGATGGCTTAGTGCATTGTGGGCCATTCGCGTCACTCGAATTTGGCGCGAACGGCCCAAATCGTTCGATCTTCGTCGAACGATCGAACAGCCGATGTTCAAGTCGAACGTATGTTCGACTCGAACACGAAGCTCATCCCTAGTCTCCTACAGTCTTCTCCATGAGGCGTTGAAAGGTGGCTGGGGCTCCAGACAGACTTTGGGGCTTCCGGTCAAATTCAAAGAACCCCACAGGAGTTATGAAAGCTGTCTTCTCCTTATCTTCCGGATGCATAGGGATCTGGTAGTATCCGCTCTTGAGATCCATGACACTGAACCACCTGGCTCCAGACAAGCTCTGTAAGGCATCCTCTATCCTCGGTGTGGTATACTGGTCGGGTATGGTTCTCCTGTTGAGGGTCCTGTAATCTATACACAGCCTCAATGACCCATTCTTCTTCCTGACCACTACTATCGGAGAGGCATAGGGGCTTCTAGACTCCCAGGTAACACCGGTTCTCTTGAGCTCGGCGAGCTGTTCCCTCACATCTTCAAGGTCTGCTAACGGGACTCGCCTGACCCTCTCCCTGAAGGGCTTGTCTTCCTGGAGGCGGATTCGGTGGATGGCACTCTTCGCACACCCCACATCAAACTCATCTTGAGAGAAGATCCTTCTCCACCTGGTCAACTGGGCCTTGGCTCTCTCTTTCCATGCCCTTGGCATGTTTGGGTTCTCCATGCAGAGCTTCTCCCAAATGGTCCTTTCTCCCTCTGTCTTCTCCACATCTGACAAGATAACTGGGGCAGCAGGGCTCACCTAGCCCAGCAACATCCTGGCTGGAATCTCCATGGGGCCATCCGTAATGTTCCTGACACTCACAGGTACATTACCGTGTGCTTTCTTCAGGGCCCGAGTGTTCTTTCCTTGGGTCGGGTTCCAACATGACAAAGGGCCCAGGTTGCTCCCAAGTAAGCTTCAAAGTGGCTCTGAGACAGGTTACTTCACCGGACTGCAACACTATCCCTTTCTTTCCCAGCCTCCAGACTTTTCCTACCCCCTCTTCCGGGGCCTCCTGCTCTAAGACCAGTCGCTGGTAAGCTGTCTTCAGCATTGGGTGGATCTTGGTGACTGTGGGGCTCTTCCCTCGTGCTAGAGGGGCCAAAAGTCTCCGGACCAGGTCCGTGTTGGTCCCTATTATTAGGGAGCTCTTGTTGGCTCCAGGCGGTCGGGAGCATACCACAGCCAGGGTATCGAACACTTCAGCCTTCCCGGCCACAGATGGGTCGAAGGTCAGTTTTATGGGCAGGTAGCCATCATACGGAAAACTCTGAGTTCCAATTCCCCATATTTCCAAATCTTCAATCCTCTGGATGGGTAGATGACTTAGATGCTTATCATAGAAGTCCCGGTATAGTAGGGTCACTTGCGCCCCAGTGTCTAATATGGCTCTTGTGTAGACTCCCTCCACTTGGATAGGCACTATGGGGGAGGGGCCTACCAGCTTCTCTGAATATTGCTACGAAGGGGTCTCTTTCCTTTGACCCTTGCACTTTCCCTTTGGACTCACTTTCTTCCATTTCTCTTTGGACTTTAGTCTCTTTTGGGCTCGGCATGCATTGATCTCCCTCCTTTTAATGGGTGTACATACCCGCTGAGGAACATTATTCTCTTTTTTTGGTGTACATTCCCGCTGGGGAACACTGCACTTCTTCTGGGGGGTTTTATCCTCTCTTTTTCTGTACTTCTCATTCAGTTTGGAGCTCACTGTGGAAGATGGGCACCTTTTTGACCTTGATTTCTTCACCGGGGCCCTCTGAAGTTTTCCGCCGGCTTACGATTATTCAGCTTCTTTTTCTTGGGACTGGAACACACTTTTGCGACATGGCCAACTCCTCCGCAGTTGAAACAAATCGTATCCCCCCCAATCTTGTAGGGAAGCGGGCGCTGAGGCATTTGGAAACAGTTCCTTCTTTGGTCCTTCCCTTTCTGGTACCCGTGAATCCTTTGCCATCAGAGAGGTCAGCATCTCCAATACCTGGGACATCTGTGACTTCAGGGTATCCACCTCTGAGTCTCTTTCGGGGGTCCTGGCCGACCTGACCATCACCGCTGGAGGGTTGGTTGGTTCGACTGGTTGGTTCCTCCTCTTGTCTTCTAACATAGCCTCTTCTTCTCTGACCACTCGGATTAAGTTGGGGTATTCCAGGCTCTTCCCGTCCTGTCGGGTGCGTAGCGCTAATGCGATGGGATCCAGGGGCTGAGCTCCCCTCAACACCTGCTGGACACAGGCCTCATCCACTCTCCTTGGGTCGATCCCTTTTTTAGTATAATCTTATGCAGGATCTTATCCAGACGTCTCATGAACTCTGACAGTTTCTCTCCCATTTTTTGGTAGCAGTGCTCCAGCTGGTACGTGAGCTCAGTTACTTTTTCCATTCCGCCAAGCACATTCTGCAGAATGTCCAGATAATCCAGTGCATCACAGTCTTTCTTGCTCAGCTTAAGGTTGCGTATGGCCTCCAGAGCAGGCCCCTTCAAACTCTCAGTGATTCTTTGTTTTTTTCGGCGTTCTGGGACTTCCCATTCCTCTAGGGCCTGAGCAGCGCAGTCTAGACACTCCTCAAATCTCTCTTCTCCCGAAGGTACAGGTTTCCTTCCAGAAAATATCCTGAGTTTTCTGCATCCCGACATCGGGTAATCTGTAGGATCCTTCTTACACTGGGCTACAATCTCCCCTAGGACAGCGCATAGTTCTGCTCTGAGGGTGGCCGGTGGTGATCCGGGACTCTCCGTACCCTTCTGCTTTCCTGCTTTAGAGGATGGCGGTGGAGATATTTGTGGGGGTGACGGTTTTGGTGTTTGGAACCATTCTCCCTTGAGTGGCAGCACATGTATCAAATTATAGGTCTGATCGTCCATTGTTTGTATGTTTGGACTTTTGAAATGCTCTCGTATTTCGTTCTTCCATTCTACTAATGCGTGGGTGGGTAAGCGAGGAATTTGACCTTACATCCGTCGCCCATGCTTTCTGGCATGGCGACAGTGTCATTATTAACTGCTTTATTGCTCCTTCCTGCCAGATCCCCGGGAGTTCAATAACTACTGCCGTGGCTGAATCGGCGCCAGCCACTGTGCACCACTGTTCTACTTCCAGCGGGTCCATGCCGGTACTTCTTGGCGTGTTACTTGCTGTATAAGGATCCTGGACGAGGCCCCCACGTGTAGCGTTACCCCCAGTTAAGAGAGCCGCTGGTTTTCAGTTGGTTCGGGCCCTGTATACAGCACCACCAACCCCCGGCAATCTTCTCAACCCTCTATGGCACAGTTAGTCTAGGGAATGTTTCCTTCATATAATTCTATACCTGGTTATACACAATCTCACAGCAGGATAGGCAGATAATATATGCAATGATAAACACTGATCCAGGAGTGGTAAACTATATCTGATTTACTTAGGTATAAAGGTATAGGTTAAACATAACACATAGCATACATGCAGAGCCCTGCAGCAATAAACATACTAATCAGTGATAGTGCAGAGTGATCACACGCCACGTGCAGAGTGAACACACGCATACTAATCAGAGTTAGTGCAGAGTGATCACATGCAGCTATCTTCTCTATGCGCAATGTGGCGCACCAAACAAAGTTTTAAACCCCTGGTCAGGCCTGACTCAGATAAAGCTCAGTCTCTGTGAGAACAACTCTTCGTATGCAGATGAACGGTGGTGCACATACAGGAACAGTATTTGTAATCCAATAACGGTTAATAAAAGAGGAACGCTTCACCGGAGACTACACAACTCAGTTCCGCCACTAGTCTCTGGCAGGATAATAACTACAGCACAATGGGCCAAGGCAGTCACTAGGCCTAAACAAAGTACAAGTTAAATAAGTGAGCAGATGCTCGCTCACCCCTCCGGACGCGATCCCAGTCCGGGCTTCCACCACTGTGTTTCCACACACAGTGTCTGCAACGGTCAGGTCTCTGGTCCAACTGATGTCAGCAACTCAAAGAAATCAGGTGTCACCCAGGCTCAGCAGTGGGGTGGAAGGCTCTTTGGAAGGTATGCAAGGCCCAGGCCTCGGGCCTTGCACTGCAACAGATCCGCACTGGGAGTCCTATTGATTGCAGCGCGGAGTCTCTGTGGTGGCCAAATGCACCCTGGGTGCCAAACGGGGTTCTGGGTAACGTAGTCCATAGGGCCTTAAAGGAGACCCCGCTACATATGTATGAATGTGAGTTAGGGACCTTAGATTGTAAGCTCCTTGAGGGTAGGGACTGATGTGACTTGACTATGGTATTAACTACGGCTTAAGTTATAAAGCAATAACCCCATCCCTTCCCCTAATAGCCACACAAGACTTGAATGGGGTAAATTGGCCAAAGCGGCCATTTTATTAACCAAAATACAGTCAGGTCCATAAATATTGAGACATCAACACAATTCTAATCTTTTTGGCTCTATACACCACCAAAATGGATTTGAAATATAACGAACAAGATGTGCTTTAACTGCAGACTTTCAGCTTTAATTTGAGGGTATTTACATATACCAAATCAGGTGAACGGTGTAGGAATTACAACCGTTTGTATATGTGCCTCCCACTTTTTAAGGGACCAAAAGTAATGGGACAGATTAAGAATCATAAATCAAACTTTCACTTTTTAATACTTGGTTGCAAATCCTTTGCAGTCAATTACAGCCTGAAGTCTGGAACGCATAGACATCACCAGACGCTGGGTTTCATCTCTGGTGATGCTCTGCCAGGCCTCTACTGCAACTGTCTTCAGTTCCTGCTTGTTCTTGGGGCATTTTCCCTTCAGCTTTGTCTTCAGCAAGTGAAATGCATGCTCAATCGGATTCAGGTCAGGTGATTGACTTGGCCATTGCATAACATTCCACTTCTTTCCCTTAAAAAACTCTTTGGTTGCTTTCGCAGTATGCTTCGGGTCATTGTCCATCTGCACTGTGAAGCGCCGTCCAATGAGTTCTGAAGCATTTGGCTGAATATGAGAAGATAATATTGCCCGAAACACTTCAGAATTCATCCCGCTGCTTTTGTCAGCAGTCACATCATCAATCAATACAAGAGAACCAGTTCCATTGGCAGCCATACATGCCCACGCCATGACACTACCACCACCATGCTTCACTGATGAGGTGGTATGCTTTGGATCATGAGCAGTTTTTTTCCTTCTCCATACTCTTCTCTTCCCATCACTCTGATACAAGTTGATCTTGGTCTCATCTGTCCATAGGATGTTGTTCCAGAACTGTGAAGGCTTTTTTAGATGTTTGGCAAACTCTAATCTGGCCTTCCTGTTTTTGAGGCTCACCAATGGTTTACATCTTGTGGTGAACCCTCCCTATTCACTCACACTGGAGAGTGTTCTTGATCTGGCCAACTGTTGTGAAGGGTGTTTTCTTCACCAGGGAAAGAATTCTTCGGTCATCCACCACAGTTGTTTTCTGTGGTCTTCCGGGTCTTTTGGTGTTGCTGAGCTCACCGGTGCTTTCTTTCTTTTTAAGTATGTTCCAAATAGTTGATTTGGCCACACCCAATGTTTTTGCTATCTCTCTGATGGGTTTGTTTTGTTTTTTCAGCCTAATGATGACTTGCTTCACTGATAGTGACAGCTCTTTGGATCTCATATTGAGAGTTGACAGCAACAGATTCCAAATGCAAATAGCACACTTGAAATTAACTCTGGACCTTTTATCTGTTCCTTGTAAATGGTATAATGAGGGAATAACACACACCTGGCCATGGAACAACTGAGCAGCCAATTGTCCCATTACTTTTGGTTCCTTAAAAAGTGAGAGACACATATACAAACTGTTGTAATTCCTACACTGTTCACCTGATTTGGATGTAAATACCCTCAAATTAAAGCTGAAAGTCTGCATTCAAAGCACATATTGTTTGTTTTATTTAAAATCCATTGTGGTGGTGTATAGAGCCAAAAAGATTAGAATTGTGTTGATGTCCCAATATTTATGGACCTGACTGTATATATAACCCAAATATATATGTAGCGGCCCCCTCTCTCTCCTCTTTTCGAGCAGTTCTTCTGGCTCTGGCTTTTGTCTAGGGGTACCTCTGAGGAGAGAGTGCGGGGTCACCACGCCAAGTTCCCACTGCAGATGTGTGTGTAGTGGGAGACAATTCTCTTTTACCTTCGGGTCGGTGTTCTGCATCTGGAGCCTCCTCCTGGTTTCTTGAACAGTGTCTGCCAGTAAATGAGCCCCACACCACTAAAGTCCAACACTCCTTTATTCTTCTCAATGTAAAAGCGAACACAATCAGTTGGACTCCCTCAACGAACAGAACAGACGGGGGGTGTGGATGCGAGTAGGCCCAGGCACAATGAACTCTCCTACTTCCTTCCCAGAAGTAGATTTCTGCTCCCAATCGAGGAAGACATCCCTCCCGGCGGTCTCCGGAGGCTCACCCATCACTGGCAATTTGCTGCACCAGGTCTTCAGGTAAGTACCCCCTCCGGTCCCTTACGCCACTGGATTCGGGTACCCACTCCCGGAGTCCCCTAGAAAGTTCCTCCCTCGCGGAGCCTTAATCCGGGACCCTTGGTCCCGGATCTCCATCCAAGTACCTCACCCCAGGCTAAAGTGCCTGGGATGGAGCACAACCTCCGAACGTCCTCCAGGCCTAGGCCGCCTAGAGGACTGACACGAACCACCGCCCTCAGGCTGAAGGTGCCCAGGACTCGACTCCCGCCACCAAAAATGGCCGGCCCCTTTATACCCTCTCCCAGCAAGCACGGCGGGTTCCCCGCCCCACCATACAACCGCTGAGAGAGGCCAAAAAGAGGTACAACACTGCAATGATGGCTCAACCCCGGGCCCAAAGTGACAGCGCCACCCGGTGGGCCCCAGGGAACCATACATCACAGTTTCCCCACCAGATTCAAACAGAAAAGCACATACCCGCTACATATATATCTCAATAATAAACATAATAACACATTAACCTTTTATTTATAAACTTCCAGTATTTTCACCACCCTGGGGCACAAGGTCCAATCGGCATAACCCATCACTGTACCTGCTAGTCACTTCTAGGCCTCCAGCCGCTAAAAACCTCAGACTCAGAGACAACTAGCAGGTACCCATATACCAACTGGCAGACCGTACCTCAAACGGGTCCCTAACCATGCCTTCTAGGTGCCCATCTGACCCAGCAAGGACCTTGCACCCCGCCACCACGGCCGCCACTGGCGGCCATCCAAAACCCCCATACCTGTAAATAAAGATCCCTACAAACAGGGCGGGAGGGTGGGACGCTTCTTACCCTGCGCTCCTCGTAGCGACTGGCCCCTCCCCTTCCCTTTCCTCTATCTAAGCTAAGACTCCTCCTCCCCCTTTACTCTCCCAACCCCACGCTGACCTTGCGTCCTAGAGGCTCCGCCACGTTAACCCCTGTCATGCCGGCCCTCCAATGATGCCTGCGGCGTTGCTCCTTGCCTTTCTGTACAATGTATATGTAAAGCACTGCATAAACTGATGTCGCTATATAAGCACCTGTAATAAATACAATACTAATATACTGTATATGAAATAACCCTAACAATAAAGTTCTTCATATTAGTGAAAATCAGTAAAATAAAAGTGCACTGAAATGCTGTGGGGAAAAAAAAATGACACAGGATTTAAAAAAAAAAAAAACTGCTGCAACGCCCATCTTGGTACACCCTGCACTCGGCTGAAGTAAGCAGCAGCAGACATCTTGTTACACCCAGCCCATATAGCTCGGGCTGGGTGTAACAAGATGTCTGCTGCTGCTTACTGCAGCCAAGTGCAGGGTGTACCAAGATGGGCGTGGGGACGTTCAGCCGCTGACGGCGACCGAATGTGACAGCACCGGTCACCGATCCTGATGCGGCTGCGCCCTGCACCCCTGCCAGCTTACCAAGTTCAGCTGCAGGTGAGGGACTCGCTCTCCGCCCGCGGACTCCGTCCATCGACTGTGCCCGCCCTCTCCAGCCGGACTCCGCCCACACTTTCCTTCAGAGACTCAGCCCGCCCCCTCTCCAGCCAAACTCCGCCTGCACTAGCTCTGTCGACAGACTCTGTCCGCCCTCTCCAGCCAGACTCCGCCCGCACTCCCCCGCCCTCCCCAGCCACTGACTCCTCCCGCCCTCTCCGGCCACAAAAAAAAGTATCGGGTGAAGCATCGAGAGCATTTGCGCGAGTACAAGTACTCGCGCAAATGCTTGGTATCGGTCCCGATACCGATACTAGTATCGGTATCGGGACAACCCTAGTAACAAGTCTATCTCTCCCTCTAGACCCTATTCACTATTTGCTTGGACTTCCCTTTCCGGGGGTCCCAAAATCTGTTAACCGTTTAATCTCATATATACTTTTGGCTGCTAAAAGGGCTATACCGATGTGTTGGTTGTCCACCACCCCCCCCCCCCCCTCTCACCTGCAGTTTCTGCAATTAATTGCAGAGATTCGGAGAATGGAATCTCTTACGGCTAGAGTACATGACACAGTGATTCAATTAGACGGGGTTTGGGAACTTTGGGACTCCTCGAGTTATGGGGAACAGGAGATTTAAGATTAGACTTTCTGTACGGATCCCTTCGTTGCGAGTTGCCTTACACTGTCTCTGTAACCTGTAATCGTTCATAATGTCCTCTGCAATTTCTATTTGTTAATGACATGTATGCAATTCGTACTGGTATGGTTTTTATATTATCTTGAGTGTACTCTTAAATATGTACCAACTGCCTTTCAAATGTACTAATGTCTCTCAGATAATTGCCTTGAGATGTTTATGTTTATTACGTACTGTCATTTTTTTTTCTTTTGAACTAATAAAAATTACAATTATAAAAAAAAAACAGCATCAGTTCTTCTAGGTACACTTGCACACAGTTTTTGAAGAAACTCGGCAGGTAGGTTGTTCCAAACATCTTGTAAAACGAACCACAGATCTTCTGTGGATGTAGGCTGCCTCAAATCCTTCTGTCTCTTAGGCCCTGTTCACACCTATGCGAATTGGTTGCGGCTTACACCGCATCCAATTCACATAACATTATAAAATACATTGATTTCAATGAGGCTGGTTCACATATGTGCGATGCATTCGCACTGCGCATTGCTGAAAAAACGTGTGCGTTCTCTAGGCATTGCGGTGCGGCTCAGGTGCGAATTCAGGCCCATTATGTTCTATGGGCACGCATCTGATTCGCACATGTGCTGTGTTCTGTACAGGGATCTTGAGGGGGAACTCCACGCCAAATTTTAAATAAAAAACCGGCATGGGTTCCCCTCCAAGAGCATAGCAGGCCCTTAGGTCTGGTATGGACTTTAACGGGAACCCCTACGCCGAAAAACGGCGTGGGGGTCCCCCCAAAATCCATAGCAGACCCTTATCCGAGCACGCAACCTGGCAGCCCTTAGGTCTGGTATGGACTTTAATGGGAACCCCTACGCCGAAATTGATGCCACCCAGTGACCCCGCCCCCATATGACGTCACAGTCCCATCATTCCCCGGGACTGTCACGTCATATGGGGGCGGGGTCACCCGGTGACCACGTCCATGCCTATATAAGTGAATGTGCTCCGCGCACACGGCATTACAGCCGGAGACAGCGACGAGTCAACATCTCCAGGAGAGAAGAGGGAAGAAGGCGACGAAGAAGACCGGGCTCCCGCTAGCAAAAGAGCTGGAAGAAGATAGCAGAGGCCCGGCAGAAGGAAGAACCGGAGAGCGCAGAGACGACACCGGAGACCCCCGAAGTCGGAAGAGACCCCCGAAGTTGGAAGAAGACCCCCGAAGTCGGAAGAGACCCCCGAAGTCGGAAGAAGATGTACCCCATACTCATTCACATAGGGTGGGGAGCCGGGATCTGGGGGCCCCCTTTTTTAAACGGGGCTCCTGGATTCCGATAAGCCCCCCGCCCGCATACCCCGACAACCAACGGCCAGGGTTGTCGGGAAGAGGCCCTGTCCTCATCAACATGGGCCCCCCTGCCCAAAAGCACCCACCCCCCCCATGTTGAGGGCATGCGGCCTGGTACGGTTCAGGAGGGACGGGGGCCGCTCTCTCGTCCCCCCCTCTTTTCCTGCGGCCTGCCAGGTTGCATGCTCGGATAAGGGTCTGCTATGGATTTTGGGGGGAAACCCCACGCCGTTTTTTTTTGGCGTAGGGGTTCCCGTTAAAGTCCATACAAGGCCTAAGGGCTTGGTATGCTCCAGGAGGGGAACCCATCCCGTTTTTTATTTAAAATTTGGCATGGAGTTCCCCCTCATGATAACAGTGGCGAGACTTCCCAGGTCGGCAAGTCCGCAGCTAAAAACGCAAAGGAACCGCTGAACGACTGATTGCGAACTTGGCAAAGACTCCAAGCTCAAAAAAGCAACTCATAGGTGTGAACCCAGCCTTAATGTAATTGCAGACAGACTCAATGATGTTGAGATTAGGGCTCTGTGGGGGCCAAACCATCACTTCACAGTTGACATTGGCTGTATTATGTTTGGGGTCGTTGTCCTGCTGCAGAATACATTTGAGGCCAATCACATGCCTCCCTGATAGAATGGCATGATGGGTAACCATTGATTGGGCAATGTTGATGACCGTAGACACAGCCAAGGAATCTTAACCCAGCAAATGAAAGACACATCATGCTTACTTTAAGCTGTTAAGCAGGGCGGCTGTAGGAAGGTTGTGGCTAATTGAACATGCCTCTAATGGCTAATATAAAAATAAACATTGTCACGCTTCTGTGCACATAGATCTGTTGTCGGGTTTTGTCTCCTGTCCAAATTGCTCGGTTCCTGCCTATCCACCCTGATCGCCTTTGCACATGTGTGTAAAGGCCTATACACACGATCAGAAAATCGTCCGGAATTTACCATCCGATGCTTAATCTGTCGAATTTCTGACTGTTAGTATGGTGCTTCCGACAACCAATTTGGACTTTTCGGACGACAAAAAACGGTGTTGCAAGCTTGTAAAGCACAACGTCGGATTTTTGCAAAATGTGTATAGTTATCGTCTGGAAAAAAACGAAGATAAAAAAACACGCATTATCGGAAGCCAGGAACGATCCTAAACAACCCAGAAGAAATTGCCCAGGAAAACTAGAACTATAGTTTCAGAAAATCTAATTTGTGTAGATATATATAGATATTTATCTATATATCTATATATATATATATATATATATATATATATTGTGACAGCAGGAAGGTAAAGTCACCTGGTTGCATCCAGGGGGGTAGATATATTTCGCCCAGATTCAGGCTTTACGCCGACTTATACAACTAGGTGGAGAGTTGTATAAGCCCAGCTGAGGCTAGTGGGCTCATGGATGACTCATACCTCTAGGGAGAGTGTGGGGCGTCGTGCAGACAGGGAGTTGATGAGACCAGCTGAAGCTTGTCAGCTCATTTAGGCCTCTATAAGAACTCCCAGATTCATTAGGTGTTTGCTCATGCCTGGAACCAGACCTGTGTGGACTGTCTAGGGAGAGTGAACCCCTGTGCGGTGAGACAAAGCCTGTGTGGCTATTTGCTTGGACATTTAAAACCAGGGACTTAGGGACTAGGACAGCACTAGGCTGATCCCAGTTGTTAGTTAGGAAACCTGTATGTTTACTCAGAGGTCAAGTTGACCAGGATTTATTTTATTTATGTTTCTTTTGCTTTGCTGTGTTTTGTCACTGTAAATAGAAAATAAACCGCACCTTTTTGATTTTGAAAACCACAACCTCCGTTTGCTGGGCCTGTTTTTGTGTGGGGAGCCCATCCCGGGGGTCACACACACCCGCTGCCGAGCTAACCCCCTCACAGTTGGTGGAGAACCAGTGGCAGTTTTTTTTTAAGCCAGCATGGAGGAGATACTGAAACAGCTGGCTCTAGCAAATGCCAATCAACAGCAGACAAATGCAGGTTTGCAAAGGAGCCTTGCAGCCCAGCAGCAAGCTCATCAACAGAGCCTTGCAGCCCAGCAGCAAGCTCACCAACAGAGTCTGGAAGCTCAGCAACAAGCCCAGCAGCAATCTGAGGCCCGCTTCATAGACCTGTTACAGAAGCAAGAGCAGAGACTACAACAAATGGAAGCAGTAATGCAGCAACGTCCGCAGACCAGTGAGGAAAGCCGTCCCACTAATACCGCGTCCTTTGGGGTGAGTCGTTTATTGACAAAAATGACTGGAGAGGATGATCCAGAGGTATTTTTGACCACATTTGAAAGGACTGCTGAAAGAGAAAAGTGGCCTGAGGAGCAGTGGGCTGGACTGGTGGCTCCTCTGTTAACTGGTGAATCGCAGAAGGCTTACTATGACCTAGAGCCTAACCAAGCAAAAGACTATGTGATGCTAAAAGCTGAAATTTTGGCAAGGCTGGGTGTCACCCAGGCTGTCCGGGCTCAGCGTGTGCATAACTGGACTTTCCAGCTTGGAAAACCCCCCAGGTCTCAAATGTATGATCTCATTCACCTGAGCAGGAAGTGGCTACAGCCAGAGACTTTGTCCGCACCAGAGATTGTGGAACGTGTTGTAATGGATCGGTTTTTGAGAGCTCTTCCTACTGCCATCCAAAAGTGGGTAAGCCATGGAGACCCAGAGACGGCCGGTGGTCTTGTGGATCGTGTAGAGAAATACTTGGCTACAGAGAACCTGACGGCCTCTTCCAGAGACTCTCGGACTTTCCACCCTAAGACCAGACCATCCCCAGGGGCGGATAAGAGGATTCCAAGGGGTGAGGGTGGAGAGAGTGAGAGGGTGGGAGCTCTGCCCAAAGTTTGGCGAGAACAGCCTGGGAAGTCAGGGGCTCAAGAGGCAGCCAAAAGGATTGTTTGCTACCGCTGCCGGCAAGCGGGACATATTGCAGCAAATTGCCCGGTTGTGGAGGAACCCATGCAATGTGACTTTCTGACGGACAGACGTCAGTCGCTGTGTGCGACAGTCGCATGCACTGCCATTCGGGGAACTGAGAAACATTTATGCAAAATGTGTATTAATGGTAGAAATGTTGTGGTATTGCTGGATTCAGGTAGCCTTGTGACCCTGATAAAGGCTGAATTAGTTAAAACAGAGGTCTCTGGGAATAGCAAGGTAGCTGTTATTTGTGTGCATGGGGACACCCGAGAGTATCCAGTGACTACAGTGTGTTTCGAGACCCCCAAAGGTACCCTCTCTCATCCAGTGGGGTTAGTATCTCAATTACCGCATGATGCCATTGTGGGAAGGGATTTTCCGAAGTTCTGGGAACTGTGGGATGATCCTGAGCCCCCCACTGGTGCCCCTATGTACCAGGAATGTGATAGCCAGAACTCCTCTGAGAGTGGTGAGGACTCTCCAGAATTTCCCTTGTCAGTATTGGCAGGGGAGACTCAAGAAACTGGAGAGGAGCCCACCTCCTCAGACGAAAACCTACCGTCTGTGGAGTTTTCTGATCTGGAGGTTCACAGGGAAAATTTTGCCACAGAACAGTTAAAAGACCCCGCCCTAATAAAGGCACGGGAAAACGTAGTGGAAATAGATGGCGAGTTAGTGAACCCAGATAATACCTGCACTTACCCATACTTCAGCGTAGAGAAGGACCTACTGTATCGGGTGGCAAAAAGGGCAGAAGAAACCGTTGAGCACCTTGTGGTGCCCAAACCTTACAGGAAGTTGGTGTTGGAGTTGGCCCATGGGCACATTCTTGGAGGTCATCTGGGGACAGAGAAAACCCGAGAGAGGGTATTACAGAGATTCTATTGGCCGGGGGTGATGAAGGACATAGAAAATTATTGTTCCTCCTGCCCTGTGTGTCAGAGGTCGGCCCCGATGCCACATTTCCGTAGCCCGCTGGTCCCTCTACCCATCATTGAGGTCCCGTTTGAGAGAATCGCAATGGATTTGGTAGGTCCTATAATCAAGTCCGCTAGGGGGCACCAGTACATATTGGTTATAATGGACTATGCCACCCGTTATCCAGAAGCGATCCCTCTCAGATATACCTCGGCCAAAACCATAGCCAAAGAGCTATCTCTTGTTTTTAGCCGGGTGGGTATTTGTAAAGAACTGCTTACGGACCAAGGTACACCCTTTATGTCCCGGGTTATGAAGGAGCTGTGTAAATTGTTCAAAGTGACGCAATTACGTACATCTGTGTATCACCCCCAAACCGATGGGCTGGTTGAAAGATTCAACAAAACCCTAAAACAAATGTTGAAGAAAGTGGTGGATAGAGATGGAAAGGATTGGGACTGTCTACTTCCTTATCTGATGTTTGCTATTAGGGAGGTGCCCCAATCCTCTACGGGATTCTCCCCCTTTGAGTTACTGTATGGGAGACACCCAAGAGGGCTGTTGGATATTGCCAAGGAGACTTGGGAAAGTGAGAGTTCTCCCCACAGGAGTGTGATTGAGCATGTCGCCCTGATGCAAGATCGAATTGCACAGGTAATGCCCATCGTGAAGGAACATTTGGCCCAAGCGCAGTTGGCACAGCAGAGAGTGTACAACCGTGGAGCCAAGACCCGTACCTTTTCCCCGGGGGATAGGATATTGGTACTTGTCCCTACGGTTGAAAGTAAATTCCTTGCCAAATGGCAAGGCCCCTATGAGATAATGGAAAAAGTGAGCGAAGTGAATTACAAGGTCAGACAACCAGGAAGGCGAAAGCCCGAACAGATCTATCACGTTAATCTGTTGAAAGCCTGGAGGGATAGAGAGTCCCTAGTCGCAGACACTTGGTCACCAGCTCAAACTGGTTGCGTGATTCCTGAGGTTGGAATAGCAGCCACCTTGTCACAACCCCAACAACAGGAGGTTAAGGAGTTTGTGCTTCGCAACAAGGAGGTATTCTCTGAGCTGCCGGGACAAACATCTGGGGTAGAGCATGACATCATTACCCCACCCGGTGAAAGGGTGAAGTTAAAACCCTATCGGATCCCAGAGGCCCGACGGGAGGCAATACGGGAGGAAGTACAGAAAATGCTGAACTTAGGGGTGATAGAGGAGTCCCAAAGTGATTGGTCTAGTCCCATTGTGTTGGTGCCTAAACCGGATGGGAGCTGGCGATTTTGTAACGATTTTCGTCAGTTGAACAAAGTTACAAAATTTGACACCTACCCCATGCCACGTATAGATGAGTTGATCGACCGGCTGGGAACAGCCCGATACATGACGACTCTTGACCTCACAAAAGGGTATTGGCAAATCCCCCTGGCCAAGTCGGCCAAAGAGAAAACCGCATTTGTAACCCCAGACGGGGCGTTCCAATATAAAAGAATGCCGTTCGGGTTACAGAATGCGCCGGCCACATTCCAGCAGAAAATGGACCAGATGCTGAGGCCCCATCGGAAGTATGCTGCGGCTTACCTGGATGACGTAATTGTCCATAGCACAGATTGGGCCTCACATCTGCCAAAAGTGCAAGCAGTCCTGGACTCTGTTCGGGAAGCGGGGTTTACGGCTAACCCCAAGAAGTGTGGGAGAAAAAGAAACCCTGGACTGCCGCACTCTGTATAGACAGTTATTTATTCCAAAATTTCAGGTAAAAAATCCAAATTCAAAATAAATCCATAAATCCAAAACAACAAATGCAGATGGTGTGCATGCAGGGAAGGGTGGCTAACGCGTTTCACGTCACGAATTGACACTTACTCATAGCTGACCCCAAGAAGTGTACCATTGGGCAGGAGGAGGCCAAATATCTTGGGTACACCATTGGGAGGGGAGTAATAAAACCCCAACTCAACAAAGTCGAGGCCATCCAGAGTTGGCCACGTCCCAACAGCAAGAAGCAGGTACGAGCCTTTCTGGGAATCGCTGGGTATTATCGGCGATTCATTCCCCACTTTGCTTCTAAGGCTGTGCCCCTAACCAACCTGACGAAGGGGAAAGGGTCGCTTATGATTAAATGGACCCCCGAGGCTGAGGCAGCATTCCAATTCTTGAAACAAGCCTTATGTAGCCAGCCAGTGTTGTACTCACCCGACTTCTCTAAAGACTTTGTCGTACAAAGTGATGCGTCAGATGTGGGGTTAGGAGCAGTATTGTCCCAGGTCTGGAACGGGGAAGAGCACCCAGTCATTTACCTCAGCAGGAAGTTGAAGTCCCATGAGGTAAATTACGCCACCGTTGAAAAGGAGTGTTTAGCGGTGAAGTGGGCTCTAGATTCCCTTCGGTACTACCTGCTAGGTAGGCACTTGGACATGGTTACGGATCACGCTCCGTTAAAGTGGATGGCTCAAAACAAGGAAACAAATAGAAGAGTGAATAGGTGGTTCCTGGCCCTCCAGGAATTCAACTTCACAGTAAAGCATCGCCCTGGCGTTCAAATGGGGAATGTGGATGCTTTGTCTCGAGTACATGAATGCCTGATTGCTGGTGTTCCAACCCCGAGGTTAAAACAAGAGGGGGGGGTATGTGACAGCAGGAAGGTAAAGTCACCTGGTTGCATCCAGGGGGGTAGATATATTTCGCCCAGATTCAGGCTTTACGCCGACTTATACAACTAGGTGGAGAGTTGTATAAGCCCAGCTGAGGCTAGTGGGCTCATGGATGACTCATACCTCTAGGGAGAGTGTGGGGCGTCGTGCAGACAGGGAGTTGATGAGACCAGCTGAAGCTTGTCAGCTCATTTAGGCCTCTATAAGAACTCCCAGATTCATTAGGTGTTTGCTCATGCCTGGAACCAGACCTGTGTGGACTGTCTAGGGAGAGTGAACCCCTGTGCGGTGAGACAAAGCCTGTGTGGCTATTTGCTTGGACATTTAAAACCAGGGACTTAGGGACTAGGACAGCACTAGGCTGATCCCAGTTGTTAGTTAGGAAACCTGTATGTTTACTCAGAGGTCAAGTTGACCAGGATTTATTTTATTTATGTTTCTTTTGCTTTGCTGTGTTTTGTCACTGTAAATAGAAAATAAACCGCACCTTTTTGATTTTGAAAACCACAACCTCCGTTTGCTGGGCCTGTTTTTGTGTGGGGAGCCCATCCCGGGGGTCACACACACCCGCTGCCGAGCTAACCCCCTCACAATATATATAGTTAGTTAAATATATATATGCCAAAAGTCATCACCAAAAAAAAATATAACCCCCCGCCCCAAACAAAAGTGTCATGACAAATGAGTATAGTGATAGTCTTGGGACCAAGATGACCCTGTGCGCTCTGGTGCCTGTTATTGTTGCCATTAAAGAGGAGTTCCACCCAAAAGTGGAACTTCCGCTCATTTGTCTTCTCCCCCCCCTCCGGTGCCACATTTGGTACCTTTCGGGGGGAGAGGGGAGCAGATACCTGTCTTTGACAGGTATCCTGTTCCCACTTCCGGGAGCCACAGCCACGGCTGTTGACGTCATCGCTTGGCTCCCTCCTCCACCCTCCTCCTTTCCCTGCCGCCGGGCCAGTAGGAGAGAGGAGCGGAGCCTCACGCATGCGCGGTAGGGTTCCCGACGTGAAGTTGTAAGGCTACACTGCCGGGTTCCCTTACCAGTAATGGCGGCGGCAGCACCCGACAGCTGATGGAAACATCATCTGCGGAGCCTACATCGCTGGACTCCAGGACAGGTAAGTGTCCTATTATTAAAAGCCAGCAGCTGCAGTATGTGTAGCTGCTGGCTTTTAATTTTTGCAGCGGTGGGTGGACCTCCGCTTTAAGTGGCATGATCCTGGGGTGGAGGTGGTACCCTGCAAGGTAAGTATTTCCAGTAATTTCACCTCTGACTCCTTTGTTAAGAACCTGTAGGAGAAGACACTTTGCCCTTTGCCATTGATCTTCGGTCATTTTTCGTAACTTGTTGGCAGTTACGAGGCCAAAGGAATCTGAATCGTCAGGTTTATTTTTGAGAGCTGCTGAAGCATGTGTCATAAAGCTTGTAGCTGCCTCCTCCAGGTTTTTGCTTTTTCATGCTTTCTTGGCTGGAGGTTGTGTCATTAGCTTCGGCTCCTCAGTGGTGGCTCCAACTGGATCCTCAAAATCTTCTGTTTCCTGTGTTGGGAAAATGACAATAGGAAAGTTTAGCTAAAATTAGCACAACCATAGGCATTGTAGGCATTGATATTTGTGTTTTCCAGGAAATGGGCAGCTGTTTTAATTCTGCCATTTAGAGCAAGGCATATCTAGCTGTATTTGTGAATACTTATTTAACAATATGTTCCTAAATTACACATACTTATTCAAGACTTCAATAATCTAAAGAGGGTCACCCTTTGAATTTACACACATATGATGTAAATAAACACTTTACCTGTGTCAAGGTAGATTCTTCAACATCTTCTCCGTGCATTTCTCGAGACGGGCAATCAGCAGAGGTTGAAGGCAGGGTTGATATTGAGGCTCTGGATTCACTGTGTTCGGTGAGAAAGTGCAGACTTTCAAAGCACCAAAGCCTTAGCACATAAATCTCCTCTGCTGCTGCCTTGATTTTATTCATCTCTGCAGAAAACTGTGCAGATTATTTCTTTTCTGCCAAACATATTGTACATCAGGATTTGGGCATACACTTTTGCACAGTTCAGTCAATTTGGTCATTTTTTTTGGTTTATCTGAGTATTCTTTTGATTTTGTTCGCCATAAACAGGGAATCTGCTTATACAGTGGAACCTCAGGTTACGAGCATAATCCGTTCCAGGAGAATGCTCGTAATCCAAATTACTTGCATATCAAAGCGAGTTTCCCCATTGAAGTCAATGGAAACGGAAATAATTTTTTCCGCATTGACTTCAATTGCATGCAATACCGCATGCAGCCAGAGGTGGGGGCGCCGGAGAGCCTCGGAAACGGCCGGAAAGGCCCAAGGACACTTCAGCTGACCTTGGCAAATCTCGGAAAGGCTCGGAAATGGAGTATTTCCGTGTCTTTCCGAGCTTTGCCGAAGGGCGCCGATCGGCTGTGATCAGTGTCATTCGGCTCTTCTCGGGTCCGGCGCTCCCGCACCTCAGGCCAAATGCGGTACTGCAGGCCCTATTAGCTTGAATTCTGCTTGTCTTGCGAGACAACACTCACAAACCGAGTCAGAATTTTTAAAAAAAGTTGCTCGTCTTTCAAAATGCTCGTTAACCGCGTTACTCGCAAACCGAGGTTCCACTGTACAAATCAATGAAGTGTGGCAGAAACTCTGTAGAGGTGACTTTGTCTGTCATTACACTTCTGCAAGACATATGACCTGACAAACTTTTTAAAAACTTTGCAGTATAGGCCCTGAAACCCCCAATCACTATGAGCTAATTTTTAAAATGTACCTTCAGTCGTTGCCAAGTTCGGATCTTTGAACGTGCATACGATCGACAATTGATATGCGTTGGCGTCTCCACGAAAGATCTTTCCACGTTTTATACACAGAGAATGCGTAGAAATCCTTCTTCTTAGTGTATTCCCCCACCTCTTCTCCTTCGGGGCAGTGGGGGAGAGAGATAATGGCGGAGAGACAGCAGGTGTGTGGGGAGAGCAGCAGTGAAGGAAAGCAGGAGAAAGCACCTTCCAAATCCAGGAGGAATGCAGAAGGCCACAAATATGACTTTTGAAGAAATGGTGGAGATAGTGGACATCTTAATGAAGACAGATGATGATGGGAAGCAAGGAACTTACAGCAAGCCAAATGCAAGAAAACACAAAATCATGGAGAAAGTTGTACGAAGTCTGCACAGGAAGTTTAGGGTATGAAGAAACAAGGAACAGTTGAGAAAACGATGGTCAGACCTTAAATTGAGAGAGGAAGACCAGTATAAGAAGATCAAGAAAGTGCTACGAGAAAGTAAGTATTTGTTCTGTGTTCTTATTACTTGCTGGCCCATGTGCTTTTCCTCACCGTTCTACTGTTTTTCCTGCCATGTGTTTAATTTTCGTGTACTCTGGAATCACTTGAGGGACAAAACATTGTTGTGACTGAACACTGTAATACTTCGTTTTTGGGAGATGCACGTTCTTGCCTATTTGGATGTATAATAAATGCAGTAGATTGTTGGATATATGTGTTCGTAGCTACTGGCACGTCAACTATATTCAGTGTCAGCAGGTGTTAGGGGAGGCAGGAGCTCCAGCGTGGAACACCATAATAAGGGACTAGGGGTATCTCCGTAGGTAAAAATTCCTCAGAACAGATAAGTATTCCTGCTTTTGAAAGGCATAAATACATGTAGCCAGCTTGGATCTCAGCCAAAACAGTCAATTGTAAGACACCTCTAAACAATGTTTACTATTGCCATTTATAGGCTAACATATCTGTCAGCTAAGTATACATTTTTTTTTTTCACATAGGGGAGAAAAGAAGAGGAACATCTGAGCTGTCTGTGGATACCAGTAACCCAGCACCTCCTGAAGATCAAGAAAGTCAACCCACCAGACACCCTGAAGAAGATGTTGATGCTGATGTGCAGGAAGTACCGTGTGAAGTTCTCCAAAGTGTGTTGACCACAGGTCAGTGTTTGAGACCACAGCTTCAAGTAATGGATGGATGGCTGCATATTTCTAATACATGGTGTGTTTTCATATTTCTTAGGTGATCTGGATGTTGTGGAAGACAAAACTCCCTTCAGCAGTACAAGTGCCCACATGCTTATCAGTAAGATCTTGGTTTACAATAGGGAATTAGAGAAAATTAAAAAAAACATACATGATATCCAAAACAGAGTTATCACCGTCAATCGATATTTTAGCAAAAATTAAAAAAGAAAACATGTTTTAGTGTTTGATGTTATGTTGTACATCTGTTTGTACAGTTTAAACTTGACTAACCTTTGTACATTTTTCCTCACATTTTTGGAATAATTGCAACTTTTATATTTTAAAGTACTTTTGCACTTTTGTCAAAGTTTTGAATATGAACCCGTAACTCGATGACTCCTCTTAATATTATTTTTTGGCTACATCATGTTAAACAGGAGCAAACAGACGCGTTTCGGCACTTGCAGCCTTCCTCGGTTGAGTAAGTCTGCTTTAGCTGAAACGCATTAGTTTGGTTCATGTTTTGTATGATGTTTCCTAAAAAGAGTAGTCATCGAGTTGCCAGCTCCTATTTTAACTTAGACCATTTCTCAGGGTGGTTGGCTCCCCCAGCTAGAGTATAAAAATCTTGAAGGTGTGCTTTTGCACGTTGTACACATTTGCTTGATTTGTATCGTACTGTTTACAAAAATTGTTTTAAGACCTTCTCCAGTTTACTCTACATGTTTACTGGAAATATATTTGGTTTTATAAAGAAATGTGGCTAATGTTAGCCAAGTTACATATTAAAAAGTATGAACCAATTTTGTGTCTGTCCTTGCTTTTTTAGGAATGCTGTATTTTTCTTTGCTGGAAAGTACAAATACATACTTTGATAAATTGGGATGCAGATTGGTTTGTTCAACATAGCCTTATGTGGAAAGTGCAAAATGTAACTCTGCATTAGTGATGAGCCGGACACCCCCGGGTTCGGTTTGCACCAGAACCGGCGAACGGACCGAAAGTTCGCACAAACTTTAGAACCCTATTAAAATACAATGGATGCGAACGTTCGAAATCTAAAGTGCTATTTATAACGACTAATATGATGTTATTGTCCTAAAAAGGGTTTGGGAACCCGGGTTCTGCACCAGGGGACATGTATCAATCCAAAAAAAAGTTTTAAAAACTGCCGTTTTTCGGGAGCAGTCATTTTAATGATGCATAAAGTGAAAAAAAAAAAGTTAAATATTCCTTTAAATATCGTACCTGGGGGGTGTCTAAAGTATGCCTGTGAAGTGCCACGTGTTTTCCGTGTTTAGAACTGTCCCTGCACAAAATTAAATTTCTAAAGGAAAAAAAGCCATTTAAAACTGCTTGCGGCTTTAATGTAATGTCTGGTCCCGGTAATATGGATGAAAATCTTTAAGAAAAATGGCATAGCTACCCCATCACAGCCCCCCCCCCCCCACCCCAGCCCATTACCAGCCCCTTTGGGTCTTGTATGGATATTAAGGGGAACCCCGCACACAAAATAAAAAAGGCCCTATATACTCTGAACAGCCGTATACAGGCGGTGCATACAAGACAGGGACTGTAGGTTTGTTCTTATGTAGAATCTGTTTGTAATTTTGAACAGGTACATTGTTTAAGTGTAGCTCCAGCCCAAAAATCTATTTTTAAGCTTTTTGGAAAGCATAGGGAATGGTTATCACCCCTGTAACATTTGTTTTGCTGTCTGTGCAGTGTGCACCTGTTCAGAACAGTTCACCTCACTTTCCGTCCTAATGACAAATGTGTTTTGAAAATTTGTTTTTTTTATTGAAACAAGAATTGGTGATAAAGCATCAGTGGAGAGGAGACACTTTTTTTCCCATATTAACTCTCACAGGAGAGAATTTCTCTTCCTAGGGGTAGATTTCCTCTCACTTCCTGTTGTATCCTTCCGTTTGCAAGGAGGAGTCGTTTGTAAGTTGGATGTTTGAAAGTAGGGGCCTGCCGTATATACTCAGCTGAAATTTGCCCCTTACATGTTGGTGTTGCCACAACACTGTGAGCCCTCACAGTTACTCTTGGTGGTGCGCATGAATGGGCCCTGCTGTGAATTATTAGATCAAGAATTGTAATTGCATGCCCCTGTTGAACAGGGGCTGAAAAATTGGGCCTTTGGTGGTGGTGGTGGTGGTGGTGTTGACACAACACTGTAAGGCCTCACAGTTAGTCTTGGTGGGCGCAGGAATGGGCCCTGCTGTGAATTATTAGATCAAGAATTGTAATTACATGCCCCTGTTAAACAGGGGCATAAAAATTGGGCCTTAGGCACTGGTGCCACAACACTGCAACCCCTCACAGATACTGTACTTGGAGCACAGCAATGAGCCCTGTTGCAAAGTATTGCATCAAAAATTTTAATTACACGCCCCTGTTAAACAGGGGCTGAAAAATTGGGCCTTAGCCACTGGTGCTGGTGCCACGACACTGCAACCTCTCCCAGATACTCTAGTTGGAGTGCAGGAATGAGCCCTGCTGCAAAGCATTGCATAAAAAATTTTAATAACACGCCCCTGTTAAACAGGGCTGAAAAACTGGGCCTTAGCCACTGGTGGCGGCACCCAGAAACAAAAATGTTCTTCCAAGCTATCATCATCAATCGGATCATTGAGGAGGAGGAGGATAGTCAGTCAACATAACAGGACAATCTCTCAGCATCAGCATCAGTCTTGAAGGGATGTGACATTTGAAAATAAATTAGTCTGTTATATCAGCTTCAGGTGTTTGGTAGCTGGTGGTGATCCAAGACTGGTTCATCTTTATGAAGGTCAGTCGATCAACAGAGTCGGTGGACAGGCGCACCCTGTGATCCGTGACAAATCCTCCAGCAGCACTGAATGTGCGTTCTGAAAGAACGCTGGATGCAGGACAGGCCAGTAGCTCAATTGCATACTGTGCAAGCTCTGGCCAGTGATCCATCCTCAAGACCCAGTAAGCCAGAGGATTTTTGGTGGGGAAGGTGTCCAAGTCTGACCTTGCCCCTAGGTATTCCTGCACCATGTATATCAGACGCTGGCGATGGTTGCTGGAACCGATCATACCTTGGGGCTGCGGACTAAAGAATTGTCTGAACGCATCGGTCAGACGGCCACCTTCCCCACCGCTCCTTCTTTGACTGACCGAAGCCTCAGCAACTCGTTGTCCAGGACCAGGAGTTTGTAACCTCCCAGTCTCTGGGAACGCGTTGCACAGACCTTTCTGCAAGGCCTCCCGGAGTTGTTTCATCCTCTGCTCCCTCTGCGACGGTAAGATAAGGTCCGCAACCTTACCCTTGTACCGTGGATCAAGGAGAGTGGCCAGCCAGTAATGGTCCCTCTCCTTGATCCGAAGAATACGAGGATCCTTCCGCAGACTTTGCAGGATCAGGGAGGCCATGCAGCGTAGGTTAGCTGAAGCATTCGGTCCAGAGTCCTCTGGGTCACTAAGGACGACATGATCCACAGCCACCTCCTCCCAGCCACGTACAAGTCCACTGGTTTCTTGGGACTGTAAATCATCCCTAAAGGACTGCTGCTGATGATGCTGAGTGCCAGGCTCCCCCTCCATGCTGACACAATCCTCCTCCTCCTCTTCTTCCTGTGCGATGGGTGGGACAGAAGGAACACTGTCTGGGTAAAGGGGGCCTTGAGAGGCAAGGAAGTCCTCCTCTTCCTGCCTCTGTTCTGCCTCAAGTGCCCTGTCCATTATTCCACGCAGCGTATGTTCCAACAGGTGGACAAGAGGTACAGTGTCACTGATGCATGCACTGTCACTCCTCACCATTCTCGTGGCCTCCTCAAATGGTGCCAGGACAGTGCATGCATCCCTGATCATGCCCCACTGGCGTGGTGAAAAAAACCTGAGCTCCCCTGACCCTGTCCTGGTGCCGTAGTCGCACAGTTACTCATTGATGGCCCTCTGCTGCGTGTGCAGCCGCTGCAGCATGGCCAACGTTGAGTTCCACCTGGTGGGCATGTCACATATAAGGCGGTTCTTGGGCAGGTTCAACTCCTTTTGCAGCTCAGCCAGGCGAGCACTGGCATTATAAGATCTGCGGAAATGCACACAGACTTTCCTGGCCTGCCTCAGGACATCCTGTAAGCCCGGGTACCTGCCCAAGAACCGCTGCACCACCAGGTTAAGGACGTGAGCCACACAGGGCACATGGGTCAGTTGTCCCTGTCGGAGAGCGGAGAGGAGGTTGGTGCCATTGTCGCAAACTACCATTCCTGGCTTAAGCTGGCGTGGCGTCAACCACCTCTCGGCCTGCCCCTGCAGAGCAGACAGAACCTCTGCCCCAGTGTGGCTCCTGTCCCCCAAACACACCAGCGCAAGCACGGCATGGCATCTTTTTGCCTGCGTACTTGCGTAGCCCCTTGAACGCCTACGGAGCACCGCTGGTTCCGAGGACAAAGCACAGGAAGAGGCCACGGAGGAAGAAGAAGAGGAGGGGGTGGAGGACAGAGGTGTGTCACAACCAGTAGTAGCATTTTAGAGGCGTGGCGGTGGAACAACCTCCAACACTACTGCACCTTGTCCTGCATCCTTCCCAGCTGCCAAAAGAGTGACCCAATGGGCCGTGAAAGAAAGGTAACGTCCCTGTCCATGCCTGCTGGACCATGAGTCAGCGGTAATATGCACCTTACTGCTGACCGCCCTGTCCAGCGAGGCCAAGACATTGCCTTCCACATGCCGGTAGAGAGCCGGAATCGCCTTCCGTGAGAAAAAGTGGCGTTTGGGAACCTGCCACTGAGGAACCGCACATTGCACAAACTCACAGAAGGGGGCCGAGTCTACCAACTGAAAAGGCAGCAGTTGAAGCGCTAGCAATTTAGCCAAGCTAGCATTCAACCGCTGGGCATGTGGATGGCTGGGAGTGAACTTCTTTCGACGGTCCAGCAGCTGGGGCAGGGAAATTTGCCTGCTAGAATCGGACATCGGTGTACTGCTAGCAGAGTGCCCGCAAGTACTTGGTTGTGACACACCTAATTCTACACCTTCATTCCTCTCAGAGCAGGTTTCAGAGAGGACTGAAGGTATAGTGGGGTTGGAGATCCCAGCTGATGCGGTGCAAGAAGAGGTCCGCTTTGTTCTTTGGTGTGGGTCTTTAAGGTAGGCTTGCCAACGAGCTGCATGGCAGGTCAACATATGTCTGGTCAAGCATGTGGTGCCCAAGCGGGTGATGTTTTGGCCACGCGATATACGCTTGAGACATATGTTGCAAACAGCAGCTGTGCGATCTGATGCACTCGACTCAAAAAAGGCCCACACCAAAGAACTTTTTGAATAACGGGCAGAGGCAGCGCCCTGCACAGGCAGAGCTCTGCGGTGTGATTCCGTCGGTGTGCTGCCCTTACGCTGGCCCTCCGAGGGCATCCTGCCTCGTTGGAGATGTGCCTCCTCCTCATCCTCCTCCTCCTCCTCCTCCTCTCTCCTATTAGGCACCCACGTGGAGTCAGTGACCTCATCATCCCCTCCCTCCTCATCACTGGAGCCAATCTGGCAGTATGCTGCAGCTGCTGGAACATGACTGCCAGATTGGTGTCTTTCTTGAGCATCCCCTCTCTCTGCTCTCACACTACTGCCTTCCTCTAGCTGAGTATCATCATCAGACCCTTCGAAACGCTGGGCATCCTCCTGGAGCATGTACCCAACACTGTGCTCAAACAGTTCGGGGGACTCCTCAGGAGGACATGGTTGGTCTAGGGAAGGAGTGACTGATGATGACATTGATACCAGGGAAGAGGACGCTTTGGCAGCTGCTTTGCCAGTACCCTGAGCCTGGGTGAGAGAGGATGAGGAGGATGAGGAAGGCTTGGCCATCCACTCTACCAAGTCTTCGGCATGATGCGGCTCAACACGTCCAGCTGCCGAAAAGAAGGACAAGCGTGTCCCATGGCCACGTGCTGATGGCGATGCACCGCGTCCACGACCAGCACTGTTGTCTCTAGACACAGAGCCTGCTTGCCCTCTTTTATTGGCTCCTGACTGTCTGCCTCTCCTTGTTTGCCTTCCAGACATTCTAATGGCCTGCAGGGAAATGGGAAAACCAGCAATAAGGCCTAGCTTCAGGAGTATATTTTGCAGGAATCACACTACGCCTGCTGTAGGTGCTGCAAATGCCTGTTGGTGTAACACACCAGGAAAAAGCAGCAATACAGGCTAACTTCAGGTGTAATATGGTCAGGAGGCACACTCCGCCCGCTGTAAGTGCCGCAAAATCCTGTTGGTGTAACACACCAGGAAAAAGCAGCAATACAGGCTAAGTTTAGGTGTAATATGGTCAGGAGGCACACTCCGCCCGCTGTAAGTGCCGCAAAATCCTGTTGGTGTAACACACCAGGAAAAAGCAGCAATACAGGCTAAGTTCAGGTGTAATATGGTCAGGAGGCACACTCCGCCCGCTGTAAGTGTCACAAAATCCTGTTGGTGTAACACACCAGGAAAAAGCAGCAATACAGGCTAAGTTCAGGTGTAATATGGTCAGGAGGCACACTCCGCCCGCTGTAAGTGCCGCAAAATCCTGTTGGTGTAACACACCAAGAAAAAGCAGCAATACAGGCTAAGTTCAGGTGTAATATGGTCAGGAGGCACACTCCGCCCACTGTAAGTGCCGCAAAATCCTGTTGGTGTAACACACCAGGAAAAAGCAGCAATACAGGCTAAGTTAAGGTGTAATATGGTCAGGAGGCACACTCCGCCCGCTGTAAGTGCCGCAAAATCCTGTTGGTGTAACACACCAGGAAAAAGCAGCAATACAGGCTAAGTTCAGGTGTAATATGGTCAGGAGGCACACTCCGCCCGCTGTAAGTGCCGCAAAATCCTGTTGGTGTAACACACCAGGAAAAAGCAGCAATACAGGCCAAGTTCAGGTGTAATATGGTCAGGAGGCACACTCCGCCCGCTGTAAGTGCCGCAAAATCCCGTTGGTGTAACACACCAGGAAAAAGCAGCAATACGGGCTAAGTTCAGGTGTAATATGGTCAGGAGGCACACTCCGCCCGCTGTAAGTGCCGCAAAATCCTGTTGGTGTAACACACCAGGAAAAAGCAGCAATACGGGCTAAGTTAAGGCGTAATATGGTCAGGAGGCTTAGCAACAATGACACTGACACTGTCCCCTGCCTATCCTTCTCTCTCCCTGCACACAAGGTTTATCAAAGTATATGACACTGACACTCTCCCTGCCTATCCTTCTCTCTCCCTGCACACAAGGTTTAGCAAAGAATATGACACTGACACTGTCCCCTGCCTATCCTTCTCTCTCCCTGCACACAAGGTTTATCAAAGTATATGACACTGACACTCTCCCTGCCTATCCTTCTCTCTCCCTACACACAAGGTTTAGCAAAGAATATGACACTGACACTCTCCCTGCCTATCCTTCTCTGTCCCTACACACAAGGTTTAGCAAAGAATGGATTTGACACTGTCCCTGCCTATCCTTCACTTTCCCTGCTCCGGAACACACTACACGAGGCCGCCGCGCTGGCGGCCTTTTATAGTTTGGGGCGTGTACTAAACCCCCTCAGCTATAATTGGCCACAGGCATCCTGCCTGTGGCCAATCATTGCTCTCCTCGCTGCCAGCGCTGTGATTGGCCAAGCATGCAGGGTCACAGTGCATGCTTGGCCAATCACAGCGCCGGGATTACACTGCGGGCCGTTCGCGTCACTCGAATTTGGCGCGAACGACCCAAATCGTTCGTTGTTCGCCGAACGCACGAACAGCCGATGTTCGAGTCGAACCTATGTTCGACTCGAACACCGAGCTCATCCCTACTCTGCATATAAACCAATCAGCTTACAGGTTTTCAAAACACAGATTAGTTCCCCAAAATGAAGTTAGAAGCTGATTGGCTCCCATACATATCTGCAGCATAATCTGTAATTAATTCACATCTCAAACTCAAGTTATGCACAAATCAAAAAGGTCAGACTTTATTGCCAGAAAATTTACAGACAACACAATAATGTACATGTGTGAACCAAACAAAAATACACCTTAGCCCAGGTTCACACTGGGCTGCGAGAGTGAAGCCATGCGAGTTCAGCTGAACTCGCACAATTTCACTCCCGCTGGTCAGTCCCGATTTCGGCCGCGATTACAGAGACATCTGTGCAGGGAACTACTTTTTGAAATCGGTGCAGCGCCGCAGATGTGGCGTTGCACCGATTAGGACGGTGCCATTGCCGGCAATTTACCCCCCAGGTACGAAATTTAAAGGAATATTTCACTTTTATTGTTTCACTTTAAGCATTATTAAAATCACTGCTCCCGAAAAAACGGCAGGACCCGGGTCCCCAAACACTTTTTATGACAATAACTTGCATATTAACCTTTAAAATTAGCACTTTAGATTTCTCCCATAGACTTTTATAGGGTGTTCCACAGCTTTTTCGAATTTGCCGCAAACACCCCATATTGTTCGCTGTTCGCCGAAGGGTCGAACAGCCAATTTTCGAGTCGAACATGAGTTCGACTCGAACATAAAGCTCATCTCTAAAAATAAGTTACTGTTGGACTTATGCATTTGTGTGACAAAGATGTTATGAATGTTAAGCTATATAAGGAAGGAGCATTCCATCTTTTACCCGCTTCCCGCATGCCTCATTGTAAAATGACGGTGCTGTGGAAAAACCATTGTTCTGGGACGACATCGTATGACGTCATCACGAGAATGCGCCTAGCACGGCCACAACGTGCTGCGCACCGCTGCGATCTGTCACCCGCTGCATCCACCAGACACAGTGGATGACCAATTACTACACCGGCCCGCTGACAGTGTGATATGATCGCTGGGAACAATCACAGCAGACTGCATGACAGTTGTAAACAATGAATGCCTTCCTTTTATTCTATTCACTGTATGACAAACATGTTATGAATGTTAAGCTATATAAGGAAGGAGCATTCCATCTTTTACCCGCTTCCCGCATGCCTCATTGTAAAATGATGGTGCTGCGGTGAAATTCACTGCTATAACCAAAACTAGTATGTCAAAAATTAATCAAAAAGGAAAAAAAAAACTTATGGACCTAGCAAAGTGACCAAAATGTCCTACTTCCAAAAACGCAGCATGCCTCCTACTAAATACCTCAGACTGGCTACTTTCCAAAAAGGTCATTTGGGGGGATATTTGTACTGTCAAGATGTTATTGGGCCTCAAGAACTTTGCTAGGCTGTCAGTACATCAGGATTTAACAAATTTACACATATATATTAGGGCTGTGGAAATTAACTATTAATTCCTCGATTAATCGATTAATTGTTTTGATCGATCAAAATTCTTTTGATCGATCAAAATTCTTTGGGCTTGCCGTGTCCATCTGAAGGGCTCCTTTGCTGTGCCTTCATATCTGCATGCCGGCGGGACCTTACTATCTGCCACACGCAAGGGCTGTTACACTTCCCTCTATCACTTCCCTCTATCAACCTGGGATTCTACAGCCATCCACTGGGAGTTGTGATCGTTCCCTTCACGGGACATCTACATGCCGACGGACTGATGTTAGCCCCTCCTCATCTGGATTCAGCAGTAGTATCGTTGTACACATTTTTATACCAGTATCATACTTAGCTACATGTTTTTATGACTGCTTTTGCTACCAGTTGGTATTACTCGCACCATTTTTACAGTTTATGTAGCTACATCGATTTTATCTCCAGTGCAACATTTATTTTGTTACCTACTTGAAGACTATAAAAGTTTTAATGCTATTCCCATCGAGCGCTGCCTTTGTGTGTTTTTTGTATCCTACTATCGATTTTTCCAGTGGTTGGTAGCTGCACTGGGAATCAGAGTGCAAGGAGATCAGCTAAAAGTAGTTGGATCTGTATGTGCGTTATAATTAATCGAAATTAGTCGATTAATCGCTTAAAAAAAAAAATTGATTAACCGAACACGAAAATTTTAATCAGTAACAGCCCTAATATATATATATATATATATATATATATATATATATATTGTGACAGCAGGAAGGTAAAGTCACCTGGTTGCATCCAGGGGGGTAGATATATTTCGCCCAGATTCAGGCTTTACGCCGACTTATACAACTAGGTGGAGAGTTGTATAAGCCCAGCTGAGGCTAGTGGGCTCATGGATGACTCATACCTCTAGGGAGAGTGTGGGGCGTCGTGCAGACAGGGAGTTGATGAGACCAGCTGAAGCTTGTCAGCTCATTTAGGCCTCTATAAGAACTCCCAGATTCATTAGGTGTTAGCTCATGCCTGGAACCAGACCTGTGTGGACTGTCTAGGGAGAGTGAACCCCTGTGCGGTGAGACAAAGCCTGTGTGGCTATTTGCTTGGACATTTAAAACCAGGGACTTAGGGACTAGGACAGCACTAGGCTGATCCCAGTTGTTAGTTAGGAAACCTGTATGTTTAGTCAGAGGTCAAGTTGACCAGGATTTATTTTGTTTATGTTTCTTTTGCTTTGCTGTGTTTTGTCACTGTAAATAGAAAATAAACCGCACCTTTTTGATTTTGAAAACCACAACCTCCGTTTGCTGGGCCTGTTTTTGTGTGGGGAGCCCATCCCGGGGGTCACACACACCCGCTGCCGAGCTAACCCCCTCACAGTTGGTGGAGAACCAGTGGCAGTTTTTTTTTAAGCCAGCATGGAGGAGATACTGAAGCAGCTGGCTCTAGCAAATGCCAATCAACAGCAGACAAATGCAGGTTTACAAAAGAGCCTTGCAGCTCATCAACAGAGCTTCGCAGCCCAGCAGCAAGCTCATCAACAGAGCCTTGCAGCTCAACAACAGAACTTCGCAGCCCAGCAGCAAGCTCATCAACAGAGCCTTGCAGCCCAGCAGCAGACAAACGCAACTTTGCAACAGAGTCTGGAGGCTCAGCAACAAGCCCAGCAGCAATCTGAGGCCCGCTTCATAGACCTGTTGCAGAAGCAAGAGCAGAGACTACAACAACAGATGGAAGCAGTAATGCAGCAACGTCCGCAGACCAGTGAGGAAAGCCGTCCCACTAATACCGCGTCCTTTGGGGTGAGTCGTTTATTGACAAAAATGACTGGAGAGGATGATCCAGAGGTATTTTTGACCACATTTGAAAGGACCGCTGAAAGAGAAAAGTGGCCTGAGGAGCAGTGGGCTGGACTGGTGGCTCCTCTGTTAACTGGTGAATCGCAGAAAGCTTACTATGACCTAGAGCCTAACCAAGCAAAAGACTATGTGATGCTAAAAGCTGAAATATTGGCAAGGCTGGGTGTCACCCAGGCTGTCCGGGCTCAGCGTGTGCATAACTGGACTTTCCAGCTTGGAAAACCCCCCAGGTCTCAAATGTATGATCTCATTCACCTGAGCAGAAAGTGGCTACAGCCAGAGACTTTGTCCGCACCAAAGATTGTGGAACGTGTTGTAATGGATCGATTTTTGAGAGCTCTTCCTACTGCCATCCAAAAGTGGGTAAGCCATGGAGACCCAGAGACGGCCGATGGTCTTGTGGATCGTGTGGAGAAATACTTGGCTACAGAGAACCTGACGGCCTCTTCCAGAGACACTCGGACTTTCCACCCTAAGACCAGACCATCCCCAGGGGCGGATAAGAGGATTCCAAGGGGTGAGGGTGGAGAGAGTGAGAGGGTGGGAGCTCTACCCCAAGTTTGGCGAGAACAGCCTGGGAAATCAGCGGCTCAAGAGGCGGCAAGAAGGATCGTTTGCTACCGCTGCCGGCAAGCGGGACATATTGCAGCCAATTGCCCGGTTGTGGAGGAACCCATGCAGTGTGACTTTCTGACGGGCAGACGTCAGTCGCTGTGTGCGACAGTCGCATGCACTGCCATTCGAGGAACTGAGAAACATTTATGCAAAATGTGTGTTAATGGTAGAAATGTTGTGGTATTGCTGGATTCAGGTAGCCTTGTGACCCTGATAAAGGCTGAGTTAGTTAAAACAGAGGTCTCTGGGAATAGCAAGGTAGCTGTTATTTGTGTGCATGGGGACACCCGAGAGTATCCAGTGACTACAGTGTGTTTCGAGACCCCCAAAGGTACCCTCTCTCATCCAGTGGGCTTAGTATCTCAGTTACCGCATGACGCCATTGTGGGAAGGGATTTTCCGAAGTTCTGGGAACTGTGGGATGATCCTGAGCCCCCCACTGGTGCCCCTATGTACCAGGAATGTGATAGCCAGAACTCCCCTGAGAGTGGTGAGGACTCTCCGGAATTTCCCTTATCAGTATTGGCAGGGGAGACTCAAGAAACTGGAGAGGAGCCCACCTCCTCAGACGAAAACCTACCGTCTGTGGAGTTTTCTGATCTTGAGGTTCACAGGGAAAACTTTGCCACAGAACAGTTGAGAGACCCCGCCCTAATAAAGGCACGGGAAAACGTAGTGAAAATAGATGGCGAGTTAGTGAACCCAGATAATACCTGCACTTACCCATACTTCAGCGTAGAGAAGGACCTACTGTATCGGGTGTCAAAAAGGGCAGAAGAAACCGTTGAGCAGCTTGTGGTGCCCAAACCTTACAGGAAGTTGGTGTTGGAGTTGGCCCATGGGCACATTCTTGGAGGTCATCTGGGGACAGAGAAAACCCGAGAGAGGGTATTACAGAGATTCTATTGGCCGGAGGTGATGAAGGACATAGAAAATTATTGTTCCTCCTGCCCTGTGTGTCAGAGGTTGGCCCCGATGCCACATTTCCGTAGCCCGCTGGTCCCTCTACCCATCATTGAGGTCCCGTTTGAGAGGATCGCCATGGATTTGGTAGGTCCTATAATCAAGTCCGCTAGGGGGCACCAGTACATATTAGTTATAATGGACTATGCCACCCGTTATCCAGAAGCGATCCCTCTCCGAAATACCTCGGCCAAAACCATAGCCAAAGAGCTATCTCTTGTGTTTAGCCGGGTGGGTATTTGTAAAGAACTGCTTACGGACCAAGGTACACCCTTTATGTCCCGGGTTATGAAGGAGCTGTGTAAATTGTTCAAAGTGACGCAATTACGTACATCTGTGTATCACCCCCAAACTGATGGGCTGGTTGAAAGATTCAACAAAACCCTAAAACAAATGTTGAAGAAAGTGGTGGATAGAGATGGAAAGGATTGGGACTGTCTACTTCCTTATCTGATGTTTGCTATTAGGGAGGTGCCCCAATCCTCTACGGGATTCTCCCCCTTTGAGTTACTGTATGGGAGACACCCAAGAGGGCTGTTGGATATTGCCAAGGAAACTTGGGAAAGTGAGAGTTCTCCCCACAGGAGTGTGATTGAGCATGTCGCCCTGATGCAAGACCGAATTGCACAGGTAATGCCCATCGTGAAGGAACATTTGGCCCAAGCGCAGTTAGCACAGCAGAGAGTGTACAACCGTGGAGCCAAGACCCGTACCTTTTCCCCGGGGGATAGGATACTGGTACTTGTCCCTACGGTTGAAAGTAAATTCCTTGCCAAATGGCAAGGCCCCTATGAGATAATGGAAAAAGTGAGCGAAGTGAATTACAAGGTCAGACAACCAGGAAGGCGAAAGCCCGAACAGATCTATCACGTTAATCTGTTGAAAACCTGGAGGGATAGAGAGTCCCTAGTCGCAGACACTTGGTCACCAGCTCAAACTGGTTGCGTGATTCCTGAGGTTGGAATAGCAGCCACCTTGTCACAACCCCAACAACAGGAGGTTAAGGAGTTTGTGCTTCGCAACAAGGAGGTATTCTCTGAGCTGCCGGGACAAACATCTGGGGTAGAGCATGACAACATTACCCCGCCCGGTGAAAGGGTGAAGTTAAAACCCTATCGGATCCCAGAGGCCCAACGGGAGGCAATACGGGAGGAAGTACAGAAAATGCTGAACTTAGGGGTGATAGAGGAGTCCCAAAGTGATTGGTCTAGTCCCATTGTGTTGGTGCCTAAACCGGATGGGAGCTGGCGATTTTGTAACGATTTTCGTCAGTTGAACAAAGTTACAAAATTTGACACCTACCCCATGCCACGTATAGATGAGTTGATCGACCGGCTGGGAACAGCCCGATACATGACGACTCTTGACCTCACAAAAGGGTATTGGCAAATCCCCCTGGCCAAGTCGGCCAAAGAGAAAACCGCATTTGTAACCCCAGACGGGGCGTTCCAATATAAAAGAATGCCGTTCGGGTTACAGAATGCGCCGGCCACATTCCAGCGGAAAATGGACCAGATGCTGAGGCCCCATCGGAAGTATGCTGCGGCTTACCTGGATGACGTAATTGTCCATAGCACAGATTGGGCCTCACATCTGCCAAAAGTGCAAGCAGTCCTGGACTCTGTTCGGGAAGCGGGGTTTACGGCTAACCCCAAGAAGTGTACCATTGGGCAGGAGGAGGCCAAATATCTTGGGTACACCATTGGGAGGGGAGTAATAAAACCCCAACTCAACAAAATCGAGGCCATCCAGAGTTGGCCACGTCCCAACAGCAAGAAGCAGGTACGAGCCTTTCTGGGAATCGCTGGGTATTATCGGCGATTCATTCCCCACTTTGCTTCTAAGGCTGTGCCCCTAACCAACCTGACGAAGGGGAAAGGGTCGGTCATGATTAAATGGACCCCCGAGGCTGAGGCAGCATTCCAATTCTTGAAACAAGCCTTATGTAGCCAGCCAGTGTTGTACTCACCCGACTTCTCTAAAGACTTTGTCGTACAAAGTGATGCGTCAGATGTGGGGTTAGGAGCAGTATTGTCCCAGGTCTGGAACGGGGAAGAGCACCCAGTCATTTACCTCAGCAGGAAGTTGAAGTCCCATGAGGTAAATTACGCCACCGTTGAAAAGGAGTGTTTAGCGGTGAAGTGGGCTCTAGATTCCCTTCGGTACTACCTGCTAGGTAGGCACTTTGACATGGTTACGGATCACGCTCCGTTAAAGTGGATGGCTCAAAACAAGGAAACAAATAGAAGAGTGAATAGGTGGTTCCTGGCCCTCCAGGAATTCAACTTCACAGTAAAGCATCGCCCTGGCGTTCAAATGGGGAATGTGGATGCTTTGTCTCGAGTACATGAATGCCTGATTGCTGGTGTTCCAACCCCGAGGTTAAAACAAGAGGGGGGGTATGTGACAGCAGGAAGGTAAAGTCACCTGGTTGCATCCAGGGGGGTAGATATATTTCGCCCAGATTCAGGCTTTACGCCGACTTATACAACTAGGTGGAGAGTTGTATAAGCCCAGCTGAGGCTAGTGGGCTCATGGATGACTCATACCTCTAGGGAGAGTGTGGGGCGTCGTGCAGACAGGGAGTTGATGAGACCAGCTGAAGCTTGTCAGCTCATTTAGGCCTCTATAAGAACTCCCAGATTCATTAGGTGTTAGCTCATGCCTGGAACCAGACCTGTGTGGACTGTCTAGGGAGAGTGAACCCCTGTGCGGTGAGACAAAGCCTGTGTGGCTATTTGCTTGGACATTTAAAACCAGGGACTTAGGGACTAGGACAGCACTAGGCTGATCCCAGTTGTTAGTTAGGAAACCTGTATGTTTAGTCAGAGGTCAAGTTGACCAGGATTTTTTTTGTTTATGTTTCTTTTGCTTTGCTGTGTTTTGTCACTGTAAATAGAAAATAAACCGCACCTTTTTGATTTTGAAAACCACAACCTCCGTTTGCTGGGCCTGTTTTTGTGTGGGGAGCCCATCCCGGGGGTCACACACACCCGCTGCCGAGCTAACCCCCTCACAATATGTATATCATATTTTGTAGACGTTTTAACTTTCCTACTGAGAAAATAAGAGACAATAATTTGGGTTATTGTCACCCAAGAAATGTAGCAGAATCCAATTTGGCCCAAATTTATGAAGAAAGAATTGCAAAATTTATGTACAGAAAATAATAAAAACGTGGTTGGGCCTTTTTTTGTATGGAGCACCAATAAATAAATAAAAAATTAGTGGTGATTAAATTCCACCAAAAGAAAGGTCAATTTGGTATAATAAATTGCTCTAAACTTGGGTACATTGTTGCAAGACTGCGCAATTGTCATTCAAAGTGCAACATCGTGGAAAGCTGAAAATTAGCCTGGGCAGCAAGGGGGTAAAAGTGCCCAGTAGGCAATTACCATAGTTAAAATATGACTGCTTAATGCTTACATTTGGCAGGTTGGCTGATTTGTAAAAAAGGGAGAATGTGTACAAGCATAAAGTAACATGGCTGAAAAAATACACATAACTTTCAAAAAAATAACATCAAGTTTATTGAAAATCTCCAAAAAATGTTCATACCTTAATATATTCTGGCTGCAACACTTTAATGAGGGCCAAAGAGGTCTCTGGTAAGATCACTCCCAGAGCTTGTGGGGAAATCCCAGTGGTAAACTTGAGATCCTGAAAGCTTCTCCCCATGGCAAGGTATCTCAAGGTGGCAATTAACCTTTGCTCTGGGTTGATGGCATCCCGCATTAACGTATCCTTTTTCAGGATTTAGGGGGAAACAACTGTCAACTAATGATTAAGGCTGGGTTCACACTAGTGCGACACGACATCTGTCCTACTTTGGATCCGACTTTGCCCTGCGACATGAAGCCGACATATGTCCGACTTTCAATGAACGGGGATCCGACTTGGATCCCCGCCAATATCAGGCACTGTGTTTGGTATGAATCTTGAGGGGGAACTCCAGGCCAAATTTTAAATAAAAAAAAAACGGCGTGGGTTCCCCCTCCAGGGGCATACCAGGCCCTTGGGTCTGGATTTGAACGGGCGCCCCTACGCTGAAAAACGGCGTGGGGGGTCCCCCCAAAATCCAAACCAGACCCTTATCCGAGCACACAACCTGGCAGGCCGCAGGGGAAGAGGGGGGACGAGAGAGCGGCCCCCCCTCCCTCCTGAACCGTACCAGGCCGCATACCCTTAACATGGGGGGTTTGGTGCTCTGGGGCAGGGGGGCGACCTGCGGCCCCCCACCCCAGAGCACCCTGCCCCCATGTTGATGAGGACAGGGCCTCTTCCCGACAACCCTGGCCGTTGGTTGTCGGGGTCTGCGGGCGGGGGGCTTATCGGAATCCGGGAGCCCCCTTCAATAAGGGGGCCCCCGGATCCCGGCCCCCCCACCCTATGTGAATGAGTATGGGGTACATCGTACCCCTACCCATTCACCTGGTGGAAAAAATTGCAATAAAAAAACACTACACAGGTTTTTAAAGTAATTTATTACACAGCTCCGGGGGTCTTCTTCCGACTCCGGCGCTCTTCTTCCGACTTCCGGGGGTCTTTTCCGACTTCAGGGGTCTCCGGTGTCGTCTCCGCGCTCTCCGGTTCTTTCTTCCGCCGGGCCTCCGCTAACTTCTTTTTAGCTCTTTTGCTAACGGAGGCCCGGTCTTCCCGTCGTCGCCGTCGGCGTCTTCTTCCCTCTTCTCCTCCTCGATGTTGACACGTCGCTTCCTCCCGCTGTAATACTGGCTCTCCGCTCCGCTCCGCATTAATATAGGCTTCTCATGACGTCACAGTCACATGTTCCGGGGCACATGGCCCCGGAGCATGTGACTGTGACGTCATGGGAACATGTGACTGTGACGTCATGAGAAGCCTATATTAATGCGGAGCGGAGCGGAGAGCCAGTATTACAGCGGGAAGAAGCGACGCATCAACATCGAGGAGGAGAAGAGGGAAGAAGAAGCCGACGGCGACGACGGGAAGACCGCGCCCCTCCACTAGCGAAAGAGCTACCAAGAAGTTAGTGGAGGGGCCGGCAGAAGGACAACGGAGAGCCGGACGAGACAACGGGAAGACCGGGCCTCCGTTAGCAAGAGAGCTAAAAAGAAGTTAGCGGAGGCCCGGCGGAAGAAAGAACCGGAGAGCGCGGAGACGACACCGGAGACCCCCGAAGTCGGAAAAGACCCCCGGAAGTCGGAAGAAGAGCGCCGGAGTCGGAAGAAGACCCCCGGAGCTGTGTAATAAATCACTTTAAAAACCTGTGTAGTGTTTTTTTATTGCAATTTTTTTCCACCAGGTGAATGGGTAGGGGTACGATGTACCCCATACTCATTCACATAGGGTGGGGGGGCCGGGATCCTGGGGCCCCCTTATTGAAGGGGGCTCCCGGATTCCGATAAGCCCCCCGCCCGCAGACCCCGACAACCAACGGCCAGGGTTGTCGGGAAGAGGCCCTGTCCTCATCAACATGGGGGCAGGGTGCTCTGGGGTGGGGGGGCCGCAGGTCGCCCCCCTGCCCCAGAGCACCAAACCCCCATGTTGAGGGCATGCGGCCTGGTACGGCTCAGGAGGGAGGGGGGCCGCTCTCTCGTCCCCCCTCTTCCCCTGCAGCCTGCCAGGTTGCGTGCTCGGATAAGGGTCTGGTTTGGATTTTTGGGGGGACCCCCCAAGCCGTTTTTTCGGCGTAGGGGTGCCTGTTCAAATCCAGACCAGACCCAAGGGCCTGGTATGCTCCTGGAGGGGGAACCCACGCCTGTTTTTTATTTAAAATTTGGCCTGGAGTTCCCCCTCAAGATCAGTACAGCGCACAAGTCGCATGCCAAAGTCGGACCATGCAAGACTGCGGTCCGACTTTGATCCGACTTCAATGATAGTCAATGGGCTGAAGTCGGATCAAAGTCGGACCAAAGTAGTACAGGGAGCATTCTCAAAGTCGGACCAACATGTGTCGGATCAGTTAAGACGGCTCCCATAGGGAAACATTGATTTTCACACGTCATGCGACATGAGCTCCCAATGTCGGAGCGTTTGTCGCCCCAGTGTGAACCAGGCCTCAACAACTGTCAGCTGATTAAAACAGTCATTAGTCATCCTGAGATAATTGCGAAAATCATCTGGGTTATTCTCTTGGAGCTCATGGAGAAGGTACATATGGTAAAACTGATCACGTTGACGCAACCAATTTTTGCACCAGCTTCTCCTCTTCCCATTTTTTAATTTTTTTTAAGCACTTGGCTTAGGCCAAATATTCCTATACCAACAATAGCAATAACTGTGTCATGAAGTGCAGTTGATATATCAACGATTTGTTGCAAATCACGAAACGTTGATTCCGAAAAAACGACCAAACTTAGTCACTGGATGTTGGCTGCATGAGTCATGTATGCTATTTCACTTCCTTTATACTACACCAGCACGTAGTTAACGTTTGCCTTTGTTGGACGTCAAAATTCGGACAAGTTACTGTAGTAACATTCTCGGCCAACCTGATGACATGCACCTTCTTAAAAACCGTGCGATATATCGAATGATTTTCTGATCATGTGTACCCTGCTTAAGTGTTAGAGCAACATGTCTTCACGTGGAAGCCGGACCCCTCTGTTCCTGTGGTGTTTGACGCCATCTGAGTATTTCCATATTCTGTGTGTTGTTTGATCTTTGTTCTCTGTGTTTTTCCTCTGGCTATGCAGTTACAGTGTCTTGAAAAAGAATTAATACCCTTGAAATTTTCCACATTTTGTCATGTTACAACCAAAAAAGTAAATGTATTTTATTGGGATTTTATGTGATAGACCAACACAAAGTGGCACATCATTGTGAAGTGGAAGAAAAATGATAAATGGTTATCAAATTTTTTCAAATAAATAATGTAGCACCCACTACCTTTTTTTTAGGTGCTAGAATGAGGTTTTCTGTGTTTCAGGTATGAGAACAGGCAAATTTAGGCAGGCCTGTGCTCTAAGCTAGGCCTGTTTGTTTTGATCTGGGACTGGGAGTGTTCAGTGTAGCAGTGGGTGTGACCTCTTGTGCTCAGGCTCTGAGACGCCTCCCCTGCTTCAGTCAGTATGTTCTGGAACAGAGGCTGGACTTGAAGTTCTGAGTGACAGGCAGCTCATGTGAGGAGCTCTGCCAATCCCCATTTGGCATTGGCAGGGGGCAGGCCTCCCATATAAGCTGAGGTCACATGCTGCTGAGCAGGAGTTCTTAGAGAAAGGAAGATGGAGTACTAGCTGCTGTAAGGCGGTCCCCAGCCTGGGGCCTGCCATGTGCTGAGGGGGAAGTCGCTGGGAAGACTCATCCCTCACACGCACCGCAGAGGAGGAATTCTTGGAGAAAAGGGAAGGATTAGCGGAACCGCTGGGCTGTGCAGCTGAACTGTGTTTTCCTCCATGGACCGGGGGCATGGAGAAGGTCAGTGTGTACACTACAGCAAGTAATGGAAACAGAGGAAGCTATAGAGGATAGTGTAGACTGTTGTGGCCGGGGAACGCAGCAGTTCAGGAAAAGACTTTAAGCATAGTACGGATCGCTGTGACCGGGGAATGCAGCATCTGCAAGATTGGACTATCTGGGCCTAGTAGTCCATCTGTCGCCATGTGTTGCTAAAGTACTGGGCCATCGGGGGGAGGTGTGGATGCACCTCTGGCTCAGTGCCAGCATTTGAGTGACTTTGAGTAAGTTGGGGAGTTATTCAGAGTGACTTCTCACAGTGAAAGCAAGTATTACAGGAAACTAACGGTTTTGCAGCAAAGGATTTACACAGGAATCTAGAAGTGATAATCTGCAGGAGTCAGTGCAGAAGAGGAGGAGCAATAGTCTGCAGTGAAGGAAAAGCTGAGAGCAACAGACTGTGAACGTTAGCTGTGCCTTATTATCAGGATTTAATCTTTCAATTAAAGTGCTACTAAAGTGCTATGGGCATCTCATATCATCCCTATCCTATCCAAGTTGTGTCCCGCAATAAAATACAGCAAAGCAACGCAAATGACTGTTCATTGTCTCAAGATAGATGAATGGGGGTCAGGCAGCAGGGTGATGTGTGGATCTTTTGAAACTCGCTCCGCTACAATAAAAAGTGTGCCGTTCATTTGTATTCAGCGCCAATACTTCGTTGGACCACTTTTCGCTGCAATTACAGCTTCAAGTCTTTTTGGGTATGTCTCTACCAGCTTTGCACATCTAGAGAGTGACATTTTTGTCCATGCAAAATAGCTCAAGATCTGTCAGATTGGGTGGAGAGCAGTGGCGTACCTATGGGGGGGGGTGATCCGCCCCGGGTGCCACACATTGGGTGGGTGTCAGGCCGGCTATCAGAGCCAGGACAAGGCAGTGGCGGGTGCAAGAGGTGCTCTATGCTCTGTAGCTGTGCTGGCTCTCTGTGTTTGTGCGAGTCGGCTACTCTGTCATTGAGCTCTATACTGCCACCTCTGGCTGCTTTATGTATGTGCACCCCTCATGTTACTGCCTGTAATATATTTTCACAGGGACATGTGGAATCAAGACCTGGGACAAGGAACACCACCTTACAAATGGGGGCTGTGAGTACAAGTGAAGGGAGGAGGCTGTTTGTGTACAGGGGGGCAGAGCTGTGTATGTGTGTTTACAGATGTGTGTGTGGGTGGGGGGGCAGCTGAGTGCGTACAGGTATGAGGGGGGCTGAGTGCGTACAGGTGTGTGGGTGGGCTGAGTGCATACAGGTGGGAGGGTGGGTTGAGTGCGTACAGGTGTGTGGGAGGTCTGAGTGCGTACAGGTGTGTGGGAGGTCTGAGTGCGTACAGGTGTGTGGGGAGGCTGAGTGCTTACAGGTATAAAGGGAGCTGAGTGCGTACAGGCATGATCAGTGAGGGGGGTGCCAGATAGGGGGGTTCCAGATATAGGATCTGCCCCGGGTGCCAAATGCTCTAGGTACGCCCCTGATGGAGAGTGTCTATAAACAGCAGTTTTCAAGTCTTGCCACAGATTCTCAATTGGATTTAGGTCTGGACTTTGACTGGACCATTCTAACACATGAATATGCTTTGATACAAACCATTCCATTGTAGCTCTGGCTGTAAGTTCAGTGTCTTTGTCCTGCTAGAATATGAACCTCCGCCCCAGTCTCAAGTCTTTTGCAGACTCTAAAGCCCTGTACACACGATCGGTTTTACAGATGAAAACAGTCCGATGGACTTTTTTCATCGGATAAACCGATTGTGTATGGGCCCCATCCGTCTTTTTTCCATCGGTGTTAAAAAATAGAACATGTTTTAAATTTATCCGATGGAAAAAAAAACAATAGCAAATTACTATCGCCTGTGGGGAACTCCATCGGATAAAAAAACCCACGCATGCTCAGAATCAAGTGGACACATGCTCAGAAGCATAGAACTTCATTTTTCTTGGCTCGTCTGAGTGTTTTACATCACGGCGTTTGGGACGATCGGTTTTTTGACTGATGGTGTGTAGGCAAGACTGATGGAAGTCAGCTTCATCGGATTTCCGATGGAAAAATCTATCAGTTTAAAATCCATAGGAAATCAGATCATGTGTACAGGGCTTAACAGGTTTTCTTCTAAGATTACCCTGTATTTCGCTCCGTCTATCTTCACATCAACTCTGACCAGCTTCCCTGTCCCTGCTGAAGAAAAGCGTCCCCACAACATGATGCTGCCACTACCATGTTTCACAGTGGGATGGTGTGTTCAGGGTGATGTGCAGTGTTAGTTTTCCGCCACACATATTGTTTTGCTTTAATCCCAAAAAGTTCAATTTTGGTCTCATATGACCAGAGCACCTTCTTCCACATGTTTGCTGCGTCCCCCACATGGCTTCTCAAAAACTGAAAATGGGACTTCTTAGGGCTTTTTTTCAACATTGGTTTCCTTCTTGCCACTCTTCCATAAAGATCAGATTTGTGGAGTGCACGACTAATAGTTGTCCTGTGGACAGATTCTGCCACATGAGCTGTGGATCTCTGCAGCTCTTCCAGAGTTACCATGGGCCTCTTGGCTGCTTCTCTGATGAATGCTCTCCTTGCCCGGCCTGTCAGTTTAGGTGGACGGCCACGTCTTCGTAGGTTTGCAGCTGTACCATACTCTTTCCATTTTCGATGATGGATTGAACAGTGCGCCGAGAGATGTTCAAAGTTTGCGAAATATTTTTATAACCTAACCCTGCTTTAAACTTTTCCACTACTTTATCTCTGACCTGTCTGGTGTGTACCTTGGCCTTCATGATGTCGTTTGTTCACTAAGGTTCTCTAACAGACCTCTGAGGGATTCACAGAACAGCTGTATTTATACCGAGATTAACTGCTTCCGGACCGCCCACCGCATAAGTACTGCAGCAGGGCGGCCCGGCTGCACAAAATCACAAACCTGCAGTGATTGGACACAGCAGGAGCCAATCTGCAGGTCTGGCGGCTGCGGGAGCCCACCGTTCCGAGGAGAAGCAGAGGTAAACGAGGCAGACCGCCATTCTGTCAGAGGAAAATGGAGAAACACGGATCTCTGTTTTCCTCTAGCGCATCCACCCCCCCCCCCCCACACACACACAGTTAGAAAGCACTCCCTAGGAGCACACTTAACCCTTTGATCACCCCTGATGTTTACCCCTTCCCTGCCAGTGTCATTTATACAGTGCCAGTGCATTTTGTTTTTACCACTAGTGTCACTGGTCCCCAAAAAGTGTCACTTAGTGTCAGATTTGTCCGTCGCAATGTCGCAGTCCTGCTAAAAATTGCTTATCGCTGCCATTACTAGTAAAAACAATTTTTTTTATTAAAAGTCCATAAAAATACCCCATAATTTGTAGACGCTATAACTTTTGCGCAAACCAATCAATATACACTTATTGGGATTTTCTTAACAAAAATATGTAGCAGAATAGATATTGGCCTAAATTGATGAAGAATTTTTTTTTTTTTTTTTAAATGTATTGGATATGTTTTATAGCAGAAAGTAAAACATGTTTTTTTTTTTTTTTCTAAATTGTCGGTCTTTTTTTGTTTATAGCGCAAAAAATCAAAGCCGCAGAGGTGATCAAATACCACCAAAAGAAGCTCTATTTATGGGAAAACAAGGACATCAATTTAATTTGGGTACAGTGTCACACGCCTGTGCAATTGTCAGGTAAAGCGAGGCAGTGTTGTATTGCAAAAAATGGCCTGGTCAGGAAGGGGATAAAACCTTCCTGAGCTGAAGTGGTTAAATTACACACAGGTGGACTCTATTTACTAATTAGGTGACTTCTGAAGGCAAATGGCTCACTAGATTTTAGTTAGGGGTATCAGAGTAAAAGGGGCTAAATACAAATGAACGCCACACTTTTCAGATATTTATTTGTAAAACTTTTGAAAACCCTTTATCATTTTCCTTCCACTTCACAATTATGTGCCACTTTGTGTTGGTCTATCGCATAAAATCCCAATAAAATACATTTACATTTTTGGTTGTAACATGACAAAATGTGGAAAATTTCAAGGGGTATGAATACTTTTTCAAGGCACTGTATATATTCCCTTTGGTTTTTGTCCATGGATCCCTTCATTTCCTGTTGCTATGTGTGTCTTTCTCACCATTGTTTCTTGTTGTTGTTTGCCCACAGCCCTTTCCAGTTTGCTGAGTCTCTCACTCTCTGCACCGTTGCTCAGGAAACCCCTCTCTCCTGTGCTTTACGCTTCCTGCGTCCTTGATTCCAAGTCTCCTGTGTGTACCGTGTCCTTCCAGTGTGTGCTAGAGAGCTGCAACCTGAGGGCTGCACCGCTAGGGTTGCCACCTGTCCGGGATTCACCCGGACAGTTTGGGTTTTAAATCATGTGTCCGGGTTTCAGTCCGTCTGAAACCCGAGCACAATATTCAGACAGGAATGTGGCTCAGAACAGGGCCTGATAGGAGGGTGAGAGGGCACTATGCATGCCACATTACTGTTCTCTTTGGAGCGCCCAAAGGTGTCCCAGGTCTGTTACAATCCTGTAGTGTATATTAAAAAAAAAATGTTTTGCTGTGTGTCGCTAAAGTGTTCGGGTTTGGCTTGAAGAAAAAGTAGCAACCCTATGCACAACATCCACACCTCCAGTGGCTCTGGTGAAGCCTGGGTGGATCCTTAAATCCTGGGGCTTTGGCACACCTCAGTTTGCCTGCGGTCATACTGCTCACTCATTTGTGAGGACCAGTACCCGGGTAAACCTGTTTAGTTGTTCCATTGGCCCACTAGAGCTTGAGTTTACAGTCCCAGGTGGTCTTACCCTCTGTTTACCCTCTGTTTGTGACATATAACAACATACTATATGGACAAAAAAAATCTACTTATAACAACATAATATATGGACAAGTGTGCACGTAAATAGCATCAAAAATTTAGGCTGCTCTATTCATGCAAAGAAGGCAATGAGTACTTACTCCTCCCTCTGTCCATGCCATTCAGCTTCATTGCATTGAAGATCAAAGCTTACTGACGTATGCTCAGCATCTGACACTGCAGGAAGTGTCAATTGCTGGCATCCCTGGCAGTTCTTTGTGGTTTCCTCTGTTAGCTCTGTCACTACAGTCTACAGGGGTCGGTGGAAGGAGTCACGGAGTGCTACAGGGGACCTGGCATCACACATCATATTTGGAGGTGGTGGTGCTATGCTTTCTGGGAAGTTGCACAAGTATAACAATATCAGATATACAGTGGGTATGGAAAGTATTCAGACCCCCTTAAATTTTTCACTCTTTGTTATATTGCAGCCATTTGCTAAAATCATTTAAGTTCATTTTTTTCCTCATTAATGTACACACAGCACCCCATATTGACAGAAAAACACAGAATTGTTGACATTTTTGCAGATTTATTAAAAAAGAAAAACTGAAATATCACATGGTCCCAAGTATTCAGACCCTTTGCTCAGTATTTAGTATTTCCACCCTTTTGATCTAATACAGCCATGAGTCTTTTTGGGAAAGATGCAACAAGTTTTTCACACCTGGATTTGGGGATCCTCTGCCATTCCTTCTTGCAGATCCTCTCCAGTTCTGTCAGGTTGAATGGTAAACGTTGGTGGACGGCCATTTTTAGGTCTCTCCAGAGATGCTCAATTGGGTTTAAGTCAGGGCTCTGGCTGGGCCATTCAAGAACAGTCACAGAGTTGTTGTGAAGCCACTCCTTCGTTATTTTAGCTGTGTGCTTAGGGTCGTTGTCTTGTTGGAAGGTAAACCTTCGGCTCAGTCTGAGGTCCTGAGCACTCTGGAGAAGGTTTTCTTAAAGGATATCCCTGTACTTGGCCGCATTCATCTTTCCCTCGATTGCAACCAGTCATCCTGTCCCTGCAGCTGAAAAACACCCCCACAGCATGATCCGTCCCGTCCCTGTTCCTGCTTCCTCCCATCCATACCCATCTGCTTGATTCCCTTGTGCATGACCTCAGCCTGGCTTTCACTACGATTCTGGTATTTCTCATACTTGTATATATTGTTTGTAGTCACTGTTGATTTATTGCACTGCGTTCTATTGGTTGTTGTATGTTGGTCACTCACCATAATAAATTATATACCGTATTTATCGGCGTATAACACGCACCGGCGTATAACACGCACCCCAAGTTTAGGAGGAAATTTTAGGGAAAAAAACTTTTAGCAGGGAAGTTTAAGGAAAAATAACTTACATTTAAATGCAGCCTTGTCAGTGTCCATTGCAGCCTTGTCAGTGTCCATTGCAGCCTTGTCACAGTGCAGCCTTGTCAGTGTCCATTGCAGCCTTGTCACAGTGCAGCCTTGTCAGTGTCCATTGCAGCCTTGTCACAGTGCAGCCTTGTCAGTGTCCATTGCAGCCTTGCCCCAGAGTCCATTTCAGCCTTGCCCCAGAGTCGCCGTGCAGCCTTGCCCCCAGTGTCGCCGTGCAGCCTTGCCCCCAGTGTCGCCGTGCAGCCTTGCCCCCAGTGTCGCCGTGCAGCCTTGCCCCCAGTGTCGCCGTGCATCATTTTAAAATTGGCGCCGAGACTGTGCGAACGCCGGGGACGCAGGGGACGCAGGGACTGGGCGGAGCCGCCGCCGAGATACACATAGCCGAGTGTACTCGGCTATACTCGGCTTTTCTCGGCTCCGCTCACAGTCACGCCGAGTCCCGCCCTATGATGGACATAACACGGGTCCAATGGCGGGACTGGGCGTGACTGTGAGCGGAGCCGAGAAAAGCCGAGTATAGCCGAGTACATTCGGCTATGTGTATCTCGCTCCGCTCCGCTCACAGTCAGCGGAGACAGCTCAGGTATGACAGTATCGGCGTATAACACGCACCCACGATTTTCCCCTGATTTTCAGGGGAAAAAAGTGCGCTATACGCCGATAAATACGGTACTTTTCACCTACACCCGTTTGGTTTCCTTTTATGAGGTCACACAGTCTGGTCAATTATCAATCCTTGACAGTATACCAGGGCCATTCCTGATCAGACGTGACTTCATTGAGGAACCATCCTGTGGTGTGTTTTTGGCTGATATGGATCATGATGAGATCCTGTACTATTCTCTGCTGGCGACAGAGGAGGGTGAATATTGTCGCCAGATGTTAAAGGGATGGACGAGTGACCAGCTGAGGGAAACGATCCGATCAGCTAATTTCTGGGTGGATCAGGGTTACATGCAGCCTGAGGATGTACTGCCGTTGACCCGGTTATGTGTAGAACCAGCCCTGTCATTTGTTCCTGAAGGAAGGGATGACTTCTCTCCCCCTTTCAGTAGTGATCAGGTTGAGTCCCTGGTTTGGCTATTAGAGGATGATCCAGCTTCTTTTGATGAGCATTATTCCCTCTGTTCCCAGCAGGTATTATCTGAATGTGTTAGTTCTGTGCAGTGTCTGATTAGACAGGGTGTGTGCGAATCAGCTTTTGTTCAGCCTTTGCTGCAGGCATGGTCGGATCTCCTCCCGAATTCAGCCAAGCCACAACATCCCGGCCCCTCCATCAAACACCTGCCTTCCCAAGGATATATCCGTCCATTGCCTATGGCAACCCCAGCTACCGTCCAGTGTGTTCAGCCCCCCAAATACTACTACCCCGTCTCTACCTGTTGCACCTACCCTGCCTTCAATCCACCTGCTTCTTCCCTCCTATCCGTAGCCAATTCACAAGAACCTCCTCCAGCCATTGTCCCTGCACCTCTGCCACTTGTCCAATCCCAGCCTTTTCATATATTCCCCCGGTTACTTGCAAACCTGCAGTGACTAAATCTAAGAAAAAGCGGAAGTACTTCCCAACCCACACAATCCAACCTACCTCCACACCCACCAACCTGCTCCAGCCTGCGGTTCCCGAGCCAGCCTTCCAGCCTGCGGTTCTCGAGCCAGCCTTCCAGCCTGCGGTTCTCGAGCCAGCCTTCCAGTCTGCAGTTCTCGAGCCAGCCTTCCAGCCTGCAGTCCCAGAGCCAGCCTTCAAGCCAGCCTTCCAGCCTGCAGTTCTCAAACCAGCCTTCCAGCCCGCAGTTCTCGAGCCAGCCTTCCAGCCTGCGGTTCCCGAACCAGCCTTCCAGCCTGCAGTTCTCGAGCCAGCCTTCCAGCCTGCGCTTCCCAAGCCAGCCTTCCAGCCTGCGGCTCCCAAGCCAGCCTTCCAGCCTGCGGCTCCAAAGCCAGCCTTCCAGCCTGCGGCTCCCCAGCCAGCCTTCCAGCCTGCGGCTCCCGAGCCAGCCTTCCAGCCTGCGGCTCCTGAGCCAGCCTTCCAGCCTGCAGTTCTCGAGCCAGCCTTCCAGCCTGCAGTTCTCGAGCCAGCCTTCCAGCCTGCAGTTCTCGAGCCAGCCTTCCAGCCTGCAATTCCCGAGCCAGCCTTCCAGCTTGCAGTTCCGGAGCCGACCTTCCAGCCTGTAGTTCCAGAACCAGCCTTCCAGCCGGAGGTTCCTGTACCAGCCTGCCAGCCTGAAGACCCTGTACCAGCCTGCCAGCCTGAAGACCCTGTACCAGCCTGCCAGCCTGAAGACCCTGTACCAGCCTGCCGACCTGAAGTTCTTATGCCAGCCTGAAGACCCTGTACCAGCCTGCCAGCCTGAAGACCATGTACCAGCCTGCCAGCCTGAAGACCCTGTGCCAGCCTGCCAGCGTGAAGTTCCCGTGCCAGCCTGCCAGCTTGCAGTTCATGTGCCTGCCTTCCAAACTGAAGTCCTGATGACAGTGTCCCAGTCGGAAGATCCGGTGCCCGTTTCCCGGCCTGTGGTTGCGGTGCCCGTTTCCCGGCTTGAGGTTGTGGTGCCCGTTTCCCGGCTTGAGGTTGTGGTGCCCGTTTCCCGGCTTGAGGTTGTGGTGCCCGTTTCCCGGCTCGAGGTTGTGGTGCCCGTTTCCCGGCTTGAGGGTATGAGGCCCGCGTCCCAGTCTGCGGAGCCTGCGGCCCAGCTCGATGACCCGGAGCTTGCTGCCCAGCCTGAGGTGTTCCCGTCTGCTGCCCAGTCTGAGGTGTTCCCGTCTGCTGCCCAGCCTGAGGTGTTCCCGTCTGCTGCCCAGCCTGAGGTGTTCCCGTCTGCTGCCCAGCCTGGTGTGCCCCTGTCCGCTGCCCAGCTTGATGTGACTATTTCCTGCCCGGATGTGCCCGCTGTCTGCCCGGATGTGACCTTGCCTGTTGCCCAGCTTGTAGCTATGAACTTCCCCCAGCAGCAGGTCGTTGGAGCGTCCGGAGGCCGCTCCTTTGAGGGGGGGTACTGTCAGGAAAGGCTTCACCCACTGGTGGTGCTGTTGGTCCTTTGGACTGCAGTGCTAGTGTCCGCCAGCAGGTGTCCTCCTGCAGCCAATATCTCTGTTGGAGGATCTCACCTGCTGGTGGTAACACATGATACGTGGACTGCAGTACCGGCATCCACCAGCGGGTGTATTCTGGCAGTATGGGACAGGCAGCACTTCCTGTGGTCAGCTGTGACCTGAAGCTCAATCACTGGACTTCCTTATATACCCGGCAAATGCAAACACTCGTTGCCCTGGTATCTCTCTCCCTGACCTAGGACCTGTGACCCTGTCTTGAGCCTGTATCCGACCCGATCCCTACCTGGAACCTGCATCCTGCTTTACCCGATCCTACCTGATCCCTACCTTGTGCCCATCCTGCAGCTTTCCCTTCTGTTACCCGGATCCCTGCTCTGCAGCCTATCCATCCGTCCCCTCCCTGTTCCTGCTTCCTCCCATCCATACCCATCTGCTTGATTCCCTTGTGCATGACCTCGGCCTGGCTTTCACTACGATTCTGGTATTTCCCATACTTGTATATACTGTTTGTAGTCACTGTTGATTTATTGCACTGCGTTCTATTGGTTGTTGTATGTTGGTCACTCACCATAATAAATTATATACTTTTCACCTACACCCGTTTGGTTTCCTTTTATGAGGTCACACAGTCTGGTCAATTATCAATCCTTGACAGCTCTTCTCCCCCAATAGCTTGGTTTGGCTGGACGGCCAGCTCTAGGAAGGGTTCCGGTCATCCCAAACGTCTTCCATTTAAGGATTATGGAGGCCACTGTGCTCTTAGGAACCTTAAGTGCAGCAGAAATTTTTTGTAACCTTTGCCAGATCTGTGCCTTGCCACAATTCTGTCTCTGGGCTCTTCAGGCAGTTCCTTTGACCTCATGATTCTCATTTGCTCTGACATGCACTGTGAGCTGTAAGGTCTTTTATAGACAGGTGTGTGGCTTTCCTAATCAAGTCCAATCACTATAATCAAACACAGCTGGACTCAATTGAAGGTGTAGAACCATCCCAATGATGATCAGAAGAAATGGACAGCACCTGAGTTAAATATATGCGTGTCACAGCAAAGGGTCTGAATACGTAGGACCATGTGATATTTCAGTTTTTCTTTTTTAATAAATCTGCAAAAATGTCAACAATTCTGTGTTTTTCTGTCAATATGGGGTGCTGTGTGTACATTAATGAGGAAAAAAATTAACTTGGCCAATGGCTGCAATTTAACAAAGAGTGAAAAATTTAAGGGGGTCTGAATACTTTCCGTACCCACTGTACTTCCTGTTAATCTCATAAACAAGGTCATTATGAAACGAAATGTAAAGCGACATAATTTTTTTTCTTCAATTAAAATAACAAACATGGTATATTTACCTGCTCTGTGCAATGGTTTTGCACAGAGCAGCCTCGATTTTCTTCTGGGGTCCCCTGCCAGTGCTCCTGGCACCTCCTCTTTGGCAAGTGCCCCCCAGTGGAAAGCTTCTTCCTAATGGAGCATCTGTGCTTTCTCCCAAACCCCCCTATCTCAATCTATTGACACAGAGTGGACAACTCAGCCCCGCCCCTGCTTGGCACAGCATTTGATTGACAGCACAAGGAGCCATTGGCTATCAATCTGCCCAAGAAGGAGGGAGACAGCGGCAAGAGCCGCTGCTCTCATGCACATCGCTGGATCAAGCTCATGTATGTATAAGGGGGGGGGGCTGGGGGGAATTTTGCAGCACAGAAGGTTGCATTAAGGTGAAAAACCTTAAGGCTTTAGAACCACTTTAATGGCATATATATATATATATATATATATATATATATATATATATATATATATATAAACTGTTTAAATTATACTGCGCTGTCCATTGGGTGAGACATAAAACACTAAATTAGTGAATTTATCTCTCCATAAATTGTTGCTGCAACTTCTATGTGAGACACACACAAAAAGAATATAATAAAGATAATAAAGCTGCGCAAATGGTGAAAAATGGTATATGAGCACCACCTTATAACATAAGTGAAAGATATATATTGAATGATAAAATAATGATGATTAAATAAATTAATATAATTGGACTGGATCTTAATTGCCAATGTGACAAATAGAACTGAAGAAAGTCCCAACTGTCAATCAGACACCCACATCACATTCAGCAAAAGTCTTGTGTAGTGAAAGAATTGATGTTGAATAGTAACTATGTGAATAGTACAGTCCAGATAGCCAAAACTGCAACGAAGTGTAGATATGGATCTTCTCGTTAGGCTAATTGGTGACTTCAAACACACAACACCCAATGAAAAGTGCCAAACACTGGATAGATGTAGATTCCACCACCATCAGTTCACACTGCCGCTTACCAGAAATGGTGATCTCCACAGAGATCGATACAAGCAGATGGCTATTCCCCAGCCAGGGTCTCTAGATAGTATCAGTTTAACTCCCGAATTTCACGCCACTCCTCTCCACATATCGCAAAGTAAATATGCAAATGGAAAGAAAGCCACCATAGCGTGAAACCGATAAACAATTTATTGTAAAAAAGTAATGCACTTACATGAAACGCAGGTTATTATGGCGTGTAGTATATTTAGCCGGCCGGCTAAGACTGCCCGTTCCTTCCGGGACTCGTTGGTATGTCGGTGACGTCAGCACGCCGCTCCTCCCTACGCCGTTTCGTCACAGATGACGTCGTCCAGGGGCACGGGCGGCGTGCTGACTCACCGCCATAAATACTCATGAATACAATAGGAACGCCCAGATCTGATCATTCAGCACTCCTGACAAATGAATCGCCATGTTGACTATTGGCAAGCATGCCCATACAGCAACAAGATAATAAGGCGATAATCCATATTGCCACCTAAAAATGTAAACACTCCTAATCATAAGACAAAAAATTATTTATATTTATTTCTGATTGGAACCTGGGGACGAAAGAAGGAACTTTAGTCTGTAAATGGTATGCGGGCTGGCTGGTGGTGCCGCGCGCAGCACAACCATAACTGACCAAATCCCATCTTCCAACAACAACCCCATATATTAAGCAATATATATCGCCAACTCATATATGTTACCTTTAATAGAATTACAAGTTGGTGCATATTTATTACAAATTAACAACATTAAAATATAATTAAAAAATACTATAAGATAAAGCAGCCCTCTAGCGGTCAAATTCCAACATTAGCATGGAAATAGACCCAGACAGGATGCTATACATGATGGCACTTCCAAAAATGTTAAAAATGAAAATGCTTATTTAAATATTTGCATCGTACAGCTAGGTGATAGAACACACATCAAAGGACATAAGATGTATGGCTACCACCCCCCAAAAACAAATGCAAAAATAAAAATAAATTAAAATTAAAAGGAAAAGGAAAACAATAAGCAAAAATTAATTGGTCATTGGACCAATAATTATTCATTAGGTCGAATAATAACTTCTCACATTTTATGAGTACTCTCTGTGATATTTGTAACTCACAATATGTGATGTCATATCATCATACGGGGTCAAAAAGATGTATCCCATTATAAAAGTCTAGATGTATCTATTCAAAGATATTCACATTTCATTGTATCATAGAAACAAGAAACTAATAGTTTCCGTTCATATGTTAAGTATAATGGTTAAATTATGTAGCTAGTAAACAGACACCACTAAATGATCAGATCTGGTTCACAGATCTCTATAACAAAAACAGAGAAAATATGAAACCATAAACTCATGTCCTATGCATTATCTATAAATGCGTTCACATCTATGTCGATGTTAAGGCCATAAGGGGTGTAGCTACGAACCCTATATATCCAAGACATTTCCATCCTCGATATCTCTCTCACTAGGGAACCTCCCCTCCAATGTGGACTATACCTATCTATACCCAAAAATAGTGTTCCAGCTGGATTACGTTGGTGATGCAAATCATAATGTCTTGAAACCGAGTGATCCTTAAATCCACTCTTAATATTTGTGATGTGCTCACCAAGACGCACCTGCATAGATCTTTTTGTTCTACCTATGTATTGCATGCCACATGGGCATTCCAACAGGTAGACCATACCCGTGGAACTACAGGTCACAAAGGCCTCGATTTTATGTTCCCTAGAGGTGCTAGTTGATTTAAACGACATTGTTTTCTTTGATTTGATTTTATTCAGTGTACATACCTGGCACCTACGACACTGGTGGTAGCCAGAAATGTTCTGAAAGAAAGAAACTTTTTTTGGGGGTGGATCAACCACATTTAGCGCTATTTTATCCCTTAGTGAAGGGACACCCCTAAAAATAACTTGTGGAGTAACTGGCAAGAATGAGTTGATAATTAGATCACTTCTCAAAATATGCCAGTGTTTACGAACAATCTTCTTCACTAAATAATGTTGGGTAGAATAGGTAGTGATAAATGGTATCAATGGTCCCTCACGTTTAGTTTTAGAATTTGTATCCAACAAAACAGATCTTTCTATTTTTTCAACTTCTTTTAAAGTTGTTTCCAAAGAGTCTGCATCATAACCTTTATCCATTAATCTGTTCTTCAAAATGTTAGCTTGAAGAACGTAGTCAGATACATCCGAACAATTCCGCCTTATTCTCAAAAACTGACTCTTGGGTATTGATTTTAACCATGATTCCTTGTGGCAACTCCCCAAAGGAATGTAGGAGTTGCGATCCGTCTGTTTGAAGTATGTAGTTGTCTTGAAGCCAGTTCCCTCCTTTCTGATTGTGAGATCAAGGAAGTGTATCCTATCCTGACTGGCCTCATATACAAAATGTATACCTCTATCGTTAGCATTGATTTTCACAAAAAATTCCTCCAATTGGGGGGGCCGTCCCCTCCCATAGGAGGAGGACGTCATCAATATATCTTGCCCAAAAAGTAAGGCAAGGATTTTGATCTTTATAGATGACGTCCTCCTCCCATTTGGCCATGAACAGGTTGGCCAAACTGGGGGCATATTTGGCCCCCATGGCTACACCCCTTTTCTGTTTGTAGAAATTCTGGCTAAACCAGAAATAATTATGGTTAGCAGCAAATTCCAATAATTCCATCACAAACATTTGCTGTTCATGTGGGATTTTAGAAAGGAAATTCAAATAATATTTTACAGCAAATAATCCCAACGTGTGAGGTATGACCGTGTACAATGATGTTACATCAGCCGTAACCATCCAAGTGGATTCTGTTGTTTTCTGGTTCGCCAATAGATTGATTACATGCCGACTATCTTTAAGGTACGATGGCATTTGTTGTACCAACGGCTGCAAAAAATAGTCTACATACTTGCCCACCCGGGACGTGATGGAATCTATCCCGCTTATGATCGGACGACCCGGGGGGCAAGTGAGGCTTTTGTGGATTTTCGGCAGACAGTAAAGGATAGGAACCCTTGGTGCTTTGGGGATCAGGAATAGTTGCTCCTTCTTATTCAAAATACCAAGTGATGCACCTTTCTGGATCAATGATTCCAGTGTTTTTTTGTATTGTACTACTGGATTTCCCAATAGAGGCACATATGTATCACTATCTCCTACAATCCTAGATAGTTCCTGGAGATAACTCTTTCGATCCAGGACAACAATCCCTCCCCCCTTATCTGCAGGGCGGATAACCAACTCTTTGTTGTTGCACAAAGAGTCTAAACCCTTTTTCAAGTTATTTTCCATTTCTTTATTTTTGACCTGTGAAAATCAATGCTAACGATAGAGGTATACATTTTGTATATGAGGCCAGTCAGGATAGGATACACTTCCTTGATCTCACAATCAGAAAGGAGGGAACTGGCTTCAAGACAACTACATACTTCAAACAGACGGATCGCAACTCCTACATTCCTTTGGGGAGTTGCCACAAGGAATCATGGTTAAAATCAATACCCAAGAGTCAGTTTTTGAGAATAAGGCGGAATTGTTCGGATGTATCTGACTACGTTCTTCAAGCTAACATTTTGAAGAACAGATTAATGGATAAAGGTTATGATGCAGACTCTTTGGAAACAACTTTAAAAGAAGTTGAAAAAATAGAAAGATCTGTTTTGTTGGATACAAATTCTAAAACTAAACGTGAGGGACCATTGATACCATTTATCACTACCTATTCTACCCAACATTATTTAGTGAAGAAGATTGTTCGTAAACACTGGCATATTTTGAGAAGTGATCTAATTATCAACTCATTCTTGCCAGTTACTCCACAAGTTATTTTTAGGGGTGTCCCTTCACTAAGGGATAAAATAGCGCTAAATGTGGTTGATCCACCCCCAAAAAAAGTTTCTTTCTTTCAGAACATTTCTGGCTACCACCAGTGTCGTAGGTGCCAGGTATGTACACTGAATAAAATCAAATCAAAGAAAACAATGTCGTTTAAATCAACTAGCACCTCTAGGGAACATAAAATCGAGGCCTTTGTGACCTGTAGTTCCACGGGTATGGTCTACCTGTTGGAATGCCCATGTGGCATGCAATACATAGGTAGAACAAAAAGATCTATGCAGGTGCGTCTTGGTGAGCACATCACAAATATTAAGAGTGGATTTAAGGATCACTCGGTTTCAAGACATTATAATTTGCATCACCAACGTAATCCAGCTGGAACACTATTTTTGGGTATAGATAGGTATAGTCCACATTGGAGGGGAGGTTCCCTAGTGAGAGAGATATCGAGGATGGAAATGTCTTGGATATATAGGGTTCGTAGCTACACCCCTTATGGCCTTAACATCGACATAGATGTGAACGCATTTATAGATAATGCATAGGACATGAGTTTATGGTTTCATATTTTCTCTGTTTTTGTTATAGAGATCTGTGAACCAGATCTGATCATTTAGTGGTGTCTGTTTACTAGCTACATAATTTAACCATTATACTTAACATATGAACGGAAACTATTAGTTTCTTGTTTCTATGATACAATGAAATGTGAATATCTTTGAATAGATACATCTAGACTTTTATAATGGGATACATCTTTTTGACCCCGTATGATGATATGACATCACATATTGTGAGTTACAAATATCACAGAGAGTACTCATAAAATGTGAGAAGTTATTATTCGACCTAATGAATAATTATTGGTCCAATGACCAATTAATTTTTGCTTATTGTTTTCCTTTTCCTTTTAATTTTAATTTATTTTTATTTTTGCATTTGTTTTTGGGGGGTGGTAGCCATACATCTTATGTCCTTTGATGTGTGTTCTATCACCTAGCTGTACGATGCAAATATTTAAATAAGCATTTTCATTTTTAACATTTTTGGAAGTGCCATCATGTATAGCATCCTGTCTGGGTCTATTTCCATGCTAATGTTGGAATTTGACCGCTAGAGGGCTGCTTTATCTTATAGTATTTTTTAATTATATTTTAATGTTGTTAATTTGTAATAAATATGCACCAACTTGTAATTCTATTAAAGGTAACATATATGAGTTGGCGATATATATTGCTTAATATATGGGGTTGTTGTTGGAAGATGGGATTTGGTCAGTTATGGTTGTGCTGCGCGCGGCACCACCAGCCAGCCCGCATACCATTTACAGACTAAAGTTCCTTCTTTCGTCCCCAGGCTCCAATCAGAAATAAATATAAATAATTTTTTGTCTTATGATTAGGAGTGTTTACATTTTTAGGTGGCAATATGGATTATCGCCTTATTATCTTGTTGCTGTATGGGCATGCTTGCCAATAGTCAACATGGCGATTCATTTGTCAGGAGTGCTGAATGATCAGATCTGGGCGTTCCTATTGTATTCATGAGTATTTATGGCGGTGAGTCAGCACGCCGCCCGTGCCCCTGGACGACGTCATCTGTGACGAAACGGCGTAGGGAGGAGCGGCGTGCTGACGTCACCGACATACCAACGAGTCCCGGAAGGAACGGGCAGTCTTAGCCGGCCGGCTAAATATACTACACGCCATAATAACCTGCGTTTCATGTAAGTGCATTACTTTTTTACAATAAATTGTTTATCGGTTTCACGCTATGGTGGCTTTCTTTCCATTTGCATATTTACTTTGCGATATGTGGAGAGGAGTGGCGTGAAATTCGGGAGTTAAACTGATACTATCTAGAGACCCTGGCTGGGGAATAGCCATCTGCTTGTATCGATCTCTGTGGAGATCACCATTTCTGGTAAGCGGCAGTGTGAACTGATGGTGGTGGAATCTACATCTATCCAGTGTTTGGCACTTTTCATTGGGTGTTGTGTGTTTGAAGTCACCAATTAGCCTAACGAGAAGATCCATATCTACACTTCGTTGCAGTTTTGGCTATCTGGACTGTACTATTCACATAGTTACTATTCAACATCAATTCTTTCACTACACAAGACTTTTGCTGAATGTGATGTGGGTGTCTGATTGACAGTTGGGACTTTCTTCAGTTCTATTTGTCACATTGGCAATTAAGATCCAGTCCAATTATATTAATTTATTTAATCATCATTATTTTATCATTCAATATATATCTTTCACTTATGTTATAAGGTGGTGCTCATATACCATTTTTCACCATTTGCGCAGCTTTATTATCTTTATTATATATATATATATATATATATATGCAAAAGAACTGTGTCATATTTATAAGGTAGCATGTTTAGGAATAGGAAGAATGTTTTTTTATGGTGGTCAGTCTATTATCTATTCTAAAGAATGACCATTGCCTTTTTATGTTGGTGCAAACCAACCGGCATCTAGTATTCTTTTAAGAAAACACAAAGGTGCAATTAAAGAGGTATTAAAACCAAAAGCAAACATTTATTTTATTGCAGCTTACCAATTCTTATGTGATGGCTGCATTGATTCTTTTTTTAGGCTTTCTTCTATTTTCATCTGGTGATCCAGCTAGTAAGTCTGTTGTTTTTCGAAAGCACAAATTCTCCAGCAGAATGTATTCGTTTACATGGATGAGACAAACCACTACTGACAGGGGTGATTAAAATTATCAGATTTTATTTATTCATGCAAAAACTTTATCCCAAAAGAAAACAAACATTTGCTGTTACTGATTATAAAGTGTTTGGCTTCAATTTGTTAGTGTATCTAAATCTTCTGAAACATTCAACCCTCCCCTCCCCCCCTCACTGACAATTCTGCTGTCTGCTTTGCCTCCTGTGCTCATTCATCCAGGGTTGTCTCACACTAATACAGGAGGTGTGGTACTGGACAGATCACCAGGTGAAAAACAGAGGGAAAAAGCCAAAGAAAACTGATGCAGCCACCACATCTAATGATTGGTAAGCTGCACTATATTACATTTTTGGTTTTGGTTTTATATCGCTTTGGTAATCAATTAAGTAATTAAAGTTGTGTATGCAAGGCAGTGCAATTAGTTAAAGCGGAGCGCCGCCGAAAAAAAAATATTAAAAGTCAGCAGCTACAAGTATTGCTGCTGCTGACTTTTAATAATCGGACACTTACCTGTCCCAGGGTCCAGCGATGCGGGGGAATGAAGCCCCGCTCGTCTCCCCTTCTTCTCCGCGGCGCCGGCATTGTCACTGTGGGCGCCCGGCTGTGGCTTCACAGCCGGGCACACACTGCGCATGCGTTAGCCGCGCTGCGCACCGTGACTGGCGGAGCAATCACCTGTGACGTGTCCCAGATGATTACGAAGAGGGAGTGGGCTGAGGTGAGCTTACTTCTGCCGCCGAGGCCGTCTAGGGAGGAAGTCGGAGATGCAACCCTCTAAAAAGAGGGTTTCCGCTCCCCCCCCCCCCCCCCCAAAAAAAATTACATGCCAAATGTGGCATGTCAGGGGGTCACCTTCCCTTAAAGTGGAAGTTCCATTTTTGGGTGGAACTCCACTTTAAGTAAGTGATTGGGTAATACTATACAGCTCAGTAATTCGTTACGCTAAATTAAAAGACTACTTTGCCTAAATTTATATATAAAAAAAAAAAAAATAATAAAATTATATTGTATGTTCAGTGTGTTCAGATTTTGATTTTGTTATTGCAATATCTACCTTTAAAGCTGAAGTTTAAGTATGGCTTTTTTTTTTCCAAGTTACACTGGTTCATCTTGGATTAATGGAAGTATTAGACATGTGCAGAATGAAAAAAAATTTGTTTCGTTTTGTTTCAATTCATTATTTACATAAATTCCTTTAACTCATTTAATTTGTTTTCAGAATTTGTTTCATTTTTTTTAACTCAATTTGACTAAATTTAAAAATTTGAATTCATTTGAATTTCATTCGAAATTAGAATTCAAATTTTGAAAGATGGTTATGTTCTTTCTATTCCATTCTATTCTATTGTTATATTTTTTTTTTTCTTTTCTATTTTATTATTTTCTTTTCTATTCCAATTCTAATTTCAGAAGATGGTTATATTCTTATATTCTTTTCTATTATTTCTTTTTCCATTCTATACTTTTCTGTTCTTTTCTATTCTATTTGAAATTCAAATTCTGGAAGATAGTTAAATTATTTCTATTTTATTCTATTCTATTGTTTTTTTTTTCTATTCTTTTAAATTCTACTCTATTCTAATATATTATTTTCTATTCTATTCAAATTTAAATACATTCTATTCAAAATTAGAATTTTGGAAGAAGGTTATATTCTTAATTTTTTTTTCTATTCTATTGTTTTTTACTATTCTATTAAATTCTTATATTTTCTATTTGAATTCAAATTTATTCTATTTGAAATTCAAATTTCAGAAGATGGTTATATTCTTTCTATTTTATTCTAAACTATTCTTTTTTTTTAATTCTTTTCTTTATTTTCTATTCTATTTTATTCTGTTCTTTTATTTTCTATTTTGTTCTGTTACTGTTTTTTATTTTCTATTATATTCCTTATTTAATTTTTTTTATTCTAACCCTTTATTTTCTATTCTAATATTTTCTATTCTTTTTTTTATTTTCTATTCTATTTTATTCTCTTCTGAAATACGATTCGAAAAGTATTCCACTTTGATTCTAAAACTATTTGAATTTGATGCAAAAACTATCCGAATTTGTCCGAAATTTTAATTTCGTTATTTCAGATTTGTTTCTAAATTAAAATAGTAATGAATTTAAATTTGGATACATCCGAATAACGAAAAATTTGTCCGAATTTAGATTCGGAATGAAACAAACTGCACATCTAGTAAGTATGCACTGTATGTGCCATACCTGTGGAAGCTGGAAATCACTGTGGTAGCCACCAGTACTCCAGTGATCTCCACTAGTTTCTGGGTCCCGTATCGAGCAGCTGCCCTACTGCATAGTGACCTTAGGAGGTCGCTCATTCAGCAAAGATGCCATTTAGAGAACACAAGCATTCTCCGATTGGATGTGGTGGAGATTGTGACATCACCACCCCCCCCCCCCCCTTTCACCTCTGAATGGCGCATCTGCCAAGCAAGTAACCTTCTGTGTAGACTAAGCAGCAGGGCAGCAGTTTGGCACAGGACCTGGAAGCTATCAGCAATCACATTTTTCTTTATTACTCTTGTGTCACCAAAATTAAATTGCCTAAAAATAATTCCTTGTTAAAAATTAGAGCAGATACTTACTATTTCCATGGCCCACACTTATGAATGCTACTCTGCTGAGGAGAAATCTTCCACTAAAATCTGCTTAGAAATCAACAGTTCTGTGAGCATTGATCTCGTGTGTCTCCTGCTGTGCTCAATGGTTCCTCCTGCTGACCTCCAACGTCACTATTGTGTCTTGTAGTCAAGTGGAAGTCGGTGGGAGGAACCACTGAACACAGCAGGAAATACAGGAGATTGATGCTCACAAAATTCTTGACTTCTTAGTAGATTTTAGAGAAAGACGTTTCTTTAACCAAGTAGTGTTTAGAAGTGTGGGAGGCGTGAGAGGTAAGTATCTACTCTCATTTTTCACAGGCAATTACATTTTGGTGACAGAGTCACTTTAAATATAGGGGCTTGTATTATAGCCACTAGGGGGAGCTTCTTGGTGGTTTAGTGCAGTTATGATATCTCTTTCTTGTCAACCGTTAATTGATAAGACCAGGGTGGGAAACCCATAGGTCTGAAACTTAAGTGCAAGAAGTCTAGTGCTAAAGTAATATATATTTGGATATTGGATTAAAAGTTTAGACCACACTACAACTAGAAATAACATAGAGCAATTGTTTAGCTGAAAACAGAGATTAATTTAGTAGTGGTCAGCTAGTGGTCAGCTGCTCATTTGCATTTCATCAGAAGTGTTATATTAAGGTTCTGGAAAGCCTGCGAAATTTGGAATGTACAGTTTGCAGGTTGTACCCAAGCTGCCTGGCATATGCCCATCACGAGTAGCTGAGTCACCACCTAACATAAGGGTTCCAATGATACCAAAGCTTCTCAGCCCAACTTGTTATTGTCCTGTGTCCAAATGGTGGGTAGAGGCCAAAGCTTCTCATCCTCCTAACCTCTGTCCTGTTAACCTTCTAGTCTCAGGAGTACTCATACACTTGGTCCAAGTGTACATTTCCAGGCTGACTAGGATGGCAACAATAGATGCATCTCTCATTCCACTCCCCAGGCACTGGCTGTAATAAACGCTTCTTCAGTCATTCACTGTTTTGCTTTGGTCTTTTAAAGGTTCATACAAGCCAAGGCAGCTTAGGCCTCTAGTGTATTAATACTTTTACTAAACAGAAAAAAACTACATATACAACTGCAGAAAACACACTTCATAGAATGCAAAGTATAACAACATATGCCTACAACATACACAAGCTGACTAACTTCCTAGCAAATAAGTGTAGCGGGGTATTCCCCTTTAAGACAGAGAGAGAGGAAGTTTCAGGTGAGAGGTGAGTCGGGAGGAAGTAAAGAGACATTACTGGAAGTGAAAGCAGAGGAGAGAAAGAGATTACATCACCCATAACCCCATTCTTGTCATGTTCCACCGCAGAGACTGATGGGAGGGGTTATAAAAGGAGGAGGAGAGGCCGGGCTCGGCCTCTTTGGGACACGAGACTTGACAGACGGATCCTGCTGCGCGGATGTGTCGGAGCGCAGGGCCTGAAGCCTGGGGCCTTGCTCCGACCAAAGAGCCTTCCACCCCCCTCTGCGAGCCTGGGTGGCATCTGACTTTGTGAGCTACAGCCTTGTCGGATCGGGGGGGCCCGTTTGTTGGAGAGATCAAGTGTGTGGGACACGGCCAGTGGAAGTTTCCCGGACTGGATCTGTAGTCCGGCGGGTGAGAGGGCATAAGCCCAGCTAAGATACTGTTACTGTATATAGGCCTATAGACTGCCGTGGCCTACAAGTTATTTTTATACCCCTATTGAAGAGCCTTGTCAGAACTGAGCCTGCGGCTTTATTTAACCAAGTTCTATACCCCTTGGATTACAAAGTTATACTCTGTTTAAAGTGCACCACCATTACAGACCTGCCGGTGAAGAAAGAAGGACTAAGTTAAATATTAGAACCAGGCCTGGTGGGGATTCTAGCGTGTTTGATTACTGCGCCATAGGGCACTTAGTTAATGATTGACCGCATGGCGCACCTGTAGCGTGTGTTACTACATAGTGTGATAGAGTGGCAGGACGCTGCCCTTAGAAGTGATTATCTTGAACTGTGATTACTGTTACCCCCTTTATCCCTATTGAGAATATAAGTAAAACACTTTACCTATTACAATTTATTACTGTGTCCTTGCTTAGTTATTATATTGCATAGGATATATCATTGATTATTAGTACTAGCTGTGCCAGAAGGGGGTAGAGCCTATTGCCGGGGGTTGGCGGAGCTGTACTCAGGGCCCAAATCTAATTCTGCGGCCTCCTTAGTTGGAGGTATCGCTACACGTGGGGGTTCTCGTCCGGGATCCTGATACAGCAGGTGAACGCCAGAAGTGCCGGCATGGACCCCATCAAAGTAGTCCAATGGTGCGAAGCAGAAGGGACACGCTCAGAAGCGAGCGTGGCCATTGAACTTCCAGGGAGTGACTGGAGAGAGAAACAAATTAAAGAGGTGGTACAAATATTGTCCCCAGATAGAAAGGCTTACGTGGTCGCAATGAGACCAGACTCAAGGACCAACTGCACCTATGCACTGATAGAGTGGGGACAGGATGTCCCTGAAAACTTCCACGGTGCCAGTATAAAATTGTCCGAAAAGACTGAGTTCCACCTGACACATCCTAGTCAGAAGCAGTTAGAACCCTTGGACAGGAAAGCAGGGGCTGCTGTTAAATCGCAGGCAGAGCAACAGCTGATTGATCTGAAACGACAGTACCGTGACATACAAGAGAGGTTTCAGGAGACTTCCAGTATGATAGCTGAACGCATTAAGGAGTTACGTGTCGCTCCTGAGGATCAGAAAGATGGTCAGATAAAGCCCAAACCTGGGAAGGTACCGAAGAAACGAGCTCAGGGTCGCCTGCAGGAAGTAACCATCCGGAAGGATTTCCGCATTGATGGCCAGATAGGAGAAAGAGGGCAGAAGGACAAACTGTCCTACACCAACCTCCTACACCAAATAGAGTTGGGGTTACAGAAAGGATATCAGGAATCTGAAATTAGAGAGGCTGTAATCCATGCCATCAACCCAGGTTCAAGTGTCAGGGGCATGTTAGAGAGGAAGGGTGGATTGACCCTGAACCAGCTAAAGAGGATACTGAAAAGCTACTATGAGGAGGAAGATGCTGCTGAGTTATTTCATCGACTGATAAATATGACCCAGGAGAGTGGAGAGACTCCTCAGAACTTCCTATTCCGGGCCATTGAGCTCAAGGACCGCCTGTTGTTTGCATCCAAGGATGAAGGAAATGGGGAGCATTTTGGAGTCGAGCTAGTCCAAAAGAAATTTCGGAGATCTGTGACTACGGGATTGAGGAGTGACTACATCAAGCTACAGCTGAAGCAGCATTTGGAAGATCCCTCAACTCCGGATGAGGTCCTCATTGAGAAAATGAATGAAGCAGATAAGATGGAGATTGAGAAGGACCAAAAACAGAGGAAACTTCAATCTCCTAGCACCACAAGTGCCAAAGTACAACAGATAGATGTCCCTTCAGACACTCGGGAGCTTAGTGTACTGACAGCAAGCACTGAACAGGGATCATGGTCTTCACCTATTCACCATTTCCCCACAAGTCAGACTGGACTGGAGGAGCTGTTACAGACCCAGAAAGAAATACTAGAGATGATGACGATGTTGATGACTCATCTGGTGAAACCCCAGACAGAAGAGGTCTCACCACTCATGGCACCAAAGACCCCTACCACTAACCGCTCTATGAAACCAATACAGAGAGCCTGCTTCAAATGTGGGGGAAAAGGACATCTTAGGCGAGTATGCCCAAGCCTGGTAGTTGAGGAAAAGTCCAAACAGCTGGCGGGAAACTTCAGCGGGCCCCGGTGAAGGAGCCGACCGGGTGCCCATCATTTTCAGTGAGTTCCAAACTGAATGAGAAGCTAAGGAAGAGAAAAGACAAAACTCCTCAGAGGAACTATAGTATCCCTCAGCAGGGGTACACCCCAAAGAGAGAGGGCCAGACCCCTCAGAAGAGGCACAGCATTCCCCAAAGGGAATGCACACCTAAGAAAAACTATAATATCCCTCAGCAGGTCTGTACGCCCATTAAAAGGAGGGAAATCGATGCATACCAGGCCCAAGAAAGACTAAAGTCAAAAGGGAGATGGACGAGAGAGAGTCCGAAGGGAAAGGACCAGAAGAAGGCGACTCCTGCCAGGCCATATCCGGAGAAACTGGTAGGCCCATCTCCTGTAGTGCCCATTCAAGTGGAGGGAGTCTACACCAGAGCCATCTTGGATACTGGGGCACAAGTGACCCTACTATACCGGGATTTCTACGATAAGCACTTGAGTCATCTGCCCATCCAGAACATAGAGGAGCTGGAAATATGGGGAATTGGAACCCAGAGCTTCCCCTATGATGGCTATCTGCCCATCCGGATGACCTTTGACCCATCTGTGGCTGGGAAGGCCGAAGTGTTTGACACCCTGGCAGTTGTGTGCCCTCGGCCGCCAGGAGCCAACAAGAGCTCCCTTATAATAGGGACAAACACGGACCTGGTCCGAAGACTCCTGACCCCTTTAGTGGAAGAGAAGGGGCAAGCAGCCACCAAGATCCATCCCATGCTGAGGACGACTTACCAAAGGCTGGTCCTAGAGCAGAAGACCCCGGTGGAGGGGATAGGGAAGGTGTGGAGACTTGGAAGAGGAGGGGTAGTGTTGCAGCCTGGCGAAGTAACCTGTCTCAGAGCCACTGTGAAGCTTACTTGGGAGCAGCCTGGACCCTTTGTCGTGCTGGAGTCCGACCCAAAAGGAGAGTCCTCAGGTCTGGAAGTGATACCAGAAGTGATTCCGCTGAAGGTTCTGAAGAAGGCCCATTGTAGAGTTCCAGTGAGTGTTAGAAACACTACCAGAGGCCCCATGGAAATCCCTGCTAGAGTGCTGCTGGGCCAGGTGAGCCCTGCTGCCCCGGTTACCCTGTCAGAAGTAAAGGGGACGGGTGAAAGAGGAGATCTTTGGGAGAAGCTGTCCATGGAGAACTTGAATCTATCCAGGGTTTGGAAAGAGAGAGCCAAGGCCCAGTTGACTAGATGGGAGAAGATATTCTCCAGAGATGAGTTCGATGTGGGGTGTGCAAGGAGTGCCACCCATCGGATCCGCCTCCAGGAAGACAAGCCCTTCCGAGAGAGAGTCAGGCGGGTCCCCCTAGCAGATCTGGAGGATCTAAGGGAACAACTTGCAGAACTCAAGAGGACTGGTGTGATACGGGAGTCCAGGAGCCCCTATGCCTCTCCCATAGTGGTGGTCAGAAAGAAGAATGGGTCATTGAGGCTCTGTATAGACTACAGGACTCTCAACAGGAAAACCATCCCCGACCAATACACCACTCCGAGGATAGAGGATGCCCTACAGAGCTTGTCTGGAGCCAAATGGTTCAGCGTTATGGACCTCAAGAGCGGGTACTATCAGATCCCTATGCATCCAGAAGACAAGGAAAAGACAGCTTTCATAACCCCACTGGGGTTCTTTGAATTCAATCGGATGCCCCAAGGTCTGTCTGTAGTGATGAGCCGAACACCCCCCTGTTCGGTTCGCACCAGAACCCGCGAACGGACCGAAAGTTCGAACGAACATTAGAACCCTATTAAATAGAATGGATGCGAACGTTCGAATTCTAAAGTGCTAATTATAACAACTATTATGCATGTTATTGTCCTAAAAAGGGTTTGGGAACCCGGGTTCTGCACCAGGGGACATGTATCAATGCAAAAAGAAGTTTTAAAAACGGTCGTTTTTCGGGAGCAGTCATTTTAATGATGCATAAAGTGAAAAAAAAAAGTCAAATATTCCTTTAAATATCGTACCTGGGGGGTGTCTAAAGTATGCCTGTGAAGTGCCACGTGTTTCCCGTGTTTAGAACTGTCCCTGCACAAAATGACACTTCTAAAGGAAAAAAAAGCCATTTAAAACTGCTTGCGGCTTTAATGTAATGTCTGGTCCCGGTAATATGGATGAAATTCTTTAAGAAAAATGGCATAGCTACCCCATGACCCCCCCCCCCCTACCCCAGCCCATTACCAGCCCCTTTGGGTCTTGTATGGATATTAAGGGGAACCCCGCACATAAAATAAAAAAGGCCCTATATACTCTGAACAGCCCTATACAGGCGGTGCATACAAGACAGGGACTGTAGGTTTGTTCTTATGTAGAATCTGTTTGTAATTTTGAACAGGTACATTGTTGAAGTGTAGCTCCAGACCAAAAATCTATTTTTAAACTTTTTGGAAAACATAGGTAAGGGTTATCACCCCTGTAACATTTGTTTTGCTGTCTGTGCCCCTGTTCAGAACATTTCACCTCACTTTCCGTCCCAATGACAACTGTTTTTGAAATGTGGTGTTTTTCTTGAAACAAGGATTGCTGATAAAGCATCAGTACAGAGGAGACACCTTTCTCCCATATTTATTCTTACAGGAGAGAATTTTCCTTCCTAGTGGTAGATTTCCTCTCACTTCCTGTTGTCTTCTTGCGTTTGCAAGTAGGAGTCGTTTGTAAGTTGGATGTTTGAAAGTAGGGACCTGCCGTATATACTCTGCAGAAATAGGCCCCTTAGTTGTTGGTGTTGGCACAACACTGTAAGCACTCACAGTTACTCTTGGTTGGTGCTGGAACGCCCTGCTGTCAACTATTATATCAGGAATTTTAATTACATATAATTGTTGAACAGTGGTAGTAAAAATTGGGCCTTTGATGGTGGTGCTGGTGCCACAACACTGTAAGCCCTGACAGTTACTCTTGGTGGGTGCAGCAATGGGCCCTGCTGTGAATTATTAGATCAAGAATTGTAATTACATGCCCCTGTTGAACAGGGGCTGAAAAATTGGGCCTTAGGCACTGGTGGCACAACACTGCAACCCCTCACAGATACTGTACTTGGAGCACAGCAATGAGCCCTGTTGCAAAGTATTGCTTCAAAAATTGTAATTACACGCCCCTGTTAAACAGGGGCTGAAAAATTGGGCGTTAGGCACTGGTGGCGGCACCCATAAACAAAAATGATCTTCCAAGCTATCATCATCAATCGTATCATTGAGGACTTGGAGGAGGAGGATAGCCAGTCAACATAACAGCACAGGCACTCAGCATCAGCATCAGTCTTGAAGGGATGTGACATGTTAAAATCAATTAGTCTGTTATATCAGCATCAGGTGTGTGGTAGCTGGTGGTGATCCAAGACTGGTTCATCTTGATGAAAGTCAGTCGATCAACCGAGTCGGTGGACAGGCGCACCCTGTGATCCGTGACAAATCCTCCAGCAGCACTGAATGTGCGTTCCGAAAGAACGCTGGATGCAGGACAGGCCAGTAGCTCAATTGCATACTGTGCAAGCTCTGGCCAGTGATCCATCCTCAAGACCCAGTAAGCCAGAGGATTTTCGGTGGGGAAGGTGTCCAAGTCTGACCTTGCCCCTAGATATTCCTGCACCATGTTTATCAGACGCTGGCGATGGTTGCTGGAACCGATCATACTTTGGGGCTGCGGACTAAAGAATTGTCTGAACGCATCGGTCAGACGGCCACCTTCCCCACCGCTCCTTCTTTGACTGGCCGAAGCCTCAGCAACTCGTTGTCCAGGACCAGGAGTTTGCAACCTCCCAGTCTCTGGGAACGCGTTGCACAGACCTTTCTGCAAGGCCTCCCGGAGTTGTCTCATCCTCTGCTCCCTCTGCGACGGTAACATAAGGTCCGCAACCTTACCCTTGTACCGTGGATCAAGGAGAGTGGCCAGCCAGTAATGGTCCCTCTCCTTGATCCGAAGAATACGAGGATCCTTCCGCAGACTTTGCAGGATCAGGGAGGCCATGCAGCGTAGGTTTGCTGAGGCATTCGCTCCGGAGTCCTCTGGGTCACTAAGGACGACATGATCCGCAGCCACCTCCTCCCAGCCACGTACAAGTCCACTGGTTTCTTGGGACTGTAAATCATCCCTAAAAGACTGCTGCTGATGATGCTGAGTGCCAGCCTCCACCTCCATGCTGACACAATCCTCCTCCTCCTCCTCCTCCTCCTCCTCCTCCTCCTCTTCCTGTGCGATGGGTGGGACAGAAGTAACACTGTCTGGGTAAAGGGGGCCTTGAGAGGCAAGGAAGTCCTCCTCTTCCTGCCTCTGTTCTGCCTCAAGTGCCCTGTCCATTATTCCACGCAGCGTGTGCTCCAACAGGTGGACAAGAGGTACAGTGTCACTGATGCATGCACTGTCACTGCTCACCATCCTCGTGGCCTCCTCAAATGGTGCCAGGACAGTGCATGCATCCCTGATCATGCCCCACTGGCGTGGAGAAAAAAAACCAAGCTCCCCTGACCCTGTCCTGGTGCCGTAGTCGCACAGGTACTCATTGATGGCCCTCTGCTGCGTGTGCAGCCGCTGCAGCATGGCCAACGTTGAGTTCCACCTGGTGGGCATGTCACATATAAGGCGGTTCTTGGGCAGGTTCAACTCCTTTTGCAGCTCAGCCAGGCGAGCACTGGCATTATAAGATCTGCGGAAATGCACACAGACTTTCCTGGCCTGCCTCAGGACATCCTGTAAGCCCGGGTACCTGCCCAAGAACCGCTGCACCACCAGGTTAAGGACGTGAGCCACACAGGGCACATGGGTCAGTTGTCCCTGTCGGAGGGCGGAGAGGAGGTTGGTGCCATTGTCGCAAACCACCATTCCTGGCTTAAGCTGGCGTGGCGTCAACCACCTCTCTGCCTGGCCCTGCAGAGCAGACAGGACCTCTGCCCCAGTGTGGCTTCTGTCCCCCAAACACACCAGCGCAAGCACGGCATGGCATCTTTTTGCCTGCGTACTTGCGTAGCCCCGTGAACGGCTACGGAGCACCGCTGGTTCATAGGACAAACCACAGGAAGAGGCCATGGAGGAAGAAGAAGAGGAGGGGGTGGAGGAGAGAGGTGTGTCACAACCAGTAGTAGCATTTTGGAGGCGTGGCGGTGGGACAACCTCCAACACTACTGCACCTTGTCCTGAATCCTTCCCAGCTGCCAAAAGAGTGACCCAATGGGCCGTGAAAGAAAGGTAACGTCCCTGTCCATGCCTGCTGGACCATGAGTCAGCGGTAATATGCACCTTACCGCTGACCGCCCTGTCCAGCGAGGCCAAGACATTGCCTTCCACATGCCGGTAGAGAGCCGGAATAGCCTTCCGTGCGAAAAAGTGGCGTTTGGGAACCTGCCACTGAGGAACCGCACATTGCACAAACTCACGGAAGGGGGCCGAGTCTACCAACTGAAAAGGCAGCAGTTGAAGCGCTAGCAATTTAGCCAAGCTAGCATTCAACCGCTGGGCATGTGGATGGCTGGGAGTGAACTTCTTTCGACGGTCCAGCAGCTGGGGCAGGGAAATTTGCCTGCTAGAATCGGACGTCGGTGTACTGCTAGCAGAGTGGGCGCAAGTACTTGGCTGTGACACACCTAATTCTACACCTTCATTCCTCTCAGTGCATGTTTCAGAGAGGACTGAAGTTATAGTGGGGTTGGAGATCCCAGCTGATGCGGTGCAAGGAGAGGTCCGCTTTGTTCTTTGGTGTGGGTCTTTGAGGTAGGCTTGCCAACGAGCTGCATGGCAGGTCAACATATGTCTGGTCAGGCATGTGGTACCCAAGCGGCTGATGTTTTGGCCACGCGATATACGCTTGAGACATATGTTGCAAACAGCAGCTGTGCGATCTGATGCACTAGCCTCAAAAAAGGCCCACACCAAAGAACTTTTTGAATGACGGGCAGAGGCAGCGCCCTGCACAGGCGGAGCTCTGCGGTGTGATTCCGTCGGTGTACTGCCCTTACGCTGGCCACCAAAGGGCATCCTGCCTCGTTGGAGATGTGCCTCCTCCTCATCCTCCTCCTCCTCCTCTCTCCTATTAGGCACCCACGTGGAGTCAGTGACCTCATCATCCCCTCCCTCCTCATCACTGGAGCCAATCTGGCAGTATGCTGCAGCTGCTGGAACATGACTGCCAGATTGGTGTCCTTCTTGAGCATCCCCTCTGTCTGCTCTCACGCTACTGCCTTCCTCTAGCTGGGTTTCATCATCAGACCCTTCGAAACGCTGGGCATCCTCCTGGAGCATGTACCCAACACTGTGCTGAAACAGTTCGGGGGACTCCTCAGGAGGAGGACATGGTGGGTCTAGGGAAGGAGTGACTGATGATTTGTCTGACATTGATACCAGGGAAGACGACGCTTTGGCAGCTGCTTTTCCAGTACCCTGAGCCTGGGTGAGAGAGGATGAGGAGGAGGAGGAGGGCTTGGTCATCCACTCTACCAAGTCTTCGGCATGATGTGGCTCAACATGTCCAGCTGCCGAAAAGAAGGACAAGCGTGTCCCATGGCCATGTGCTGATGACAATGCACCGCGTCCACGACCAGCACTGTTGCCCCCAGACACAGAGCCTGCTTGCCCTCTTTTATTGCCTCCTGACTGTCTGCCTCTCCTTGTTTGCCTTCCAGACATTCTAATAGATGGCCTGCACGGAGATGGGAAAAAAGCAATAAGGGCTACCTTCAGGTGTCCTTCTCTGTCCCTTGAAACAAGGACTTTCACAGTGAAAGAAACTGACACTCTCCCTACCTACAGTTTTCTGTCCCTAGAAAAAATGTTTTTTTTAATCACAATATAGCACAAGAAAAATTCACTCACTGTCCTTACAGGTCCCTGGAAACAAGGACTTGCAGAGTGAAAGAAAAAAAACACTCTCCCTACCTACAGTTTTCTGTCCCTAGAAAAAATGTTTTTTTTAATCACAATATAGCACAAGAAAAATTCACTCACTGTCCTTACAGGTCCCTGGAAACAAGGACTTGCAGAGTGAAAGAAAAAAAACACTCTCCCTACCTACAGTTTTCTGTCCCTAGAAAAAATGTTTTTTTTAATCACAATATAGCACAAGAACAATTCACTCACTGTCCTTACAGGTCCCTGGAAACAAGGACTTGCAGAGTGAAAGAAAAAAAACACTCTCCCTACCTACAGTTTTCTGTCCCTAGAAAAAATGTTTTTTTTAATCACAATATAGCACAAGAAAAATTCACTCACTGTCCTTACAGGTCCCTGGAAACAAGGACTTGCAGAGTGAAAGAAAAAAAACACTCTCCCTACCTACAGTTTTCTGTCCCTAGAAAAAATGTTTTTTTTAATCACAATATAGCACAAGAACAATTCACTCACTGTCCTTACAGGTCCCTGGAAACAAGGACTTGCAGAGTGAAAGAAAAAAAACACTCTCCCTACCTACAGTTTTCTGTCCCTAGAAAAAATGTTTTTTTTAATCACAATATAGCACAAGAACAATTCACTCACTGTCCTTACAGGTCCCTGGAAACAAGGACTTGCAGAGTGAAAGAAAAAAAACACTCTCCCTACCTACAGTTTTCTGTCCCTAGAAAAAATGTTTTTTTTAATCACAATATAGCACAAGAACAATTCACTCACTGTCCTTACAGGTCCCTGGAAACAAGGACTTGCAGAGTGAAAGAAAAAAAACACTCTCCCTACCTACAATTTTCTGTCCCTAGAAAAAATGTTTTTTTTAATCACAATATAGCACAAGAACAATTCACTCACTGTCCTTACAGGTCCCTGGAAACAAGGACTTGCAGAGTGAAAGAAAAAAAACACTCTCCCTACCTACAGTTTTCTGTCCCTAGAAAAAATGTTTTTTTTAATCACAATATAGCACAAGAAAAATTCACTCACTGTCCTTACAGGTCCCTGGAAACAAGGACTTGCAGAGTGAAAGAAAAAAAACACTCTCCCTACCTACAGTTTTCTGTCCCTAGAAAAAATGTTTTTTTTAATCACAATATAGCACAAGAAAAATTCACTCACTGTCCTTACAGGTCCCTGGAAACAAGGACTTGCAGAGTGAAAGAAAAAAAACACTCTCCCTACCTACAGTTTTCTGTCCCTAGAAAAAATGTTTTTTTTAATCACAATATAGCACAAGAAAAATTCACTCACTGTCCTTACAGGTCCCTGGAAACAAGGACTTGCAGAGTGAAAGAAAAAAAACACTCTCCCTACCTACAGTTTTCTGTCCCTAGAAAAAATGTTTTTTTTAATCACAATATAGCACAAGAAAAATTCACTCACTGTCCTTACAGGTCCCTGGAAACAAGGACTTGCAGAGTGAAAGAAAAAAAACACTCTCCCTACCTACAGTTTTCTGTCCCTAGAAAAAATGTTTTTTTTAATCACAATATAGCACAAGAAAAATTCACTCACTGTCCTTACAGGTCCCTGGAAACAAGGACTTGCAGAGTGAAAGAAAAAAAACACTCTCCCTACCTACAGTTTTCTGTCCCTAGAATTTTTTTTTTTTTTAATCACAATATAGCACAAGAAAAATTCACTCACTGTCCTTACAGGTCCCTGGAAACAAGGACTTGCAGAGTGAAAGAAAAAAAACACTCTCCCTACCTACAGTTTTCTGTCCCTAGAAAAAATGTTTTTTTTAATCACAATATAGCACAAGAAAAATTCACTCACTGTCCTTACAGGTCCCTGGAAACAAGGACTTGCAGAGTGAAAGAAAAAAAACACTCTCCCTACCTACAGTTTTCTGTCCCTAGAAAAAATGTTTTTTTTAATCACAATATAGCACAAGAAAAATTCACTCACTGTCCTTACAGGTCCCTGGAAACAAGGACTTGCAGAGTGAAAGAAAAAAAACACTCTCCCTACCTACAGTTTTCTGTCCCTAGAAAAAATGTTTTTTTTAATCACAATATAGCACAAGAAAAATTCACTCACTGTCCTTACAGGTCCCTGGAAACATGGACTTGCAGAGTGAAAGAAAAAAAACACTCTCCCTACCTACAGTTTTCTGTCCCTAGAAAAAATGTTTTTTTTAATCACAATATAGCACAAGAAAAATTCACTCACTGTCCTTACAGGTCCCTGGAAACAAGGACTTGCAGAGTGAAAGAAAAAAAACACTCTCCCTACCTACAGTTTTCTGTCCCTAGAAAAAATGTTTTTTTTAATCACAATATAGCACAAGAAAAATTCACTCACTGTCCTTACAGGTCCCTGGAAACAAGGACTTGCAGAGTGAAAGAAAAAAAACACTCTCCCTACCTACAGTTTTCTGTCCCTAGAAAAAATGTTTTTTTTAATCACAATATAGCACAAGAACAATTCACTCACTGTCCTTACAGGTCCCTGGAAACAAGGACTTGCAGAGTGAAAGAAAAAAAACACTCTCCCTACCTACAGTTTTCTGTCCCTAGAAAAAATGTTTTTTTTAATCACAATATAGCACAAGAAAAATTCACTCACTGTCCTTACAGGTCCCTGGAAACAAGGACTTGCAGAGTGAAAGAAAAAAAACACTCTCCCTACCTACAGTTTTCTGTCCCTATAAAAAATGTTTTTTTTAATCACAATATAGCACAAGGACAATTCACTCACTGTCCTTACAGGTCCCTGGAAACAAGGACTTGCAGAGTGAAATAAACTGACACTCTCCCTACCTACAGTTTTCTGTCCCTAGAATAAATGTTTTTTTAAGCACAATATAGCACAAGGACAATTCACTCACTGTCCTTCCAGGTCCCTGGAAACAAGGACTTGCAGAGTGAAAGAAAAAAAACACTCTCCCTACCTACAGTTTTCTGTCCCTAGAAAAAATGTTTTTTTTAATCACAATATAGCACAAGAAAAATTCACTCACTGTCCTTACAGGTCCCTGGAAACAAGGACTTGCAGAGTGAAAGAAAAAAAACACTCTCCCTACCTACAGTTTTCTGTCCCTAGAAAAAATGTTTTTTTTAATCACAATATAGCACAAGGACAATTCACTCACTGTCCTTACAGGTCCCTGGAAACAAGGACTTGCAGAGTGAAATAAACTGACACTCTCCCTACCTACAGTTTTCTGTCCCTAGAATAAATGTTTTTTTAAGCACAATATAGCACAAGGACAATTCACTCACTGTCCTTCCAGGTCCTTGGAAACAAGGACTTGCAGAGTGAAAGAAAAAAAACACTCTCCCTACCTACAGTTTTCTGTCCCTAGAAAAAATGTTTTTTTTAATCACAATATAGCACAAGAACAATTCACTCACTGTCCTTACAGGTCCCTGGAAACAAGGACTTGCAGAGTGAAAGAAAAAAAACACTCTCCCTACCTACAGTTTTCTGTCCCTAGAAAAAATGTTTTTTTTAATCACAATATAGCACAAGGACAATTCACTCACTGTCCTTCCAGGTCCCTGGAAACAAGGACTTGCAGAGTGAAAGAAACTGACACTCTCCCTACCTACAGTTTTCTGTCCCTAGAATAAATGTTTTTTTAAGCACAATATAGCACAAGGACAATTCACTCACTGTCCTTCCAGGTCCCTGGAAACAAGGACTTGCAGAGTGAAAGAAACTGACACTGTCCCTACCTACAGTTTTCTGTCCCTAGAATAAATGTTTTTTTTAAGCACACTATAGCACAAGCACAAAACACACTGACACTCTCCCTACCTATCCTTCTCTTTCCCTAAACTAAAGTAATCCAGGTTAAGCAAGAAAGAAATAACAGTCACTGTCCCTGCCTATGCTGCTCTATCCCTGCTCCGGAACACACTACACTAGGCCGCCGTGCTGGCGGCCTTTTATAGTGTGGGGCGTGTACTAAACACCCTCAGCAATAATTGGCCACAGGCATCCTGCCTGTGGCCAATCATTGCTCTCCTCGCTGCCGGCGCTGTGATTGGCCAAGCATGCGGGGTCACAGTGCATGCTTGGCCAATCACAGCGCCTGGATGACACTGCGATGGCGTAGTGCATTGTGGGCCGTTCGCGTCACTCGAATTTGGCGCGAACGGCCCAAATCGTTCGATCTTCGTCGAACGATCGAACAGCCGATGTTCGAGTCGAACGTATGTTCGACTCGAACACGAAGCTCATCCCTATCTGTCTGGAGCCCCAGCTACTTTCCAACGTCTCATGGAGAAGACTGTAGGAGACATGAACCTTATTGAAGTCCTTGTATACCTGGACGATGTCATTGTCTTTGGGAGAACCTTGGAAGAACACGAAGAGAGGCTGGAAAAAGTGTTGAGAAGACTAAGTGAGGAAGGACTCAAGCTTTCGCCTGAGAAGTGTCGGTTCTACCAGTCTTCTGTGAACTATCTGGGGCACATAGTGTCTGAAGAGGGGGTGGCCACAGACCCTGAGAAATTGGAGGCAGTTACCTCCTGGCCACGACCCACCACAGTAACAGAACTCAGATCTTTCTTGGGGTTCTGCTCCTATTACAGGAGGTTTGTGGAAGGATTCGCCCGAATTGCTAGACCATTGAATGAACTACTCAAGACCGAGGGGGAAGAGGATGACTCAGGGCCCAGGAAGCCGGGAGAGTCAGTCAGAGATCAGTGGAACCAGAAGTGTGAAGAGGCCTTCCAGGCATTAAAGGAGAGCCTAACCACTGCCCCGGTCTTGGCCTACGCAGACCCAACCAAACCCTATGAACTGCACGTGGATGCTAGTCATGACGGTCTGGGAGGAGTACTTTACCAAGAACATGAAGGGCAACTGCGGCCTGTTGCCTACGTGAGTAGGAGCCTGAACCCCTCGGAGAAGAACTACCCCACGCACAAGCTGGAGTTCCTGGCCCTCAAGTGGGCGGTAGTAGACAAGCTCAAAGACTACCTGTATGGAGCGGAGTTCACTGTGAAGACCGACAACAACCCCCTGACCTACCTGTTCACCACGGCCAAGCTGGACGCCACTGGACACAGGTGGCTGGCCGCACTGTCTGGATTCAACTTCAGCCTTAAGTATAGACCAGGAGTGGGGAATCGAGACGCAGACGCTCTGTCCAGGAGATCTCATCTCCCCACCATTGAAATAGAAGATTGGACCCAAGTGGCACCGGACGGGGTGCGGGCCCTTTGTCAAGGAGCTGAATTCCAAGCTCGAGGAGGTTCCAGAGCAGAGGAAATAGGAGTTACCATAGTGGGAGTCCCCAAACACTACTGTGGAGTAGCTCAACTGGGAGAGGACAACCTGCCAAGACTGTCCAAGAAGGAGTTGAGGTGTGACCAATTGGAAGACCCCATGGGGAGATTGGTCCTGGAGGCCCTGGAGAATCAGGATCCAAACAGACTCATGCGTCAACCTTCAAAAGAAGCTCGCCTGCTGAGGAAGGAGTGGGATAGGTTGCAGCTACATCAGGGAGTGGTCTACCGAAGGGGCCCCTCTGATGACTCAGAAGATAAGTGGCAGCTGTTCCTCCCAGAGAAACATCGGGAGACTGTTCTGATTGCCCTGCATGACAATCATGGCCACCTAGGGGCTGAAAGGACCTTTCAACTTGTCAGAAGTCGGTTCTATTGGCCCTGCATGAGGGCAGAGGTAGAGGAGTACTGCCACTTATGTGCCCGATGCATCCAGAGGAAGACTTTGCCCCATCAAGCTGCCCCAATGGGCCATCTACAAAGTCAAGGCCCAATGGATCTGGTATGCATTGATTTTCTCTGCCTCGAACCCGACCTGAGTGGACTAGGAAATGTTCTGGTGATAACCGACCATTTCACCCGGTATGCCCAGGCTTTCCCGACCAAAGACCAGAAGGCCTCCACCGTAGCCAAGGTACTTATGGAGAAGTACTTTGTCCATTATGGGCTGCCACAGCGACTCCATTCAGATCAAGGGAGGGACTTCGAGAGTAAACTGATCCGGAAGCTACTGGATTCTTTGGGAATCAAAAAGACTCGAACTACACCTTACCATCCACAGGGAGATGCTCAGCCGGAAAGGTTCAACCGAACCTTGCTCAACATGTTGGGGACTCTGGAAAGTGAGAAAAAGCAACATTGGAGCAAACACATAGCAGCCATAGTACATGCTTACAACTGCACCATCAGTGATGCTACAGGCTACTCCCCATATCGACTCATGTTTGGGAGCGAGGCGAGACTACCTGTGGACCTGGCCTTTGGCACCTCTCTGGACCATTCCTCAGTCACATCCCACAAAGGGTACGTGGACAGGCTCAGACAAAGCCTGAAAGTAGCTTATGAGCAAGCTCAAGCAGCTTCCGACCAAAGGGGGGCTAGAAATAAGAGAAACTTTGACTTGAAGGTCCGGGTGCAAGACCTACAGCCTGGGGATCGAGTGCTGTTACGCAACCTGGGGATCCCTGGGAAGCACAAACTTGCAGACAGATGGAGATCTGAACCTTATGTCATCTGTAGGAAGTTGCCGGGCCTACCTGTCTATAAGTTGAAACCAGAAGGAAAGGTAGGCCCACTGAAGATGTGGCATCGGAATCACCTGCTCCCACTTGCTGAGGCAGTTAGAATACCTCCTGCGGGAGACTCCCCTGAACGGGCCTCTATCCTGGATACTCCTAGGCCGAACACTCGGTCGCAGACCTCCCGGGCTGAAGTGGGAGAGGCCTCTCAACTTAGTGAAAATGAAGAAGGAGAACTTGATTGGCTGTGGCCTTCCCCAACTCCAGAAACTTCTAATATTGATCTTCCAGCCACTGAAGACACTCAAGATGGAACACTGAACCCAGAAGCCACAGAGTTCATCCCTTCTAGTCCTTCAGCAGAATACTGGGAAGATGCCCAGGATGGTTGTTCAGAGGAAGAGGTACCTGAGGCGCCAGAGCCAGACATCCCAAGAGAGCAAAGGGCTCGAAGAGTCATCCGGCCTCCTAAGAAGCTGACCTACCCACAAATGGGGAACAGTTCGGAAGACTCTGTAGTTACTGCTAGAAGGAATGCTGAGAATCCGAATCCTTCCACTGTCCATTTAGTGAAGGGCAACCCCAGCTCACTCTCTGGCACAGTTAGACAGGTCGCCCCCACTGAAGCGACCTGTAGACAGGACAGTTCCCCATCCTATGATGATTGGTGGGAGGCTCCTCTGTCAATCCTATGCAACCGCATTGAATCTAAAATGTTTTGTAGATCTAAAAATGTCTTTGGGGACCAAAGATTCGAAGTGGGGGGAGTGTGTAGCGGGGTATTCCCCTTTAAGACAGAGAGAGAGGAAGTTTCAGGTGAGAGGTGAGTCGGGAGGAAGTAAAGAGACATTACTGGAAGTGAAAGCAGAGGAGAGAGAGAGATTACATCACCCATAACCCCATTCTTGTCATGTTCCACCGCAGAGACTGATGGGAGGGGTTATAAAAGGAGGAGGAGAGGCCGGGCTCGGCCTCTTTGGGACACGAGACTTGACAGACGGATCCTGCTGTGCGGATGTGTCGGAGCGCAGGGCCTGAAGCCTGGGGCCTTGCTCCGACCAAAGAGCCTTCCACCCCCCTCTGCGAGCCTGGGTGGCATCTGACTTTGTGAGCTACAGCCTTGTCGGATCGGGGGGGCCCGATCGTTGGAGAGATCAAGTGTGTGGGACACGGCCGGTGGAAGTTTCCCGGACTGGATCTGTAGTCCGGCGGGTGAGAGGGCATAAGCCCAGCTAAGATACTGTTACTGTATATAGGCCTATAGACTGCCGTGGCCTACAAGTTATTTTTATACCCCTATTGAAGAGCCTTGTCAGAACTGAGCCTGCGGCTTTATTTAACCAAGTTCTATACCCCTTGGATTACAAAGTTATACTCTGTTTAAAGTGCACCACCATTACAGACCTGCCGGTGAAGAAAGAAGGACTAAGTTAAATATTAGAACCAGGCCTGGTGGGGATTCTTGCGTGTTTGATTACTGCGCCATAGGGCACTTAGTTAATGATTGACCGCAGTGCCGGCCCAAGACATTGTGCTGCCTGGTACCAAGAATTAAATGCTGCCCCCCCACCCCCCCCCCAAAAAAATCACGCCCACCAAATACCCCACATTCATTATTTTATATCATGATAACTAAAGTGGACCTGTCATGGCTCTATACATGTAAAGGAGTATAAAAGGACCTGTGCGTGGCTGGTGGCCGCGATCGCTCCAGAGAGCCAGAACGGGGATCTGTTAATGTAAACAGACAGATCCCTATTCTGACAGGGGAGGAGAGACAGATCTTCTCTTCCTAGTGATTAGGAACAGAGATCTCTCTCCTCCTACAGTCAGTCCCACCCCCCCCCCCCAGTTAGAAATACCTCCCAGGGAACACATTTAACCCCTTTCCTGCCAGTGACATTTACACAGTAATCAGTGCATTTTTATAGCACAGATCGCTGTATAAATGTCACTGATCCCAAAAAAGTGTCAAAAGTGTCTGATCTCTCCACCGCAATGTCACAGTCTAGCTAAAAATCGCAGATCACCAGACCCCGCTACACTAGTAAAAAAATAATAATAATAATAAAAATGCCATAAATCTATCCTCTATTTTGTAGACGGTATAACTTTTACGCAAACTAATCAATATACACATTGCATTTTTTTTACCAAACATATGTAGAAGAATACATATCGACCTAAACTGATCAAGAAATGTTTATTTTTATTTTATTATTCTCCACTAGACCCTAGTCTCTTTATTGGCTACAGCCCTTAACCCTTCACGGATTTGCTTTTGGAATTAACTCTTCACGGACTATGTTGTGTTCTTTTTGGACTCTGCATTAGTTTTATTTTTAATTAATTTTTCATGTATTAATTTTTCACATTTCAAGGTTTAACATTTATTTCACACATGGTTTTAACCACATAGCGCTGCACATTTTTTGAACACATGTGACCTATCTGACCCCTACACTGACCCCCTGACACACCTACGTGACACATGCACTGATCCACCTGACTCCTACTTCCTGCACTACTCACATAACACTGACCTACCTGACCTACATGACCATTACCCTGACCCCTACACTGACCCCTACCTCACTCCTACTTCCTGCACTACTCACATTACACTGGCCTACATGACCATTACCCTGACCCCTACACTGACCCCTACACTGACCCTTACACTGACCTACCTGACACCTACCTGACACCTACACTGACCTACCTGACACCTACCTCACTCCTACTTCCTGCACTACTCACATTACACTGACCTGACAGCAACACTGACTATTACACTGACTGACACGTACACTGACCCACCGACCTTACACCTACACTGACCTACTACACAGACCCACCTGACTCCTACAGTAGGAGTCCTACTTCCTGCACTACTCACACCCGACCCCCGACCCACAGCTCGGTGCGAATCCATCCTTTGAGTCCTCCTTACCTTTGTCTGCTCTTCACCAGGACTCTCCTCAGGACCTCAGCACTGGATGTGCAGAACTGCTTCGGCGTCCCAACTTCCCGCCAGCGCCATCCACCCGCAGCCCGCTCCATGGTGTCAGACGCTGCACGCCTGCACCTCCATGATCCCATCTCCACCGCGCCGTAACAAAGCAGAGGAACAGGCGGAGGGGAAGACAGCTCACACTTCCAGTGCTTATCTGCCGCCACCATGTTCGTGTTTCCCGGCGCACTGTGATTGGGCGTATGGCGGTCATGTGCGGAGGCGGGACTTCTAGAGCGATCGCTGACAGGCCAGCCCCACGCCGCACATGACCCCCATTCGTCCAATCACAGGGCGCCGGACACTAAACATGGTGGGGACACAGGAAAGGAAAATTAGTAGGAGACACGGAATGTCGCTGGATGACGGGCGGCAATTTGCCGCCCCCCTTAAAGTGCCGCCTGGGACCGGGGTACCATCGGGTCCCATGGTAGGGCCGGCCCTGATTGACCGCATGGCGCACCTGTAGCGTGTGTTACTACATAGTGTGATAGAGTGGCAGGACGCTGCCCTTAGAAGTGATTATCTTGAACTGTGATTACTGTTACCCCCTTTATCCCTATTGAGAATATAAGTAAAACACTTTACCTATTACAATTTATTACTGTGTCCTTGCTTAGTTATTATATTGCATAGGATATATCATTGATTATTAGTACTAGCTGTGCCAGAAGGGGGTAGAGCCTATTGCCGGGGGTTGGCGGAGCTGTACTCAGGGCCCAAATCTAATTCTGTGGCCTCCTTAGTTGGAGGTATCGCTACATAAGCATGTACAATATGTATGTGTAGCAAAGTCTTTAGCCCCTTCCAGTCTAATGAGAACCTTCAGGGCCAAAGATAGCTGACATCCTTCTGTATGTGGTGGGTTGTGAGGCATAGTGGGTTTGTAGCACTACCCCTGTAGGAGCTGCTGGTTTAAGTTTTGGGTTTGCAGGTTACCTCTTTAGCTTCGTTGTCAGGGTGAGAAAGTCTGTAGTAAGTGCAATGTCCACACAAGATGTAAAATCTTCAACTGTTGGTTTTATTTTTGCTGCAGTAACTTGTGTAGAAAGTAGAAAGCATGAGAAGAGAGCGGAAGGTTCAGGTACACGCTGTAGAACACACAGAAACGTCTATAGTCATCTACCACTCTCACTTTTGCGTGGGTATTGCTCACCCGGATAGACCCCTCTCACCTGGCCTAGCAGCCGGGATGATGCACGAACCAGTTTCAGGACAGCCTCTGCCACAGACCGTATGAGAACAAATGTGGATAGCCAGCAATCCTCTGCCACAGAATTTCAGTCCCGAACTTCCAGCCGTGCAGTTGAAGAACCTTTAAGCCAACCCGGCGAACTGCTTGGCTTTAAAGTAGTGGATCCCCTCTTAACAAGGTCACCAGGCCTGTCCCGAGACATTAGCACTTTGCTGATCTCCTCCAGGGCAGGTCCTCCCCTGGTTTCCTTCATTAAGCAGCTTCCTCTCTCTTGGTGGACAACTTTGGATCCCCTTTTGGATTGTAGGCCCCAGTCATCATCACTGGGCCTACTCAATAGCGATGCAGCCTCGGGCCAACGTGGTGCCGAGACGGGAACCACACACACATACCTCGCGCCAGGAGGGCAGCGAGGCGAAGAACCCTCCCACCACAAGGGCGTCTGACCCTTAAGTATCCCTCCCAGCATGCACAGCAGGGCACCACTCCCACTGTAACGCTGACGAGAAAGGACACCCAATACACCATGGTCTGCCCGTGTTCCAACAGGTGCCTGAGGTGATAATGCCACCCACAGGCAATAAGGGAAACTGCTATCAGGCAAACCAGAACCAGAACAGAGGCAATTTATGCAACTTGACAGTCTGAGCCCAACTATTGGCTCAGACACCCCATAAATTTACAATAGCACCCCAATCATCGGGGGCAGGGCGCTACAGGTGCAAGGTGGATAAAGTTATTGCGTGCCAGACACTTCTTGGATGTAAAAGAGGTTTTATTTCTCTTAACAGTCCTTTTTATATTTTAAGGGGGAAAGAGGGTTAGGGCCAGGACACCCTTAAGCAGTTGAAATTTCAAGATTCCGAGGCTTCAATAGAAGGACAGCCGTACAGGGAAAGACCCCCAGCAAGGCCCCACATCTGCACGTGCAGGATTGCTGTCTTCTATGGCAACAGTCTTTAACAGTTCCTAACACATTGATATAAAAAGAATAGTATAAAAACATAAAACAGTGATGAACTGTGTCAGTGATATACTAAAACAGCGCTAGTGTTGGTATAAATCAGATGGCCAACACCACCTAGAAAGTGAATAACAGTTTCAGGCAGATGATTTAAAGTGCAGAGTGTCTGATAATGTCCATAGATGATCTTGGAAGTAAACAGCATGCACCTTCACCGAAAACTCCAGGTCCACCCAGTGAAAACACACTCCCCTCAGGGGTTTAAACTCACCAGAGCAAGCTCAAACATAAGCCTTAATAGAGGTGGATAAACCAGAACCTGCATAAACCTCGGCACTCAACATCAGCCTAGGAGATGACAGATCTGTGGGGGCTCCCACGAGTGGTAAAAACAAACAGAAGAGGGCATATAGCGTAACTCTGTTTATTAATAACAGTCCCCACACATCAAAACCCCTTTATACATTAAACGTACAAGAATCAGTCAATCAATAAGCATAAATTGCACTTCACCGTCACCGCCAGAGAAGGGAGCAGCTCGATGGCCGAGCATGTAAACAGGAACTCTCCTTACTTCCGGGTCCGGCTGCCATGGAGCGCATAGATCACTTCCTGTTGCGTCGTGTAGGTCACGCTCTGACGCGTTTCGTCATATCCTGACTTCGACAGAGGGCGTGCCTACACGACTGACACCACTGCTTAAATGGACACCCCCTCCGCAGCCTACACCAATCAGCGTCCACATGGCACGGCAATAGGCGCACATTGCAGCACCCATGGAAACCGCTGACGGCTTGCTATAGGCAGACCAGAGGAACAAACGGCGGCCAATCATAGCATATTTCAGGGGCACAAATCTAACACGATCAATATATTATAAAGAAACAAATAGATGTGATATTGCTAGCACAACCATTTAAAAAAAAAATAGCATATGCTAAATATAAAAAAAACAAACGGTAACAAAATATATTGCACATACATAAAACAGATATCAACAATTCAAATGATAAACATTTTGAATTAATAGCGTGCTCAATAAAAAAATTAATTAATAATGATGGATTTTCAATACTAATAAAATAGCCCCATAATAAATATAAATATGTAAAAAATGTACAAAAAACATATAATATATTTCTATGAAAAGGAGCTAAAACTAAGATAATAGATTATTAAAAAGTCAGTAGTCACTAATAAAACAGTTAATATCAAGGTCAATATTTAATCCTTTCGGCGAGAGAGTATCGACCGAATAAATCCAATGGGTCTCTCTCCTTGATAAATCTCTAACTAAATTAGATCCTCTCCACATAGGTTTTAAATGATCTATTCCCCAGAATTTGAGGCCAGTTGGATCCTGTTGGTGACATAATTTAAAGTGTAAAGACACATTATGGTCTTTAAACCCAAGTTTAATATTAGCGATATGTTCAGCTATTCTAATCTTTAGCTGGTGCTTAGTCCGGCCTATATAAATAAGCCTGCATGGGCACTGGAGGGCATACACGACATAAGATATGTTACATGTAATAAAATTGTCAATAGTGAATTCCTTATTATTTGAGGTGGAGATGAAACTCTCTACAGCCCTCAATGGTCTATCAACCTCTCTACATGCTCGACACCGCCTACACGCAAAAACCCATCTCTATCCCAAAAAGTCAAAGGTCTAGTAGGTGGATCAAGTACTTTTCTAACGATCTTATCTGCAAAACTTAGGGCTTTTTTATAAATAAAACCAGGTTTCTGTGGTAAAACCGCAGATAATACTTTGTCCATACAAAGGACATGCCAATGGGTGGCAAAGATCTCCTCCACCTCTCTATATTGTGAGTGGAACCCAGAAACAAACCTCCACTCACGTCCATTATCTGGCTGGCGGATTACCGCATCTCCAAGAAAGTCCTCTTTAGGGCGCAAGGCAAGTTCCTGAATAATAGAGTCTAATGAATCCCCAAAGTAGCCTTTTTCAATAAATTTCCCCTTTATAATCTCTGCTTGTAAGAGGAAATCGGAGTCATTAGAGCAGTTTCTCTTTACTCTAGTTAATTGCCCCTTGGGGATGTTTCTAAGCCACATTGGGTGGTGGCCACTACTCATAGGTAAGTAGCTGTTGGCATCAGTGGGCTTAAAAAAGACCTTCGTCCCCAACCTATTATTATGTCTAAAAATATGGAGATCTAAAAAATGGATATCGGTGGTACTGATTACACTGGTCAATTTAATGTTATTTGAATTAAAATTTAGTTCATTTAAAAATAGCTGCAACGTATCAAGTGTACCACTCCAAATAAAAAACAAATCATCAATATATCTTTTATAAAATAAAAGATAAGGCAGAGTCTTCGAAAAAATATTTTTATCCTTCCACTCTGCCATAAATAGATTTGCTATACTGGGGGCAAACCTGGCCCCCATAGCAACGCCCTTACACTGAGAGTAGAAGCTGCTGTTGTACCAAAAGAAATTATGCCCTAAACAAAAATCAAGGGAGTTCCTCAAAAAGACTTTTTTATTATGTGTAATATCATCACGTTTACACAAAGCCCAATTCAGGGCCAACAGTGCGTCATCGTGTTGGATAATGGTGTAGAGGGACGCCACGTCAGCGGTTACCAGGTACACCTGATCAATCCCTGAGACTGGATTATCTGTTCCTAGTATAAGTACACCAAGTGTAAATGAAGCTAGGAGGAGCGAGCCCCTCCCTCGGGCTCCTAGGGACCACTCTACTCCTGTGAGGAATTATGTTCAATATCCTAGAGGTGGTCCAATGAGAGATGGACCAACTAATGCTCATCAGCATACATCTAGTAATCAACAATATACAGTCCCAGTTCATAATAGATTTGAACCATTATGGGAAAATGAAGCTAGAGGTAACCATCCATCTCCACGTCCTTTTTTAGGGAGGGGGAGGGGGTGGCAGAAACGGGGTCGTGGGCACCCCCAACGCAGGGGGCGACCACCGCCATATTCCCAACAAACACAAGCTTACAGAGAGCCCCAGTGGAGAGAATCTCCTTACTGGGAGAGGGATCCCTTTTACTACGGCAATCAGAAAGGAGAAGATCTAGAGGCTGTCGAGCTGGACGAAAAATCCAGAAAAAGAAGGAGAGAGAGGGACTAGGTGGCATTTTTAATTTAAGTGACACGGTATTATCACACAAAGAGACTAATATTCTTCATTTAGGTTTGAAGTGTGGCCTGAAACGGCCTATTAATAAGTTTGATGTCTTTATAGACATCCACAAATATATGCGCAAGGTCAATATGAAAAAAATATTTTTTGAATAAAAACCCTCAATCCACGATTGTTGGCCCATCAGTGGCATTAGAAAGTGGATTACGTAATAAATCTCTCTTTAACCCCTTAAATGGGGCCAACCATCAAGTGGAGGTCTTTAAAGGGCTTGTGATTAGAGATCTGGAACAGTTAGTCCCTAAAAAAGATGTTAATCCAAGACATATACTTGACGGGATATCACTGTTGGAGGAAAAAAAGAACCTAGTGATAAGGCCTGCTGATAAAGGGGGAGGGGTGGTAATTTTAAATAAAGAATTTTATCATGAACAACTTATGGATATGTTAAGTGACACCAGTACGTATACTAAATTAGAGAGGGACCCCTCCATTCAGTATGAAAATTATTTGAAGTGCTTGGTTGAAATGGGTTACTCCACAGGGGTATTGAATAATCGAGAAAGAAAGTATCTTATCCCTAGTAGTAGTAGGATCCCCACTATCTATACCCTCCCCAAAATCCATAAGGATATTCAGTGCCCTCCAGGGAGACCCATTGTTAATGGGATAGGATCAGTTACATCCCGGATGGGGCAATATCTGGATCTCTATCTACAAGAGAGTGTGGGGATAACACAGGCATATCTCAAGGACACTAAGAGTCTGTTACAGATGTTGCAACAAGTTGACCTAACAGGGATTGATCAGGTGTACCTGGTAACCGCTGACGTGGCGTCCCTCTACACCATTATCCAACGCAATGACGCACTGTTGGCCCTGAATTGGGCTTTGTGTAAACGTGATGATATTACACATAATAAAAAAGTCTTTTTGAGGAACTCCCTTGATTTTTGTTTAGGGCATAATTTCTTTTGATACAACAGCAGCTTCTACTCTCAGTGTAAGGGCGTTGCTATGGGGGCCAGGTTTGCCCCCAGTATAGCAAATCTATTTATGGCAGAGTGGGAGGATAATTTTTTTTTTTCGAAGACTCTACCTTATCTTTTATTTTATAAAAGATATATTGATGATTTGTTTTTTATTTGGAGTGGTACACTTGATACGTTGCAGCTATTTTTAAATGAACTAAATTTTAATTCAAATAACATTAAATTGACCAGTGTAATCAGTACCACCGATATCCATTTTTTAGATCTCCATATTTTTAGACATAATAATAGGTTGGGGACGAAGGTCTTTTTTAAGCCCACTGATGCCAACAGCTACTTACCTATGAGTAGTGGCCACCACTCAATGTGGCTTAGAAACATCCCCAAGGGGCAATTAACTAGAGTAAAGAGAAACTGCTCTAATGACTCCGATTTCCTCTTACAAGCAGAGATTATAAAGGGGAAATTTATTGAAAAAGGCTACTTTGGGGATTCATTAGACTCTATTATTCAGGAACTTGCCTTGCGCCCTAAAGAGGACTTTCTTGGAGATGCGGTAATCCGCCAGCCAGATAATGGACGTGAGTGGAGGTTTGTTTCTGGGTTCCACTCACAATATAGAGAGGTGGAGGAGATCTTTGCCACCCATTGGCATGTCCTTTGTATGGACAAAGTATTATCTGCGGTTTTACCACAGAAACCTGGTTTTATTTATAGAAAAGCCCTAAGTTTTGCAGATAAGATCGTTAGAAAAGTACTTGATCCACCTACTAGACCTTCGACTTTTTGGGATAGAGATGGGTTTTTTGCGTGTAGGCGGTGTCGAGCATGTAGAGAGGTTGATAGACCATTGAGGGCTGTAGAGAGTTTCATCTCCACCTCAAATAATAAGGAATTCACTATTGACAATTTTATTACATGTAACATATCTTATGTCGTGTATGCCCTCCAGTGCCCATGCAGGCTTATTTATATAGGCCGGACTAAGCACCAGCTAAAGATTAGAATAGCTGAACATATCGCTAATATTAAACTTGGGTTTAAAGACCATAATGTGTCTTTACACTTTAAATTATGTCACCAACAGGATCCAACTGGCCTCAAATTCTGGGGAATAGATCATTTAAAACCTATGTGGAGAGGATCTAATTTAGTTAGAGATTTATCAAGGAGAGAGACCCATTGGATTTATTCGGTCGATACTCTCTCGCCGAAAGGATTAAATATTGACCTTGATATTAACTGTTTTATTAGTGACTACTGACTTTTTAATAATCTATTATCTTAGTTTTAGCTCCTTTTCATAGAAATATATTATATGTTTTTTGTACATTTTTTACATATTTATATTTATTATGGGGCTATTTTATTAGTATTGAAAATCCATCATTATTAATTAATTTTTTTATTGAGCACGCTATTAATTCAAAATGTTTATCATTTGAATTGTTGATATCTATTTTATGTATGTGCAATATATTTTGTTACCGTTTTTTTTTTTATATTTAGCATATGCTATTTTATTTTGAAATGGTTGTGCTAGCAATATGACATCTATTTGTTTCTTTATAATATATTGATCGTGTTAGATTTGTGCCCCTGAAATATGCTATGATTGGCCGCCGTTTGTTCCTCTGGTCTGCCTATAGCAAGCCGTCAGCGGTTTCCATGGGTGCTGCAATGTGCGCCTATTGCCGTGCCATGTGGACGCTGATTGGTGTAGGCTGCGGAGGGGGTGTCCATTTAAGCAGTGGTGTCAGTCGTGTAGGCACGCCCTCTGTTGAAGTCAGGATATGACGAAACGCGTCAGCGCGTGACCTACACGACGCAACAGGAAGTGATCTATGCGCTCCACGGCAGCCGGACCCGGAAGTAAGGAGAGTTCCTGTTTACATGCTCGGCCATCGAGCTGCTCCCTTCTCTGGCGGTGACGGTGAAGTGCAATTTATGCTTATTGATTGACTGATTCTTGTACGTTTAATGTATAAAGGGGTTTTGATGTGTGGGGACTGTTATTAATAAACGGAGTTACGCTATATGCCCTCTTCTGTTTGTTTTTACCACTTGTGGGAGCCCCCACAGATCTGTCATCTCCTAGGCTGATGTTGAGTGCCGAGGTTTATGCAGGTTCTGGTCAGGGATGAGCCGAACACCCCCCTGTTCGGTTCGCACCAGAACCTGCGAACAGACAAAATGTTCGTGTAAACTTTAGAACCCTATTAAAAACAATGGACTCGAACGTTCGAAATCTAAAGTGTTAATTATAAAGGCTAATATGCAAGTTATTGTCCTAAAAAGTGTTTGGGGACCTGGGTCCTGCCCCAGGGGACATGTATCAATGCAAAAAGAAGTTTTAAAAACGGCCGTTTTTTCGGGAGCAGTGATTTTAATAATGCTTAAAATGAAAAAATAAAAGTGAAATATTCCTTTAAATTTCGTACCTGGGGGGTGTGTATGATATGCATGTGAAGTGGCGCATGTTTCCCGTGCTTAGAACTGTCCCTGCAAAAAATGTCATTTTTGAAAGAAAAAAATGCATTTAAAACTGACTCGCAGCTATTAATGAATTGTCGGCTCCCGGCAATACATACAAAAGTCATTGATAAAAAAAAAAAAAAAAGCGTGGGGGTTCCCCAGAATTCAATTACCAGGCCCTTCAGGTCTGGAATGGATATTAAGGGGAACCCCGCCGCAAATTTAAAAAAAAATTGACGTGGGGTTCCCCCAAATATCCATTCCAGGCCCTTCAGATCTGGCATGGATTTTAAGGGGAACTCCACCCCAAATTAAAAAAAAAATGGCGTGGAGTCCCCCTAAAAATCCATACCAGACCCCTTATCCGAGCACGCAACCTGGCCGGCCGCAGGGGAAAAGGGGGGGACGAGAGAGCGGCCCCCCCTCCCTCCTGAACCGTACCAAGCCACATGCCCTCAACATGGGGAGGATGTCCCCATGTTGATGGGGACAAGGGCCTCATCCCCACAACCCTTGCCCGGTGGTTGTGGGGGTCTGCGGGCGGGGGGCTTATCGGAATCTGGAAGACCCCTTTAACAAAGGGGACCCCCAGATCCCGGCCCCCCCCTATGTGAATTGGTAAGGGGTACATTGTACCCCTACCATTTCACGAAGAAAGCGTAAAAAAATGTTTAAAAAAACACACAAACACCTTGAAAAAGTCCTTTATTTAAAAAAAAAAACATTCCAGTGGTGAAATCCAGTGTCCCGCGGCGATCCCGATGTCCAGCGCTGTCCTTCATTGGTTGTGCCTGAGCGGACCTGATGGGGAACTCCCTCTCAGTATTTTAAATGTATAGACCCGCCCCTTCTAAAGTTCCCCATCAGGTCCGCTCAGCGGACCAGATGCGGAACATGAGAAGGGGCGGGTCTATACATGTATTGCCAAAGTGAGAGCAGTCCCCCATCAGGTCCGCCCCCTCGGTATGTCGGACCCGCCTACGTCATTGGCTTGAGCGGGGAACTTCCTTCACTATGTAAATTTAAATTACACAGTGAAGGAAGTTCCCCGCTCAAGCCAATGACGTAGGCAGGTCCGACATACCGAGGGGGCGGACCTGATGGGGAACTGCTCTCACTTTGGTAATACATGTATAGACCCGCCCCTTCTCATGTTCCGCATCTGGTCCGCTGAGCGGACCTGATGGGGAACTTTAGAAGGGGCGGGTCTATACATTTAAAATACTGAGAGGGAGTTCCCCATCAGGTCCGCTCAGGCACAACCAATGAAGGACAGCGCTGGACATCGGGATCGCCGCGGGACACTGGATTTCACCGCTGGAATGTTTTTTTTTTTTTTTTTTTTTAAATAAAGGACTTTTTCAAGGTGTTTGTGTGTTTTTTTAAACATTTTTTTACGCTTTCTTTGTGAAATGGTAGGGGTACAATGTACCCCTTACCAATTCACATAGGGGGGGGCCGGGATCTGGGGGTCCCCTTTGTTAAAGGGGTCTTCCAGATTCCGATAAGCCCCCTGCCCGCAGACCCCCACAACCACCGGGCAAGGGTTGTGGGGATGAGGCCCTTGTCCCCATCAACATGGGGACATCCTCCCCATGTTGAGGGCATGTGGCTTGGTACGGTTCAGGAGGGAGGGGGGGCCGCTCTCTCGTCACCCCCTTTTCCCCTGCGGCCGGCCAGGTTGCGTGCGCGGATAAGGGGTCTGGTATGGATTTTTAGGGGGACTCCACGCCATTTTTTTTAAAATTTGCGGCGGGGTTCCCCTTAATATCCATTCCAGACCTGAAGGGCCTGGTAATTGAATTCTGGGGAACCCCCACGCTTTTTTTTTTATTTTTTATCAATGACTTTTGTATGTATTGCCGTGAGCCGACAATTCATTAATAGCCGCGAGTCAGTTTTAAATGCATTTTTTTCTTTCAAAAATGACATTTTTTGCAGGGACAGTTCTAAGCACGGGAAACATGCGCCACTTTACATGCATATCATACACACCCCCCAGGTACGAAATTTAAAGGAATATTTCACTTTTATTTTTTCATTTTAAGCATTATTAAAATCTCTGCTCCCGAAAAAACGGCCGTTTTTAAAACTTCTTTTTGCATTGATACATGTCCCCTGGGGCAGGACCCCGGTCCCCAAACACTTTTTAGGACAATAACTTGCATATAAGCCTTTATAATTAGCACTATAGATTTCTCCCATAGATTTTTCGAATTTGCCGCGAACACCCCAATTTGTTCGCTGTTCGGCGAACGGGCGAACAGGCAATGTTCGAGTCGAACATGAGTTCGACTCGAACTCGAAGCTCATCCCTAGTTCTGGTTTATCCACCTCTATTAAGGCTTATGTTTGAGCTTGCTCTGGTGAGTTTAAACCCCTGAGGGGAGTGTGTTTTCACTGGGTGGACCTGGAGTTTTCGGTGAAGGTGCATGCTGTTTACTTCCAAGATCATCTATGGACATTATCAGACACTCTGCACTTTAAATCATCTGCCTGAAACTGTTATTCACTTTCTAGGTGGTGTTGGCCATCTGATTTATACCAACACTAGTGCTGTTTTAGTATATCACTGACACAGTTCATCACTGTTTTATGTTTTTATACTATTCTTTTTATATCAATTTATTTTTATTTTTAAACAGCTGCTCATTTTGGAGTTCTCAGTGTTCGTCATTAGAGAATTATTTTATTGTGCTAGTACCTTGATTTTAATGATCTTTGTACCGTTCATATTATATGATAGCACGTCCACTGTCAGTATAGTTGCAGCTTCTTAGTCCTAGGCGCTGAGTGGTGTATTGAAGGCCGTATATATATACATCCTTGCTTAGTTCCTAACACATGTTGTTACAGTCCTCTTTGCTTCACTACAACTTCTACTTGTAGTTCTTCAGCCCCTTGAGCTCCTGGTCTCTCACTGGACCCTCTGATTCACTGACTCTGAATCCCTTGAACTCCTCAAAGCTTTGCGGTGGTATCTCCCTCAAGCGTCACCCACGCTTCCCTGCTGGGTCCCAAGCTTGGCACTCCAGATACTTCTCAAGCTTCACCCCTGCTGACCAGTTCAGTCCCTGGCTTGACACACAAGGCTGCTCTGCAAGCGACACCTTCGCTGGTTGGGTCCCTGACTTGATCACCGCCTGAAGTTTCCCGATTCTCTACCGTGCCCGTTCGGTGAGAATGTTGCTCCGGTACTTGCTTCAGTTACTCACTGTGGTCCCTGGTAAAGGTGATTGGTCCCTTAGTGGCGACAGCTTCCCTTCTACCTCCGACCACGACAGGTTCTCCGGCTGGCAGAACTGTCACTTCTGGTTGAACTGCAAGCCGCAATCCCAACCCTACGCTGCCCTCATACTTCTGGATAGGCCCTCACACAGCCTGGCAGCCAGATGCCCCCGGGACAGGCCCAATCTCCAGCCTAGCAGCCCGGGCATATGACACACGTCCACCCAGACAGCCGATACCCCATATACCCATAACCTGACCTTGTGTTTCCCTTCTCGTATCTAGTACCACCAAGTACCCGGCCACTTAGTGGTAGAAGAGAAAAGTGCAACCAGGCCAAACTTAGGGAGAAATCAATGGATCTCTAGCAATTGACCAGGGTAACTACTCCTGGCAAGTAAATTTGTGAGGAGCTCCCTGACTAAACCCCAGGGTGCTACATCTGAAATAAGTATACTAAACAGCTACTCAACTTGCAGATGGAATCTTCATGGTTCTTTGGTCCAACTGCTTTCTCCAAAGTCCTCAAGAACAACTCTGTCCTTTTTCTGACCACATGCCTGTTCAAAAGTCCTAATCCCCTCCCCCATACTTCCTGTACATCATAGCATGTAACCTGGCTTAAACTAGTCTGATCGGTTCATTTGCATATCAATGGGTGAGGTTTAGCTTCAAAAACAGCACATGGTCTTAAAGAATCGAACTATTAACTATGCTATAAAATCACCCAAAAATATCCATAACAACACATTCCACCTCTTGATCATATTTAAAAAATTTAAACCTAGCAATTCGCAGCATCTTTTAAAGCCTTTGTCCAGGAAAGGGCAAAATAAACCCCCTGTTTCGTAAATGGGAGGAAAAAAATTCCCTTTTGACCCCAATATGTTCTGGGCGATCAGGCTTTTGTCCCTGGAAAGCTTCAACTTTGCATTCCTTTGAGCAGAGTTAGCAATGTCTTTGGCAGTCTGTGTAACAGATGGAAAGAAAGTTCCAGATGATGAAAGTCCCTTGTCCTCCTGGTCATAAGGAAATGCTCAGATGAAATTCCACTCCAATTCAGCCACCACTAGGAAATCATCTGCATCTTCCTCAGGTTCTCATCTGCTCTTCTGGTCTCCCTCATCCCATTTGACCTGGTCATCTGCTGCTTGCACCACCCCTCAATGCTCAGTACCTTAAAATGGTAAGAGACAAAGCAGATTATATGTTCCTTCCAACTGTGCCAAAAAACATAACTCACTGCTCACATTTCTTTATCTGCCCATTTCTGACTGCAAAACTATTGTAGGGTGCCCACTGTTGCCTTGTAACACTTTCACAGAAAGCCATAGATTTTGAGCTGAAAGAATAAACCTGCACCTCTCTCCATGCTGTCCTGGGAACACTGGCCTGCTGTTGTCCAGTTTTCACAGCATTTCTCTAGCAAAGTACCCTAGTCTATGACAACAAAAACACCTAATGTGAAGGAATCCACTATTCCCAGCCACTTGCTTCCACCTTTTAAGCAAAGCTGGTGTAGGAATACCATCTATTTCCTCTCCAGGGACCCCCTCCTTAAGTAAATCAGTCCACATATGTCTCCTGGAGATCATAGGCCTTGCCTTCCTTTTATCTGACTCAACTGGGCCATCTCTATTTGAGATTCCCATCTTCCTGGTTATGGTAAGTAACAGTGGCACATGCCCTACTTCTGCTTACAGGCTTAGGACCTAGGGCATCATTAGACTTGTTTATGAGGGCTGCACATGGCTCATTCAAATCTTGAGCTTTGCCTACAGGGGTTTAAACACACTTTGAAGCCACTGTAGGTTTGATTTTGAGTGCCCTACTTTCTACATTCTTTGCCTTGCTTGCAGTGTCTTCCAAAACGTGGTCGCCACTGCAAGCTGCTCTTTCAGCAAGTCTCTTTCTTCCCCTGCCTTTTTACTCTCTTCAGATTCAATATGTAGAGAATGCATGAAGTGCAAACCAAACACAGCAACTACCCGCATCTCTCCCTTACTGAGCCCAAAACTCTTAAGAACAAAAGGAAAGATCTGAGAGTCCATCACCCCAAACTCTGTTCAAAGGAGAAGCATACTGTACCTAGCAAGCTCCTTTGCAACAGACATCCACTGACTATCTCTGGCCCAGGTAGGCAGGGTGCACACCTTCTCCTCCTGAACACCAGGAACTTCTGCAGCCTTAGCCTTCTTAAACAGTGTACAAAGAATTTCTCCTCAAGCAACAGAACACACCACAGAAAACAGGTCTGCCTCAGTTGAGCTTTAGCGCAAATCCCCGTACAAGCCCCCAATTGTTTTGCTTAGGTATTTTAAAGGTTCTTGCATTACAAGCCAGGGAAGCTTAGACCTCTATAGTGTAATCAATTTTTTACTAAACAGAAAAAACTGCACATACAACTGCAGGAAACACACTTCATATCATGCAAGGTATTACAAAATATGCCTACTACATGCACAAGCTGGCTATCTTCCTAGCAAATAAGCATGTACAATATGTTTGCAATAAGTATACTAAATAGCTACTCAACTTGGAGATGGAATCTCCTTCACGGTTCTTTTCTCAGAGTCCAACTGCTTTCTCCATAGTGCCCAGATCAACTCTTGCCTCCTTGTCTTCAAGAACAACTCTGTCCTTTTTCTGACCACATGCCTGTTTAAAAGTCCCAATCTCCTCCCCCATACTTCCTGTACATCATATCCTGTAACCTGACTTAAACTAGTCTGACTGGGTCATATACATATCAGTGGGGGAGGCTTAGCTTCTAAAACAGCACATGGTCTTACAAATCAAACTATTAACTATGCTATAAAAAATCATCCAGAATAATCCATAGCCAACACAGTCACACGGAGGCTCCAGTGTAGTAAAATAAACCTCTTTACCTTATTAGGGCAAGGGTAAATGCAAGACATTCCAGATCATAGCATAATAACATTCCACATAATGGCAGTGAGTAATCCAAATTAAGTGCTACCCCTGTAGGTTCTGCTAGTAATAGCTGGTTCTTCCCTAATAGTACAGCGGCTGCCCACCACCACAAACACCAGTCCATCCACTCTGACTCCAATAACTAAGTCTAGGGGCTGTATTTCTGAAATGTATTGCTTGCAGAACTTTAAACGGGAGAGGGGTTAGGGCATGGGATACTCCAAAACACTGCATAGTAACAGAAGACATTTTTCTCTAGGCTCCCACTCCAGGATTCAGCTGAGGACAGGGGAATGGCCAGTAGTCTGAGACCCTATGAGAGCTGTCTCAGTATACAGCTATCTCTGGCACTTATATCCCAAAAGCACACAGTCACCCTAGGGTCACAATTCAGAAGCAGCACTCCCAAGTCCCCAGGACAGCTGCACACATTCCAACTTCCTCCGGACATGCTCCAGTGAGGGAGACAATTCTTCTCCGTACCTACAGTGAAGTTCCACAGCCAGCTCCTCAGAAAGATCACTTCAGGTCCTCAGCTCTGCCATGGCTGAGACCTCAGAGAACAGCTACTCAGCCCATAGGCTGCCTCGGGGGGCAGCAGTCCCAGAGGCTTTGAAACCCTTCCTGACAAGGAAAGAAGAACAATCTTTCCAGGGCTTCATACTATTTAAAGCGGAACTTCAGTCATTTTTTCATCTTTCCATCTATTAGATCTTCTGCCCTTGTTGTTTTAATTTTGGATAGTACAGCTGTGTTCCTGGTATGAGATAGGAAGTCTGGGCTTGAACCCAGAACACAGTGCGGTATGCTGTATGTAGCCACAGCTACAGTATATGCAGTTTATACCACACATCCAGCAGCCTCACATTTTAGTGAGGGACTTAAAGCTGAACCCTGTCTTTTGTTAGACTTCACATACACTATTCTGTCAAAAGTATGTGGACACCGGCCTATACACATGAACTTTAATGGCATCCCAGTCTTAGTCCATCGGGTTCAATATTGAGTTGGTCCACCCTTCTGGGAAGGCTGTCCACAAGGTTTAGGAGTGTGTCTATGGGAATGTTTGACCATTCTTCCAGAAGTGTATTTGTGAGGTCAGGCACTGATGTGGATGAGAAGGCCTGGCTCGCAGTCTCCACTCTAATTCATCCCAAAGGTGTTCTATCAGGTTGAGGTCAGGATTCTGTGCAGGCCAGTCAAGTTCCTCCACCCCAAACTCCCTCATCCATGTCTTTATGGACCTTGGTTGTACACTGGTGTGCAGTCATGTTGGAACAGGAAGGGGCCATCCCCAAACTGTTCCCACAAAGCTGGGAGCATGAAATTGTCCCAAATGTCTTGGTATGCTGTAGTCTTAGGAATTCCCTTCACTGGAACTAAGGGGCCAAGCCCAACCCCTGAAAAACAACCCTCCACCATACACCCCCTCCACCATATGATTTGGACCAGTGCACAAAGCAAGGTATTGCAGCAGACCTCACTGACTGCTAGTGCAGGTCCTCCTTCTTTTAATTTTCTCTTTGCTCTATAGGGAATAATAAGTATATGTGGATGACACCAAGACTAAATCAGGTGTTTACACTACTTGCATTTAAAATGTTTCATTGTATTTCTTTATGAATGGTGTTTTTCATATCTCCTTAGACTTTAGCTTTAAATCCTATCTATGGTCAAAATGTAAAATCGTATATTAATTTCCACATTGAGTTTCAAATATTTCTAGCCCACTCCTATTAATCTGAAGGATCATGAAGTTTGTAAACTTACTTTGTGAAGATCCCCACATATTTCCTTCCTTAAATTCTATGACAAGTAGTCACTATACCCTGTAAGTAGCACTTCTGTGTCACACATTGCACAGAGCCTGCCTTCTGATCTACAGAGGAGCTGAGAGGAGGAGTTCCAGGAGGCGGAGTCTGTACAGGATTCCTGCTTGCAGGCAGCAAGGTACCATGGATTTGTAGTCCTTAGAAATAGAAAGTAAACAGCAGAGGAGAAGCTGAAAAGCATGCTGGGAGTCCAGGAGATTGTGGAAAGAGAAGGCCAGCAGACAGAGCTTACAACATGAAACAAGATTTTTGTTATTACAATGCCAATGTTATAAAATAAAAGTGTATGATGCAGCTATAGATTTATTTTAAAGTGGTTGTAAAGGTAGAAGTTTTTTTTATCTTCATGCATTCTATGCATGAAGATAAAAAGCCTTCTGTGTGCAGCAGCCACCCTCAGCCCCCCTAATACTTACCTGAGGTCCCTCTCTGTTCAGCCATCCGAGATTCTCCTTCCTGATTGACTGAGACACAGCAGCCGTGCCATTGGCTCCTGCTGCTGTCAATCAAAGTCAGCTAGCCAGTCAGGAGAGAGAGCGGGTCGGGTCAGGTCTCCGCGTCTGAATGGACAAAGGGAGCTGTGACTCGGCTCGGGTGCCCCCATAGCAAGCTGCTTGCTGTGGGGGCACTAAACAGGAGGGAGGGGCCAGGATCACAGAAGAGGGACCCGAGAAGAGGATCTGGGCTGCTCTGTGCAAATCCACTGCAACAGAGCAGCTAAGTATACCATGTTTGTTATTTTTATAGGGGAAAAAAACAAGACTTTACAATCACTTTAATTATCTGAAAAAAAGAGAAATAGGTTTGTAAGGTTTAACTCCAAGTAGCTGTAAAAGATACACATTATTGCAGCCCTGTATCCACTGATGCATCATTGAATGTATTACAAAATCCAGGCAGTGCAAGTACCTGAATGTGATTGGTTTCAGTCTCTTGCAGTCCCTGTAGCTCAGCCTGGGGGAAGAAATAGAACAAAGGGCCAATCAGTTGTGCTGCAGGGGTCATGTGCTAACATGAAGTATAGTGATAGGAGAAGAGAGTAGAATGACAGAGAGATAAGCCCATCAGTCTGCTGCTTACACTGTTTAGTGTTTATTGACAGGTTGCATACCTCCCAACTTTTTGAGATGGGAATGAGGGACACCTATCAGCAAAAGTATGCAGGCATAGGACACACCCCTTGCCACGCCCTTAAAGGAGAATTGTACAAAAAAAACAAGGTTGGTTAAAGTGCTTTTTTTTACCACTACTGTTCATTTATATTGGCTTTTGGAATTTACAAATGCAGCAATTTAGAAATCAGATGAAAGGTTTAGCGCTGGAAAACACTTTTTGATAGATAAAAAGTGCATTTTATATACAGCTATATAGATCAGACCAAAATGAGGACCAAAAGAGGAGGAATGAGGGACAGAGGGACATTGCTCCAAATCAGGGACAGTCCCTCGAAATCAGGGACAGTTGGGAGCTATGAGGTTGGGGGAGGGAAAAGTCTTACTTAAAGACCAACTCAGGGCAAAAAAAAATATTTTCTCATGCAGTGGGCCTGGAATGGGTCAATTACTTGTTTTGTCAATGTAATTGGAAAACACAGATATACTCATCTAATCCACAGATCCTCCTTGCACAAGACTGATCCTTATGGCTCCTGACCCCCCCCCCCCCAGTCTAGTGGTCTTGGGAAGTAGACTGTTCCTGATGTCATCAAGCCCATAGACCTTCTCTGGACATAAGGACATCAGGAACAGTCCACCGCTGTATTGTGGGGGAGTGCATTTTCCAGTGAAGTGGAGAATCGGGTAAGTATACAGCTTTTTCCTCTTCCCTGGACAAAACGAGCAGTTGACCCGTGCAGTGCAGGTACAATCCCACTACATGAGAAAACATTTTTTTTTTTTTGCTCGGAGTTGGGCTTTAACTGCAGCTGAGAAAATTCAGGTCTTCTCTCCTGCTAGACAAGACCGTACTGTGCAATAAATATCAGGACTGAATGGGCAGAAACACAAATAGTTTGGCAGGTAGAGCAGTTCATACATATATATTGCATTTGTGTATTTACTGTAGCTATTTGCCTGCTTTACAGTTTTTCCATCAACTTGAAAAAGCTTCTCTTTGCATACAATAGCATTCTTTAAGAATGGTTTCATGTGAATAGGCGGCATTAGACCACCAACATAACATAAGCACAGCATGATCTGAATCCTTTTATTTAAGTGTAGCGGGTGTTTGAATTTAGGGGAGGCATCTGAGTGGTAGTGTAACCCAGATGCATTGATTGTCAGGGAATCTGGGATCCTTTTATGGTTCTTGGAGGACTCTGGTGGTGTGAGATTCCTTGTGGCCTGTAGGTGGCGCTGTCACCCTGGCTGGAGTTGAACACTCACTGCAAGACTGCTTCCCTTTTTGTCCTTTCCTGGCGCTGGTACAGCGGGGCGGGGAACCCGCTGTGACGCAAAGGGAGAGGAGATAAAAGGGGCGGATGCCCTGACCTTGGGGTTCAGAGTCGGAGGATGCAGCCGCACCCAGGCACCCTCAGCTTGGGTGCTGGCGTTCCGGAGTTCCGGGGCCAGGTGCCCTTGACCTGGCCGGAGCGGGAGATGGAGTCCATCTCAGGCACCTTTAGCCTGGGGTGAGGTACTATGGCGGAAGCCTGGAGCTCAGTACCTTTGACTGAGTTTCGCGAGGGTGGAGGAATCCGAGGGGGCCCTAACTCCTTGGGTGCCCGTGTCTGAGACGAGGAGGCCGGTGAGCGGAACTTCTCCGAAGAGTCCAGCGCAGCATTGCTGGTGACGGAGAGGCCTCCGGTAATTGTCTTGGACAGATGTCCTTCCCCTGATAGGGGCTACGATAGCTAAGGTAATTCATGTTCTGTTCAATATAGTCAGTGGCAATGACTATTCCCCACTGGTCACACTACAGTGGTTAGCTCTATCTAGAAGAATTGTGCCTTGGCCTACTCCCCACAAATACTGAAGTGTTATATGGGTCTCAATCTGTCTGTGCTGTATGACTATTTATTGAGAAGAATAAATATGAGTTGGGCCTATTCAGTGTGTGGAACTCTGGTTACTAGAAGCAAAGGGGAGTCAATCCGAGGAGAGGATTTGACTCTGGGACACATACACAAAACCCGATACTTCTGGCTTTCACCTCCACCCATTGGAGGACATGGGCCGTGGTGTATCTCATCCCTCCCCCCAGGTGTTAACCCCTAGACGAGACAGACAAGCCATGAATGAGAAGGGGTGAGAGGGGTGAGGTCGCTACATAAGATTAAAGGAAAAAGTCTAAAGATGTTGAGAGTGGCGGAATACACCACTTCAACTTCTGTCTAAAATGAAGAACAATGCCATCGTCTACATTCAGTACATTGTATCAATTGAGAGCAGAGCTGCTTGAGCAGAAGATAAATAATTTTCTTCCCGGTTCAGATCTGTCAACTACACTATAGAAAAAATGTGATCCACATCTTGAGAGAAAAATTTTTATTTTTGCAAAAGTACCTGACAGGCGCATGGAAAAAGCATAACAAGCAAGTACTTTTTCAAGAAAGGGCTATATTTGTTCTGTAGTGATAATGGGACGTACTTTCCGCTCATTAAGAATGTGAAGCTGAGTTGGGTGCAATGTAAAATGATCGTGTCCCTATATGACACCGAAGTTTGCAGAGAAGTCACGGCAGTCACTAATCTTTTTACATCCAATGTGCAAGGTTACTTTGAGCATTGTTAGGATGTGATGTTTATAGAATCTATAAAACGATTGAGTACAGCTGTGCGGATTAATCCGCACACATGCTTATTAAAGACGACCGCTTGGTCCAGCTGCTTATTCTGGTATACTTATAACATGACCGAGATATTTCCATTGTGCTGTACTTGAGGCCCTGGCAAAATTACCAACACTCCTACATTCCTGCTAATAGCAGCCGCATCTATACTGGTCATGAATAGAGATCTCTTTTGATATTTTGTATCATTGCCAATGGTCTGTCTTCAAGGTATAAACATTTTAATTGATGTGGAAATTTATCTGGACAGCTAAATACATAACTGAAATACATATATGTTAACGTGAATGTGACCTGGTCTACAATGTTTGTAAAACTTTAGTAAGGCCTTACTTTGCAGTTGGGGGGAGGTGGGTAAAAATGTGTGGTTGAAGGTTTTTACAGCTCCCATTAGTCTCCCCTGTAGCACCCTGGTCCTAAACTGGGGCTACTATGCAAATGTAGTTTTTGGCTGGGCTGTAGGCAGCTCAGACTGATTGTACAGTTTATCTGGTCTTTCCATAATCTAAATTAGGTTGTGCATTTCTTACTGTCGTCAGTAGGCATCACTGGTACCCCAGGCCAGTATGAGACAGAACAACTAGACTGAGTTATGAATATTTATATTTCTTCCAGCCAGCCCAGTAGGAGGTTCTTGGTCACTGGTGCATTCTTGGAGAGGATACACAGTATCTCACGAAAGTGAGTACACCCCTCACATTTTTGTAAATATTTTATTAAATCTTTTCATGTGACAACACTGAAGAAATTACACTTTTCTACAATGTAAAGTAGTGAGTGTACAGCTTGTATAACAGTGTAAATTTGCTGTCCCCTCAAAATAACTCACCACACAGCCATTAATGACTAAATCGCTGGCAACAAAAGTGAGTACACCCCTAAGTGAAAATGTCCCAATTGGGTCCAAAGTGTCAATATTTTGTTTTGCCATCTTTATTAACCCTCTTGGGCATGGAGTTCACCAGAGCTTCACAGGTTGCCACTGGAGTCCTCTTCCACTCCTCCGTGACAATATCACTGAGCTGGTGGATGTTACAGTCCTTGCGCTCCTCCACCTTTCATTTGAGGATGCCCCATTTTACCCTCAGCTTCTTTAGCAAGGCAGTAGTCGTCTAGGAGATGTGTTTGGGGTCGTTATCATGTTGGAATACTGCCCTGTGGCCCAGTCTCTGAAGGGAGGGGATCATGCTCTGCTTCAGTATGTCACAGTACATGTTGGCATTCATGGTTCCCTCAATGAACTGTAGCTCCCCAGTGCCGGCAGCACTCATGCAGCCCCAGACCATGACACTCCCACCACCATGCTTGACTGTAGGCAAGACAAACTTGTCTTTGTACTCCTCACCTGGTTACTGCCACACACGCTTGACAACATCTGAACCAAATACGTTTATCTTGGTCTCATCAGACCACAGGACATGGTTCCAGCAATCCATGTCCTTAGTCTGCTTGTCTTCAGCAAACTGTTTGCGGGCTTTCTTGTGTATAATCTCTGGAGTTTGCACCCTGCCTTTAGAAGACCCCAGGGTGCGCTACACCAAAGGCAGCGGACAGGGGTGTAGACAGCTCTAAAAGTTATCCTTGCTGTTGTGTTCGGTGGGCTTGCTGTTGCCTTCGGTTCAAGGGTTGCTATTGTAGCAGACCCCCCATAATTGGGGTCGCTATGCCTAAATTTAGGGGGTAGCCTGAGCCAATAGTTAGGCTCAGGCTGTTGGAATTCTAAATTGGCCTCTGCTCTGTTGTGATGTTGCCTGGTAGTACAGTTCCCTGTGGCCTGTAGGTGGCGCTGTCGCCCAGGTCTCAGGTCAAACCACAGGTGGCATTGCAGCGCTATTGGGTGTCCCCGCTCGGTGGCCATGTAGTGGGCGTGGTCTACCCACTGTGCATGCTGGGAGAGGATACATAAGGGGCAGACGCCATTATTCAGGGAGAAGTTTGCGCCTCCCGGCCCTCCAGGCCAGGGGTGCATGTGTGTGTTCAGTCCCGGGCACCTTTAGCCCGAGGCTGCATCGTTCCAGGTAGGCCCAGCACCTTTAGCTGAGGCCTTCACCAGAAGCGGAGTTCCAGGGTACCCAAGTGGAGAGGAAACCAGGGGAGGATCTACCCAAGGGGATCGGTGAAGGAGGTCACTGTCTCGGGAGAGGCCTGGTTACCTGTCAGAGGGAAGGACTCCACAATCCGCCACAAGCCTTGTAACGTGCCCCATTGGCACCTAAGTTCTAGCTGTTACAAGTGCTGGGAAGTTCAGGGCTTAGAGGCTAATGTCCTGATCGAATCCTAAGGAAAATTCTAAGCAAATGTTTGTGCTCCACACCGGCTGCTAGGACCGTGAGAGGGGACTACCTGGGTGAGCAAAACCCACTCAGGCTTGAGTAGCGACGAGTGATAGTTGGGTGTCGCGTGCCTGAACCTGTCTCCCTGTTCAATTCTCTATCTCCAACTTTCCTATCAAGTTCTACGCAAGCCAAATACGGTAAACCTTTCTTTATTGGGTTTAATACTGTGTGGACAATGGCCTTATTGAACTTTCAAGGAGAATAAACTTTTCCCTACATTCTAGGGTGAGGAACCAATGGAAAGAGGTAACTCGCTGCAGAACTCAAATCAATTAACACCGCTCACCCTCTACAAAAATGGAGGATACTGGGCATGTGGCATGGTGTGTCCCATTCTGCAAGTGGAGGTAAGCAGGGTAAAGGATCTGTGTGCTACATGTGGGGGCTCGAGTCCGGGATTTTGCAGCTACCCCTGGAAGTTGGACTATAGCTCTTTGATATGTGTGTTTTTATGGAGGTCGGCCATTAGGGAAAATTGGACTGCGTCACTACTTTGTTGAGAGAAAAAGAGGTATAGGACTGTGCTTTATTTTTTTCTAACTGCGTAGTTCGTGGGCGTATCCTAAAAGAAGAAAAGCCCGCGAGCTGCATGCAGGAAGAGAAAAGGGGGAGGAGCCCCCACCAATTTGTGAATTGCACATGGTTCATTTGGCGCCAAGGGACAGTAAGAGCCTGGACGAGTAAGGAGAAGCAATATGTCTGCCACTCCATGGACTTCTATTTCATCGGGACCTTGGATGTTCCCAACTACCTCTGCCATGGACATTGCTTCCACTACTGCTCCCCTCACGGATACAGGGATCCGGCTCAAGCCTAGGGGCCGCTTCACACTTTATACTTGCAGAGATGCGGAGACCCTGGGCGTACTCTGTCCCAGGTGCGGTGGTTTGGCTGTGCAAATACGGCCATTCGGAAGGTGCTTGACCTGCGGGGAGTTTCTGTTCGAGGTGGACCAGCCCACCGAGTCACCCCTACCGGGTCAACTGCATTACAGGGGCTGTTACTTCCGAGGAAGACAACTACGTCTCTACAGCCGAACCCACGTGCATCGCTGCGGCTACAGCGGAAGGCAAAGATGGAGTTCCAGCCACCATGGAGCCAGCGACGGATGCCACAGCAGTTGCTGCCTCCGTCACTACAGAGACTTCCATCCCACCCGCCAAAAGAAAAGTGGGCTACAGTAAGGCCTCCCGGTAGAAGCCTGCCCCAGCGCCTGCCTGAACCGGATCTCCGAAGCGGAGGGATCTCCAGGAAGTCCACATCAGGGGACGGTAAGGGGGCTGGGGGAACTGTGATAGCAAGTTTGCCGGGGAAGGGAAAGAGGTCCATACCCCATACTACTGGGGATGTGTGGACAACCAACCCGAGGGAACTTTTATCGTCTGGGGATAGTGTGACTGTGTCCACCAAAAACTATCTACCTGCCGAAAGAGTATAACTCGTCGGATTTTGAATCATCCTCTGAACCGGGTGACGATGTGGAGATTGATGAGATCTTTGTCAAGAAGGGTTGGGACAGGATCTCGGTGACCTCGACCCGCAACCTTAGAGAGGGATCGCCCATGGACTCTGGGGAAACTACACCGGGTGAAAGCCCCTGCTCTGGAGGAGGAAGTTGTCTCCATACCCACACTGCCTGCACCTGCATTGTCCATGCCCGCTATTACAGAGGGACGTCTGCCATTGCGGCTGCCCCTACTGGTGTCAGATGCAGTGTCAGTCAAAAGATCCCCTGATGCCATTGTTTTACCAGGAGCAGGAGATCGTACAACCCTGCCACCCATTGCTCGGTTGCAGCGGCTCCTTAACAAATAGTCGCTAAGGAGTATGGTTGGAAGTACCCTTATGTTCCTAGGGAGATCTTGTTTGAGATAGAGGCCTACCGTGAAAGGTGGTACTCTGACTTTGTTTGGGATCACCTGGAAGTGCCTAAATCTCGTAGGTACTTTGCCTGTTCAGCCGCTGTGGCTGATCGCTTCAGAGGTTGCCGCAAAGAATGGAACTACGGTCGGCACATACATGCGGACCAAGTGGTGATCTGCAACAAAGAGAGGATGCTATATACTTTATAGAGACACTGGACAAACAGTGGAAGACTCTGATTCTCCCGGATCCTCACTACTACCTCTAAAACAGGAATTTGTGTTTTTTTCTTTATCCTGTTTTATATGGACAAGCTGCCCTGGATTTAGTAACTTTGCCCTCTGCTACAGAGGAAGTCTACTCTGTTGTGAAAATGGGAGAGCCGTTGTTTGTTCTTTTCTCTCCTCTGCTCTTCGAAAGAAAAAAGTGACAGTATTTTCTTCTGAGTTGAACTTTGGGGTAGTTTAGCCAGGGCCAAAGCACGAAGGACATCGTGGTCAAGACGAGAAGTGTTTTATGTGTGAAGTGATTCATTCCCACGCGCAAATATGGTGAATGTAGTAACTTTGCGCTGCCAGGTGGCAGCGATTTGCTGAACTTTCTTTATTTTTTTGTTAAGGAAAAAATAAATAAATAAATAAATATATATATATATATATATATATATATATATATATATATATATATACAGATATGAATAATATATGCCAAATGATGCTAGGATTAGCATATTATACTTAGTGAAGGAAGTCGTTTTTTTCAAAGAGACGACTCACTTCTAAAAAAAAGTTAGAAAATAGGATGCATGTTGTTTTTCTTTCTTTCTCCCTCTGCAGGTGTGATCTGCTGTCAACTCCACCGGAGAATGGGTGGCTTAGATAAGTTAGGAGAGGGTGGGATATGTGATGTTTTGTGTATTTTGCTCAACATTTGACATTGAGAATGGATGTCAAAGTGCATGTAGTAAAAAAAAAAATCCTTTCTTTATTTTCCCTTTCCCATTTCCCAAAAGATTGGTTCAGGCACCATTTAAAATTTTGGTTATAGTTGTGAATAAATCAACATCTACTCAGGATTGAGGGGGTCTTTTGATTTATTCTAGCCACTGGGACAGTGTCTAATTTAGGAGGGCTTGTGTGTAGCGGACCTCCCATAATTGGGGTCGCTATGCCTAAATTTAGGGGGTAGCCTGAGCCAATAGTTAGGCTCAGGCTGTTGGAATTCTCTAAATTGGCCTCTGCTCTGTTGTGATGTTAACTGGTAGTACAGTTCCCTGTGGCCTGTAGGTGGCGCTATCGCCCAGGTCTCAGGTTGAACCACAGGTGGCATTGCAGCGCTATTGGGTGTCCCCTCTCGGCGGCCTTGCAGTGGGCGTGGTCTACTGGATGTGCATGCTGGGAGAGGATACATAAGGGGCAGACGCGATTATTCGGGGGAGCAGTTCACGCCTCCCGGCCCTCCATGCCAGGGGTGCATGTGTGTGTTCAGTCTCGGGCACCTTTAGCCCGAGGCTGCATCGTTCCAGGTAGGCCCAGCACCTTTAGCTGAGACCTACACCAGAAGAGGAGTCCCAGGGTACCCAAGTGGGGGTAACCCACTCTGAGGGAGAGGAAACCAGGGGAGGATCTACCCCAGGGGATCGGTGAAGGAGATCACTGCCTCGGGAGAGGCCTGGTTACCTGTCAGAGGAAAGGACTCCACAATCTGCCACAAGCCTTGTAACTAGTGTTGAGCGAACCCGAACTGTAAAGTTCGGGTCCGTACCAAACTTTAGCTTTTTCCCGAACCCGAACCCGGACTTTGCGCAAAAGTCCGGGTTCGGGTTCGGGTTCGGCAATCTAATTACGCATTTAGAAATGCTTCAGGGGCCAGCCAATCACCTTTTGATTAGCTGGTGTGCCCTTAGAGGCCATCATAGCCATGCCTACTAATGGCATGGCTGTGATTGGTCAGTGCAACATGTGACCCAGCTTCTATATAAGCTAGAGGCACACAGCACACACGTCACTCTGCTTCAGAATAGATAGGGAGAGGATCTAGTCTGCTGCTGCTGCTTTTAGGGAGAGATAGAAAAATACATGAGGTAGTCCTGATTCTGCAATCTGAGGGAAAAGATAGAGAGATAGTGTAGTGTAGGGCCAGGTTCCTGTTGGTGCTTTCAGGGAGAGAGAATATTATATAGGAGTCCAGATTCAGAGATTAAAATCAGCGATCTGCATAGGTTTACCTGTTTGTGTTGCAGTGCAGTCTTTTTACACTGCCATGAGCCCAGTGTCAGAGAAAATCTAACTTTTAGGGGAAAAAAAAAAAGGCACTTTATTGTGCTCTTTTCCAAAAGACCCATAGGACAAAAAAAAATTTGCATTTTATTTTGCTCGTGCAAAAAAAGACCCGTTTAGGGCAAAAAAAAAAAAATTTGCACTTTAATGTACGCTTGCAAAAAGAGCCATTGAGGGCCACAAAAAATAGTTTGCAGTGTGTTATACATATGTGGAAGTGTGTGAAATAAACAATTTCTATATAGTTTTCTCCTACTGTGCTATACTAAAAAAACAACATTTTTTTTGAATAGCATTTTCTGCAGTTCTGTAGCTGTGCGATTCAGCAGTTACGTACTGTGGGTGTGTTCTGCTCTTCCAAAAAACGCAGTTTAGGGGCACAAAAAATTGTTTGCAGTGTGTTATACATATTTGGAGGTGTGTGAAATAAACAATTTCTATATAGTTTTCTCCTACTGTGCTATACTAAAAAAACAACATTTTTTTTTAATTGCATTTTCTGCAGTTCTGTAGCTGTGCGATTCAGCGGTTACGTACTGTGGGTGTGTTCTGCTCTTCCAAAAAACGCCGTTTAGGGGCACAAAAATAGTTTGCAGTGTGTTATACATATTTGGAGGTGTGTGAAATAAACAATTTCTAAATAGTTTTCTTCTACTGTGCTATACTAAAAAAACAACATTTTTTTGAATAGCATTTTCTGCAGTTCTGTAGCTGTGCGATTCAGCGGTTACGTACTGTGGGTGTGTTCTGCTCTTCCAAAAAACGCCGTTTAGGGGCACAAAAAATAGTTTGCAGTGTGTTATACATATTTGGAGGTGTGTGAAATAAACAATTTCTAAATAGTTTTCTTCTACTGTGCTATACTAAAAAAACAAAATTTTTTTTGAATAGCATTTTCTGAAGTTCTGTAGCTGTGCGATTCAGCGGTTACGTACTGTGGGTGTGTTCTGCTCTTCCAAAAACACCCATTTAGGGCAACATCCTAAATTTGGAAAATATGAGGAGAAGGTCAAAGGGACGTGGTGGCCCCGGTCGTGGTGCTGCTGGTGGAGCTCCTGTTGCAGGGAGAGGACGTGGTGGATCTGTGCCAGATACACACACAAGTAAAACACCTTCCTCAGGTGCGAGTAGGCGACCGAGCCTGTGGCGGTATTTTGTCGCGCCTAATGAGGCTGTACGAATGTTTAGGCCAGGACAAGTACAGGCGATAGTAGATTGGGTTGCCGACAGTGCCTCGGGTTCCTTCACATTGTCTCCCACCCACTCTTCTGATGAAAGATCAGAGTTGGCACCTGAAACCCATGTCCATCAGTCTTTCACCTCACCCCCTTGCAAATCAGCCAAGCAGTCTGAGCCCCAAATCATGCAGCAGTCTCTTCTGCTTTTCGATGACTCTGTTAGCAGGGTTTCCCAGGGCCATCCACCTAGCCCTGCCCCAGAAGTGGAAGAGATTGAGTGCACCGATGCCCAACCACTTATGTTTCATGATGAGTACATGGGAGGACCATCGCAGTACGTCTCGGATGATGACGAAACACAGGTGCCAACTGCTGCTGCTTTCGCAATTGTGCAGACAGACAAGGAGGGCAGGGGTGAAGACTGGGTGGAAGATGATGTGGAGGACGATGAGGTCCTCGACCCCACATGGAATGAACGTTATGCAGGTGACCAGTGTAGTTTGGAGGAAGAGGCGGTGGTCGCACAGAGCCACCAGCACAGCAGAAGAGGGAGCAGGGTGCAAAAGCGGAGCGTCCGTCCCCTAGACAGTATGTCTGCTACTGCCCAACGCATCAAGGGACCGAGCACACCAAAGCCAGGTCCAAGGAGTTCCCTAGCGTGGCAGTTCTTCACACAATGTGCTGATGACAAGACACGAGTGGTTTGCAGGCTGTGCAATCAGAGGCTGAAGCGAGGCATAAACGTTCTCAACCTGAGCACAACCTGCATGACCAGGCATCTAAGTGCAAAGCACGAGCTGCAGTGGAGTAGACACCTCAAAAACCAAGAAAGGTCTCTGGCTCCTCCTGCTTCCTCTTCTGCTGCAGAAGACGCCGTTCTTAGCGTTACTATCCCAGTTCTATGCCTCCTTGAAAAAACGCTTCGGGCGATGATGGAAGAGGATGTGGCACAGGAGGTTGAGGAGGAGGAGGAGGAAGCGGGATCATTTCAAAGGCTTTCAGGGCAGTCTTTCACAAGTGGCTACGAGGGTGGGTTCCTGCACCAACAAACGCCAGGTACACAATTGTCCGGCAGAAAGGGCACAGTTCTGGAGGATGACGAGGTGGAGGAGGAGATGGAGGAGGAGGAGGAGCCATTTTCACAGCAGGGTGGCACCCAGACCAGCTCGTGGCCATCACTGGTGCGTGGCTGGGGGGATACAGAGGACACAGACGATACACCTCCCACAGAGGACAGCTTTTCTTTGCCTCTGGGCAGCCTGGCAGACATGAGCGATTACATGCTGCAGTGTTTCCGCAATGACCGCCGAGTTGCCCACATTTTAACTGGTGCTGATTACTGGGTGGCCACCCTGCTGGATCCCCGTTACAAGGACAACGTACCGTCCTTAATTCCCTCACTGGAGCGGGATCGTAAGATGCGCGAGTACAAGCGCACGCTGGTAGACGCGCTGCTGGTGGCATTCCCACCTGACAGCAGGCGTACGGTGGAAGCACAAGGCGAAGGCAGAGGAGGAGGAAGAGGTCGCCAACGCAGCCGGGGCACCAGCAGCACCTCAGAAGGCAGAGTTAGCATGGCTGAAATGTGGAAAAGCTTTGTCAGCACGCCACAACAACCAGCACCACCAGCTGAGATGGAACGTCTTAGCAGGAGGCAGCATTTCACCAACATGGTTGAGCAGTATGTGTCCACAGGCCTACACGTACTGGATGAAGGGTCTGCCCCCTTTAACTTCTGGGTCTCCAAATTGGGCACATGGCCTGAGCTTGCCCTTTATGCCTTGGAGGTGCTGGCCTGCCCAGCAGCCAGTGTATTATCTGAACGTGTATTTAGCACGGCAGGGGGCGTTATCACAGACAAGCGCAGCCGCCTGTCCAGAGCCAATGTGGACAAGCTCACGTTCAATAAAATGAACCAGGCATGGATCCCACAGGACTTGTCCGTACCTTGTGCAGAATAGACATGTATACCGGTGTTGTGACAAAAACTGTCCGGCCATCGGATTGTGTCCGGCCCATACTGCGAAGGCGCAGCGCTTGCGCAGTACAGAGGACAAGGAGATTCACAAAATCTCCGAAGATGAAGGGCGCCTGCGCTGTGAGTGCAGGTTCAAGCCCCACCATCCAAGTGGACATACGGTAGCACATAGTAACAGGGCCCCTCACGGGCTCGGTTCGATCGCCACGCTTCGGGCACGGCCTCACTTGGCTCGGCTTGAACCACGGATGGTGTGGCCTTCACCTGAACTCACCACGCAGGCGCCGTTCGTCTTGGGAGATTTTCGAAATCCCCTTTTCCTACATACTGAGCAAGCGCAGTACAGGGTGGACACTATTTGACGGGGGACAGAATTCGACACATCACCGGCCTTACCCAGCCATTGTTGTATTTTTGAACCAGTGTTGACTACCTCGTCCTTCTCCACCGCTGCTTCCACCTACACAGCCACATCCACCGCCACCTCAACCTCCTACTCCATATGGACCTCGTTCTCCTAGGTCAAGATTATAATTTTTATTTTATTTTTTTGTAGCGCACAGATCCTTTCCCCCTTACCTGCCTTTATGTTCTGCCTTTATGTTGTTGGCTCCTCGCAGGAGGGAGAAAGGCACACCGCACTACCAGCCCGTACCCTCCTATATAAAGAGGTTGAGCGGTGTACTTGACGGGCCGTGTCCACAGCCGGAGTCAAAACTCCTCCAGAGGATGATTCTCACCTCTACTGTAGGTAGAGGCAAGTCCTTTAATTCCAAGTAAAGTCAATGTCCACACCAGCTGAAATTACAACTCTTATTCTCTCATGGCAAAATAAACTCTACTCGGATAGAAAAGGTTAGAGCAAAGAAACAGAACAGCTTAAGGTGTGGAGGAGGTCCAGGCACAAACGTAGCACATTCACTTCACTGCTTAGGTTTCTCAAACAGTTTTAGGTGCACGGTCTCTGCCACAGACCTTGAGGTTGGTCTCTGCCACAGACCGGGTGTACAAGGCCCCTGCCACGGACCTGGAGAACTTTGGTCTCTGCCACAGACCAGGGTGTATAAGGCCCCTGCCACGGGCCGGGTGAATAAGGCCTCTGATACAGTCAAGATGACCTTGAGCTTCTCCTTCTACGAACCTAGCCCATATCAAGGGGAAGACATCTCTCCAGGGAGTCAACAGACCCTTCTTTCACCGTGACTCCCGCATCGGTCCATCAGAATGATCCTCCCTTCCCTGGAACATGGTCCCCTACACGAGGCGGCACCCTAAGACTCCTCGACCCTTAGCGGACTCCAGACGAAGGCTCTGGACTCCAGGCTTTACTCCCGCACCTAGGCCTCCATACACAGGGCAGCAGGAACTCCAGGATAGTACCTCACTCCGGGCTAAAGGTACCCGAGATGGAACAGGAACACATGCACCCAGGCCGAAGGCACCTGGGCGTGGACCCCACTGGACATCAGCCCCCAGGCCAAAGGTCTGCCCCTTTTATATGCTCTCCCGGCATGCACAGCAGGTTCCCCGCCCCGCTGTACTACTGCCAAGAGGGGACACAAAAGGCACAGCACTGTATCGGCGGTTCAACCCTAGCCTACCATGGCAGTGCCACCTGTAGGCCACAGGGAACTTCACACCAATACTGTCCCCCGAGGACAAAATGGTCCATGAATCCTACAGAATTAGGGTGTTTGAGCCTATTTACCACTCAAACACTTCCCTTAAATTTAGCACCCCGCTACATTTTTATTTCAAAGTATTTTATTTTCCCACTAGCTTATCCATTAAATTGAATAATTTATTCCAGAAAGGGCGTATTCTGGGGCATTCCCACCATATGTGTGGCATCGTGCCGTTGAGTTTCTGAGGTTCTTAATGACTTCCCGTACCTCTCCTGCTGAAAAGGGGGCCTCCAGCATATTTTTTTATTTTTTTATTTTTTTTATGTTATTTTAAGTTATTTCCCTATCCACATTTGTTTGCAGAGCACTTGCCATGCTCTTAACAAAATTTTGCTGCCATTTGCAGCCCTCTAGCCCTTTCCATTACTTTTTTAGAGCCTTTTTAGTCCTTAGAAGTCCGGGTCCCCATTGACTTCAATGGGGTTCGGGTTCGGGTTAAAGTTCGGTCCCGAACCCGAACTTTTTTCCGAAGTTCGGCCGAACCCGTCGAACCCGAACATCCAGGTGTCCGCTCAACTCTACTTGTAACGTGCCCCATTGGCACCTAAGTTCTAGTTGTTACAAGTGCTGGGAAGTTCAGGACTTAGAGGCTAATATCCTGATCGTATCCTAAGGAAAATTCGAAGCAAATGTTTGTGCTCCACACCGACTGCTAGGACCGTGAGAGGGGACTATCCGGGTGAGCAAAACCCACTCAGGCTCGAGTGGCGACGAGTGATAGTTGGGTGTCGCGTGCCTGAACCTGCCTCCCTGTTCAATTCTTTATCTCCAACTTTCCTTTCAAGTTCTACGCAAGCCAAATAAACCTTTCTTTATTGGGTTTAATACTGTGTGGACAATGGCCTTACTGAACTTTCAAGGAGGAGAGACTTTTCCCTACATTCTAGGGTGAGGAACCAACGTAAAGAGGTAACTCGCTGCAGGACCCAAATCAATTAACACCGCTCACCCTCTACAAAGATGGAGGATACTGGGCATGTGGCATGGTGTGTCCCACTCTGCAAGTGGAGGTAAGCAGGGTAAAGGATTTGTGTGCTACACTATATTAGAAGAACATTTTGGTACAGTTGACCAGATCTTACTTCAGTCCTCCGGATAGATCTGGGTGGTTAGGTCACTTCCCACTGAGCCACATATGAAAGGGGTGCTGAGTGCACTTTATTTTTTAGGGAAGCATATAGGGCATAGGTAAGGCCTGGGGACTTGGCAAATGTTGACAAGTATGTTCAAAGCTTGTCTTACAAAAAAAGTTACGTCAATGCTGTACTCATATAAGGCTGGGTTCACACTTGTGCGGTGCGAATTCCAGCTCTGTTATCTCTGCAAGGAGATAAGAGAACTGTTCAGCGTTTTGTGTGCGGTGGAACATGCAAACTTGCTGACCTTCGAGAGGAGGGGGGAAGTGTAGTGAGCATTGAAAAAAGTCTTGTTCAGAACGGAAGACATCTGCGAATCAGGTGCGTGCCCATAGAAGATAATGGCCCTGAATTCGCACCTGAGCCGCACCACAATGTCTAGAAAACGCACACTTTTTTTGGTAATGCGCAGTGCGAATGCATCGCACATATGTGAACCAGCCTTATTGAAAATAATGTATTTTTTAATGTTATGCGAATTGGATGCGGTGTAAGCCGCAACCAATTCGCATAGGTGTGAACCCAGCCTTAAACCATGGGAAGTCCACCAGGCAAATGTGTGAAGCTGTTCTATTCCAGGAGGGAAAAGTGGATTGTTGTTAAGCTGCATTTTTAATGGCCCCCTAAGCTGAAAAGGCAGCTGTACGGGGGTATACATATGCCATGGCACGTTCGGCGGGCAGTGCCATCAACAAAATGCATCCCATTCAAATGAATGGGCATTTGTTGCAACACTGTGCAATGCGCATGGTTGCAGTGCGGACATGCAGACTTTTAGGGGCTCAAACAGGCAGCGAGCAAGCAACATAATGCCTCCTCACTGCCTGTCAAAGCCCTCTGTAAAGGGATCCATTCTTCTGAGGGCTAACCCAAGTGTAAATGAGCTGCAACAGTGCTAAAGTGCTTTCCTCATGTTTCATCCCTGAGCTTTGGTTAAAAAATTGTCCAGGGACACAATTTATCTCCAATGAATTGTATCCTATGCCCTTGCTGGCTGCTTTTTACAGTAACAACCCTCCCTTCAGGGATCCTGGCTCCTTTTTTCAGTGATTTTCTGATTCTGCCTGAGTTAAATTGATTCGATCATACTCATGACCTGCACTGCTTACCCTCTCCTGCCACCAGCTCCTTCATTTACAGGATTGGTATCATTTTCCCAGAATGCAAAGCTTTCTATGAATAAAGGAGGGACATCCTGCCATTCATTCACCTCTTCTCCATTCACAGAACACTTTGCGTTCAGGGAAAGTAATGCAACAGGCTCTGTGAAAAGAGGAGAGGGGCAGAAGGAGAGGGTGAGCGGCATAAGTCCACTGCTGAGGCAAGTTGTGAAGGTGCACCGCTCATTACTAAATGGAGGAGCAGCCAGCAGAGCAGGTGCTGTATGCCCAAGAATATTTTTAACTAAACTTCAGATTTAAAGACCCTGCAAGAATCGAAAAATACCCGTTGATGTTCCAGAAATGCACTCTGGTACATCATCAGGGCTGACAACGTCTCCTATTTTTCCCCACATTTGGTCTATTAAATATGCCATTGAAAGTATTTTTGTTATATCTCTTCCATAAATGTGTTTCACCCAGATAGGGCTTACTCATATAATACCTATATGATACTCATATGAGGACCCAGCATGTTACATGCTGGATCTTAATGGCTTAGGGACATCAGAAGAATTTGTATAATAAAAATCTAAACAGCATAACATACTCCTGGGGGAGCCTCCAGGGGGACTAAGGGGTGATTGGCTGGGAGTTTGACTTTAGGACACAACTTTCTAGAGCTGACTAGAAGGAAGAAATAAAATAAGAAAATTGTTATCATAGTTTGTACAGTTTGAGGCTTGGTGCTGTTCATTCTAACCTTGCTGTCCTGGACTCTGGCCTACCAGTACCATTAAGGTAAATACAATGCATCTGTAAAGTAGTCACAGTGCTTTATTTTTTTCACATTTTGATATGTTACAGCCTTATTCCAAAATGGATTAAATTAATTTTTTCCTCAAAAGTCTGCAAACAATACCCCATAATGACAACGTGAAAGAAGTTTGCTAGAAAGCTTTGCAAACATATTAAAAATAAAAAACGAAAGAAATCACATAAGTACATAAGTATTCTCAGCCTTTGCTCAATACTTTGTTGAAGCACCTTTGGCATTATTTACAGCCTCAAGTCCTTTTGAGTATGATGCCACAAGTTTGGCAGGCCTATTTTTGGACAGTTTCTCTCATTCTTCTTTGCAGGACCTCTCAAGCTCCATCAGGTTGGATGGGGAGCATCGGTTCACAGCCATTTTCAGATCCCTCCAGAGATGTTCAATCGGGTTCAAGTCTGGGCTCTGGCTGGGCCACTCAAAGGACATTCAGAGTTGTCTCGTGTGCTTAGGGTCGTTGTCCTGTTAGAAGATGAACCTTCGCTCCAGTCTGAGGTCCAGAGCACTCTGGAGCAGGTTTTCATCAAGGATGTCCCTGTACATTGCTGCATTCATCTTTCCCTCCATCCTGACTAGTCTCCCAGTTCCTGCCACTGAAAAACATCCCCACAGCATGATTCTGCCACCACCATGCTTTACTGTAGGGATGGTATTGGCCAGGTGATGAGCTGTGCCTGGTTTGCTCCAGACATGACGCTTGCCATCCAGGTCAAAAAGTTCAATCCTTGTTTCATAAGACTAGAGAATTTTGTTTCTCATGGTCTGAGAGTCCTTCAGGTGCCTTTTGGCAAACTCCAGGCTGGCTGTCATGTGCCTTTTACTGAGGAGTGGCTTCCATCTGGCCACTCTACCATACAGGCATGATTGGTGGAGTGCTGCAGAGATGGTTGTTCTTCTGGAAGGTTCTCTTCTCTCCACAGAGAAACGCTGGAGCTCTGTCAGAGTGACCATCGGGTTCTTCATCACCTCCCTGACTAAGGCCCTTCTCCCCCGATTGCTCAGTTTGGCAGGGCAGCCCACTGTAGGAAGAGTCCTGGTGGTTTCAAACTTCTTCCACTTACAGATGATGGAGGCCACTGTGCTTAAAGCTGCAGAAAATTTTCTGTACCCTTCCCCAGATCTTTGTTTCGATACAATCCTGTTTCAGAGGTCTACAGACAATTCCTTGGACTTCATGGCTTGGTTTGTGCTCTGACGTGCACTGTTAACTGTGGGACCTTATATAGACAGGTGTGTGCCTTTCCAAACAGAACACAACAACTCCTGCGCACAAGTGGATCATCCAGCAGTCAATCTTGCAGGATGGTAACACCGGCTTTGCAGCCCTTCATGGACAGGGGTGTCCTAATGGCAAATAGAAGAAGAGAAACAAGGGTGCACCAGCCTGGTGTATTATCTTTGGGATAGATTTTATTAAAAAGAAAACATCAATACTACTCACAAGCGTAGCAGGGAAAATCGCAGTACAATGATGTCTCATGTAGATGGCAGCTGAAGGTAGAGCTCGGAACCACACTCCACAGAATCACTGAGGATAAAATGAGGGCCACTGCCGCCTTACGCGTTTCGAAGCTCAAAGCTTCTTCCTCAGAGCCCAGCAGTCAGTGTGCTTTTCCAAATCATGCCCAATCAACTGAATTTACCACAGGTGGACTCCAATCAAGTTGTAGAAACATCCCAAGGAGGATCAGTGGAAACAGGATGCACGTGAACTCAATTTTGAGTATCATGGCAAAGGCTGTGATTACTTATGTACATGTGATTTTTTAGTTTTTTTATTTTTAATAAATTTGCAAAGATTTCAAACAAACTTCTTTCACGTTGTCATCATGGGATAATGTTTGTAAAAAATTTATGAAAAAAAATAAGTTTAATCCATTTTGGAATAAGGCTGTAACGTAACAAAATGTGGAAAAAGCGCTGCGAATACTTTCCAGATGCACTGTACAATCCTGTCTGTGCTCCTGAAACCCTCTAGAATCATTTATGGGCCACTTCCAAAATGCAAAAAACTATAAAACAGTCCAAACATGCGATGTGTGGTGTTCTCTTAATATGAGTTCAAACCAAATAGAAATAATTTTCTGCTTCTCATGTTTGGAAGATAACTAATGAGTGCAATTGTACTGACACAGAGCTCCACCTTGTCAAAGAACTGTTTAAATATTGTCTTTTTGAAGCAAAGTCAATAGAGCATAAGAGGGTTGATGATCAGAGTGAAAAATTATCTAAGGCAAGAGATGAAAAATATGACAGGATCTGTGGAAGAGGTGAAGGCACTGCAAGCTGCTCATATGTTAAAGAGGTAGTAAACCGTGGACTTTTGCATTACTTTAATTAACAATTGCACTGTCGTGTGACTGTACACAAATAAAGTGTATGTCCTTTTTTTCTCACAAATAGAGCTTTCTTTTGGTGGTATTTGATCATCTCTGCGTTTTTTATATTTTGCGCGATAAACAAAAAAATAGTCAATTATGAAAAAAAACAATATTTTTTACTTTCTGCTAAAAAACATACCCAAATAAAAAAATGTAAAAAAATCGAAATTTCTTCATCAGTTTAGGCCAATATGTATTCTGCTGCATATTTTTGGTAAAAAAAATCCCAATAAGCGTATATTGATTGGTTTTCACAAAAGTTAAAGCGTCTAGAAACTATGGGATATTTTTAATTATTTATTTTTTACTAGTACTGGCGGCGATCAGCGACTTATAGCGAGACTGCGCTATTGCAACCGACAACTGACTGACACTTTTGACACTTTTTAGGGACCAGTGACACTAATATAGTGATCAGTGCTACAAAATATGCACTGTCACTGTACTAATGACACTGGCAGGGAAGGGGTTAAAATCAGGGGTAAAGATCCGTCTTCCTAGAAACACAGGATCAGTACATTCCCCTCTCACAGAACAGCCACCTGCCTTTCATAGGCAAGCCACTGTTCTGCCTGTCTCCTGAACGATCGGTGGGTCTCGCGGACAGCGTGTCCGCCGGACCCACTGATTGGCTCCTGATGTGTCCAATCACAACGAGAGTGGGTCGCCGGCAGCGCGCTTGCACCCCAGACCCAGAAGTGTCAGATCACATACTATAATAGGTACGTGATCTGGCACAGAGCAGCCACCCTGCTGCAGTTTATGTGCATGGGGCGGTCCGCAAGCGGTTAAAAAAATATCCCCTGCAAGCCAATGGCATAATATGCTAGTATGCATTGCATACTAGCACATTAATAAATACTTACCTTAGAACAAAGCCCTCCAGCAGCGGCACACTGTCACCACTTACAGGGCTTCCATTTTCCCCACCGGTCTTTCTTCCGGGTTCGCTGCCACCGGTCCTGTGAATGGCTGAGCCGCTCTCAGGAGTCATGGTTTATGACAGAGTTCTGAAGGGACAGCACGGGTATGCCATCCCGGAAGGGGGCATGTGCTGGTGACGTCACTGACTGCATCCAGTGTGAATATCTCCTAAACACCCCAAGTTTAGGTGATTTTTGCCCTGCCTACAGGGAGAGTGGTGAGTGAGACTTTGTACATTAGGAATTTTCCCCAGTGATCTGCTGTGTGTGCCTGAACCTTCCCCTAACCCTCTATCCCTCTACCTATACAAGTTGTTTTGGAGAATAAAGCCTGAAGAAAAAGGATTCATAACTTGTGTGGACATTGAAGTTACTGTAGACCAGTGGTTCTCAGCCTTACTAGTGGCGCGACCCCTTGATAAAATTTCCCAAGTTGTGGGGACCCCTAACAGTAAAATTATTTTTGTAGCGTGGGTTGTCAGCACCCAAGGCAAGTAATTTGCGCCCCTAACCCACGGTCATTTAGCACACCCTGAGTCCCTTCCACTCGTACAATATTAAAACCCCTTCTGGAACATTTTAGGATGTACCACTCTTTTTCTTTGTTCTCCTTTCTTTCTCTCTATCCTAATTTCTTGTTTTTTTTCCCCCATCCCTCTCTCTAGCCGTCTTTCGTTTTCTTTCTCTCCCTTTTTCTTTGTTCCTCCCCCTCTTTTCCTCTCCTTTCCATGTTTTATTCCTTCTTTTACTCCTTGGTGGGGGGGGGGGATGGGACGAGTGGCAGTGCTGGGGGAGTTGGAATGAGTGGCAGTGCTGGGGGGAGTTGGGACGAGTGGCAGTGCTGGGGGGAGTTGGAATGAGTGGCAGTGCTGGGGGGAGTTGGGATGAGTGGCAGTGCTGGGGGGAGTTGGGGTGAGTGGCAGTGCTGGGGGGAGTTGGGATGAGTGGCAGTGCTGGGGGGAGTTGGGATGAGTGGCAGTGCTGGGGGGAGTTGGAATGAGTGGCAGTGCTGGGGGCAGTTGGGATGAGTGGCAGTGCTGGGGGGAGTTGGGATGAGTGGCAGTGCTGGGGGGAGTTGGGAAGAGTGGCAGTGCTGGGGGGAGTTGGGATGAGTGGCAGTTCTGGTCATCTGCTGATCTGAGAACTGTAGTGGAGACTTTTAATGGCAACTATAACCACAGGTAGTGTTACTCACTGTGTCTCTGGCTTCACTGTGTCTCCGACTTTGCTGTGTCTCGTAGCAGTGACACCTATGCCAAAATAAGGTGATAGGGTCTCCTCCAGCCCCTCCCACTTCACATTCCTCACCAGTCAGCTGACCCGTAGTCTCTTCCCCCCAACCATGCCATGAACTGAATGGGCAACTGTGAAGAGGCTGAGTGGGCAGCCACGGGCTCCAGGAACATCCCAGCTGGGCGGCCACAGGTTCCAGGAACAGCCCAGCTGGGCGGCCGCAAGAAGGCTGAGAGAGCAATGCAGGCTTCAGGAACAGCCCAGGATTCAGTGACCCCTGGCAAATCGTCATTCGACCCCCGAGTTGAGAACCACTGCTGTAGACTCTCAACCCCTGGACAACGAATATTGAGGTAATGGGCAAGGCCCAAAATCTAAACCAGCAGCTCCTGCGGGGGTGTGCTACATATATATATATATATATATATATATATATATATATATATATATATATATATACTGTATATATATTACATTATATATTACATACAGTATTTCACAAAAGTAAGTACACCCCTCACATTTTTATTATATCTTTTCATGTGACAACACTGAAGAAATGATACTTTGCTACAACAACCGCTGGCAAAAAAAAGTGAGTACACCCCTAAGTGAAAAATGTCCAAATTGTGCCCTAAGTGTAAATATTTTGTGTGGCCACCATTATTTTCCAGCACTGCCTTAACCCTCTTGGGCTTGGAGTTCACCAGAGCTTCACAGGTTGCCACTAGAGTCCTTTTCCACTCCTCCATGACGACATCACAGAGCTGGTGGATGTTAGAGACCTTGCGCTCCTCCACCTTGCATTTGAGGATGCCCCACAGATGCTCAATAGGGTTTAGGACTAGAGAAATGCTTGGCCAGTCCATCACCTTTACCCTCAGCTTCTTTAGCAAGGCAGTGGTCATCTTGAAGGTGTGTTTGGGGTCGTTATCATGTTGGAATACTGCCCTGCGGCCCAGTCTCTGAAGAGAGGGGATCATGCTCTGCTTCAGTATGTCACAGTACATGTTGCCATTCATGGTTACCTCAGTGATCTGTAGCTCCCCAGTGCCAGCAGCACTGATGCAGCCCCAGACCATGACACTCCCATCACCAAGCACCCTCCCGCTGACCCTATGACCCGAAAGTGACATCTGCTGCTATGCTCCAGGGAAGCTGTCTCCCGTCCCCGCTGCCGTGAGTGTTTGGTTCCGCCATCGCTTGGGACATCTGAGAGGACACCCAGAGACATCATCCCCCCTCTACATCAGGATATACAGCACCCCCTTCCCGGGAAGAGCGGATGAATTGTATACTTATCCAGATAAGCCTTTCATACTTGTTCTTTTGTGAGTGTAATACTTGCATTGGTTTTATTTTTAATTAAATCTCCTTTGACTGCTACGCTTAGAAGGCGCTGCTTCTGTTCCTTTTTGCTATTTCAGATCTCTTCTATCTGTCAGATGGCAGCCTTCTCTGCGGACTAGTTACTCTGTATAACTTATGGACTAATATGTCATGGACTACAAACAATCATTATCCCTCAAACACCCATCCTCTGCCTATATATCAGTTTGTTTACATACCTCTATCTGGAGTGCGCTTGGTTAACCCCTTGTGTTCCCTCACCATGCTTCACTGTAGGTAAGACACACTTGTCTTTGTACTCATCACCTGGTTGCCGCCACAGACGCTTGACACCATCTGAACCAAATAAGTTTATCTTTGTCTCATCAGACCACAGGACATGGTTCCAGAAATCCAAGTCCTTAGTCTGCTTGTCTACAGAAAACTGTTTGCGGGCTTTCTTGTGTATCATCTTTAAAAGAGGCTTCCTTCTGGGACAACAGCCATGCAGACCAATTAGATGCAGTGTGCGGCGTATTGTCTGAGAACTGACAGGCTGACCTCCCACCTCTTCAACCTCTGCAGCAATGCTGGCAGCACTCATACGTCTATTTCCCAAAGACAACCTCTGGATATGACGCTGAGCATGTGCAGTCAACTTCTTTGGTCGACCATGGCGAGGCCTGTTCTGAATGGAGCCTGTCCTGTTAAACCGCTGTATGGTCTTGTCCACCGTGCTGCAGCTCCGTTTCAGGGTCTTGGCAATCTTCTTATAGCCTAGGCCATCTTTATGTAGAGCAACAATTCTTTTTTTCAGATCCTCAGTGAGTTCTTTGCCATGAAGTGCCATGTTGAACTTCCAGTGACCAGTATGAGAGAGTAAGAGCGATAACACCAAATTTAACACACCTGCTCCCAATTCACACCTGAGACCTTGTAACACTAACGAGTCACATGACACCGGGGAGGTAAATGGCTTTACATCAGGGTCCCCAGAGAGCCTCCCCTTACATCAGAGTCCCCAGAGAGCCTCCTCCTTACATCAGGGTCCCCAGAGAGCCTCCCACTTACATCAGGGTCCCCAGAGAGGCCCCTCTTACATCAGAGTCTCCAGAGAGCCTCCTCCTTACATCAGAGTCCCCAGGGAGCCTCTCCCTTACATCACAGTCCTGTCATCTCTGTGCTCTCTCGCCTGCCTGCCCTGCTCTTCCGTGCTGCCTGCCTGCTCTCTGGCTCTCCCATGCTGCCCGCTACTCTCGCGGCCCGGCTGCAGAGAGGCCACGTCCCGTGGCCCTGTGGTTGGGGACCCCTGCAGAGACTCCGGGCTATGGACCCCAGAATTAGGGCTATAGCCCCAAAAGCTACCCCCTAGAGATGCCACTGCAGATAAGCCTTATTATAGGCTTACCTGTACGTACAAGTTTAATAGCGGAGTTTACTACCACTTTAAGAAGAAGTGATATTAAGGTATATGTAATAAGCGGTTATGCTGTTAGACATATACAGTTGTAGTTTCTCAACTGTTAGATGTTGTTGGTTGATAGCAGGAATGAGCTTGGGTTTGGTTCACACTTGGGTTCGGATGTGAGAGTGGGCACATGTCAAAATCTGGTACTTTCTCGCCCCCCTCCAAAAAAAGCTGCCAAAACTTAAAGAGGAGGGGAAGAGGAGACAGAAAAGCAAAGTTTCCCTTTTGAGTGAAGTTCTACCATTGCTAACCTCTATCTGAAAATCCTAGTTTCTTGGCTGTTTGTTGATCCTTGAGTACTTTCTGAGTCCCTGACTCAGAACAATGATTAAGTTCAGGAAAGACAGACAAAAAGACAGATGGCCTTAGCTACTTACTTTTTCAAAGAATTAAAGTGGTATTAAACCCAAAAACAAACATGTATTGTATTGCAGCTTACCAATTCTTAAGCCCCGTACACACGATCGGTTTGACTGATGAAAACCGTCCGATGGACGGTTTTCATCAGACCAACCGATCGTGTATGGTACCCATCGGTCTTTTTTCCATCGGTTGTAAAAAATAGAACTTGTTTTAGAATTTTCCGATGGATAAAAAACCGATGGGAATTTCCGATCGTCTATGGGCAAGTCCATCGGTTAAAAAACCCACGCATGCTCAGAATCAAGTCGACGCATGCTCAGAAGCATTAAACTTCATTTTTCTCGGCTCATCGGAGTGTTTTACGTCACCGCGTTTGGAACGGTCGGTTTTTTGACTGATGGTGTGTGGCCAAGACTGATGAAAAACAGTTTCATCGGATTTCCGATGGACAAATCCATCGGACGAAAATCCATAGGTTATCCGATCGTGTGTACGGGGCTTTAGATGTGATGACTGCATTTGTTTTCTTTTTTTTTGTTTACCAACTTTTTATTGAAAAAAAAAGTAAAAGTACTGGTACAAAGGAGCAATCAAATGCCACGAACATGACAGAAATACATAACATCACAGTAATATTGCAGTAAGGTGATACATATATATAGAGTCGCTCAATGGAATTGTCATAGGAGTAGAATCACCAATTAGGAGTTGTTCAAATCACAAAAATCACAAAAATCAAAGAGGTACAATATGATATAAAAATGGAAAATGAGTATGCATCGCAGAAAGTCTCCATACCATATAAAAAAAGAGAACATTGAAAACAGAAAACCAAGAAGAAAAACTCAATCAGAAATCAAGCGAAAAATAAAGAGAAACTCACAGCAATTTCATGAGGCCCGATTGTCATGGAGCCTATAGAGGTTCAAAAGCGGTTAGAATTACATCAATCTAAGTGGCGGTAAATTTGGAATCTTGTAATATGTAAAAAAAAAAAAATCCATCAACACATTCATTTTCTTTTTTAGGCCTCTTTCTTCTATTTTCACCTGGTGATCTGGACAGTGTGTCTGCTGTTTTTCAGAAGAATAAGCTCCCCAGCACAATGTATCAGTTACAGAGATGAGACAAACCATCTAACACTAGCAGGGGTGCTTACGATGATCAGCTTTTATTTATTTATGTAAAACCTTTATCCCAAAAGGAAAAAAATAACTGATTTCTGTAACTGCTTACAAAGTGTTAGCTGGAGTTTGGCTTTCATTTGTTAGTGTATCTAAATCTGCAAGTACATCTAAGACTCCCCTCCACGCAGACTGACAATGCTGCTGTCCAATGGTGCCCCTGTGCGCTTTCATCCAGAGTGGAGGCACTCTAGTACAGGAAGTGTGTTACTGGCCAGATCCCGAGGTGAAAACTGAAGAAAAAAAGGCTAAATAAAAGAAAACGATTGCAGCCACCACATCTAATGATTGGTAAGCTGCAACATATTACATGTTTGGTTTTTGGTCAGCAGAACAGCCAGGTCACTAGTATCTTTGACAAGGGGAGAGTTCAGCAGTGGCATTCACCATGTTTCTCCCATGATAAATAACAGGATACCTATTAGCTGACTGCATAAGTTTACAGCAAGGAACCTTTCAATCCAAATTAGTTCTTCTGACTAGGGATGAGCTTCGAGTTCGAGTCCAACTCATGTTCGACTGGAACATTGCCTGTTCGCCCGTGCGGCGAACAGCGAACAATTTGGGGTGTTCCCGGCAAAGCCACGGAACACCCTATAAAAGTGTATGGGAGAAATCTAAAGTGCTAATTTTAAAGGCTTATATGCAAGTTATTGTCCTAAAAAGTGTTTGGGGACCCTGGTCCTGCCCCAGGGGACATGTATCAATGCAAAAAAAGTTTAAAAAAACGGCCGTTTTTTCGGGAGCAGTGATGGGGGGGGGGCGAAACCCCACGCCATTTTTTTTTTTAATTTGGCGCGGAGTTCCCCTTAAAATCCATACCAGAGGTCTGGTATGGATATTTGGGGGGAACCGCACGCCATTTTTTTTTATTTGGCACAGGGTTCCCCTTAATATCCATACCAGACATGAAGGGCCTGGTAATTGAATTTGGGTGGACCCCCACGCATTTTTTTTTTTATCAATGACTTTCAATGACTTTTCTCTGTATTTCAATTCATTACAGCCGCGAGTACTTTTAAATTACTTTTTTTCCTTCAGAAATTACATTTTGTGCAGGGACTGTTCTAAGCACGGGAAACAAACGCTGCTTTACAGGCATACTATATACATCCCGAGGTACGAAATTTAAAGGAATATTTTACTTTTATTGTTTCACTTTAAGCATTGTTCCCGAAAAAAACTGCAGTTTTTAAAACACATTTTTGCACTGATATTTGTCCCTGGGGCAGGACCCGGGTCCTGAAACACTTTTTTGGACAATAACTTGCATATAAGCCTTTAAAATGAGCACTTTTGATTTTTCATGTTCATGTCCCATAGACTTAAACGGGGTTCGGATGTTCGAACAAATTTATTGCCTGTTCGCATGTTCTGGTGCGAACCGAACTGGGGGGGTGTTCGGCTCATCCCTACTTCTGACATCACCCAGAGCCCAGCCAAGCCAAGTATGGAAATAACGTTACATACTGTATGTATAGGCATGCCGACCTTTGACAATACCTGGGAGTTGAGCATTGTATTTTGGATGGAGGACAGGGAATATCTAAGCGCCACTGCCATCAAGTGAAGGATCTTTTGTCATTTTTTAAGAACAGGAGTAGAATGATAGGTGCTTGCTTACAAGCACTGCTTCTTTAGTGGACTAGAAGAGAGCACATGTACAATTATTATTTATCTATTATTATAAATATTATTATTAGCACCATAAGGCCTCATGCCCACGGACGTTTTTATAGCTGCGTTTTTTACAGCTTAAAAACGCCTGTCCATGTTATTGTATAATTTTTTTATTTATTTTTTCGAAAAAAACAAATGTCGGAGCTAAAAAAACGCGATCGCTGCGTTTTTGCGCGTTTTTTGATGCTTTGCGTTTTTTATGCCCAACGCCGATGCTGAGGAACGCACTGGTCCTGGGTTTTTTTTACAGCTTAAAAACGTCTATGCTATTGGCAGCTCAAAAACGTCTAGGTGGGCATGAAGCTATAGACTAACATGGACAGGCGTTTTTAAGCTGTAAAAAACGCTCAAAAACGCGGCTGTAAATACGTCCGTGGGCATGAGGCTTAAGCTGTAAAAAAAAAAAAAAAAAATGTTCAAAATATTACTGTATTTTGGAGGATCATGTTTAACTACTTCAGTACACTTTTACACCCTTCCTGCCTGATTTTCAGCTTTCAGCACTGTCACACTTTGACAATCACTCAGTCATGTACAACACTGTACCCAAAATACATTTTTATCATTTTTTGAGACAGATAAAGCTTTTTTTTGGTGGTATTCAATCACTATGGGGTTTTTTATTTTTTGCTAAATAAACAAAAAAAAAGACCGACAATTTTGAAAAATAAATAAAAAATCTTTCTTCATAAATTTAGGCCAAAATGTATTCTGCTATATTCCTTTGGTTAAAAAAAAACAAAAAACAAATCAGCATTATATAAAATATGGTATATACATTTGAAAATTGATTACGGTAATCCTGCAGACCCGTTACACAAATCGAGCTCTAAACATGTTTGTCAACATGCCCCGTTGTCGCCGGGCCCTATTTCGTCTCATTTATTCCACCCTAAATAGTTGTGCATCCACCACCTCACCCTCTTATGTGTCTCAATGGGATCGAGACTTGATGACAACCATTGGCCCGGCAGACTGGAGCAAGACCTGGTCTTCTGTAATTCCTTAAACACTGCCACTCTCCAAGCAGCTTATAAAGTTATCTTCCGGTGGTACTTGGTCCCTGCCCAGATTCTCCATGCCAATCCTAACTGTACTGACCGATGCTTTGGGATCTGTGGTCATTTAGGGGATGTTCTAAATATCTGGTGGACATGTCTACGATTGGTGGGCTTCTGGTCCCGAATCTTTAGCCTACTGTGTACCTTGTACACAGTATTGAGAATTTTAGTACAAATGCTTGTTTGGAAATCTACTAGTATATGGCCACCTTTATTGTGTAGAAGTGGTCTTAACCTCACAAAATCAAATTCACTGTGCTCAAGCCAGGTAGGTCAGCTCAGCTAGGGCTCCTGGATGCCCACCATATAGTCTGAAAGCAAAAGCTGGTATTCATCCACAGACTGTAAAATCGTCTTTAATAAATAACTGTTATTAAAACACAATGACATAGACAGTATTGATGGGTTTCAGCTAGGTACAGCCTTAGTCATAAGCTGAAATGCGTTAACGCTGTCAATGCCATGTAAGTCTTAACATCACCCCTCCAAAATATCTTATAAACTTTATAAAGCTAGGGTCATGCTTACCTTTTACCATGCTTTGAAACATATTTTTACTATAGCACAACAGGTGCTCTTTAGTGACTGTCGCCTTGATTCTTTTCTCTATAGAATTTTCTAACTGCTCTTTGTATATTTTCATTGTATCATCTCAACTGTGTATTTCCTTGAAATTTTCGAAAGTTCCAGTAGAGCCCTGACACAGCAGCATGGTATTGTGGTGATAGCACAATAGAATTCTGCTTGGCTACTCTATCACTTTGCTATTATAACAAAGTAACTTCTAGCAGATTATCACTCCATAAATAAACCTATCTTGCACACTGCAGTTTAATTAGTTTACTTACTGTTGCACATCATCTGGTTGTTAAGAAAAGGCAGGTGATCCATTGAGACCCATAAATGCCATACCCATGCCTCCATCCCTGGTACATTGAAAATGAAAAGAGAAAATGGGCTGTGGGACTTTAAATGAGGCATGGATGGGCGTAGGAAAAAGTCTAGGATATCAAGAATGAGTAGACATCACTGTCCCGTTGGGGAATAGTCTGTAGCCATATATACATGCTGCATAGTCAGTCTAAAGAATGGAGATCAAGGCATGGATATAAATATAAAAATGTATTGTATCATGGTAAAAGTACACATGGATCATGCAAACAAAGGCATAGTATAAATAGGGGTTATCACAAAAACATGATCAAAATTCACTGTTGAGACATGGCTGAAGCAAGTAATGACAGTTAAATGGACATACAGAAACAGTGAAAATGATTATCCGGTTAAAAAGTCAAGAATACACTTAATAGATTCATAGTTGGGCAAGCTTTACTTGACATGCCAGAGCATGGACTCATGGATGGGCATGGGGAAAAGGGTCTAAGATATCAAAAATTGGTAAACATCACTGTCCCGTTGGGGAGTGGTCTGTAGCCAGGTATACATGCTGCATAGTCAGTCTAAAGAATGGAGATCTGTATCATGGTAAAAGTACACATAGATCATGCAAACAAAGGCATAATGTAAATAGAAGTTATCACATAGACATAATCGCAATTCATTGTTGAGACATGGCTGGAGCAAGTAGTGACAGTTAAATGGACATACAGAAACAGTGAAATTAATTATCCAATTGAAATGTCAAGAATACACTTTGTAGATTCGTAGTTGGGCAGGCTTTACTTGGCATCCCTGAGCATGGACTCGACGCGTTTCTTGGCGTTTAAAGCCAGTCATCAGGAGTGGGGTGCATGTCATTTGACTACAAGGGGAGATGGATAGACAGATCAAATAAAGTCTTGAAAAAAATTTATGTCATATTTGAAACAGAATAAGGTAGTCTGATACGTTACCAATGGCAAAACCCGGAATGGGGTTGTCCCAAGCATTTGAAATATGGCGTAGAATGGTGGTCCTGGATTCAGTGTCTCACCCGGGGCTGAGGCGGGGAAGGCCCCCCAATAAACACTTCAACGGCCACTCGATCAAGAGGAGAGTCAAAGAGAAGATGGCATGGGACATCCATCAAGGAGAAACCCGGACAGCCACGGCACAGCACCAAACTGACGGAGAGGCACAGACAGGGTGCAAGGGCAGAATGCTGGTGAAGGGATGGAGAAATGAAAATGAGCAATGAGTGAAAAAGAAGGTTGAATGGTTTGAGAACCAAAATTAGAATGTGATTGGGGGAAGGGAGGGGAAGGAAAAACAAAAAACAAAAAGGGAGCAAAGGAAGAGGGGAGTGAATATGTAAATGATGTGCTGGTGGATGCCTAATGGGAATAATGTGTAATGGGTACTGGGAGAAATTGAACAAAAAAGGGGGTTAATGATATAACATGACTGAAAGGGTTAACAGCCAAAGTTGGCAAATCAACTGAGTGTTGGTGTAAATAAATCTGGTTTGAAAAAAAGCCAAACCAGATCCCCAAAAATGCTAAATAGCGATGAAATTAAATGTATGTTTGAAGCAGTGTGAGCAGAGTGCAAGGCAAAATGTAAAAAAGCAGGTAAAAAGAGTATATATGTAAGGAATACTATGTGAATCCTGAAATAAGGATTGGAAATTACCTTGAAGTGTAGAGAAAGAGAGAAACTGGAACCTCTCATCAGATGGATGTCTGTGAAGTGAAGCTCCCCAGGTGGCTACCGGATAAATGTCCACAGTAAGGGGCGTATCTCCGCCAGCATCATGTGACGCATGAGCCAGGTGTGGGGATGGAAAGAGCCACGCCCGAGATGCAAATGATCTCGGAGGGGTCCCTCCCATCCCCCTGGGTCATGCGAGATGGAAAAAACTATGATGAAAACGCAGGCGTCCCTATGGGTGCCGTGCGTGCAACATACTGACATGATGCCGATGCGCCAAGGATAATGCCCCACCCCCCCGCCAAGGAAGGCAGGTGGGGAGGGGGAACTGGGCGCATCGCAACCCCGGGCGGAAGAGACCAAAGAACAGGGACCCACCAATGCTTGGGTTGGGTGAGCCATGGGGATGGATACATCATTGAAAATCACGATTAGGACTGTTGTAATCAAAACAGGGGGATAAACAATAATGGCCTGTTGTCAAATGAAGTCTGGGGAAGGATATCAATGGTCAAAGTTGGGTAAAAAGGATGCCAACATATAAGTAGTCTCAGAGAATTAATCACTGAGCAAATAAGAAAAGGAAATAGGGCTCAATAGATCACCAAAGGGGAATGGGTGTCTTCCACCCGGTAATTTGTCAAGAAAAGGCAGGTGATCCATTGAGACCCATAAATGCCATACCCATGCCTCCATCCCTGGTACATTGAAAATGAAAAGAGAAAATGGGCTGTGGGACTTTAAATGAGGCATGGATGGGCGTAGGAAAAAGTCTAGGATATCAAGAATGAGTAGACATCACTGTCCCGTTGGGGAATAGTCTGTAGCCATATATACATGCTGCATAGTCAGTCTAAAGAATGGAGATCAAGGCATGGATATAAATATAAAAATGTATTGTATCATGGTAAAAGTACACATGGATCATGCAAACAAAGGCATAGTATAAATAGGGGTTATCACAAAAACATGATCAAAATTCACTGTTGAGACATGGCTGAAGCAAGTAATGACAGTTAAATGGACATACAGAAACAGTGAAAATGATTATCCGGTTAAAAAGTCAAGAATACACTTAATAGATTCATAGTTGGGCAAGCTTTACTTGACATGCCAGAGCATGGACTCATGGATGGGCATGGGGAAAAGGGTCTAAGATATCAAAAATTGGTAAACATCACTGTCCCGTTGGGGAGTGGTCTGTAGCCAGGTATACATGCTGCATAGTCAGTCTAAAGAATGGAGATCTGTATCATGGTAAAAGTACACATAGATCATGCAAACAAAGGCATAATGTAAATAGAAGTTATCACATAGACATAATCGCAATTCATTGTTGAGACATGGCTGGAGCAAGTAGTGACAGTTAAATGGACATACAGAAACAGTGAAATTAATTATCCAATTGAAATGTCAAGAATACACTTTGTAGATTCGTAGTTGGGCAGGCTTTACTTGGCATCCCTGAGCATGGACTCGACGCGTTTCTTGGCGTTTAAAGCCAGTCATCAGGAGTGGGGTGCATGTCATTTGACTACAAGGGGAGATGGATAGACAGATCAAATAAAGTCTTGAAAAAATTATGTCATATTTGAAACAGAATAAGGTAGTCTGATACGTTACCAATGGCAAAACCCGGAATGGGGTTGTCCCAAGCATTTGAAATATGGCGTAGAATGGTGGTCCTGGATACAGTGTCTCACCCGGGGCTGAGGCGGGGAAGGCCCCCCAATAAACACTTCAACGGCCACTCGATCAAGAGGAGAGTCAAAGAGAAGATGGCATGGGACATCCATCAAGGAGAAACCCGGACAGCCACGGCACAGCACCAAACTGACGGAGAGGCACAGACAGGGTGCAAGGGCAGAATGCTGGTGAAGGGATGGAGAAATGAAAATGAGCAATGAGTGAAAAAGAAGGTTGAATGGTTTGAGAACCAAAATTAGAATGTGATTGGGGGAAGGGAGGGGAAGGAAAAACAAAAAACAAAAAGGGAGCAAAGGAAGAGGGGAGTGAATATGTAAATGATGTGCTGGTGGATGCCTAATGGGAATAATGTGTAATGGGTACTGGGAGAAATTGAACAAAAAAGGGGGTTAATGATATAACATGACTGAAAGGGTTAACAGCCAAAGTTGGCAAATCAACTGAGTGTTGGTGTAAATAAATCTGGTTTGAAAAAAAGCCAAACCAGATCCCCAAAAATGCTAAATAGCGATGAAATTAAATGTATGTTTGAAGCAGTGTGAGCAGAGTGCAAGGCAAAATGTAAAAAAGCAGGTAAAAAGAGTATATATGTAAGGAATACTATGTGAATCCTGAAATAAGGATTGGAAATTACCTTGAAGTGTAGAGAAAGAGAGAAACTGGAACCTCTCATCAGATGGATGTCTGTGAAGTGAAGCTCCCCAGGTGGCTACCGGATAAATGTCCACAGTAAGGGGCGTATCTCCGCCAGCATCATGTGACGCATGAGCCAGGTGTGGGGATGGAAAGAGCCACGCCCGAGATGCAAATGATCTCGGAGGGGTCCCTCCCATCCCCCTGGGTCATGCGAGATGGAAAAAACTATGATGAAAACGCAGGCGTCCCTATGGGTGCCGTGCGTGCAACATACTGACATGATGCCGATGCGCCAAGGATAATCATCTGGTTGTTATTTATTGGTTGTCTGCTCGGGGTTCGGTGCTTCTGCTTTGAAAAACAAATTAATTTTGAAAAGTTGCTACAAAACCTTGCCTGTCATAAATTACTTACCATGCTTCACGGGAGCGTTTTATGTACTTTAAGGCATTAAAATTTCATTTTCTTTGTACCATGGAATCATATGCTGTTAGACTTTTTTCTTCTCTTCTCAGTTTGACTAGTATGCGTTTTTGAACTTACCTCCTTTGGTAAATCTACGAAAATCAAGCAACAATGCAAACTTTAATACCCTTCCCCTTTTCTTTTCCTTTGTCAATTTAGGGGTTGACTTACTAAAGGCAAATAGGCTGTTTATTTTACAACTTTGCAACTGAATTTTTTCCATAGCTCAGTGAATAAGGTGAAGCTCTGCTGACATCTATCATCCAATCATGTTCAAGTAAAAAAAAAAAAAAAACTGTTTATTCTCCTTGTATGTGATTGGGAATTCTTTGTAAAGTAAAATGTCACCATGTTCACTAAGCTGGAGATGATTCCCTTGCAAAGTGAAGAGCCTATTTGCCTTTAATAAGTCAACTACCTTATCTCAAGCCTTGCACCTGTACATGCCTGCTCAAATTTTCATATGCTGCTTTATAAATGTGTCTGCAAAATGAGGGATCTCTGTATATAGTATTATATAAAAGGATCACTGACACAGGCAAGCAGGGTTCTTAGGTGCGCTCACTTTAGATGTGCATGTTCCTTGCTTTTACCTGATTGGCTGGCAGTAATTAACACAAAACTCCCACACTAAAGTGTTTTAGGAGTTGCTGCTTTCTCATGATACTCCTGAAAATGTTGTGTTGCGACCTCACCCCTCTCTCCCCTTCTCATTCTCGGCTTGTTGGTCTTGTCTAGGGGGTTAGTACTGGGGGGAGGGATGCGATACACCACAGCCCATGTCCTCCAGAGAGACTGGACGTGAAAGCCAGAACTATCGGGTTTCGTCTGTATGTCCCAGAGTCAAATCCTTTCTCCGAAATGACTCCCTTTGCTCCCAGTAACCAGAGTTCCACACACTGAAAAGGTCCAACTCGTATTTATTCTCTTCCAGCAATAAATAGTCATACAGAACAGATAGGTTGAGACCCATAGAACACTTCAGTACTTGTGGGGAGTAGGTCAAGGCACAATCCTTTTAGTAGAGCTAACCACTGTGGTTTTACCAATGGTTATGATGTATAGTCACTGCCACCGACTATATAGAACAAGAGCATGAATTACCTTCGCTATCACAGCCCCTGTCAGAGGGAAGACATCCGTCCAAGAGAGTTACCGGAGGCCTCTCCGTCACCTGCAAATGCTGCGCTGGACTTTCCGGAGAAGTTCCGCTCACCAGCCTCCTCATCTCAGACACGGGCACCCAAGGCGTTAGGGCCCCCTCTGGTTTCTCCACCCTCGCGGAACCCAGTCAAAGGTACTGAGTCCCAGGCTACCGCATTAGTACCTCACCCCAGGCTAAAGGTGCCTGGGATGAACTCCATCTCCCGCTCTGGCCAGGTCAAGGGCACCTGGGTCCGGAACTCCGGAACGCCAGCACCCAGACTGAAGGTGCCTGGGCGCGGCTGCGTCCTCCGACTCTGAACCCCAAGGTCAGGGCATCCGCCCCTTTTATCTCCTCTCTCTTTGCGTCACAGCAGGTTCCCTGCCCTGCCGTAAAGCGCCAGGAAAGGACAAAAAGAGATGCAGTCTTGTGGTGAGGGTTCAACTCCGGCCCAGGGCAACAGTGCCTCCTGCAGGCCGCAGGGAACCTCACACCACCAGAGTCCTCCAAGAACCATAAAATGGTCCCAAATTCCCTAACAATCAGTGCATCTGGGTTACCCTACCACCCAGATGCCTCCCCTAAATTCAAATACCCGCTGTCAAATACCCAGTGTCTGGTGCAAACCCATGTCTCCCAAAGAGTGGTAACATAAGTTCGACCCAGAGACCAAACTACACATAGAATCCAACCTCACAATTTAGTCATGAATTGTGCCAGGACCTAAAACAGGAAAGGGAAACAGGAATATAAAACAATGAACTTGGTATAAAAAAAAACTTTAAATGATTTTACACATTGAAATTTCCCCCCCTTCTGCTATCTAAGAACCACCCCATTCTCAGCAGCCTTGATAGATGAATCTCCTGCAGAGGGGAAGAAAAGAAGAAAAACAAAGAAACACACATCCTAACATAATGTATGTGTTTTCTTGGAAGGAGTGGGTCTATCCGTAAAGAAACCCATTCGCTCCAATAAGTATAGTGCAGAGTGTAAAACAAACAATCCTTGCGCAACACCGCCACCTGGTGGCAATGCCGCGGTAAAGGCACTTGTCAGATCCAGATGAACTTTTACTTCTCTGTGCTGTGACCCTATACTAGCTATGCCCCAAAGTCACTGATTTATTTTCCTTGATGGGAGGAGAAGGAGAGAGAACAACAACAATAACAGCTCCCAACTCTCCAAAGAGTAAGACATCCCAAAAAAAAACTAGAACACAGTCCCTGTATTTCAGCAATAAAAGAAATGTAAAGGAGTCTTTTCCTCCTATAAGTAGAACTTTGGGTGCGGCAGGAACAAAGGCTTCAAATGCTTGTCAAAAGCCTCCACATTGTACTCAATGTTCTCTCCATCCTTCCGACAGATAATCACCCTGTCAGCATGGATGTGCCTTCCCAACATCCACTCCGCCTTACAGTCCTTGAATTTTCTGATAACTGTAGGGGAACACGAGAGGTATCGGCGTGCGTGAGGTACCTTAAGCTCTGTCCAGACAAAATCATTGTACCACCGCTGCCGAAAAACTTCCACCTCATCGAGCAATTCTCAGGGTAAATACGGGTATTCCCACCCATATTCACAGGCAACCTTCTGGCAAAAGAGACGCTGCAGCCTTGACAAAGGTGGCATTGTGGCACGGTCTCCCTCTCCAGGCAGAACGATGGATTCAGGGTGACGAGGTACTTTCACTACCTCGGAAGATTTGGGCTTAGGAGCCCGCAGTGATGCACGTTGCACTCCCACAACAGGAGCAGGTAACACATCTGTTGATTCAGGAAGTAGAAGGGTAGGCAGGGGACCAGATTCCTCCCTAGGCTCCGAGGCCTCCACCTGGGGTGTACTATCCCCAATGGACATGGGTGGGTCCCTTGTTGCACGGCATGAGGGTAGCGGCATCTTGTCCCATCCCTTCTTGTGGAAGATCTCATCTATCTCCCCGTCATCACCGGCATCAGATAATGACTCCAGGTCGGAGGTGTCATAGAACTCTGCTGGCAAGTAATTCCCGGTGGACACGGAATCACTCCTCTGAACGGCTCCCACCGACTGTGGGCTGCCGACACCTCCAACCACACACACAGCCCCAACCCCTGGCTCACCTGAACCTTTTGTAGAACAGGGATGTCCAGGGCTCTTCCCTCTGGATCCATCTAGGTCAGGCAAGCAGCGGGCAAAGCTCTTCCACGAGCATAGGATGCCATCGCCAGGCCAACTTTCCTCTTCGGCGGTGGGAGCAGGGAGCTTGTGGTGACCGAGGCAGCATCCTCGGATTTCTCTCTCTTAATCTCCGCTGGGGCAGTCACTTCGCCCTGGTCAGTGCGCACAGGAATGTCCACATAGGCATCGATCTCTCCCTCCGGAGTGGCAGTACCTGTGAGGTAGTTGAGGTGGAAGGCGCGAGGCCTTTCTGTGGATGGCTCCACCTTGAAGAGGAAATCTTTGCAGACCTCACATCGCCCGAACGGCTTCAAGTGGACTACCAGTCCCGGACAGCCGGGACAGATCACATCGAGGGCCTCTATGTCTCTGCAGGTATACAGAGCCAACCACCCCCGGGTTTGGAGCAGCTGTGTCCGTGATCGGAGCAGCAAAGGAAGTCATCTACAAATAATCCACAGAGTATTTGAGGTTATTCTGACTGTCTGCTGCTCCATTGCGCACTGCCCAACTCGCGCCGGAATCTCCACGTGTGTCCTTCCACATGGCCAGACTCCTCCCATACTCTGCATTTGTTTCCGGGCTTTCTCTTCTTCCCGCCCACGAACTGTGCAGCTATGGTGTGCCTCGTGGCGCGTTGGCCAATATGGCCGACCTACTCGGAACTCCTCCGGGCAGCAAAGTTCAAATTCCGACACAATACACATCCCGGAAACAATGCCCCCACGTGTAGCAACCTCACCCCTCTCTCCCCTTCTCATTCTCGGCTTGTTGGTCTTGTCTAGGGGGTTAGTACTGGGGGGAGGGATGCGATAAACCACGGCCCATGTCCTCCAGAGAGACTGGAGGTGAAAGCCAGAACTATCGGGTTTTGTGTGTATGTCCCAGAGTCAAATCCTTTCTCCGAAATGACTCCCTTTGCTCCCAGTAACCAGAGTTCCACACACCGAAAAGGTCCAGTATTCAGTATTTGTGGGGAGTAGGTCAAGGCACAATCCTTTTAGTAGAGCTAACCACTGTGGTGTAACCAATGGTTATGATGTATAGTCACTGCCACCGACTATATAGAACAAGAGCATGAATTACCTTCACTATCACAGCCCCTGTCAGAGGGAAAACATCCGTCCAAGAGAGTTACCAGAGGCCTCTCCGTCACCAGCAAATGCTGCGCCGGACTTTCCGGAGAAGTTCCGCTCACCAGCCTCCTCATCTCAGACACAGGCGCCCAAGGCGTTAGGGCCCCCTCGGATTCCTCCACCCTTGCGGAACCCAGTCGAAGGTACTGAGTCCCAGGCTACCGCATTAGTACCTCACCCCAGGCTAAAGGTGCCTGGGATGGACTCCATATCCCGCTCCGGCCAGGTCAAGGGCACCTGGGCCTGGAACTCCGGAACGCCAGCACCCAGGCTGAAGGTGCCTGGGCGCGGCTGCGTCCTCCGACTCTGAACCCCAAGGTCAGGGCGTCCGCCCCTTTTATTCACAGCAGGTTCCCCGCCCTGCCGTAAAGCACCAGGAAAGGACAAAAAGAGATGCAGTCTTGTGGTGAGGGTTCAACTCCGGCCCAGGGCAACAGCGCCTCCTGAAGGCCGCAGGGAACCTCACACCACCAGAGTCCTCCAAGAACCATAAAATAGTCCCAGATTCCCTAACAATCAGTGCATCTGGGTTACACTACCACCCAGATGCCCACCCTAAATTCAAATACCCGCTACAGTTGCAATCACTTCCATTAAAGGCGAAACAATTTTGCATACATAAAAAAAACTTTATAAATACCTTTGTTTCCCTTTTTTATAAGTGAACACATTCCCTTTGTTCTCAGCTGCAAAAGAGCTGGAGGAGGAAAAGTAGCAGCACACTGAGCTTTCCAGTGAAAGGCTGTGCAGCCGGGGTGTGCCAGGACTAGGGTTGCCACCCTATCCCTTTAGCCCAGGTTCACACTAGGGATGAGCTTCATGTTCGAGTCGAACATACGTTCGACTCGAACATCGGCTGTTCGATCGTTCGCCGAAGATCGAACGATTTGGGCCGTTCGCGCCAAATTCGAGTGACGCGAACGGCCCACAATGCACTACGCCATCGCAGTGTCATCCAGGCGCTGTGATTGGCCAAGCATGCACTGTGACCCCGCATGCTTGGCCAATCACAGCGCCGGCAGCGAGGAGAGCAATGATTGGCCACAGGCAGGATGCCTGTGGCCAATTATTGCTGAGGGGGTTTAGTACACGCCCCACACTATAAAAGGCCGCCAGCGCGGCAGCCTTGTGTAGTGTGTTCCGGAGCAGGGAAAGAGAAGCATAGGCAGGGACAGTGTCATTTTTTTCCTTTACTAATCCTGGATTTCTTGTGTTTAGGGACAGAGAAGGATAGGTAGGGAGAGTGTCAGTGTGTTATTCTGTGCTAAACCTTGTTTGTAGGGACAGAGAAGGACAGTGAGGGAAAGTGTCAGTGTGCTATTCTGTGCTAAACCTTGTTTGTAGGGACAGAGAAGGACAGTGAGGGAAACTGTCAGTGTGCTATTCTGTGCTAAACCTTGTTTGTAGGGACAGAGAAGGACAGTGAGGGAAAGTGTCAGTGTGCTATTCTGTGCTAAACCTTGTTTGTAGGGACAGAGAAGGACAGTGAGGGAAACTGTCAGTGTGCTATTCTGTGCTAAACCTTGTTTGTAGGGACAGAGAAGGACAGTGAGGGAAAGTGTCAGTGTGCTATTCTGTGCTAAACCTTGTTTGTAGGGACAGAGAAGGACAGTGAGGGAAACTGTCAGTGTGCTATTCTGTGCTAAACCAATCTTGCTGAACCGTATTTGAAATCCTTGAGTTTAGGGACAGAGAAGGACACTCGGGGAAACTATCAGTGTGCTATTCTGTGCTAAACCTTGTTTGTAGGGACAGAGAAGGACAGTGAGGGAAACTGTCAGTGTGCTATTCTGTGCTAAACCAATCTTGCTGAACCATATTTGAAATCCTTGAGTTTAGGAACAGAGAAGGACACTCAGGGAAACTGTCAGTGTGCTATTCTGTGCTAAACCTTGTTTGTAGGGACAGAGAAGGACAGTGAGGGAAAGTGTCAGTGTGCTATTCTGTGCTAAACCAATCTTGCTGAACCATATTTGAAATCCTTGAGTTTAGGGACAGAGAAGGACACTCGGGGAAACTGTCAGTGTGCTATTCTGTGCTAAACCAATCTTGCTGAACCGTATTTGAAATCCTTGAGTTTAGGGACAGAGAAGGACACTCGTGGAAACTATCAGTGTGCTATTCTGTGCTAAATCTTGTTTGTAGGGACAGAGAAGGACAGTGAGGGAAACTATCAGTGTGCTATTCTGTGCTAAACCTTGTTTGTAGGGACAGAGAAGGACAGTGAGGGAAACTGTCAGTGTGCTATTCTGTGCTAAACCAATCTTGCTGAACCATATTTGAAATCCTTGAGTTTAGGGACAGAGAAGGACACTCGGGGAAACTGTCAGTGTGCTATTCTGTGCTAAACCTTGTTTGTAGGGACAGAGAAGGACAGTGAGGGAAACTATCAGTGTCCTATTCTGTGCTAAACCTTGTTTGTAGGGACAGAGAAGGACAGTGAGGGAAACTGTCAGTGTGCTATTCTGTGCTAAACCAATCTTGCTGAACCATATTTGAAATCCTTGAGTTTAGGGACAGAGAAGGACACTCGGGGAAACTATCAGTGTGCTATTCTGTGCTAAACCTTGTTTGTAGGGACAGAGAAGGACAGTGAGGGAAAGTGTCAGTGTGCTATTCTGTGCTAAACCAATCTTGCTGAACCATATTTGAAATCCTTGAGTTTAGGGACAGAGAAGGACACTCTGGGAAACTGTCAGTGTGCTATTCTGTGCTAAACCAATCTTGCTGAACCGTATTTGAAATCCTTGAGTTTAGGGACAGAGAAGGACACTCGTGGAAACTATCAGTGTGCTATTCTGTGCTAAATCTTGTTTGTAGGGACAGAGAAGGACAGTGAGGGAAACTATCAGTGTGCTATTCTGTGCTAAACCTTGTTTGTAGGGACAGAGAAGGACAGTGAGGGAAAGTGTCAGTGTGCTATTCTGTGCTAAACCAATCTTGCTGAACAATATTTGAAATCCTTGAGTTTAGGGACAGAGAGGGACACTCGGGGAAACTGTCAGTGTGCTATTCTGTGCTAAACCTTGTTTGTAGGGACAGAGAAGGACAGTGAGGGAAAGTGTCAGTGTGCTATTCTGTGCTAAACCTTGTTTGTAGGGACAGAGAAGGACAGTGAGGGAAACTGTCAGTGTGCTATTCTGTGCTAAACCTTGTTTGTAGGGACAGAGAAGGACAGTGAGGGAAAGTGTCAGTGTGCTATTCTGTGCTAAACCTTGTTTGTAGGGACAGAGAAGGACAGTGAGGGAAACTGTCAGTGTGCTATTCTGTGCTAAACCTTGTTTGTAGGGACAGAGAAGGACAGTGAGGGAAACTGTCAGTGTGCTATTCTGTGCTAAACCTTGTTTGTAGGGACAGAGAAGGACAGTGAGGGAAAGTGTCAGTGTGCTATTCTGTGCTAAACCTTGTTTGTAGGGACAGAGAAGGACAGTGAGGGAAACTGTCAGTGTGCTATTCTGTGCTAAACCAATCTTGCTGAACCGTATTTGAAATCCTTGAGTTTAGGGACAGAGAAGGACACTCGGGGAAACTATCAGTGTGCTATTCTGTGCTAAACCTTGTTTGTAGGGACAGAGAAGGACAGTGAGGGAAACTGTCAGTGTGCTATTCTGTGCTAAACCAATCTTGCTGAACCATATTTGAAATCCTTGAGTTTAGGGACAGAGAAGGACACTCGGGGAAACTGTCAGTGTGCTATTCTGTGCTAAACCTTGTTTGTAGGGACAGAGAAGGACAGTGAGGGAAAGTGTCAGTGTGCTATTCTGTGCTAAACCAATCTTGCTGAACCATATTTGAAATCCTTGAGTTTAGGGACAGAGAAGGACACTCGGGGAAACTGTCAGTGTGCTATTCTGTGCTAAACCAATCTTGCTGAACCGTATTTGAAATCCTTGAGTTTAGGGACAGAGAAGGACACTCGTGGAAACTATCAGTGTGCTATTCTGTGCTAAATCTTGTTTGTAGGGACAGAGAAGGACAGTGAGGGAAACTATCAGTGTGCTATTCTGTGCTAAACCTTGTTTGTAGGGACAGAGAAGGACAGTGAGGGAAACTGTCAGTGTGCTATTCTGTGCTAAACCAATCTTGCTGAAGCATATTGCAAATCCTTGTGTTTAGGGACAGAGAAGGATAGGCAGGGGACAGTGTCAGTGTCATTGTTGCTAAGCCTCCTGCACAGTATACACCTGAAGGTAGCCCTTATTGCTGTTTTTCCCATCTCCCTGCAGGCCATCCATTAAAATGTCTGGAAGGCAAACAAGGAGAGGCAGACAGTCAGGAGGAAAAAAAAGAGGGCAAGCAGGCTCTGTGTCTGGGGGCAACAGTGCTGGTCGTGGACGCGGTGCATTGTCATCAGCACATGGCCATGGGACACGCTTGTCCTTCTTTTCGGCAGCTGGACATGTTGAGCCACATCATGCCGAAGACTTGGTAGAGTGGATGACCAAGCCCACCTCATCCTCCTCATCCTCTCTCACCCAGGCTCAGGGTACTGGCAAAGCAGCTGCCAAAGCGTCCTCTTCTCTGGTATCAATGTCATCATTAGTCACTCCTTCCCTAGACCCACCATGTCCTCCTCCTGAGGAGTCCCCCGAACTGTTTGAGCACAGTGTTGGGTACATGCTCCAGGAGGATGCCCAGCGTTTCGAAGGATCTGATGATGATACCCAGCTAGAGGAAGGCAGTAGCGTGAGAGCAGAGAGAGGGGATGCTCAAGAAGGACACCAATCTGGCAGTCATGCTCCAGCAGCTGCAGCATACTGCCAGATTGGCTCCAGTGATGAGGAGGGAGGGGATGATAAGGTCACTGACTCCACGTGGGTGCCTAATAGGAGAGAGGAGGAGGATGAGGAAGAGGCACATCTCCAACGAGGCAGGATGCCCTTGGGTGGCCAGCGTATGGGCAGCACACCGACGGAATCACACCGCAGAGCTCCGCCTGTGCAGGGCGCTGCCTCTGCCCGTCATTCAAAAAGTTCTTTGGTGTGGGCCTTTTTTGAGGCGAGTGCATCAGATCGCACAGCTGCTGTTTGCAACATATGTCTCAAGCGTATATATCGCGTGGCCAAAACATCAGCCGCTTGGGCACCACATGCTTGATCAGACATATGTTGACCTGCCATGCAGCTCGTTGGCAAGCCTACCTTAAAGACCCACACCAAAGAACAAAGCGGACCTCTCCTTGCACCGCATCAGCTGGGATCTCCAACCCCACTATACCTTCAGTCCTCTCTGAAACCTGCACTGAGAGGAATGAAGGTGTAGAATTAGGTGTGTCACAGCCAAGTACTTGCGGCCACTCTGCTAGCAGTACACCGACGTCCGATTCTAGCAGGCAAATTTCCCTGCCCCAGCTGCTGGACCGTCGAAAGAAGTTCACTCCCAGCCATCCACATGCCCAGCGGTTGAATGCTAGCTTGGCTAAATTGCTAGCACTTCAACTGCTGCCTTTTCAGTTGGTAGACTCGGCCCCCTTCCGTGAGTTTGTGCAATGTGCGGTTCCTCTTTGGCAGGTTCCCAAACGCCACTTTTTCTCACGGAAGGCGATTCCGGCTCTCTACAGGCATGTGGAAGGCAATGTCTTGGCCTCGCTGGACAGGGCGGTCAGCGGTAAGGTGCATATTACCGCTGACTCATGGTCCAGCAGGCATGGACAGGGACGTTACCTTTCTTTCACGGCCCATTGGGTCACTCTTTTGGCAGCTGGGAAGGATGCAGGACAAGGTGCAGTAGTGTTGGAGGTTGTTCCACCGCCACGCCTCCAAAATGCTACTACTGGTTGTGACACACCTCTCTCCTCCACCCCCTCCTCTTCTTCTTCCTCCATGGCCTCTTCCTGTGCTTTGTCCTCGGAACCAGCGGTGCTCCGTAGGCATTCAAGGGGCTACGCAAGTACGCAGGCAAAAAGATGCCATGCCGTGCTTGCGCTGGTGTGTTTGGGGGACAGGAGCCACACTGGGGCAGAGGTCCTGTCTGCTCTGCAGGGGCAGGCCGAGAGGTGGTTGACGCCACGCCAACTTAAGCCAGGAATGGTGGTTTGCGACAATGGCACCAACCTCCTCTCCGCCCTCCGACAGGGACAACTGACCCATGTGCCCTGTGTGGCTCACGTCCTTAACCTGGTGGTGCAGCGGTTCTTGGGCAGGTACCCGGGCTTACAGGATGTCCTGAGGCAGGCCAGGAAAGTCTGTGTGCATTTCCGCAGATCTTATAATGCCAGTGCTCGCCTGGCTGAGCTGCAAAAGGAGTTGAACCTGTCCAAGAACCGCCTTATATGTGACATGCCCACCAGGTGGAACTCAACGTTGGCCATGCTGCAGCGGCTGCACACGCAGCAGAGGGCCATCAATGAGTACCTGTGCGACTACGGCACCAGGACAGGGTCAGGGGAGCTCGGGTTTTTTTCACCACGCCAGTGGGGCATGATCAGGGATGCATGCACTGTCCTGGCACCATTTGAGGAGGCCACGAGGATGGTGAGCAGTGACAGTGCATGCATCAGTGACACTGTACCTCTTGTCCACCTGTTGGAGCACACGCTGCGTGGAATAATGGACAGGGCACTTGAGGCAGAACAGAGGCAGGAAGAGGAGGACTTCCTTGCCTCTCAAGGCCCCCTTTACCCAGACAGTGTTCCTTCTGTCCCACCCATCGCACAGGAAGAGGAGGAGGAGGAGGAGGAGGAGGAGGATTGTGTCAGCATGGAGGTGGAGGCTGGCACTCAGCATCATCAGCAGCAGTCTTTTAGGGATGATTTACAGTCCCAAGAAACCAGTGGACTTGTACGTGGCTGGGAGGAGGTGGCTGCGGATCATGTCGTCCTTAGTGACCCAGAGGACTCCGGACTGAATGCCTCAGCTAACCTACGCTGCATGGCCTCCCTGTTCCTGCAAAGTCTGCGGAAGGATCCTCGTATTCTTCGGATCAAGGAGAGGGACCATTACTGGCTGGCCATTCTCCTTGATCCACGGTACAAGGGTAAGGTTGCGGACCTTATGTTACCGTCGCAGAGGGAGCAGAGGATGAGACAACTCCGGGAGGCCTTGCAGAAAGGTCTGTGCAACGCGTTCCCAGAGACTGGGAGGTTACAAACTCCTGGTCCTGGACAACGAGTTGCTGAGGCTTCGGGCAGTCAAAGAAGGAGCGGTGGGGAAGGTGGCCGTCTGACCGATGCGTTCAGACAATTCTTTAGTCCGCAGCCCCAAAGTATGATCGGTTCCAGCAACCATCGCCAGCGTCTGATATACATGGTGCAGGAATACCTAGGGGCAAGGTCAGACTTGGACACCTTCCCCACCGAAAATCCTCTGGCTTACTGGGTCTTGAGGATGGATCACTGGCCAGAGCTTGCACAGTATGCAATTGAGCTACTGGCCTGTCCTGCATCCAGCGTTCTTTCAGAACGCACATTCAGTGCTGCTGGAGGATTTGTCACGGATCACAGGGTGCGCCTGTCCACCGACTCAGTTGATCAACTGACTTTCATCAAGATGAACCAGTCTTGGATCACCACCAGCTACCACACACCTGATGCTGATATAACAGACTAATTGATTTTAAAATGTCACATCCCTTCAAGACTGATGCTGATGCTGAGTGCCTGTGCTGTTATGTTGACTGGCTATCCTCCTCCTCCTCCTCAATGATCCGATTAATGATGATAGCTTGGAAGATCATTTTGGTTTATGGGTGCCGCCACCAGTGGCTAAGGCCCAATTTTTCAGCCCCTGTTTAACAGGGGCGTGTAATTAAATTTTTTGATGCAATACTTTGCAACAGGGCTCATTGCTGTGCTCCAAGTACAGTATCTGTGAGGGGTTGCAGTGTTGTGCCACCAGTGCCTAAGGCCCAATTTTTCAGCCCCTGTTCAACAGGGGCATGCAATTATAATTATTGATCTAATAATTCACAGCAGGGCCCATTGCTGCGCCCACCAAGAGTAACTGTCAGGCCTTACAGTGTTGTGTCAACACCACCACCACCACCACCAAAGGCCCAATTTTTCAGCCCCTGTTCAACAGGGGCATGCAATTATAATTATTGATCTAATAATTCACAGCAGGGCCCATTGCTGCGCCCACCAAGAGTAACTGTCAGGCCTTACAGTGTTGTGTCAACACCACCACCACCACCACCACCACCAAAGGCCCAATTTTTCAGCCCCTGTTCAAAAGGGGCATGCAATTATAATTATTGATCTAATAATTCACAGCAGGGCCCATTGCTGCGCCCACCAAGAGTAACTGTCAGGCCTTACAGTGTTGTGGCACCAGCACCACCATCAAAGGCCCAATTTTTACTACCACTGTTCAACAATTATATGTTATTCCAATTCCTGATATAATAGTTGACAGCAGGGCGTTCCAGCACCCACCAAGAGTAACTGTGAGTGCTTACAGTGTTGTGCCAACACCAACACCTAAGGGGCCAATTTCTGCAGAGTATATACGGCAGGTCCCTACTTTCAAACATCCAACTTACAAACGACTCCTACTTGCAAACGGAAGAAGACAACAGGAAGTGAGAGGAAATCTACCCCTAGGAAGGAAAATTCTCTCCTGTAAGAATTAATATGGGAGAAAGGTGTCTCCTCTCTACTGATGCTTTATCACCAATCCTTGTTCCAATAAAAACACCACATTTCAAAAACAGTTGTCATTGGGACGCAAAGTGAGGTGAAATGTTCTGAACAGGGGCACAGACAGCAAAACAAATGTTACAGGGGTGATAACCCTTCCCTATGTTTTCCAAAAAGCTTAAAAATAGATTTTTTGGCTGGAGCTACACTTAAACAATGTATGTGTTCAAAATTACAAACAGATTCTACTTAAGAACAAACCTACAGTCCCTGTCTTGTTTACACCGGTCTTGTTTACACCGCCTGTATACTGCTGTTCAGAGTATATAGGGCCTTTTTTATTTTGTGTTCCGGGGTTCCCCTTAATATCCAAACAAGACCCAAAGGGGCTGGTAATGGGCTGGGGTAGGGGGGGGGGGGTGATGGGGTAGCTATGCCATTTTTCTTAAAGATTTTCATCCATATTACCGGGACCAGACATTACATTAAAGCCGCAAGCAGTTTTAAATGGCTTTTTTTTCCTTTAGAAATGTCATTTTGTGCAGGGGCAGTTCTAAACACGGGAAACACGTGGCACTTCGCAGGCATACTTTAGACACCCCCCCAGGTACGATATTTAAAGGAATATTTGACTTTTTTTTTTCACTTTATGCATCATTAAAATGACTGCTCCCGAAAAACGTCCGTTTTTAAAACTTCTTTTTGCATTGATACATGTCCCCTGGTGCAGAACCCGGGTTCCCAAACTCTGTTTAGGACAATAACATGGATAATAGTCGTTATAATTAGCACTTTAGAATCCGAACGTTCGCATCCATTGTATTTAATAGGGTTCTAATGTTCGTGCAAACTTTCGGTCCGTTCGCGGGTTCTGGTGCGAACCGAACCCGGGGGTGTTCGGCTCATCACTAGTTCACACTGACAGTGGGAATAAAATCGTGCGTGTTCAGCTGAACTTGCACAATTTAATTCCGGCATGTCAGTCCTAACTTGGGGGGGGGGGGGCGATTTCAGAGACATCTTTGTGGGTTTCTGCACAGATGTCTATTGAAATCGCACCCCGAAGTTGCCAAAAGTAGTACAGAACATATTTTTGGGAATCGGTGTGGCGCCGTAAATGCAGAATCGCACCGATTCGGATGGTGCTACTCCTGACAGTAGCTGCCGATTTGGCTTACGATTTGACATGTGAATTCTCATGCCAAATCGCTGCCATGTGAACAAAAAACGGACACATGATAGTTACACAGGTTCTGCGGCTGGTAATAAAACTCACTTGGTGCTTTTTTCTACATTAAAGTGGAGTTCCAGTCTATAACAAAACAACATTAAAATACTGTAGCTGCTGACTTTTAATATAAGGACACTTACCTGTCCAGGAATCTCACAATGTCGGCACCCCAAGCTGATTCATACATCAGCTTCGGGTGCAGGCGCCGGCATTGCAAGAAAGGGAAACTGGCTGTGAAGCCTTGAGGCTTCACAGCCGGTTTCCTACTGTGCATGTAGGAGTTGTGCTGCGCTTTCTGAATAGTCACGCCATCTTCTGGGACACACACAGGTTCCAGAAAGCAGCAGGGGGAAGGAGGAGGGGCCGGGCATAACGAAGATCAATGTTCCAGTCCTCAAGTATCCCCAACAGGTCATTTTTTCAGGATTTCTCTCAGATGAAACAGCTGTGGTAATTACTAATCACCTGTGCAAAATAATGGAAACCTGAAAACAAACATGACCTGTTGGGGGTACTTGAGGACAGAAGTTGAGAAGCATTGATGTAGATCACCGTGCAGTGATCTTACCAGGAAGTGGGAGCGGATACCTGTCAAAACCATGTATCTGCTCCCCCCAAAAAAGTGCCAAATGTGGCAGTGGAGGGTGAGAACAAGTGGAGCTTCCCCTCTTGGGTGGAGCTTTGCTTTAAATTAGCCTCAGAACCTGTGTAATTCAGGTTTAAAAGGATGAGGTGGCAACCCTAGTCAGGACAAGTTTGATCATTGGGGGAGAGCAGATGGAGTTTCCAGCTAAAGAACTGTTCACGCTGTTCTCTCCTGCCTAGTGTGGTCAGTTTTTAATAGTAAAGCAGAGGGACTGGCAGGACCAGGGATTTCACATAAAGGAAGCGTTACAAAGAGAACAGGATACTTTCTCATACAAGCGCAAGGTACAGCAGACACATATCAGGAATATAAAATGTTTGGGTAACAAACGCTTTAAGGCTTTAGGCATTGAATCACAGTGATGGTTACATTTTATTACTATCACAAAGATAATTTTTTTTGTATTACCTACTCTTATTGATGTTGTGTAACCAAAGGCAAACAGGCTGTTCACTTGGCAGGGGAAATTGCTCATGAAGAGGGGTGAAGGAGGGGCAAACAAAGGTGCTGGACAGATGCCCAATGTGCTCTGTATCAAATGATGACGTTATCAGTTGTTAGGTTGCTGGCGACTGGCCCACATGGTGCCCAAGGTTGTAATGCCGCACAATAAAAACTTAATCCACCCACAGGCTTTTTGGCAATTTGGGGCAATTTTTAGGCATTTTGCAATGGCACCCCTGAAGAACACAGACAATACTCCCGGATGCCTGGGCACCCCAGTTGAAAAGGGCTGATCTAAAGTTCCACTACAGAAGTGTAATGTGCAATTTACAATTACCTTTGTGGCATTCTTCTCTATAAATCCTGCTATGAAAACCAGGCTATCTGTAATGCCACTATCGCTTCCTGCACTTCCAGGCACTCTGTTCAGCATTGGTTAATTTGCAGTAATAGTTGTGCTGCACACAGAAGGTTTTTTACCTTCATGCATAGAATGCATAAAGGTAAAAACCTTGAGCCTTTAAAACCACTTTAAGCACATGTCTAATTGTATTCTTTCATCCTTTGAAGTAAAAAAGTGAACTTACATTTTTTTTAAATAAGTCTGAACTACAAGCCAAGTAATCACATCCAGCGAGTCCTCCTTTACAAATTTCCTCAGCTGTGACATTACTTATTAGACTTGATTCTAGTCTCTGAAAACATATGTTCCCTCCTTATTGTTACTTTGTTATAATGACTCTAACAGCCTCTTAAACCCATTTTGTGAGACCAGTTGTTAAGAAACAGGATGTGCCTGATCTTAAGTGTCTTCATCTATAAAAGCAGAACTGTTTTTGCTTTTTCACTAGTTGTAATGTTCTATTTCTATAATGCAGGTTACAAAAACGTTGGGAAACCAAGTGACTTTAGTAGACGAATGTGGTAATATGGCAAGTTCCTTGTTGAAGTTCTGTAAATTACCCATCCCTTCAGGTAAATATCCAAACGGTATATTAGGGATCTATAACTGTAACAATCCACTTATAGTAGGGTGACCAGACATCCCCGGTTTCCGGGGACAGTCCCCGGATTGAGGACACTGTCCCCGGACCAAGTCTGTCCCTGGTTTTGTTCCCGGATTGGATTTGAACAGGGACTGGGGCAATTATAAAGACAGTCAGTGCAGAAATAAAAAATAAAAACTCTGAATTAAAACCCCCCCCCCGCTCCGCTGCTCCTATTAGCTTAGGGGGGTGTATTTTTTTCCATTATCTGTGCCCCTTTCTGATGATCATGTTCTGGTCGGTCCGGAGGAAATAATTCTTCAGCTTCAGGTGCATGCCCATTCAGCTCCGCTCACATTTTCTTCTGCCTTGGCTAAGTCCCGGCCAGCCGCCTGCCTGCTTATCTTCTTGCCTTCCCTGGCGGAGTGATCTTCCTCCGCTCCCCACCCAGTAGTAGCCCAGGGCACGGAGAGTAAGACTTGACAGGCTGTGAGGTGGTCGGCGGCGGCGATGGACAGAGAGTCGTCGATTGCCACCATTACTAGTAAAAAAAAAAAATGTCCCCGGATTTCATTTTAAAAATCATGGTCACCTTAACTTATAGACAACTCATGGTTTCCTTGGGGTGCTGCTCCTCCCATGCAACATGACACTGCTGAGGAAAGAACACATTTTCCTTAAAGAAGAATTCCATGTATGCCATTTTATACATACAGTAGTTACATTGGTCCAACTTGGACCAATGTAACCATGCATATACCATACCTGCGAGATCCCTCTAGAAACTGGAAATTACTGTAGCACACACTTCTGGATGGGGTGGGGAGCATGATGTCACTGTCCTACCTCTTCAGCTCCTCCAATTAGAGAACACTTTTCAATCATTCTCTGACTGGTGGCCATGCTCAGTGACCATTCTCCTGTGTTCAGAATGCAACCACTCGGCACGAGACCCAGAAGCTAGTAGAGATCATCACTGTTAAAGCGGTGACGACTACAGTGATTTTCTGCTTCTAGAGGGATCCCACAGGTATGGTATATGCATAGTTACATTGGTCCAGGCTGGTTCAATGTAACCCAGAATTCTTCTTTAATGTATGCTTAAATGCAAAACACTTGTTAATACAAACTTTTGGTTAGAGTAGGGAAGAGTTATATCCTTGACAGGTTTTCTTTTGTGCCTATATCCCATTGTGGAGCTCCACCCTCACTTTCTTTTTCTCAGACACAATAGGGAGTGAAAAACACAGTCTAAGGCAGTGATGGCGAACCTTGGCACCCCAGGTGTTTTGGAACTACATTTCCCATGATGCTCAACTACACGGCAGAGTGCATGAGCATCATGGGAAATGTAGTTCCAAAACATCTGGAGTGCCAAGGTTCGCCATCACTAGTCTAGGGAGTGTCTTTTTAGTATTGATTGCTTGAAGACATGGGAGGGGTTTGGGATCACAGAGTATTCCAAAACAACCAACAGAAATAATGGGAGGACAAACTTCTTACTAATCGTCTTACAACAGCCTTTCCTAGGGGTAACAGGGAATGACCAGTATATCTAGGCCTCTATGAGAGCAGCCCCAGTCCATGTAGTAACCTCTGGCACTTCGATCTCTTCTAGAACAAGCACACCCTAAGGTCTTTACTCACAATGCCATTGGAGCTGTCTGCTACCCAGCCTCCGAAGGAAGATCCTCAGTGAGGGAGATAAAAAGATCCTTTTCTAGAGCAAGGATTTCAGAACAGAGCCCTCCAGAAAAATACTCCTTTGTCAGTCTTCCCTGGACCCTCGGCCCAGCTCCTGCTGAATCCCAGACTGCAATCTCCTGTTTCAGAAACTCTCTCCTAGGGGCAGCATCCTCCAGGAGAATAGAACTTTTCCTGAAGAGGAAAGACCTTCAACCAAAGCTTCTCAAACATGAAGGGGCTTCACATGTGATACCCAACTATTTTACAATTTTTGCACTTCTACCACGAAGTGGCAGGCAGTGCCACACACCCCACCATCAGAAAATTTGTAAAAATACTAGCCCTGGTTCAGGGACTCAGAGGGGAGGCAGCAGCCAATTGTATTTCCTTAGCGCGGACACAACTAATCTATATATTCCCAAACATTTATCACCTTCCCAGCCACCATCTGGATGACTCCTTCCCTTTTTCTTTTTTTTTTGGTTGAACTAGATGGACTTGTGTCTTTTTTCAACCTGACTAACTATGTAACTATGGATTGGCTGGGGCATGATAAATATTCATACTGATCATCTGCGTCTCACTGCCCTATATTCTAGAAGCTTCTTCCAAAGACAGGTGGTAGAAATCAAATACTAAGCTTAGGAAGCCCTGAGCAGTTAAAAAGGATCAATCTCTGGTCCACTCACTACAGTGAAGCCAACAACTAAATTTAACTAGCAGCCTTACTAGGAGGGTGCTACAAATCTGTGCCATGCCCTCCTTTATGCAGATAATATACTTGTAACCATTAAAGACTCCACTGTTGCAATTAAACAGTGGTTAGCTCTAGTGAATTTTTTTTATAGTTTCTCAGCAAGCAGGGTTATCAAGTTTAAATCTGAACTGTTAAGGCCCAAGAGCCATTTTGTTGCTATGATGGCTAAAGCGTTGGAAGTGAAGAGCACCAAGAACCCAATTAAATACCTAGGTATTTATATTTCCAGAAACCCTTTTAAATTATACAAAGTTAACTTCCCTAACGTAATTCATTTAATTATATGTTCTCTTAAAAACGATGGACATTTCCTTTTAATCACTCTGGCAGAATCATACTTTTCAAAACTGATTTAATGCCCAAATTAACATCCTGTTTTAAATTCCGCTTATCCTATTAAAAGAAAAGTTTTTTAACTAAGTTACACAAATATTTTAGATGCATCTGAGGAAAAAAAAAATAATCAAGGAATTTAAAAAAAAAAGAACTTTATCATTTGTTTTCTCTCTGCTAATTATTAAAAAAATTAACATAGATGATATATGCGAAGTTATTGAAGAAGCTTTGGGGGCATATGAAGTCTGTTTCCCATGAGTTCTCTCTTGATTGGAAGCATGGTACTGTACAAGCTTGACACACCAAAAACAAGGAATTAACAATAACTATAAGGGGAAAAACAGTCTTTAGGGATACCAAAAGAGCCTGGAGAATTTACATATTAGATTGGGCTATGTAAAAAACATCTTAAATCACACCCATTTTCAGTACATCATGCTCATGCTCGTATATAAGAATGGTTTCTCACCTCATGCATTCAAGAATAGACATAATTGAAATCGGCCAATTTCATCTAGCCAAACTTTTGCCAAAATTTACCAATTTTTATAGTCAAAATACATTGGAGTAAATGTGGAAGGAGAAATAACAGTGGTGTAAGGTGATTTTGGGTGATTTTAAGGCTTTAGGGGCATTTTCTTTTTTTTTTTTTGCTTTTATTGATTTATATTTTGCTTTTATTGGGTTTATTTAATTGTTATTTAATATTTTGCACAATATAACATCAAATTCCAGAAAAAGAAAAGAATAGTTAAATAAATTCTTACACATTTGTTACTCTTTTTTTGGGGGGGGGGGGGCGAGGTGATGAGATATAACGTTTTATTATTATTATTTTATTTTTATTTTTTGTTGTATTTTATTTAAAGTTTTCTTTTAGCACTTTTGGCACAATACTTGTGTTGTTGTCTCTTTAAAGAGTAACTCCACTTTTGTTGGGAAATAAACATTCCCCTCTGGGTGATCTATGTACATTACTAGGATTTTAACAAACTTTGTTGCAGATTCCTACCTTTTGCTATTCTGCAACAATTCTGTGTTTGTATGTGACCATGTGGAAAGTGAATCTAATGGGAGTGTTTTCATAATTATCAACCAGCTGCTCCACTTGCTGGGCTCTAATGAGTAAAATTGCAGGGTCTGCATCCCTTTAGATGGGATTTCCTTTTGGGAGTATCTTACAAAAATTCAATTTTTCTTGCAGAGGATGCCTGAAATCCAACTTGTTTCTTAGTGTAGACTTCTGGCAAAATCAGTGAGCCAATCACACAAGCAGGAAATTATGTTTCTGGGGGGCGTTCTGTACACATTCTGTGTACAGAACACCTCCAGGTAGCCATATTGCATTGCATTTTACAGAAAAATACAGAACTGTAGTTTGAAAGGGAAAGGTCATTTTTAATAACATTCAATTACAATATGGCTTGAGTCGCAACTGTATATGTTATGTAAAAGAGAGACAATCAGTGCAAAAAAATATGAAAAAATAATTAAACAATCGGTATACAAATAAAATAATTAGTGCAGCGCAATAAAATTGAGAGAAGAAAAGTCCATCCAATAATGGTAAGGAACTACAAGTCCCAGGATGGAAGACGAGATCCCTCGTGAAGGAAAGTGAGGTCCAATCCACTGGTGATATATAGGTGACAAACCCTCCACCACATAGCCAATGTGCCAATGTGTATATGTTATATTATTATTATTATTTTTTATTAGCTTTTTTTTTTTTCCACGAAAGTGGAGTGACCATTTAAATTTGAAGATTTGCTTTTTAGACCCCATACTCAAAAACATCTCAACAACAAATTGAGCCATAAGGCAAACAGATACTGGTGTGCTATCCCTTTAGCGAACCCATAGTGCTCTGGTAATTTCTTTGCCCTGTATTAAATTATTGTTTTTACAAATAATTAAAAAATATATAAAACAACCGTTCAAAAATCTTTAAACCTAAAAAAACTAAATTGACCCAGAATAATTAAGTGGAACTAAACCCATTGATTTAACTGTTTTTCAAAACAGTTACATTCATTGCCTGCCATGAATAATAACTTTCACATTTGAATGTTCTCTCAACTGTACTGTCAAGCCATCAAATGGATGGTGTCATAACTGATGACATGTGCAGCATCATTTCAACTGCAGATCAAACAGAGGCTAAGATGGCAGATTCTTTGGCTGTAAAGGACAGGAGGGTTTATTTCTGCTTTGAAGAAGACCAGCTGCCAATCATTTGTTCTTATAGGATATAGGAGCAAGGTTGGCCATCTTAAAAAATCAAGCCTTATAGTACCCCTTTTCCTCCTCTGAAGTACAAGCCCAATGTTTCTTTCATGCAGCAGAAAGCAAGTTTAATATTATAACTCCTTTTCATAAAATGTTAACTACCGGTAATCTTTAATTTCTTCAAGCAGCGGATGAACATAGTGTGAGCTTCTGGAAAATATATTAATCATTTCCCAATATTTACAAATTATAAATTAAAGTGGAAGGCAAGTCAAATCCCCACTGTCTCCAGTAGTATGCCCCCCTGGCCAACCCACACTGTGCCCTACTGACCCCCATACTGTGCCCTCCTGGCCCCCTGTACTGTGCCCTCCTCACCCCTATACTGTGCCCTGCTAACCCTCCCATACTATGCCATCCGGTACTGTGTACTTCTGACCCCCCCTGTGCCGTGCGCTGCTGCCCCCCATACTGTGCCCTCCTGACCCCCATGCTGTGCCCTCTTGACCCCCTGTACTGTGCCCTCCTGACCCCTATACTGTGTCCTGCTAACCCCCAAAACTGTGACCTTCTGACCCCCTATTTACCCCTCATAATGTGTCCTCCTGTGCTGTGCCCTGCTGCCCCCCCCATACTGTGCCCTGATGACCCCTCTATACTGTGCCATGACCCTACTGTGCCATGCTGACGCTGTACACTCCTGACCTCTTGTACTGTGCCCTGCTGATCACCGTACTTTACTCTCCTGACCTCCGTACTGTACTCTCCTGACCCTCCTACTGTGCCTAACAGACTCCCTGTACTGTGCTATGCTGACCCCCCCCCCCATATTTGTGTTTATTAGTCTTTGATTTATGGAATGTTTTCTTGTTGTTTAAAATACATTTTATTGAAAGTACTAATAATATATACAGTATCTCACAAAAGTGAGTACACCCCTTACAGTTTTGAAAATATGTTATTATATCTTTTCCTGTGACAACACTGAAGAAATTACACTTTGCTACAATGTAAAGTAGTGAGTGTACATGTCTGCTCTACAGCGTTACGTGTGTTCCTGATTCCTGAAATCTTTTCCAGTTCCTTCCAGTGCTAAACCCGGCTTGCTCCTGACCATTCCTGCCATCCGCCTGCATCTGACCCCGGCTTGTCTGACTTCTCTTCTGCCTGCTCCTCTGGTCCTTCTACTGTCCGCCTGATAACTGACCCGGCTTGCTTGACCTACCAGTTCCAGTCTGCTGCACCTGTCTGCTGATCCAGCCTGTTCCAGGTTCCAGTCTGCTGTCCATTCCAGCCTGCTGTCCAGCTCCGGTCTGCTATCCAGTTCCAGTCTGCTGCACCTGTCTGCTGATCCAGCCTGTTCCAGGTTCCAGTCTGCTGTCCATTCCAGCCTGCTGTCCAGCTCCGGTCTGCTATCCAGTTCCAGTCTGCTGCACCTGTCTGCTGACCCAGCCTGTTCCAGGTTCCTGCCTACCACTCAGTTGCACCTACGGTCCTTCTGTACAGATCCACCTGGACTTCAGACAAACCTCCTGCTGTTGATCCTGCCAGGCACTCATGCCACTCCTGACTCCTGTGCTTCCCGTTCACCCTACCAGGGGCCGTGAGTCGGAGCCGCAAGAGAGGCCATCCCCTGCAGTTCGGGCTCGTCCACAAGGTACGTGACAGCACAGATTGTATAACAGTGTCAATTTGCTGTCCCACTCAAAATAACTCAACACACAGCCATTAATATCTAAACCGCTGGCAACAAAAGTGAGCACACCCCTAGGTGAAAATGTCCAAATTGGGCCCAATTAGCCATTTACCCTCCCCGGTGTCGTGGCTCATTAGTGTTACAAGGTCTCAGATGTGAATGGGGAGCAGGTGTGTTAAATTTAGTGTTATCGTTCTCACTCTCTCATACTGGTCACTGGAAGTTCAACATGGCACCTCATGGCAAGGATCTGAAAAAAAAGAATTGTTGCTCTACATTAAGATGTCCTAGGCTATAAGAAGATTGCCAAGACCCTGAAACTGAGCTGCAGCACAGTGGCCAAGACCACGTAGCGGTTTAACAGGACAGGTTCCACTCAGAACAGGCCTCGCCATGGTCAACCATGGAAGTTGAATGCATGTGCTCAGCGTCATATTGCCAGGTGACAGATGCACGCCGTTGGGGTCAGGAGTGCACCGCTAAGGTAGTGGACCTTACGGCTGACTGCCGCGGATGGGGCTCTGGGTAGTTCAGGAAAGCAGGTCCTCTGGAGCACCGACACGGATCACACTGGGAGCTAGAGCATGAGGTTCCCCAGGACGCGGAGTCTAAGAGCCAGCAGGTGTTCACCAGAGCCCCTACTGGTGGGGATGGACTTTTCTGCAACTGGCTCCAGGTCGCGGCCCCCAGGGTCTCCCAGGTCACGGTAGGCTACTGAAGGATAGAGAGGAAGCAGCAGACCGAGGGGCATGTGGGCCTGTGATGTTATCAAGATGGCCATGGTTGGTGCTGGGACCCGATCATGTGACCAGACCAGAGCAGCTTCAAAATAGGTAAGTATAGGCATCTTTCCTTTTACAGGGTAGAGAGAATAGGCTTTTTGGAGCGAGTAAGGAAGGGTTAAAACCACTATCAGTTTTTTTTGCAGTCACATTGGAGAAATTTCCCTTTACATCCTGTCTTATAGATGCAATAGGAAGTGAGAGAAAATCTCCCAGATGTAAGAGGGCTCCCGCCTCAAGCATTTGTCACTGAAACAGATGTTGCAATTGGACTACTGTCACCTCTCCCTACTGTATCCAAAACTGGGTCCAACAATCCTCATCTTTGCTCTTCATTCCCTTTTTCTATACTTTTAGGCCTGGTCTGTTTTGTATGGCACTTCAGTTGGTATATATTTTACAGTTTCTCTTCTTTATGTCATGTTAATTACATTTCAATAAAGATTGCTGTAATAAAAAAATAAAAAAAAAAGATAAAAATGACCCATGACCGGAGCACATTCAGAATAAACAATAAAGACCACCAAGTAGATGAGATGCACTAATTGTGTTAATCAGATAGATGGGTTGGATGGAGATGGTACTTCTTAATTCAAAAAAAGGCACACCTAAAAATAACTCAATATGTTCCTGAAAACTGGCAAAACACAAGGTATACGCATGCTTTTGGATCACATGCTTAATTTTTCCTTTGCCAAAATACAGATCATTATTCTTTTGGAATAATTTTCTGGACTGATAAGAATCCAGACTTCATGTGCCCCATTCTCCAGGGATGTCTGAGTCAGTACCAGATTTTCTGAATAATTTGTAATTAAATAAACCGGCTTGTCTGTTAAAAAAAAAAAAAAAAAGGAGGAGGGTTTTCTAGTCCAAATCAGGACTGCAAATCAAGACTATCTGGGTTAAGGGCCTATCCCTCCATGATCGATGACAAATGCATGGCCTCAACGAGTCGTGGCTTTCCATTGCTTTTAATGGAGCTGTCCTATGGTTAATTGCTGGGACCCCCTGCTGAGGTTCTCGCATGTAATCAGTGTTTGCCCTATTTTCAAGTGTGAATAAGGCACAAATGTGGCGGTCGTTAGGATTACCTGAACTCACTTTATGGTCAGTGAACTTTTGGGGATGTGTACCAATGATTGCATGGGCTGCAAAACATTACCTTACAAGTAACCATGTACTAAATATGACATTGACTATGGCACTAAGACATTTATTTTTTATTTTTATAAATTCTTTATTTTTATTTATTCATATATCAAAATATTATACAATTATATCAAATAAGGATTCATAGTACACAACACCACAGTTATATATATGTTTTTTCTTTTGTTTTTTCTTCTTATCTTAATCCTATTTGGTATTAATTATCATGTTACATGCTCAATCTCTTAACAAAATAAGCACCATTTCTTTTTTCTTTTCTGGTTTTGCCTCTATAGGCAGAGAGATAAACAAGGAGAGGAAAAAAAAAGAGAAGGAAAAAAAAAAAGAGAGAAGAAAAAGCAGAAAAAAAAACAAAAAACATTGAATCCTCCTCCCCCTCACCCGAGACAGCAGCACTTTGCCGGTCCCCTCCAGGACAGGTCCTCCCCTGGTCTCCTTCACCAAGATAGCTTCCTCCCCATTTGGACGGACAGCTTGGGATCCCCTCTCTGAATGTAGGCCCCAGCCAGACTAGCTGGGCCTACTAGATAGCGATGCAGCCTCGGGCCAACATGGCCCCGAGACCAGAACCACACACACATACCTCGCGCCCGGAGGGCTGCGGGGCGGGAACGGGCCCCGATCAATGGCGTCTGCCCCTTAAGTATCCCCTCCCAGCAGGCACAGCGAGTTCACCACTCCCATCGTACCACTGCCGAGAAGGGCCACTCAATGCACCATGGTTTGCCCGTGTTCCAACAGGTGCCTGAGGTGGTAACGCCACCTACAGGCAAAAAGGGAAATTACTATCAGGCAATCCACAACTAGAACAGGCAAATTTCAATATAATTCAACCGCCTGAGCCCAGCTACTGGCTCAGACATCCCTCTATATTTTAGATAGCGTACCAACCTTTTGGGGAGGGCGCTACACCAACAATGAAGTGTGTCCCTTGTGCTAAATATATAGAGTGTAGCTGGTAATTGCCAATATCTCAAAAAATTCTAAGAAAAAAGGAGAACCCTCATAGGTTGGACTAAATGGCAATGTGTAACGCAATTGTCTTAAAGTGAAGATTAAAATGAACAAATTGTATTTACATCATAGAGTATAAAAAACATATAGAATTATTATACAAATGTTAGGAAAAGTGGGAAAAGTTGCTATTTTACATGGAGATTGCATTTAGCAATATATACTCGTTGTAATAGAGATCCCTTGTGCTAGTCCTCAGTCAGCTGCCTCTGGATACCCCTGTAGTGGTGATCTCTTGGTGCTGTGCGTGTGTGTCGCCTCCGGGTGCCCTAGGCCCGGAGGCCTGGTCGGGTTGTCTCTGGGTCCCCTAGGCCCGGAGACGGAGCTGCTGTTCCATCTCAGACACCTTCAGTCTGGGGTGAGGTACTTTGGAGAAAGGCCCGGAGCCCAGCAGCCTTCGGCTGTGATCCGCTGGGGATCGAGACTCCCAGGGATCTGCCTTGCGAGGGGACCCGTATCCAGGATGAGGAGGCCAGGGAGGTGACCCTTTCTGAAGACCCAGCGCAGTGTCGTGGTGACAGATGGGGCCTCTGGTAACTCTCCGGAGGGATGTTCTTGTCCTATAAGGGCTAGTTCACTAATGGAAGGAAGTGCGTGTTCTTTAAGTCACAGTGGCAGTGATACTACGCACCCAAGGTCAGTGGCAGTGGCTTTCATCTTTTTCACCCGGTCAGTGGCAGTGGCCAACCTCATGGTCTGTGGCAGAGACCGTGCGCCAAGCCTGTTCGTGCTGATCAGAACAGGAGAAAACCCAATTCAAGTTTGTGCCTGGACCTCCTCCCACCTTATCTGACCCGTGTTTGTCCCAACCTGTCTGCTCTCAAAGAGACTGTTTATTGTGCAAAAAGGAATAAATAAGTGTTGGACCTTTCAGTTGGTGTGGACAGTTGCTTACTGGGGAGAACTAAAGACTTGTTTCTGACTACTGCAGAAACGAGGTCAGCACTGGAGGCGTTTTGACACTGACTGCAAGCAGGCCCGAGAAACTAACACCGCTCAACCTCCCTATTCAGGAGTTTACGGGCTTGTGGTGCGGTGTGTCTCATTCTTTTCCTGCGGAGGAGTCAAGCAGAAGAAAAGCAGGTAAAGTCTGGGGTTGGTGCGCTACACATGGGTTCTATGAATGGAGCACGAGGAAGGAAAGGGTGGGCATCATTGGCACTTTTGATGAGTGCTTATTACAGCTGGTGAAATTATTTCCCACAGCGCTGGGAGATCAATGCTTTGAGGCATCCAAAGGCAGAGGACTGAGGATATCTATTGTAAACAGCAGCCACCAGCACCCAAGACAAAATTTATTGCTGGTAAAGCCCGGTACACATGGGCCGAATATTGGCTGGTATTTGGCACGTGTGTACCTCAGCATGTCCGACAGAAGCTGGCCAAACAACCTGTTTCCATTGAAGGGGCGTTGCGAAAACCAGTATCTAATCGGCATCTGATCAGCACTGGCAGCCAATCAGTGTCCGGCGGGGGCGGGGGGGGGGGCAGTCCCATTTTCATAACACAATAGGTCAGGGAGGTTGATGTACTAACATCGCATAGTTAGTAAAGTGAGCTCCTCAGTTTTTTAAGTTCAGTCCGAAAAAAACCTGATAGTGTGTACTAGACTAAAGCCTTGTACACACAATCAGATTTTCCACAGACAAAGCCTCAGACTTTGGCCGAAGGGCGTTGGCCAAAAATTTGTCTTGCATACAAACGGCACACAATTGTCAGCCAACAAACACGAACGTAGTTACGTACTACGTGGTTTTTCAGCTCTTTAGCGCCACTGTTTGGATACCTTCTGCTAATATTGTGTTTGATGAGCATTGATTCCAAGCATGCGTGTTTGTCCTTTGGACTTTTGTCCGACGGACTTGTGTACACACGATCGGAAAATCCGTTGTCCACAAAAAAAATTAAAGTCTGCCTTCCAACATTTGTCCGTGGAAAATCCGACAACAATTGTCGGCTTTTCCGCCAACAGGCTGCCAACACACAATTCCCATTGGAAAATCCGATTGTGTGTACGAGGCTTTAATTAGTCTCTGATGCAGAATCTCTGATGCAGTTTAAAAAAAAAAAAAAGATTCCACTAAACTCAGCTTTACCTAGACCATTGGTTCCCAACCTCAGTCCTCTTGTACTCCCAGCAGATCGTGTTTTCAGGATTTTCTTCACCTTGGGCTTAAAAACAAAGGCTGGGTATTTATGAGAGCTATTTTATCTAAGAAAAATTCCCAAAATATAGGTCATTGGGATTGGGGTACTTGAGGACTGAGGTTAGGAACCACTGAACTAGATCCTCAAACTCCATAGTTGTTGGTATACAGTATGTTGCTGTTTGGACAGATGCAAATCTTAAGCTGACCATGCACGACCACACGAGAACTTTTTGCCTGGCCACCCACAGAAGGAATTTTGTCTGTTTCAGCAGAAATCAAATGAATTGGATGAAATGTAATCAATGCATGGTCAGCTTTACTGGCAGGATAAACAGGTGAAAAAACTGCTATGGGGTGGGGGTAACTGCTGTGTAACTGCTAGCGACAGGATGCATCATTTTTTACTTTTTTTGCCCATACTTCTACTGTAAGTGGATTGATCAGGTCAAGGTAGTCTTCTAGAATTTTCATACCGCACACTTGCAGCTTCAGGCACTGAAACATAAAAGGAGATGTCATATAAGAGAGGCCACATAATGTGAAATCAGCTAGACAGTACTACTAGTTCTGGCTCCACAATGCAAGGGAACTTTCACATATTCTGCTGTTACTATGGAGATAAAACTGTCATTCTCAGCTGTACTATCTAGCAACAGCTTCCTATCTGTGAAGTTAACCATTAGAAGGATCTCACCATCATTTTTTTTTTTTTTTTACTGTAAAGTAAAATGAGTGTCTGAGCATCAAAAGGGAATCAAAAGGAAATGGAGTTAATGAAACCCTAACTGAATAAAATTTAGTTTGCAAGCATGGGTGTAATGGCACCCCTAATATGAAAGGGGTTAACGCCGTCTACGACCTTCCCTCTCCTGGACACACATTCGCTACCGATCCTCCACAGTCAGGCGACCACTTCCCATAGGATTAATCCTTCCAAAGAACGAGACAACGCTCTGTATCTTTCCAGAATAGATTGACACTTTATTGCAAAAATAATGCAACTTTTTTACACACAGAGAGAAGCTTCTGACCCTCCTCCCATAATACCCCTCTGACCAGACCCAATTTACAAGAGCCAATTAGCTACAGCTGCTGACTCAGACACATGACCTTTCTGTCTTCCAATACACATCTCTTAGACAACAGGTTAGCTAATCCCTTTCTAGTTTAAATGATTATACATGACCCTTTTGTGTTCCCCCAGCCAGACGGTCTGCTAGAGTCCAATACCTATACTTACATACTTAATTATCACTATTCACAATAGACAATAGAATGCAATCCTTATAATTACAGGCTTAACTCAAACACGCCACAATAGACAATAGAATGTAATCACACCCCATCACAGCAAGTATTACATAACAGCCCACACACAGTATATACCGCATATATGCCATGTATATACAGTATGGGATATGGCTATCACAGATCATGGTGGGGTTCTCATTCACCCTGTGCCCCAAGTGACCCCTGTCACAATGGGGTTTTCTTTTTATTTAATAATCATGCTTGTCTAAGTGGATGTAGCATCAGTCGGATGCCGCATCTGTCCCACGGCACCTCCCAGACTGAGAACTGAGCGATCTAACACCGCAGATCGCTCGGTTCTCATAGCTCCCTGAGCAGAGAGCCGGTGACTGCCCCCAAGCACCCCCCCCCCGTACTCATTGGAGCGCTGGGCTGTGGAGGGTGTGGCTCAGACTGTCAGCGTCTTTCTGAGAGGCTGAGCCGTCTGTCGGCCCAGGCGTGTGGGCAAATCTTGACTCCATTGTCGGCCTTCAGCCCGCTGTCTGCTGAAAATGGGTCTCAGGAGTGCAGAACAAACTGCACTCCTGTGATCCACAATATAAGTACAGCCAAACGAGCTTTGACTGTACTTCTCCTTTAAGCACTGTGTATGATAGATACGGTTTTGTTTTATAATTGTTCTTTATAAAAACACATCTTGCATCGTAGTTCTGATCTCCTTCAGTTTCTTTGTAGCCACCTTCTGTCTACATTCCCCCCAATGAAGGCTGCATGCCATTTTTCAGGGAATTTGTACCTGTTAATGATAGCAGTAGACCATGCCTGGATAATATGTGTGGAAATTGGCATTAGTTGTATCTATCAGAAGCCCATATGACAGAGTGCTAACACAGGAGCACAATTTGGAGGCATCAAGAGTATTGTCAAGCTATAACAGACAGTGCCTAAACAAGAACCTTTGTGGCAGGATCATCAGGTATAATATAAATGAAAATTTCAGATTTAAAAAAGCTTCTTTTGGCCATACTTCTCATGTGGGTCACAGGAGCATACTTGTGCTCTCCTGTGACCCAGAATCAACTAATGCTAAAGCCCGCTGTCAGCTGATGTCACTGACACAATAATGTCAGGATCCACCGAGAGGCCTTAGAGGCAGCTGGTTCAGCCTCTCACCACACTGAGCCAGCTGCTCCCTCCCCCTCACCAGCCCGGAGCTCCAGTGAGCACTGGATGGGTAGAGCAGTGAGCATCTGCTCAGTAAAGACCAAGAACTGAGTGATCAGAGGTCACGTGATCGCTCAGTTCTTAGGCTTAGAACCGGCAGGAGACATCTTGCAGCATTGGTCAAATGCTGCAACAGGTAGGTATGTGTTTATGTTTTTTTTTTTCTCTCACTTCTCCTTTAACCACTTGCCTACTGGGCACTTTTACCCCCTTCCTGCCCAGGCCAATTTTCAGCTGTCACACTTTGAATGACAATTGCTCCAGTCATGCAACACTGTAACCAAATGGTAAATTTGTATCATTTTCTTTAAGACAGAGCTTTCTTTTGGTGGTATTTAATCACCACTGGGTTTTAATTCTTTGCTAAACAAACGAAAAAAGACTGATAAATGTAAAAAAAAAAATATGTTTTTCTTAGTTTCTGTTATAAAGTTTTGCAAATAAGTAATGTCTTTCTTCACTGATGTGCGCCGATGAGGCTGCACTGATGGGCACTGATAGGCTGCACTAAGAGCCCATTCACACAGGGGCAACTTTGGATCCGACTTCAAGTCGCCCCAAGTCGCCTCAAGTCGCGCTGCATGAGAAAATCAACGTAAGTGAATGGAGCCGTCTTAATGCACACTACTGCAGTCGCTCCGACTTAAAAAAAGGTTCCTGTACTACTTCAATCCGACTTCTAGACGACCTGTACCCATTGATTTTAATGGAAGTCGCCTCAGAAGTCGGATCCCCTGTCTTAACAGAAGCAACTTTCCAGGAAGAGAACATACATTTCCTAGGCAAACCTCTCCCTCCCCCCTCCCTCCCACAGAGCTGTTTCTTGTTTGATTGGCCACTGGAATGTCTCCTGTCCTGGAGGCAACTTGAAGTCGCCTTGTAAGTAGCTTCATGTCGCGCTGTGATTCATACTGTGATTCATACTCAAGTCATGTCCAAGTTGCCTCCCAAAGTCGCGCTGGAAGTCGTGTTGCCCCTGTGTGAATGGAGTCTTATGGGCACTGATAGGCGGTGCTGATGGGCACTGATGAGGAGGCACTGATGAGGCTGCACTAATAGGCTGTACTGTTGGGCACTGATAGGCGGCACTGAAGGGCACTTATAGGCAGAACTGATGGAAACTAATTGGCATTGATCATCAGGGCACGATGTGGTGACAGGCTTGCCAGTATATGGTTCTCCTTTCCTCCCACAGATGCAGGGAGGAAACGACTGCCGGTAACCGGCAATTCTGTTTACATGTTATCAGCTGTGATTGGACACATATGATTACATGGCAAAGGGCTACTGTGATTGGCCCTTTACCCTGATCTGCGATCAGCTGTGTCCAAAAGACACAGTGGTCACAGAGTGCACCCGATGTGTACAGAAGGAGGCATGCAAGGGCTGGGGTTTCTCAGAGGATATCTATTGATGCCCTCCCAAAACTGGAAGACCGTGCTGTAGCCTTTCCGCTACAGTGCGGGCAGCAAGTGGTTAAAGAGATTGAAATTTACTTTTTAAATTATATTAACATGTTAAACATGTAAATGTTTTCCACGAAGTAGCTACTTCATGGAAAACAGTTACTGGTACATGTTTAACATGTTAATAGTTGTTGGGAATCTATAGTATTAAAGAAAAATTCCAGTTGCCTATATATATAGGATTATTACCTGTGCTAGTGTATAAACAAATATGGACAGGGATCAACTGCTGTATGCAAGGCAGACCATTCTGATTCAAACAAAATAACATCAAAAACCCCTAATCAACCATAAACAATTGTGAAATGCTACAGCTGTGCTCAATTAATCACAAATCTCTCCTATCGTCTGGAACATAAGTATCCACTGCCTCAGTGAGAGCAATTATCAGTAGCAGATTGTTACCTGTTGGTTGGAAATCAAATTTAGAATTAGTTTACATTTGCAAAAGGGGGGGGGGGTAAAAAATAGTTTATTGAGCAACATTTTACCACACACAACCACCCCCCTCCCTCTCCTTAAAGGGGAATTTAATTCTAGCATTAAAGTTTTACTAAACCCAGTTCCCTTACATTGGAACTAAGGGGCCAACCCCTGAAAAACCACCCCACACCATAATCCCCCCTCCACCAAATGATATTGTTAATTAAAAAGTGTTAAAAGTGTTAACTCCTCTAGCTTAAAAGTGCCATAGAACACCTTGAAAAAACTTAAAGCTGAGGCCCGCCAAATTTTTATTTTTTTAAAGTCAGCAGCTACAAATACTGCAGCTGCTGACTTTTAAAATATGAACACTTACCTGTCCAGGGCGCCCGCGATGTCGGCACCTGAGGCCGACCCGTGCCTCGGTCCTTGGATGCTGCCGCCGCCATCTTCAGTAAGGGAATCAGGAAATGAAGCCTTGCAGCTTCACTTCCCTGTTCCCCACTGCGCATGCGCGAGTCGCGCTGCGCAATCAAAATGGTCCCATTTGTCTTCTGGGACCCGTGTGTCTCCCAGAAGACAGCGGGGGGACAGGAAGTGGCGTAACTCCCGCTGGAGTCTATGCCTGGAAATGGGTGCAAATACCTGTATTATACAGGTATCTGCACCCCCCCTCCCCCCTGAAAGGTGCCACCGGAGGGGGGGAGGGTTCCAAAAAGCTGAGGTTCCATTTTTGTGTGGACCTCCGCTTTAAATGTGAAGATTCTGTGTGTCATAAAGACATCTAGAAATGTTCATTTTGCCTAAGCTGTGCCCTGAAAAAACAACCTATTTGTTCTAAAAAATAGCAGTACACTTCCTGGTAAGTGAGGGTGCCTAGGACCTCTTGTGCATACAGCTTCATACTGTATGTCTGTAGTATGAGATCATCTAAGGCACTGTTGCGCCGTAAGCTGTTCTGCTTCATAAAGAAGTAAAGCTCTGCTTCTACCAAGATGCCCTCCTCCACACAGAGACATTGTCAGGGCCCGGACTGGTGGCTAGTGAGGACACAGGAGGTGGATCCTCTGTGCCAGAGAGGCGAAGGCACGGGTCGCACTGGAGGACCGGTTCTAAGCAGCTACCGGTTTTCACCAGAGCCCGCCGCAAAGCGGGATGGACTTGCTGCGGCGGTAGCAACCAGGTCGTGTCCCCCAGTAGCGGCTCGACTTCTCTGGCAGCTGAGATAGGCACGGTACACAGGGACTAGGCAGAGGCAAGGTCAGACGTAGCGGAAAGTCAGGGCAGGCGGCAATGGTTCGTAGTCAGGGGCAACGGCAGAAGGTCAGATACACTGGCAAGGCAACTACAAAACGCTTTCTCAGGGCACTAAGGCAACAAGATCCGGCAAGGACAGGAAGGGGGAGTGGGTTTTTAAGTGTTTTGGTTGTGTACACAGTAATTGGACCAGGCACCAATCAATGGTGCACTGGCCCTTTAAATTTAAGAAGACCGGCGCGCGCGCGCCCTGGAGAGCAGCGGGACAGCGCGCGCCGGGACGGAGCAGGAGGAGGAGGCCGGTGAGCAGGATGGGATGCGATCCGCGGGCGGACAGGTGCCGCCGCATGGATCGCATCCCCGCCAGCATCAGAGCAGCGCTCACGGTCAGAGGGACCGACCAGGGCGCTGCAGGGGGATAGACGCCGCGGGCGCTCCGGGATGGATGGGACACCCGGAGCGCTCGGCGTTACAGTACCCCCCCCTTAGGTCTCCCCCTCTTCTTGGAACCCAAGAATCTACGGATGAGCTCTTTATCTAAAATGTTGGCCTCAGGTTCCCAGGATCTTTCCTCAGGACCACAGTTCTCCCAATCAACTAAAAAACATATTTTACCTCGGATGACCTTGGAGGCGAGGATCTCTTTCACCGAGAAGACATCAGAAGAACCAGAGACAGGAGCAGGAGCAGTGACCTTAGGGGAAAATCGGTTAAGAATGAGGGGTTTAAGAAGAGACACATGAAAAGGGTTGGGAATACGAAGAGAAGGAGGAAGGTGGAGCTTGTAAGAAACAGAATTGATTTGGTTTTTGATTTTAAATGGCCCGAGGTAACGAGGGCCCAGCTTGTAGCTAGGTACCCGAAACTGAACATATTTGGAGGAGAGCCACACTTTGTCACCAGGGGCATAGACAGGAGGGATTCTTCTTTTTTTATCTGCATGTCTCTTCATGTGGGCAGAGGCCAGTGAGAGCGACTTTTGAGTCTCTTTCCAGATAGAGGCAAAGTCCTGAGTTAATTCATCCACGGCCGGAACTCCAGAAGACGTGGGAATGGGGAGGGGGGGGCAATGGGTGACGGCCGTAGACCACAAAGAAAGGTGGCTTGGAGGAAGATTCAGAGTTCTTGAAATTGTATGAGAATTCTGCCCAGGGCAATAGGTCGACCCAATCGTCTTGACGGGCAGAGACAAAATGTCGTAGGTAGTCACCAAGGACCTGGTTAACTCTCTCCACCTGTCCATTGGACTGCGGGTGATGAGCGGAAGAAAAATTCAACTTAATCTTTAGTTGAGTACAGAGAGCTCTCCAAAATTTTGAGATTAATTGAACGCCTCTATCCGAGACGATATGTGAGGGCAGCCCATGGAGGCGGAAAATTTGAAGAAAAAAATGCTTCGCCAACTGAGATGCAGTAGGCAGACCAGGGAGCGGGACAAAATGAGCCATTTTAGAAAAGCGGTCAACGACCACCCAGATGACAGTGTTACTACGAGACAAAGGGAGGTCCGTGATGAAATCCATGGCGATGTGGGACCATGGTTGTTCAGGCACAGGTAGGGGAAGGAGAAGACCTGCAGGCTTCTGGCGAGGAGTCTTGTCACGTGCACAGATAGTGCAGGCCCGTACAAAGTCAGTCACATCTTTCTCCTGGGTAGGCCACCAATAGTGTCTGGCAATCAATTGTATGGATTTTTTGATCCCAGCGTGACCGGCTAGATGGGAGGAATGGCCCCACTTGAGTAACTGAAGCTGAAGGCGTGGAGGAACGAAAGTCTTTCCTGGAGGAATTGGCACGAGAGAAGCGGGAGCAGAGGAAATCAGACACTCAGGGGGTACGATGTGTTGAGGGGGAGTCTCGGTTTCAGAGGTATCGGAGAAACGGGACAAGGCATCAGCCCTGACATTTTTGTCTGCGGGCCGAAAATGGATCTGGAAGTTGAAGCGGGCAAAGAACAATGACCACCTGGCTTGGCGAGGATTTAGGCGCTGAGCGGACTGAAGGTAGGACAAATTTTTATGGTCAGTGTAGATGGAGATAGGGTGAAGGGATCCTTCCAGGAGATGTCTCCACTCTTCTAATGCCAACTTGATGGCCAACAGTTCACGGTCACCTATGGAATAGTTTTTTTCCGGAGGGGAGAAAGTTTTAGAGAAAAAACCACAAGTGACGTTTTTCCCTTTAGCGTTTTTTTGAAGAAGCACAGCTCCGGCTCCTACCGAGGAGGCATCAACTTCAAGGAAGAACGGCTTTAGAGGATCTGGCCGAGACAGGACAGGTGCAGAGGAGAAGGCGGTCTTAAGGCGAGTAAAGGCTTCCTCCGCTTGAGGCGGCCAGGACCTAGGATTCGCGTCTTTTTTGGTCAGTGCCCCTATAGGAGCAACGATGGTGGAGAAGTGGGGTATGAACTGATGATAGTAGTTGGCGAATCCAAGGAAGCGTTGGATAGCACGAAGTCCAGAGGGGCGTGGCCAACCCAAGACTGCGGAGAGTTTGTCAGGGTCCATTTGAAGACCTTGTCCAGAGACCAGATAACCTAGGAAAGGAAGACTGCTGCGCTCAAAAAGGCATTTTTCAAATTTAGCGTAAAGATGATTTACGCGGAGGCGCTGGAGCACTTGACGGACATGGAGCCGATGTTCCTCAAGGTTGGCAGAGAAGATTAGGATGTCGTCAAGATAGACAACCACACAGGTATACAGTAGGTCCCGGAAGATTTCGTTGACAAAATCTTGAAAGACTGCAGGGGCGTTGCAAAGTCCTAACGGCATGACGAGATATTCAAAGTGACCATCTCTGGTGTTAAATGCGGTTTTCCATTCATCTCCTTTACGGATTCTGATGAGGTTATAAGCGCCCCTGAGGTCCAATTTAGAAAAAACGTTTGCTCCGCGCAGATGGTCAAAGAGCTCTGAGATGAGAGGCAGAGGGTAGCGGTTTTTAATAGTGATTTTATTGAGACCACGATAGTCTATGCAAGGGCGTAGAGATCCGTCCTTCTTGGCCATGAAGAAGAACCCCGCTCCGGCTGGAGAAGAGGATTTCCTAATAAAACCTCTCTTGAGGTTCTCCTGAATGTATTCAGTCATGGCCTTTGTTTCAGGAGAGGAGAGAGGGTAAATTCTGCCACGGGGTGGTGTAGTACCTGGGAGCAAGTCAATGGGGCAGTCGTAGGGTCTATGTGGTGGTAAGACCTCCGCCTGTTTTTTGCAAAAGACATCAGAAAAGTCCTGATAGGCCTTTGGAAGGCCAGGCAAAGGAGTAGTGATGGGGACTTGACAGGTCGGTACAGACTTAAGGCAATGCTTGTGACAGGAGTCACCCCAGGATTTGATGTCCCCAGTGGTCCAGTCGAGGGTAGGAGTGTGACGCTGGAGCCAGGGTAGGCCAAGGAGGATGTCAGAAGTACAGTTCGGCAAAACAAAGAATTCAATCTTTTCGTGGTGAAGAACACCAACGGACATGAGCAGGGGTTCGGTGCGGTAACGCACGGTACAATCCAAATTCTCTCCTTTTACAGAGGAAATGAAGAAGGGTTTGATGAGACGGGTAACAGGAATGTTGAACCTGTTGATAAAAGAGGCTTCAATAAAGTTTCCTGCAGAACCAGAGTCCAGGAAGGCCACCGCAGGGAAGAGGGAGCCAGCAGAAGGAGAAATCCGCACAGGAATAGTCAGACGTGGAGAGGAAGAATTCACACCTAGTAACGCCTCTCCCACGTTCACTAGGTGCGAGCGTTTCCCTGACGCAGAGGACGAATAGGGCAGTCTTTTAGGAAGTGTTTAGAGCTCGCACAATAAAGGCATAAGTTCTCGTTCCTACGGCGAGACTTCTCTTGTAGGGTCAGGCGAGACCAGTCCACTTGCATGGCCTCCTCGGCGGGAGGCACGGTAACAGGATGCATTGGATTCAGAAAGAGAGGAGCCAGGCGCGGATAACGCCTGGTGCGAACAAGATCTTTCTCCTGGCGAAGCTCTTGGCGTCTTTCGACGTAGCGCATATCGATGCGGGTAGCTAAATGGATGAGTTCCGTCAAGGAAGAGGGTATCTCTCGTGCGGCCAGACAATCCTTGATGTGGCCGGATAAACCCTTCTTGAAGGTCGCGCAGAGAGCCTCATCATTCCAGGCTAACTCTGAGGCCAGTGTGCGGAACTGTATGGCATATTCGCCCACAGAGGAGTTTCCTTGGACAAGGTTAAGCAGGGCGGTTTCAGCGGATGAGGCTCTGGCTGGTTCCTCAAAAATGCTGCGAACCTCAGCAAAGAAGGACTGAATGGTGGCTGTAGCAGGGTCGTTGCGGTCCCAGAGTGGCGTGGCCCAGGCCAAGGCCTTTCCAGACAACAGAGAGACCACGAATGCCACTTTAGACCGTTCTGTGGAAAACTGGTCAGACATCATCTCAAGATGCAGGGAACATTGGGACAAGAATCCCCGGCACATCCTAGAATCCCCGTCAAATTTCTCCGGAAGAGACAGGCGAATTCTCGAGGTAGTAGCGGCAGCTCGGAGAGGGGAAGATACTGGAGGCTGTGGCGGCAGAAGCTGCTGGACCATGGCGGTCAACTGCGACAGCTGCTGTCCTTGTTGGACGATCTGTTGCAACTGCTGGGCAACCACGGTAGTGAGGTCAGCGAGATTTGGCAGTGGTACCTCAGCGGAATCCATGGCCGGATCTACTGTCAGGGCCCGGACTGGTGGCTAGTGAGGACACAGGAGGTGGATCCTCTGTGCCAGAGAGGCGAAGGCACGGGTCACACTGGAGGACCGGTTCTAAGCAGCTACCGGTTTTCACCAGAGCCCGCCGCAAAGCGGGATGGACTTGCTGCGGCGGTAGCAACCAGGTCGTGTCCCCCAGTAGCGGCTCGACTTCTCTGGCAGCTGAGATAGGCACGGTACACAGGGACTAGGCAGAGGCAAGGTCAGACGTAGCGGAAGGTCAGGGCAGGCGGCAATGGTTCGTAGTCAGGGGCAACGGCAGAAGGTCAGATACACTGGCAAGGCAACTACAAAACGATTTCTCAGGGCACTAAGGCAACAAGATCCGGCAAGGACAGGAAGGGGGAGTGGGTTTTTAAGTGTTTTGGGTGTGTACACAGTAATTGGACCAGGCACCAATCAATGGTGCACTGGCCCTTTAAATTTAAGAAGACCGGCGCGCGCACGCCCTGGAGAGCAGCGGGACCGCGCGCGCCGGGACGGAGCAGGAGGAGGAGGCCGGTGAGCAGGATGGGATGCGATCCGCGGGCGGACAGGTGCCGCCGCATGGATCGCATCCCCGCCAGCTTCAGAGCAGCGCTCGGCGTTACAGACATAGTACCGAATAAGACAAGGTAATATCATAAACAAAACATAAATATAAGGTAAGATAGACAAATAATAAATATATCATATAGAATTAATAGATAAAATAATAGAAACAAAAAATAGAGAAATTGAAAAAATATTAAATTATAGATAAAAAAGGAGACAGCCAAACAGAGCATAGATAAATAATAGATAATAGATACAAAGGAAACAGATACAAAATAAGTACTGTAGATTATAGATAGATAGATAGATAGATAGATAGATAGATAGATAGATAACAGAGATATAATTATTATTATTATTATTATTATTATACACACGATTTATATAGCGCCAACAGTTTAAGCAGCACTTTACAATGTAGAGGGGAGACAACACAATTACAGTACAGTTCAATACAAAAGGTACAGGAGGGCCCTACTCGTAGAAGGGAAGTGAACAAGTGGCTGAAGAGCTGGTGTAGTAAGGAGGGGTTTGGGTTCCTGGAGGACTGGGCCGACTTCTCAGTCGATAACCAGTACTATAGAAGGGACAGACTGCACCTAAATGAGGAGGGTGCAGATCAGCTGGGAATAAGGATGGCCAAAAAGTTAGAGGGGTTTTTAAACTAGGTGACGGGGGGGAGGGTCCAGAGATAGTGAGAGTCAGCGGGGAACATATTCTAAAGGGTAGTATTAGGGGCATTAGTGGTAGGGTAACCAAAGCACATAAACCCAAGGTAAGTATAGTAGCAAGTCCTAGTTGCAATCTGGGAACACCCAAGAGGATAGTATGTGACCGGTCAAAATATATTAATGCATTAAAGTGTCTGTTCACCAACGCCAGAAGTCTGCCAAGCAAAATAGGTGAGTTGGAAGCTCTGGTGCATGAGGAGAGCTATGATGTAATCGGTATTGCTGAAACTTGGCTTCATTCCTCACATGACTGGGCTATTAATATTCCTGGCTATGCACTCTTTCGGAAAGACAGGGTAAAAAGGAAAGGTGGAGGGGTCTGTCTCTATGTGAGAAGTGATCTCAAAGCGAGTGTGAAAGAGGACCTGGTGGATGGAGAGTGTGATGAGTCTGAAGCATTATGGGTGGAACTGCATACAGATGTGCGTAGTTCAAAGCTAATCATTGGAGTTTGTTATAGACCACCCAATGTTAATGAGGAGTTAGAGACTCAGCTCCTTGCACAGATGAAAAGGGCTGCAAGGGCTGGGACGGTGATAATAATGGGGGATTTTAACTACCCAGAAATTGACTGGAGTAATGGAACTGCTGGGACAGTTAAAGGGCAAAAATTTATAAACCTATTGCAGGACAATTTTATGGTCCAGTTTATTGAGGCCCCAACTAGGAATGATGCTCTGTTGGACCTGGTAATCTCAAACCATGCAGAGCGTATTACTAATGTTCAGATAAAGGAACACCTGGGTAGCAGTGACCATAACATGATTTCATTTGATGTTAGTTGTAAGCAAAAATCACATACAGGAAAGATAAAAACACTTAATTTCAAGAGAGCAAATTTTCCAAGGATGAGGGCTGCTCTCCAGGACTTAGACTGGGAAGGAATATTGGCATCAATGGGCACAGAACAGAAATGGGAATTCTTCAAAAAGACTGTTTGTGAACTCACTGCAAAGTATATTCCCATGGGCAATAAGTTTAAAAGGCTAAAAATAAAACCTATGTGGCTCACTGCCAAAGTTAAAAAAGCTATAAACTATAAGAAAAGAGCCTTTAAAAAATATAAAAATGAGGGAACACTAGTGTCATTTAAATGTTACAAAGAATATAACAGGATATGTAAAAAGGAAATCAAGGATGCAAAAATTCAAAATGAACGACAGATTGCAAAAGATAGTAGGACAAACCCCAAAAAATTCTTCAAATATATTAATAGTAAAAAGGTCAAGTCTGAGCATGTAGGCCCTTTACAAAATAATCTAGAGTGGGTGACTGGGGACAAAGAGAAGGCTAATTTATTAAATACTTTCTTCAGTTCTGTGTATACAAAGGAGCATGGGGGAGCTCATGTCCAAAATGAGGGTGGTAGTGACACAGCCCCAAATCCACAATGGCTCAAAAGTGATATGGTCCAGAAATATTTAGATGGAATAAAGGTGGATAAAGCACCTGGACCAGATGGCATCCACCCACGGATCCTAAAAGAATTGAGCTCTGTAATTTCAAAGCCATTGTATTTAATTTTTAGGGACTCATTAATGACAGGAATAGTACCACTGGATTGGCGCAGGGCCAATGTGGTGCCTATATTTAAAAAGGGAATTAAGTCTTTACCAAGTAACTATAGACCTGTTAGTTTAACTTCTATAGTTGGGAAAATACTGGAGAGATTAATAAAAGACCACATAGATGAGTTCTTGCTGGAAAAAAACTATTTAAGCAACAGACAGCATGGATTCATGAAAGACAGAAGTTGTCAGACAAACCTGATTTCTTTTTATGAAGAGGTAAGTAAAACCTTGGACAGAGGCGTGGCTGTGGACGTGGTATACTTGGATTTTGCAAAAGCGTTCGATACAGTTCCCCACACACGGCTCATGTGTAAGGTAAAGTCTACAGGATTGGAAATATCAGTTTGTAAATGGATAGAAAACTGGCTAAAAGACAGAATTCAGAGAGTAGTGGTTAATGATTCTTACTCTGAATGGTCCAAGGTTATCAGTGGTGTACCCCAAGGTTCAGTGCTGGGACCCTTACTTTTTAATATGTTTATAAATGATATTGGGTCTGAGATCAAAAGTAACATTTCTGTCTTTGCAGATGACACCAAGCTATGCAGTGGAATAACGTCCTTACAGGATGTCGCCAATTTACAAGCCGACCTCAATGCACTGTCTAATTGGGCGACTTTGTGGCAGATGAGGTTTAATGTTGATAAATGTAAAGTTATGCACTTGGGGGCTAAGAATATGCATGCATCATACATACTAGGGGGAATACAACTGGGGGGAACCGTAGTGGAGAAGGATCTGGGGGTTTTGGTAGATCATAAGCTCAATAATGGCATGCAATGCCAAGCTGCGGTTTCCAAAGCGAGCAAAGTCCTTTCTTGTATTAAGAGAGGTATGGTCTCCAGAGAGAGAGATATAATTTTGCCCCTGTTCAAATCATTAGTAAGACCTCATCTGGAATATGCAGTTCAGTTTTGGGCCCCAGTTCTCCAAAAGGATATTGGGGAACTGGAGAAAGTGCAGAGAAGGGGGATATGATCAACATGTACAAATATATAAGGGGTCCATATAGTGAACTTGATGTTGAGTTATTCACTTTACGGTCAACACAAAGGACAAGGGGGCACTCTTTGCGTCTAGAGGAAAAGAGATTTCACCTCCAAATACGGAAAGGTTTTTTCACAGTAAGAGCTGTGAAAATGTGGAATAGACTCCCTGCAGAGGTGGTTCTGGCCAGCTCAGTAGATTGCTTTAAGAAGGGCCTGGATTCTTTCTTAAATGTACATAATATAACTGGGTACTGACATTTATAGGTAAAGTTGATCCGGGGAATATCCGATTGCCTCTCGGGGGATCAGGAAGGAATTTTTTTCCCTGCTGTAGCAAATTGGATCATGCTCTTCTGGGGTTTTTTGCCTTCCTCTGGATCAACTGTGGGTATAGAATTGGGTATATGGGATTGTACGATATATTTTTATTTGATTTTTTTTTTTTTTTTTTAATGGTTGAACTGGATGGACTTGTGTCTTTTTTTCAACCTGACTAACTATGTAACTATGTAACTATGTAGCTTACATTCTAAAGGGAAGGGTGGTGGTACAAAAGGTAATAGCTGCAGAGAATTTGATGGGGGTGAACATAAATTAAATAGTTAACATAAACATAAATTAACATAAATTAAATATTTAGATAAATAATAGATAAATAGTAAATTAAATTATTATATAATAAACATAAATTAAATAGTTACATAAATAATAGATAAATTGTAAATTAAATTATAGTTAAAATAAAAGTTAGATAGATAGATAGATAGATAATAAATAAATAGAGAATAGAGAAACAATATACATAAATAGTTAAAGAAATAATAGATAAATAATAAATAATATTAAATTATAAATAAAATTAAAGATAGATAAATAGATCATAGCTAAATAATAGCTAATAAATAAACAACAAATAGATGGTATATAGACAATAAATAAATACATTAGAAAGAAAATAAATAGTTAAATAGATAATAGATAAATAGCAAATAATATTAAAATATAGTTAACATAAAAACTAGATAAATAATATAAAGCAGACAAACAAAAAACAGATAAATTATAAATAGATGGTAGATAGATAGATAGATAGATAGATAGATAGATAGATAGATAGATAGATAGATAGATAGATATTGATTATGTAGGTGTCTGGAAGTATTTCAGTAGATTTGAGAATTTCATCTACTTATGTCAGTGTTTATTGTTCCTGGAAGTGTTGCAGCATTATTATTTCACATTACCTAATTATCCTTCCATCAAGCTTTTCCCAAGTCAAGGTAATGCTTTGATCGCTTTCCACGCTCAGTGAGATCACACATGCTTACAAATTCTATTTAAATATTTAGATGATAATAGTGGGATGACATTATACACGGCGTAGACAAAATGAGTTCATGTACACACTTTATTTTCCAACAAAACTTATAAATATTTTGCAACTATGTGTAAGTCTCTACCCACTCAGGAAAATCCTAGTCCAGTACAGAACCAATTCATCAGAATTGGGATGATGCAATTGATTGTAAACACAAATTTTATTTTTTTATTTTTTTCAGTTTTGGAAATATCGTGGAGGGGTAAGGACCCCTGTCAAGTGTTTATTGCTGTGTCCCCACTGAGGGGATTCCTCCTGTATGTGTCCTGGTGACCATAACTTAGGGTAAATCTGAAAGAGGTGAGGGTGCGTGTTCCAATGGTGACAGCTGTTGTGGTGACAGCTGTATAAGAGGGGAAATCCCCTCTCTTTTGGGAGATATCCTCTGACTTCCTGTATTTCTCCGGGACAGGAAGGGAAGAGAAATATCCCAGGAGGACATAGATAATTAAAAAAAAACACGTTTTAACCATTCCCTATATGTAAGCATCTTAAAAAACATTATGTCGGACTTTACTGGCACAACAAGGCGCAAACAATATATACATTAAAAAATGTTTTATTACAAATCATGTTACATTAAAACCTTGAACCACTACATGGGTTGATAAGAACAATATTGTGCTACTTGCACGATATTGAGACCAACTGCACAACATATATATTTACAAGTGCATAACTGATTGCTTATTCAATCATATAAAAATGGGTCCTCGATGGTCAACACGTTTCTCATTTCTGCTTCTTTAGGATTCATAAAGGAAATAGCAGTGGTCACTATATAAAACAGAGCAACATTATTTACAATGCATTTTACTCATTACTCATAAATTTATTTACCACTACCGGTAGTTGTACCTGTTTATCTGTAGCCATCTCATTTTTTGAGCTCCAGGAGGCAGGGATCTGATGTCACACATTACACAGCATAGAGCGGGGAGCTGGGTGTAATCTGAGACCCGAGTGGAGGAAATTGACACTCCACTCTACACATATTGGGAAACATACACAGCTAAGGCTGTCAATAACTTCCTGTGTGCTGTGGGGGGGTGGGGGGCCATCTCCTGAGATTATGTGGGGTCAGCATAGACTGTCACAAGATAGCAGAGGAATGAGAGTGGAGACAGAAATCACACTAGGTGCTTTGGATGGAGGCATGTACACACTATATGGGGATATACTTTGTTTTTTATTTCATCATCATTTTTGCCTGTGGCCATCAATAATATAATTCTTCTCTGTGAGTGCTGGATGTGGGAGTTTTAACCTGTACTTATCCAGATTTTTAAGTGTATTTGCATTATGTTAGTATTAGGTTAATTTATGTGTAATAAACTTTAATCTAATATTTAGGGGAAGTAATGCAATATTTGCATTTTTGTATTATTTTTGTATTTTTTTTGTTTTTGTGGGAGGACAGTGTAGCTGTCTGGGCTCTTTACATTTTGTAGTACTCAAAGTAAATCCCTGCAAGGGCTTTTTTTTTCTTCCCCTGGTGAATGACAGCCCAAGAAGGGAAAGAGGAGGACCCTGTTCCCTGGGTTGGCTGTTGCAGTCAAAGAGAGCCCACCCCAAGCAACGGCAGCAAGAAGGAACCTGATTTGCCACAGGGCCAGGAGACTTATGATTGGCCATGCTAAAATCCACCCACTGCCTGAACGATGGACTGTAATTGGGTGTGTGGGCTAGATGGTTTCTGATTGGTCCTGTTTGTTTTAACCTTTAACTTTACCCACTGCCCAGTGCCTACCTAGAAGTGAGTGGACCCATGTGGGGTTGGTGACAGTCGGCTTGGACCTGTTGACAGATGAGTGTACCCAGGGGTGCTGTGGAAAATACTGGAGAGGAATGTCCCTAGAGTGCCAGGGCCACAGGCAGGACTGGGCTGTATATGTGTGTCCTGAGTGTAACTGGAGTCTGGGATTTTATGGGGTTCTATTGCTATTGTGTTGCAATGCACTGTGCCCTAGGAGCCTGTGTTTAGGGGCTCAAGCTGCCGATGGATGTATTTATACTCAGATTAAATCACACACAGGTGGACTCTATTTACTAATTAGGTGACTTCTGAAGGCAATTGGTTCCACTAGGCTTTAGTTAGGGGTATCAGAGTAAAGGGGGCTGAATACAAATACACACCACACTTTTCACATATTTTATTTTATTTTTTAAATGTTGAAAATCATTTATAATTTTCTTTCCGCTTCACAATTATGTGCCACCTTGCGTTGGTGTATCACATAAAATCCCAATAGAATACATTTCCGTTTTTTGGATGTAACATGACAAAATATGCAAATGTTCAAGGGGTATGAATACTTTTTCAAGGCACTGTATCTACCTATTATTGGTTAGCCCATAAGTACTCTATTCTATATATTGCTGTTCATAACCCTAGCTAGAGGTTGAATCAGGACCTATTTCACCTAGTTAGGTTGTACTACTACCTTCTGTAAGTCATTCCCTGTCCTCCACCTGTACCTTTCTGGTTTTGTTGCCTTTGTATTTTTGCTGTAACTTGAATAGCCCACCCGCATTCCAAGGCTTTGCCTCTTTAACCACTTGCCATGACGGCCACAAGGTGGCTCTACAATGCCGGGAGGCCGTCATTTGACGTCCTCGGCTCCTCCCGGCCACTGGAGCGCGCCCGCCGCGTCACTCAGGTGCCGATGCGCGTGCCTGGCGGCCGCGATGTCCATCAGGTACTCGCGATCGGGCAGTTACAGAGCCAGGGACGTGGATCTCTGTGTGTAAACACAGAGATCCACGTCCTGTCAGGGAGAGAAGATCGATGGTGTGTCCCTTGTACATAGGGACACAGATCGGTTACCTCCCTCAGTCAGTCCCCTCCCCCCACAGTAAGAGTCACTCCCAGGGAACACATTTAACCCCTTGATCGCCCCCTAGTGTTAACCCCTTCACTGCCAGTCACATTTATACAGTAATCAGTGCATATTTATAGCACTGTTCGCTGTATAAATGTGAACGGTCCCAAAAATGTTTCAAAAGTGTCCGATGTGTCCGCTGTAATATCACAGTCCTGACAAAAATCATAGATAACCGCCATTACTATTAAAAAAAATTATAATAATAAAAAATGTCATAATTCTATCCCCTATTTTGTAGGCGCTATAACTTTTGCGCAAACCAATCACTATACGCTTATTGCGATTTTTTTTACCAAAAATATGTAGAAGAATACATATCGGCCTAAACTGAGAAAAAAAAAGTAATTTTTTTTTTAAAAATTGGATATTTATTATAGCAAAAAGTAAAAAATATTGTGTTTTTTTCAAAATTGTCGCTCTTTTTTTGTTTATAGCACAAGAAATAAAAAACCGCAGAGATGATCAAATACCATCAAAAGAAATCTCTATTTGTTGGAAAAAAAGGACGTCCATTTTGTTTGGGAGCCACGTCGCATGACCGCGCAATTGTCATTCAAAGCGTGACAGTGCTGAAAGCTGAAATTTCGCCTGGGCAGGAAGGGGGTATATGTGCCCTGTAAGCAAGTGGTTAAATAATGCCCATTTAAATTCATAACAGGTGTGTTGATGTTCTTGGGTCCAGGTAAGGGCGTGCCATCACAGGTGCAGAACAAAGGGACAGAGGTGCTACATGTTACAAAGACTACAGTATATTTTTGAAAAGTAGTTTTCTTTCAAGAACTTTTTCGCATCTAAGTAACAGTTCTCCAGGACAATTAAATCAAGTACTATGCATTCTTTTAAATGTTGTTTTTTATCTATACCTGGACGATTGCACATCAAGTGTACCATCATTAATATGAGCATCACTATGAACCGGTCGAGATGACTTTGCTCTAATACTCTGAGTTCCCTTGTGAAATGCTGTCCTTACTAGAAAATGTTTACTGAGGGCATCCTAACCTTCAGGTCCTAATTCCTTAAGGAGAGAATCTTTGGATTTATAATTGAATTACATTCTGCTGCTTTCATGCCATAATCATGAATTACATGGTGAAAAGAAGGGTTTGCTTGCTAAAGGAGATGCATGATGGCTACAACTGAAAATGTCAAAAATAATGCTTGGAACTTGCTGATTCTGCAAAATGACCCTTGATTCCTTGTTTAACCACTTAAGCCCGGACCAATACGCAGCATAAAGACCAGGCCCCTTTTTGCGATTCGGCACTGCGTCAATTTAGCTGACAATTGCGCGGTCGTGCGACGTGGCTCCCAAACAAAATTGACGTCCTTTTTTTCCCACAAATAGAGCTTTCTTTTGGTGGTATTTGATCACCTCTGCGGTTTTTATTTTTTGCACTATAAACAAAAATAGAGCGACAATTTGGAAAAAATGCAATATTTTTTACTTTTTGCTATAATAAATATCCCCCAAAAATATATAAAAAAACTTTTTTTTTTCCTCAGTTTAGGCCGATACGTATTCTTCTACATATTTTTGGTAAAAAAAAAATCACAATCTGCGTTTATTGATTGGTTTGCGCAAAAGTTATAGCGTTTACAAAATAGGGGATAATTTTATGGCATTTTTATTAATATTTTTTTTTTTACTAGTAATGGCGGTGATCAGCGATTTTTATCGTTACTGCGTCATTATGGCGGACACATCGGACACTTTTGACACATTTTTGGGATCATTGTCATTTTCACAGCGATCAGTGCTATAAAAATGCACTGGTTACTGTGAAAATGACACTGGCAGTGAAGGGGTTAACCACTAGGTGGCGCTGTAGGGGTTAAATGTTCCCTGCTTGGGTTTCCTTACTGAGGGGGTCGGGCTATGTGTCACATGACACCGATCTTGGCTCCGTGTACCGTGTACACGGAGCTGAGATCGGTGTCATTGTTACTAGGCAGAGCAGGGAAATGCTTGTTTACACAAGCGTCTCCCTGCTCCATACCTCCGTGAGATGATCGCGGGGATCCCGCGGCGATCCAGTCCGGAACCCACGGTCCGACTCACGGGGAAGGCAGGGTATATATACAGTGCATGGTCGTTAAGTGGTTAAGGGAAAACATTCACTTAATCAATTTTTATTTTATCTTTGTTTTTTTTTGTTTTTTGTTTTTTGTTTTCAATATATTTATGGATAAAATATGTTTAAAAAGACACTGATTGGGCAATGTCTGTGTAATCTCACCCCCCTGAGCCATTGATACTTATCTCTCCTGCGCTTCTCAGGTACTCCTTCCTTCAACACTGGGTTTTTAAATTTTTGCTAAATAAATTAAAAAAACAAGTTTTTCTTTTTCTGTTATAAAATTTTGCAAATAAATAATTGTTCTTCATAAATTTAGCCCAAAATCTATTCTGCTACATGCTACATTTTGCTTCTTTGGTGAATATAACCCAAATCAGTGTATATTATTTAGTCTGTGTGAAAGTTATAGAGGCCACAAACTATGGTATATATCTGAAAGTTATCTTTTTTTTACCTTTTTATGAAAAATAAAAAATGTATGATTTTATTTTAAAAACGTTGTAACCAGAGCAATATAATATTACCATAATAACATTGTACTGCTCTGGGGAAGTAATCAGGATTTTTTTCTTTTTTACACATTACATCGCTATAAGCAAGCATTTTACTGAATGAAACAGATTAAATCAGTCTGTTTTATTGTTATTGGTCAAAGCTAATCACATGGTACAGATGAGCTGTGATTGGCCCTGTCTCTACAATGTGATAAAATTGACCAATAACGATGGGCGGAGCTTGCCAAGGACTGAAATGACCGAATGAGAGAGGAGCTCCAGGCTTAGCAGGGACATAGCGCCACACAGCGACGATTGAGACACCCCAAGCCAGCGACTATACAACGCTGACAACAACCGTCATGACCAACAAGCGGAAAGGGCTCCAGAGACCGCAGAAACTGACCGAGTACTTTACACTGGAGCAGAGGCAAGATGGCGCTGGATCTCCTATACTGTCCACGGCCAGTACTCCTCATCCCACTCAGAAAAAGGACAAACCACCTAAAAGAACCTCACCATCGAATAAGCAGCATTCTCTCGCATCTTCCTCAGCCTCTGGGAGTCCGGAAAAGACCAGATTCAAGCTGGATGGCGCGGATCCTTCTCAGGAGGTGAGTGTGGGCCTAGACTCAGGGGATGACACCAGGGAGCTCCCTGACTCCATTGATCGTTTCCCCACTAGTAACCAGCCAGTATTGGACACCACACTCAAGGACATGCTGGTTTCACTCAGAAGCTCTCTCCATAGTGATATGATGGCATGTGTCCACAAGTTTGGGAGGGATTTACAGACTGTATCTGCCAGAGTGGATCATGTGGAGACTAAGATGGGGGAATATGCTTCCACAATTAACAGCCTTGTTGATGCACATGACGCCAGGGATGAGGAGATGGAGGGAGTTAAAGCTAAAATTGCAGACATCGAGGACCGTTCCAGAAGGAACAATCTAAAGATAAGTTGGTCCCCGAATCTATTTAGCAGTCTGACCTGCGCAACTATGTCACCCAAGTATTCACCTCTATTCTGCCTGATCTTACAGATATAGATGTTACAATAGACAGAATTCACAGGCTGCCTAAACCCTCTTATCTCCCAGACTAAGTGCCAAGAGACATTATACTGTGCCTACATTTCTTTCATGTGAAAGAACGTTTGATGTCTGCTGCACGCAATAAGGATCTCCTCCCAGCACAATATAAAGACTTTCAGTTCTTTACTGACCTGTCTGAATTCACGCTACAAAAAAGAAGAAGCCTTAATACCATATCCAAAGCTCTGCGCAACCACAAAATAGCCTACGGATGGGGGTTTCCAACCAAACTTATCATCACAAATGACTTACTAAGGGTCTAGAACTGCTTAAAACGTGGCACATCATTCCTGATGACCCTTCCCAGGGATCCAACAATCGCAACCAGGATCGTACCGCGGGAGACTGGAATCTGATCAATTCCAAAAATGCTTGCACGCACCGTTAAAATGATTACTGGGCTGATTAAAGATCTAATGTTCATTCTTTCTTTTGTCCCTGCTCTGGAGACAACTTGTTAAGCTAGACTTTTACCCCTTTTGAGATAGCGTAGATATACGCTGCACCCAGGTCACCATGACCTGCAAACACTTCTTGTGGACCCCTTTGTATGTTTTTTTCACCCTTTGTTTACTTTACTGTTTAACACCCAATTTTGCAGTTGGTTATGCAGTCGCCTTCTTTTCCACTGAGAGTCAAATGGGCGGACACCTACTTGTTCGGTCGCACATGGACGCTGTTCTTTTCAACACACCGATATGGGGACCCTCGCCACCTGATGTAAGTGTTACACACACATTCTTTAATTACTGGCATTTATACTTTTTTAACCATTAATGCCAAAGGGCTCAACTATCCGGTAAAGAGAAAGTCATTGTGGAATGAAGCGTCTCAAAATAACTGATATCCTCTGCACCCAGGAGACTCATTTTCACAGCCAAAAGATGCCCAAATGTACTCATCCTAAATTTCGTCATGTTTATACAGCAAGTGCTCCTGCTAAAAAACGAGGGGTACTAACTGCGATTAGAGACACAGTTGCATTCACGATGCATAGAGAAATTGCAGACTCTCAGGGTCGCTACCACATTCTTATATGTGATATCAACTCCACTACATATACAGTGGTCAATGTATATACACCTAACAAACACCAAGTACGTTTTTTGCATCAGGTCCTCAAAAAAGTCAGACAGGTGCAAAAGGGCTTTCTCTTGATCTGCAGAGATTTTAATCTCCCTCCTGACCCCCAAATGGACTCCACGTCCTGCTCGCACAGGGATCACCACTCACTTCAACCAATGCTGCACGCTCAAGGACTCTGGAGATGCCTACATGGCACGAAAAAGACTATTCCTTTTTCTCTACAAGTTACAGAGTTTACACAAGACTAGACCTTTTTCTCACGGATAAATGGCTGACACCTAAAATCACTGCTTCTAAGATCAATGATATCACATGGTCGGATCACGCCTCGGTGACGCTTTCGGTTGACGACTCGCCAAACGTGAATACTTGCTTCGTTTGGTGGTCCAACCCAAGGTTGTACCAGGCTGATCATTCCAAACATAGCCTGCAGAAAGACCTAACTGATTTTTTTCTTGTAATGTAAACTCTGTATCTGATCCCATGATTTTATGGAAAGCCCATAAGGCATATATGAGAGGAGTTCTAATAAAAATGGGTGCAAGGGTTAAGAGACAGAGGAGACAGTGTAACCAGGACCTTATCTCTAAAATTCACACTTTAGAAGCCCAAAATAAAATGAATGTCTCACTATCAGTCTCAGACCAATTGACGCAACTCAGGTATGAACTCCGCCTAATTTTACTTGATGACTTTGAAAAAGCCTCTGAACGTCTTAAAATGACATACTATGTAAGTGGCAATAAAGCATGGAAACTTTTGGCTAACCGTCTCAAGGGGCAGAGACACAAAACAAAAATTCCATATGTCCTACACCCCACCACCCAAGAAAAGCTATATCACCCACAGGCAATAGCAGACGCATTCAGCTGTTACTACAGCTCTCTTTACAATTTAAAGGACGACCCAACTACGATTCAACCCACAGAGTCCATGATATCAAACTTTCTTGATAAAATTAATCTCCCTGGGTATCAACTGTCCAATTAGAGAACTTAAATTCCCCCTTTTTAGAAGCTGAAATTGCCAAAACCATTGATTACCTCCCTAATAATAAATCACCTGGACCTGATGGCTTTACAGGGGAGTACTATAAAACATTCAAATCAGTGTTAGTCCCTCACTTAGCAGGCATTTACAACAGAGCTGTCTCCTCCTTCCTCTTTCCCATCAGAAATGCTTAGAGCACTGATAGTAGCGTTACCGAAGCCGGGGAAGGATCCCAATGCACCGCAAAATTTTAGACCCATTTAGTTGCTGAACAACAACTTAAAGCTTTATGCCAAGCTTCTTGCTAACAGATTAGTAGACTTACTTCCATCTCTAATACACCCAGTACTACTTGACAAAAACAGCAAACATTAAGGGCATATCGTTGTTTTATTCCCATCTTCAAAACAAACTAGTGTTTACGAAATCACCTACTATGCTAGCATGGGAAAGAGATTTCAACAGGGAATATTCCGAGGACCATTGGCAAACGGCATTAAAGGTAACATTCCTCTACTGAATGTGCTAATCTTTGGGAACTCTTCCAGAAGATCTTGCTACTGTACGATGGTACCTCACTCCGTATAGATTGTCTAAATTTGCTTCAGGAATGTCTCCCCGGTGCTGGAGACAATGTGAGGAAACAGGTACATTATCCCATCTTCTATGGTCATGTCCTATTATATCACATTACTGGAAGCTGATTTATGACCTTATATCACAAGTACTTAAAATTAAGTTGGAACCAACACCAGGGATGGCGTTGCTCTCTCTGGGGATGGACCTCGTCCCTCACCACTTGAGAACTTTACTATCCCATATCCTCTTAGCGGCTAGACTCAACCTGGTTAGACACTGGAAGGACACAATACATCCAAAACTTCCGGAAATTATACAAATAATTAATACGCATGGTACGTATGAACAGCTTTTTGCCTTTGGTATGGGTACACACCTTACAATTCATAAGATTTGGGAACCTTGCAACACATGGTACAAGGCCACAGCCAATTCTAGCTCTACTTAAACTAATAACTACCCTATACAAGGACTCTCAACACAGTGGATAAATGTTTAAAATAACTAACTGCACTTTTTGTTCCCCTCACCTTTGTTTTGTTTTATTCTTCATATCTTTGTTTACTTTAATTCTATATTTACATACTAAGGTCACGATATTACACGAAGTTCAGTCCTTTAGGACATAATTGAATCTAGAGTTCATCTATGATATAAGCATTGAATACAAAAGACGCATCTCAGGAAGTCAATGTATACTGTTCAAATGTGTTGCATTATTTGTCCTGCAACCTAATACAGCAATAAGATATCGTGTATGTACATGTATGTGTTACATCTGTTAAAACTGTTCAAATTCAATAAAGAAATATTGAAATTAAAATTGACCAATCACAGCTAGCAACACAGCTATACACATTGGATGGGATGAAAAAGGCCATGTGACCTGCTGTTCACTGTCGCGGCAGTCACATGGTACCAGCAGCGAGCCAGTACGTGCCAGTTTGTGCTACTGTACGGCCGCGCGGGGTGCGTTCCGGGAGGGCTTTGTATGACGTCCACCCAGATCGAGGAGAGGTCAGTCCCGGTGTCATTCTGCCATAGGCCGGGTGGGAACCGGATAAAGTCCATTTAAGGGCCCATTCACACCAGTCAGCCATGCTGAACGCCACACAGCATCGCAACATGCCACGCTGCAAAAAAAGAGTGAGTGCTTTTTTACAGCACACACCACTGTAATGCAATACCGAGAAATTACTGCAGAAAATAAGGAAATTTGTCTGTGCATTAGGAGTGCGCTGAGTAACCCTACCCAGCTCAGCCCAACACAAATGGTGCCAGGCCCTAAAATTACACGTGCATCTAAAACCACCAGTGTTGTCACTCTGGTAAAGAAAAGGGTAAGACCTGGTTCACACAGGGGCGGCACGACTTTGGGGGCGACTCGGCAAGGCGATCTCAAGACGACTTCAGAGGCGACTTGCAAAATGACTTCTGTATTGAAGTCAATGCAAGTCGCCCCGAGTCGCCCCTAAAGTCGTACAAGAACCTTTTTCTAAGTCGGAGCGACTTGAGTCGCTCCTATTAGAATGGTTCCATTGAACAGAGCGGAGCGCGTCTTGTCAGGCGGCTGAGTCGCCTGACGAGTCACCCCTGTGTGAACCGGCTCTAAAAGTGGAAAAATAATGGAATAAATAAACACAAACTGCAATAGTAATGCTGTGACAGATTGGGGTTGATTTACTAAAATTGGAGAGTTCAAAATCTAATGCAGCTCTGCAAAGAAACCAATTGGCTTCCAGGTTTGTCAAAGCTTAATTGAACAAGCTTAAGTTAGAAGCTGACTGGCTAACGTGCACAGCTACAGGTTTTAGTAAGTCAAACCCCACTGTGTCATTTATTATTTTTTTATTTTACTAGTATAATCCACTGTAAAGATGAAAAATAATAGAACTTGCCCAAGTTGCTCAAGTTTATCCTGTTACAGTCTACGTGGTCCAAAACTTCATGCTAGTTTCATAAAGTAAACTTTCGAGAACTTTCTTATTCTTGAACTTCTGTACTTGCACATCCTTTAGTATTTTATTATAGCAATAACAGAATAATATGAATCATAATCAATTTTTTTGTTTTAGTTATTCTTTCTTAAGCTTCCCATCAGTTGCCTGTCCGGGCCTGAAATATTGATGAAATGTGATGACCTCTTTATCTTCATTTTCTAAATGAAACCATGGGCCTAAGAAATACACAAGCCAATTTATTTATTTTTATTTTTATTAATGGTGGAAGTTTTCTTTTCTGTGAAATGCAATAATTTTTGGAACGTTTTCACATTCTATGCAGTGCTTTCTCTTATATGTTACAGTTCCTCGTACACACGACGTGGTAAAAAGTCCGCCGGGAAACCTGAGGGGAAAACCGAGAACCTGCTCGGTAACTTTTTCCCCCTACACACGACCGGGTTTCCCGACAGGAAAACTACCATGAGAGCTTTGGTCGGGAATCCCGTCTGTGTGTATGCTCCATCGCAGTGTTTCCCATAGGAAAACTGCCAGGTTAAAAACCGCTGTGAATTCCGGCAGAAAAAAAGAAAACGTTCTCATTTTTTTCCCACAGTTTTCTTGTTGGGAAAACTGCGATGGAGCATACACACGGCCGGTTTTCCCGACGGGAAAACTGGTCGTGTGTACGAGGCATAAGTGTTACTAAACCAATGACCCTGCATTCACCATATCTGGTCTCCCACAGTACACAGAACATGGAAATGCAATAATGTTAGTAAATATAAACTGCTAAATACCTTTTCTAATCAGCAGAATATAGCAGTCTTATGACTTATATCAGTTCCTGATTAAGCTTGTAGGAGGAGTTTTCATACTGCACGAGTTGTCCTATCAGGATGCAGGACCACTGAGCCTGTGTCTGTACAGTGCTGATTGGCCCTGTGCTGATCAAATGCACCCTCCCAAGCAAAAAAAAAAAATATCTCTAGCAATAAACACCAAACTGAGCATGTGCAGCCTGACTCCAAAGGCTCTGTCTTATCTGGACATGTTCTGGATCAGTGGAAGAAGAGGAGGATCTGTGCATACAGGATCAAACAGCCTTTTTGCACAATGCAGAGGATTAACCCCTTAATCTCTGTAGTGAGTATAAAAAGCATGCATTACAGATTGATTTTACTGTTGTGGGTTTAGTAACACTTTAAATTAGGAGGAATATGTATGTTTGAGACATAACTCCCATTGCTTCCCTATTGCATATACACTGAGCAAAATTATAAATGCAACACTTTTGTGTTTGCCCCTATTTATCATGAGCTGAACTCAAAGATCTACATATTTTTCTATGTACACAAAGGGGGTTATTTACTAAAGGCAAATTCACTTTGCACTACAAGTGCAAAATACAAGTGCAAAGAGCACTTGAAATTGCACTGAAAGTGCACTTGGAAGCGCAGTCGCTGTAAATCTGAGGGGTAGATCTGAAATGAGGGGAAGCTCTGCTGATTTTATTATCCAATCATGTGCAAGCTAAAATGCTGTTTATTTTCCTTGCGTGTCCCCCTCGGATCTACAGTGACTGCACTTCCAAGTGCACTTTCAGTGCAATTTCAAATGCAGTTTGCACTTGTAGTGCAAAGTGGATTTGCCTTTAGTAAATAACCCCCAAAAGCCCTATTTCTCTGAAATATTGTTCAAAATCTCTCAAAATCTGTGTTAGTGAGCACTTCTTCTTTGCCGAGATAATCCATCCACCTCACAGGTGTGGCATATCAAGATGCTGAGTAGACAGCATGATTATTGCACAGGTGTGCTTTAGGATGGAAACAATAAAAAGACACTCTAAAATGTGCAGTTTTACTGTCTTGGGGGGATTGGCGGGGTCCAAAAACCAGTCAGTATCTGGTGTGATCACCATTTGTCTCATGCAGTGCAGCACATCTCCTTCACATAGAGTTGATCAGGTTGTTGATTGTGGCCTGTGGAATGTTGGTAAATTCCTCTTCAATGGCTGTGCGAAGTTGCTGGATATTGGCAGGAACTGGAACACGCTGTCGTATACACCGATCCAGAGCATTCCAAACATGCTCAATGGGTAACATGTCCGGTAAGTATGCTGGCCATGCAAGAACTGGGATGTTTTCAGCTTCCAGGAATTGTGTACAGATCCTTGCAACATGGGGCCATGCATTATCATGCTGCAACATGAGGTGATGGTCGTGGATGAATGGCACAACAATGGGCCTCAGGATCTCGTCACGGTATGTCTGTGCATTCAAAATGCCATCAATAAAATTCACCTGTGTTTGTTGTCCATAGCATACGCCTGTCCATACCATAACCCCACCGCCACCATGGGCTACTCGAGCCACAACGTTGACATCAGCAAACCACTCACCCACACAACGCCATACACACTGTCTGCCATCTGCCCTGTACAGTGAAACCCGGGATTTACCGATGCCTCATACCAGGCATGTCCAAAGTCCGGCCCGCGGGCCAGTTGCAGCCCACGGCCCTGTTTTATTCGCCCCCCACTTGCAATTTTCTTTTATCACTTTTGTGGCCCCCAAGCTCCACTCAGGGTAAGGATGAGCTTGGTTTAAAAGAAAAATGATATATATTCTCTAATCCTCGAGTGCCTCTCAATGATGAGCTGGGCGTGTTGCTGGGGCATGTTCCAAAGCCCGTTGGGAAGCTTACAGCACGCAGCGCCAATAACAGACACTGAGTCATTTCCCGCTCCACAACTGCAGAGCTCTCAGTCCCTCAGTGCCTGTGATTGGCGGCGGTGATTGGCTGCAGCACTGCACCTAGCGGGCTTGCCTGAGGTCATCTTTGCAGTGAGAGGCACTCAAGGATTTTTCAGGGGATAAGATAAATTTCTTACTGTAACGGATATAAAGCGAATATTTAAATATATATAAGAATTAAAAAAAATAAGCTCATCCTTGCCCTGATCAGAGCTTGGGTGCCACAGAAGAGATAAGGGCAAATAAGGAAAAATTACAAGTGGGAGCCAGAGAAAATATAAACCAAAAAAAAAAAATAGCTCATCCTTGCTCTGAGTAGAGCTTGGGGGCCACAGAAGAGATAAAGGCCAGATTTCTCAGGGGATAAAGAAAATAAAATATATATATTTTTTACAACCTGAACTCATTCTTACCCTGAGCGGAGCTCTGGAATTTGATGGGGGCCAAAGAGGAGATATATATTTTCACCACACATAGCCACAAAGGTAGGAGATTTATTTTTGGGCGGTGTATTGGTGCTCGGATGAACACACTTACACCAAATTTTGATGGTTCAAAGAATGTCAGGCAAAATGGTCGGCCCTCACGCACGTTCACATCATCAAATCTGGCCCTCTTTCAAAAAAGTTTGGACACCCATGCCTTATACGATCGAATGTGAGCATTTGCCCACTCAAGTCGGTTACGACGATGAACTGCAGTCCGGTCGATACCCAGATAAGGACGAAGATCATGCAGATGAGCTTCCCTCAGACGGTTTCTGACAGTTTGTGCAGAAATCATTTGGTTATAGAAACCGATTGTTGCAGCATCTGTCTGGGTGGCTGGTCTCAGACGATCTTGGAGGTGAAGATGCTGGCTGTGGATGTCCTGGACTGGTGTGGTTACACGCCTTTGGAGACAAACATTAAATTCAAGGGCAACAGCTCTGGTGGGCATTCCTGCAGTCAGCATGCCAACTGCATGCTCCCTCAAAACTTGCGACATCTGTGGCATTGTGCTGTGTGATAAAACTGCACATTTTAGAGTGGCCTTTTATTGTGGCCAGCCTAAGGCACACCTGTGCAATAATCATGCTGTCTAATCAGCATCTTGATATGCCACTCCTGTGAGGTGGATGGATTATCTCAGCAAAGGAGAAGTGCTCACTAAGGCCCCTTTTACACTGGGGTGGGGGCGGAGTCGGCAGTAAATTTTGCGGCGCTATTCGACCGCTATCTGGGCGGTTTTACCCCCGCTAGCGGCCGAGAAAGGGTTAGAAACCACCTCAAAGCACCTCTGCAGAGGCGCTTTTGCCGGCGGTATAGCCGCGGTGCCCCATTGATTTCAATGGGCAGGAGCGGTGGAGGAGTGGTATATACACCGCTCCTTCACCGCTCCAAAGATGCTGCTAGCAGGACTTTTTTTTACCGTCCTGCTAACGCACCGCTGCAAGTGTGAAAGCCCTCGGGGCTTTCACACTGGAGACACAGCAACGGCTGTTTCAGGTCGGTTTTCAGGCGCTATTTTTAGCGCAATAGCGCCCGCAAAACAACCCAGTGTGAAAGGGGTCTAACACAGATTTAGACAGATTTGTGAACAATATTTAAGAGAAATAGGCCTTTTGTGTACATAGAAAAAGTTGTAGATCTTTGAGTTCAGCTCATAATAAATAGGGACAAACACAAAAGTGTTGCGTTTATAAATTAGAATTGCCAGACCTAAACACTGTCATGTGGGGAGGGTGGGGATAGCAACAACCTTGTGTAAGCTCTGATACCATTCAACACAGGGCTAACACATAACGTTCTGACAGAAAAACAGTGTAGCAATGGACCGGAGGAAGGTTAGTGGGACGGAGTAGACTGCCATTCAGGACAAAGTGAGAAAGTCTCCTTAGTCCTCCAACTGTAGCAGCTGAGGGTATCTCCCACCTATGTGAAGCAAGTAAGCCAATGGGGAGAGTGGAATGAGCTGGTTATAGAAGGGGCTGCACAAATAAAGACATGGCTGAAGGGGCTGCTAATACCATACAAAGTGCCCCTGTATGCAGAATACCAAAAATGGGCATGAAAGGAGAAGAGAGAAAACTGTTCCCTAGGTATGGGCAAACAGGGCCCATTTATACATAGCTGTCAAGTCTTCTGGGAAACTTGAAGGACATTCGCTGAATCTGATCTCCTGAGGTGGGTGGTATCGATCCTGTAAGTGACAGTGCTGTAGGTCCCTTCTTCAGCATTCCTGTTAGTTTATGTGATATATTGACAAGTTCTCAGCCAATCAAGAGTTCCCTTAAATTAAGAGTGCTCACTTTGTATCCAGTATGCTACCTCCTCCATCAGACTTTACTTCCCCAACGGTGGCACCAGCTTATTACTCTTCACCTCAAAATACAACAGTAGCCAATAATCTACAGCTTACTACTGTGAGCTAGAGGGGAGTTATTGCCAGCGTCCTAACACAGCTCAGGTATGGTAGTGGCTTTACTGTTATCATACCACCAAACTTTCTGCACTGCCTGGGTGTGTGACCTCCTCCTTCTGGCTGACTATGACCGTCTGTTGTGCTGCTCCTCCATCTAATGGGATGTTTAGGTGTCAACCTTGCTGTCATGAATCAGATGTAGTGTTGAGCGAACCTGAACTGTAAAGTTCGGGTCCGTACCGAACTTTAGCTTTTTCCCGAACCCGAACCCGGACTTTGCCCAAAAGTCCGGGTTTGGGTTCGGCAATCTAATTACGCATTTAGAAATGCTTCAGGGGCCAGCCAATCACCTTTTGATTAGCTGGTGTGCCCTTAGAGGCCATCATAGCCATGCCTACTAATGGCATGGCTGTGATTGGTCAGTGCAACATGTGACCCAGCTTCTATATAAGCTAGAGGCACACAGCACACACGTCACTCTGCTTCAGAATAGATAGGGAGAGGATCTAGTCTGCTGCTGCTGCTGCTTTTAGGGAGAGATAGAAAAATAGATGAGGTAGTCCTGATTCTACAATCTGAGAGAAAAGATAGAGAGATAGTGTAGTGTAGGGTCAGGTTCCTGTTGGTGCTTTCAGGGAGAGAGAATATTATATAGGAGTCCAGATTCAGAGATTAAAATCAGCGATCTGCATAGGTTTACCTGTTTGTGTGGCAGTGCAGTCTTTTTACACTGCCATGAGCCCAGTGTCAGAGAAAATCTAACTTTTAGGGGGAAAAAAAAGGCACTTTATTGTGCTCTTTTCCAAAAGACCCATAGGGCAAAAAAAAAAAAAAAAAAAAGCATTTTATTTTGCTCGTGCAAGAAAAGACCCGTTTAGGGCAAAAAAAATAAAAAATTTGCACTTTAATGTACGCTTGCAAAAAGAGCCATTCAGGGGCACAAAAAATAGTTTGCAGTGTGTTATACATATGTGGAGGTGTGTGAAATAAACAATTTCTATATAGTTTTCTCCTACTGTGCTATACTAAAAAAACAAAAATAATTTTTAATAGCATTTTCTGCAGTTCTGTAGCTGTGCGATTCAGCGGTTACGTACTGTGGGTGTGTTCTGCTCTTCCAAAAAACGCCGTTTAGGGGCACAAAAAATAGTTTGCAGTGTGTTATACATATTTGGAGGTGTGTGAAATAAACAATTTCTATATAGTTTTCTCCTACTGTGCTATACTAAAAAAACAACATTTTTTTTTTAATAGCATTTTCTGCAGTTCTGTAGCTGTGCGATTCAGCGGTTACGTACTGTGGGTGTGTTCTGCTCTTCCAAAAAACGCCGTTTAGGGGCACAAAAAATAGTTTGCAGTGTGTTATACATATTTGGAGGTGTGTGAAATAAACAATTTCTATATAGTTTTCTCCTACTGTGCTATACTAAAAAAACAACATTTTTTTTGAATAGCATTTTCTGCAGTTCTGTAGCTGTGCGATTCAGCGGTTACGTACTGTGGGTGTGTTCTGCTCTTTCAAAAACACCCATTTAGGGCAACATCCTAAATTTGGAAAATATGAGGAGAAGGTCAAAGGGACGTGGTGGCCCCGGTCGTGGTGCTGCTGGTGGAGCTTCTGTTGCAGGGAGAGGACGTGGTGGATCTGTGCCAGATACACGCACAAGTGAAACACCTTCCTCAGGTGCGAGTAGGCGACCGAGCCTGCGGCGGTATTTTGTCGCGCCTAATGAGGCTGTACGAATGTTTAGGCCAGGACAAGTACAGGCGATAGTAGATTGGGTTGCTGACAGTGCCTCGGGTTCCTTCACATTGTCTCCCACCCACTCTTCTGATGAAAGATCAGAGTTGGCACCTGAAACCCATGCCCATCAGTCTTTCACCTCACCCCCTTGCAAATAAGCCAAGCAGTCTGAGCCCCAAATCATGCAGCAGTCTCTTCTGCTTTTCGATGACTCTGTTAGCAGGGTTTCCCAGGGCCATCCACCTAGCCCTGCCCCAGAAGTGGAAGAGATTGAGTGCACCGATGCCCAACCACTTATGTTTCATGATGAGTACATGGGAGGACCATCGCAGTACGTCTCGGATGATGACGAAACACAGGTGCCAACTGCTGCTGCTTTCGCAATTGTGCAGACAGACAAGGAGGGCAGGGGTGAAGACTGGGTGGAAGATGATGTGGAGGACGATGAGGTCCTCGACCCCACATGGAATGAACGTTATGCAGGTGACCAGTGTAGTTTGGAGGAAGAGGCGGTGGTCGCACAGAGCCACCAGCACAGCAGAAGAGGGAGCAGGGTGCAAAAGCGGAGCGTCCGTCCCCTAGACAGTATGTCTGCTACTGCCCAACGCAGCAAGGGACCGAGAACACCAAAGCCAGGTCCAAGGAGTTCCCTAGCGTGGCAGTTCTTCACACAATGTGCTGATGACAAGACACGAGTGGTTTGCAGGCTGTGCAATCAGAGGCTGAAGCGAGGCATAAACGTTCTCAACCTGAGCACAACCTGCATGACCAGGCATCTAAGTGCAAAGCACGAGCTGCAGTGGAGTAGACACCTCAAAAACCAAGAAAGGTCTCTGGCTCCTCCTGCTTCCTCTTCTGCTGCAATCTCGGCCTCTTCATCCACCTCTGTAGTGACAGTGGCACCTGCCACCCCGCAAACAGAGGATCTGCTAGCAACACTACCACCTGGGTCACCGACCATCTCCACAATGTCCCATGGAAGCGTTCAGCTCTCTATCTCCCAAACATTGGAGCGGAAGAGGAAGTACCCCCCTAGCCACCCGCGATCCCTGGCACTGAATGCCAGCATTTCAAAACTCCTGGCCTTTGAAATGCTGTCATTCCGTATGGTGGAGACGCAGAGTTTTAAAAGCCTGATGGCATTGGCTGTCCCACAGTACGTCGTGCCCAGCCGCCACTATTTTTCCAGGCGAGCCATCCCTTCCCTGCACAACCAAGTGGGGGACAAAATCAGGTGTGCACTGCGCAACGCCATCTGTGGCAAGGTCCACCTAACTACAGATGCGTGGACCAGTAAGCACGGTCAGGGGCATTATATCTCCCTAACAGCACACTGGGTAAATGCAGTGGCGGCTGGGCCTGAGGCAGATAGCAGTTTGGCGCATGTCCTTCCACCACCGAGGATTGCAGGGCACTTCAGTTTGCCTCCTGTTGCTAACTCCTCCTACTCCGCTTCCTCATCCTCTACCGCCTCCTCATCCGGTCAGCGTAACACCTTCACCACCAACTTCAGCACAGCCAGGGGTAAACGACAGCAGGCAGTTTTAAAACTTTCCTGTTTGGGGGAAAAACCCCACACCGCGCAGGAGTTGTGGAGGGACATGGAACAACAGACCAATGAGTGGTTGCTGTCAGTGAGCCTCAAGTCCGGCCTGGTGGTGTGCGATAATGGGCGAAATCTCGTAGCAGCTCTGGGCCTAGCCGGTTTGACGCACATCCCTTGCCTGGCGCATGTGCTGAACTTGGTGGTCCAGAGGTTCCTTAAAAATTACCCCAATATGCCAGAGCTGCTGCAGAAAGTGCGGGCTGTGTGTGCGCACTTTCGGCGTTCTCACCCTGCTGCTGCTCGCCTGTCAGCGCTGCAGCGTAACTTCAGCCTTCCCGCTCACCGCCTCATATGTGACGTGCCCACAAGGTGGAACTCCACCTTGCACATGCTGGCCAGACTTTGCAAGCAGCAGCAGGCGATAGTGGAGTTTCAGCTGCAGCAATCACGCGTGAGTCGCTCTGCGGAACAGCACCACTTCACCACCAATAACTGGGCCTCCATGCGAGACCTGTGTGCCTTGTTGCGCTGTTTCGAGTACTCCACCAACATGTCCAGTGCCAATGACGCCGTTCTTAGCATTACTATCCCAGTTCTATGCCTCCTTGAAAAAACGCTTCGGGCGATGATGGAAGAGGATGTGGCACAGCAGGATGAGGAGGAAGCAGGATCATTTCAAAGGCTTTCAGGGCAGTCTTTCACAAGTGGCTACGAGGGTGGGTTCCTGCACCAACAAACGCCAGGTACACAATTGTCCGGCAGAAAGGGCACAGTTCTGGAGGATGACGAGGTGGAGGAGGAGATGGAGGAGGAGGAGGAGCCATTTTCACAGCAGGGTGGCACCCAGACCAGCTCGTGGCCATCACTGGTGCGTGGCTGGGGGGATACAGAGGACACAGATGATACACCTCCCACAGAGGACAGCTTTTCTTTGCCTCTGGGCAGCCTGGCACACATGAGCGATTACATGCTGCAGTGTTTCCGCAATGACCGCCGAGTTGCCCACATTTTAACTGGTGCTGATTACTGGGTGGCCACCCTGCTGGATCCCCGTTACAAGGACAACGTACCGTCCTTAATTCCCTCACTGGAGCGGGATCGTAAGATGCGCGAGTACAAGCGCACGCTGGTAGACGCGCTGCTGGTGGCATTCCCACCTGACAGCGGGCGTACGGTGGAAGCACAAGGCGAAGGCAGAGGAGGAGGAAGAGGTCGCCAACGCAGCTGGGGCACCAGCAGCACCTCAGAAGGCAGGGTTAGCATGGCTGAAATGTGGAAAAGCTTTGTCAGCACGCCACAACAACCAGCACCACCAGCTGAGATGGAACGTGTTAGCAGGAGGCAGCATTTCACCAACATGGTTGAGCAGTATGTGTCCACAGGCCTACACGTACTGGATGACGGGTCTGCCCCCTTTAACTTCTGGGTCTCCAAATTGGGCACATGGCCTGAGCTTGCCCTTTATGCCTTGGAGGTGCTGGCCTGCCCTGCAGCCAGTGTATTATCTGAACGTGTATTTAGCACGGCAGGGGGCGTTATCACAGACAAGTGCAGCCGCCTGTCCAGAGCCAATGTGGACAAGCTCACGTTCATTAAAATGAACCAGGCATGGATCCCACAGGACTTGTCCGTACCTTGTGCAGAATAGACATGTATACCGGTGTTGTGACAAAAACTGTCCGGCCATCGGATTGTGTCCGGCCCATACTGCGAAGGCGCAGCGCTTGCGCAGTACAGAGGACAAGGAGATTCACAAAATCTCCGAAGATGAACGGCGCCTGCGCTGTGAGTGCAGGTTCAAGCCCCACCATCCAAGTGGACATACGGTAGCACATAGTAAAAGGGCCCCTCACGGGCTTGGTTCGATCGCCACGCTTCGGGCATGGCCTCACTTGGCTCGGCTTGAACCACGGATGGTGTGGCCTTCACCTGAACTCACCACGCAGGCGCCGTTCGTCTTGGGAGATTTTCGAAATCCCCTTGTCCTACATACTGAGCAAGCGCAGTACAGGGTGGACACTATTTGACGGGGGACAGAATTCGACACATCACCGGCCTTACCCAGCCATTGTTGTAGTTTTGAACCAGTGTTGGCTACCTCGTCCTCCTCCACTGCCGCTTCCACCTAGACAGCCACATCCACCGCCACCTCAACCTCCTACTCCATATGGACCTCGTCCTCCTAGGTCAAGATTATTATTTTTTTATTTTTTTATTTTTTTTATGTTATTTTAAGTTATTTCCCTATCCACATTTGTTTGCAGAGCACTTGCCATGCTCTTAACAACATTTTGCTGCCATTTGCAGCCCTCTAGCCCTTTCCATTACTTTTTTAGAGCCTTTTTAGTCCTTAGAAGTCCGGGTCCCCATTGACTTCAATGGGGTTCAGGTTCGGGTTAAAGTTCGGTCCCGAACCCGAACTTTTTTCCGAAGTTCGGCCGAACCCGTCGAACCCGAACATCCAGGTGTCCGCTCAACTCTAATCAGATGTGATCAGAACTGTGTGGACTGCACAAGTGAACCAGACTTATATAGGTGAAGAAAGTAATAATTTATTAATGAAATGTGAATAATATGTAACGCAACCACCTCCAATAACACACAGTGCACAACAAACCAATATTAGACAAGACCCCAAAATAACAATAATCAGACGAATAAATATAGCCAAAAGGGAATACCGGAATCGTAGTCTAGCTAAGCCATGGTCATAACGGGAGATCAGCAAATGGGGGACAAGGAGCAATGGACAGGGAGAGGGTGAAAGGGATCAGACAGCAGGGCAGGGATCCAGGGATACAGGACTGACGGGAACAGGTACAAATAGGTTAGGGATCAGGATCAGAGTCAGGTTCAGATAACAGGTTCAGGCAACAGGTTCAGGCTCAAAGTCCTGATCAGGGCACAAGACGAAGCCAAGGCAAAGTGGTTTGAACTTGCCAGGTTTTTATACCATTACCTGCTATCAGGTTCAGGTGATTCCTAATTGTAGGAGGAGATATCTGCTCCATCCTGCCAGGATCCACCCGCTGGTAGACGCCAGTACTGCAGCCCAAAGATCACATAACACCAGCAGGGAAAGGCTCTCCTGACAGTTCCAAACTGCCAGGAGACACCTGCTGGTGGACATCAGTACTGCACACCAAATATCAGATGGTATTACCAGCGAGTGGAACTTTTCCTGACACTTGCTAAACTTTGGCACATTTTATGAGCTACCCTTCTGCAGGTGAGGCAATGCCTGGATAGTTGAATGTTGGTCTTAAAGATTGGTCTTGCACTGAGGTCCCTTGGTGACTCTATCCACCACTGACCAGAAGTGGTAACCAACTACATGTATCTACCCAAATAAACACACCAGTAAAGCCTGGTACACACGATGAGATTATTAGATGAATGATCGTCCTTTTTTTTTTTTGCATGCTAGTCTCATATTGAAAATGAATTCATCAAGTGATGATGTATTATATTGTTTTTCTATAGTATTTTTGGATGAAAACTGTACTCATTAAACGAAAATCATACGATCTGGTATCGAACAAGAAAACTTTTCATGCTTGACTCATCGATTAATTTCACACAACCTGTCCTGATCAGCTCTTGAAAGCTGTGTACTAACGATCAGATTATCGTATGGTCGCTTAGAAAGCGGTATATTTGTAGGATTTTCTGATTTGTGTGTACTAGGCTTAAGAGTTTAACCACCTCGCGTCCATGTCCTGTCAGGGAGAGGGGACCGATGCTGTGTCCCTTGTACATAGGGACACAGATCGGTCACCTCCCCCAGTCAGTCCCCTCCCCACACAGTAACAATCACACATAGGGAACACATTTAACCCCTTCCTCGCCCCCTAGTGTTAACCCCTTCCCTGCCAGTCACATTTATACAGTAATCAGTGCATATTTATAGCACTGTTCGCTGTATAAATGTGAATGGTCCCAAATTAGTGTCAAAAGTGTCCGATGTGTCCGCCATAATGTCGCAGTCACGAAAAAAATCACTGATCGCCGCCATTACTAATAAAAAAAATATATATATAAAAATGCCATAAAACTACCCCCTATTTTGTAAACGCTATAACTTTTGCGCAAACCAATCAATAAACACTGATTGCGATTTTTTTTTACCAAAAATATGTAGAAGAATACGTATCGGCCTAAACTGAGGAAAAAAATATATAAAAAAAAAAAATTGGGATATTTATTATAGCAAAAATCAAAAAATATAGCTTTTTTTTCAAAATTGTCGCTCTATTTTTGTTTATAGCGCAAAAAATAAAAACCGCAGAGGTGATCAAATACCACCAAAAGAAAGCTCTATTTGTGCGAAAAAAAGGACGTCAATTTTGTTTGGGAGCCACGTCGCACGACCGCGCAATTGTCATTTAAAGCGTGACAGTGCTGAAAGCTGAAATTTCGCCTGGGCAGGAAGGGGGTATATGTGCCCAGTAAGGAAGGGGTTAAAAAAGGATGTTATTGCTATTCTTTACTGCAGGTAGATAATGTCACTTTAGATGATATGAACAGCAGTGAGTATATATAGATGATTTCCTCAATGGAGATCAAGTGCTGCAGCCTGCAAGGGCCATTATACAATACAATATTGATTAGATAAATACAGCAAAACGGTTTAATAGCAGCTCAACAGCACAAATAGACCTGATAAGGGAAGAACAGCCCATAAAAAAGCAAACAATGGCTTAGTGAAAATGTGTCTAAACAAAAAAAACTAAAATGTAGTATATAGTAATTCAGCGCACATATTCTCAATGCGCGTACACACGATCGTTTTTCACGTCGTTAAAAATGCTATTTTTTAAATTGGGCATTAAAAACGATCGTGTGTAGGCTCCAGAGCATTTTTAACTAAAAAAATTAGAACCTGTTCTATTTTTTCACGTCGTTTTTGACGTAGTTTTTTTTAACGACGTGAAAAACGGTAGTGTGTATGCTTTTACGAGGGGAAAAAAAAACACGCATGCTCAGAATCAAGTATGAGACGGGAGCGCTCGTTCTGGTAATACTAGCGTTCGTAATGGAGATAGCACATTCGTCACGCTGTAACGGACTGAAAAGCACGAGTCTGAAAAGCGCGAATCGTCGCTCAACAAACTTTACTAACATGAAGGGTGGCGCCATTCGAACGGAACTTCCCCTTTATAGTGCCGTCGTACGTGTTGTACGTCACTGCGCTTTGCTTGATTGTTTTTTGCTAATGAACGTGTGTATGCAAGACAGGTTTGAGAGGAAACAAGAAAAATCAAGTCGAGAAAAATGTTGTTTTTGAAAATGACATTAAAAACGATTGTGTGTATGCGGCATTAGATGTGGTGGCTGAATTGTTTCTTTTTTTCAACTTTTTTTTTCTTTATTGTCATCTGGTGATCCTGTTAGTAATACACTTCCTATTCTAGGGTCTCACTGTAGGAGGGGACTATATAATGTATCCCCCTCCTCTTCTTTATAACATGGGGAGGCTTTTTGTAGCCCAAAAAGACAACTGAGACCCATATAACTGCCAAGAGTGCAACAGAGAGAAAAAGCGCTGATCACTGGGAGTTATCAGATCAAAGATTTCTGGCAGGATTGGCAGTTTTGGGGGTCATTTTTGCACTTGTCGAACAGTTATAGCTAAACACTTTCAATGGTTTATTTAACAGACCAAAATTTACCATTTATAGTTACATAGTTAGTCAGGTTGAAAAAAGACACACGTCCATCCAGTTCAACCATAAAAAATAAAAAATAAAATAATAATAATAATAATATCATACAATCCCATATACCCAATTCTATACCCACAGTTGATCCAGAGGAAGGCGAAAAAAAACCCAGCAGAGCATGATCCAATTTGCTACAGCAGGGGAAAAAAATTCCTTCCTGATCCCCCGAGAGGCAATCGGATATTCCCCGGATCAACTTTACCTATAAATGTCAGTACCCAGTTATATTATGTACATTTAGGAAAGAATCCAGACCTTTCTTAAAGCAAGCTACTGAGCTGGCCAGAACCACCTCTGGAGAGAGTCTATTCCACATTTTCACAGATCTTATGCCGCGTACACACGACCGTTTTTAATGACGAGAAAAATGCAATTTTTTAAAATGGTCATTAAAAATGATTGTGTGTGGGCTTCAAGGCATTTTTCACGACGTGAAAAATGGCCATGAAAAAATTGGAACATGCTCTAATTTTTCTCGTCGTTTTTCACGTCATCGTTTTTCTCGTCATGAAAAACGGCCGTGTGTAGGCTTTAACGACGTGAAAAAAAATGCGCATGCTCAGAATCATGTATGAGACAGGAGCGCTCGTTCTGGTAAAACTAGCGTTCATAATGGAGATAGCACATTCGTCACGCTGTAACGGACTGAAAAGCACGAGGCTGAAAAGCGCGAATCGTCTCTCAACAAACTTTACTAACACGAGGATCAGCAAAAGCAGCCCAAAGGGTGGCACCATCCAAATGGAACTTCCCCTTTATAGTGCCGTCGTACGTGTTGTACGTCACCGCGCTTTACTGTGAAGAAACCTTTCCGTATTTTGGAGGTGAAATCTCTTTTCCTCTAGATCAGTGGTTCTCAACTCCAGTCCTCAGGGCCCACCAACAGGCCAGGTTTGCAAGATAACTGAAATGCATCACAGGTGATATAATTTGCTGCTCAGGGATTGCAGTATTCTAGTCTGCATCTCACCAAGGTAATACTTAAAATCTGGCCTGTTAGTGGGTCCTGAGGACAGGAGTTGAGAACCACTGCTCTAGATGTAAAGAGTGCTCCCTTGTCTTTTGTGTTGACCGTAAAGTGAATAACTCAACACCAAGTTCACTATATGGACCCCTTATATATTTGTACATGTTGATCATATCCCCCCTAATATCCTCTTCTCAAGAGTGAATAAATTCAATTCCTCTAATCTTTCCTCGTAGCTGAGCTCCTCCATGCCTCTTATCAGTTTGGTTGCCCTTCTCTGCACTTTCTCCAGTTCCCCAATATCCTTTTTGAGAACTGGTGCCCAAAACTGAACTGCATATTCCAGATGAGGTCTTACTAATGATTTGAACAGGGGCAAAATTATATCTCTCTCTCTGGAGTCCATACCTCTTTTAATACAAGAAAGGACTTTGCTCGCTTTGGAAACCGCAGCTTGGCATTGCATGCCATTATTGAGCTTATGATCTAGCAAAACCCCCAGATCCTTCTCCACTACGGATCCCCCCAGTTGTACTCCCCCTAGTATGTATGATGCATTCATATTCTTAGCCCCCAAGTGCATAACTTTACATTTATCAACATTAAACCTCAGATGCCACAAAGTCGCCCAGTTAGACAGAGCATTGAGGTCGGCTTGTAAATTGGCGACATCCTGTAAGGACGTTATTCCACTGCATAGCTTAGTGTCATCTGCAAAGACAGAAATGTTACTTTTGATCCCAGACCCTATATCATTTATAAAGATATTAAAAAGTAAGGGTCCCAACACTGAACCTTGGTGTACAGCACTGATAACCTTAGACCAGGGATATGCAATTAGCGGACCTCCAGCTGTTGCAGAACTTTAAGTCCCATGAGGCATAGCAAGACTCTGACAGCAACAAGCATGACACCCAGAGAAAGAGGCATGATGGGACTTGTAGTTTTGCAACAGCTGGAGGTCCGCTAATTGCATATCACTGCCTTAGACCATTCAGAGTAAGATTTATTAACCACTACTCTCTGAATTCTGTCTTTTAGCCAGTTTTCTATCCATTTACAAACTGATATTTCCAATCCTGTAGACTTTACCTTACACATGAGCCGTGTGTGGGGAACTGTATCGAACGCTTTTGCAAAATCCAAGTATACCACGTCCACCGCCACCCCTCTGTCCAAGGTTTTACTTACCTCTTCATAAAAAGAAATCAGGTTTGTCTGACAACTTCTGTGGTCTTTTATTAATCTCTCCAGTATCATCCCGACCATAGAAGTTAAACTAACAGGTCTATAGTTACTTGGTAAAGACTTTGTTCCCTTTTTAAATATAGGCACCACATTCGCCCTGCGCCAATCCAGTGGTACTATTCCTGTCATTAATGAGTCCCTAAAAATTAGATACAATGGCTTTGAAATTACAGAGCTCAATTCTTTTAGGATCCGTCGGTGGAAGCCATCTGGCCCAGGTGCTTTATCCACCTTTATTCTGTCTAAATATTTCTGGACCATACCACTTTTGAGCCATTGTGGATCATTTGGGGCTGTGTCACTACCACCCCCATTTTGGACATGAGCTCCCCCATGCTCCTTTGTATACACAGAGCTGAAGAAAGTATTTAATAAATGTGCCTTCTCTTTGTCCCCAGTCACCCACTCTAGAATATTTTGTAAAAGGCCTACATGCTCAGACTTTACCTTTTTACTATTAATATATTTGAATAATTTTTTGGGGTTTGTCCTACTATCTTTTGCAATCTGTATTTCGTGTTGAGTTTTTGCATCTTTGATTTCCTTTTTAGGTATTCTGTTATATTCTTTGTAGAATTTAAATGACACTAGTGTTCCTTCATTTTTATATTTTTTAAAAGCTCTTTTCTTATAGTTTTTAGCTTTTTTAACTTTGGCCGTGAGCAACATAGGTTTTATTTTTAGCCTTTTAAACGTATTACCCATGGGAATATACTTTGCAGTGAGTTCACAAACAGACTTTTTGAAGAATTCCCATTTCTGTTCTGTGCACATTGATGCCAATATTCTCTCCCAGTCTAAGTCCTGGAGAGCAGCCCTCATCCTTGGAAAATTTGCTCTCTTGAAATTAAGTGTTTTTATCTTTCCTGTATGTGATTTTTTCTTACAGTTAACATCAAATGAAATCTTGTTATGGTCACTTCTACCCAGGTGTTCCTTTATCTGAACATTAGTAATAAGCTCTGCATGGTTTGAGATTACCAGGTCAAACAGAGCATCATTCCTAGTTGGGGCCTCAATAAACTGGACCATAAAATTGTCCTGCAATAGGTGTATACATTTTTGCCCTTTAACTGTCCCAGTAGTGCCATTACTTCAGCCAATTTCTGGGTAGTTAAAATCCCCCATTATTATCACCGTCCCAGCCCTTGCAGCCCTTTTCATCTGTGCAAGGAGCTGAGTCTCCACCTCCTCATTAACATTGGGTGGTCTATAACAAACTCCAATGATTAACTTTGAACTACGCACATCTGAATGCAGTTCCACCCATAATGCTTCAGACTCATCACACTCTCCATCCACCAGGTCCTCTTTCACACTCGCTTTGAGATCACTTCTCACATAGAGACAGACCCCTCCACCTTTCCTTTTTACCCTGTCTTTCCGAAAGAGTGAATAGCCAGGAATATTAATAGCCCAGTCAAGTGAGGAATGAAGCCAAGTTTCAGCAATACCTATTACATCATAGCTCTCCTGATGCACCAGAGCTTCCAACTCACCTATTTTACTTGGCAGACTTCTGGCATTGGTGAACAAACACTTTAATGCATTAATATATTTCGACCGGTCACATACTATCCTCTTGGGTGTTCCGAGATTGCAACTAGGACTTGCTACTATACTTACCTTGGGTTTATGTGCTTTGGTTACCCTACCACTAATGCCCCTAATACTACCCTCTGGAATATGTTCCACGCTGACTATCTCTATCTCTGGACCCTCCACCCCGTTGCCTAGTTTAAAAATCCCTCTAACTTTTTGGCCATCCTTATTCCCAGATGATCTGCACCCTCCTTATTTAGGTGCAGCCCGTCCCTTCTATAGTACTGGTTATCGACTGAGAAGTCGGCCCAGTCCTCCAGGAACCCAAACCCCTCCTTTCTATACAAGCTCTTCAGCCACTTGTTTACTTCCCTAATCTCCCTCTGCCTTTCTAGTGTGGCTCGATGTACCGGTAGTATTCCTGAGAATACTACCTTGGAGGTCCTTTTCCTCAACATTTAAGATCATTGTTAAGGTTTTTAAGACTAATTAGTATTATTCTTGAATTCCACTGTAAAGGTGGACCCTGTGAGGTCACAAAATGTTGGTGTACTCCAGAGAGAACAATAAACGGTAATGGTGAGGGGTGTGTTGGTATCCATCTCTAATGCTGGATTTTATATACAATAGATTTCAGGAAACTAAGAAATTAGTCAGACACAGCAGTATCAAACTTCTTGTGATTAGAACCTGCTTGCGATCTACTGGGTACCAAACATATAAAACTGGGTACCACTCAAGGGTGCTTGTCTGGAGCAAAAATATAGGCAAACTTCCCCACCCCATATGAATAAATATAAGATGCCCATATTTATCTAATGATAACTCCCAAATCAGTCTGGGATCTTCCATTTTATGTAATTTGGAATCCATGTAATACATGTAATGAAAACGTTATATATTCGTAATTCATCCCTAACATAATATATTATTGAAATATAAAAGATAAATATGCAAAAATAAAATAAATGTTATTATCATTCCTGCTCGACCCTGAATTGCAATTTAGTCCCAGAGAAATTAATTGTGATGCTTTCTAGAAATAAGAAATTTGCAATTTAATAGAGTATATCGTCCAGAAGCAAACCACAGTGTGCCTACTCAATTCTGCCCACATATATAACTTATACAGAAAAAAAAATATCACGCTGACATATTTTAATTATCTCCTAAGTATACAGAGGCAGACATTTCTGGAGAAGTCTCAGTGCAGAAATTGCAATACAGGAGAAATACAAATTTGTGGGAAGGGGGTCTCCTAGTGTCCAGGTTGTTAAGCAAATTCCTCAACTTAAGGCAGGGCTTCCCCTACATTGACAGCTTTGCCAGTGTAGCAAGGTCCCAGGCCTCCTTTGATCTAATGAGAACCTCCAGGGCCAGGGATAGCTGACATCCTTCTGTATGTAGTGGGTTGTGGTCAGTTCTGTGCCTATTTCAGACAAGGGATGAGCTTCCGAATACATCATTGTTGTAATATGTTGGCTGATTTATTAGATATGTGTATATGTATGGACATATGTATATATATTGTGAGGGGGTTAGCTCGGCAGCGGGTGTGTGTGACCCCCGAGATGGGCTCCCCACACAAAACAGGCCCAGCAAACGGAGGTTGTGGTTTTCAAAATCAAAAAGGTGCGGTTTATTTTCTATTTACAGTGACAAAACACAGCAAAGCAAAAGAAACATAAACAAAATAAATCCTGGTCAACTTGACCTCTGACTAAACATACAGGTTTCCTAACTAACAACTGGGATCAGCCTAGTGCTGTCCTAGTCCCTAAGTCCCTGGTTTTAAATGTCCAAGCAAATAGCCACACAGGCTTTGTCTCACCGCACAGGGGTTCACTCTCCCTAGACAGTCCACACAGGTCTGGTTCCAGGCATGAGCTAACACCTAATGAATCTGGGAGTTTTTATAGAGGCCTAAATGAGCTGACAAGCTTCAGCTGGTCTCATCAACTCCCTGTCTGCACGACGCCCCACACTCTCCCTAGAGGTATGAGTCATCCATGAGCCCACTAGCCTCAGCTGGGCTTATACAACACTCCACCTAGTTGTATAAGTCGGCGTAAAGCCTGAATCTGGGCGAAATATATCTACCCCCCTGGATGCAACCAGGTGACTTTACCTTCCTGCTGTCACATACCCCCCCTCTTGTTTTAACCTCGGGGTTGGAACACCAGCAATCAGGCATTCATGTACTCGAGACAAAGCATCCACATTCCCCATTTGAACGCCAGGGCGATGCTTTACTGTGAAGTTGAATTCCTGGAGGGCCAGGAACCACCTATTCACTCTTCTATTTGTTTCCTTGTTTTGAGCCATCCACTTTAACGGAGCGTGATCCGTAACCATGTCAAAGTGCCTACCTAGCAGGTAGTACCGAAGGGAATCTAGAGCCCACTTCACCGCTAAACACTCCTTTTCAACGGTGGCGTAATTTACCTCATGGGACTTCAACTTCCTGCTGAGGTAAATGACTGGGTGCTCTTCCCCGTTCCAGACCTGGGACAATACTGCTCCTAACCCCACATCTGACGCATCACTTTGTACGACAAAGTCTTTAGAGAAGTCGGGTGAGTACAACACTGGCTGGCTACATAAGGCTTGTTTCAAGAATTGGAATGCTGCCTCAGCCTCGGGGGTCCATTTAATCATGACCGACCCTTTCCCCTTCGTTAGGTTGGTTAGGGGCACAGCCTTAGAGGCAAAGTGGGGAATGAATCGCCGATAATACCCAGCGATTCCCAGAAAGGCTCGTACCTGCTTCTTGCTGTTGGGACGTGGCCAACTCTGGATGGCCTCGACTTTGTTGAGTTGGGGTTTTATTACTCCCCTCCCAATGGTGTACCCAAGATATTTGGCCTCCTCCTGCCCAATGGTACACTTCTTGGGGTTAGCCGTAAACCCCGCTTCCCGAACAGAGTCCAGGACTGCTTGCACTTTTGGCAGATGTGAGGCCCAATCTGTGCTATGGACAATTACATCATCCAGGTAAGCCGCAGCATACTTCCGATGGGGCCTCAGCATCTGGTCCATTTTCCGCTGGAATGTGGCCGGCGCATTCTGTAACCCGAACGGCATTCTTTTATATTGGAACGCCCCGTCTGGGGTTACAAATGCGGTTTTCTCTTTGGCCAATTTGGCCAGGGGGATTTGCCAATACCCTTTTGTGAGGTCAAGAGTCGTCATGTATCGGGCTGTTCCCAGCCGGCCGATCAACTCATCTATACGTGGCATGGGGTAGGTGTCAAATTTTGTAACTTTGTTCAACTGACGAAAATCGTTACAAAATCGCCAGCTCCCATCCGGTTTAGGCACCAACACAATGGGACTAGACCAATCACTTTGGGACTCCTCTATCACCCCTAAGTTCAGCATTTTCTGTACTTCCTCCCGTATTGCCTCCCGTCGGGCCTCTGGGATCCGATAGGGTTTTAACTTCACCCTTTCACCGGGCGGGGTAATGATGTCATGCTCTACCCCAGATGTTTGTCCCGGCAGCTCAGAGAATACCTCCTTGTTGCAAAGCACAAACTCCTTAACCTCCTGTTGTTGGGGTTGTGACAAGGTGGCTGCTATTCCAACCTCAGGAATCACGCAACCAGTTTGAGCTGGTGACCAAGTGTCTGCGACTAGGGACTCTCTATCCCTCCAGGCTTTCAACAGATTAACGTGATAGATCTGTTCGGGCTTTCGCCTTCCTGGTTGTCTGACCTTGTAATTCACTTCGCTCACTTTTTCCATTATCTCGTAGGGGCCTTGCCATTTGGCAAGGAATTTACTTTCAACCGTAGGGACAAGTACCAGTATCCTATCCCCCGGGGAAAAGGTACGGGTCTTGGCTCCACGGTTGTACACTCTCTGCTGTGCTAACTGCGCTTGGGCCAAATGTTCCTTCACGATGGGCATTACCTGTGCAATTCGGTCTTGCATCAGGGCGACATGCTCAATCACACTCCTGTGGGGAGAACTCTCACTTTCCCAAGTTTCCTTGGCAATATCCAACAGCCCTCTTGGGTGTCTCCCATACAGTAACTCAAAGGGGGAGAATCCCGTAGAGGATTGGGGCACCTCCCTAATAGCAAACATCAGATAAGGAAGTAGACAGTCCCAATCCTTTCCATCTCTATCCACCACTTTCTTCAACATTTGTTTTAGGGTTTTGTTGAATCTTTCAACCAGCCCATCGGTTTGGGGGTGATACACAGATGTACGTAATTGCGTCACTTTGAACAATTTACACAGCTCCTTCATAACCCGGGACATAAAGGGTGTACCTTGGTCCGTAAGCAGTTCTTTACAAATACCCACCCGGCTAAACACAAGAGATAGCTCTTTGGCTATGGTTTTGGCCAAGGTATTTCGGAGAGGGATCGCTTCTGGATAACGGGTGGCATAGTCCATTATAACTAATATGTACTGGTGCCCCCTAGCGGACTTGATTATAGGACCTACCAAATCCATGGCGATCCTCTCAAACGGGACCTCAATGATGGGTAGAGGGACCAGCGGGCTACGGAAATGTGGCATCGGGGCCGACCTCTGACACACAGGGCAGGAGGAACAATAATTTTCTATGTCCTTCATCACCCCCGGCCAATAGAATCTCTGTAATACCCTCTCTCGGGTTTTCTCTGTCCCCAGATGACCTCCAAGAATGTGCCCATGGGCCAACTCCAACACCAACTTCCTGTAAGGTTTGGGCACCACAAGCTGCTCAACGGTTTCTTCTGCCCTTTTTGCCACCCGATACAGTAGGTCCTTCTCTACGCTGAAGTATGGGTAAGTGCAGGTATTATCTGGGTTCACTAACTCGCCATCTATTTTCACTACGTTTTTCCGTGCCTTTATTAGGGCGGGGTCTTTCAACTGTTCTGTGGCAAAGTTTTCCCTGTGAACCTCAAGATCAGAAAACTCCACAGACGGTAGGTTTTCGTCTGAGGAGGTGGGCTCCTCTCCAGTTTCTTGAGTCTCCCCTGCCAATACTGATAAGGGAAATTCCGGAGAGTCCTCACCACTCTCAGGGGAGTTCTGGCTATCCCATTCCTGGTACATAGGGGCACCAGTGGGGGGCTCAGGATCATCCCACAGTTCCCAGAACTTCGGAAAATCCCTTCCCACAATGGCGTCATGCGGTAACTGAGATACTAAGCCCACTGGATGAGAGAGGGTACCTTTGGGGGTCTCGAAACACACTGTAGTCACTGGATACTCTCGGGTGTCCCCATGCACACAAATAACAGCTACCTTGCTATTCCCAGAGACCTCTGTTTTAACTAACTCAGCCTTTATCAGGGTCACAAGGCTACCTGAATCCAGCAATACCACAACATTTCTACCATTAACACACATTTTGCATAAATGTTTCTCAGTTCCTCGAATGGCAGTGCATGCGACTGTCGCACACAGCGACTGACGTCTGCCCGTCAGAAAGTCACACTGCATGGGTTCCTCCACAACCGGGCAATTGGCTGCAATATGTCCCGCTTGCCGGCAGCGGTAGCAAACGATCCTTCTTGAGCCGCTGATTTCCCAGGCTGTTCTCGCCAAACTTGGGGTAGAGCTCCCACCCTCTCACTCTCTCCACCCTCACCCCTTGGAATCCTCTTATCCGCCCCTGGGGATGGTCTGGTCTTAGGGTGGAAAGTCAGAGTGTCTCTGGAAGAGGCCGTCAGGTTCTCTGTAGCCAAGTATTTCTCCACACGATCCACAAGACCATCGGCCGTCTCTGGGTCTCCATGGCTTACCCACTTTTGGATGGCAGTAGGAAGAGCTCTCAAAAACCGATCCATTACAACACGTTCCACAATCTTTGGTGCGGACAAAGTCTCTGGCTGTAGCCACTTTCTGCTCAGGTGAATGAGATCATACATTTGAGACCTGGGGGGTTTTCCAAGCTGGAAAGTCCAGTTATGCACACGCTGAGCCCGGACAGCCTGGGTGACACCCAGCCTTGCCAATATTTCAGCTTTTAGCATCACATAGTCTTTTGCTTGGTCAGGCTCTAGGTCATAGTAAGCCTTCTGCGATTCACCAGTTAACAGAGGAGCCACCAGTCCAGCCCACTGCTCCTCAGGCCACTTTTCTCTTTCAGCAGTCCTTTGAAATGTGGTCAAAAATACCTCTGGATCATCCTCTCCAGTCATTTTTGTCAATAAACGACTCACCCCAAAGGACGCGGTATTAGTGGGACGGCTTTCCTCACTGGTCTGCGGACGTTGCTGCATTACTGCTTCCATTTGTTGTAGTCTCTGCTCTTGCTTCTGTAACAGGTCTATGAAGCGGGCCTCAGATTGCTGCTGGGCTTGTTGCTGAGCTTCCAGACTCTGTTGGTGAGCTTGCTGCTGGGCTGCAAGGCTCTGTTGGTGAGCTTGCTGCTGGGCTGCGAAGTTCTGTTGTTGAGCTGCAAGGCTCTGTTGATGAGCTGCAAGGCTCTTTTGCAAACCTGCATTTGTCTGCTGTTGATTGGCATTTGCTAGAGCCAGCTGCTTCAGTATCTCCTCCATGCTGGCTTAAAAAAAAACTGCCACTGGTTCTCCACCAACTGTGAGGGGGTTAGCTCGGCAGCGGGTGTGTGTGACCCCCGAGATGGGCTCCCCACACAAAACAGGCCCAGCAAACGGAGGTTGTGGTTTTCAAAATCAAAAAGGTGCGGTTTATTTTCTATTTACAGTGACAAAACACAGCAAAGCAAAAGAAACATAAACAAAATAAATCCTGGTCAACTTGACCTCTGACTAAACATACAGGTTTCCTAACTAACAACTGGGATCAGCCTAGTGCTGTCCTAGTCCCTAAGTCCCTGGTTTTAAATGTCCAAGCAAATAGCCACACAGGCTTTGTCTCACCGCACAGGGGTTCACTCTCCCTAGACAGTCCACACAGGTCTGGTTCCAGGCATGAGCTAACACCTAATGAATCTGGGAGTTTTTATAGAGGCCTAAATGAGCTGACAAGCTTCAGCTGGTCTCATCAACTCCCTGTCTGCACGACGCCCCACACTCTCCCTAGAGGTATGAGTCATCCATGAGCCCACTAGCCTCAGCTGGGCTTATACAACACTCCACCTAGTTGTATAAGTCGGCGTAAAGCCTGAATCTGGGCGAAATATATCTACCCCCCTGGATGCAACCAGGTGACTTTACCTTCCTGCTGTCACAATATATATATATATATATATATGTATATATGTGAATACAATATTGACCAGGCCAGCAGTTGTCAGTCAACTGGATTACACATGTGAGGGAGGCTAGAAGACAGCTTTGATGTGTTAATCTTATCAAGGGGACTTGTTTCCAGGACGAGTCTATCTTTACATATCAAGGCGGTATTCAGGTCACCTTCCGTCTCCGCAATCTAATTGCATATGTCAAAAGACAGCTTGTTGATGTTATTATGCAAGAATGCAAATAATGGCTGTGGTCGTCTCCGGCTAGGTTGGGGGTCATTCTCTGTCATCCTGAATGACAGAGTATGGATCAAAGACAGCCAATCAAATTGCTCAGCCATTCAATGGATAAGATATATAAAGCTAATATTCAGGCTAGTCAGTGGTATTCCTGCATGATCATGAAGGCACAGGTATATTCTGTAGGAATATGGAGGCAAAGGATATATTCTGTAGGAATATGAAAGCACAGGTCTAGAATATACTCTGTTGGGTTCGTTGTCATCAGTATTGGACTTTGTTCTGTATTGAAAGTCAATAAAGCGCAATCTCTGGAGAACTTGGGCGTTTGCTGCAGGACATAACTTATACATCATCATAATAACCTAAGTATTGGGTCATCGGTGGACTATATATACGACTTCACTACATTGGTGCCGTAGCTTTATATATCTTATCTATTGAATGACCGAGCAATTTGATTGGCTGTCTTTGATCCACGCTCTGTCATTCAGGATGACAGAGAATGACCCCCAACCTAGCTGGAGACGACCACAGCCATTATTTGCATTCTTGCATAATAACATCAACAAGCTGTCTTTTGACATATGCAATTAGATTGCGGAGACGGAAGGTGACCTGAATACCGCTTTGATATGTAAAAATAGATTGACATAAACAAGTCCTCTTGACATGTGTAGTAAACCTTGTTTGGCCAGTAACCCCCTTTGATTAACAACCACACTTTAATATGTGTAATTAGATCACAGATACCAAAGTCAGCTGAAATATGGCCTGGTCAATATTGTACTCACATATAAATAAATATATATATATATATATATATATACACATATATACATACATATGTCCATACATATACACATATCTAATAAATCAGCCAACATATTACAACAATCATGTGGCAGGACTTTAGACAGGGAGTCTTAAGGAAGGAAGTGTGATGAAGATGTACTACTTCTCTTGATCCTGGAAAAACAGTTGTTCTGCCTCCCACAGGATATTAATTAAGTTGTTTTGCCTGCAATATCAAATTTGGTTACAAAATGAAGTCAGTGGTAAATTTACTGTTTTTGCAGAAACTAGAAACTTGACATTTAACAAAAGTATCCATCATTCTTCAGTCTAAGGAAGAGAAACAGGTGCATCCTGGGAACTCAGACTCCATCTTAGAGACTTAAAGGAGAAGTCCAGTCTGAGCTTGTTTGGCTGGGCTTCTCCTATGGGTCACAGAAGTGCAATTAGTTTTGCACGCCTGTGACCCATTTTCAGCAGAGAGAGGACTGAAGTCCGCTCTCTGCTGACATCACTGGAATCAGTCCAGGCACCACGTCATCGCGACAATAAAGTTTGGATCCGCCAGGTGCCTGGACTGATACCTGTCTCAGCCTCTCAGCGAGCCGCTGAGAGACTGTGACGGCCGCTTCCCGCCCCTCCACAGCTCAGCGCTCCAGTGAGCGAGGGGGGGGCAGAGCGGAGAGCTGCCGATTGACAGTCAGCAGCTCTCCGCTCTGGGATCTGTGAGAACCGAGTCATCGGCGGTGTTAGATAACTCGGTTCTCAGTGGTGAGGTGGCGGGGGACAGATGCAGCATCGGACCGACGCTGCATCCACCTAGGTAAGTATGATTCTGAAAAAACAAACAAAAAATTTAAACCGCAGAGGTGATCAAATACCACTAAAAGAAAGCTCTATTTGTGGGGAAAAAAAAGGACATCAATTTTATTTGGGTACAGCGTTGCACATCCGCGCAATTGTCAGTTAAATTAACGCAATGCAGAATCGCAAAAAATGGCCTGGTCATGAAGGGGGGTAAACCTTGCGGAGCTGAAGTGGTTAAGAGTATGTTAATACTTGAATGTCCATTGCCTGGCCACAGGTTCACATTAAGTTTTGATTACTTCAACAGTAATAGAACTGAAAGCATTTTTAATAGTAAATTTTCATAATCACTGCTCACCATAGTGGTTGTTGCCCATGACTGGATCAGTAAAGCAGTATAATCATTAGAGGATAGTTTAAATAATAGGGAACATTAAACTGAACTCTTCTCTGAATATGGAGTCTGCATATCTCTTCCATCACATTCAATCAAATACAATCACGAAGCTGAGAGTAAACAATTATAATCAAAGCTTGCATGTCTGGGAAGAAAAAAAAAAATCAAGTACTTGCGTAACCCAGATTAAACATTAATGACTCCGTAAGGAATGACAATAACGTTACCATGAACACAAGACTCATAGATACGGCACACCGCCGTCATACACCTTGTGGATTACCGATCATTATATTGGATCATTTTCTGTCATCCTAATATGACTAATAAAGGAAGTATTAACCACTTGACCCCTGGAAGATTTACCCCCCCCCCCCCTTCATGACCAGGCCATTTTTTGTGATAAGGCACTGCGTTACTTTAACTGACAATTGTGCGATCATGCAACGCTGTACACAAATTAAAGTTATACCATTTTTTCCCCACAAATGGAGTTTTCTTTTGGTGGTATTTGATCACCCCTGTGTTTTTATTTATTGCGCTATAAACAAAAAAAAACGGACAATTAAAAAAATTTTTTTTTTTCTTTCTGCTATAAAACATATCCAATTAAAAAAAATTTGAAAAAAATCTAAATTCTTCATACATTTAGGGCAATATGTATTCTGCTACATGTTTTTGTTAAACAAAAATCCCAATAAGCGTATATTGATTGGTTTTCACAAAATTTATAGCATCTACAAAGAAAGGTGTATATATACTGGAATTGTTATTTATTTTTATACTAGTAATGGTGGTAATCAGCTACTTATAGCGGGACTGCAATATTGTGGCGGTCAGTCGGACGCTAACTGACACTTTTGACACTTTTTGGGGACCAGTGACACCAATACAGTGATGCTTACAATATACTCTGTCTCTGTACTAATGACACTGGCTGGGAAGGGGTTAAACATTAGGGGCGATCAAACGGTTAACTGTGTGCCTTGCCTGTGTTTTACTGTACTATGTGTGTTTACTCTGGGAAGTGATGGATTCTATTCTTTGCAGGGACACTAAATATATCCCTTCCCCCTGTCAGAATGGGGATCTGCCTTGTTTACATAGGCAGATCTCAGTTCTTTGTCTCTGTCTGATGATCGTGGGTGTTGGCGGACATCCAGGGCCCGTCACCCGCAGATTGTGAGTAATCACAGCAGAAGTGAGCCGCCGGCAGCATGCGCCCCCTAGGCGGAAGTGCAGAATCATGTATATATATTAGAGCTGCGCGATAAATCGTTAAAAAATCGCAATCTCGATTCAACCCCCCTCACGATCTTAATCCAGCATTTCCAGGATTCATGTAAACAGTGCAGAGCACAGCTTACAGCTGTAAAAAAAAAAAAAACAGCCGAAAGAGAGATAAAAAGAAACATTGTATCTTCTGTTCTTTTGGAGATCAAAGGAATGAACTTCATCTGCAAATGAGGTCAGTTTAACCACTTCAGCCCCGAGCCTCGTTTTGAGATTTGGCGTTTACAAGTTAAAAACGTTTTTTTTGCTAGAAAACTACTTAGAACCCCCAAACATTCTATATATTTTTTCTAACACCCTAGAGAATAAAATGGCAGTCGTTGCAATACTTTCTGTCACACCGTATTTGGGCACTTTTTTGTAAAAAATTTAAAAAAATGTAATAAAAAAAAAACAACAGTAAAGTTAGCCCAATTTTTTTTTATAGTGTGAAAGATAATGTTACGTCAAGTAAATTGATACCCAACATGTTACGCTTCGAAATTGCCCCGCTCGTGGAATGGCGACAAACTTTTACCCTTAATCTCCATATGCAATGTTTAAGAAATTCTACAGGTTGCATATTTTGAGTTACAGAGGAGGTCTAGGGCTAGAATTATTGCTCTCGCTCTAACGATCGTGGTGATACCTCACATGTGTGGTTTGAATACTCTTTTCATATGCAGACGCTACTAAACATCCCTTGTAATAGAAAAAAAGCATGACAGGACCTCTTAAATATGAGATCTGGGGTCAAAAAGACCTCAGATCTCATATTTAAACTAGAATGCAAAAAAAAGAGCTATGGGCAGAAGTGATGTTTTGACATTGCATCCGCCCTGCAATGGTATGGAGCCAAGCAGGGGCCATCTTCCCCTCAGTCAGCTCCATACCACAGACCAAGAAGGATCCGATCGCCTCTTCCGCTACCGACGGCTCCGGTAAGCGGTGGAGGGCACCGGAGCGCGACGGCGAATCCGCCGCAGAAACCACTTTTATCTGAAAGCCGACCACCCGCTGAAGAAGAGAATACCAGGGTTATGGCAGCTAGCTGCTGCCATAACAACGATGTTTCTCTTCAAAAAGCCGGCGTATAACGATGGCGGGTGGTTGGCAAGTGGTTAAAGCGGGGTTCCACCCACAATTTTTTTTTAAAAATCAGCAGCTACAAACACTGTAGCTGGTGACTTTTAAAAAGGACACTTACCTGTCCTAGGCACCCGCGAAGTCGCCCCCCCCCCCCCCCGGCTTCACTGCCCGTTTCCTATTGCACATGCGCGAGTTGTGTGGCGCTTTGTGAATGGGCCGGCTGCTCTCTGGGATACACACAGTTCCCAGAAGGCAGCGCGCCCCATTCCCCAGAAGACACAGCGAAGTAGGACGAGGAAGAAGACCAGCCGTGGAGGATGAAGAGGCAGATTAGGTACTTCCGCATAGCAACCGCTAAGTAAAAAAAAATTCCTTTTCATTTTTCTTTTAGATTTTTGGTAAAAAAAACTATTTCAGGGTGGCACTCCATTTTAAAGACTTAAGCCTCGTACACACGGCCGGTTTTCTTGGCAAGAAAGCTGCTGGGAGAGCTTGTTGCCGAGAAAACCGTTCGTGTGTATGGTTTCTCATCGGGAAAACTGCCGGGAATCTCGACGAGAAAAATAGAGAACCTGCTCTATATTTTCCTTGTCGGGATTCTCGGCAGTGTTTCCTGCCGAGAAAACCGTGCGTGTGTATGAGGCTTGTATGCTTACCTGTCCCCAGGTAAGCCCGCGCATGCTCGATGAGACTTCGACGCATGCGCGGTAGCTTACAAGGGTAATGTAGGGTGTAGCAAGATGGCGGAGACGGCATCGAATGTGACGAGCGCATGCTCGTCGTAGTCGATGACGTCACTGGGTTCTTGCCATTCAAAAGAACGGTGGTTCTTTTGAATGGCCGTGTGTACACTCGGCGAACAAGGCAAGCTTGCCGGGAATCTCGTCGGGAAAACCAACTTTTTTTTCCCGTCGAGATTCCCGCCCGTGTATTCCCGCTTAAGATTCCCGCTTGAGCCTTTTTTCTGACATTTGTTGCTTACAAGTTCAAATCAGAATTTTTTGCTAGAAAATTACTTAGAACCTCCAAACATTATATATATTTTAATAGCAGAGACCCTAGAGAATAACATGGCGGTCATTGCAATATTTTATGTTACACTGTATTTGCGCAGTAGTCTTTCAAACGCAATTTTTTGGGAAAATATACACTTCAATGAACTAAGAACAAACTTAACAGTAAAGTTAGCCCAGTTTTTTTGTATAATGTGAAAGATGATGTAACGCAGAGAATCGTGATCTTTATTCTAAGCAAAAAATTGTGATTCTCATTTTATCCAGAATCGTGCAGCTCTAATATATACACTGCGCAAAAAAAATGAAAGGAACACTTTTTAATCAGATTATAGCATCAAGTAAATTAACTACAAAGTACAATTTTGAGTTGCTGCAATTAAATTTCAGCAAAATGGACTAGCCTGCTGCATAATTTTTTCACTTTGATTTTTGGGGTGTCTTTGAATTCAGCCCTCTGTAGTTTGATAATTTTCATTTCCATCAAACGATGTGGTATCCTTTTGTTCCTAACACATTACCCAGTTCATATCAATATCCAGCATGATATTTTTCCCCATTACGAGATCTGATGTTTTTTCAAAGGGGTTTATTTACTAAAGCTGGAGAGTGCAAAATCAGGCTCACTTCTGCATAGAAACCAATCAGCTTCCAGGTTTTATTGCCAAACCCTAAGAGCCGGTTCACACCAGACCGACTCGTCAGGCGACTCAGTCGCCTGACAAGTCGTGTCCCACGATTTTCAATGGAACCGTTCTAAGTAAGAGCGACTCAGGTCGCTCCGACTTAGAAAAAGGTTCCTGTACTACTTTTGGGGGTGACCCAAGGCGACCTGCATTGACTTCTATACAGAAGTCTTATGCAAATCGCCTCGGCGGGCGTCTCAAGTCGTCTTGAGATCACGCCGCCGAGGTCGCCCCCACAAGTCGTGCCGCGTCGCGCCGCCCTGGTGTGAACCGGCTCTCACTGAACTAGCTGAGGTTAGCAGCTGATTAGCTACCATGCACAGCTGCACCAGATTCTGAGTGCTCAGGCTTTAGGCCCCTTTCACACTGGGGCGGGAGGTGCATCGGCGGTAAAGCCCCTTTCACACTGGGGCTTTCACACTGGAGACACAGCAGGCTTGCAGGCGCTTTTTTTAGCGCAATAGAGCCTGCAAAACGACCCAGTATTTTTTTCCATTATCTGTGCCCCTTTCTGATGATCATGTGCTGGTCGGAGCGGAGGGAATATTTCTTCCATTTCGGGTGCCCATTCAGCTCCGCTTGCATGTTCTTCTGCATTGGATCAAGTCCCGGCCAGCCGCCTGCCTGCTTATCTCCTTGCCTTCCCTGGCGGAGTAATCTTCCTCCACACCCCACCCAGTAGTTGCCAGAGCCCGGAGAGTGAGACTTGAGAGGCTGTGAGGCGGGCGACGGCAGCGACGGGCAGAGAGTAATTGACTGCAAAGGATTTGCAACCAAGTATTAAAAAGTGAAAGTTTAATTTATGATTGTTAAACTGTCCCATTACTTTTGGTCCCTTAAAAAGTGGGAGGCACATATACAAACTGTTGTAATTCCTACACCGTTCACTTGATTTGGATGTAAATACCCTCAAATTAAAGCTGAAAGTCTGCAGTTAAAGCACATCTTGTTTGTTTCATTTAAAATCCATTGTGGTGGTGTATAGAGCCAAAAAGATTAGAATTGTGTCGCTGTCCCAATATTTATGGACCTGACTGTACTAAACAGTTAACTTCAATTTGACAGACATCAGTAAGGAAGACTCAGATAAATTGGAAAATCAAGTGGTTTTATTTAGTGTTGTAATACACAGCCATAAGGGGGAGCACCAGAGGTAACTTGAGTGTAGTAGCAGTACACAGGAATACAGTTTATAGTAAACAAAAGGATACTTGCTGTGAGTGGACTTCTGGTGTTGGTGTCCCCCAGTGGCTTCTGGAGAGATATACTGGTCTCCTATTGTAGTGGTATAGGTAGGGAGTTCTGCCAGCAGAGTAGGCTGGCTGAGGGTAGGTCAGTGAAGAGCCTCTGACAACCAGTGAGGAAGGGGCTCTGACCGGCCCAAAAGCTGGAAGTTGGAGGGGCTCTCTCCAGCCCAAAAGCGAGGAGGCAGATGGGGCACTGTCCGGCCCAAAAAGAGAGATGGCAGTCGGGGCTCTGACCGGCCCAATAGTGAGTGAAGACGGCAGTCTTCTGATGAGGTATTTGCCTGGCATCAGGTTCCTAGCACGTACGTCAAGCAAATGGCAGCGGCTGTTTAAGTAGGGATAGGAGGAGTAGTCGGGTGATGTCGCTGTGATGTCATCTATCTGAGACGAAGTTGGTGGAGATGTCGGAGCCCCCAGTGGAGAGAAAAGAACATTACAGGATAAGAACATTACACGGAATTGGTGGAGATGTTGGAGCCCCAGTGGAGAGATAAGAACATTACAGGATAAGAACATTACACAAGGTATCTGAATTCCCCTAACCCTCCATCCCTCTACTGCTGCAAGTTGTGTTAATAAAAAGCATTGGAAAAAGACTAAGTGACTGGGGCATGCATCTGTGGGCACATTGCCCAATTTAGAGCTAAGCAAGTTTTGATACGTTGAACTGTGGGGTAACGGCAGGACCAAAAATAACCAGCAGCTCCTACGGGGGGTAGTGCTACATATGTGCAGTTCATCTTACATTGCTGGTATCGTCCCTGTGTGCCTGGGATGACTGACTGAATTTGTAACATGGCTTTCATGAACAGAAAAGTGGTGAAAATGGTTTATAGATCACCCTCATAGTCTTTTTATTTTATATATTGCTGGGATTTTGACAGGATTACTTTTACGTTAATAGTCTAAATCAGGGGTTCTAAACCGTCTAAACAAAGGGCCAGTTTACTGCTTGTCTGATTGTTTGGGGGCTGGAATATGTCCAATAGGCATGTGTTGGGGGGATAAAATGTGTCAGTGGTCGTTGAGAGTCTCTATGTTAGCTGTTGGAGGTGTAATTAATGTCCCTATAGGGCATTTTTTCTCTCACTAACCCTGGGGGGCATATTTCCTCTACCTGACCTCTAACCCCAGTGCATTTTTCCTCTTACTGACACCCAACGCTGGAGCATTTTTTTCTCTTACTGACCCCTATCCCAAGGGCATTTTTCCACTTACTGACCCCTAACCTTGGGGCATTTTTCCACTTACTGACCCCTAACCTCGGGGCATTTTTCCACTTACTGACCCCTAACCCTGGGGCATTTTTACACTTACTGACCCCTAACACTGGGGCATTTTTACACTTACTGACCCCATGGGCATTTTTACACTTACTGACCCCTAACCTTGGGGCATATTTACACTTACTGACCCCTAACCCTGGGGGATTTTTACACTTACTGACCCCTAACCCTGGGGCATTTTTACACTTATTGACCCCTAACGCTGGAGCATTTTTTTTCTCTTACTGACCCCTATTCCTAGGGCATTTTCCTCTTACTGACCCCTAACCCTGGGGCATTTTTACACTTACTAACACCTAACTCTTACTGACCCCTAACCCTGGGCCATTTTTACACTTACTAACACCCAACTCTGGGGCATTTTCCTCTTACTGACCCCTAACCAGGGGTTAATGACCCCTAACGCTGGAGCATTTTTTTCCTCTTACTGACCCCTATCCCAAGGGCATTTTCCTCCTACTGACCCCTAACCCTGGGGCATTTTTACACTTACTAACACCTAACTCTTACTGACCCCTAACCCTGGGCCATTTTTACACTTACTAACACCTAACTCTGGGTAATTTTTCTCTTACTGACCCCTAACCAGGGGCATTTTCCTCTTACTGACCCCTAACCCTGGGGCATTTTTCCACTTACTGACCCCTAACCTTGGGGCATTTTTCCACTTACTGACCCCGAACCCTGGGGAATATTCACACTTACTGACCCCTAACCCTGGGGGATTTTTACACTTACTGACCCCTAAACCTGGGGCATTTCTTTTTTACATTAAACGTTTTTATTAAACACTGTACATATGAAACATGACATTACAGGGTATTTGGCAATAACAGAAACAGGTGTCAATACAAGTACCAATACAGGAGACATTTACAGGCCAGACCGAGTCAAAGCTGGGACACAACCCAGAGCAGAACACTTTAGGAGCTGTACACATCAGGATCAAGTCGTACAGGTATCCGTTGATGAAAGCCACCTGTCCCAAATCTTATTATATTTATCTGGCCATCCTCTGTTAATATATATGATTTTCTTGTAGGGCAAAGCGGCATTCACATCTGCCTTCCACTCCGAAAAGCTAGGAGGCGTTGGCCTCATTCAGTGTCTAGCTATGATCTTTTTAGCTGAAAAGAGTGCTTCCTGAAGGAACGTTTTAGTGAATCTATCGGGGTCAGCACCAGGGAAAATACCCAATAGGCACATTTTTGGATCAAGTGTCAAGGGGGATCCCATGTCATCATGAAGGAAGTCCACTATTTGTTTCCACAGTGTCTGGAGTTGAGGACACGCCCAAATCAGGTGAAAGAACGTACCAGTCTCCTGTGTACTAGTCCCGGGCTTAAAACGGGCCATTCCGAGAGGAGTAAGGTATGCGCGATGTAAAATGTACAACTGAGATAGCCTGTCCGAGAGTCTAGGAGAAACGGTTTTGCAGGCATCAAGTGCCTCACTCCATTCTTCGTCCTCCATCGATCCCACATCCCTTTCCCAGCGCGGTTTGAGATTGTATGCTAACGTAGTAGCAGATGGGGTGAGAAGCATAGTGTAAAAGTCGGAGATCAACCTGCGATGGTCCGAAATCTTGACCACCGCCATTAGGGCGTTGGGGCTGGGATGCAGGATGGACTGGTGGAACTGGGCCTGTATAGCATGGTGGAGCTGTAAGAATCTATACTGCATGGAACGGGGGAGTGTATATTGCTCCTGGAGATCTTCAAACGTTCTGAGGGCCCCGTCTGAAAGTATGTGATGTAGGTAAAAGATCCCCCTCCTGCTCCACACCTCCGTGTCAGGGATCAGGCGCAGTTCAGGGATAGTTTTATTGTGCCAAAGGGGGGTGAAATCGTTAAAGGATGGAATCTTGACCTGCCTAGCAGCTATGTCCCAAATCCGTCTGTATTGGTAAAGGAGTGATTTACGGTCTTCGCCAGGCTCACCGTCACCCCGCCCCGCTGCAATCGCCACCAAGGGATCTGAGGTGCACTGAACCCAAGGAGGACATAGCAAAGTAAGGAATCGGAGTCTGTCCGTTTTATCTATATAATAAAGCTGAGATAGTTGGCCCGCTAGGTAATAGAAGTCCAGATCTGGGAGGGCTGTTCCACCCAGGTCCGCAGGGCTCTTAAGTGCCTTCCAGGCTAGTTTATGCCTGTTACCTCCCCACACAAAAGACTTAAGTAGGGATTCTAGTAATTTAAAGTATTTCAGGGGTATAAAGATAGGTGAATGCCAAAGCATATAGAGAATTTTGGGTAAAAGAATCATTTTAACAATGTTAATCCTACCCCATACTCCCAGGGGTAGTCTGGCCCACACCTGGATCTTGGACTTCAGCAAAGTAAATAGAGGTTCAATATTCAGGGCGATATAATCGGCTGGTGACCTGAATATAAAAACTCCCAAATACTTAATCAGGCTGACACATTGCATCCGTAGGTGGTCTTGCAGGACAGGTGGAGGAAAACTGTCAATGTGCAAAATCTGGGACTTATCCCAGTTTATTTTGAGACCGGAAAAATTCCCAAATCGTTCTATGGTCTGTAACGCAGTGTGTAGGGAAATGTCAGAGTCTGCTAAATACAGTAGCGTGTCATCTGCATATAAGCTTATTTTTTCCACCAAAGGTCCCGAGCTAAGGCCACGTATCAAAGGGTTCTTCCTAATGGAGATCGCCAAAGGTTCGGCTGCCAGAGCATAGAGCAAGGGGGACAAGGGACACCCCTGTCTAGTGCCCCTGGTCAGGCCGAAAGTAGTAGACGTCCACCCATTGGCAACAACCTTGCCCCTTGGGGCTTGGTATAGGAGTTGGACCCATCTAACGAAGTTCGGACCAAAGCCGAATCCCTGCAGACAGCCCCACAAGTACCTCCACTCCACCGAGTCGAAGGCCTTGGCTGTGTCCAAGGCCACCAGTACTCGGGATCCGACTTCCATATGTATCGCTTGCAGATTGATATAAAGCCTCCTAAGATTGAATGAAGTGTTGTGGCCCGGCATAAAGCCAGCCTGATCGGCATGAATGAGAGTCAGGATCACTTGGTTTAGGCGTAAGGCTAAGATTTTGGCCAGGATTTTTATATCAACCTGCAGGAGAGATATAGGCCTATACGACTCTGGCACGCCCAGATCCTTGCCCGGTTTAGGTATTAGGACTATTGTAGCCTCTCTCATAGAAGGGGGGAGGACAGCAGTCTCGGAGAGGTAGTTATAAAGCGCAAGGAGTCTGGGTGCAAGGATTTCACTGTACTGCGAGTAAAATTCAATAGGCAAACCATCAGAGCCTGGGGCCTTAGAGTTGTGGAAGCTGGCAATTGCCGCTATCACCTCATCCAAGGTGAGAGGTGCCTCTAGGGTGGCAACTTGGTCGTCCGCCAATTTTGGAAAGTCAATTTCTGCGAGTAATTCCATAAGTTGATCGTCTGTGCCGGATGTCTGGGATGTGTACAACTGGCTAAAGAAGTCTCGAATCGGTCACATACCGTTCGGGGGTCGGAGACTACATTACCATTAGGTTCAGTGAGTGAGATAACAGTTGGGGGTCTATCTTCCCTATGGACCAGGTAGGCTAACAGTTTACCCGCCTTTTCCCCCTGTTCAAAGAACTTCTGTTTAGCAAAAAACAGCTTGCGTCTGGCAGCTTCATATTGAAGCTGGTCTACCACCCTTGACTGGAGCTTAAGAAGGTCAGCATGCACCGGGGAGGGGTCGGCAATAAAAGAGTTTTCGGTGGCCGATAGATCGGACAGAGCCTTGTCCAAGGCAACCGCCGATCCTGCCTTAATTCTGTTAATGCTTGTGGATAGGACCATGCGGGCATGTAACTTAAGGGATTCCCAGACCACATCGGGAGGAGCAGAGCAATCGTTGTCTGTAAAAAAATTGGCCCAGGCACTAGTAAGTTCGTTGTCTCCCAAAGCAGAGACAACCAAAACGGGTTTAATCTCCATGAGGGCGGCGGCTTATCTAGTGGCATTGACAGAGTGATCCAGTATGGGCTATGATCTGAGAGCAGTCTAGGGGAGAACCCCACGTTTAGTAATCTGGGTGCAAGTGTAGTGGACACAAGAATCAGGTCAATACGGGACATGGTTTTGTGGGAGGCTGAGAAGCAAGAGTAAGCCCTGGTTTGGGGGAACTTATACCACCAGGTGTCAATAAGGTTAAAGGCAGAAATAAGTCTAGCGAGCCTGGAGCTCCTCTGGACCTTGTCGTGGGGCGGTGCTGGCTGGGGCCTATCAAGGCCAGGATTCAGGGTAGCGTTGAAATCCCCCAGGCAGATTGCCTGCGTTGAGGGATGGCGAGACATAAACAACAGACCCTCAGAGACAACAGCAGAACTAAATGGTGGAGGGATATATATAGCTAGGATCAGGAATGGTTCTCCATAAAGTTTAACCGAAAGGAACACGTATCGGCCCTGTGGGTCAGAGATAACATCACATAACTCAAAATGAACCGCCTTGGCGACTAACACAGAAACCCCACGGGCCTGGGTGGAGTGGGTCGAATGGTATGCCCATCCCACCCATGGCCGTCGAAGTGCCATCTGGAGCCGGCCATCTACATGCGTCTCCACTAGTACTAATATGTCAGCTTTTTGTTTTTTAAGGAGTGCGAACACCGCAGACCTCTTTATCTTATCCCCCAGTCCCCGGACATTCCAGGTAAGCAATTTTAGTGTGGCCATCCGAGGGACTGGGGGAAAAGCAATGCGCCAAAGGCCGTCCGGCCCATCCAACCCAAGCATGTAAAGCATAACATATCCAAGCTGTCGAATTGTGTATACATAATGGTACATTGAACATAGAACATATGAAGGTGTTGCATCAAGTAAAAAAATAAAGTTTTCAAAAATATATATGCACTGCCGTGCAGAAAATCCAAACAAACTAAACCCACCCCCCACCCCACCCTGCACCCACCCCAACTGGTGCGGGTATGACCCAAAACAAAACTTAACAAAGCAACTAGATAAGTGTCGGGGCAACAAAAGGGGCCACTAGGTGTTGAAGGCGTTTGAGAAGCCTTGGGCCACAGGTCCAGGGGAAACACAAGCCAGTAACAAAGGGCTAAGCACAGCCATCCCCAAACTCGGGGGAGGGCTGCCCATCGATGCAATCCCAACTGGATCCTGTCGGCACATAGTTTATCTTTGTTGCTGCTGGGGGGGGGGCGACTCATCGCTGCAAAGAACAGTCAAACAATGTAGGACCATATTCGCTCCAAGTATATAACCCTATCAACAGTACAAATGAGGAGCTTAAACCATCAGTCAAAAGGATACAGGAATAGGACCAGTTCGCCAGAGGGAAGGGAGAATGATTTTAGATGGATAAAGGGAGGGGGGAGGGGGGAAAGCCGGATTCCTGAAGGGGTCTTGGGCAAAATATCCATGGCAGGGGGCTGCATATAGGGGGGGGCCGGGGGAGAGGGTACATACCGGGTAGTCCAGGTAATGGGACCATCACAGGGGTCTTTGTGCAGAAGGATTGCAGGCTGTGGGATACCTGGTGAGGGAGCACTTAGTCATCTGCACGCCTGGAGGGATCCGGGCGCTCCAGCCAGGCAATAACATCCGCTGGATCTTCAAAGAAGAACACCCGGCCGTCCCTTTCCACCCTAAGACGTGCCGGGAATAGCATGGAATACTTGAGATGCTTAATCCTGAGTTTCTTCTTAGCCTCGGTGAAGCCCTGTCGGCGGCGCTGCACGTCCGCGGAGAAGTCAGGGAAGATTGCAATCCTGGAATTTCCCAGTTCAATATTACCCTTCTCTCTAGCCATTCGTAGCACCGCATCTCTGTCTTTAAAGTTCAGGAACTTAGCGATGAACGTGCGGGGGGGAGCCCCCTGCGGCGGGGCTCTAGCCGGCATGCGGTGCGCTCTTTCCACTGTAAGGATTGGGGAGAAGGCCTCGCGCCCGTAAGTGCTAATGAGGAGTTGCTCCAGAAAAGCGGTTGGGTCTTTCCCCTCCACTCCCTCAGGCATTCCGATAAAGCGGAGATTGCACCTCCGAATCCTATTCTCCATTTCGTCCTGTTTCTGCGCCAGCTGGGAGAGCTGGAACTGCATGCGTTCGGAGCCTGCCTGGAGTGGAGGTATGGCGTCCTCCACATCACTGATGCGGGTCTCTGCCTCCGTGACCCTCTCACGCAGCTTTTGAAAGTCTTGCCGTATGAGGGATATATCTACCTTGACCTCCTCGATTTGGGAAGTGAGCAAGGTGCGGCAGAAGGTAATAGCTTCCAGGAGTTTTTCCGTGTCCCTTCCCGGCGCGGCCTGGTCCGAGCACGAGGCGCCGCCATCTTGCTCAGGGGTGTCCCTGTCCTGGCGGCGATACTGGTCCAGTTTGGCGATGGCAGCACTCTGTACTTTCGGCGGAGACATGTCCGGATGTATGCCGGCACTTGCCTCAATCGACTGGGGTCTGTCAGGATATTTTAGGGCAGCAGGATTAGCGAAGCGGCAGGATTAATGCCCAGAGCTCTTCTCCCGTGCGTCCTACTCCATTCCCCGTCAGGCCACGCCCCCCCCAACCTGGGGCATTTTTACACTTACTGACCCCTAACGCTGGAGCATTTTCTTTCTCTTACTGACCCCTATCCCTAGGGCAATTTCCTCTTACTGAGCCCTAACCCTGGGGCATTTTTACACTTACTGACCCCTAACTCTGGGGCATTTTCCTCTTACTAACCCCTAACCCTGGGGCATTTTTACATTTACTAACCCCTATCCCTGGGGAATTTTTACACTTACTGACCCCTATTCCTGGAATATTTTTGCCAGTGGCCACAGTTTGAGGACTGTAATCCAAAGAACGACAGACAAGGCTGATTTTCAGCTGATTCTGGCTAAATGGGCTGAAATTTGAGCTGTGGGTGGCCCTGTTGGTGCCACCTGGCTCAACAAAATTACATTTTTCAACAGATTTTTCTCTAAGGAGCCAGGTGGAAGATTGTTGGTTATTGCAGTCACTGTTTGGGTATTCCACAGCCATGGGACTCACTGTGTACTAAATACAGTACCACAAACAGTCTCCTACGCTCGGGAGTACAGTCTCTTAGTGACACAACCAGAGTGTTCCGTAGGAAAATGACCAGGAATCTTGCTGCCCTCCTCAGAATAATTGGTATTCTTTAAGACTAAAATGTAAAAGGAAAAAAGAAGGCTCACCGACCTAGTGCATTATCAATGGCTAGGTTTTATTAAAAGTAAGTTGAAAGATTAAAAATACTCACAAAGCAAGTATAATAGTAGGCACATAATCATTCCATCAAAGGGGATTGCCTCCTACTGGAACCAGATGACCAGAGAGTCCAGACAACAGAGTTCACAGCTACGGCTGACGCGTTGCGAGGGTGCACCCTCTTCCTCAGAGCACTTTTTGGCTCTGAGGAAGAGGGTGCGCCCTCGCAACGCGTCAGCCGTAGCTGTGAACTCTGTTGTCTGGACTCTCTGGTCATCTGGTTCCAGTAGGAGGCAATCCCCTTTGATGGAATGATTATGTGCCTACTATTATACTTGCTTTGTGAGTATTTTTAATCTTTCAACTTACTTTTAATAAAACCTAGCCATTGATAATGCACTAGGTCGGTGCGCCTTCTTTTTTCCTTTTACATTTTACTAAATACAGTAGCCATTGGGGGAGATTTCGTCATCCATGCTGAAGAGCACAGAGGAATCTTTGCTTGCATGGCTAGCTTTAGAAAGTCATGTTGCTAAGGATCTCATAGCTCAGTTCCTTGTTGGTTTAGATTTAGAACACGGTTCTCCAAACGTTCTAATCAAAGGGCCAGCTTACTGTTCTTCAAACTTTAGGGGGGCCGGACTGTGGCCAGTGGGAGTAGAAAATGTACTGGCGTCAGTGGGAGTAAACACTGCCCCATCATTGGTATTAGGGGGAGTAATAGAGCTAAATTGTTGGTGTCAATGGGATGAATAGTGCCCCATCACTGGTGTCAGTAGGAGGAATAGTGCCCCACTATTGGTATCAATGGGAGGAATAGTACCCCATCACTGGCGTCAGTAGGAGGAATAGTGCCCCACCATTGGTATCAGTGGGAGGAGTAGTGTCCCATTGTTGGTGTCAGTGGGAGGAATAGTACTTCATCATTGGTTTCAATGGGAGCAATCAGATGAGTCAATAAGTAGCTATGCTCTTAAAATATCTACCCTTCCCTATTTAATTTCTAGAATAAAAGCTGCTTATGTACTTTACATTTGTGTGTATGAGGACGGACAGTGTGCGTAGTGTATGTTTACAGAGTCATACTTCAGTTGTTATGGGGATGATACACTTCGTTACCACACCCGGTGTGTGTGTCTGTTCAGGAATCAGACTGCTTTCACCTGCAATTAATATAAGTTGTCTTGGACAAGAGGAATTTTTGATTTAATTTTTTTTATAGAAAATGTCTCGGGGACAGGGTGAGTGATAACAAAAAACTACATTTGCACTTTACAGGAAAGTCAGCTGGTGTTTGTTAGATTTGTTTTTTGCTGTGTGTGTCTTTGTTTTGTATAAGATTATTTATTTTGCCTTTTAAAGTTTTTTTTTTTTTAGATGTGTATAGCCCCATACACACGGTCGGACTTCCATCTGACTTTTCTGTGGATTTTTGTCCGAACGGAGTTGGTCGGGAACACCCATAGCAAACACACCACAGGACTTTTCAGCAAACTTTCCCAAAACTTCTTCCAACATCATGTGGTTTTTCTGCTCCTTTCTGCTCTTTACCGCCACCCTTTGGTCAACTTCTGATATTGTTGGTTGATTTTAACATTATTTGTTTTGTCCATCGGACAAAAGTCCGATGGTTTTCTGTACACACGGTCGGACTTTGCTCCATCGGACTTTTGTTGGCCAAAAGTTTGTCCGTTTGCAGACCGAACTTTGGTCCGATGAAAACAAAAAAAAAAAAAAGTTTGTCCGATGGAGCGTACACACGGTCGGATTGTTGGTCCTACTTGCTCAAAATGAATTGTTGGCCAAAAGTCCGACCGTGTGTACGGGGCTTATGTTGCTGGCTTAAATGTTCGGTATAACCAAAATGGATACTTATTTATTTTTTACATAGTTGCTCATAAATCAAATGACATGATCTCTTGTTATAGTTTTTGCTTACTAAGACCTTTGCTTCATAATGTTAAAGCTGAACACAAGGAAAACAGCTAAATATGCAGATTAATCACAAATATGGGAGCTGTTTAGAGCGCTTTATTTGTCAGAATTTTTCTTTATATAAATCGAATTTGCGTACAGTGTGAGCACATGACCGTGCAATGGCCAGTTAAAATAGCACAGTGCCTAATAGCAAAAAAATGGCTTAGTCATGAAGGGGTTAAACCTTCTGGAGCTCAAGTGGTTAAGATACATTTTATGATGTATTAATGATTACGGCACTGCATTACGTTGTGTCATTTATATCTGTTTGGAGTTTGACTTTAAGGCTCTGTTTCCACTACTGCGAGTTGTTGTGCGACTTGACACATGTGAAGTCGCATGACAAGTCAAAATCCATGTATTTCAATGGTCCCTGTTCTAATTTGTGTGACTCAAGTCGCAGAGACTCCAAAAAAGCTTCTTGCACTACTTTGTTCCGACTTCGGTGCGACTTGTTCTCACATGGTTTTCACCGGTCGCATGGCATCGCATCAAAAATCGCATTGCAAATCGCGCGACTTTGGGGTTGCAATAGTGGAAACAGAGCCTAAAGGAAACATGTGCAGACAAAAACATTGAAGCTGCAATTGCAAACCTCTTTTTGGAATTGCTAGTTATCTGGCCTTCATTGATTTTAATAAGTTGAGCTACTGATGTGGAACAAGCATGTAGTACATATTGTCAGAGTGAAGTTAGCACTTCTGATTAGAATGCTTGTTCAGGTCAATGGCTCAGAAAGTGTTGAGGTTACTGGACCAGCATGATAGCCAGCTTTTTCATAGGTCAGCAAATCCAGCCTACATATTCCCTCAAAACAGGCTTCCTTTAAAGCAAAACTTTACCCATAACAACTTGATAAAAAAAAAATCTTTAGCAAGGAACATACATTCCACATTAATAATCATTCTACCAAAATGAGTGTATGCCGTAAACTGCCTCCAGAATTGCTCATGTTTCTTCTTGCCAAAGGCTGCCATTTTGCTGAAGCCAAGAACCCCTGAGCAGCAGAAAATCTTTAGGCTGTCAGCAGATCGGCCTCTAGTGGCTCTAATTTTAGGCACAGTGCTAAAAAATAGAGAGCAACTGAGCATGTGCAGAGAAGGGTGAGACAGTGTATTACTGTGTTTTAAACAGTATAGGCACTTTTTTTTATGATTTACATAACTTTACCTACAAGAGGGGCCAGTCTGAAGTGATCTAGAAGGACTTATTTTTTTGACTAAAGTTACACGTTTCTGCTGAACTGTTGTAATGATTGCAAAGGCAAACTATAGTGCCAGGGAACTCAACACAGCTGTGCACATTGAAAACTAAAATAGCAGTCTGTTGGGGGGGCTCCTTGTGAGCATGGGGGAACCAGCATGCTACATCCCTATTTTAGACTTCCCAGTGATTGCATAATGACACCATACAATGTGCCAAACTATTATTCCGTGTACAGATCAGATTTTACGTCGGAAAAACCTTGGATGGTTTTTCCGACGGAATTACGCTCAAGCTTGGCGTGCATACACACGGTCACACAAAAGTTCTTTGAACTTTAGACCGTCAAGAACACGGTGACGTGCAACACTACGATGAGCGCAGAAAATGAAGTTCAATGCTTCCGAGCATGCGTCAAATTGTTTCCGAGCATGCGTCGGAATTTTGCGTGTCGGAGTTGCTACAGACGATCGGATTTTCCGATAGGAGTTTTTTCCGTCGGAAAAATAGAGAACCTGCTCTCAATCTTTTGCTGGTGGAAATTCCAACAACAAAAGTCCGATGGAGCCTACACACGGTCGGAATTTCCGTTCAAAAGCTCAAATCTGACTTTTGCTGTCGTAAAATCCGATCGTGTGTTCGGGGCATCACACCAGAAGGATAATAGCACTGCATCAGTGAATTGCATTTTTTTACAATTTTCTTTGACATATGTGTGAATATGTGGCTAGGCTGCCGAAAATCATGCTCACTTGAATTTTTAAATTGCATGATGTATATGGAAATATTAATATCAGAGATTAACAAATTAATTGTAGTGATTCCATCATCACTAGAGATCACCAAAATTGCTTGCTCAGTGTGGATGGATAAGATTCCTCCGAAAGGCCTGCAACTTGAATTCATGCTCTTTGGTTTAGCTACAAAACAGTTAATATTTTTTTAATCTATGTTGTTTCTGTATTACATTTCGTTACAAATTAGCTATTAACTCCCAAGTCAGGTCCACAGATGTACGATTAACACTTCTTCGAAGGTTTATGATTTATTAATGAAAAAGTAAATTGACACTCATGCACATCCACATCAATATCTGACTTGCTAAATACATAAAACGCATCAATTTATCCATATGTCTAATGGAAATGCACTTTGAGAAGCGGCTAATCTACAAATGCAGGCGCCAAACCTCATTTTAAATATTATTTTTTTTTATTAATTCCTGAGTGATGTAGAAAAGTATTTGGAGCGCAGCTGGAATGATAGATAGAAAGAAAGCACTGAGTCAGCAGAAGAGTGAATGTATTGCTCCTTTTTAGCAACATAGTCTACAAAAGATACCAATTTCAGAAGTTCTTCCAAAATACTGTGACAGTTGTCTTAAAGCAGAACTGAAGGCATTTTACAAAAACTTGCAAGCATAAAAATTATAAAAAACAGCTTTTTCAGCAATACTTACCTTCTTCAGGTACCACAGTAATTCCTCTCCACCACTAGATGCCCTGAGTGCTCCGGTTGAATGATAGGCAGTGCCATTTAATGCTATTCCCCTGAGCCCTAGGCTATCAAGGACCTGCTCCTTGGGGGGCAGCATAGTCTCAGAGTGGTGCTCACACATCATTATGTGGGTGCCATTTGGTGCAGTAGTAAAGACTGCCCCCTGCCGGAAGAGAAGAGGAATGAACTATGACATCATCACACCAGACAGATGACCCTAATGCCTTCAAATTCCCCAAAACAGACCGCTAACAGGCCTGCCAGATATCACTGCATAATTAGTCTCAAAGTCCTATTAGAAGAGTGTAGCAATGACCCCCTATGGAGCTTTTGGATTTAAGGGCTCTCCTAGACTTACATAGTTGGTGAGGTTTAAAAGTCCATCGGGCCAGGAATTTGTCTTGCATACAGACGGCTCACAATTGTTGGCCAACAAACACAAAACTAAGTGTTTTTTCAGCTCTTTAGCGCCACCCTTTGGGCAACTTCTGCTAATGTTATGTTTATGGTTAGCATTGCTTCTTTGGAGTTTTGTCCGATGGCCTTGTGTACACACGATCGGATAATCCGACAACACACATTTGTTGACGGCAGTGGCGGCTGGTGCTCAAATTTTTTGGGGGGGGCGCAAACAAACTGAAAAAAAAAAATCATTTGCCGCCACTGTGCCCATTAAATGCAGCCACTGTGCCCAAACGCCACTAGTTTGTCCCCCAATGCAGCCAGTTTGTCCCCCAATGCAGCCAGTTTTCCCCCATATACAGCCAGTTTGTCCCCATATGCAGCCAATTTCCCCCTAAAATACAGCCAGTTTGTCCCCATATACAGCCAGTTTCCCCCATAATACAGCCAGTTTGTCCCCCATATACAGCCAGTTTGTCCCCCATATATACAGCCAGTTTGTCCCCAAATACAGCCAGTTTGTCCCCATATACAGCCAGTTTGCCCCCAAAATACAGCCAGTTTGCCCCCAAAATACAGCCAGTTTGTCCCCAAAATACAGCCAGTTTGTCCCCATATACAGCCAGTTTCCCCCATAATACAGCCAGTTTCCCCCCAATATACAGCCAGTTTGTCCCCCATATACAGCCAGTTTGTCCCCCATATACAGCCCCCCTCCTCCTGTGGTCACCAAAAAAAAAAAAACGGGCCCTTCAAGAGTTTTATTTTTATTTTTTTAAATGTCCTTTTTTTCACTGACAGAGGCGCAGAAGCGCCGCCCCGCTCGCTTCTGCGCCTGGCCGTCACTCACCACAACAATACATAGGTTCATGCATTGCATGAACCTATGTATTGTCGCCGCCGCTGCCACCCACTATTCAGAGGGCCGGCCCCTTGAGCACCGGCCATCTGAATAACAGCATCTGATTGGCCTTTAGAAGTGCCTATCAGAGGCTTCCCGACTACAGCCTGAGGGCTGTAATCGGCTTCTAAATATCTAACGAGAGGATGCACGGGGGGTGCGTTCCCTGGCCAATCAGGTTCACCGGGTCTGGTTACCGGTAACCTGATTGGCTGAAGCGACATCGAGGGCGGGAGAAGACATCGAGGACGGAAGAAGGACGGCGCTGACCCGAGGAAGGTAAGTGCAGGGCTGGGGGGGACAAAGTGGCTGCATTTGGGGGACAAACTGGCTGTATATGTGGAACAAACTGGCTGCATATTGGGGACAAACTGGCTGTATATGGGGGACAAACTGGCTGTATATGGGGGACAAACTGGCTGTATATTGGAGACAAACTGGCTGTATATTGGGGGGAAACTGGCTGTATATGGTGTGACAGCAGGAAGGTAAAGTCACCTGGTTGCATCCAGGGGGGTAGATATATTTCTCCCAGATTCAGGCTTTATGCTGACTTATACAACTAGGGTGGAGAGTTGTATAAGCCCAGCTGAGGCTAGTAGGCTCATGGATGACTCATACCTCTAGGGAGAGGGCTGGGCGTCGTGCAGGCAGGGAGTTGATGAGACCAGCTGAAGCCTGTCAGTTCGTTTAAGGCCTCTATAAAAACTCCCAGATTCATTAGGTGTTAGCTCATGCCTGGAACAAGACCTGTGTGGACTGTCTAGGGAGAGTGAACCCCTGTGCGGTGAGGCAAAGCCTGTGTGGCTATTTGTTTGGACTTTTACTAAACCAGGGACTTAGGGACTAGGACAGCACCAGGCTGATCCCAGTTGTTAGTTTAGGAAACCTGCATGTTTAGTCAGAGGTCAAACTGACCAGGATTTATTTTGTTTATGTTTCTTTTTGGCTTTGCTGTGTTTTTGTCACTGTACATAGAGAAATAAACCGCACCTTTTGATTTTGAAAACCACAACCTCCGTCTGCTGGCCCTGTTTTTGTGTGGGGAGCCCAACCAGGGGGTCACACACACCCGCTACCGAGTTAACCCCCTCACAGTTGGTGGAGAACCAGTGGCAGTTTTTTTTAAGCCAGCATGGAGGAGATACTGAAACAGCTGGCTCTAGCAAATGCCAATCAACAGCAGACAAATGCAGGTTTGCAAAGGAGCCTTGCAGCCCAGCAGCAAGCTCATCAACAAGCCCAGCAGCAATCTGAGGCCCGCTTCATAGACCTGTTACAGAAGCAAGAGCAGAGACTACAACAAATGGAAGCAGTAATGCAGCAACGTCCGCAGACCAGTGAGGAAAGCCGTCCCACTAATACCGCGTCCTTTGGGGTGAGTCGTTTATTGACAAAAATGACTGGAGAGGATGATCCAGAGGTATTTTTGACCACATTTGAAAGGACTGCTGAAAGAGAAAAGTGGCCTGAGGAGCAGTGGGCTGGACTGGTGGCTCCTCTGTTAACTGGTGAATCGCAGAAGGCTTACTATGACCTAGAGCCTGACCAAGCAAAAGACTATGTGATGCTAAAAGCTGAAATATTGGCAAGGCTGGGTGTCACCCTGGCTGTCCGGGCTCAGCGTGTGCATAACTGGACTTTCCAGCTTGGAAAACCCCCCAGGTCTCAAATGTATGATCTCATTCACCTGAGCAGGAAGTGGCTACAGCCAGAGACTTTGTCCGCACCAGAGATTGTGGAACGTGTTGTAATGGATCGGTTTTTGAGAGCTCTTCCTACTGCCATCCAAAAGTGGGTAAGCCATGGAGACCCAGAGACGGCCAGTGGTCTTGTGGATCGTGTAGAGAAATACTTGGCTACAGAGAACCTGACGGCCTCTTCCAGAGACTCTCGGACTTTCCACCCTAAGACCAGACCATCCCCAGGGGCGGATAAGAGGATTCCAAGGGGTGAGGGTGGAGAGAGTGAGAGGGTGGGAGCTCTACCCAAAGTTTGGCGAGAACAGCCTGGGAAGTCAGGGGCTCAAGAGGCAGCCAAAAGGATTGTTTGCTACCGCTGCCGGCAAGCGGGACATATTGCAGCAAATTGCCCGGTTGTGGAGGAACCCATGCAATGTGACTTTCTGACGGACAGACGTCAGTCGCTGTGTGCGACAGTCGCATGCACTGCCATTCGGGGAACTGAGAAACATTTATGCAAAATGTGTATTAATGGTAGAAATGTTGTGGTATTACTGGATTCAGGTAGCCTTGTGACCCTGATAAAGGCTGAATTAGTTAAAACAGAGGTCTCTGGGAATAGCAAGGTAGCTGTTATTTGTGTGCATGGGGACACCCGAGAGTATCCAGTGACTACAGTGTGTTTCGAGACCCCCAAAGGTACCCTCTCTCATCCAGTGGGGTTAGTATCTCAATTACCGCATGATGCCATTGTGGGAAGAGATTTTCCGAAGTTCTGGGAACTGTGGGATGATCCTGAGCCCCCCACTGGTGCCCCTATGTACCAGGAATGTGATAGCCAGAACTCCTCTGAGAGTGGTGAGGACTCTCCAGAATTTCCCTTGTCAGTATTGGCAGGGGAGACTCAAGAAACTGGAGAGGAGCCCACCTCCTCAGACGAAAACCTACCGTCTGTGGAGTTTTCTGATCTGGAGGTTCACAGGGAAAATTTTGCCACAGAACAGTTAAAAGACCCCGCCCTAATAAAGGCACGGGAAAACGTAGTGGAAATAGATGGCGAGTTAGTGAACCCAGATAATACCTGCACTTACCCATACTTCAGCGTAGAGAAGGACCTACTGTATCGGGTGGCAAAAAGGGCAGAAGAAACCGTTGAGCAGCTTGTGGTGCCCAAACCTTACAGGAAGTTGGTGTTGGAGTTGGCCCATGGGCACATTCTTGGAGGTCATCTGGGGACAGAGAAAACCCGAGAGAGGGTATTACAGAGATTCTATTGGCCTGGGGTGATGAAGGACATAGAAAATTATTGTTCCTCCTGCCCTGTGTGTCAGAGGTCGGCCCCGATGCCACATTTCCGTAGCCCGCTGGTCCCTCTACCCATCATTGAGGTCCCGTTTGAGAGAATCGCAATGGATTTGGTAGGTCCTATAATCAAGTCCGCTAGGGGGCACCAGTACATATTGGTTATAATGGACTATGCCACCCGTTATCCAGAAGCGATCCCTCTCAGAAATACCTCGGCCAAAACCATAGCCAAAGAGCTATCTCTTGTTTTTAGCCGGGTGGGTATTTGTAAAGAACTGCTTACGGACCAAGGTACACCCTTTATGTCCCGGGTTATGAAAGAGCTGTGTAAATTGTTCAAAGTGACGCAATTGCGTACATCTGTGTATCACCCCCAAACCGATGGGCTGGTTGAAAGATTCAACAAAACCCTAAAACAAATGTTGAAGAAAGTGGTGGATAGAGATGGAAAGGATTGGGACTGTCTACTTCCTTATTTGATGTTTGCTATTAGGGAGGTGCCCCAATCCTCTACGGGATTCTCCCCCTTTGAGTTACTGTATGGGAGACACCCAAGAGGGCTGTTGGATATTGCCAAGGAAACTTGGGAAAGTGAGAGTTCTCCCCACAGGAGTGTGATTGAGCATGTCGCCCTGATGCAAGATCGAATTGCACAGGTAATGCCCATCGTGAAGGAACATTTGGCCCAAGCGCAGTTGGCACAGCAGAGAGTGTACAACCGTGGAGCAAAGACCCGTACCTTTTCCCCGGGGGATAGGATATTGGTACTTGTCCCTACGGTTGAAAGTAAATTCCTTGCCAAATGGCAAGGCCCCTACGAGATAATGGAAAAAGTGAGCGAAGTGAATTACAAGGTCAGACAACCAGGAAGGCGAAAGCCCGAACAGATATATCACGTTAATCTGTTGAAAGCCTGGAGGGATAGAGAGTCCCTAGTCGCAGAAACTTGGTCACCAGCTCAAACTGGTTGCGTGATTCCGGAGGTTGGAATAGCAGCCACCTTGTCACAACCCCAACAACAGGAGGTTAAGGAGTTTGTGCTTCGCAACAAGGAGGTGTTCTCTGAGCTGCCGGGACAAACATCTGGGGTAGAGCATGATATTATTACCCCGCCCGGTGAAAGGGTGAAGTTAAAACCCTATCGGATCCCAGAGGCCCGACGGGAGGCAATACGGGAGGAAGTACAGAAAATGCTGAACTTAGGGGTGATAGAGGAGTCCCAAAGTGATTGGTCTAGTCCCATTGTGTTGGTGCCTAAACCGGATGGGAGCTGGCGATTTTGTAACGATTTTCGTCAGTTGAACAAAGTTACAAAATTTGACACCTACCCCATGCCACGTATAGATGAGTTGATCGACCGGCTGGGAACAGCCCGATACATGACGACTCTTGACCTCACAAAAGGGTATTGGCAAATTCCCCTGGCCAAGTCGGCCAAAGAGAAAACCGCATTTGTAACCCCAGACGGGGCGTTCCAATATAAGAGAATGCCGTTCGGGTTACAGAATGCGCCGGCCACATTCCAGCGGAAAATGGACCAGATACTGAGGCCCCATCGGAAGTATGCTGCGGCTTACCTGGATGACGTAATTGTCCATAGCACAGATTGGGCCTCACATCTGCCAAAAGTGCAAGCAGTCCTAGACTCTATCCGGGAAGCGGGGTTTACGGCTAACCCCAAGAAGTGTACCATTGGGCAGGAGGAGGCCAAATATCTTGGGTACACCATTGGCAGGGGAGTGATAAAACCCCAACTCAACAAAGTCGAGGCCATCCAGAGTTGGCCACGTCCCAACAGCAAGAAGCAGGTACGGGCCTTTCTGGGAATCGCGGGTTATTATCGGCGCTTCATTCCCCACTTTGCTTCTAAGGCTGTGCCCCTAACCAACCTGACGAAAGGGAAAGGGTCGGTCATGATTAAATGGACCCCCGAGGCTGAGGCAGCATTCCAATTCTTGAAACAAGCCTTATGTAGCCAGCCAGTGTTGTACTCACCCGACTTCTCTAAAGACTTTGTCGTACAAAGTGATGCGTCAGATGTGGGGTTAGGAGCAGTATTGTCCCAGGTCTGGAACGGGGAAGAGCACCCAGTCATTTACCTCAGCAGGAAGTTGAAGTCCCATGAGGTAAATTACGCCACGGTTGAAAAGGAGTGTTTAGCGGTGAAGTGGGCTCTAGATTCCCTTCGGTACTATCTGCTAGGTAGGCACTTTGACATGGTTACGGATCACGCTCCGTTAAAGTGGATGGCTCAAAACAAGGAGACAAATAGAAGAGTGAATAGGTGGTTCCTGGCCCTACAGGAATTCAACTTCACAGTAAAGCATCGCCCTGGCGTTCAAATGGGGAATGTGGATGCTTTGTCTCGAGTACATGAATGCCTGATTGCTGGTGTTCCAACCCCAAGGTTAAAACAAGAGGGGGGGGTATGTGACAGCAGGAAGGTAAAGTCACCTGGTTGCATCCAGGGGGGTAGATATATTTCTCCCAGATTCAGGCTTTATGCTGACTTATACAACTAGGGTGGAGAGTTGTATAAGCCCAGCTGAGGCTAGTAGGCTCATGGATGACTCATACCTCTAGGGAGAGGGCTGGGCGTCGTGCAGGCAGGGAGTTGATGAGACCAGCTGAAGCCTGTCAGTTCGTTTAAGGCCTCTATAAAAACTCCCAGATTCATTAGGTGTTAGCTCATGCCTGGAACAAGACCTGTGTGGACTGTCTAGGGAGAGTGAACCCCTGTGCGGTGAGGCAAAGCCTGTGTGGCTATTTGTTTGGACTTTTACTAAACCAGGGACTTAGGGACTAGGACAGCACCAGGCTGATCCCAGTTGTTAGTTTAGGAAACCTGCATGTTTAGTCAGAGGTCAAACTGACCAGGATTTATTTTGTTTATGTTTCTTTTTGGCTTTGCTGTGTTTTTGTCACTGTACATAGAGAAATAAACCGCACCTTTTGATTTTGAAAACCACAACCTCCGTCTGCTGGCCCTGTTTTTGTGTGGGGAGCCCAACCAGGGGGTCACACACACCCGCTACCGAGTTAACCCCCTCACAATGGGGACAAACTGGCTGTATTTATGGGGGACAAACTGGCTGTATTTTGGGGACAAACTGGCTGTATTTTGGGGACAAACTGGCTGTATATTGGGGGGAAACTGGCTGTATATGGGGGACAAACTGGCTGCATTTGGGGGACAAACTGGCTGTATTTTGGGGACAAACTGGCTGCATTTGGGGGACAAACTGGCTGTATATTGGGGGGAAACTGGCTGTATATGGGGGACAAACTGGCTGCATTTGGGGGACAAACTGGCTGTATTTTGGGGACAAACTGGCTGCATTTGGGGGACAAACTGGCTGTATTTTGGGGGACAAACTGGCTGTACTTATGGGGCACAAACTGGCTGTACTTATGGGGCACAAACTGGCTGTATTTATGGGGGACAAACTGGCTGTATATGGGGACAAACTGGCTGTATATGGGGGACAAACTGGCTGTATATGGGGACAAACTGGCTGTATTTTGGGGACAAACTGGCTGTATTTTGGGGGCAAACTGGCTGTATTTTGGGGGCAAACTGGCTGTATATGGGGACAAACTGGCTGTATATATGGGGGACAAACTGGCTGTATATGGGGGACAAACTGGCTGTATATGGGGGACAAACTGGCTGTATATTGGGGGGAAACTGGCTGTATTATGGGGGAAACTGGCTGTATATGGGGACAAACTGGCTGTATTTTGGGGACAAACTGGCTGTATTTTGGGGGCAAACTGGCTGTATTTTGGGGGCAAACTGGCTGTATATGGGGACAAACTGGCTGTATTTGGGGACAAACTGGCTGTATATATGGGACAAACTGGCTGTATTTTGGGGGGAAATTGGCTGCATATGGGGACAAACTGGCTGCATATGGGGACAAACTGGCTGTATATGGGGGAAAACTGGCTGCATTGGGGGACAAACTGGCTGCATTGGGGGACAAACTAGTGGCGTTTGGGCACAGTGGCTGCATTTAATGGGCACAGTGGCGGCAAATGATTTTTTTTTTTCAGTTTGTTTGCGCCCCCCCAAAAAAATTGAGCACCAGCCGCCACTGCCGTCAACAAATGTGTGTTGTCGGATTATCCGATCGTGTGTACACAAGGCCATCGGACAAAACTCCAAAGAAGCAATGCTAACCATAAACATAACATTAGCAGAAGTTGCCCAAAGGGTGGCGCTAAAGAGCTGAAAAAACACTTTGTTTTGTGTTTGTTGGCCAACAATTGTGAGCCGTCTGTATGCAAGACAAATTCCTGGCCAACGCCCTTCGGACAAAAGTCCTACACTTTGTCCGCGGAAAAGCCGATCGTGTGTACCAGGCTTTACACATACCCCAGTAACTTCTTTCAGGTTTTTAATGCTTTTTGTGCCCCCATTGGGAAGCTTTCCCTGCCTGTCCAGGTGGTGAGTATCAGGGAGAACAGGAAGTGAGCAGCAATCTGCTCAACAGAGACACAGACAGCACCCAAAACATAGAGGTAGTAAAGTAGATCCAAACCAAAACTATATGACCTTAACCACTTCAATACCATGCACTTATACAGCTTCCTGCCCAAGCCAATTTTGAGCTTTCAGCGCTGTCGCAATTTGAATGACAATTGCGCGGTCATGCTACACTGTACCCAAACAAATTTTTTATCATTTTGTTCCCACAAATAGAGATTTCTTTCGGTGGTATTTGATCGCCTCTGCGATTTTTATTTTTTGCACAACAAATAAAAAAAGAGCGAAAATTTTGAAAAAAACGAAGTTTTTCTTTGTTTCTGTTAATTTTTTTTGTAAATAAGTACCTTTTCTACTTCAATGACGGGCACTGATAAGGCGGCACTGACGGGCACTGATAAGGCGACACTGATGGGCACCGATGAGGTGGCACCAATGAGGTGGCACTGATGAGGTGGCACTGATGGGCACTGATGATGGGCACTGATAGGCGGCACTGATGGGCACTGATATGTGGCACTGGTATGCGGCACTGATTGGCACTCATAGGCGGCACTGATTGGCACTCATAGGCGGCACTGATTGGCACTCATAGGCGGCACTGATGGGCACTTATAGGCGGCACTGATAGGTGGCACGGACGGGCACTGATAGGTGGGCACTTATGGGCACGGATGGGCACTGATAGGTGGCGCTGATGGACACTAGTAGGTGGCACTGATGGACACTGATGCCCAGCAATGCCAGCCACCACACATTGTGGTGGTGCCATCATAGTGGCAGTCAGTGCCGAGGGGGGGCTGCGCTGTTAAACGATCAGCGCGAACCCCCCCTGTCAGGAGAGCCGCCGATCGGCTCTCCTCTACTCGCGTCTGTCAGACGCGAGTGAGGAAGAGCCAATCAACGGCTCTTCCTGTTTACATCGTGATCAGCTGTGATTGGACACGGCTGATCACGTGGTAAAAAGCCTCCGCCGGAGGCTTTTTACCGAGATCAGTGTAGCGGTGGGTCAGACTGACCTACCGCTCCACCGATCGCCGCGATGCGCGCCTCCCCGGGCGCGCGGCGGCTGTTATCCCGCAGGACGTCATATGACGTCCAGTGTGGATAACACAACCACTTCCCGGACGTCAATCTGCTAATGACGGGGCGGGAAGTGGTTAAAGAATATGTTACTCTAACATTTCATATTCCCAATAAGTGCATGTACTTGTGTTAAAGAGGAAGTAAACCCCCCCCCCCCCCCCCCGAAAAAATGGGATAAAACCTTACCCTGCAAGAGAAAGGCATAATGAGGTAGTATAGCATACTAGCTCATTATGTGGCACTTACCTGAGATCGAAGCCCCCGAAGTCCTCCTCGTTCCCCTCCGCCGCCATGTCCCCTCTGAGCTTCTTCCTGGTATTGCCGCTCCGGCGCTGTGATTGGCCGGAGCGGCGATGACGTCACGCGCATGCACGCTGGGCCGGCATTCTCCCATTCAGAAAACCGGCAAGCTCAGTGCGCCTGCGCCGTTGTCTTTGGCGCGCATGCGCCGTAGACATCGGTGCAGTGTATTCTACACAGTTAAGGAGATATTTCTTGCACCTACAGGTAAGCCCTAATCTAGGCTTGCCTGCAGGTGCAAGTTGTCAAAGTGGGTTTACAACCACTTTAAGAAGTATCCTGTTCTCTATGTATTCCTTCCTTTGTGTGAAATAGCTGGTGATCCTGCCAGTCCCCTGCTTTACTATTTCAAATTGACCAGGCTAGGGCACTTCCATCCCCACATGGTTAGTTTTGTGGTTGTGCTGGGAGAACAGCCTCCCTGTCCTCCAATAGTCAAATGTGTGGTGACACGCCTCTCCCTGCACAGACATTCACTGTAGGGATCAGTGTCCTGCTGTTTCTCCATCCCCAGCTCTCTGAGCTCCTTATGCAGCTGAGCAGAGATTATGTATTCACCTATATAAAAAAAAAGCTCTGACATGACTCCGTATTACTAGCAGCTCATTCAGTGGATGATGAAAATGAGGCTTCCCACCTGTTAGCTAGGTGTCTCATCAAACAGTGGAAGCAAAATAATGTTACATCACTTTTGCTTTTAATGTGAAATATGTCGTCACTTTCATACCTGCAAATCTTGTAGTGTTTCCGTAGTTTTGTCCAACCCCTGTGTGTGTGTGTGTATATATATATATACTGTATATATATATATATATATATATATATATATATATATATGTATTTATTTATTTATATATACAGTGGATATAAAAAGTCTACACACCCCTGCTAAAATGACAGGTTTATGTGATGTAAAAAAATGAGACAAAAATACATTTCCAAACTTTTTCCACCTTTAACCACTTCAATACCAGGCTCTTTCGCCCCTTCCTGCCCAGGACAATTTCAGCTTTCAGCGCTGTCGCACTTTGAATGACAATTGCGCGGTCATGCAACACTGTACCCAAACTAAATTTTTATAATTTTTTTCCCACAAATAGAGCTTTCTTTTGGTGGTATTTGATCACCACTGGGGTTTTTATTTTTTGCTAAACAAAGTAAAAAAGACCAAATTTTTTGTTTTGGTTCTAGCGACCTCACCCCTCTCACTCCTTCTCATTCTCGGCTTGTCTTTCTTTGTCTAGGGGTGTTAGTGCTGGGGGGAGGGATGAGGTCGCTACACGTGGGGGCTCGTCCGAGATGTGTATGGTGTCTGAATTTGAACTTTGCTGCCCGGAGCAGTTCCGAGTAGGTCGGCCATATTGGCCAACGCGCCAAGAGGCAAACCACAGCTGCATAGTTTGTGGATGGGGAAAAGGGAAAGCCTGCGAACAGGTGCAGAATGTGGGAGGAGTCTGGCCATGTGGACGTATGCACGTGGAGATTCCGGCGCGGGTGGGTCAGTGCGCATTGGAGCAGCGAACAGGAAAGATGACTTCAATACTACTGGATTTCAGCTTCTTCTTTCACAGACATGAATTCCTTTGCTGCTCCCATTACGGATACAGGAATCAGACTAAGGCCCCGGGGGCGATTGGCTCTGTACACCTGCAGAGACATAGAGGCCCTCGATGTGATCTGTCCCGGCTGTTCATGACTGGTGGTTCAGTTGAAGCCATTCGGGCGATGTGAGGTCTGCAAGGAGTTTCTCTTAGAGGTGGAACCATCCACAGAAAGGCCTCGCGCCTTCCATCTCAACTACCTCACAGGTACTGCCACTCCGAAGGGAGAGATCGATGCCATGGCGGGTATTCCTGTGCGCGCTCACCGGGGCGAAGTTACTGCCCAAACAGAAGTTAAAAGAGAAAAACCTGAAGATGCTGCTTCGGTCACCAGCAGCTCCCTGCTCTGACCACTGAAGAGGAAAGTCGGCCTAGTGATGGCCTTGTGTGGTCGTGGAAGAGCTTCGCCTGGCCTGGATGGATCCGGAGGGAAGAGCCCTGGACATCCCTGTTCTTCTGACGGCCAAGGTGAGCCAGGGGTTGGGACTGTCTGTGTGGTTAAAGGTGGCAGAAGCCCACAGTCGGTGGAGGCCGTCAAGGGGGATGATTCCGTGACTGGGAATTATCTGCCCGCTGAGTGTTACGACACCTCCGACCTGGATTCATTGTCTGACAATGGCGATGATGGGGAGATAGACAAAATCTTCCACCGAAAGGGATAGGAAAAGATGAAGTTACCCTCGTCCCGTGTCACAAGGGACCCACCTATGTCTACTGGGGATAGTACACCCCGGGTGGAGGCCTCGCGCCGAGGGAAGAATCTGGTCCACTGTCTGAAATCCCTCTTCTGGATTAAACCTCCATTTCACCTGCTCCTGTTGCGGGAGTGCAACGCCAGTCACTGCGGGCCCCTGTGCCCAGATTTATCGAGGTGGTGAACGCACCTCGCCATCCAGAAGCAATTGTGTTGCCCGGAGAAGGAGACTGTGCCACTATGCCACCTTTGGCCAGGCTGCAGCGTCTCTTTAGCCAGAAGGTTGCCCAAGAGTATGGGTGGGAGTACCCATACCTGCCTAGAGAATTGCTCTACGAGGTGGAAGTTTTTCGCTAGAGGTGGTACCATACCTTTGTCTGGGACAAACTCAAAGTACCTCAAGCACGCAGATACTTTTCTTGCTCACCAACGGTCACCAAGAAGTTTCAGGACTGCAAAGCTAAGTGGATGCTGGGAAGGCATATCCATGCGGACAGAGTGGTGATTTGTCGCAAGGCTGGAGGAAATGTTGAGTACAACGTGGAGGCTTTTGACAAGCATTTGAAGCCTGTGTTCCTGCCGCATCCAAAGTTTTACCTTTAGGAGACAAAGACTCCTGTGTGTTCTTTCTTGCTGCTTATTGCTGAATTTTCCGGAGTGCTCTTGCCGGAACAAAAGGACTGCCCTAGTTTTTTTTGTATTTGGGCATTCTACTCTTTGGAGAAATGGGAGCTGTTACTGTTTTGTTCTCCCTCCTTCTCCTTGCACTTTAGAGAAATCATTGACTTTGGGGTTTTAGTCAGTGTAGGGTCACAGAGAAGAAAGATCTAGAGAGAAAAGTTCATCTGGAAGTGATAAGTGTCTTTACCGCAGCATTGTCACCAGGTGGCAGTGTTGCGCAACGATTGTTTTTTTTTTTTTTTAACACTATGCAACACTCATTGGAGTGAGTGGGTTTCTTCTCGGACAGACCCATTCATTCCAAGCAAACACATATATGATGTTAGGATGTGTATTGTTTTTTTCCCCTCTGCAGGAGACTCGTCTGTCAAGGCTGCTGAGAATGGGGTGGTCCTTAGAAAGCAAGGGGGGGAATTGTACATGTGTATATGTTAAAGAGTATTTTATTGAAAGTTTTATTGTTTTACATTTCTATTTTCCCTTTTCCCAATTTAGGTCTTGGCACAATTCAGGGTTAAATTGTGTAGTTGGTCTCTGGGTCAAACTTATGTTGCCACTTCTTGGGAGACATGGGTTTGTACCAGACACTGGGGACCAGTGTCAAATCACCGGGGGGAGAGTGTAGCGGGTATTTAAATTTAGGGGAAGCATCTGGGTGGTAGTGTAACACAGATGCACTGATTGCTAGGGAATCTGAGGTCCTTTTATGGTTCTTGGAGGACTCTGGTGGTGTGAGGTTCCCTGGGCCTATAGGTGGCGTTGTAGCCGGGGGCCGGAGGTGAACTCACACTGCAGGACTGTGCCTTTTTGTCCTCCCCTGGAGCTGGTACGGCGGGGGCGGGGAACCCGCTGTGGCGCAAAGGGAGGGGAGATAAAAGGGGCGGACGCCCTTACCACGGGGTTCAGAGTGCAGAGTCGGAGGACGTGGCCGCACCCAGGCACCTTCAGCTTGGGTGCTGGCGTTCCGGTGTTCTGGGCCCAGGTGCCTTTGACCTGGCAGGAGCGGAGATGGAGTCCATCTCAGGCACCTTTAGCCTGGGGTGAGGTACTATGGCGGATGCCTGGGGCTCAGTACCTTCGACTGTGTTCCGCGAGGGTGGAGGAATCCGAGGGGGCCCTAACTCCTTGGGTGCCCGTGTCTGAGTTCGTGAGGTCTGGTGTGCAGAACTTCTCTGGAGAGTCCGGCGCAGCATCGCTGGTGACAGAGAGGCCTCCGGTATCTCCCTTGAACAGATATCCTTTCCCTGACAGGGGCCGTGTTAGCGAAGGTAATTCACGTTCTATTTCACATAGTCAGTGGAAGTGACTATTCGCCACTGGTGATACCACAGTGGTTGGCAAGAGAAGGGAAAGGATTGTGCCTCGTCCTAACCCCATTGAGACTAAGTTGTTGCAAAAGAATCCAACTTAACCGTGCTGTGTGTTTATTCGCTGAGAAGAATAAAACTGTGTTGGACCTATTCACTGTATGGAACTCTGGTTACTAGGAGCAAAGGAGTCAGGGAGGAAGTACAGGACTTGACTCTAGGACACCTACACAAAGCCCGATCTTTCTGGCCTTCACCTCTTCACTATGGAGGACATGCTCACCCCCCCCCCCCCAGCACTAACACCCCTAGACAAAGAAAGACAAGCCGAGAATGAGAAGGGGTGAGAGGGGTGAGGTCGCTACACGGTTATAACATTTTATTTTCTCCTTCACTGATGGGCACAAATGAGGCAGCACTGATGGGGTGGCACTGATGGGCACTGATGAGTTGGCACTGATAATGTGGCACTGGTGGGCACTAGTGATGAGCCGAACACCCCCGGGTTCGGTTCGCACCAGAACCCGCGAACGGACCGAAAGTTTGTACGAACATTAGAACCCTATTAAATACAATGGATGCGAACGTTCGAATTCTAAAGTGCTAATTATAACAACTATTATGCATGTTATTGTCCTAAAAAGGGTTTGGGAACCCGGGTTGTGCACCAGGGGACATGTATCAATGCAAAAAGAAGTTTTAAAAACGGTCGTTTTTCGGGAGCAGTCATTTTAATGATGCATAAAGTGAAAAAAAAAAAGTCAAATATTCCTTTAAATATCGTACCTGGGGGGTGTCTAAAGTATGCCTGTGAAGTGCCACGTGTTTCCCGTGTTTAGAACTGTCCCTGCACAAAATGACACTTCTAAAGGAAAAAAAAGCCATTTAAAACTGCTTGCGGCTTTAATGTAATGTCTGGTCCCGGTAATATGGATGAAAATCTTTAAGAAAAATGGCATAGCTACCCCATGACCCCCCCCCCCCCCCCCCCACCCCAGCCCATTACCAGCCCCTTTGGGTCTTGTATGGATATTAAGGGGAACCCCGCACATAAAATAAAAAAGGCCCTATATACTCTGAACAGCCGTATACAGGCGGTGCATACAAGACAGGGACTGTAGGTTTGTTCTTATGTAGAATCTGTTTGTAATTTTGAACAGGTACATTGTTGAAGTGTAGCTCCAGACCAAAAATCTATTTTTAAACTTTTTGGAAAACATAGGTAAGGGTTATCACCCCTGTAACATTTGTTTTGCTGTCTGTGCCCCTGTTCAGAACATTTCACCTCACTTTCCGTCCCAATGACAACTGTTTTTGAAATGTGGTGTTTTTCTTGAAACAAGGATTGGTGATAAAGCATCAGTACAGAGGAGACACCTTTCTCCCATATTTATTCTTACAGGAGAGAATTTTCCTTCCTAGTGGTAGATTTCCTCTCACTTCCTGTTGTCTTCTTGCGTTTGCAAGTAGGAGTCGTTTGTAAGTTGGATGTTTGAAAGTAGGGACCTGCCGTATATACTCTGCAGAAATAGGCCCCTTAGTTGTTGGTGTTGGCACAACACTGTAAGCACTCACAGTTACTCTTGGTTGGTGCTGGAACGCCCTGCTGTCAACTATTATATCAGGAATTTTAATTACATATAATTGTTGAACAGTGGTAGTAAAAATTGGGCCTTTGATGGTGGTGCTGGTGCCACAAGACTGTAAGCCCTGACAGTTACTCTTGGTGGGTGCAGCAATGGGCCCTGCTGTGAATTATTAGATCAAGAATTGTAATTGCATGCCCCTGTTGAACAGGGGCTGAAAAATTGGGCCTTTCGTGGTGGTAGTGGTGGTGGTGGTGTTGCCACAACACTGTAAGCCCTCAGAGTTACTCTTGGTGGGTGCAGGAATGGGCCCTGCTGTGAATTATTAGATCAAGAATTGTAATTACATGCCCCTTTTGAACAGGGGCTGAAAAATTGGGCCTTTCGTGGTGGTGGTGGTGGTGGCGTTGCCACAACACTGTAAGCCCTCAGAGTTACTCTTGGTGGGTGCAGGAATGGGCCCTGCTGTGAATTATTAGATCAAGAATTGTAATTACATGCCCCTTTTGAACAGGGGCTGAAAAATTGGGCCTTTCGTGGTGGTGGTGGTGGTGGCGTTGCCACAACACTGTAAGCCCTCAGAGTTACTCTTGGTGGGTGCAGCAATGGGCCCTGCTGTGAATTATTAGATCAAGAATTGTAATTGCATGCCCCTGTTGAACAGGGGCTGAAAAATTGGGCCTTAGGCACTGGTGGCACAACACTACAACCCCTCACAGATACTGTACTTGGAGCACAGCAATGAGCCCTGTTGCAAAGTATTGCTTCAAAAATTGTAATGACACGCCCCTGTTAAACAGGGGCTGAAAAATTGGGCCTTAGGCACTGGTGCCACAACACTCCAACCCCTCACAGATACTGTACTTGGAGCACAGCAATGAGCCCTATGGCAAATTATTGCTAAAAAAATTGTAATTACACGCCCCTGTAAAACAGGGGCTGAAAAATTGGGCCTTAGCCACTGGTGGCGGCACCCATAAACAAAAATGATCTTCCAAGCTATCATCATCAATCGTATCATTGAGGACTCGGAGGAGGAGGATAGCCAGTCAACATAACAGCACAGGCACTCAGCATCAGCATCAGTCTTGAAGGGATGTGACATGTTAAAATCAATTAGTCTGTTATATCAGCATCAGGTGTGTGGTAGCTGGTGGTGATCCAAGACTGGTTCATCTTGATGAAAGTCAGTCGATCAACCGAGTCGGTGGACAGGCGCACCCTGTGATCCGTGACAAATCCTCCAGCAGCACTGAATGTGCGTTCCGAAAGAACGCTGGATGCAGGACAGGCCAGTAGCTCAATTGCATACTGTGCAAGCTCTGGCCAGTGATCCATCCTCAAGACCCAGTAAGCCAGAGGATTTTCGGTGGGGAAGGTGTCCAAGTCTGACCTTGCCCCTAGATATTCCTGCACCATGTTTATCAGACGCTGGCGATGGTTGCTGGAACCGATCATACTTTGGGGCTGCGGACTAAAGAATTGTCTGAACGCATCGGTCAGACGGCCACCTTCCCCACCGCTCCTTCTTTGACTGGCCGAAGCCTCAGCAACTCGTTGTCCAGGACCAGGAGTTTGTAACCTCCCAGTCTCTGGGAACGCGTTGCACAGACCTTTCTGCAAGGCCTCCCGGAGTTGTCTCATCCTCTGCTCCCTCTGCGACGGTAACATAAGGTCCGCAACCTTACCCTTGTACCGTGGATCAAGGAGAGTGGCCAGCCAGTAATGGTCCCTCTCCTTGATCCGAAGAATACGAGGATCCTTCCGCAGACTTTGCAGGGTCAGGGAGGCCATGCAGCGTAGGTTTGCTGAGGCATTCGCTCCGGAGTCCTCTGGGTCACTAAGGACGACATGATCCGCAGCCACCTCCTCCCAGCCACGTACAAGTCCACTGGTTTCTTGGGACTGTAAATCATCCCTAAAAGACTGCTGCTGATGATGCTGAGTGCCAGCCTCCACCTCCATGCTGACACAATCCTCCTCCTCCTCCTCCTCCTCCTCTTCCTGTGCGATGGGTGGGACAGAAGGAACACTGTCTGGGTAAAGGGGGCCTTGAGAGGCAAGGAAGTCCTCCTCTTCCTGCCTCTGTTCTGCCTCAAGTGCCCTGTCCATTATTCCACGCAGCGTGTGCTCCAACAGGTGGACAAGAGGTACAGTGTCACTGATGCATGCACTGTCACTGCTCACCATCCTCGTGGCCTCCTCAAATGGTGCCAGGACAGTGCATGCATCCCTGATCATGCCCCACTGGCGTGGAGAAAAAAAACCAAGCTCCCCTGACCCTGTCCTGGTGCCGTAGTCGCACAGGTACTCATTGATGGCCCTCTGCTGCGTGTGCAGCCGCTGCAGCATGGCCAACGTTGAGTTCCACCTGGTGGGCATGTCACATATAAGGCGGTTCTTGGGCAGGTTCAACTCCTTTTGCAGCTCAGCCAGGCGAGCACTGGCATTATAAGATCTGCGGAAATGCACACAGACTTTCCTGGCCTGCCTCAGGACATCCTGTAAGCCCGGGTACCTGCCCAAGAACCGCTGCACCACCAGGTTAAGGACGTGAGCCACACAGGGCACATGGGTCAGTTGTCCCTGTCGGAGGGCGGAGAGGAGGTTGGTGCCATTGTCGCAAACCACCATTCCTGGCTTAAGCTGGCGTGGCGTCAACCACCTCTCGGCCTGGCCCTGCAGAGCAGACAGGACCTCTGCCCCAGTGTGGCTTCTGTCCCCCAAACACACCAGCGCAAGCACGGCATGGCATCTTTTTGCCTGCGTACTTGCGTAGCCCCTTGAACGCCTACGGAGCACCGCTGGTTCCGAGGACAAACCACAGGAAGAGGCCATGGAGGAAGAAGAAGAGGAGGGGGTGGAGGAGAGAGGTGTGTCACAACCAGTAGTAGCATTTTGGAGGCGTGGCGGTGGAACAACCTCCAACACTACTGCACCTTGTCCTGCATCCTTCCCAGCTGCCAAAAGAGTGACCCAATGGGCCGTGAAAGAAAGGTAACGTCCCTGTCCATGCCTGCTGGACCATGAGTCAGCGGTAATATGCACCTTACCGCTGACCGCCCTGTCCAGCGAGGCCAAGACATTGCCTTCCACATGCCGGTAGAGAGCCGGAATAGCCTTCCGTGAGAAAAAGTGGCGTTTGGGAACCTGCCACTGAGGAACCGCACATTGCACAAACTCACGGAAGGGGGCCGAGTCTACCAACTGAAAAGGCAGCAGTTGAAGCGCTAGCAATTTAGCCAAGCTAGCATTCAACCGCTGGGCATGTGGATGGCTGGGAGTAAACTTCTTTCGACGGTCCAGCAGCTGGGGCAGGGAAATTTGCCTGCTAGAATCGGACGTCGGTGTACTGCTAGCAGAGTGGCCGCAAGTACTTGGCTGTGACACACCTAATTCTACACCTTCATTCCTCTCAGTGCATGTTTCAGAGAGGACTGAAGTTATAGTGGGGTTGGAGATCCCAGCTGATGCGGTGCAAGGAGAGGTCCGCTTTGTTCTTTGGTGTGGGTCTTTGAGGTAGGCTTGCCAACGAGCTGCATGGCAGGTCAACATATGTCTGGTCAGGCATGTGGTACCCAAGCGGCTGATGTTTTGGCCACGCGATATACGCTTGAGACATATGTTGCAAACAGCAGCTGTGCGATCTGATGCACTAGCCTCAAAAAAGGCCCACACCAAAGAACTTTTTGAATGACGGGCAGAGGCAGCGCCCTGCACAGGCGGAGCTCTGCGGTGTGATTCCGTCGGTGTACTGCCCTTACGCTGGCCACCAAAGGGCATCCTGCCTCGTTGGAGATGTGCCTCCTCCTCATCCTCCTCCTCCTCCTCTCTCCTATTAGGCACCCACGTGGAGTCAGTGACCTCATCATCCCCTCCCTCCTCATCACTGGAGCCAATCTGGCAGTATGCTGCAGCTGCTGGAACATGACTGCCAGATTGGTGTCCTTCTTGAGCATCCCCTCTGTCTGCTCTCACGCTACTGCCTTCCTGTAGCTGGGTTTCATCATCAGACCCTTCGAAACGCTGGGCATCCTCCTGGAGCATGTACCCAACACTGTGCTCAAACAGTTCGGGGGACTCCTCAGGAGGAGGACATGGTGGGTCTAGGGAAGGAGTGACTGATGATGAGTCTGACATTGATACCAGGGAAGAGGACGCTTTGGCAGCTGCTTTTCCAGTACCCTGAGCCTGGGTGAGAGAGGATGAGGAGGAGGAGGAGGGCTTGGTCATCCACTCTACCAAGTCTTCGGCATGATGTGGCTCAACATGTCCAGCTGCCGAAAAGAAGGACAAGCGTGTCCCATGGCCATGTGCTGATGACAATGCACCGCGTCCACGACCAGCACTGTTGCCCCCAGACACAGAGCCTGCTTGCCCTCTTTTATTGCCTCCTGACTGTCTGCCTCTCCTTGTTTGCCTTCCAGACATTCTAATAGATGGCCTGCAGGGAGATGGGAAAAAAGCAATAAGGGCTACCTTCAGGTGTCCTTCTCTGTCCCTTTACTTAAGGATTTCTAAATATGGTTGAGGATGATTGCTTTTGCACAGAATAGCACAACGACAATTTCCCTGACTGTCCAAAAAAACAAGGATTTCAAAGATGGTTGATGAGGAATGCTTTAGCACACTATAGCACAAGGAGAATTTCCCTCACTGTCCTTCCCTGTCCCTAGAAACAAGGATTATCACAGTGAAAGAAACTGACACTCTTCCTACCTATAGTTTTCTGTCCCTAGAAAAAATGTTTTTTTAAAGCACACTATAGCACAAGGAGAATTTCCCTCACTTTCCTTCCCTGTCCCTAGAAACAAGGATTATCACAGTGAAAGAAACTGACACTCTTCCTACCTATAGTTTTCTGTCCCTAGAAAAAATGTTTTTTTTAAAGCACACTATAGCACAAGGAGAATTTCCCTCACTTTCCTTCTTTGTCCCTAGAAACAAGGATTATCACAGTGAAAGAAACTGACACTCTTCCTACCTATAGTTTTCTGTCCCTAGAAAAAATGTTTTTTTAAAGCACACTATAGCACAAGGAGAATTTCCCTCACTTTCCTTCCCTGTCCCTAGAAACAAGGATTATCACAGTGAAAGAAACTGACACTCTTCCTACCTATAGTTTTCTGTCCCTAGAAAAAATGTTTTTTTAAAGCACACTATAGCACAAGGAGAATTTCCCTCACTTTCCTTCTTTGTCCCTAGAAACAAGGATTATCACAGTGAAAGAAACTGACACTCTTCCTACCTATAGTTTTCTGTCCCTAGAAAAAATGTTTTTTTAAAGCACACTATAGCACAAGGAGAATTCCCCTCACTTTCCTTCCCTGTCCCTAGAAACAAGGATTATCACAGTGAAAGAAACTGACACTCTTCCTACCTATAGTTTTCTGTCCCTAGAAAAAATGTTTTTTTAAAGCACACTATAGCACAAGGAGAATTTCCCTCACTTTCCTTCCCTGTCCCTAGAAACAAGGATTATCACAGTGAAAGAAACTGACACTCTTCCTACCTATAGTTTTCTGTCCCTAGAAAAAATGTTTTTTTAAAGCACACTATAGCACAAGGAGAATTTCCCTCACTTTCCTTCCCTGTCCCTAGAAACAAGGATTATCACAGTGAAAGAAACTGACACTCTTCCTACCTATAGTTTTCTGTCCCTAGAAAAAATGTTTTTTTAAAGCACACTATAGCACAAGGAGAATTTCCCTCACTTTCCTTCCCTGTCCCTAGAAACAAGGATTATCACAGTGAAAGAAACTGACACTCTTCCTACCTATAGTTTTCTGTCCCTAGAAAAAATGTTTTTTTAAAGCACACTATAGCACAAGGAGAATTTCCCTCACTTTCCTTCTTTGTCCCTAGAAACAAGGATTATCACAGTGAAAGAAACTGACACTCTTCCTACCTATAGTTTTCTGTCCCTAGAAAAAATGTTTTTTTAAAGCACACTATAGCACAAGGAGAATTCCCTCACTGTCCTTCCCTGTCCCTAGAAACAAGGATTCGCACAGTAAAACACACTGACACTCTCCCTACCTATAGTTTTCTGTCCCTAGAAAAAATGTTTTTTTAAAGCACACTATAGCACAAGGAGAATTCCCTCACTGTCCTTCCCTGTCCCTAGAAACAAGGATTCGCACAGTAAAACACACTGACACTCTCCCTACCTATAGTTTTCTGTCCCTAGAAAAAATGTTTTTTTAAAGCACACTATAGCACAAGGAGAATTCCCTCACTGTCCTTCCCTGTCCCTAGAAACAAGGATTCGCACAGTAAAACACACTGACACTCTCCCTACCTATAGTTTTCTGTCCCTAGAAAAAATGTTTTTTTAAAGCACACTATAGCACAAGGAGAATTCCCTCACTGTCCTTCCCTGTCCCTAGAAACAAGGATTCGCACAGTAAAACACACTGACACTCTCCCTACCTATCCTTCTCTTTCCCTAAACTAAAGGAATCCAGGTTAAGCAAGAAAAAATAAATGTCACTGTCCCTGCCTATGCTTCTCTTTCCCTGCTCCGGAACACACTACACTAGGCCGCCGTGCTGGCGGCCTTTTATAGTGTGGGGCGTGTACTAAACACCCTCAGCAATAATTGGCCACAGGCATCCTGCCTGTGGCCAATCATTGCTCTCCTCGCTGCCGGCGCTGTGATTGGCCAAGCATGCGGGGTCACAGTGCATGCTTGGCCAATCACAGCGCCTGGATGACACTGCGATGGCGTAGTGCATTGTGGGCCGTTCGCGTCACTCGAATTTGGCGCGAACGGCCCAAATCGTTCGATCTTCGTCGAACGATCGAACAGCCGATGTTCGAGTCGAACGTATGTTCGACTCGAACACGAAGCTCATCCCTAGTGGGCACTGATGAGGAGGCACTGGTATGTAGAATTGATGGGCACTGATTGGCGGCTCTGATATGCAGCACTGATGGGCACCAGTAGGCGGCACTGATATGCAACACTGATGGACACTGATAGGTGGCACTGATGGGCACTGACAGGCGGCACTGATGGGCACTGACAGGCGGTACTGATTGGCACTGATAGGTGGTACTGATTGGCACTGACAGGTGGCACTGATGGGCAGGTACTGATTAGTTACTGACAGGTGTTACTGCTGGCTACTGATTGGCACTGTAATGGGCACTGATTGACACTGTGGTGGGCTCTGATTGGCACTGTGGTGGGTACTGATTGGCACTTTATTGGGCACTGGCAGGGGGTTATGATGGGGCACTGACTGAGCACCGATTGGCAGCTTTTAGTTACATCTGATGGGGCTGTGCTGATAATCAATGTGCTGATTATCAGCACAGACCCCCCCCCCCTCTGACAGGAAGAGCTGCCGATCGGCTCTTCCTGTCAGCGCGAACCGAGGAATGCCGTTTACCGGCATTTCCTGGTTCACGCGATAATCAGCTGTGATTGGTCACAGCTGATCACATGGTAAGAAGCCTCTGACAGAGGCTTCTTATCACGATTGGAGATGCGGCGTGTCAGACTGCGCAACGGCATGTTATCCTGCTGGACGTCAATAGACGTTCAGTCAGGATAACAGAACCACTTCCCGGACGTCAATATGCTATTGACCGGGCGGGAAGTGGTTAATGTGACCTATAAACTGTACAACTCAATTGAAAAACAAACTGATATCTTTTAGGTGGAGGGAAGTAAAAATAAAAAATAAAAATCATATGGTTGCATAAGTGTGCACACCCTTACACTTTACTTTGTTGAAGCACCTTTTGATTTTATTACAGCACTTTTTGAGTATGAGTCTATCACCATGGTACACCTTGACTTGGCAATATTTTCCCACTCTGCTTTGCAAAAACACCCCAAATCTGTCAGATTGCGAGGGCATCTCCTGTGCACAGCCCTCTTCAGATCACCCCACAGATTTTTCAATGGTATTTGGAACTGTTCATTATAATTCCCTCTACCTTGACTAAGGTCCCTGTTCCAGCTGAAGAAAAACAGCCCCAAAACATGATGTTGCTACCACCATGCTTCACAGTGGGCATGGTGTTCTTTTGGTGATGTGCAGTGTTGTTTTTGCGCCAACTTGGCTTACTGAAAAGTATGTCCATGTACAGTATAGTATAGTATACACTCAATACTTGGTCAGGGCATCTTTTGCATGAATTACTGCATCAATGCGGCGTCGCATGGAGGCGATCAGCCTGTGGCACTGCTGAGGTGTTATGGAAGCCCAGGTTCTTTTGATAGCGGCCTTCAGCTCATCTGCATTGTTGGGTCTGGTGTCTCTCATCTTCCTCCTGACAATACCCTACAGATTCTCTATGGAGTTTAGGTCAGGCGAGTTTGCTGGCCAATCATGCACAGTGATACCATGATCATTAAACCAGGTATTGGTACTTTTAGTAGTGTGGGCAGGTGCCAAGTCCCACTGGAAAATGAAATCAGCATCTCCATAAAGCTAGTCAGCAGAGGGAGGCATGAAGTGCTCTAGAATTTCCTGGTAGAGAGCTGCGCTCACTTTGGACTTGATAAAACACAGTGGACCAACACCAGTAGATGACGTGGCTCCCCAAATCATCACAGACTGTGGAAAATTCACTTTGGACCTCATGCAACTTGGATTCTATGCCTCTCCACTCTTCCTCTGGACTCTGGTACCTTGATTTCCAAATGAAATGCTAAATTTTCCACAGTCCGTGATGAATAAAAGAAATGCTTGAAATAGATCACTGTGTAATGCATCTATAAAAAATTGGTGAGTTTCACTTTTTGAATTTAATTACTGAAATAAATTAACTTTTTGATGATATTCTAATTTTAATGAGATGCACCTGTATATATACACTCAGATGACTTGCCTTTCATTTTTATTTTAAACCGATTGGGTTGTTGTACAATAGGGATGAGCTTTGAGTTCGAGTCAAACTCATGTTCGACTCGAACATTGCCTGTTCGCACGTTCGCCGAACAGCGAACAATTTGGGGTGTTCGCGGCAAATTCGAAAAAGCCGCGGAACACCCTGTAAAAGTCTATGGGAGAAATCTCAAGTGCTAATTTTAAAGGCTTATATGCAAGTTATTGTCATAAAAAGTGTTTGGGAACCCGGGTCCTGCCCCAGGGGACATGTATCATTGCAAAAAAAAGTTTTAAAAACTGAAGTTTTTTCTTGAGCAGTGATTTTATTAATGCTTAAAGTGAAACAATAAAAGTGAAGTATTCCTTTAAATGTTGTACCTGGGGGGGGGGGGGGGTGTATAGTATGCCTGTAAAGCAGTGCTTGTTTCCCTTGCTTAGAACTGTCCTTGCACAAAGTGTCATTTCTGAAAGAAAAAAAGTAATTTAAAAGCACTCGCGGCTATAATGAATTGTCGGCTCCCGGCAATACAGAGAAAAGTAAATTGATAAAAAAAATGCATGGGGGTCCCCCCAAATTAAAATTAAAAAAAATGACGTGGGGTTCCCCCCAAATATCCATACCAGACCCTTCAGGTCTGGTATGGATTTTAAGGGGAACTCCACGCCAAATAAAAAAAAAATGGCGTGAAGTTCCCCCCAAAAATCCATACCAGACCCTTTATCCGAGCACGCAACCTGGCAGGCCACAGGAAAAGAGGGGGGGACGAGAGAGCGCCCCCCTCCTGAACCGTACCAGGCCACATGCCCTCAACATGGGGAGGATGCTTTGGGGGTCTGTGACCCCTCAAAGCACCATGTCCCGATGTTGTTGAGGACAAGGGCCTCATCCCAAAAAACCCGTTGCCCAGTGGTTGTGGGGGTCTGCGGGGGGGGGGGGCTTATCGGAAACTGGAAGACCCCTTTAACAAAGGGGACCACCAGATCCCGCCCCCCCTATGTGAATTGGTAAGGGGTACATTGTACCCCTACCATTTCACAAAGAAAGTGTAAAAAATTGTAAAAAAAAAACACACAGACACCGTTTGGGAAAAGTCCTTTATTACAAAACCCATTCCAGCGATGTAATCCAGTGTCCCACGGTGATCTGATGTCCAGCGATGCAGTCTCCACTCCACACAAAACGTCATTGGCTGAGCGGACCTGATGGGGAGCTTCCTCCGCAGTGTAATAAATGAATAGACCCCGCCCCTTCTCAAGTTCCCCATCAGGTCCGCTGAGCCTTACACCCAGTGAAGGTGACCCCGCTCCCTACGTCATTGGCTGAGCGGACCTGATGGGGAACTTGAGAAGGGGCGGGGTCTATTCATTTATTACACTGCGGAGGAAGTTCCCCATCAGGTCCGCTCAGCCAATGACGTAGGCGGGGTCTGACATACGATCCCGCCTACGTCATTGGCTATTCCCCGCAAGCGGGGAAAGCCGGGGCTTACCCCTATGATCTGACGGGTGACTCCGCCCCCTCGTATGTCAGACCCCGCCTACGTTATTGGCTGAGCGGACCTGATGGGGAACTTCCTCTGCAGTGTAATAAATTAATAGACGCGCCCCTTCTCACGTTCCCCATCAGGTCCGCTGAGCCTTACACCCAGTGAAGGTGACCCCGCTCCCTACGTCATTGGCTGAGCGGACCTGATGGGGAACTTGAGAAGGGGCGGGGTCTATTCATTTATTACACTGCGGAGGAAGTTCCCCATCAGGTCCGCTCAGCCAATGACGTTTCGTGTGGAGTGGAGACTGCAGCGCTGGACATCAGATCACCGCGGGACACTGGATTACATCGCTGGAATGTTTTTTTTTCATTTTTATTTTTAATAAAGGACTTTCCCAACTGTTACTGTGTGTGTTTTTTTTTTTTTTTACACTTTCTTTGTGAAATGGTAGGGGTACAATGTACCCCTTACCAATTCACATGGGGGGGGCCGGGATCTGGGGGTCCCCATTGTTAAAGGGGTCTTCCAGATTCCGATAAGCCCCCCGCCCGCAGACCCCCACAACCACCGGGCAAGGGTTGTGGGGATGAAGCCCTTGTCCCCATCAACATGGGGACATGGTGCTTTGAGGGGGTCACAGACCCTCAAAGCATCCTCCCCATGTTGAGGGCATGTGGCCTGGTATGGTTCAGGAGGGGGGGGCGCTCTCTCGTCCCCCCCTCTTTTCCTGCGGCCTACCATGTTGCCTGCTCAGATAAAGGGTCTGGTATGGATTTTTGGGGGGAACTCCACGCCATTTTTTTTTTATTTGACGCAGGGTTCCCCTTAATATCCATACCAGACCTGAAGGGCCTGATAATGAAATTTAGGGGGACCCCCACGCATTTTTTTTTTTTTATCAATTACTTTTCTCTGTATTGCCGGGAGCCGACAATTCATTATAGCCGCGAGTGCTTTTAAATGACTTTTTTCCTTCAGAAATTACACTTTGTGCAGGGACAGTTCTAAGCACGGGAAACAAGCGCTGCTTTACAGGCATACTATACCCCCCCAGGTACGAAATTTAAAGTAATATTTCACTTTTATTGTTTCACTTTAAGCATTATTAAAATCACTGCTCCCGAAAAAAACGGCCGTTTTTAAAACTTTTTTTTGCATTGATACATGTCCCCAGGGGCAGGACCCGGGTCCCCAAACCCTTTTTAGGACAATAACTTGCATATTAGCCTTGATAATTAGCACTTTTGATTTCGAAGGTTCGAGTCCATTGTATTTAATAGGGTTCTAAAGTTTTCCCAAACTTTAGGTCTGTTCGCAGGTTCTGGTGCGAACCGAACGGGGGGATGTTCGGCTCATCAATATTGTACAATATAGGGGTTCATATATACTTTAAGTTTGTTAATGCACAATGTTTAATTAAATATTGCCACATTTTTACCTAATAATGCTGTTTAACCGCTTCCCGACCAGCCGCTGTCATTATACTGCGGCAAGGTGGCTCGTTCCCACAATTTGCCGTAGCTGTACTTCGGAACTCCCTTTTGTGGACGCACGCTCCCATTGGTCAGCAGGGGAGTCAATCAGTGGATCTGTGTGTTTCCCCAGTCACACAGCCCCCCATACAGTTAGAAAACACAAACAGGGAACGCATTTAACCCCTTGATCGTCCCTGATGTTAACCCCTTCCCTGCCAGTGTCATTAGTACAATAGCAGTGCATATTTTTAGCACTGTTTACTCTAATAATGTCACTCCCAAAAAAGTGTCAAATGTGTCAGTTAGGTGTCCGTTTTGTCCGCCTTAATTTTCGCAGTCCCGCTAAAAATCCCTAGTCATTACTAGTAAAAAATAAATAATAAAAATGCCATAAATCTATCCCCTATTTTGTAGACATAATAACTTTTGTGCCAACCAATCAATATACGCTTATTGATATTTTTTTTACCAAAAATATGTAACAGATAACATATCGGCCTAAACTGATGAAGAAATTTGTATTTTTACTTTTTTGGGGGGAAATGTTTTATAGCACAAAATAATTTTTTTTTTTCAAAATTGTCGCATTTTTTTTTGTTTATAGCGCAAAAAAAAAAAACGCAGAGGTGATCAAATACCACCAAAGAAAGCTATATTTGTGGGAAAAAAGGACATCAATTTTGTTTGGGTACAGCGTCGCGCGACCACGCAATTGTGAGTTAAAGCGACGCAGTGCCGTATCGCAAAAAATGGCCTGGTCAGGAAGTGGGTAAATCCTTCTGGGGCTGAAGTGTTACATTTTTTTATTCTTTGTTAAAAATCAGCGTGAATGATCTCCTCCAGGCTATTTCAGCCTCTTACTGCCTGCATGTACTTTCTTCAGCATCAGCTGCACATCGTTGATCTGGACCAGCTTCCTAATATTGTCTGGAGTTGAGTTTAAAGACCCCCCTCAGCATTCCTAAGGAAATGCCTGCAATTTGAATTCAAGCTCTGTGCTGGCTTCTAGGCTTGTGCACAACGGAAAAATTTGTTTAGTTTCGGTTCGTTTCTTTTCGGTCCTGTTGATTCGTAATCGTTCGTAATTTTTCTAGACAGGATTTTTCGTGTTCGGACTAATTCGTATTTTCGCAAGCGACATTTTTTGTTGAATCGGAATGATTCGTATTAATGTAAGCCTTATTTTTAGTTGATTTATAATTCGTACTTTCGGTAGAGTACATTGTTTTTCGTTGATTCTGGACACAACTCCTACTTTCGTAATTTTTTTTGGGTTCGTTGATTCGTAATTTTCCGTGTCTCTCTCACAACGACGCTGCCTATTATGTCTAATGTGCTTCGAATGGATTTGTACTTTTCTAAGTACATAGCGGTTATTTGTAACGATTCGAAATCTTGTATTTTACTTTCGTTTTTTTACATGCGGCTATAGCCTCCGCCCCTGTACACCATTTTGAGAGGGATTTCAGCACAGTGAGGGAGAAGCAGAGAACAGAGCAGAGTGTTATTGTGCTTCGAATGGATTCGTACATTCGCAACTTTTTTTATAACGAATTATGCCGAAGACAATCGGGCATTCGCTATTTGCGATATAATTTGTTTCGGATTCGGTTTTATTCGTAATTGCTTTGTTCGGAAATTCGAATGCTTCCGAATGTCCAAAAGTTGCTAAATTCGGACGAATTTCGATTCGTTACGAAACGAATTGCGCAAGCCTACTGGCTTCTTTGAAAAGAAGCAAGACAATCAGACAAGCAGTAAATGAAACTACCAGGGTGGTTCAACACACAGAGTATGGAATACCAAGTGTGCCTGTCATCATTTATATTTGTTCAAGGTTAACCACTTGCCGACTGCCCGCCGTCGATTGACTGCGGCAGAATGTCACTCCTGCGTAAATCGCTGTAATAGCTGTACGGCGAGCGCTTTAAGGAGTATAGGGGGCGTGTGCCCACCGCGTCCCTAAGCAGCTGATGCTCGTGCCCGGCAGTCGCGATCTCCGCCAGGCACCGGCGATCGCTCCTGATAGAGCGAGGACGGGGATTTGTATGTATAAACACAAATCCACGTCCTGTCAGGGGCGAGGAGACAGATCGTGTGTTCCTAGTATATAGGAACAATGATCGGTCTCCTCCCCAAGTAAGTCCCATCCCCCTACAATTAGAACACACAGTGAGGGAACACATTTAACTCCTTGATCGCCCCCTAGTGTTAACCCATTTCCCTGCCAGTGACATTTATACAGTAATCAGTGCATTTTTATAGCACTAATCGCTGTATAACTGTCAATGGTCCCAAAAATGTGTCAAAAGTGTCCGATCTGTCCACCGCAATGTAGCCGTCCTGATAAAGATCACAGATCACCACCAGCCCGCCATCACTAGTAAAAAAAATAAAAATGCCATAAATCTATCCCCTATTTTGTAGACGCTATAACTTTTGCGCAAACCAATCAATATACGCTTATTGCAAATTTTTTTTTACCAAAAATATGTAGACGCTTATGTATTATCCTAAACTGATGAAGAAATTTGTTTGTTTTTTAAAAAAATTGGGATATTTATTATAGCAAAAAGTTAAAAATAATGTGTTTTTTTCAAAATTGACGTTTTTCTTTTGTTCATAGCGCAAAAAATAAAAATCGCAGAGGTGATGAAATACCACCAAGAGAAAGCTCTATTTGTGGGGGAAAAAGGACATAAATTTTGTTTAGGTACAACATTGCATGACCGCGCAATTGTCAGTTAAAGCGACGCAGTCCTGTATTACAAAAAATGGCCCGGTCAGGAAGGGGGTAAATCCTTTCGGGGCTGAAGTGGTTAAGAAAAACAAGGCAACTGAAATGGCAAGGAAATAGTTCTGAACGTGAATTTAAAAAATACTTGCTTAGTAGTCTTATATATCATGTTATGTTTATTAGTGAAGGTGGAGTTTCCCTTTAAAAACTGCAATGAGGCTTTTCTAGTGAGGTGAGAAGTCATCTTCAGTTGACAAATTCATGTCCTATTTTTTAATGGCTGCCAGCTACAGCACAGATGTGTTTCGCTCCATCAACATGAAAATGCTCAAATTTAAATGTATAGCTAGCGGTCTTTGCAAAAGCAGGCACAAATAGCTGCTGCTGCGCAGTGTTCATTAGCCTCCCTATCTATTATAAATGAGTCCATTGTCTCAGTCAGCTGTTTGTTAGAGAGCTTGTCAGGTGATGGCGCTGGTGAAGTGCGCTGTGTGAGGGTGCGCTGACCTACTTGAATCTATTTTTTTTACCCCAGTGTGGCACACTTGCTTGAATCCTGTTTATCGTTATTTTTACTCCAGGAAAATAGTGTCAAGTGTATTTCCAGCTAAAGAAAGAGCCACTCTGGTGTCACCAAAGGCTTAAAGGCAAACTACAGGCCTACTTAAAAAAAAAATCATTATTTAATCCAGTCACCTATTCATAACAAAACTGCTATAAACCTGTGGAATTTAGTTAGAAAAATTTCCATTCTCAGAACATTTGTTTGATTTTTTAATCAGTGGTAGCCCCCCTTCCGTCCATGCATCCCTGATCTACATACAGGGTGCCGGACTATGGATTCCAATAGCCTGGATGTGTTTTTTTGAAGCACATGATTAGAGCCAGAGGCTCTAATAGGCTTCAAAAAATAGTGCGCTCGGGGCACAGGGTACTGTGCCCTGATCCCACCCAGTTTGAATGAATATTCGCTATTTTCCTCACGGATCCGTCCCGTGTGAAAGGGGCCTTAGTCGTATTTTAGTCTACTAAAATAGAATTCATTTAGTCAACGGAAATATTTTATTTGAGGAAATTAACCAGTTCCCGACCAGCCACCGCAGTTTTACTGCGGCAGAATGGCTGCCCTGGGCGAGCCGCCGTAACTGTACGTCGGCTCTTTAAAGCGGAAGTAAACCCATCCATAAAACAGTTTCATTTCCGCCACGTGCGGAAATGTAAATTTCCCATTGGTTGTGCTCTCAACCAAACTGTCAAACCATCCAATGGCTGGTGTCATAACTGATCACATGTGCAGCATGAAGGCAGTTGTAGATTAAACAGAGGCAAAGATGGCAGCTTCCTTGGCTGAAAACGATAGGGGGGTTTACTTCCACTTTAAGATGCTGTAGGAGGTGCATGCCCGCAGTGTATGCCCGGAGCCGATGAGAGTGCTCAGCGGGCGCGATGACCGTCGGGCACCCGCGATCGCTCGTGACAGGGGAGAGGAGACCGATTGTGTGTTCATACTAAGTATGAACACCGATCTCTCAACTCCTCTAGTCAGTCCTGTCCCCCCACAGTTAGAACACCCCTAGGGAACACAGGTAGCCCCTTAGTGTTAACCCCTTCCCGGCCAGTGACATTTATACAGTAATCAGTGCATTTTATAGCACTGATTGCTGTATAATTGTTAATGGCCCGAAAAATTTGTCAAAAGTGTCCGATCTGTCCGCCGCAATATCGCAGTCCCGATAAAAATCGCAGATCACCGCCATTTCTAGTAAAAAAAATAATAATAATAAAAATATTTATAAAAATGCCATAAATCTATAAGTATCTATATGTAGACGCTATAACGTTTGCACAAACCAATCAATATACGCTTATTGCGATTTTTTACCACAAATATGTAGAAGAATACATATCGGCCTAAACTGAGGAAAAAATTTGTTTAAAAACAAAACAAAATTGGGATATTTATTATAGCAAAAATTTAAAGACTTGGATGATAAAACACATCATATTTATACAACATATATGGGGGGAAAAGTGACGCAAAAGTGGGCATAACTTTTTTTTATTAACTTACCGTATTTATCGGCGTATAACACGCGCCGGCGTATAACACGCACCCCAAGTTTAGGAGGGAATTTTAAGGAAAAAAACTTTTAGGAGGGAAATACAAGGAAAAAAACTTACATTTAAATGCAGCCTTGTCCAGTGTCCATCTGCAGCCTTGCCCAGTGTCCATCTGCAGCCTTGCCCAGTGTCCATCTGCAGCCTTGCCCAGTGTCCATCTGCAGCCTTGTCCAGTGTCCATCATTGCAGCCTTGCCCAGTGTCCATCTGCAGCCTTGCCCAGTGCCTTTGCAGCCTTGCCCAGTGCCTTTGCAGCCTTGCCAGTCTCGGCGATTTTTAAAATTGGCGCCGATTTCTGTGTGGAGAGGAGCGAGCGGGGCCGAGTGTACTTCGGCTAGACTCGGCTCCTCTCGCAGTCCCGCCCATCTCCACTGACTGCGCCGGCTGACATACAGAAAGCCGAGTGTACTTTGGCTAGACTCGGCTCTGCTCACAGTCAGGGGCGGGACTGCGAGAGGAGCCGAGACTAGCCGAAGTACACTCGGCTTTCTGTATGTCAGCGGCGCAGTCAGAGATGGGCGGGACTGCGAGAGGAGCCGAGTAAAGCCGAGTGTACTTCGGCTTCGTGTATCTCGGCTCCTCTTGCTCGTTTCAGCGAGGGGGATCGGCGGAGGATCGGCGTATAACACGCACCCACGATTTTTGCCTAATTTTAAGGGGAAAAAAGTGCGTGTTATACGCCGATAAATACGGTACTTAGAAAAGGAGACTTTTTGGCCTAATCCAAATCATACAAAGAAGCACCTTAGGTATAAGCCGGAGAAATAGTCTCCAGTAACCTACAGTGGAGACATAAATCATTAAAAAAAATAATCTTTATGTGTTAAAATAAAAATATAGGTATCAAAACCCCTCAAACAAATAATGCCCTGTTGGTACGCCTCGACAATGAGCAAACATTTTTTTTTTAAAGTCTGCAGTTACAAATACTGCAGCTGCTGACTTTTAATATATGGACACTTACCTGTCCAGGGCGCCCGCAATGTCGGAACCCAAAGCCTATCTGTCCCTCAGCTCTCGGGTGGAGGCGCCGCCATCCTCGGTAAGGGAGTTAGGAAGTGAAGCCTTATGGGGACGGAGGAGGGGCCGGACATGGCATAGATCACCACTGATACTGCGGCGATCTATGCCCTGAAGTGGGAGCAAATACCTCGGTTGCACAGGTATCTGCTCCCCCCTGAAATGTGACACCGGTGGGAGGGAGGAATCCGAAAAGTGGAAATTCCATTTTTGGGTGGAACTCCGCTTTAATTGAAAAAAAAAAAAAACCTCCTCTCCTCCTTCAGATAAAAGAAAAAAAAAATGCTCATGAAGACTACTGTATGATATCATTTTGGCCTAGGCCAGAAATCAGGAAGCAACTAAAGAAATGTAAAAAAAAAGTTTTAAACAAGTAAATATACAGTGCCTTGCAAAATTATTCACCCCCTTGGCATTTTTCGTGTTTTGTTGCCTATCAACCTGGAATTAACCTGGATTGTTTGAGGATTTGCATCATTTAATTTACAGAACATGCCCACAACTTTGAAGATTTTTTTTTAATTATTATTATTATTGTGAAGCAAACAACAAACAGGACAAAATAACAGAAAACGTCAATGTGCATAACTATTCACCCCCCCCCCCCCAAGTCAATACTTTGTAGAGCCACCTTTTGCGGCTATCACAGCTCCAAGTCGCTTTGGATAAGTCTCTATGAGCTTGCCACATCTTACCACTGTGATTTTTGCCCATTCCTCCTTGCAAAACTGCTCCAGCTCCTTTAAGTTGGATGGTTTGCGCCTGTGAACAGCAATCTTTAAGTCTGACCACAGATTTTCTATTGGATTGAGGTCTGGGCTTTGACTTGGCTATTCTATCACATTTACATGTTTCCCCTTAAACCACTCAAGTGTTGCTTTAGCAGTGTGTTTGGGGTCATTGTCCTGCTGGAAGGTGAACCTCCGTCCTAGCCTCAAATCACACACAGAGTGGTACAGGTTTTGCTCAAGAATATCCCTGTATTTAGCACCATCCATCTTTCCCTCAACTCTGACCAGTTTCCCAGTCCCGACTGCTGAAAAACATCCCCCAGCATGATGCTGCCACCACCATGTTTCACTGTGGGGATGGTGTTCTTTGGGTGATGTGATGTGTTGGGTTTGCACCAGACATAGCGTTTTCTTTGATGGCCAAAAAGTTCAATTTTAGTCTCATCAGACCAGAGCACCTTCCTCCATACATTTTGGGAGTCTCCCACATGCCTTTTCGCAAACTCAAAACATGCCATTTTGTTTTTTGTTCTGGCCACTCTACCATAAAGCCCAACTCTATGGAGCGTACGGCTTATTGTCGTCCTATGTACAGATACTCCAGTCTCTGCTGTGGAACTCTGCAGCTCCTCCAGGGTTACCTTAAGTCTCTGTGCTGCCTCTCTGATTAATGCCCTCCTTGCCCTGTCCATGAGTTTTAGTGTGCGGTTGTCTCTTGGCAGGTTTCCTGTTGTGCCATGTTCTTTCCATTTGGTTATGATAGATTTAATGGTGCTCCTAGGGATCATCAAAGATTTGGATATTTTTTTATAATCTAACCCTGACTTGTACTTCTCAACAACATTGTCCCTTACTTGTTTGGAGAGTTCCTTGGTCTTCATGGCAGTGTTTGGTTAGTGGTGCCTCTTGCTTAGGTGTTGCAGCCTCTGGGGCCTTTCAAAAAGGTGTGTATATGTAATGATAGACCATGTGACACTTAGATTGCACACAGGTGGACATCATTTCACAAATTATATGACTTCTGAAGGTAATTGGTTGCATCAGAGCTTTTTATGGGCTTCATAACAAAGGGGGTGAATATATACGCACATGCCAATTATCACTTTTTCATTTCTGAAAAATAGTTTTATGTATGTATTTTTCTAATTTTACTTCACCAACTTAGACTACTGTGTTCTGATTCATCATATATAATTCAGATTAAGAAAACATTTAACTAAAGGCTGTAATGTAACAAAATAGGTAAAAAGCCAAGGGGGTGAATACTTTTTCAGGGCACTGTAATATAACATCTATTTACTAATGCTAGCAGCATAAGGATTAAAAAAAGTTCATGTTAAAAGAGAGAGTTTTGTTCTGATTTAACAACTTTAGAGAAGTTTTGAAAGCAAAGTTTGCCCGTGTCAATACTGGTTAATAAAACAAACTCCAACAATGTGTAATGAAACTCTCCGCAATGTGTAAATGCGTTAGTCACCTAGCTTTATCACTGCGTTTCTGACTGTAAAGTAAACTGTACTGTTTTCTCAGATTTTTTAACCTAACAAATGGACAAAGCTTAGCCATTTTAAACACAAAGGTTTTAAACATTATCACACCCAAAAATGAATTTATCACACCTGTGGGCTGTGGCAAAGAAATTTGTTCCACCCAAAAAAGTAACCCAGGCTTGTAACTCAGACATGCGGCCAGGGGCAGGTAGTAAAAGCAGGCGGTTGAGCCGCGGTTTTAGCGCCCCTTGACCACTCACCTGAACAAGGTGATGCAGTCACTAACGGGTTTACATATACTGCAGAAGATTTTAAAGGATAAGTTCGCCTTTCTAAAAAAAAATCTTAAATGCACATTTTTTGCGGGTAAAAAAAAGTGCATTTACTGTTTTTAGGAACCTAGAGCATTGCACTCGCGATCAGGGCCGCTGATAAGGGGGTACCATTGGTTATCCTGTACCAGGCTCAGGAACAGGGGGACCCCGGGCAGTGTTATGTTACATTGTAGAGTGCAGTCTGCTTTCAAAACTTAAAACCAACTGTATATTAACCAATAATTAAATAGCATTTCCCAGGGGCCCTATCCTTTCATTGGAGGCAGTAGCAGAGCAGGAACTCTTTTTTTTATTTAGCTGCAGAGGCGGCAAGCGCTGCATTTGCCAACAATAAGTTTAAAGTTCCGACTCCCAGCCTGTCTATCCCCGGCAGAGTGATATGGAAGAGATGCCTGTTGCAAACAAAGGGCAGGGCCGCAGCGGTGACCATGAGGAATTGTAGCTGTCCATCAGCAGGGTGCATGCAGTGGGTATAGTCTGTGCAGGGATCATCATCCAGGCATCAGTGGCAGGAGCACAGAGCAGGGCCGGGCCAAGGGGGAAGCAGAAGGACGCGGGTAACATGTGAGGTGGGGGGGTGCTGGCAGGAGAGTTTATGCCACTACAAGGCTGACAGGAGTTGTGACAGTGGCATCACTACTCATGTCAGCTTAGCGCTGGAGAGCAGGAGCGAGCTGGGAGGGGGTGCTGAATGATCTCTCTCTCCTCTCCAGCTTCACGCTCTCACTGTAGCACTCTTGCATCGGCACTGTTACATGTTACTTCAAAACTTTACAGTTTGCTTACCCACCCCCATCTCCTCCCAGCAAAGAATGTGGATAGGGGGCAGGTAAAGGAACTCTTAAAGTGGCAATCTGACATCCAGTGGTGTACCATACTCCTTCAGCAGCGGCATCTCTCCCGCTAGCCGCCTGTAGAAAGGGTTACAAAATCAGCCCCCCCCCCCCAGGCTCCTCCTCAGCTCTAACGTGTCAAGATAAGGAGGAGACCAGGGAGAAAGACATGACACTGCCATTAGCCGGGATGTATCTGAGATCTGTGTGTTTGAGGGAGAGGAGACTGCACTCGGGACACGATGGGGGGGGATTAAGTAATAAAGATTTTTTGCTGGAGATGAGAGTATTTGTAATAGGAAGGGGAGGCCTTGTGGTACCCCCTGTCGGTGGCACTGGTGTCTGGGTCTTGGGGCAGAGGGAAACCCGGGGACATCATTCAAATCCCAGACTTCCCCGGGTCAAAACCTCAGGCTCCTGCAGACTGTGTGTGTAGCTGTCTGCCCATACCACGTACGGACTGAAATGCGGTTTTGAGATTTTCAGATGAACTCGCATGATTTCAAAGCTGTGTTTTTATGTGTGAGCAAGGGCTCAAAGTAGAACCAAAGGCAAAACTTTTTTATTTATTTTTTATTTTGGATAAAGTATGGTTGGGGAGATTTCCCTTAATTTCCGGTCCGGTACCCAAAACAGGAATTGGAAGGAAATCCCTCTAAAGTGAGGGAATACCTGGTTGTCACCAGGGTCACTGGAGCTAGTGTCCCCTTTGAAAGATTGCCCCTCTATACCTGTTCTGGTGACAACTAAAATTTGGGATTTTTATTAACATTCTCGGTGATATCGATAAACAGGACAAATAAAGAGGGTGAATCTTCCTAACGGGGGCACAGACAGCAATAAAAACTGACAAGTTTTCTGATCCCTATCCATTCCATCCATACTTTAATCTCTTCCCACCTGCCCTGGTGTCCCTTTAAAGCAGGGATAGGCAACCTGGGGCCCTCCAGCTGTTGCAGAACTACAATTCCCATCATGCCTCTGGGAGTAATTGTAACTGCCAGCCTTGCAATGCCTTCTGGAAAATGTAGTTCCACAACAGCTGGAGGGCCCCAGGTTGCCTAACCCTGCTTTAGAGGGTTCTGAACATCAGGAGATCGGGAAGAATCAGCGATCATGTGACCACTGTGATTGGCTGTAGCAATGGTCACATGATCAAGAGCCGATCCCACCGGGTCGGTCTCTGTGCTGGGAGCATACATAAAAAATTTTACAAGGTTATACTTTACTTTCACAGCCCCTACCAGACAAAACTGGAAAGATTTTAAAAAGTGTTTTGAGAGATCTACGCTCTCTTTCAGTTCACACTCTTATGACTACTCATGAATATTTAATCTTGTCATTGTATGCTGTTTATAGGGCTTGGTTATCAGGTATAAGTATAAGTTATAAGTAATTAATACAGCCTGGTCACATGGGTGGGGGTGAAGTTGGGGTATATAAATGGCTTTTATTATATTGATTTAACAGTTTGGAAAGTAAAAAGTACATAATATATAAATGTCTTCTCTTTCAGAGACCGCAGCAGTGCTGATTCCCAAGTATTCTATGATAGGACCATTCAAGGGACACCGAAGCATGAAAAGTACACGTAAGTTTCATTTCCAAGAGAACTAACTGCCCACAACCAAATTTCTCTTTTTTGCAACCCTGGTAGCAGCATTCAGTTTGCAGACATTTTTTTTTTATTCTTATCCCTTTGTCCCAACTGCCATTCCTAAAATTGCAGCCTATAGGGAACTTATCGCATTAATACCCCAGGTAACTTCAAATATCGCATTGAAAATTGACTTTTATGGTATCATACTTTTTCACTTTCAATAAAAAAACTTGAAGATTTTAAAGAATATCACACATTGTGATATATTGTTTGGTTACAGAGTCGATAGACAGTTAATGAGAAAAACCATGGTGAACAATATACGTTTACGTGCTTGAGAATAGATTTGCAAAAAATAATGTGCCCAGGTTACTGTATTCATATATGTCAAGGGTTTGTGGAGAGACGTGTTAAAATGGACCTTCAGAGGGCCAATGAGAGTTGCAGGGCTGGAGGTGGGCCTCTGTATGTCTGCGTAAATCCAGGAAGTGAACAGGCAGCAGCTTCAGCTGCCCACAGTTAAAATGGCTGCAGCCAGACTCAGTGAAGGGAGATTTCTGCAACATATTTGGCAAGTACAGAATCAGAAAAATAATATGCAAAGTGCTTGGAGGGAAGCTTCAGAATGGCAAAGATGTTTTTATTACAAATTATGTGAGCAGATTGCAGTTCCTCTTTAACCTAACATGTCTCATGCAAAGTAGGGGAGGATGGTGCTGCACATGTGCTCAGTTATTACTCCAGACATTTGATAGTTTGGTTGAAAGCACAAGCAATCGTTAGTTAGCAACCATTCCAGGAATGTAACAGTTTTTTTTTTTAAACCATTAAATTGCTGGGTTTAGTTCTGCTTTAAGAAAGCTCAGGCATTTTGCATTTAGAGGGGTATTTACTTACTGGCTATTTGCCAGTTACAAAATATATTTAGAATAATGGAATGATTGTGGTCCCTCTCAAAAGGCCAAAAAGGCAGTACCATACTTTTTAAATATATACCGTATATACTCGAGTATAAGCCGACTTTTTCAGCACATTTTTTTATGCTGGAAAAGCCCCCCTTGGCTTATGCTCAAGTGAGGATCTCTCGCTGTGTCAGTCTTAACTGTTCAGTTGCCGTCCACTGTAACAAAGCCCCGCCTCCTCCTCGTCCATGATAGACGGAACACTGAACACTGAAAACAATGCTGGGAATCTGAATCAGTGTTCCGTCTATCACGGATGAGGAGGAGGCGGGGCTTTGTTACAGTGGATGGCCGCCAACTGCAGTTGCATTACACAGCAGAACATCAAAGGTACATGAGGCTGCAAATGGGCACAGTGAGGCTGCAGATGGGCACAGTGAGGCCGCAAATGGGCACAGTGAGGCTGAAAATGGGCACAGTGAGGCTGCAAATGGGTACGCACAGTGAGGCTGCAGATGGGCACAGTGAAGCTGCAGATGGGCAAAATGAGGCTGCAGATGGGCACAGTGAGGCTGCAGATGGGCACAGTGAGGCTGCAGATGGGCATTGTTGACACTCTCTTCCACTTACAGTAGCTGCTACATTTCCCACCCTAGGCTTATACTCGAGACAATACGTTTTCGCATTTTTTGTGGTAAAATTAGGTGCCTCGGCTTATATTTGGGTCGGCTTATACTCAAGTATATATACGGTAATATGTACAAAATCCAATTAGATGCAATTTATACAGTATATTAGGCCATTTTGGACAGTACAAATATCCACATTAAAATACAATATAAAACACAGGATTAGTGGAGCACTATAGGCTTTCTAAAGAGAAAGCACAACAGTTATCGCCAGTTGGATACATTTCTGGAAGGTTATTATATGAAATGCATATTTGGGCAAAGATGCATTTCCCAGTGTTCCCCCTTTCTAGGTGATACAGACAGCAATAAAAACAGCTGTCAAAAAATAAAAAAATAAAAACGTAAAAAAAAGGATTAGGCTATATATAACGTATATGCTTTTTCTTCATGGTCTGCGTAAGTGAGAACATGGTAGGGGTGCCTACATACTTTGTGTGACGGACCCCGTACTCAAGAGGAGTATGTCCGCCATATACGCTTCCCTTGACTGGTACCAGCACGATCCAAGATCCCTTAGCCCACCCAGTCACTTGTCGAGGCATCAGTGTAGGGTGGTAAAAAACATAAGGTACAAAGAGATATACACTTAGGGGACAAGTCACCCTTCTTTGCATAATGAATCTGGGCGGGGTAAACTACATTCAGTAACAAGAGACACACAGGCAGCCTTTAGAATGAATGGGCTGCAGGAGAAATCCCACCTCCCCTCCAGCAGCTAATCCACATACACATATACATCCCATAATAGTTTGATTAGGCAGACAGAAACAGTAGAACAATGGGAGACAGCCCCTTAAAGTGGGGTTCCGCTTTGGGGAATTTTTTTTAAAGTTAGCTGCTACAAATACTGAAGCTGCTGACTTTTAGTATATAGACACTTACCTGTCCAGGGAGCCTGCGATGTCGGCACCCCAGCCAATCTTCAGATCGACTGTCGGGTGCAGCCTCCGCCATTCAGGTAATAGAACCTGGCAGTGAAGCCTTTCAGGTTCACAGCTGGTAAACTACTGCGCATGCGCGAAGCGCGCTACGCTTTCTGATTGGCCCCGCGGTGGAGGAAGGGGTTGGGGGTCGAACTTGTGGGATATCGGGCCGCGGCCTGTTCTCCCGGAAGTGGGGAAGAGGACCCCCCCCTGAAAGGTGCCAAATGTGACACTGAAGCAGGGGAGGAAGCAATTAAGCGAAAGTTACACTTTTGGGTGGAACTCCGCTTTAATAATAAACACATAACAAACCCCACCTCAAATGATCTAGAAGTCTGAAAGGTGGAATTATTTATCTCCATACATTTCCTAAGGAATATCGTTCATAAATATCACTGTCCCAAGTGAAAGAGCCCCTTCATGCTTTCAACGAAAACCACACATATAGAACCCAGGCTAACAGGGGTAAAATAAAATGCTGAGTCCGGTGTGGTTGCACTGGGAGTATGGTTAGGACAGACCCGACTGGGGTTCTCAGTCAACCTGTGCCCCTAATAAACACAGGGTGAATTACACATAAAAGGGGCCACACTTTGTATTTACCCCTTGCTGACACCTCCCAGCAGCCTTTTAAGTGGATCTTATTGCTGGGAGGTAGAGGGAGAATACCTGAGCATGTGACCACTGTGATTTGCCGTAACATCAATGCCCAAAAAACGGCCCTGCTCAGACACCCCATTCAGTTTCTACAGCCAGCTGTTATGCTGCTTTCAGGTGCTGGTCAGCAGGCTCATCAGGTTTAATCAGGACTACAATAAAATGGCCCCAGGCTGCACTCTTACTCTAAGATGGCTCCAGCTTAGATCCTTACCCATGGAAAAATCCCCCTCTAACACAGTTTACCCAATTTCAGACTTATTCATAGAGGCAGCAAGGCCTTCATCGAAATTGGGTCAAACATGTTAGTGGGGTTCTCCAGTGGGTGGGGACCTACATTGAAGCCATTTTAATACTTTTCTTACTGATGGTTTGCCCGGGGAGAGTGTTTTGTTTTTTTTATGGTCCTGGATGTTGCATAATTTGGAGCCCATCTTATTGACTTCCGCAAATGGTGAACAGGAGCTGTCTGTGACAACATGGTTAGTGTGATAGGAGCACGAGTACACTCTCAACATGCAACAATGGAGCCCCATGGATGCATATATATTGCAGCCTGGCATTAAGGCCCATCTGCCACACAGCATGTATGCATTACACCAGAATTATAGCATCCAGAACTAAAGCACACAGAACATCATACACATAGAAAAAGTTTTGTTAATTCATAACAGTACTTTTAGGGTACCACCAAGAGTCAGCTTTTTCTCTTAATTGTCAGCTAAAATAGTTTTTATGACCTAACAAGTTACTTTTAACAAAACAAAATTTGCAGATTTTTTTTTAATGAAAAATATGTTTGTAACATTCTTTTGGTAAAAAACTATAAATTACCTTGCTAGTACACCTCAAAGGACAGAAATGAGAAGAGAGATCTCCTATTATTTACCATGACCGTGCTTCCTCTATGAGTTAAGGCTCGGGTCCCTTGCCGATTGGCCGATGTAATTAAAAACGTGATTCGTGATACGGGGTTACTGCAGTCCTTTGAAAAGCAGTATAATTATTCCTGACAGGTTACATATGCAGCCCAGATCTGTCATTATAAAATAATGAATGCTGAAACCCAGTGTATAAATAATCTCAGTGAACATATCATATTTTTTTTTAGCAAAGTTCAAAGCTGAAATAAATAAAAATAGATTATGTTTGCAGTTTATCAGAATTAATCCCAGCAAGCACAGTTCATAAGGCAATGTGGTGTAAATGGGCAGGTTTTTAGAATTTGGCAATAAGTCATGCCGGCTATTGGCAAAGTCCCTGAGAGAGCCAACTACACACATATTTGTCCCCCAAATTGTATCCCCACAGGGCTATAGGCTAACCAAATCAGTTGATGTTGCGGCCTGTTTAAAGAGTTTTATATAGCACTCTATAATCTGGTAGACCCCTTAGCCTCCACCACACTTGAAATTAGGGACATTTTGATACAACGCTACCCTACTGAATCCCGGCTCTTAAAACGTAGCTGTGCCGAGCATAACAAGCTCAATCTCCCCCTGTCAGAGGAAGAATTTGGCCAAGCCCTTAAGTCTATGCCCTGGTGTAAGGCTTCCAGCCCATACGCCATTCTATTATAAGAATTTTCAACAACCCCTTGTCCCCAGATTGTGGGGGAAGGGACTGAGCCACAGCTTTGTGTTTCTTATGGACGCATCGAGCAGGGCTTGGGAGCGAGCACACACTAGTGTCCCCATAACAAGCGGCTTACTATTGGAGGGACTGGTCAAGAGGGAGGAGACGGAGCACCAGCAGGGGACCCAAAGAGATGAGGATTGGGGCTGCTCTGTGCAAAACCATGGCACATAGCAGGTAAGTATGACATATTTGTTATTTAAAAAAAAAATGTATAGCAAAATGATGAAGGCTTCATACAACGTGATTAGCTGTGACCAATCACAGCTGATCATTGCGTGAACCAGGAAGTGCCGGTAAACGGCTTTCCTCGGTTCACGATTACAGGGAGAGTGTCAATGTACACCCTCCCGGAGTTATCGAGCTGCGCTGTAGCCGTCATTCAGCTATGGCACGGTCGGTAAGTGGTTAAACTCTATAACAAAATTCTTTCTTCTCTTACCATACCTGTCCTGTATCATTCATCTTGACCAGGTGGGTTTTATGCTCAGTAGAGAGGCTAGGGACAATACCGGCAGAGCACTCAATTATATCCATTATTGTTCCATTTCCTCTACTCTACCACTGTTGTTTATAGATGCGAACAAAGCATTCTATAAGGTTAAAGAGGAGCTTGAGTCATATTTGTAAAAATTTAAAGTCAGCAGCTACAAAAACTGTAACTGCTGACTTTTAATAAACAGACACTCATCTGTCCCAGGATCCTGCACTGTGCTCATCGGAGCCGCTTTCTCCATATCTCTTCAATCCCCAGTGCCGGCATCTTAACTGTGGCCACCCAGATGTGACAGCTTGTGACTTCACAGCTGGGTGCCCACTGCATATGTGCGAGCAGCGCTGTGAATGGTCCCGCAAACTGCAGGGAGGGGGGAGGAAATCTTCTTCTCGGATCATCTAGGGTATCTGAGAAGAAGTGGAAGCGGGTACCTGTCAAAACCCCCCTCCCCCAAAAAAGTGCAATTTTCTAAAGACGGGTGGGAGAGGAGGCTTTAAAGTGGTTGTAAACCCACATCGAAAAAAAAGACCTGCAAGACAAAGGCATAATGAGCTAGGATGCATGGCATCCTAGCTCATTATATAATACTCACCTTAGATCGAAGCCCCCGCTGTGGTGCCCGTACACAGCACCGGCCGGCTGTGTTAGCCCTGGGCTTTAAATGACCTTGTGCCGGCACTGAAGCTAGGAGTACCATTGTCGCAATCCCTTCCTCCACTCAACTCAACATCATTAGGAGGAATATACTACATGACAGGTGCACTTTAAAACTGTATTCTCCCTTTGCATATGAAAAGAAACAAAATATAATCTTTATTCTAGTAAAGGCACGTCCTGTATATTAGGCTATAAAAAAAACACATTATAACAAATATAACTGATATCTGACAGATGAAGGTTTTGCAGCAAGCTGAAGTATTATACCCCTAGGGAATTCTTATACACATAATTTCTGCTTACCCTCAAATAGCGGACGGCCTTAAAAGAAGAATAGGAGCACATGCTGGAGGCTCAGAATACAGAATCGAGAAGGAAGTAATCCTTCAAAAGTTTTAAAATAGTATGGAAATTGAGTTTCATGTTTTATAGAAACAGAATAATATTAGGCTAAAGCATTTTTGCCACAGTAGAAAAAGTGTATAGAAGAGCAAACTAGATTTAGGACATCATAAGGGCACCACTAATGTGAATAATATTGTGTTCTGATATGCTGTGTCAGGTTAATACATATAATCATAATATTCAGTATATTGGTTTTAGATTTCACATTCTTTGTTTTTCTCTGCATTTACAAGCAGACCAAGATGATTAGCGAGGGTGAAAGTGACAGTGACAGTGACAGGGGGTGGGACAAACCGTAAGGTCCCTTTCACATAGGCTGTCTGATCAGGTCCACCTGTCAGTTTTTTAGGCAGACCACATGAGACCTTACAGTCTCCTCTATTGAGCGGTGGATGTCAGCGGACACCCGCCGCCATCTGATCTGATCCTGCCTGCAAAAAACAGACAATGGTGGTCCTATTTCCCATCCATCTGGCAGATCGGATCGCAAAGGATTGGATGGAAATGGACAGGCGGTCCGTTTCCATCGGATTTCCCCATAGAGGAGAGTGGGACTTTGTCCGTGTCCACTCTGCACTCTGTCCACTCTGCACAGAATACATATGGGCCTAAACTGAGGATATAAAAAAAAAAAATGTGGGATATTTATTATAGCAAAAAGGAAAAAATATTGTGTGTTTTTGCTCTTTTTTTTGTGTAGCGGGGTCTTCAATGTTAGTGGGATACACCTGGGGGTAGAGAGACCCAGGTGTGTAATTATGTCAGGAATTAGACCCCTTTTTGTTATTCGTGGAGGATTGGGTGGTGCAATATTCTCCTTGGCCTGTGGGTGGCGGGGTACCTACAGGCTCGAGGTAGAATCACTACCACAGTGTTACCCTTTTTGTCCCTTCCTGGAGATGGTACGGCTGGGGCGGGGAACCCGCCGTGGTGTCGATGGGAGGAGATAAAAGGGGGAGACGCCCTCGCCACAAGGTCTTTGGGGGATCATCTCTTCACGTACCCAGGCGCCCTCGGCCTGGGTGCGGGCGGTTCAAGGTTCCGGCCTGGGCACCCTAGGCCTGGCCGGAATGAAGCTGGAGTTGGAGTCCATCCCAGGCACCTTCAGCCTGGGGTGAGGTACTTTGTAGAAGGCCTGGGACCTGGTGACTTCGACCGGGTCCCGCGAGGGTGAAGTGATTCCAGGGTGCCCCTTGCGAGGGGACCCGCATCTGAGGTGAGGAGGCTGGGGAGGTCACCCGTCTGAAGACTCCGGAGCAGCGTCAACCCGGTGACGGACGGGCCTCCGGTAACTCCCTTGGAGGGTCATCTTCCCCTGATAGGGGCCGCAGCGCAGCGAAGTTGTTCTAATCAAGACTCCTGCAACCCCTGGTCATAGCACAGGGGGTGTAGGGACTACAATCCGGATAGTGCCTCGGCCTGCTCATCCCACCGTATCCTGCCATATATTGTTTGTTGTGGAGCTACGGAATAAAACTAACAGTTGGACTGTGATCGGTGTATGGACTCTGTTGATGGGAGCAAAGGGAGATTCCAGCATAGCAGGGCTAAGTTCCGCCACCCAATGCACATTTGGCCCGAGGAAGATATTGATGCTGGCCTTCACCTCACCCACAGCCATGGGGAGGACATGGGCCGTAGCGCACCTCACTCTCGAAACCCAGGTACCCCTAGACAAGAGCTTTCGGACAACCGATAAACATGTGAAGGGGTGAGGCCGCTACATTTGTTTATAGAGCAAAAAATAAAAACCGCAGAGGTGATCAAATACCACCAAAAGGAAACTCTGTGGGAAAAAAAAGGACGTAAATTTTCTTCGGGTGCAACGTTGCACGACCGCGCAATTGTCAGTTAAAGCGACGCAGTGCCAAATCGCAAAAAGTGCTCTGGTTAGGAAGGGGGTAAATTCTTCTGGGGCTGAAGTGGTTAAACTACAAGTTGACACAACATAAAATACATACACCAAAATATTTTTGGGGAAATTATAACTTTCAATTTCACTAATCCTGAATCATGTTCAACATACTTCATAAAATATGCTGATAATCCATCAATCTAGGAATAAAATAATCTCTTATTCTAATGGAGATGTCCTCACTGGGGCTCGAGAACTGTTGAGGGATTTATCCACCAACCTACACATACAGTATGTGACTTTATCTTAGGATGACTTATGCCATGTACATGGACTTTTCTCATCGGACAAACCGATTGTGTATAGGCCCCATCGGTCTTTTTTCCATCGGTGAAAAAAAATAGAACATGTTTTAAATTTATCCGATGGGAAAAAAAACGATAGCAAATTCCGATCGTCTGTGTGAAACTCCATCGGACAAAAAACCCACGCATGCTCAGAATCAAGTCGACGCATGCTCAGAAGCATTGAACTTAATTTTTCTCAGCTTGTCGGAGTGTTTTACGTCTGGGACGGTCGGATTTTTGACTGATGGTGTGTAGGCAAGACTGATGGAAGTCAGCTTCATCAGATTTCCGATGGAAAAATCCATCGGATTAGAAGCCATAGGAAATCCGATTGTGTGTACAGGGCTTTACAGTTTGGCTATAGAGTAAAATATATAAACAGTATCAATGTTACTGAAGAGACAAAGGGTTGAGTATAGCCTCAATTAAAGTATGATAAACTAACAATAAATAGTGCCATCATCCATGGTAAATATTGGAAGAGAAACCTAATGAACATAGTGTGGTGGTTGCTATTGCCATCTCACCCATAGTGGTCAATTAGGAAAGGATGTGGATTGGACTTTTCTAGGCACTGATACGACAACAAAGTCATGTGAAAGGGACCTTATGGTTTGTCCCACCCCCTGTCACTGTCACCCCTTTCCTTTCCTGTCCCCATTCCTTCTTGCTCCTCCCTCCCTCCCCCCCCCTTTTTTCCTTTACCTATTTCCCTTTCACTATCACACCCGGTGTCCAATAATAATTCAAGACTACAATTTGCCATATCAAAATTAAATATTATTCTATTTACCATTTTTACCAGAAAGCACCACATATATATTTCCCCCTCGTTCACCGCGGGGGGCTATCCAGGCAGTTGTTTGGTCTATGAACGTCCTATGGTGAGCAGTTAACAGGCCACGACATTGTGATGATATTGAATATTGTATACCGACCTATGCTGTTTTATTGTTGTGGGGTTTGGCCTATGTTTTTAATTGTATATTTCTTCTTTTTTTTCTATGTAATAAATATATAATTTTATATGACTTTGTTGTCGTTGTATCAGTGCCTAGAAAAGTCCAGTCCACATCCTTTCCTAATTGACCACTATGTGTGAGATGGCAATAGCAACCACCACCCTATGTTCATTAGGTTTCTCTTCCAATGTTACTGAAGAACATGTAGCATTGCCTGAACTTTTCCTGTAAGGTAGTGATCCTTCATACTTGGAGCCTCCACGTAGTGCTTGCCTTGTTCTCACACATCACATTTATTTGTTCAGACAACTTTTCTTGCTGTGGAAAAACAAGGTGCCTCTTCGCAGCACTTCCTTTTGGATTCTGTCTCACAAAACAACATTGTTAATGTTGGCCTTTCATACCGGAGAGTGATCAGTAAAAAACATTTCTCTAGTAAAAGTTGGCTGCAAGGAGCGAAGTGATCATTAAAGCCTATCTCCAACCAAAACCTTATTTTTCATTTGGTGGAGAGTGAAGAAAGGTTGGAACCCCTTACATGTTTTGTTTTTTTCAATCACTGTCCCCACCGTAAATGAGACAGATCATTAAAATTATTAAAAGGCAACAAAAAAAATTCATTTAGTATAGAGAGGGGAGGGGTTAAAATCCCTGTCAGTTTTTTTTCCAGTTGAGGAGTTTTCTTTAAACTTCCCATATTACAAAAATCTAAAGAGAAGAAGGGGAGAACAGGACTTTTAAGCCTCTCAATAATTATACATAATTTGAGATGAAAAATTACAAATTTTAATTAGCATCCAATAAAAAGCTCCATAGAAGGTTTGAAGCTTGTAATACATCACACAAATGTAATAAAAGCCTAAGAGCGTGACACATACTACACAAAAAAAAAAAAAAAATCACAAAAGATAATAACAGTATGAGACCCCATATTAGATGTTTTACATACAGTAAAGAGAAAGAGTGAACAATAAGAGACCCCAACTCGTTTCGACTTGCAGACAGCTATGTCTTCATCAGGGTTTTTTTTTTTCTCCCTCTTTGATGATTTCTGCAACATACATGTGTATACATCAGATATATTGTTGCATTATGGTATACGGTAAATACATTAGCTCAAGCAGATACATTAGCAATAAATGATACTGAAAAATAAAACAACTACCATATAAATCCTGTACAACAGACTAAATGTTTTATTCCTTGTGCGTTTATGGGCTCTGATGGTGGGCGTCCCCTGGAGACACTCAACTTCATAGACATTAAATCTGTTGTATGACATTTGTGTGATATATTACAAGCCTAAAATCTTCTATGGGGCTTTCTATTGGATGCTAAATAAAATTTGTAAGGGGAGCACGGGACTTTTAAGGCACTCAATATTTATACATAATTTTAGATAAAAAGTCCTGTGCTCCCCTTCCATTCTTTACATTTTTATTTTCTAGATATTTGGGACGTGGCAAAATTTTTTATCTGGTTGGGTACAGGAATATGTAATAATCTTTTAACTTCCTGTCCTATAGACGCAACAGGAAATGAGAGGAATTGTCTCTAAACTAAGAAAAATCCTCTCTTGGACAGCTCTCATCGAAGCAAGTGTCCCCATCGAATGCCTTTCCCCTCTATTCCTGTTCTGGTGAAACATTTTTGGCTGACCAATGTTCTTAGCACTGAAAGTGAGTGAAAATCTAACATTTTGAAAGAGACATAAAGGGGAAGTCTTCCAATGGAGATACCTGTTTTGGAAAAAGATTTCCCTAGCTTTGGAGAGACCTCATCTTACTGGACACATGTTGTGTCTCGAGAGAAGAGGTGAAGAAAATTTTTACAAAAAGTAAAAAAATTATTTTTTTGGCTTTAGATGCACTTTTATATTGGACAACACATTTCAGATCAGGATTTAGAAAGGATAGGACACATGAAAAGACTCCCTTGAAGACACTTGTTATTATTGGGACCGTTTTTAGAAATTAAGTACCTCTGATTAAACGTCTTGAAGTAAATTATATAAAGATGAACTGAAAGGATAACACGTCAAGTGAACTGTTTTAATAGCCAAACACAACATATTTCTGTAAAATAAAGTCTGTAAATGGCACGCAAAGGAAATGTTTTTCTGTTTGAATGCTGGAATTTTTTTTAAAGTTAACGCCAGTTTCAAAGGCTACAAGAGGTTCCACCATTAAGATATACTGACCTTCCCTTCAATCCTTTGCGGTTTAGCTGAGGAGAAGGAATACCCAGTACTTCCAAGTACAGGGGACCATGTGACTCAATTCCCTTCTAAAGAACAGTGTGGTGCTTGCTGATTGGCTAATCACTGTTACATGGGGGTGGGGTGAAAGTTGTCAGCACTGTGCAATTTCCTGGTCACCTACATTAACACTAATGCCGCGTACACACGATCAGAAATTCCGACAAGAAAAGTCTGATGTGAGCTTTTGGTCGAAAATTCCGACCGTGTGTAGGCTCCATCGGAATTTTTTTTGTCGGAATTTCCGCCAAGAAGAATTTGAGAGCTGGTTCTCAAATTTTCTGGCAAGAAAAGTTCTTGGAAGAAATTCCTATCGTCTGTATGCAATTTCGACGCACCAAAAACCACGCATGCTCGGAATCAATTAGACGCATGCTCGGAAGCATTGAACTTAATTTTTCTCGGCTCGTCGTAGTGTTGTACATCTCCGCGTTATTGACGGTCGGAATTTGGTGTGACCGTGTGTATGCAAAAAAAGTTTGAGCCAAGATTCCGTCGGAAAAAAATCCACGGTTTTCTTGTCGGATTTTCCGATCGTGTGTACGCGGCATAACACTCTTTTTCTTGCTGGAGAGAAAGCTGTGTATTAGGACCTGTTTTTACCTGCTTCTGCTTAATCCATTCTGCAGATATGAGCTTCCTCTACCTTTTCTGCTACTTCTAGAACATTTCTCCACCACTCATTAGAATATCAGTCACCTTCTGCCTCCACTAAGGTATTGGTTTGAGGAAGAAGCCGCAGGGCTTTGAAACACATAGCTACGCCCTCTGTTTCCTTTTCCTCCCACGGTAATGTCATTTCCGTCCAGTGCCCCAGTGTGTTCCAGCCTGGTTCTCTGCATTACCTGGCTCATCCTACAGCGGCATCTGATCTGGCTGGTGGCCACAGCAGCATCCTGACCATCCCCCTTGCGGACCCAAAGAGAATAGTGATCTATAGCTTGGAGACATGCCTTGTTTTTACATTTAAAGTGAGTTGCCAATTTTAATAAAAACTGTTTTCATACCACTGTGACAGTGGCCACATGATTGCTGATCCTTCCTGCACCCCGGGCATTTAATACTGTTTAAAGGGAGACCAGGGAGAGAGGGAAGGAGTTAAGCCAACCCATATTGCTTTGGGAAAGTTTCGGGAATCCCCCTTGTCTGACTTGACTTGTGTTATACTTGTTCCAGATTAATGACACAGATATCAACAGATAATCATCATCATGACTGCTAGGTAATAAGAAGTATTTACAGAACAAGGTCAGAAATGGAAGCCACCGCTTTTTTGCCTAGTTTTTATGTAAATGTGTCTTTAAACTTGAAAATTACATTTTTGTACCATTTTACAAGTGAAGATGTGTTATTGGGTCTTTGGAGAGGCTGAAATCCAAGTTTGCGCCTTGTACATTTTGCTGTGAGCTTATTGATTGCAGTCCAGTACAAAATAACAGAAACAGAGTCCGCATTGACCTAAATAGAAAAACTTCAGATTTTCCTCTACTATACCAGCATGCAAGATGTAAAAGTTCCTACTGTAGTGCTATAGAGACTGAAAAAAAGATGAGAAAATCTTGTCAGTAAAATATTCTAGCTTCTGAAATATAGAAAAATACATGTAGCGGTAGCCCCGTGAGGGCTGCTAATAGACTCTATGCCCCATTGGTTACCCCGACTCTGCAAATCCTCTCTTACCTCTGACATCTTGGGGTCCATCCTGCAATGTTGCGTTAGTAATGAGAAACTCACACAGTAGCACTAAACCACTCCGATATGTTTACTGAAATAAAATGAACACAAAGAATGGCAAGAGTAAAACACAGCTTGAGTTTAACAGAAAATAGTTCTCATAACTGATATACAAAGGTGCTTGACATAAATCCACTACAAGACCTATGTGAACAGGTAGACAGAGAAACAAAATATCCAACACTGTAACACACATATATTGGATACCTTCCCTCTGGGACCTCAGCACACAGACCAGCAAACAGTGATAGACATATGCATATATTAAACACAATGTAAATTGAACAATATCCTACATGTTGGCTCCCTCTATGTTTGTAGTTCAATGATTTGTCAAAAGAATGCAAAGTAGTTGTGCACAGCAAAGAAGAAATGATAAGTGTTCCTTCAGTTCTGGATATCTTCAGCTAGCCTGTTGCACCCCAAATTTTGGGTTTTCCCCAGAAAATTAATACAGGGGAAATTTTTCATATACAATGTAGCACACGGACCCTTTTCTCCTGCCTACCTTCTCCTTGCAGGGATAAAGGCACACCATTCCACATGCCCGGTTCCTCCTGGTTTAAGAGGTTGAGCGGTGTTCTTACAATTTTGGGTCCTGCAGCGAGTTACCTCCCTCCATTGGTTCTCGTCCCCAGAGTATAGGGAAAAGTCTGTGTTCTTCCTCCCAAAAAAAGCCAATGTCCAAACAGTGTTTAAACTCCAAACAGACGAGTTTATTTTATCTTGCTTGAAACAGATTTGGAAATAGGTTGAAGATAGAGACAAAGTAGGTAGAGGGACAGGTTCAGGCACGCGACACCCAACTACCCCTTTCTTCACTCAAGCCTGAGTATGAATTGCTCACCTGGATAGATCCCTCTCACGGTTCTAGCAGCCAGAGTGAAGCACGAACAGTTCCTTTAAGTTAGTCCCCTTCACGGACAAGTCTAAGTAATCCTCTGCCACAGAATCCTTTAGTTACTGAGTTAGAACTTTGAAACTCCCATAGATTAGTAGAGACCATAGGTGTCAATGGGACACACTACAGGAGCTATACTGCAACTCACGAATCCTTCCCTCTGATAGGTAACCAGGCCTCTTCTTCACCATGAATTCCTTCACCGATCCATCGGACAGGTCCTCCCCCAGTTTTCTCTCCTTCAGAGCGGGCCACCCTCACACGGGTTCCCTGGGACTCCAGTGTGTTGGTTGTAGACCCAGTTGAAGGTACTGGGCCTACCTGGAATGTTGTATCCTCGAGCTAAAGGTGCCCGGGACTCCTCGACCAGTTCACGCACCCCCCGGCCAGCAAGGCCATAGGGTGCGACTTCGCCACCAGGGGTCCTTGGAATCCCCCTGGCACACTACCCCCGTGGGGCACACTCTCTCCCCCACTCTGGCGTCTGCCCTTTATGTACCCTCTCCCGGCAAGCACAGCAGGCAGAACCCGCCCACCACACAGTAGCCGAGAGAGGACACCAAATCATACCACAACGCCACCTGCGGTTCAACCCGAGACCTGGGCAACAGCGCCACCTCAGGCCCAGGGGAACTATACACCAGGCAACAACATGGCAGAGCAGAGTCCATATTAAACAGAATTGTAGAATCTGAGCCATACTATTGCCCAGACTGCCCCTAAATTTACAGCATAGCGACCCCATTTTTGGGGGTCCCGCTACACAATATGTATTTTATCTGTGTATTTACCTGCTGGCCTGAAGTTAATCTTTAAAGTATAACCAAAGGCAAAACTTTTTCTTTAGCTTTGGGTAGAGTGGAGAGGGATTAGAACCCCTGTCAGTTTTTTATTGCTGTCTGTGCCCCTGTTAGGGGATTCATCCTCTCTTTTTGTCCTGTTTACTATTATCATTACAAGTGAAGGAAAAAAAAAAAATTTTGGGTTGTCCCCAGAAAAGTAATAGAGGGGAAATCTTCCAATGGGGACACTAGTTCTGGTGACCTGAGGGTCCCCTAAGGGTTTCCCTTAATTTGCAAGGAGTTCCTATTACTTCCTGTTTTGACTATAGGACAGGAAGTGAAGGTAGATCACCCAAAGGGGCGCAGATGGCACAGAACCAACAGGGGCTATAACCCTCCCTTACGCTATCCAAAATGAAAAAAAAAAAAAAGGTTTTGCCTATAGTTATAGTTTTTTAGGTGTTTTGGTTGACAGGTCAGTATATTGGCCAGCAAAACTGCACAAATACAGTTTGCATGAAAGGAAGTAACTGTTTTCACCCATCTGCCATTTCATCTGCATAGGTAGTATGCCAAAGGAAAGTGAATGAAACATTGCAGAGCGCACAGCAGTAGCCTGTTATGTGGTTAATCTCTTTAATTTTTGATGACGTGTAGCGGAGTCCCCAAATTTAACCCCACTATACCTAAATTTAGGGGTGACCAGAGCAATAGTTGGCTCGGGTCTCTTAATTATTTGGACTCTGCCTTACTGCTGTGTCACCTGGCATGCAGTTCCCCTTTGGGCGTATAGGTGGTGCTGTTACCAATACCCGGGGTTGAACCACAGGTGATGGAGTAAGTATTGGATGTCCTCTCTCGGCTGCCATTGGTGGGCGGTTCTGTCCTGCTGTGCATGCCGGGAGAGGATATATATGGGGCAGACGCCATTACACAGAGAGCAATTCCCGGGGCCCATGCCTGGAAGCAATTCCCGGGGCCCATGCCCGGAAGCAATTCCCGGGGCCCACTGCCCGGAGGGAGCTACCTCTTAGAGGGGGGCGAGGAGCCTCGGGCACCTTCAACCAAAGGCCACAGAGTTCCAGGTAGGCCCAGTACCTTTTGCTGGGGCTTACAACCGAAGAGGAGTCCCAGGGAACCCGCGTGAGGGTGACCGCTCTGACACAGAGGAAGCCAGGGAAGGATCGATCCCATAACAAGAGGGCGAGTAATAAAGTATTGCTGACTCGGGAAAGGCCTGGTGACCTGTCGGAGGGAAGGACTCCTCACTTCACAGACTGCCTCTGCGGAGTGTTGAAAGTTCAGGAGGGATCTCCTTGACTTGGTCCTTGGAGGGGACTGAGTCATTGTTCCAGCATCATGCCGGCTGCTAGTGCTATTGAGTGACTATCCGGGTGAGCTGTACCCACTCGGGACCAAGTGGCGACGAAGCCAAGAGTGTGCCTGAATCCACTTCTATCTGCTAACCTTTTCTCACTTCAACTCTCTCTGGTTCCTGAAAGCAAGATAAAATAAACTCACGTTGGAGTTGATATGTTGTGTGGACATTGACCTCATTTGGAAAAGATAAAGACTCGCCTCTATAAACATAGAGGGGAGAACCAGAAGAAGGAAGCAACTCGCTGCGGGACCCAAGTATGTAACACCGCCTCACCTTTTTTAATCTAGAGGACACGGGCATGTGGCATGGTGTGTCTTATCCCCCTGCTTGAGAGGGTAAAAGGGGGAAAATGATCCGTGTGCTACAGACGCTTTTAAAAAACATTATTTCAAATTGAAATTCACGTTGAAACATCTAGAAAAACGGAAGTTGAATTCAATGCAGAAAATTACATATTACAGACAAATCCACAGTAAATTACAGCAATTTTACACACAAAACAACCACCCGAATGAATAAATACCTGGCCAAATACAGTTCACATCTTGCCAATGTTTTATCATCTCTGGTATAACTTTAAAAAACAAACAAAAAAAAAAAAAACCCCTTCACTGGGAAATTTGGGGAGAATATTTCATGTGAGAGAATAAAACAGCTCATTGATAAAACTGAACTATTAGCACGCTACACCAATTTTTTTGCAAGAAAATTTCATCTAAAGAAAGCCTTTTCTCGGGAAAAAACAAGATTTATGTATTACTTTGTTATCTTAAGAAATTACTATTTGCAAAGTCAGTAGGTTAATAGCAAAAATGTAAGAGTTTGTGAGTGATGGCGCCCTAATTGTGACATCAAAGGTGAGTAGCTGCCCCTTTAAAAAAAAATGATGCATGACACTTCTAAAATGTGAAAATAAATATAGTGTAAAAGTTCAAGTGTTTGTTAACTCAAATATTGTATTCACTGCCAGTCTCTCTATTAGAGGCTGGCATACGACATTATGTAAATCCTTTGTAAAAACTAGCGTTCTAAATACGGTACCTCTTTAGAGTTGTCTTCAAGCCGGTCACGTGACTAGCGGATGCTATACAGCTCCGAGACATTGCTTTTGTGGGAGGGGACGTGATCTGCCTCTGACGTCAGCCGGGGAGATCATGTGACCTCCACCAAAAGCAATGTCTCTGAGCTGTAAAGCGGCCGCAAGTCACGTGACCGGCCTGAAGACTGCTCTAAAGACGTATTTAGAACACTAGTTTTTACAAAGGACTTGCATAGTGTGGTATGCCAGCCTCTAATAGAGGGGCTGGCAGTGACCAATATGGGGTTTTTACTTTTAATAATAGCGGCGGGATGCGGAGACAGAAACACAGCTGACAGGCAGAAAGGAGGGGGTGAGGGGAGAGAGGAGAGCAGAGAGGACAGCTACGTATGACGGAGGGACGTACTCTGACCACGGTGGTCAGGGCTGAGCAGCCCTGGTTATCGTGGTCAGTATAGAGGGGGCATACAGGAAGTGGCAGGATCAGGGAGGTTTTTTTTACAGTTGAGAGGGGGGCAGATTACACAGCACAAGCACTGTGCTGTGTAATCTGCTTTAAGGGACCAAAATCTGAATATTTTTTTTTGGGTTAACAAACACTTTCACCATTTGAACTCATAAATACACATCCAAATCTCTATGAGGAATCTGGAGACGTGTGTACAACATATTCATATATGTGGAAAATTATATATAAATGTGTACATAAAAAAGTGAATTAGTAGTAATGCAAATAAAATTCCAACGTGACTGTGCCCGACACCAATAATATAAAGTGCTTCCATATGTATATGTCTTCTGATTGCTTCACCACAGATGCTCAGAGGGTAGATGGCAACACACCAGAGGTGTTTGACCCCTTGTTACAGGAGGTCAAAATGAGCTTTTTGAAAACCAAATTGGTTTCTGGACTTCCACCTTTCCACTCCAATGATCCCTCAGGTTTAGCTAGGGAGGTAAAGATGTACTCAACCAGGGACACAAAGAAGGGCTTTATAGTTTAGTAGGTTTATTGGTAATTTAAAAACAAGCATAGAAGATATTGCACTCACATGTGGCAGTGCCCAACCTGGCACTTGGGATCTACAGCATGTGCAGATATAGGGGGTTATCTAAAAAAGGCAAATCCACTTTGCACTACAAGTGCACTTGAAAGTGCACTTGGAAGAGCAGTCGTTGTAGATCTGAGGGGGACATGCAAGGAAAATAAAATACAGCATTTTAGCTTGCACATGATTGGATGATAAAATCAGCAGAGCTTCCCCTCGCTTCAGATCTACCCTTCAGATCTACAGCGACTGCACTTCCAAGTGCACTTGTAGTGCAAAGTGGATTTGTCTTTCGTAAAAAAAAAACATAGTCTTTTAGTTATATTCGTGCACACCCTAATCACCCTGTGCAGTGCGGATTTCCCCTGCTTCCTGGTGTCCCGTCTCCCCATGCAGTGCTGCTTTTCCTCTCCCGCCGGCTGCTGCAGTGGATGTTTCAGGATGGAGAGCGGGGGGGGGGAAGGGGCAGGTAAATATTTAATTTACTGGCCCCTTCCTTTTCTGAATGAACACAGTGAGTGATCTGTACTGGTCGCTCCTTTGTTCATTCTTAACTGAAGTATAGTAAACTGTGTGTAGCGACCTCAGCCCTTTCCTCCCATCTATTTGGCTCACTCATGAGAGGAAAAGGCGCAAGGTGCCACCATGCCCGTACCCTCTGGTTTTCAGAGGTTAAGCACACTTGTTTCACCTACGAGTCTTGCAGCAAAGTTCTCCTCAAAGTTGGTTTCTGTCCTCACTGTGCAAGGACAGAGTCTCTATACCCCAAGTAACTCCAAGGTCCACACAAGTATATCACTCCAACGTAGAGCTTTATTTTCTTTGCATGAAGAGAGAAAGGTGTTAAAAGGATAGACAGCGTTCAGGCACTTCTGGCTTTGTCGCCACTCAGTCCCGAGTGGGTATAGCTCACCCGGGTAGCCACCCATGCTGCTAGCAGCCGGCGTGCAGCTCGAACAGTCAATCTAGATCCCTAATAGATGCGTCTAGGAGATCCTCTGCCACAGGATCTATAGTGTCCCAAACCTCCTGATGGTCCAAATTGTTAGGCCCCTGGGTTCAAGATGGATGACATCCCCCTGGAGAGTTACTGGGCCCTTTCCTTCACTGCGATGGCTCACCAGTCCCTCGGAACGGTCCTCCCCCAACCTCCTCATCCAGAAATGGGTCTCCTCGCAAGGCAGCACCCTGAGATTCTTCCTTCCGAAGCGGGCTCCAGCTAAAGGTGCTGGGCCCAGGGCTGAAGTTGCAGTCCCAGGGCTAAAGGTGGTGGGACTGAGGCGTACGTGGCCCCATGGCCTGGAAGGCCACGCACTTGACTTCCGAACCCGCAGGTTCCCTCGGGTACAGGTCCCCGGATCACTCTCCTGGATCTCCCCCTGAACAAATGGCGTCCGCCCTTTTTGTATCCTCTCCCGGCATGCACAGCAGGCTGACCCCGCCCACCCCACGGCTGCTGAGAGAGGACACCAAATCGCCACTCCAACACCTGTGGTTCAACCCAGAGTACAAGTAACAGCGCCACCCATACTACTTAGGGGAACTGCAAACCAGGTGAAGCAGCAGCAAGGCAGAGTCCAGTAATTGAAAGACTTGAGCCAACTATCACTCAAGTCACCCCTAAATTTGGCATAACATAACCTCAATTTAGGACCCCCGCTACATGTGTTTACAATGCTTAAGTTTGTCAATGAACAGGAAGCTACTCAGCACAGAGCATTTCCCATTCATTCACTGTCCAGTGCAGCTGAGGCTGCAGAGAAAGGGACTAGGGAAGCTCTGTTATCAATATCTTTCTCTGTCTCAAAAGTGAGACATCAGTGGTCTGTTTAGACTCTTACAATTTTACCAAAGCCCCCCAACAGAGCTCCTAAATTTTTTTTTAAAACAAATCTAAAAGAGAATATTATAAAAAAAGAATTAAAAAAACTAATTTGAAAAAAATTATAAAAATAAAAACTCCTGACACCAATCTGTACTCTACTGACATCGTCCACTGCTCTGCTGATATACTTGCATGTGTGTTTGTGTTTTGGGGTGCACACCCTCATGCAATAGGCTGCGCACACCTAGTACAACGCCGGCGTTCCTAATGCTGGGCCTGGATAAGGGTCACGTGGGAATCCAGGGGTGACGAATCCCTGCTCCGACGTACGTTTCACTGTACTTGGCGTCTTCAGGAATACCACATTTATATATAATTTTCCACATACCGTATATACTCGAGTATAAGCCGACCCAAGTATAAGCCGAGGTACCTACTTTTACCACAAAAAACTGGGAAAACTTATTGACTCAAGTATAAGCCGAGGGGAGGAAATGTGCCCATTGCCACCTCACTGTGCCAATTGCCCAACCTTACTGTGCCCTTTGCCATCTCACTCTGCCACCTCACTGTGCACATTGCCACCTCACTGCCCATTGCCATCTCACTGTGCCCCCTTACTGTGCCCATTGCCATCTCACTGTGCCACCTCACTGCCCATTTTCACCTCACTGTGCCCATTGTCACCTCACTGTGCCCCCTTACTGTGTCCATTGCAGCCTCCCCGTGCCCGAGTCAGTGTACCTCAAAATCTTGTAATTCCGCGGCCGGCGTCCATTGTTCAAATCTCGCGCCGTTCTCCCTGTCCCTTCTGTGATAGGCGTTTCCAGCAAACACTGTGTTGAGTGTTGCGCCTATCACGGAGGTCCTCTCATTCCCGGACTCCGTTTCCCAGCAGGCACTGTGTTCAGTGCTCCGCCAATCACGGACGTCAGACAAGAGGACCTCCATGATAGGCGCAACACTCAACACAAGTGTTTGCTGGAAACGCCTATCGCGGAAGGGACAGGGAGAAAGGCGCTAGATTTAAACAATGGACGCCGGCCGCGGAATTTCAAGATTTTCAGGTACTGACTCGAGTATAAGCCGAGGGGTATACTTTCAGCCCTAAAAAAAGGGCTGAAAAACTTGGCTTATACTCGAGTATATACGGTATATGAATATGTTGTACACACATCTCCCGATTCCTCATAGAGATTTGGATGTGTATTTATGAGTTCACATGGTGAAGCGCCATTACCTTTACACTATATTTATTTGTTTATCATTTTTGCTTATTGGTGTGGCTGGGGGCAGCTTCGGTCCTTTCGCTTTTGAGTATAGAGTTTGGTGCAGCAAGCATGTCTCCTATGTCCTGATTGACTCAAGATGGCTAACATATATGTAGTGGGCATGTGCTATTTAGGGGGAGAATCTGGGTGGTAGCATGACCCAGATGCACTAATTGGAAGAATAGGACTGTATTCTGTTCGGGTGAGGACATCAGTGGTGTTTAGTTCCCTGCGGCTCAGCAGGTGGCGCTGTCACTTTGAGCCGGGGCTGAACCACTACTGCAGTGCCGTACCCTTTGTGACCTCTCGCGGCAGTTGTACTGCGGGGCGGGGAACCCGCTGTGCTTGCTGGGGGAAGGTATAAAGTGGGCAGACATCTTCACCACGAGGTCCGAGTCCCAGGCACCTTCAGCCTGCGGGCTGCTGTCCGTGGTCGGTGTGCAGGCGCCCTCGGCCTGTACACGTGGATTTCGTGTTCTATCCCAGACACCTTCAGTCTGGGGTGAGGTACTCATCCGGAGGCCTGGGGCCCAGTACCTTCCGCTGGGTCCCACGAGGGAGGGATTGTCCTAAGGTGCCCCTGGTGTTGGGCACCTGAATCCAGGGCGTAAAGGACCGGAGAGGTGACCCTTCGTGAAGCTGGTACAGCATATTGCCAGTGTCGGGTGGACCTCCGGAGACCGTTTGGATGGATATCCTTCTCCAACAAGGGCCTATTCATAAGGGAAGGTAATTCATGTTCTGTGACTGGTGGCAGCGGTACATCTAGTCAATTCAGGTCGGTGGCAGAGACCTGCTATTAGGCCTGTGGCAGGGGCCTCAGCAGTTCACCCGGTCGGTGGTGTTGACAAAGCTCACGGTCGGTGGCAGCGACTGTGCGCCAAGCCTATTCGCCAAAGAAGGAATAGGAGAGTTCATTGTGCCTGGGCCTACTCGTATCCACACCCTGTTTGTTCGTTTGAAAGTTCAACTGTTACTGTTCATATGTGAAGAAGAATAAAGGATTGTTGGACTTTTTATGGTGTGGGGCTCTATTACTGACAGTCAAACTTGCCCTCTGCAGAAAGGCCAGAGGCTCCATCCAGAACACAGGACTCGAAGGTAAAATAGTGTTGGCTCTCACCTCTACACCTTAGAGGACAGGGGCCGTAGTGTACCTCACCCTCCTCCCGCATACCCCTAGACAAGCAAGCCACTTTATTCACAAGGGGACGGGGGGCTCGTCCGGGATTGTGTTATGGAGCCGAAGCTAACGGAGTTTGAGTGTGTCTGTCCAATGGAGATCCGAGTAGGTCGGCCATATTGGCATATTGGCCAACACGCCACGAGGCACACCTTCCTTGCACAGTTCGTGGACGTGACTCGGAGGAAGCCCGCGAACTGAAGCGCCAGAGGGGATGAGTCCGGCCATGTGAGGAGGATCACGTGGGGGCTGTGGCCAGAACTACGCAGTGCGCGATGGAGCAACAAGCCGTGACCATGTTTGAAAATGCCTCGTTGTTTCCAGTTTCTACCACCACGAGGATGGCTTTGACGAATGCTCCGGTCATGGATACGGTGATTCGACTCAAGCCCCAGGGAAGATTCGCCCTGTATTCCTGCAGATACGTTGAAGCCCTGGGCATGATTTGTCCTGGCTGTTCAGGACTAGTGGTGCAGTTGAAGCCATTCGGGAGCTGCGAAGCCTGCGGAGAGTTCTCATTCGAGGTGGAACCGTCCTTTGAAAAGCCAAGAGCTATCTACCTCGACCGCACAGGCGCCACTACTCAAGGAGGAGGAATCACCGCTTAGACAGCCGTCCCCACGCGCACTGCCGGGACCTTGGAGGAGGTCTCCATCAATCAGAGAAATCCGAGGATGCTGCTTCGGTCACCACAGGGTCTCTGCTCCCACCGTCAAAACGGAAGGTCGGCCTGGTCAAGGCTTCCTGTGGCCGTGGAGGAGCTTCACCCCGCTGCTTGCCTGGCCTCGATGGATCCGGAGATAAGAGTCCTGGACATCGCGATACTACTACAGGCCCAGGTGAGCCAGGGGTTGGGACTGTTGGTGTGGTTGGAGGTGTCGGGAGTCCACATTTGGTGGAGCCTGAAAGAGGGGGTGACTCAGAGTCTACAAGGGGTTACCTGCCTGCTGAGATGTATGACACCTCCGACCTGGAGTCGCTCTCCGACATTGGAGACAATGCAGAGATTGACCAGATTTTCTGCCAGAAAGGCTGGGACAAGATACCTCTGTCCCCGTCCCGTGCAAAAAGGGACTCACCCATGTCTGCAGGGGATAGTACACCCCGGGTGGAGGCACCAGCACCTGAGGGGGAGCCCCGTCCCCAGTCTGCCCTTCGATTCCCGGTACCACCTGCATCTAACACCGGGGGTCAGAGACTGTCATTGCGGGCGCCTATGCCCAGTTTGGAAGTGATCAAAGCCCCTTGCCATCCGGACTGTTTTGTCTTACCGGGTGTGGGGAATAAAGCTACTATGCCTCCCTTGGCCAGGCTTCAGCGCTTGTTTGGCTAGAAGGTTTCTCATGAATACGGGTGGGAATACCCGTACTTGTCAAAGGAACTGTTATATGAGGTCGAAGTCCATCGGGAGCGTTGGTACAATGACTTCATATGGACACATATTGGAGTGCCACACGCCCGTAGGTACCTCGCCTGCTCTCCCAAGGCATCACAAAGGTTCAAGGACTGCAAGGCGGAATGGATGCTGGGTCGGCACATCCACGCAGATAAAGTGCTGATACGCCGGAAAGACAAGGAAGATGCCGAGTATCAGATTGAAACCCTGGATCAACATTTGAAGCCCCTTTTTTTGCCACATCCCAAATTCTATCTATAGGAGAAAAGACTCCCTTCCTTTGTCCTTTTTTCCCAAGTGGTAGAACTTTCTGGAGTTTGTGTTTCTTTCACTGGGAAAATCAGTGACTGTGCCCTAGTTAAAGGGGTGTTAAAGGGGTGTTTGTGCTCTTCGGAGGAATGGAGACTGTTTCAGTTGTTTGTTCTCCTTTCTTCCGTTCGACAAAGTAATCATTGACTTTGGGGTAGTTAGAGCCAGGGCACAGAGAAGTTTTGTCTCAGGATTCGACAAGTGCTATGACCGCGGCACTGTCACCAGGTGGCAGTGTTGTGCAATGACAATTACTTCACACACACACACTTCTGGAAGGAAAGAATTTCTCTGAGGAGGGGTTTTTTCATTCCCACACGAACATATGTGTCAGGGATTTGTGTGCTTAACATTTCTTTCTTTCCCCTCTGCAGAAGAACATCCCATCAAGACCGCTGAGAATGGGCGGGTCTTAGCTAGTGATGTGGGAAGGGGGAAAAGTGTTAATGATGTGACTTGAGATGTTTTACTGTTGTGTGTTTGTTTCCTTACCCTTCCCTTTGTGTTAGGTCCAGGCACAACTGTCAGTTTTTTTTTCAAAAATGTTATTCTTTTTGAAATTTTCAGCTAGTCTCCGGATCAGGTTATGTTACCTCCCGTTGGAGGGATGGCTTGTTCCAGACACTGGGGACCAGTGTCAAATCACTGGGGGGAGAGTGTAGCGGGCATGTGCTATTTAGGGGGAGCATCTGGGTGGTAGCATGACCCAGATGCACTAATTGGAAGAATAGGGCTGTATTCTGTTCGGGTGAGGACATCAGTGGTGTTTAGTCCCATCTCAAACTATAGGCTTATATATATCTTTACATATGTCGTCACCTCATACAAACTTAGAACCTTGTATGGCACACATTAATTTCTGCTAACTTCAGCAGCAATATGTTATACCAAAATAAGTTATTAACTCAGAGAGTCATATGGAGTTTGATTGACAGGCACACATGTGGCACTTTATACTTGGGGTGGGGAGCTGATTGTGTAATGTCATAACCAAGCATCTCCTATATGAACATATATTACTACAAATAAAATAACTATTAACTAATACATACTAGTATGACTAAGACTTCACTTAAACAAACTTAACAAGAGATATAAAGAAATATATTATTTATCTCACACGTAAATACTGATCTATTCTGGAGATCTATTCTTGTCACCCTACACCAAATACCTTATATGTCATTCTCAAATTGGCTAACCCAGAAATATCCAGCAATTCTCAGCTTTAGATTGAAGAATCATGTCATATCAATTGATCAAGGTCATTCACTCATACCTAATTTTCTATGATTAATCATAAAACCAAATATGTTTTGCAAGCTTGCCTTAAATTAATATAACACCTATAAGTGCCGAATTATGAATTTGAAATAATATTCTAACAGAAACCCGCTGTGCTTGCTGGGGGAGGGTATAAAGGGGGCGGACAGCTTTACCACGATGTCCGAGTCCCAGGCACCATCAGCCTGAGGGCTGCTGTCCGTGGTCGGTGTGCAGGCGCCCTCGGCCTGTACACGTGGAGTTCGTGTTCCATCACAGACACCTTCAGTCTGGGGTGAGGTACTCATCCAGAGGCCTGGGGCCCAGTACCTTCCGCTGGGTCCCACGAGGGAGGGATTGTCCTAAGGTGCCCCTGGTGTTGGGCACCTGAATCCAGGGCGTAAAGGACCGGAGAGGTGACCCTTCGTGAAGCTGGTGCAGCATATTGCCAGTGTCGGGTGGACCTCCGGAGACCGCTTGGATGGATATCCTTCTCCAACAAGGGCCTATTCATAAAGGAAGATGTTCTGTGACCGGTGGCAGTGGTACATCTAGTCAATTCAGGTCGGTGGCAGAGACCTGCTATTAGGCCTGTGGCAGGGGCCTCAACAGTTCACCCGGTCGGTGGCGGCGACCAAGCTCACGGTCGGTGGCAGCGACTGTGCGCCAAGCCTATTCGCTAAAGAAGGAATAGGAGAGTTCATTGTGCCTGGGCCTACTCGTATCCACACCCTGTTTGTTCATTTGAAAGTTCAACTGATACTGTTCATATGTGTAGTCGGGAAGCCTATCAGAGCCTGCTGGCTCTGATAGGCACTTCTAAAGACCAACCAGACGCTGTGATTCAGATGGCCGGCGCTCAAGGGGCCGGCCATCTGAATAGTGGGCGGCAGCAATACATAGGTTCATGCAATGCATGAACCTATGTATTGTTGTGGTGAGTGACGGCCGGGCGCAGAAGCGAGCGGTAGCGGCGCTTCTGCGCCCACTATAGTCGCGCCGCCATGTGTGAAAAAAAGACATTAAAAAAAAAAATCTTAAAGGGCCGTTTTTTTTTTTTTTTGGTGACCACAGGAGGGGGGGGGGCGGCGCCCGGGCGCCCCCTATGGACGGGCCGCCACTGACCCAAACCCAGCTTGTCCGCAAACAGACAATCTAAGCGCCAGTTCAGACTAGTCCGACATACACTCTGACTTCGAGAGCACAAGACGCATGACATGTCAAAATCAATGGTTCCCTATAAGGGTTGTTTTAACTGGTCTGACTTGTGTCGGCCCGACTTTAAAAAAGGTTCCTGCACTACTTTGGTCCGACTTGGGCACAATTTCAGCCCATTGATTTGAATGTAAGTCATATCCAAGTCAGGTCATCATCTTAACTGATTCAACTTGTGGCATGTGACTTGTGCTCTGAGGATCTTGAAGGGAAACCCTGCATTTTTTTTTTTTTTAAATGGCGTGGGGTCCCCCCCCCAAGACCACACCAGACCCTTCGGTCTGGTATGGATTTTGAGGGGAAACCGCAAGCCCAAAACATTTCCTTAAAAAAATGGCGTGGGCCCCCCAAAATCCATACCAGACCCTTATCCGAGCATCTAGCCCAGCAGGTCAGGAAAGGGGGAGGCGAGCGAGCACCTTCCCCTCCTGAACCATACCAGGCCACATGCCATCAACATGGGAGGTTTGGTGCTTTGGGGCAGGGGGGCACTGCTTGCGCGTCCCCCCCTTTCCTGACCTACTGGGATGCATGCTCGGATAAGGCTCTGATATGGCTTTTGGGGGGGACCACACCGTTTTTCTTGAAAAACATTTTTGCTGTGGGGTTTCCTCCATACCAGAAGGAAAGTTATTGTTTTGATTGGTCAAAGGACAAGTCACAATCATATCAAAGTCGGATCCTGTTCATTGAAGTTGTATGGAAGTCAGACATGAAGTCGCAGGGCAAAGTCTTGCGACTTCAGTGTCAGAGCAGTTTGAACCCGGCCTTAATGGCCAGATTTGGTGAGTTTGGACTTCTGGGCCAAAGGACACCTATTTAAAGATAGTATCACTACCATCACTAAATGACAGCTTCCCGCCCACCAGCTTGTTTCACCTTCCCACCCCCACTAGGTACCCTCCCAATGCTGAGGGCATGTGGATAGGTATGATTTAGGATTCATGCCAACTGCATACATTGATAAGGGTCTGGTATGAATTATGGGTGGGACCCCCTGCTACTTTTTTTTCTCCTTGACCACCTAACGACGGCCCACATTGTACTGCAGATGGGCGGCTGCTGTAGGCAAAGCAACATACTGGTACATTGCTGTCTACTTCCAGGTTTAGGGCACGCACATGCACCCCGGCCGTCGGGAAGCCAATGATTCATGACCGGGACCAGTTAATCAGTTCCCCTCAGTGTCAGGTTGTCCATCGCAATATTGCAGTCTCATTATAAGTCAGTGATTGCCTCCATTAGTAGTATAAAAAAGATTTTAAAAATAAAAATTCCAGTATATATACACCATAATTTGTAGGCACTATAAATAACTTTCACGCAAACCAATCAATACACACTTACTGGGATTTTTTTTAGCAAAAATATGTAGCAGAATACATTTTGGCCAAAATTTATGAAGAAATTCAATTTTTTTTAAGATTTTTTATTTGTATATGTTTTATAGCAGAAAGTAAAAAATATATTTATTTTTTTTCAAAATTGTCAGTCTTTTTTCATTTATATCACAAAAAAATGAAAAACGCAGTGGTGATCAAATACTACCAAAAGAAGGCTCTATTTGTGTGAAAAAAATGGTATACATCTTGTTTGGGTATAGCAATTGTGAGGGGGTTAGCCCAGCAGCGGGTGTGTGTGACTCCCTGGAAGAGTTCACTACACAAATATTAGGCACAGCAAACAGTACCGTATATACTCGAGTATAAGCCGAACCGAATATAAGCCGAGGCACCTAATTTTACCACAAATGACTGGGAAAACGTATTGACTCAAGTATAAGCCTAGGGTGTCCATCTGCATGCCTCACTGCAGGGCCGGTACAAGGGGTGGGCGGAAGGGGCGAATGCCCTGGGTGGTACTAAATACTGGAGGAAGGGGGGCGCAGGTGAAGTGCTGGCCATGTGCTTATAAAATCTGGCTGAACACACAAGCCGCTAATAGCTGCACGCACACGCAACCGTGTGTCGAGTGCACTCCTGCACCCGGCACAAGCCTAGAACAGACCAGCCCTTCACTTCTTCACTCCCCTGTCAGTGGAGATACTCCTCCTGACAGGTGCTTCATATTCCCCGCCCGGCGTCACACACTGAGAGGCCGGCTGGAGGCGGGTTGGGAGGACTCAGAGGGAGAGGAGCATAGAGAGCTGTGACCTAGAGGAGCAAAGGAGAGGAGGAGGTGACTCGGGACAATGTGGACTGTGCGTGACCACTTACTGTTAATGGCACAGATGTCTGTCCATTCCTTCAAGCAGATCCATGTCGGGAGGAGGAGAAAGTCAGCTAATTAGCTGATGGGCCAGTCGAGTGAAGGGGGGGGGGGGAGCTCTCCCCTTTGTGAGCAGATGTGCAGACAGAGTCCCCATGTCAGGAGAAGCGTTACTGCAGACACTGTGAGTCCAGACTGAGAGCACTAAGCAACAAGGGGGAATCAACTGACACTGAGAGAAGGTGAGTGCCAGTGTCACCATCTCATTCCCCCACCATCCCTCTGCTCCTGATCCCTCCTCCCACCACCACTACTGCCACTGATCCCACCCCCCACCACCACCACTACTGCCACTGATCCCACACCCTCCCACCACTACTGCCACTGATCCCACCCCTCCTCCTCCCACCACCACTACTGCCACTGATCCCACCCCCCCCACCACCACCACTACTGCCACTGATCCCACCCCCCCAACACCACCACTACTGCCACTGAACCCACCCCCCACCACCACCACTACTGCCACTGATCTCACCCACCACCACCATCCTTCTGCCCCTAATCCCACCCCCCACCATCATCCCTCTGCCCCTGATCCCCTCTTCGCCCCACCATCATCCCTCTTCCACTGATCCCATGCCCCTGATCCCACCCCCTCATTACCCACTATCCCTCTGCCCCCTGATCCCATCCCTCCACTAGCATCCCTCTGTTCCTGATCCCACCCCCACCACCATCCCTCTGCCCCTGATCCCATCCCTTTCCCCCCCACCACTATCCCCCTGCCCCTGATACCATCCTTTCTCCTCATCACTACTGCCACTGATCTCAATGGGGCACTCTGTAGGATGTAAGGGGGCACTCTGGGAGGTACTAAAACAGTACCTCCAGAGTGCCCACTTTTATTTTCCAGAGTGCTCCCTTACATCCTCCAAAATGCGTACGTCACTGCCTGTTTCAGGGGTTCAGATGCATGCTCCCACCGATCTACTCCCCTGTGAACTTTGTTTATATAGAATTAAATCTAGATTAATTTGTATTGTGATGTGATGAAAAACTCGGCTTATACTCGAGTATATACGGTAGTTAAGGTGAAAAAACAAAGGTACCGTTTATTTGTAATGGACAAAAACAGCAAAACAAAAAAAAACATGAAAATAAATCCTTGCCAACTTGGCCACTTACTACGAACACAGGTTCCCTGGCTATCAGCTAGGTGCAGCCTTGTGCTGCCCCCAGCACCTATCTCCCTGTTAAAGAGGCTTGCCACACAGGCGTTGTCTCACTGCACACACAGGTATCACACTCCCCAGTCTAAACAGGCACAAAACTGCAACTCCCTTTGCATGCTGGGAGTTTTTGTAGAGGCCTTAATGAGCCTACTTCATTCAGCTGGGCCCATTACCTCTTCCCCTGCAGGACTCTCAGCACTTCCCCCTAGTGGTACAGATCGGCATATAGCCTGAATTTGGGACACACATATTTGTCACCCTGGATGAAACCAGGCGGTCTTACCTGCCTGCTGTCACACAATGCATGACTGCACAATCTCCAGTTAAAGTAATGCAGTGCTGAATAGCAAAAAATGGCCTGGTCATGAAGGGGGTAAAAGCTTCCGGAGCTGAAGTGGTAAAGAACGGTACACATTTGTTGTGAACAATGTGTATTGTCCTTTAAGAAACTGAAAAAAAAAGTTGTGGGGTCAAAAATAGCATAGGGTCCTCTACAGAATCCAAATCAGACACTTAACCAATAGATAAAGGTCTGGTATGAATTTTGAAGGGAATTTCACACCATTTTTTTGCAAACAAAACAAAACCAACCAGGAAATATCATTTAACAGCAATTGTTTTCTTTCTTTCTAAATGTCACTTTTGCTAGAGTACATTCTAGAGATATGCAGCATCATGTGCAGATTTAAGGTATCCCCCAAGTATGTTTTTTAAAGGATTTGTGTATTTTTTATATTGCCATTATTATTTATAAGCCACATAAATAAAAAAAACCTGTTCACTGCTAAACAGTGTTTTTTTCTTTGCATTGGTACATGTCCTCTATGACGGTGCTCAGCTACCCATGCCCCCTTTACCATACACTTCAATGGGGTCTGGGCGCTATGTTCAGGGTTCATGTATTTCCTTACGGCTTCTGCATATGTCCAGCGAACTGAGCTTTGCATGGTTCGCTTCTTTCTAGGTGTAAACAAATGAAGACATATAGAAGGCCAACAAAAGTGTCTGAATGAATAATATTTGTGTCACCCAAGGCGAGGAGTTCATGTTGCTATGTTTATATGGGTGTGTGGAGTAGTGGTCAAGGAAGCCAGGTAGTCTCTTTCACCTCCTAATTGCATTTTTTCTTATCGTGCTTCCAACATTTGTCTTTAATCACATCCTCCTTGGCTCCTGCTGCAGTAAACTCCTACGCCCGCTCGCTCGTGTTTTCAAAACTGATAAAGTTTTCATCGAGTCTAATAGAAATGGATGACAAGATATGAAATCATCACAATTTGTGCCTGATACAGGGTGGATCACACAACTGTTCTTTTTTTTTTTTCCTTCCAGGGGTGAAGAGTACATTGACTGTCTCAGAGTCACTCCAACCAGAAAAGAGACCCTGTGTACAAGCAATATAATGGACAGTGCTTACCCATAAAATCTATTCTTTATTTTCTATAACTATTTATTTAGGAGTCTCAACTCTGCCTCCCACACAAGCGTGACCCCCATCTAAACTAGTTCTTCACAAGACCCCCATCTTCCAGCACATAAAATCTGGGGCACTGACTGGCTGTTTTTTTTGGCTGTTTGCCGGTCGGTCCGGCACTTACCCCATTGTGGCAGGTGACAGGCAGCATGGTGCAGCGGCTCGGCTCCGAGTCCTCTTCTTCATGGCGGCTTCCAGCTCCTCCCCTCCTACTCCTAGGCATCCAATAGGATCGTCTGTCCTTTCAGCCAATCGGGTGACCTGTGTCAAAACCTGCTTTCTGATTGGCCGGGAGGAGGATCAGTGTTACAACTGCAAATATTGATTCGCTGTTGTAACACACTTGGGTAGGCTCAGAGCACACTCTCTGCGACCTGATCCCACCCTATTTTGAAGGCTATTAGAGCCTCTGGCTCTAATCAGTGCTTCAAAAAAACATTTGAATCCATGCGCCGGTAGGGACGCATGGATAGGGGAGGCGGCGATTGACAGGGGAGGCGACGCCTGTGCGCCCTTAATGGACGAGCTGCCTCACCGGGCCAGGGTTGTGGGGAAGAGTCCCTTGTTCTCATCAACATGGGGACATGTTGAGGGCATGTGGCCTGGTATGATTTGGGCACTCGCTTATCACCTCTCTCTTCTGACCTGCCAGGCTGCATGCTCAGATAAGGGTCTGGTATGGATTTTGTGGGGGAACCCCAAGCCATTTTTATTTTGGGGCGTGGTCTCCCTCAAAATCCATTCCAGACCCAAAGGGCCTGGTATGGATTGGGGGGGACCCCTAATGCTGTTTAAAAAAAAAAAAATTATGCTCTTTTAATGCTTTTTTTTTGCTTATATTCTGCTGTCAGCGGGGAATCTTGCTGACAGCAGATGAGTCATAGTTATTAAGGGCACAGCGGGTGCTGGCTACTTAACAACAAGCTATTTTTCCTAGTTGTTAAGGTTGCCACCGCGTGACGGCGTTAACATACCTACATTTTACCACTGATCCTAAAGGGGTAAACGCTGCTGAGTGAATTGAGCCCAACTGCAGATTTGATTTGATGTCAATACCTATCCGATTCTATTTTACCGCCTCCCACAGGAGTTATTGTGGTCAGCCAGGTTTCAGCTTGCTCAGAGGAAACGATGGGAGTTTAGAAAAGGATTAAAGAGGACCTGGATTTTAGTACAATTGTAATGCTGTAAAAGAGGGAGGGAAGGACAGGAAAGCAGGTGCTTGGTTCCTGTAATGAAGGTTTTAGTGTGTCATGGTTTAGGATTCTAGAAATGCATTTCTGGCTTTTGGAGACAGGGTAAAATGGATGTGAACTCTTGCTCCCTGATTTCTTTTCGTGAATAAACCAGAAAGCTTATCAAGCGCAGCGTTAAGAGGGAATCAGGGACTCTCTGTCCCCCCGCTGACATCTGCTGCCCCATAGAGAACAATGGGTGGCCCAAATAGGCCCCCTGAAAAACAGACAGGTGGACCGACCGGTCTGCTGGTGTGAAAGCGGCCTTAAAGCAGAGCTCCACCCAAAAGGTGACATTAACTTAAGGACTCCTCTTGAAGAATTGGCACTTTTGAGGAGCTGGTACCCGGTTTTGACAGGTACCTGCTCCCACTTCCGCTCCGACCGCCTAGGCGATCAGAAGCTGAAGTTCTCCTCCCCCCTCCCCCCACATGTGACAGGTCCCAGAAGACTGCCTGACCATTCACAATGTGCACCGCTGCTTGTGCATGCGCAGTGAGTACCTGCGGTAGCTGTCACAGCTGGGTGTCCATAGTTAAGATGCCGGCGCCGAGGAAAGAAGACACCAGGTGAAACCTGCTGGCGTGAGCACACCTCTGGATCGTGGGACAGGTGAGTGTCTGTTTTTTAAAAGTCAGCAGCTACCTCTTTAAGCAGACCTGTCACCTCCTACGGGACTCTACACACTTTTTTAAATTATAACTGCACTTTTTTTTAGAGTGCAATAAGTCATCCGCAAACCTGCTGAGCATGTCTTTATGGACCTTGCTTTATGCACTGATGCGCAGTCATGTTGGAACAGGAGGGAGCCATCCCCAAACTGTTCCCACAAAGTTGGGAGCATGAAATTGTCCAAAATATCCTGGTATGCTGACACCTTAAGAGTTCCCTTCACTGGAACAAAGGGGCCAAGCCCAACCCCTGAAAAACAACCCTACACCATAATCCCCCCACCACCAAATGATTTGGACCAGTGCACAAAGCAAGGTCAATAAAGACATGGATGAGCGAGTTTGGGGTGGAGGAACTTGACTGACCTCAACCCGATAGAACACCTATGGGGTGACTTAGAGCAGAGACTGTGAGCCAGGCATTCTCATCCAACCTCACAAATGCGCTTCTGGAAGAATAGTCAAACATTCCCATAGACACACTCCTAAAACTTGTGGACAGCCTTCCCAGAAGAGTTGAAGCTGTTAAAGCTGCAAAGGGTGGGCCAGCTCAATATTGAACCCTACGGACTAAGATTAAAGTTAATGTGGATGTAAAGGCAGGCATCCCAATACTTTTGGCAATAAAGTCTTGTTCTCTGGATCACTGCTGGACCACTGCCTGCCTGACTGTGATAAACAATAAAGAAAAATTAAACAAAGTCCAAATTTGCACTAGATCCCGCATTTAGTGAGTTTTAATATGGTAAAAATGCTCTACAACAGTATTCATCTAGGATGTGTCTTGGTGCATGTCGTACACTAATGCCTCGTACACACGATTGGATTTCCATCGGACAAAGCCGTGGAATTTTGTCCAAAGGGCGTTGGTTGTGAACTTATATTGCATACAAACGGCAAAGCATGCTATCCCACAATTGTCCGATGGAGCATACAAACGGTCGGATTATCCTGCCATCACACAATTCCCATCGGAAAATCCGATCATGTGTACGGGCCTTTAGGGGAGGATTTACTAAAACCAATGCACACAGAAGCTGCGCATAGTAACCAATCAGATTCTAACTTCAGCTTGTTCAATTAAGCTTTGACAATAAAAACTGGAAGCTGATTGGTTTCTATGCACAGTAGAGCTGCAACTAACGATTATTTTTTCTGTCGACTAATCTAGCGATTATTTTTTTCGATTAGTCGACTACTCTAATGATTATTTTTATTTAATTTTTTTACTTAATCTAGTGTCCTTTTTTTGATTAGCTAATTAATCCTTTGGATAACTTTACAAAAAATTATAAGTACAACTTCTAATATAATATTTCAACTTTTATTACATTTTTTCCAAAAAAATACTTCAATGTGGTTGAAGTTTTTACAGTATACAAAATAAAGTTCCAAATATAAAATGTAAACAACACTTTAGCATCAGGCATGAATAATGCCATTAATTCAGAACCAGAAGCATTCAAAAATGCCATATAAATTCAACAAAAGCACCGCTGCTCAACACTGTGTGTGCAAAAACACATGAAAGACATGTAGCGGCCTCACCCTCTCTCTCTTCTTTAGTGGTTACTTTGGCTTCGGTCTAGGGGTACCTTGAAGGGGAGAGTGAGGTGCGCCACGGCCCATGTCCTCTAGATTACAGCATGTAGAGGTGAAGGCCAGAATTAGATTACACCCGGGCTGTGTATACGCTCAGAGCCAAGTCTGTTCTGCTGATAACCCCCCTTTGCTTCCAGTAATTGGAGTACCACACACTGAAAAAGGTCCAACGCGTATTTATTCCATAACGGCAAACAAATAGTCCTTTGCGAGCAGACAGTTTGAGACCCATAGAACAGTCCAGTATTGGTGGGGAGTAGGTCAAGGCACAATCCTCAAAGAAACTAAACCGTTGAGGTTTCATCAACGGTTGCTAAGCACAGTGGCTGTTAAATGGACTTTTTGGTTTCAGAGTCTCTTCCAGCGAATCTAGTGAACAGGAACTGGAGTTACCTTCGCTACGTTGCAGCCCCTGTCAGGGGGAAGACATCCCTCCAAGAGAGTTACCAGAGGCCCCGCCGTCACCGGAATAATGCTGTACCGGTCTATTCGGAAGGGTTACACTCCCCAGCCTCTTCACCTCAGATACGGGTTCCAACACCTTAGGGCCCCTCGGACTCCTCCACCCTCGCGGAACCCAGTCGAAGTACTGGGCTCCAGGCCTTGGCCGTAGTACCTCATCCCAGGCTTAAGGTGCCTGGGATGGATTCCATCCCTCGCTCCGGCCAGGTCAAGGGCACCTGGGCCCGGAACTCCGGAACGCCAGCACCCAGGCTGAAGGTGCCTGGGTGCGGCCGCGTCCTCCAACTCTGAACCCCGAGGACAGGGCGTCCGCCCCTTTTATCTCCTCTCCCTTTGCGTCACAGCGGATTCCCCGCCCCGCTGTACCGGCGCCAGGAAAGGACAGAAAGGAACAGTCTTGCGGTGCAGGTTCAACTCCGGCCCAGGGCGACAACGCCACCTGCAGGCCACAGGGAACCTTGCACCACCAGAGTCCTCCAAGAACCACAAAAGGGATTCTCAGATTCCCTAACAATTAATACATCTGGGTTAAATAACCCAGATGCTCCCCCCCCCCCCCAAATTTAAATGCCCACTACAGACATATACAAAAAGAAAGTGCCAAAAAATAAAATGTAACACTTTAGGGCATCAGGCATGAAAATGCCATATAAATTCTGCCTAACACCTTGCAAAAGATGCATTCTGAAGGCATTATGTGGTTTAAAGTAGTAACCTTACTATTTTAAACCACATAATGCCTTCAGAATGCATCTTTTGCAAAGTGTTAGGCAGAATTTATATGGCATTATGCCTGATGCCCTAAAGTGTTGTTTACTATGTAATGTAAAACATACCTGAAAGGTAACATAGTTTTAAAGGAGCCAAGTCCAACAAAAGCACTGCTCAACACTGTGCAAAAATAATGGCCAATACAGTGCAAAGATTACCTGAAGGCAGCCATCTCAACATAAATTCAGCCCAACATGAACAGTGCAAAAGTTTGGGGGCCTGCGTTACTAATATATAGCATTGCAATGGAGGAAGGTTAGCATATCAACATGCTCTGAAGTTAGGCTTGCTCTTTTTTTAGTCACAATGTTGCCAGCAACTGAGAAAAGCCTTTCAGATGGGGTTGATGTTGCAGGCACAGACAAGTAACTCCTTGCCAGCATGGCCAAGATGGGAAACCTCTTTTAATTTTCCTTCCACCATTTCAGTGGATTTTCTTTCTTTGGAATAGCCTGCTCATCTTGGATGTGACCAGTGTCATCCTCACCATTACTGTGGTCATCTGAATCTGAACAGAGCAAAGTGTCCAACAGAGACACTTGCCTCTTCTCTGAAAATTTCATATCTGCACTGGCTGACTGAACCTGTTGTTCCTCACATTGATGCTGATGTGTTTTCTCTTCCTCATATCTTCTTTTCTCTTCAAGAGCAAGAGCTTGGACCTTGAGGTGAACTTTTAAACTGTCCTCTGCTGGCAGGAATTTTAGTTTGTGGAATCTGGGGTCCAGGGCTGCTGCAATAAGACATATATTTTCTCCACCATCATCTCTGAATTTAGTTTCCCGCTCCCATCTTGATGTCATCTCCTGTGCAGCAACACTTTGGAAAGCCTTGACTGCTGCTGTTTTAAAAATTGTGCTCTGTATGGATTTCTGGAGGCCCTTTACCAGAGGAGGTAGAGCGGAACCAGTCACATAGGACTCTCCACTCAAGAAAACAGTAGCACACTCAAAAAGCCTCAGGACTTGTTCCACCTCCTCAAGTAAGCTCCACTGATCATGTTTTAAATCCAGGAAGCGCATCCCTCGTGGTGTGACATCAGGATCGGAAAGCGTTGCAGTCACAGGCCACCTCTGTTCAAGCAGGCGGCTGATCATGTGTAAAGTACTGTTCCATCTTACGGATACATAATTTATTAGTGCATGCTCAGGGGTACCCATTTGTTGCTGCTTTGCTTTAAGCTTTGTAGTGGCCAGCTCACTTTTTTTTAAATGTTCCACAAGGCACTTTGCAGCCCTCAGTGTCTTCCTGATCTGGGGATCCCTCAGGGCATGGTTGACAACTAACTGCAATGTATGACCAGCACACCTGAGAGAAGAGATGCCATGACGCTTTTCTTCCAAAATACGCAGTGCAGCGACAACATTTGCAGCGTTATCATGGACAACTACAATTACATTGGCCATGGATATCTAAAACTTCTCAGCTGCTTTTTCCACCCAGTTAGCAATGTTTTCAGCTGTGTGCCGATCTTCAAGTGGCATAGTGGTCGGATTGTACGATGTAAGAATCCAGTCTTCATTAATGAAGTGCATGTGACACCCAAGTATGCCTCTGTGGCAATACTGGTCCATGCGTCTGTGGTGAGAGCTATTTTTGATTTCACATCTTTGAGTGACGCTTTCAATCTTTCAAAATTCCCCTCATATTTCTTCTCCATCAGCTTAGTGAAATGGGACCTGGAGGGAAGTGTGTATCCTGGGTAAAACGTGTTGATCATCTCACGCAATCCTTGACCGTCCACAATAGAAAGAGGTCTCATGTCTTTTACAATCATGTTGAGTATGCTATTGGTAAGTGTCATTAGCGGCCATTTGGGGTGTGCAAACAGTGACATCCTTTTTATGAAAGAAGAAATCCTGTACACAGCTTTGCCTCTTCTTCAGAAATAACAACACAATAATTAACCCCTTCCATACCGGGTCATTGCAAAATGACGCCGGCATGAACTCCTTTTCCCTCCGGGCGGACGTCATATGACGTCCAGCACTTTTTGCCGCTACTGCGGCGATCGGTGACGAGGCGTGTCCCTCGGACACAGCCCATTCCAGATCAGGGTAAAGAGCCAATAAAATTGGCTCTTTACCACGTGACCGGCTGTTTCCAATCACAGCCGGTCACTTTGCATAGATCCGGCGTGCACGCCGCTCTTGCGCGCCCCCGGGGGCGCGCAGCGCAGCGATCGTGGACGAGGCTCATCCCTTGGACAAAGCCCAGCCCTGATCAGGGTAAAGAGCCAATGAAATTTGGCTCTTTACCACGTGACCGGCTGTGTCCAATCACAGCCGGTCACAAGTGTAAACAAAGAGGACTGTACGGGCTGTCTCTGGGTTCTCTTCCTCACACACCGATCCTGTGTGAGAAGGAGAAATCAGAACAGTGAGTTACAGTTACAGTGTCTGTCAGAGTGTCAGTACTGTGCCCAGATTGCCCCCCCTCAAATAAAGAGTACCTGTCACTCCCCCCCATCAAAAGTACCTGAGTACCTGTCACCCCCCCATCAAAAGTACCTGTCACCCCCTCATCAAAAGTACCTGAGTACCTGTCACCCCCCCATCAAGAGTACCTGTCACCCCCCCATCGAAAGTACCTGAGTACCTGTCACCCCCCATCAAGAGTACCCGAGTACCCGTCACCCCCCATCAAGAGTACCCGAGTACCCGTCACCCCCATGAAGAGTACCTGTCGCCTCCATCAGGAGTACCCGAGTACCCGTCACCTCCATCAGGAGTACCCGAGTACCCGTCACCCCCCCATCAAGTGTACATGAGTACCCGTCACCCCCCATAAAGAGTACCTGAGTACCCCTCCCCCCCTATCAGGAGTACCTGTCGCCTCCATCAGAAGTACCTGAGTACCTGTCACCTCCATCAGGAGTACCTGTCACCTCCATAAGGAGTACCTGTCACCTCCATCAGGAGTACTCGTCACCTCCATCAGGAGTACTCGTCACCTCCATCAGGAGTACCTGTCACCTCCATCAGGAGTACCTGAGTACCCGTCACCCCCCATCAAGAGTACCTGAGTACCCGTCACCCCCCATCAAGAGTACCTGAGTACCCGTAACCCCCCATCAAGAGTACCTGAGTACCCGTAACCCCCATCAGGAGTACCTGTCGCCTCCATAACTAGTACCAGAGTACCCATCACCTCCATCAGGAGTACCCGTCACCTCCATCAGGAGTACCCATCACCTCCATCAGGAGTACCCGTCACCTCCATCAGGAGTACCCGTCACCTCCATCAGGAGTACCCGTCACCTCCATCAGGAGTACCCGTCACCTCCATCAGGAGTACCTGTCCCGTAAGCCCAGCAGTGCCTGACGTGCAGCCAATTTCTAGCTGACATACAGCCAATTAGTCCCTGTCGTGCAGCCCTGTCATACAGCCACCATGTCCAAAAGATTATACACCCCAGAAGAGGCATACCAAATGCTAACCCAGAGCGATGAGAGCAGCGGGGAGCTCTCAACACCCCAGTACAGTTCTGATTCCGATTCTGGTTCGCAATACGAGCCCCCCAAAATCAGTACATCCGAATCAGAGGAGGAAGTAGTCCGGCCAAAAAGAAGACGGTTTGAACTCCAGGCAGCTACCAGCAGCGCCAAACACCCCAATGGCCAATCAGCAAATGCCAACGGCGCTAGACCCCAGGAGGAGAGGCCCAGTACAAGCGCTGCTAGACCCCAGGAGGAAAGGCCCAGTACAAGCTCTGGAATTCCACGCCAAGGAAGTAGGGCCCAAACCCATCTTCCAGATGGCTTGTCCAACCCATTATGGCTACCTTCTAGCACAGGGTCAGCCACAATCCCCCCTTTCACAGCACAGCCAGGTGTGCAGGCCAACACCGAAGGTTTCTCTGAAATCGATTTTTTTTATTTATTTTTCCCTGATGAGTTACTTCAAAGCATCTTAGACCAATCAAATCTGTTTGCTCGTCATTACATACAAAACAACCCCAACTCATGCTCTGCCCGCCCCTTTGAATGGAGACCCCTAACAATGGAGGAGCTTAGATTGTTTTTAGGCCTTACACTGAACATGGGGCTTACAAAAAAAAATGAACTTCATTCATATTGGTCTAAAAAGCCCATTATCCATATGCCAATTTTTTTAGCTGTGATGTCCAGGTCCCGCTATGACATGATCATGCGGTTCCTGCATTTCGCAGTGCCCCCCCCCCCCCCGAAATCATCCGGACTTTGATAAATTGTTTAAAATTCGCCCCCTAATAGATTTTTTGAATAAGAGGTTTGCCGAACTTTACATCCCGGAACAGAACATCTCTGTGGACAAATCCCTGGTCCATCTCACAGGCCGGCTGGGAATCAAGCAGTATATTCTCAGTAAGAGGGCGAGGTACGGCTTGAAGCTCAACAAGCTCTGTGAGAGCTCCTCCGGATATGTGAATGCCTTTCGTGTGTATGAAGGCAAAGACTCCCAGCTCCAGCTCCCTGAGTGTCCATCGTATATGTGAATAAGCGGGAAAATTGTATGGGAGTTGGCATTCCCACTCCTCCAAAAGGGGTATCATATATACATGGACAATTATTACACTAGTTTGCCCCTTTTTCGCCACCTATTCCTGAAGGACACTTTGGCCTGTGGCACTTTAAGAAAAAACAGGAAAGTCTTCCCACAGAGTTTAGTTACCACAAGGCTACAAAGGGGGGAATCGGCAAGCCTGAGGAACGAGGAAGTGTTGGCCGTGAAGTAGAGGGATAAGAAAGATGTTTACATCATGTCCACTATCCACAATGACACCTCGTGGAACTTCACAGAAGACGCGGTACCGTTCAAAAGCCTTGCTGTATCAACGAATACAATAAGTTCATGGGGGGGGGGGGGGTGGATTTAAACGATCAAATGATGCAGCCCTATCTTTCAACAAGAAAGTCTGTCTTTTGGTACAAAAAAGTTGCAATATACTTCTTCCATTTGGCCCTTTATAATGCATACGTCACTTCTCAAAAATCAATGGAAATGCCCATCCCCTTTATCAGATTTATCGAAAATATTGTCACTGACCTAATCTATCAGCAAGGCTCTGCCCAACAAAGCATTCGCTCCGATTGTGTCAGCAGACTGCATGAGCGCCATTTTCTTGACCATATTCCACCATCAGCAACCGGAAGAAGACGCCAAAAAAGATATCGGGTGTGCAGCAAAAGTGGAATTAGGAAAGACACCAGTTACCAGTGTCCCGACTGCCCCTCCCAACCTGGCCTATGTATCGGACAATGCTTCAAGCGATATCACACTCTCGAAAATTATTAGCCCAAATTTCTATAAGCCCAGGTTCACACTGGGGCTGCGGGAGTGAAGCCGTGCGAGTTCAGCTGAGCTCGTACGATTTCACTCCTGCCTGTCAGTCCCGATTTCGGCCGCGATTACAGGGACATCTGTGCAGGTTTCTGCACAGATGTCAATGTAAATCGTGGTCCGAAATTGCAAAAAGTAGTACAGAAACTACTTTTTGAAATCGGTGCAGCGCCGCAGATGCGGCGTCGCACCAATTAGGACGGTGCCATTGCCCGCAATTTGTGGCAAATATCGCCGATTTGACATGCGATTTGACATGTCAAATTGCACCAGTGCGAACCAGGGCTGACTGACATTTCCCCGGTTTCAATTTCTGTGCTGATTATTTCCCTGCTGCCTCAACCAACCAACCTAATGCCTAAACTCAACTGACCCTGGCCTGTTTATCGACTATGCCTCTGCCTGCCGTCTGCATTGTTTATCCGCCATGTTTCTGCCTTTCACGTGAACTGACCCTGGACTGTATCGACTATGCCTTTGCCTGCCGTCTGCATTGTTTATCCGCCATGTTTCTGCCTTTCACGTGAACTGACCCTGGACTGTATCGACTATACCTCTGCCTACCGTCTATTTCTGTCTTTTACCTGCACAGACCTTGGCTTGTTGACCATGTTTTTGCCTGCCCCTTGGACTGATCTTTCACCCTGCTACACAGGGGTCTCACATATGTGAGGGGCTCCAGAATAGTGTTCTGAGTTGAAAAAAACAGTTTTTGGTTTTCTGTGTTCCCAGAACAGGGTCTGGTTGCCCAGAGGCTTCAAAGCGATTTGGGTGGGAGAAGCCTCTACCCCTGTCCCCATTCTTTCCTGACCGAGGCCCTAAACTTGATGGTCCTGCCTGCTGCCTGGACCAATACTCTGGCTGAACTAACCATATCTCTGCCTGCTGCATGTACTATGGACAGTATTCCTGCCTGCTGCATGTACTATGGACAGTATTCCTGCCTGCTGCATGGACGATCCTTTTGCTGCTGCTGACCACATCCTCCTGCTACCTGGACCGATGCTCTCTTCTGTGGTCTACTGCACTACTAAAACCGCAGGTAATCTTTTCTTTACTCTTTGCTCAGAAGAATGTATTTTGGTTTGTAATTGGTATGTACAGTACATGCTATGGGTTAGAAATATGAAGGGCCTTCAACAATGTGATAGGTTGGCAGGAATTTGCGTGTGAAATTTATGCTCCTAGAACACCTGAAGGTGCTACTTCAATGTTCGGCCTCTGTATGTGGTCAGGCTGTGTAAAAGTCTCACACATGTGGTATTGCCATACTCAGGAGGTGTCAGGAAAGGCTTCACCCGCTGGTGGTGCTGTTGGTCCTTTGGACTGCAGTGCTAGTGTCTGCCAGCAGGTGTCCTCCTGCAGCCAATATCTCTGTTGGAGGATCTCACCTGCTGGTGGTAACACATGATACGTGGACTGCAGTACCGGCATCCACCAGTGGGTGTATTCTGGCAGTATGGGGCAGGCAGCACTTCCTGTGGTCAGCTGTGACCTGAAGCTCAATCACTGGACTTCCTTATATACCCGGCAAGTGCAAACACTCGTTGCCCTGGTATCTCTCTTCTTGACCCCCTGGACCTGTGACCCGGACTTTAGCCTGTACCTTATCCTAACCTGCACCCTGCCTGATCTGACCCTACCTTGAACCCGCATCCTGTTTAACCTGATCCTTACCTTGTGCCCATCCTGCAGCTTTCCCTTCTGTTACCTGGATCCCTGCTCTGCAGCCTATCCGTCCGTCCCCTCCCTGTTCCTGCTTCCTCCCATCCATACCCATCTGCTTGATCCCCTTGTGTATGACCTCGGCCTGGCTTTTACTACGATTCCGGTATCTCCCTTATTTGTATATATTGTTTATAGTCACTGTTTATTCATTGCACTGTGTTCCGTTTGAGGTGGTTGTTTGTTGGTCACTCACCATAATAAATTGTATATTTTCACCTACACCCGTTTGGTTTCCTTTTATGAAGTCACGCAGTCTGGTCAACTATCAATCCCTGACAGGAGGAGTAGCAGAATGTATTTTGGGGTGTCATTGTAAGTATGCATGTGCTGTGTGAGAGAACTAATTTGTTATTATGACAATTTTGTGTAAAAAGAAAAAAAATGAAAAAATTCTTATTTTTCCCAAGAATTGTGGGAAAAAATTACAATTTCCAAAAATTGGTGCCCTTGGCCTAGCTGGAGCGGAGATGGAGTCCATCTCAGGCACCTTTAGCCTGGGGTGAGGTACTATGGCGGATGCCTGGGGCTCAGTACCTTCGACTGAGTTCCGCAAGGGTGGAGGAACCTGAGGGGGCCCTAACTCCTTGGGTGCCCGTGTCTGAGTTTGTGAGGACTGGTGCGCAGTAACTTCTCCGAAGAGTCCGGCGCTGCATGGCTGGTGACGGAGAGGCCTCCACTTCTTCCTTGAACGGATTTCTTCCTCTGACAGGGGCAAAGTGAGCGAAGGTAACTCACGTTCTATATCACTTAGTCAGTGGCAGTGACTATTCACCACTGGTGACAGCACAGTGGGCAGCAGCAGAAGGGAACGGATTGTGCCTCGATCTGTCCCCATTGTCCAAAGAAAAGAGATTGTTTTATTGCTTGGCAAGAAGAATAAAACTGAGTTGGACCTATTCACTGTGTGGAACTCGGGTTACTAAAGCAAAGGAGTTAGGGACGAAGGACTGGCCTTGACTCTAGGACACCTATACAAAAGACCCAATTTGCTGGCTTTCACCTCTTAGCTATGGAGGACATGGGCCGTGGTGTATCTCATCTCTCTCTCCCAGGTACCCCTAGACAACAGCCGCATAACCGATAAAGAAAGAGAGAGGGGTGAGCTCCGCTACACGTGGGGGCATCGTGTCCGGGATATGTGTATGGTGTCTGAAATTGAACTTTGCTGCCCGGAGGAGTTCCGAGTAGGTCGGCCATATTGGCCAACGCACCACGAGGCAACCCACAACTGTGTAGTTTGTGGGCGGAGCAAGGGAAAGCCCGCGAACAAGTGCAGAGGGTGGGAGGAGTCTGGCCATGTGGACGTACACACGTGGAGATTCCGGCACAGGTGGGTCAGTGCGCAATGGAGCAGCAAAGAGAGAGGATGGCTTCAAGTGCTCCGTGGATGTCAGTTCCTTCCTTCGCGGATATGTCTTCTCTGGCTGCTCCGATTATGGATACGGGGATAAGACTAAGGCCCCGGGGGCGATTGGCTCTGTATACCTGCAGAGACATGGAGGCCCTTGGTGTGATCTGTCCCGGCTATTCGGGACTGGTGGTCCAGCTGAAGCCGTTCGGGCGCTGTGAGGTCTGCAAAGAATTCCTCTTCGAGGTGGAACCATCCACAGAAAAGCCTTGCGCTTTCCACCTCAACTACCTCACAGGGACTGCTACTCCGGAGGGAGAGATCGATGCTCGCGCGTTCCTCGTGCGCGCTGATCCGGGCGAAGTGACTGCCCAAGCGGAAGTGAAAAGAGAAAAATACGAGGATGCTGCCTCGGTCACCAGCAGCTCCCTGCTCCGGCCACCGAAGAGGAAGGTCGGCCTAGTGATGGCCTTGTGTGGTCTTGGAAGAGCTTTGCCCCACTGCTTGCCTGGCCTGGATGGTATCGGTAGACAACGTCCTGGACATCCCTGTTCTTCTAAAGGCCCAGGTGAGCCAGGGGTTGGGACTGTCTGCATGGTTACAAGTGGCGGAAGCCCACAGTCGGTAGAGGCCGTAAAGGGGGATAGTTCCGTGACTGGGAATTATCTGCCCGCTGAGTGCTATGACACCTCTGACCTGGATTCATTGTCTGACAATGGCGATGATGGGGAGATAGACGAAATCTTCCAACAGAAGGGATGGGACAAAATGAAGCTACCCTCGGCCCGTGTCACAAGGGACCTGCCCATGTCTACTGGAGATAGTACACCTCGGGTAGAGGCCTCGGCGCCAAGGGAAGAAGCTGGCCCTCTGTCTGAAGTTCCCCTTCTGGATTCAACATCCATTTCACCTGCTCCTGTTGTGGGAGTGCAACGTCAGTCACTGCGGGCTCCTAGGCCCTGGTCTACCGAGGTGGTGAACGCACCTCGCCACCCAGAAGCGATTGTTCCACCTGGGAAAAACTGAAAGTACAGCAAGCACGGCGGTATCTTTGCTGTTCACCAGCGGTCACCAAGAAGTTCCAGGACTGTAAAGCTAAGTGGATGCTAGGAAGACACATTCATGCGGACAAAGTGGTGATCTGCCGCAAGGAAGGAAAAAGTGTTGAGTACCATGTGGAGGCTTTTGATGACCGTTTGAAGCCTGTGTCATTGCCTCATCCAAGGTTTTACCTGTAAAAAGAAGAGGGGGAAAGGGACTCCCGTATGCCTTTCTTTCCTATTCCTGGCTGAACTTTCCGGAGTGCCTTTTCCGGAACACAGGGACTGCGCCCTAGTTTTTTTTTTGTATTTGGGCAGTTCTACTCGAAGGAGACATGGGAGCTGTTTTTGTTTTGTTCTCCCTTCTTCTCCTGGCACTCAAAAGAAATCAGTGACTTTGGGTTTTAGTTAGTTAGTGTTGGGTCACAGAGAAATGATCAAGAGGAAAGTTCATCTGGAAGTGATGAATGTCTTGACCGCGGCACTGTCACCAGGTGGCAGTGTTGCGCAACGATTGTTTTTTTTTTATCATACAGCACTTATTGGAGTGAATGGGTTTCTTCTCGGATAGACTCATTCATTCCAAGCAAACACACATGTTGGTAGGATGTATGTTTCTTTTCTTTCCCTCTGCAGGAGACTCGTCTGTCAAGACTACTGAGAATGGGTGGTCCTTAGATAGTCAAAAGGGAGGAGGGAATGTAATGTGTGAAATGTAATGTGTCATTGAAGGTTTTATGGTTATGATTGTTCATGTTTCCTTTTCCCATCAGGTCTTGGCACAATTCAGGGCTAAAATGTGTAGTTTGGCTTCTGGGATGAGCTTATGTCACCACCCTTGTGGGGTGTGGGCTTGTACCAGACGCTGGGGACCAGCATCAAATCACCAGGGGGAGTGTGTAGCGGGTACTTGAATTTAGGGAAGCATCTGGGTGCTAGTGTAACCCAGGTGCCTTGATTGTTAGGAAATTCAAGTTTCCCTTTGTGAGTCTTGGAGGACTCTGGTGGTGTGAAGTTCTCGCCGGCCTAAAGGTGGCGTTGTTGCCTTGGACCGGGGCTGGGCTCGCACCGCAAGACTGTGCCTTTTTGTCCTCCTCTGGAGCTGGTACAGCGGGGTGGGGAACCCGCTGTGGCGCGAAGGGAGAGGTCATAAAAGGGGCGGACGCCCTGACCTGGGGTTCAGAGTTCGAGGACGCGGCCGCACCCAGGCACCTTCAGCTTGGGTGCTGGCGTTCCGGTGCTTCAGGCCTAGGTGCCCTTGGCCTAGCTGGAGCGGAGATGGAGTCCATCTCAGGCACCTTTAGCCTGGGGTGAGGTACTATGGTGGATGCCTGGAGCTCAGTACCTTCGACTGAGTTCCGCAAGGGTGGAGAAATCCGAGGGGGCCCTAACTCCTTGGGTGCCCGTGTCTGAGTTCGTGAGGACTGGTGCGCAGTAACTTCTCCAAAGAGTCCGGCGCTGCATCGCTGGTGACGGAGAGGCCTCCTCTTCTTCCTTGGACGGATTTCTTCCTCTGACAGGGGCAAAGTGAGCGAAGGTAATTCACGTTCTATATCACTTAGTCAGTGGCAGTGACTATTCACCACTGGTGACAGCACAGTGGGCAGCAGCAGAAGGGAAAGGATTGTGCCTCGATCTGTCCCCATCATTCAAAGAAAAGAGATTGTTTTATTGCTTGGCAAGAAGAGTAAAACTGAGTTTGACCTATTCACTGTGTGGAACTCGGGTTACTAAAGCAAAGGAGTCAGGGACGAAGGACTGGACTTGACTCTAGGACACCTATACAAAAGACCCAATTTGCTGGCTTTCACCTCTTAGCTATGGAGGACATGGGCCGTGGTGTATCTCATCTCTCTCTCCCAGGTACCCCTAGAAAACAGCCGCATAACCGATAAAGAAAGAGAGAGGGGTGAGCTCCACTACATCTACTTTCCAAAAAGGGGTCATTTGGGGGGGTATTTGTACTTTCCTGGCTTGTTGGGGTCTCAAGAAATGAGATAGGCCGTCAGTACATCAGGTGTGATCAGATGTGATCAATTTTCAATGATTGGCACCATAGCCTGTAGACTCTATAACGTTCACAGAGACCAAATAATATACACTAATTTGGGTTATTTTTACTAAAGATATGTAGCAGTATACATTTTGGCCCAAATTTATGAAGAAAAATTATTTCTTTGCAAAATTTTAAGATAGAAACTAAAAGAAAATTGTTTTTTTTCAAAATGTTCTCTTTTTTTTGCTTATATTGCAAAAAATAAAAAACCTGGCGGTGATTAAATACCACCAAAAGAAAGCTCTGTTTGTGAGAACAAAATGATAAAAAATGTTTTGTTTTGGATACAATGTAGCATGACTGAGTAATTGTCATTCAAAGTGTGAGTGTGCTGAAAGCGGAAAATTGGTCTGGGCAAGAAGGGTGTATAAATGCCCTGTATGGAAGTGGGTAATAACATTAGGAAGTAGGAACCAATTTAAACATGAAATCTATGAATGCTAATAATGTACTGTATTTCAAAGAGGGAACGGGTAGGGTAATAAATCTGCATAATATTATGAACTGAATGTGATTACCGTATATACTCGAGTATAAGCCGAGTTTTTCAGCACATTTTTTGTGCTGAAAATGCCCCCCTCGGCTTATACTCGAGTCACCTTTTTGCGCCTGATCTCCCGGACTTTGGGGACCCGGTACTGGCCGACCGTGGGTCCCCTGGACCCCAAACTTGGCACACATGTAGCCCCACTCTTCTCTACAAGTGTGCAAAGGTTGTTGTCTTGGGGACATACGGCTGGGGAGCACCGATTTTTCAAATCCGGGCACCCCTTCCATAGACTCCCATGTTAAACGGTAATTTCTCTGGTGACTTTGGGGACCTGGTACCCGAAACTTGGCACACATATAGCCCCATTTCTCTTCTACCAGTGTGCTTGTTGTCTGGGAGACCTACGGCCGGGGAGCACTGATTTTTTAAAGCCAGGCACCCCTTCCCTAGACTCCCATGTTAAACGTCAGTCTAGTCATGGACACAGTGAGGCATGGGCACAGTGAGGCATTTATATGGACACAGTGAGGCAAAGTGAGGCACAGTGAGGCATGCAGATGGACACCCTAGACTTATACTCGAGTCAATACGTTTTCCCAGTTTTTTGTGGTAAAATTAGGTGCCTCGGCTTATATTCGGGTCGGCTTATACTCGAGTATATACGGTAATAACTATGTTTAATTATGATTACAATATTAATTGTATTTCATCTAGTAGAAAAAGTTTGAGATATCCATGGCCAATGTTGTAGCTGCACAATGCTGCAGTGCAAATTTTGTCGCTGCTCTGCGTATTTTGGAAGAAAAGCATGGCATCTCTTCTCTCAGATGTGCTGGTCAGATTGCAGTTAGTTGTCAACCATGCCCTGAGGGATCCCAGATCAGCAAGACACTGAGGGCTGCAAAGTGCCTTGTGAAACATTGAAAAAAACGTGAGATGGCTACTACAAAGCTTAAAGCAATTAGCAAAGCACAGCAACAAATGGGTACCCCTGAGCATGCACTAATAAATGATGTATCCGTAATTACTAGCATATATTAATTAAATGTTGACCAAAACACAATTACTCCCAAAACTAATTGTAATAATAAGTATAGTACTTACAAAGATGGCTCGTCCTTTTGAGGTCGGAGAGCGGCAGGATGTATTCTTCTGAGGTGCTCGTGCATCGCAGTTGTGCTGCCGTGGTACGCCATTTCAGTTTTGCAAAGGGAACAAAGGACCATTTTATCTGGCCTCTGTTTAAAGAATTCCCATACTTTTGATAATCGTGGTATAGCTTTTCGTGCTAGACTGGAACTTTCTCTATTCCCATGAGCAGGAGCAACACCCGCCATTACCGCCATTACCCGCGAGATGAGTGTGACGCGACGACGCCTTTTCACGCATGCCAACGTATTTCCGTAGTCGACGTAATCGATTACGTTGACACGCCGTTGCAGCACTAATGCACAGCTGCACCAGTTTTACTAAATCTCCACCAATGTGTGCATGAGTAGGAATTACATCATCCATGGCCAGCCAATTGAGTTGGCTGAGGACTCCAGGACTGGAAGAAGACCAGGAGAAGATGTGTCGGTCGTGACAACAGAGCAACAAGGGGGAACACAGACATTGCGTCACTTAAGGAGGCACTTAAGGTAAGTAATGCGCACACATGCAAATCATAGTGAGAGTCCTGGGGGTCCCAAACGCATTCGCTTCCACTTTAGTTTCATGTTTTAAAAAAAATACCCTTTTATTCATCATCCCAACAATGGCCATAACATATTGTAAGTTATACCGATACCTTTTCTTTCCTCTTTCCATTTTTTGGCTGAGTCTATGGGAAGTAGTGGACCCCCAGAAACCACCTAAACAAATCTCTTTACTCATTTAACTCTAGAATCCCTCTATGCATCTTACTCCTGACGAGCGGCATACAGCCACGAAACGCGTTGCGTATACATCCCTGGATGCTCTACATAAGCCCATTCCATCAATTACATCAAATCATTTATCTATTCTATGTATGTCGACCATGTATGAATCATGTGTTAATTATCTGATGATATCATGTCCGTATGTCATCAATTATGTTCCCTTATTGATCATGTGTTATTAAATTAATGATGATTATTATGAATTGCTCTTTTATGATCACATTTTTCTGTCATAAATGTATTTTGGTTACTGATTTATAATTTTATAATTATGCTATTCTTTAGGGTTCCTTGACATCTAACCTTTTCCATTTATATACCACTATGCTTCATTTAAAGTCCCAATTCCACTATTTTTTTTCTTTGTTTTTACTTTTAAAAAATATGGTTTGGGGATACAGAGTGGTCATTGGTGAATGTCCAGGTTCCTATGTTCTTTATACAGTATAAGTGTACGTATAATTTTGGCTCATCTATTTCAAAATAGAGGCTGATTTATGGCCCTGTATGCCTAAAAGGCTGTTGGTAATATAATCCAGCACATTATAGAAGATAGATCCATTACAGCTACTCCGATTATAAAATGCATCCATCAATTCTTGTTATTCTTATTATTATGAGTACAAAAAATCACAGCTTGATACAAAATGTGAATGTAGATCTTTATATCAAGTTCAACATAAAATTTCAAATAATAATGTAGCGGCCTCTCTCTCTCCTCTTTTTATCAGCTCGTCTGTCTCTTGTCTAGGGGTACCTTAGAGGAGAGAGTGCGGGGTCACCAAGCCTTCACCGCAGATGTTTGTGTGGTGTAAGCAAAGTTCTTATTTTACCTTCGGGTCGGTGTTCTGCACCTGGAACCTCCAAAGAGAGTTACCTTGAACAATGTCTGCCAGAAAACGAGCCCCACACCATTAAAAAGTCCAACACTCCTTTATTCTTCTCAATGCAAAAGTTAACATAATCAGTTGGACCCCCTTAGAGAACAGAACAGACAAGGAGGTGTGGACGCGAGTAGGCCCAGACACAATGAACTCTCCACTTTCCTTCCTGAAAGTGGGTTGCGGTCTCCGAGCGAGGGGGGATTTCCTTCTAGGCGGTCTCAGATGAGAGGCCCACCTGTCACTGGCAATATGCTGCACCAGGTCTTCAAGCAAGTATCTCCCACCAGTCCATTACGCCTTCCCGATTCGGGTACCCACTCCCGGGGTTCCCTAGGACCTCCTTCCCTCGCGGAACTCAGTGGTGGGCACTGAGTTTCAGACCTCCATCCGAGTACCTCACCCCAGGCTAAAGGTGCCTGGGATGGAACACGACCTCCGAACGTCCTCTAGGCCTAGGCCGCCTAGGGGACCGACACGAACCACCGCCCTCAGGCTGAAGGTGCCCGGGACTCGACTCCCGCCACCAAAAATGGCCACCCCCTTTATACCCTTTATAACAGGAGCACACTGTGTTCACTGGAGCTGGGATGAGGGGCAGTCAGCACAGGCACTCGGAAGTAACGTGAAGACAAACAGGACACAGAAGCATAATCAGAAGTATAGCTGGAGTCAGCATCGAGTGGGCAGCGAGGCACCAAGGCATCAGACAAGAGTGAGATCAGGAGTAAGCCAAAATTAGGAATTGATGACCAGAAGCATAAACGGGATCCAAGGTCAGGTCAATAGTGAGCCAGGTCAGCAATGGATATCATGCAGGATTCAAGCAGCTGAAGACCAGTCAGCGCTGAGCAGAAGTCTGAGCATCTTTCAATTAGGCCATCTGGCATCAATAGAGGCTGTGGACATGCTCACACGAGTGAGCACATGCGTTCACATTTCTGCGAATATGTGTTCACCTATGTACGATTCTATGGAAAATAGTAAGCGCATGCACATGTGCGTGCACCCGGCATGTTACAGCAGCTTCCTGACAGGCTGCTTTGACTTTCTTGAGCAATTTGAGTACATTGATCTTTTTAGCTATCTGTAAAGGGGTAATTCTTCCTCAAGTGTAAGGAGCATTCTTCCCACTGACCATCACACTAATATATCATAAGTTGTAGCTATACTGCAGTTGTGACGAAACACAGGTTGTCAGGCCACTGCCCTTTTTACCAACTCGTGGCAAAGGACTGGTCGACTTTACACCACACTGTCACTTACGCAACAATGTTACAATGTAGTACACTGCACTTAGAGTTATGGCCCGTACACATGATCCAAATATCGTACGGAAAATGTCGTCCGAGGAAGAATCGTACGATAATCGGATCGTTAGTACAGGGCTTCCGTAAGCCGATTATGACAGTTCATCCGATATTATTTTAACGGACATGCACGAAAATTTTCCTCCTACGATACCTAATCGTACGATTTTCGTTTAGTCAGTACAGTTGTCGTCCGAAAATACAACACAAATACATTACAACACATGACATAACGTCCGATTTTTTTTTTCTGTCGTACGAGAATTTTCGTGACTTTAGTAACCTATTCAATTTCTATTTGCGACTAGTAAACGAAAAAAGTCGGACGATCTGTCGTCCGATTTTTGGATCGTGTGTACGGGGCATAAAGATTTTCCGGCTTGTGGGACCACAATCAAGGTGCCAACAGATGGAGAGTGGTTGTCACTGGGTTTTGTTAACTAAGCTATTAACTCTTTAAACTGCCACCACCTACTTTTCACAAGATTAGCAATACCATTTATCATTTTAAAATAAATGTCTGTACACATTCAAATAAAAGGCATTTTTAATGTCCTGCCAGCGCATCGCCTCAGTGTGAAAGCCCACGGGCACTGCAGGGGAGGCATTTTTCAGGTGCTTTACAGGTGCTATTTTTAGCCCAAAAGCGCCTGAAAAACGCCCCAGTGTGAAAGGGGTCCAAATGAGGCTTGGCATAAGCAAATGATGATACGTGGAATATAATAAACAGAATTCATAAGACTAATTTTTATAAACATGTTGAACATGCCACATTTATAATTTTTTTTCAAAATAAATTAATAATAATTTAGTGGTCATAGTGACTTGCACATAAAATATATAGGCTCATAACATATGGTACAAATATTCAATAAACATGATTGGTAAATTGAAAAACACTTGTTGAAAATCATCATATAAGCAAAATTGATAGGAAAAAATGTATTGATAAGTCATACATCTAACATGAACAATGCATAAATAAATGTTTGCTTTGAACCAGGCTTGTCTTGGCATTTTTGGATCATAACTCCACGCGTTTTATATCTTTTCGCTACTCATCAGGAGTTTTTTGGCAGGTTTGTACTAGTACATTTAATAATTTAATAATAAAAAAATTCAAATGAATAGCATTTCAAATGCGATTTGTCATTTACACATCAGCGCTTTCAAATCGTTGGCAGATTCGCGGCAAATCTGCCCAGGATTCAAAATGCTTAAGTGTGAAGTGCAGCCTTAAGCCCTGTACACACGATCGGATTTCCTATGGATTCTAATCCGATGTATTTTTCCATCGGAAATCCGATGAAGTCCATCGGACTGTTTTCATCGGTAAAACCGATCGTGTGTACAGGGCTTTAGAGTAAAAATGGTGCAAAAAAAATATTTACAATTTTTTTTTTCAAATTACAAAGAAACAAAGACAATTAGCAACAGAAAGATAAAGGGGTGAAAAATAAAGAATACGTCCTGTTTCGGTCAATGAGCAAGGTGTTAGATTGGCTCTTATAACTTGGCAGGTCTTCAGTTGTTTGATGGTACACTAGAGCTGTCAACTTCAGGAGCAATTTCTTTTTCTCTGATATCAAAGGGGTGTTGTGTAAGACCATCTGACCAATCAAGCAGTTGAGGAGTGACCATGGGATGTCACCGTGTTTATGATGGTATCATGGCCCTCCCTTACACTCAGTTTTATACCGATATTAATATCTTCAAATATGTACCGCTTGCATTCTGGAGACTGGTAGATTATTGTTCAGCATTGAATTTCCTGTCCAGGGATACTAAACATGGGGTCTTTCAGATAGACCCGTCACCCAGGAGGTAGATACCAGCTATCTCACCTTCTGTGTACTATGGCTTCATGTTTGACCTCAATTTGTTTGGTATGATACAGTATTCCCAATTTATAGATATATATATACTTAATATTAATATGCCTTGTCCCTGTTTGATTTTATGAATTGTGTGTAGATTCTTTAAAATAGTAAATGAGGCAGAGGTCTCTGAAAGGTTGCCTCCAGCCTTGAATGGCTTTTACGATATCCATAAGTCCTGGGTAGACATTTTACGGCACACTGTGTATTCCTAATGGATTTAATTGCCCTACAAATCAAGGGTGACAGAAATGAAGGATTTTTGTGACTGTTTGATGATGGGTCAGAGGGAAGTGAAATGTATCTCCAAACTTTAGAACTTGAGAATGAGGGACATTTCAGGGAGAGTGACCTGTGGCGCGCTATGCGTGCAGCAGCAGAAAGTGGGTGTAGCCAAAATTGTAGTGGGAGGGGCTTAATAGCAATGATTAAAGTGGTTGTAAACCCTGGTAAAAAACAAACAAACAGCAACCTGCAAGACAAAGGCATAATGAGATAATGATTATTAAATACTTACCTTAGAAGAAAGCTGTTGCAGTGGTTCCCGTACACCGCTGTAATGTTTCTTCCGGGTTCGCGGGCTCCGGCGCTGTAATTGGCCAGAGCCGCAATAATGTCACTCCTGCGCCGGTAGCGGCATAAAAGATGAAGAAATGGTACGAACGAGCCGTTTCTTCAGTGCGCATGTACCGATGACGTCGGCACATGCGTATACAGTAAATATCTCCTAAACTGTGTACGTTTAGGAGAAATTCAAGGTACCTACAGGTATGCCTTATTATAGGCTTACCTGTAAGCAAAAGTGGTTGTAAAGGGTTTACAACCACTTTAAGCAAATCTGGGCTTCCTTGGTTTGATTGCTGTGCCACAAGCTGGGGTCTCCAGTGTGAACCAACCCTTAGGGAGAGATTGGAGAGAGGAAAGGATCACTGTTAGATGGAAGGAAAGATCACTATGGTCTATGGAAGAAAGGATCACTATGTCATATGAAAGGCAGGAAGGATCACTATGGCACATGGAAGGCAGGAAGGATCACTAAGGCCAGGCATGTCCATAGTCCGGCCCGCGGACCAATCGCGGCCCGCGTTCCGCTTTTGAACCGCCCACCTGGTTATTTGGACATATATATCTTTTGTGGCCCCCGACGATCTCCCAGCACCGGGACCACAAAAGATATATATGCTGGCTGCCTTGGAGGGGACAGGGAGGAGGTGGGACGAGTGCCGTACATACAGGAGGAGAATTTCCTGTTTAAGGGCAGTCCCATCTCCTGCGCTGCCATTGGACGACTGTTCTGTCCATCAAAGGAGGCAGGACTTTCTATTAAAGACGCCACCATGTAAACAGGAGTTTCTCCTTTATGTAATCTTTTGGCACTCGTCCGGCCCCCCTCCCTGTCCCCTCCAAGGCTGCAGATGGATGGGCATCAATCAGGCTGCACTGATGGCAATGGTGGGTGCTGCATTCATGGCAATGGTGGGTGCTGCATTCCTGCCAATGGTGAGTCTGCATTCCTGGCAATGGTGGGTGCTGCATTCATGGCAATGGTGTGTCTGCATTCCTGGCAATGGTGGGTGCTGCATTCCTGGCAATGGTGGGTGCTGCATTCATAGCAATGGTGGGTACTGCATTCATAGCAATGGTGGGTACTGCATTCATGACAATGATGGGTGCTGCATCCCTGGCAATGGTGGGTGCTGCATCCCTGGCAATGGTGGGTGCTGCATCCCTGGCAATGGTGGGTGCTGCATCCCTGGCAATGGTGGGTGCTGCATTACTGGCAATGGTGGGTGCTGCATTCCTGGCAATGGTGGGTGCTGCATTCCTGGCAATGGTGGTGCTGCATTCCTAGCAATTGGGGGTGTTGCATTCATGGAAATGGTGGGTCTGCAGATGGGCACTTGTGAGGCTGCAGATGGGCACTGATCCTTATTTTGCTTTACAGTTCTTTATTTAAAATTTTTGTTTTTTTTCCTGAAACTTCCCTGTTAAAATTAAGGTGTGGTGTTATACGCCAATAAATACGGTTATATCCAAATAACATGCCCAAGCTCATCTCTTTACTCACACACAGCCACAAAGGCAAGATAATTCTTGTTGGGCAGTGTATTGGTGCTCGAACAAACACACTTAGACCGAATTTTAATGGTTCAAAGAATGTCAGGCAAAATGGTCAGCCCTAATGCATGTTCACTTCATCAAATCTGGCCCTCTTTGAAAAAAGTTTGGACACCCATGACTAAGGCACATGGAAGACAGGAAGGAAGGATCACTAAAGCACATGGAAGGAAGGAAGAGAGAGGGGTGACTTCAGTCACAGACTTTCACTCACCCAAGGCTAGCTGTTCTCCCAAGGCTCAGGCAGTGACATTGTGAACACTGCTTCAAAATTCCCACCCACACAACTCCTTTACAGCCACAGGATTGGCTGCACGCTGGGGTTTGTGGACGGACACAGGAAGAGATGAGGATGAGGTGGAACAGGTCTAGCCTACCTAATGTCCCATTCTGTAAAGCGAGCGGGTGAGCCAGCAGGCGGGGGAGGTGGGGGGACTGTGCAGCGCACACTGACAGGCGGAGTAAAGTGCCGGATCTTGATCCAGCACTGGGCCCCCCTGCGGGATTCACAGGACTCCATGATTTGCTTGAAATGCCAGGACAGTCACGGCGAATCTGGGACGGTTGGGAGGTACGATGATAATCTGTAGATATTTATGGTTAGCAGAAATGAACAGACATCCTGCCAGAACCTCAATTAGATAATTTTGAGCTCTGGTAAAGACATGTGTACTGGTGTCTGCTGTCCCTAAATTTAGATTACAGGCTCTTTGAAATGTGACTAAGTTAAAAGGCTATGGAGGTACACTCCTAGCTGCTGCATTGTGTACTGTTCTACAAAACCATCATGGCCGACCTATGATCTGTAAACAACATGGCCGCTAGACACGACTTTTCGTGTGCCCAGTACGTGATATCATTACAATGTATATGTAGCCACCTCACCCCCTGTGATTTGTCTAGGGGTATTTCGGGTATGAGGGTGAGATGCGCTACGGCCCATGTCCTCCCCATGGCAGTGGGTGAGGTGAAGGCCAGTACCAGATATTTTCCTCGGGCCTGTGTGTTTCAGTTAAGGACCAAGTCTTGCTGTGCTGACACTTCCCTTTGCTCCCATTAACCAGAGTACCACACACCGATAAAGGTCCAACTCTTGCTTTATTGTCACACTCACAATAAACGGTGCTTTAGCAGCCAACTGGTTAAGACCCAATAACAGTTCAATACGGTGGGGGAAAGCAGGTCGAGGCACTATCCTGATTTGTCAGCTAAACCACTGTGGTTTCACCAGCGGTTACTATAGCCATCGGCTAAGATAGAACTTAGAACTTGTGAGTCTCTACCAGCAACTCAAGAGAATGTAGATAGGAGTACCTTCGCTGCGCTGTGGCCCCTGTCAGGGGAAGATGTCCCTCCAAGGGAGTTACCAGAGGCCCATCCGTCACCGGGTTGATGCTGCTCCAGACTCTCCGGATGGGTGACCTCTCCAGCCTCCTCACCTCAGACATGGGCCCCATCCACCTCAGGGACCCTCGGACTTCTCCACCCTCGCGGGACCCAGTCGAAGTCACCGGTTCCCAGGCCTCTGATTTAGTACCTCACCCCAGGCTGAAGGTGCCTGGGATGGACGCCAACTCTGCTCCGGCCAGGCCTAGGGCGCCTGGGCCGAAAACTCCGGACCGCCCGCACCCAGGCCTAAGGTGCCTGGGCGCGTGATGAAGAAGATCCCCAAAAAGACCTCGTGGCAAGGGCGTCTCCCCCTTTTATCTCCTCCATTGACGTCACGGCAGGTTCCCCGCCCTCGCTGTACCATCTCCGGAAAGGGACAAAAAGGACAGCACTGTGGCAGCAAATCTACCTTGAGCCTGCGGGTACCCCGCCACCCACAGGCCAAGGAGAATAATACACCACCCAATCCTCCACGAATACAAATGGTCCAATTCCTCTCACAATTTACACACCTGGATCATACTACCACCCAGGTGTATCCCACCTAAATTTAGAGATCCCGCTACATATATTTTTAGCAGGGGTTCCTTCAGACAGGAAAGATATTTCAAGGGTTCCTCTGCTTTGAAAAGGTTGATAAAGGCTGCTTCAAGCCTTTACAAATGAAAAGGAGTAGTGGTAGTGCCCACAACAACCAATAAAAGGTAATCTCTCTGCTCTCTCCACCTATCAGCATGATCATTCTCAGCAGGTGATTGAAGAACAGGTGCCAACCCTCTTATTTCCATTCTAGATGCTGTTGTGCGGGGTATTTGAAAGAAATCTAAATTGTCAATGAAGGTTAAAACGAATTATACTAGTTGCATTTGATAACGCATTTGCTTTTTTGAATAAATGCAAAACTGCATTTATTGGTGATGTTTTTTTAAATCTCCCATGTAGCCCTAATGTAGTCTAATCAGCAGACATGGGAGTAAGTCACACATGTGCAAGTCACAAGCAAGTCTCAAGTCTTAACCTTCAAGTCTCAAGCAAGTCCCAAGTTACTGTGACAAAAAGCAAGCAAGTCAAGTCGAGTCCCTGCTAGAAGTCAAGCAAGTCAAGTCAAGTCATTTATTTTGGTCAAGTCACAAATCAAGTCAAAATACTGATCTACCCCATACTGTATAAAAATAATAGGAGGGATAACAATAAATAATAATGGTTATGTGCCCATGCCTCACTGTGCCCATGCCTCACTGTGCCCGTGTCTCACTGTGCCCGTGCCTCACTGTGCCCATGCTTCGCTGTGCCCATGCTTTGCTGTGTCCATGCTTTGCTGTGTCCATGCTTTGCTGTGTCCATGCTTTGCTGTGTCCATGCTTCACTGTGCCCATGCTTCACTGTGCCCATGCTTCACAGTGTCCCCGTGTCTCACTGTGCCCATGCTTCACAGTGTCCCCGTGTCTCACTGTGCCCATGCTTCACAGTGTCCCCGTGTCTCACTGTGCCCATGCCTCACTGTGCCCGTGTCTCACTGTGCCTGTGCTTCACTGTGCCCAATGTGTATAGAAAGTAATTCCGCGCTACTATAATAAAAAAGATCATCTGCTGCAAAGCACTGAAAGGTATAATCCGTGACCCTGAGTGTGAATAGATATAAAGAAATAGTGCTGAGCTGATGGGAATGATATGTGATGTTCTGTGTCAGTAATGCTGGTTCTCAAATATCCAATATAAAATTACTAAAACTGGCATCCATAAATACTTATTGAGAAGCATAAAATAATAAAATATAAATATTGTGCCTTAATATACTCCTGTATTAGTAAGGTGCTTATATTACCAGCAAGTGCTGGAGCAATGATAAAGTGCAAATGATCCGTGACACAGGAAAAATAAAATAACTGAGACAGTAGTAAAAGGTGCATGTATCCATGGAGAGAAAAAATGGTACTAAGCAGTACCTGTACTATCAGTAAGGTAAAGTGCAAAGGTGCTTGAATCCGTGACACAAAAATTAGACTAAGCAGTAACAAATACTTCTGTAGACAATTGCTGTGTTCATACAATAAAATGACTGTCCTTTTTAAAATCTGTGAGAGAAAAAGCTTTAAAATAAACGTGCAACAGAGCAACTATGTTGCTGCGAGAAAGTCCAAAAAAGGATTCCTTATGGACTGAAAGCGGTGCTGTGATAAGGTGCTAGGTGATGAGTGGTTTAAACTTCGTGCCTTCCACACTGTGACTCCTGTGGTATATGGATGGCCCCTTACCTCACTGCTGTGAGGTTACAGCATATAAGAGAAACCCTCTGTTTGTCCGACCTCCTCCTGCCTGGATGGTCCCTTGGAACCTGGGGTAGTTGTGCTGCCTGGTATGGGGGGGGGGCGAATCCTCTAGCCGTGGAGACTCCAAAGTAATGTACATAAATGGGGGGAAGAGTGAAGGAATCCCAAGATAGTGTAGTATTGTTATGCAAAAGGTTTATTTAAACAGTAAGGTTTGCAAGTACTCACATTCAAAATGTATAAACAGGTATATCAAATATGAGCGCCGAGCTCGTCCACGTCATCTCCTGTGCTTTTGTTGTCCCTACGCGTATCGTCATCGTGACGCCGTGGGAAGAGGACAGAGGGACGCCGTGGGAAGAGGACAGAGGGACGCCGTGGGAAGAGGACAGAGAGAGATGTTGTGGCGGTCAAAAGGGCCTAGAGAATAGCAGGCTAGGTACTTCCTAATGGCTCAGTCCCTGGGAATAGTAATGGATAATGGCCAACAGGCCCTTCTACCAGACCCAGCGAAATCGCAACAGTGATCCCTCTGGCTGGACGTTCACTGGTGGTGCGGGGTACAGCGCGGCTCCCTGGTGGTGCGGGGTACAGCGCAGCTCCCTGGTGGTGCGGGGTACAGCGCGGCTCCCTGATGGTGCGGGGTACAGCGCGGCTCCCTGGTGGTGCGGGGTACAGCGCGGCTCCCTGGTGGTGCGGGGTACAGCGCGGCTCCCTGGTGGTGCGGGGTACAGCGCGGCTCCCTGGTGGTGCGGGGTACAGCGCGGCTCCCTGGTTGTGCGGGGTACAGCGTGGCTCTCTGGTGGTGCGGGTACAGGGTTACAGTGTGGCTCCCTTCTCTGGTTTCCCCCAGCACAGTATTCTCTTTTGCTCCTGTTCTGCTGGGGGCTGTAGCTTGGTGTCTATGGACACACTGGGGCCGGAACTCTGCAGTGACTACATTTCCCATGATGCCCCAGAGTCTTCTGATTGGCCCTCTGCTGTGGTCAATCATGGGGAGGGCGCGGCAAATCCAATTAGAGTCACTCTCTCTCTGTCTTCGGGTTGCAGAAAGGGAAGGGGTGCGGCGGGGGAGATATACAGACAGCCCGCAGCTCTCCTCTCCCTGTCACAGCGCTGCTACTCTATTTGCCAGAGAACTCGGCAGTGGCGCTGACAGGGAGAGGAGAGCTGTGGGCTGTCTGTATATCTCCCCCGCCGCCCCCCTTCCTTTTCTGTAACCCGAAGACAGAGAGAGAGAGTGAGCAGCTCTAATTGGATTCGCCGCACCGCCGCACAGCTTCCTGCCCGCTGTTTCCCTCCCCACAACAGAATCACGGCAGTAGGGGGGGCAGCTTGGCGGCTTGACGGCTCTTATTTTAACTGCTTCCTTGACCCCTCCGCACCCGGCGCGAGCCACTGCACTGCTAAGCAGTACTCCCTGATAGTGGCCCTGCGGGAGTCAATTTCCCAGCATTCAGTGTTCCGCCTATCACGGACATCCGCTCATCCTCATAACACAGACGGGGATGAGAGGATGTCCGTGATAGGCTGAACACTGCCTGCTGTGAAATTGAGTGTTCCGCCTATCACAGACGAGGAGGCGCGGCTTTTGAACACTGCAATGGCCGCCGTCTATCTGCATGACACGCTGATCAGGTAGGCAGATGGCGGCTTGCGGTTTGTGTTGGTGGTGCCATGTCATTGCAAGTCATATAGCCCAAGTCAAAGTCAAGTCGCAAGTCATTAGTGACAAGTCAAAGTCAAGTCGAGTCATTTATTAAATTCTGTCAAGCAAGTCGCAAGTCCTCAAACAGGTGACTTAAGTCTGACCTAAGTCAAGTCATGTGACTCAAGTCCCCCACCTCTGTTAATCAGGCCACCATTATACATTCTGTGTGTTTACAGTGATCATCAGAATATTACAAGTACAAATCTCTTTTTTTTCCTCTAGCTTTGTTTTCTGGATCTTCGTGTTCTTTGTCAACGCAGTTCCTGCTGCAGGATCATATGGCGGCACACTACCAAAATCTCCATTCTGCAAAAGGTACAAGGGGTTCTAGGAAATCCTAAAATGGATCTAAAGCCAAGAATGTGTTTTGTGTATTTTTTTAGTTTTTAGATAGAGAAGAGAGTATAAAACTCATGTCTTTTTTCCCATTTCTGTCTCATTGGGGATATTAATGTTGATGTCTTCTCTGGAAAATACAACTGGAAGTTGGATAGTTGTCACTGGAGCAGGTGTGCTGGAAGATTTCCTCTTACCCCAATATCTGATAACTAAACATTTGATCAACTTTTGGCTTTAGATCTACTTTAAAGCTGATGTTTAATCTGCTTATATTTTACTGTTCCAGGTTCACCTCTCCCCCCACCATCAGCCTACTAATTACATTTTTAAAAACAATCTTCCATTTTCATTACATACTTTGATTTAGACCCATGAAAACATATAATAATATTATAATAATAAAAAAAAGAGGCAGTTCTGGCCATTGCACTGTACAGAATTCTTAAAAGATAGCTTGCATATTTTCCCAAAGACAACTTGGATGGAAGAAAAGAAAACGTCTATGCATCTTTAAAAATCCTTTAAATGATTAAAGCAAATTTTTAAAGTGGTTGTAAATCTCAAGACATGAAATATGAACAAAGCATATCCCTCTATAGTGTATAATTGTCTCAATTAAGAGCACTAAAGCCTCGTACACACGACCGGTTTTCTCTGCAAGAAAACTGCTGGGAGAGCTTTTTGCCGTGAAAACCATTCGTGTGTATGGTTTCTCGACAGGAAAACTGCCGTCAATCTTGACTAGAAAAATAGAGAACCTGCTCTCTATTTTTCTCGTCGTGATTCTCAGTAGAGTGTTTCCTGTCGAGAAAACTGGTCGTCTGTATGCTTACCTGTCCGAGGTAAACCCGCGCATGCTCGAAAAGACTTTGACGCATGCGCGGTAGCATACAAGGTTAGTGTGGGTTGTAGCAAGATGGCGGCGACGGCATCGAATGTGACGAGTGCCAGCTCGTCGTAGTCTATGACCTCACCGCGTTATTGCCATTTAAAAGAACGGCGTTTTTTTGGAGTGGCCGTCTGTACACAGGGCTTGGCAAGACAAGCTTGCCAGGAATCCCATCAGGAAAACCGATGTTTTTCAAATAGACGGGATTCCCGCCCGTGTGTACAGGGCTTCAGTGTCATTTCTGGTTCCTCTGCTATCTGCATGAATCACTTATGACAGGGGAGGGATCTCCAGCACACAGTCTGTAATTGACAGCATCAGCTCTGTTCCTGTGTGCTGTGTGAAGGGGGGTGTGTCCCTTCCCTCCAATCGGCTCTCAGAGCTCTCCTCACTAAGCTCTGCATAGTATAACTTCAGCCCCCTGCTTTCTAAAAGCACAGGCAAGCTTTATAAATGCTGCACTTGGAATGGTTGTATAGAAGAGATGGCTACAGATAAACAGGTACAACTTTTATGTAGGAGGATTTGTTTTATCGATGTGTATCACCTGAGGCCAGTCACTTCCCTGTGTATATGGAAAGGTTTACAGCCACTTTAATCTCCTTATAGTTTGCCTTTTTTGGCTCTCCCTTTCATTTAACAGGCTAATGCAATAAAACCTTTCAATTTTCATTACATATCTTTTTTTAAGACCCAGTGATGTCATCGCTGTGTTTCTCAGTGCTTCTCTATGCAATGCAAAAACCTTTCCATTTTCATTACATATCTTTTTTTTTTCATACCCAATGATATCATTGCTGGGTTTCTCAGTACTTCTCTATGCAATGCAAACAGATCATGGCTGATGGGAGGAGCTGGAACATCGGTTCCTGAAAACATCACAGCACCCTGCTTCAGTACTCCCCTCTAGAGTCCTCAGTCCTGGTTTAAGCAATAGAGTTATGTAAATCTAAAAATGCTTTGATGGTTGGATGTCAGTCTAGAGAAGTAGGCGTTGTTGGGCAGGCTGTATTTGCATGCTGATCACAGTAGGGAACACCCACATGTGATGATGAGACTCCATGATTGATAGAACTGAAATCCAATGAATGAAAGGGGACAGGGACAGTCAGAATGGGTGGAAAAGATCTCCAGGCAGGAAATAAGATGAGATCTATCAGACTTGATGCAGCTTCTAGTGCACACTGGGGGGTGATCTACTAAAACTGGTGCACACAAAATCTTGCGCAGCTGTGCATAGTAACCAATAAGCTTCTAGGTTTTAGGCTCTATTCACACTTATGCGACTTTGGACATTAAAGTTGCATGACAAGTCACACCCCATGTTTTTCAATGAGTACTGTTCATATCTATTCAACGTAAAGTCGCAGTAACTTTAAAGTAGTTCATGCACCACTTTGGTCCGGCTTTCATGTGACTTGAGGGTAGGGTGACCACATTTCCAAACTGCCATTCAGGGACACACCCCCTCTCTCACCTTCCCCGAAAAAAGATGAGGGGGGAGGGAATGTAGTCTCGGGGTTGATGGGTTATTTGGCAGCGGGTTATTTGTCAGGTGAATATGCCACTTGCCACCAGATGCAGTACCGCTTGCCACCCATAGCCTGCCACCAGATGCAGTGCTACTGTCACTCCCTCTGCATGAGCCACGTGCGTAGAAGGAAAGAAGTTGCGTCACTATCTGGAGAGTGAAGATCACACCAATCCCTGCTGCTTGCCGCTGGGTGTCGGAGAAGGAGGAGGTGTCGTGGTGGGTGGGGACAGCAGTGCTGCACTAGGCGCAGGCCTCGCTCCTGGCCTTACTGTCTGAGAGTAGGGATGAGCTCGGTGTTCGAGTCGAACATACGTGCGACTCGAACATCGGCTGTTCGATCGTTCGACGAAGATCGAACGATTTGGGCCGTTCGCGCCTAATTCGAGTGACGCGAACGGCCCACAATGCACTACGCCATCGCAGTGTCATCCAGGCGCTGTGATTGGCCAAGCATGCACTGTGACCCCACATGCTTGGCCAATCACAGCGCCGGCAGCGAGGAGAGCAATGATTGGCCACAGGCAGGATGCCTGTGGCCAATTAATGCTGAGGGTGTTTAGTACACGCCCCACACTATAAAAGGCCGCCAGCACGGCGGCCTAGTGTAGTGTGTTCCGGAGCAGGGAAAGAGAAGCATAGGCAGGGACAGTGACATTTTTTTTTCTTGCTTAACCTGGATTCCTTTAGTTTAGGGAAAGAGAAGGATAGGTAGGGAGAGTGTCAGTGTGTTTTACTGTGCGAATCCTTGTTTCTAGGGACAGGGAAGGACAGTGAGGGAAATTCTCCTTGTGCTATACTGTGCTAAAGCATTGATCATCAACCATCTTTAAAAAATCATTTTTTTCTAGGGACAGAAAACTATAGGTAGGGAGAGTGTCAGTGTGTTTTACTGTGATAATCCTTGTTTCTAGGGACAGGGAAGGACAGTGAGGGAAATTCTCCTTGTGCTATAGTGTGCTAAAGCATTGATCATCAACCATCTTTAAAAAAACATTTTTTCTAGGGACAGAAAACTATAGGTAGGGAGAGTGTCAGTGTGTTTTACTGTGCTAATCCTTGTTTCTAGGGACAGGGAAGGACAGTGAGGGAAATTCTCCTTGTGCTATAGTGTGCTAAAGCATTGATCATCAACCATCTTTAAAAAAACATTTTTTCTAGGGACAGAAAACTATAGGTAGGGAGAGTGTCAGTTTCTTTCACTGTGCTAATCCTTGTTTCTAGGGACAGGGAAGGACAGTGAGGGAAATTCTCCTTGTGCTATACTGTGCTAAAGCATTGATCATCAACCATCTTTAAAAAAACATTTTTTCTAGGGACAGAAAACTATAGGTAGGGAGAGTGTCAGTTTCTTTCACTGTGCTAATCCTTGTTTCTAGGGACAGGGAAGGACAGTGAGGGAAATTCTCCTTGTGCTATAGTGTGCTAAAGCATTGATCATCAACCATCTTTAAAAAAACATTTTTTCTAGGGACAGAAAACTATAGGTAGGGAGAGTGTCAGTTTCTTTCACTGTGCTAATCCTTGTTTCTAGGGACAGGGAAGGACAGTGAGGGAAATTCTCCTTGTGCTATACTGTGCTAAAGCATTGATCATCAACCATCTTTAAAAAAACATTTTTTCTAGGGACAGAAAACTATAGGTAGGGAGAGTGTCAGTTTCTTTCACTGTGCTAATCCTTGTTTCTAGGGACAGGGAAGGACAGTGAGGGAAATTCTCCTTGTGCTATACTGTGCTAAAGCATTGATCATCAACCATCTTTAAAAAAACATTTTTTCTAGGGACAGAAAACTATAGGTAGGGAGAGTGTCAGTTTCTTTCACTGTGCTAATCCTTGTTTCTAGGGACAGGGAAGGACAGTGAGGGAAATTCTCCTTGTGCTATAGTGTGCTAAAGCATTGATCATCAACCATCTTTAAAAAAACATTTTTTCTAGGGACAGAAAACTATAGGTAGGGAGAGTGTCAGTTTCTTTCACTGTGCTAATCCTTGTTTCTAGGGACAGGGAAGGACAGTGAGGGAAATTCTCCTTGTGCTATACTGTGCTAAAGCATTCCTCATCAACCATCTTTGAAATCCTTGTTTTTTTGGACAGTCAGGGAAATTGTCGTTGTGCTATTCTGTGCGAAAGCAATCATCCTCAACCATATTTAGAAATCCTTAAGTAAAGGGACAGAGAAGGACACCTGAAGGTAGCCCTTATTGCTTTTTTCCCATCTCCCTGCAGGCCATCTATTAGAATGTCTGGAAGGCAAACAAGGAGAGGCAGACAGTCAGGAGGCAATAAAAGAGGGCAAGCAGGCTCTGTGTCTGGGGGCAACAGTGCTGGTCGTGGACGCGGTGCATTGTCATCAGCACATGGCCATGGGACACGCTTGTCCTTCTTTTCGGCAGCTGGACATGTTGAGCCACATCATGCCGAAGACTTGGTAGAGTGGATGACCAAGCCCTCCTCCTCCTCCTCATCCTCTCTCACCCAGGCTCAGGGTACTGGCAAAGCAGCTGCCAAAGCGTCCTCTTCCCTGGTATCAATGTCAGACTCATCATCAGTCACTCCTTCCCTAGACCCACCATGTCCTCCTCCTGAGGAGTCCCCCGAACTGTTTGAGCACAGTGTTGGGTACATGCTCCAGGAGGATGTCCAGCGTTTTGAAGGGTCTGATGATGAAACCCAGCTACAGGAAGGCAGTAGCGTGAGAGCAGACAGAGGGGATGCTCAAGAAGGACACCAATCTGGCAGTCATGTTCCAGCAGCTGCAGCATACTGCCAGATTGGTTCCAGTGATGAGGAGGGAGGGGATGATGAGGTCACTGACTCCACGTGGGTGCCTAATAGGAGAGAGGAGGAGGAGGAGGCACATCTCCAACGAGGCAGGATGCCCTTTGGTGGCCAGCGTAAGGGCAGTACACCGACGGAATCACACCGCAGAGCTCCGCCTGTGCAGGGCGCTGCCTCTGCCCGTCATTCAAAAAGTTCTTTGGTGTAGGCCTTTTTTGAGGCTAGTGCATCAGATCGCACAGCTGCTGTTTGCAACATATGTCTCAAGCGTATATCGCGTGGCCAAAACATCAGCCGCTTGGGTACCACATGCCTGACCAGACATATGTTGACCTGCCATGCAGCTCGTTGGCAAGCCTACCTCAAAGACCCACACCAAAGAACAAAGCGGACCTCTCCTTGCACCGTATCAGCTGGGATCTCCAACCCCACTATAACTTCAGTCCTCTCTGAAACATGCACTGAGAGGAATGAAGGTGTAGAATTAGGTGTGTCACAGCCAAGTACTTGCGGCCACTCTGCTAGCAGTACACCGACGTCCGATTCTAGCAGGCAAATTTCCCTGCCCCAGCCGCTGGACCATCGAAAGAAGTTCACTCCCAGCCATCCACATGCCCAGCGGTTGAATGCTAGCTTGGCTAAATTGCTAGCGCTTCAACTGCTGCCTTTTCAGTTGGTAGACTCGGCCCCCTTCCGTGAGTTTGTGCAATGTGCGGTTCCTCAGTGGCAGGTTCCCAAACGCCACTTTTTCTCACGGAAGGCTATTCCGGCTCTCTACCGGCATGTGGAAGGCAATGTCTTGGCCTCGCTGGACAGGGCGGTCAGCGGTAAGGTGCATATTACCGCTGACTCATGGTCCAGCAGGCATGGACAGGGACGTTACCTTTCTTTCACGGCCCATTGGGTCACTCTTTTGGCAGCTGGGAAGGATGCAGGACAAGGTGCAGTAGTGTTGGAGGTTGTTCCACCGCCACGCCTCCAAAATGCTACTACTGGTTGTGACACACCTCTCTCCTCCACCCCCTCCTCTTCTTCTTCCTCCATGGCCTCTTCCTGTGCTTTGTCCTCTGAACCAGCGGTGCTCCGTAGCCGTTCAAGGGGCTACGCAAGTACGCAGGCAAAAAGATGCCATGCCGTGCTTGCGCTGGTGTGTTTGGGGGACAGAAGCCACACTGGGGCAGAGGTCCTGTCTGCTCTGCAGGGCCAGGCCGAGAGGTGGTTGACGCCACGCCAGCTTAAGCCAGGAATGGTGGTTTGCGACAATGGCACCAACCTCCTCTCCGCCCTCCGACAGGGACAACTGACCCATGTGCCCTGTGTGGCTCACGTCCTTAACCTGGTGGTGCAGCGGTTCTTGGGCAGGTACCCGGGCTTACAGGATGTCCTGAGGCAGGCCAGGAAAGTCTGTGTGCATTTCCGCAGATCTTATAATGCCAGTGCTCGCCTGGCTGAGCTGCAAAAGGAGTTGAACCTGCCCAAGAACCGCCTTATATGTGACATGCCCACCAGGTGGAACTCAACGTTGGCCATGCTGCAGCGGCTGCACACGCAGCAGAGGGCCATCAATGAGTACCTGTGCGACTACGGCACCAGGACAGGGTCAGGGGAGCTTGGTTTTTTTTCTCCACGCCAGTGGGGCATGATCAGGGATGCATGCACTGTCCTGGCACCATTTGAGGAGGCCACGAGGATGGTGAGCAGTGACAGTGCATGCATCAGTGACACTGTACCTCTTGTCCACCTGTTGGAGCACACGCTGCGTGGAATAATGGACAGGGCACTTGAGGCAGAACAGAGGCAGGAAGAGGAGGACTTCCTTGCCTCTCAAGGCCCCCTTTACCCAGACAGTGTTCCTTCTGTCCCACCCATCGCACAGGAAGAGGAGGAGGAGGAGGAGGAGGAGGATTGTGTCAGCATGGAGGTGGAGGCTGGCACTCAGCATCATCAGCAGCAGTCTTTTAGGGATGATTTACAGTCCCAAGAAACCAGTGGACTTGTACGTGGCTGGGAGGAGGTGGCTGCGGATCATGTCGTCCTTAGTGACCCAGAGGACTCCGGACCGAATGCCTCAGCTAACCTACGCTGCATGGCCTCCCTGATCCTGCAAAGTCTGCGGAAGGATCCTCGTATTCTTCGGATCAAGGAGAGGGACCATTACTGGCTGGCCACTCTCCTTGATCCACGGTACAAGGGTAAGGTTGCGGACCTTATGTTACCGTCGCAGAGGGAGCAGAGGATGAGACAACTCCGGGAGGCCTTGCAGAAAGGTCTGTGCAACGCGTTCCCAGAGACTGGGAGGTTACAAACTCCTGGTCCTGGACAACGAGTTGCTGAGGCTTCGGCCAGTCAAAGAAGGAGCGGTGGGGAAGGTGGCCGTCTGACCGATGCGTTCAGACAATTCTTTAGTCCGCAGCCCCAAAGTATGATCGGTTCCAGCAACCATCGCCAGCATCTGATAAACATGGTGCAGGAATATCTAGGGGCAAGGTCAGACTTGGACACCTTCCCCACCGAAAATCCTCTGGCTTACTGGGTCTTGAGGATGGATCACTGGCCAGAGCTTGCACAGTATGCAATTGAGCTACTGGCCTGTCCTGCATCCAGCGTTCTTTCGGAACGCACATTCAGTGCTGCTGGAGGATTTGTCACGGATCACAGGGTGCGCCTGTCCACCGACTCGGTTGATCGACTGACTTTCATCAAGATGAACCAGTCTTGGATCACCACCAGCTACCACACACCTGATGCTGATATAACAGACTAATTGATTTTAACATGTCACATCCCTTCAAGACTGATGCTGATGCTGAGTGCTGTGCTGTTATGTTGACTGGCTATCCTCCTCCTCCGAGTCCTCAATGATACGATTGATGATGATAGCTTGGAAGATCATTTTTGTTTATGGGTGCCGCCACCAGTGGCTAAGGCCCAATTTTTCAGCCCCTGTTTAACAGGGGCGTGTAATTACAATTTTTGAAGCAATACTTTGCAACAGGGCTCATTGCTGTGCTCCAAGTACAGTATCTGTGAGGGGTTGGAGTGTTGTGCCACCAGTGCCTAAGGCCCAATTTTTCAGCCCCTGTTTAACAGGGGCGTGTCATTACAATTTTTGAAGCAATACTTTGCAACAGGGCTCATTGCTGTGCTCCAAGTACAGTATCTGTGAGGGGTTGCAGTGTTGTGCCACCAGTGCCTAAGGCCCAATTTTTCAGCCCCTGTTCAACAGGGGCATGTAATTACAATTCTTGATCTAATAATTCACAGCAGGGCCCATTGCTGCACCCACCAAGAGTAACTCTGAGGGCTTACAGTGTTGTGGCAACGCCACCACCACCACCACCACGAAAGGCCCAATTTTTCAGCCCCTGTTCAAAAGGGGCATGTAATTACAATTCTTGATCTAATAATTCACAACAGGGCCCATTCCTGCACCCACCAAGAGTAACTCTGAGGGCTTACAGTGTTGTGGCAACACCACCACCACCACCACCACCACCACGAAAGGCCCAATTTTTCAGCCCCTGTTCAACAGGGGCATGCAATTACAATTCTTGATCTATTAATTCACAGCAGGGCCCATTGCTGCACCCACCAAGAGTAACTGTCAGGGCTTACAGTGTTGTGGCACCAGCACCACCATCAAAGGCCCAATTTTTACTACCACTGTTCAACAATTATATGTAATTACAATTCCTGATATAATAGTTGACAGCAGGGCGTTCCAGCACCAACCAAGAGTAACTGTGAGTGCTTACAGTGTTGTGCCAACACCAACAACTAAGGGGCCTATTTCTGCAGAGTATATACGGCAGGTCCCTACTTTCAAACATCCAACTTACAAACGACTCCTACTTGCAAACGCAAGAAGACAACAGGAAGTGAGAGGAAATCTACCCCTAGGAAGGAAAATTCTCTCCTGTAAGAATTAATATGGGAGAAAGGTGTCTCCTCTGTACTGATGCTTTATCACCAATCCTTGTTTCAAGAAAAACACCACATTTCAAAAACAGTTGTCATTGGGACGGAAAGTGAGGTGAAATGTTCTGAACAGGGGCACAGACAGCAAAACAAATGTTACAGGGGTGATAACCCTTACCTATGTTTTCCAAAAAGTTTAAAAATAGATTTTTGGGCTGGAGCTACACTTAAACAATGTACCTGTTCAAAATTACAAACACATTCTACATAAGAACAAACCTACAGTCCCTGTCTTGTATGCACCGCCTGTATACGGCTGTTCAGAGTATATAGGGCCTTTTTTATTTTGTGTGCGGTGTTCCCCTTAATATCCATACAAGACCCAAAGGGGCTGGTAATGGGCTGGGGTAGGGAGGGGGGGGGGGGGGTCATGGGGTAGCTATGCCATTTTTCTTAAAGATTTTCATCCATATTACCGGGACCAAACATTACATTAAAGCCGCAAGCAGTTTTAAATGGCTTTTTTTTCCTTTAGAAGTGTCATTTTGTGCAGGGACAGTTCTAAACACGGGAAACACGTGGCACTTCACAGGCATACTTTAGACACCCCCCAGGTACGATATTTAAAGGAATATTTGACTTTTTTTTTTCACTTGATGCATCATTAAAATGACTGCTCCCGAAAAACGACCGTTTTTAAAACTTCTTTTTGCATTGATACATGTCCCCTGGTGCAGAACCCGGGTTCCCAAACCCTTTTTAGGACAATAACATGCATAATAGTCGTTATAATTAGCACTTTAGAATTCGAACGTTCGCATCCATTGTATTTAATAGGGTTCTAATGTTCGTACGAACTTTCGGTCCGTTCGCGGGTTCTGGTGCGAACCGAACCCGGGGGTGTTCGGCTCATCACTATCTGAGAGTAAGATGTCACTGGTTGCAAGATGCCAGGCAGCGCTGGCCCTAGCAACCAGTTCCGTAAATGTAGTTGTTAGTAGGGGGTGGCTGTGTTCTATATTTCATTCCGGGACATTGTATTGTCCCAGAATGAAGATGCCCGGGACCCAGGGCAGACATGTCAATTGCTGGACAGTCCCGGGCAATCCGGGACATGTGGGCACCCTACTTGAGGGCCATAGACTTCAATGTTAACCCTCATACATCGCATGAAAGTTGCATCTGATTGTTTTACATGTGACAGTTTTGTCCAACTTTGGAGGCACACCCTGATTGTTAAAGGAGTTGTAAAGGCAGAAGGTTTTTTATCTTAAAGTGTTTGTAAACCCCCGATTTTAACTTTTACCTATAGGTAAGCCTATAATAAAGCTTACCTATAGGTAGTGGAAATATCTCTTAAACGTGCGCCGTTTAGGAGATATTTACCTTTCAGTGCGCCGATGATGTCATCGGAGCATGCACTGTGAAGAAACAGACCACTATATCGTTTCTTCACTCGCAAGTGCCGTGACTGACAGCTCCAGTGCGCATGCATTTCATGCGGCTCCGGCCAGTCACAGAGCCGGAGTCCGTGGCCTCAGGAGGAAGACGGGCGAAGATGGATGCAGCCACCAGCAGGAACAATCGTGTGTAGGTAAGTGCCACATAATTATGCTTTTACTTTGCAGGGGAACAAAGAGGAAGTAAACCCCATCAGTGTTTACTTCCTCTTTAATGTATTCTATGCATTAAGATAAAAAACCTTCTGTGTGCAGCAGCCCCCCCCCAAATACTTACCTGAGCCCCATCTCTATCCAGCGATGTCCGAAAGTGCCTCGGCCATCCAGGACTCTCCCTCCTGATTGGCCGAGACACAGCAGTGGCGCCATTGGCTCCCGCGGCTGTCAATCAAAGTCAATCAGGAGAGAGAGGGGTGGGGCCAAACAGCAGCTTCGTGTCTGAATGGACACACGAAACTGCAGCTCAGCTCAGGTGCCCCCACTGCAAGCTGCTCACTGTGGGGGCACTCGATAGGAGGGAGGGGCCAAGAGCAGCAAACCTGAGAACAGGAGTATGAGGGCTGCTCTGTGCAAAACCACTGCATAGAACAGGTAAGTATAACATGTTTATTATTATAAAAAAAAAAAAAAAACAAGACTTTAAATTCACTTTAAGGATCCGGCACCCACCGGCATCCTTAACAACCAGTAAACAACACGGTCATCAAGGAGCAGGCATCTGCTGGAGTCCTTAACAAATAGGGTGTGCCTCCAAAGTCGGACAAAACTTGTTAAGGAGCACCCGGCGCTGGCTCCCACCGACAGACAACTCTGATTCGTAGCTGGTGATGAATAAACAAAGGGGCGTAACCCCCCCCCCCCCCCCCCCCCATGACGTCATCGACACGGCTTGAGCCAGTTTCGGGTACGGACCTTTTTTTCGGGTCGGCGGCCGGCGTTCATTGTGAACGATGTTAGAAGCTTGATTACTAGGCACAGCTGCACCAGATTCTGGGTGCTCCAGTTTTAGTAAATCTCCCCCAGTGTGAGAAGCTCACAGTGTGCAGTGAAATTAGAGTAATCAATTTCAGTGCAGGAGAGGAGTCCGTACAACTGTGCAAAGCTGAAGAGGAGGCCGGAGTTCAGCTTTAAATAATGGTAGATACATATGTCAGAGAAAGTCATCCAGGGAGGGATGATAAAATAATCATGAATTAGGCTTTATGTGCATTCCAAATCACCCATTCTCTCACATCTATCTAATAATATATTTCAACTCTTCCTGTTCTCATGTCAGTCAGTGTGCAGATTTATCGGGCTTTGATTTTAGCGGCGTGTAATACCCCTGATACACAGCGAACACACGCTTTCTTGTTATAACAGACATCATGAAATAAGAATTGTCTGATCCGAGGGATCTTTCGTTTTCAGCAATGTTAGTTTTTGTCACCGCAAATTGTCAGGATGGATCAGTATTCTGCGGTGTTGGTTTCCATTAGTGGATACATTTAAGCTCTGTTCATATGTTGGCATTCCCAATCATGGGCAGAATCACCACCAAATCACGGCAAATCGCGGGACGCCTGTGCGATCCCGGTCACTTCCAATGGCACCCTGATCGCGGTGCAATTTTGCCGCAACTGACGCCTGACGAATTGGCGTAAAATCACGCAAACAGAATCTCGGAATGACTGTCACCCAAAAAAAAGTTCTTGTACTTCGATCGGGGTACCATTGGAAGTGATGGGGATCGCACGGGCGTCCCAACATTTGCCATGATCCAGGATCGCAGGCAGAACGCCAAGTTCTGAATGGAGCTTTAGACCCCTTTCACACTGGGGCCGCCGTGCGTTAGTGGTAAAGCGCCGCTCGTTTAAGCAGCGCTTTTCAGCCACTAGCGGGGTGCTTTTAACCCCCCCCACTAGCTGCCGAAGAAGGGGTTAAAGTGCCTGTGTTGCAGCTCTTCTGGAGCGCTTTTCAGGTGCTTTGTAAGCACTGGCCATTCATTTCAATGGACAGGGCGTCTTGGGAGCGCTGTATACAGATGTTGCTTGCAGGACTTTTCCTAACAACGCGCAAGCGCACCGCCCCAGGGAACGTGGCGTGGTTGTTGGTGTCAGACGGGCTGGTCTGAGTATTTCAACAACTGCTGATCTACTGGGATTTTCACACAACACCATCTCCCGGGTTTACAGAGAATGGTCCAAAAAAGAGAAGATATCCAGTGAGCGGCAGTTGTGTGGAGAAAAATGCCTTGTTGAGGTCAGAGGAGAATGGGCAGACTGGTTTAAGATGATAGAAAGGCAACAGTAACTCAAATAACCACTCGTTATAACCAAGATATGCAGAATACCATCTCTAAAAACACAACACATCAAACCTTGAAGCAGATGGGATACAGCAGCAGAAGACCACACCGGGTGCCACTCCTGTCAGCTAAGAACAGAAAAATTAAGCTACAATTCGCACAGGACCACCAAAATTGGACAATAGAAGATTGGAAAAACGTTGCCTGGTCTGATAAGTCTTGATTTTCAGCTGCGACATTCAGATGGGAGGGTCAGAATTTGGAATAAACAACATGAAAGTATGGATCCATCCTGCCTTGTATCAATGGTTCAGGCTGGTGTGTAATGGTGGGGGGGGAGGGGGATATTTTCTTGGCACACTTTGGGCCCCTTAGTACCAATTGAGCATTGTTAAACCGCCACAGCCTACCTGAGTATTGTTGCTAACCATGTCCACCCCTTTATGACTAAAGTGTCCCCATCTTCTGATGGCTCCTTTCAGCAGGATAATGCACCATGTCACAAAGCTCCAATCATCTCATCACTGGTTTCTTGAACATGACAATGAGGTCACTGGACTCCAATGGCCTCCTCAGTCACCACATCTCCATCCAATAGAGCACCTTTGGGATGTGGTGGAACGGGAGATTCCCATCATGGATGTGCAGCTGACAAATCTGCAGCAACTGTGTGATGCTATCATGTCACTATGGACCAAAATCTCTGAGGAATGTTTACAACACCTTCTTGAATCTATGCCATGAAGAATTAAGCAGTGGGCAAAAGGGGATCCAACCCGGTACCAGCAAGGTGTACCTAATAAAGTGGCCGGTGAGTGTATATACTGTATATGAACGTTGTTTTACCTGACACAGGATTTCTATCCAGTCCTGGGATTTACACAGCCCTGCTACAAAGCACAGACTTGCCTGGCTGAGAAGGAGACATGAACATCCTGTGCTGCAGTTGCACATCCACTTACAGTCCTCCTCCCTACCCCCACCCTGTGACTGGATAGTGAAATGAGCAGCAGAAGACTGATGAGATCATCTCACTGTCACTCTGCTCTCTGCTCCTGTCAGCAAGTCCCTTGCACTGCAGCACAACTACATAGCTCCCAACAAAGTCCCTTTGTCCCTCTTTCCTCACTTGTCCCTCAGTTTGGTCTGATAAATAAAGTTGTATATAAAATGTACTGGCTATCTTTCATAATAGTGTTTGTACTGGCTATCTTTCATAATAGTGTTTCCCAGTGCTAAACCGTTCATCCAAATTCTAAATTGCTGCATTTGTAAATTTCAAAAGCCAGTATAAAGCAATAGTAGTGGTAAAAAAACACTTGTGGGTTTAACTTATTATTATTTTTGTATAATTACCACTGTTGCCACTTTTATTTTAGCATTACAGCAATAGCAAAATCCATAGATGCTAATTCGTTTCGGCCAATAACATGATCTATGAGGAAGGCTTTGGCCGAAACGCGTTAGTATCTATGGATTTTGCTATTGCTGTAATGCTCAAATAAAGGTTTTCTAATGAAGAAGCTGTCGAGCTGCCGGCTTGCATTTGTTATGGATTCACAGTGAAATTTTTCAGCCAGAGCGCCGACACTTGCACTATACAGCGGTAGAGCTTGGGTGAGTTTCTTTGTTACAATTAGGGATGAGCCCGCAGTTGGACCCGAACATCGGGTGTTTGTTTGTTCTAAAACGAACCGAACATATGGGGCGTTCGCGGGAAATTCAAGCGCTGCGGAACGCCCCATAATGCACTGCGAGATCGCAGTGCATTGCTGTATGATGATTGGCCAAAGCATGCACCTGACATGCATGCTTTGGCCAATCACAGCGTGCTCTGCTGAAAGAGCCATAATTGGCCAAAGGCAGGGTAACTTTGGCCAATTATGGCTCAGGGGGCTAATTCCACACCCCACACCATATAAGGCTGCCGCTTACACAGCGGCCGTATAGTGTAATGAATGAAGAGAGATTAGGCAGCTTAGTTGCGTGCAGGCAGTGTATTTGATATATATATATATATATATATATATATATATATATGTACACACATATACATACAGTCTAGTGTATGTATGTATATATATATATATATATATATATATATATTACAGCCTAGTATATACTCTGCATTTAGTGTAGATTAGATATTCAGCGTAGAATGTATATTCAGGCAGTGTAGTATATATAATATAGTGTATTGAAGTGCTTAAGGGGAACCCTGCGCCAAAAGTCCCCCCCCCCCCCCCCACAATCAATACCAGGCCCTTCAGGTCTGGTATGGATTTTAAGGGAAACCCAGTGCCAAAATAAAATAAAAAATGTCCATCCATCTTCAATCATCGCACCGACAGTGACGGAAAAAAAAAAAAAAAGGAAAAATTCCGCCTACACGGGAGGCGTCCCTCCATCTTTTTGCTTTGACAGCTCTTTTATAGTCAAGGGCGGAGCCACCCGGTGATGTAAAAGGTTGGCTACGCCCCTTCTGACGTCATATGATGTCACATGTGACTGCACCACAGTCAAGGTGGAAACATTTTCATAATGTGATAAGGCTGTATTTTCCTGATAATGACATCAGTAGTGCTGAGGACCACAGGAAACAAACATTTTCCACACATTATGGGGATTATTAGCAATGGCTGGGTGGGATGCTCAGGCATTCTCACTGCTAATTTTTTATATGTTTTTGTTAGGTTAACAAGAGGTCCACTTTAAGTGATATTAGATCCAAGTCCTTGCCTGGCAATTCTTTTGTCTGGTTATTTATTGCAGTGAAACCCTCAGTGTGTACTCCAGCCCATGATCTGTTTATTGTTAGCCTTGCGTTTTATTTCCTTTGCTTACTCTGACCCTTCGAACTGTCTGCATGATTTCTTGTCTCTTGATTTTCCTAATGGGATTTGGCCGCCGTGAGGCACGACCGTGTTTTGTGGCAAGCGTGTTTTCTCTGCAATTATGCAGATGACTTTTCTATGCTAATCGTTTTGCCAAGCTCTTATGTTTAAATATTGTAATGTTGTGTCATCTTCCCACTGTGGTGGCGGCTTAACCCCATTCAGTCAGAATGCCGCTAACACCGTCTCTGATACTGAATCATGCAGTCCCTCTGATATCAAACAGAAATGAAACTCTTAAACTGGCCATACACTAATAGATTTTAAAATTAATATTTGTATGAATAGAATTCTCAGCACATTCCATGATTTGACGATTGTCATTTCAAAAGTGGAACTTAAAGTGGTTATAAAGCCAAAACATTTTTATTACCTTAACCAGCTCCGGAAGATTTACCCCTTCATGACCAGGCCAGTTTTTGCCATACGGCACTGCGTTACTTTAACTGAGGATTGCGCGGTCGTGCGTCACTGTACTCAAATAAAATTTCCTTTTTCCCACAAATAGAGATTTCTTTTGATGGTATTTTATCATCTTTGCATTTATTTATTTTTTCCGCTATAAACTAAAAAAGACCAACAATTAAAAAAAAAAAAAAAAGACGATATTATTTACTTTCTGTTATAAAACATATCCAATAAAATAAAAAATAAAAAATAAAATTTCTTCATCAATTTAGGCCAATGTGTATTCAAAAACTCCCAATAAGCGCATATTGATTGGATTGCGCAAAAGTTATACTGTCTACAAACTATGAGATATATTTATGGAATTTGTATTTATTTTTTTTATTTTTTTACTAGTAATGGTGGCGTTCAGCGGGACTGCGATATTGCGGCAGACAAGTCGGACACCAACTGACATTTTTTTGGGAACCAGTGACACCAATACAGTGATCAGTGCTAAAAATATGCACTGTCACTGTGCTAAGGACACTGGCTGGGAAAAGGGTTAACACCAGGGGCAATTAAAGGGTTAAACGTATCCCTAGCCAGTGTTGTTGTACAGGGTGGGAGATGCTTTTACTAGGGAAAGGCATAGATCCATGTCCTTGTTTTGCAGGAACACAGGATCCATGCCTTCCCTACTGACAGAAAGCCATTCTGCCTTGTTTACATAGACAGACTGCCTTTCTGCCTCTGTAATGAATGATCGGCGGGTGCCGGTGGACATTGAGTCCGTGGTACCCACTGATCGGCTCCCACTGTGATTATGCATTCATACCCACTACCCAAAAGTGCGGGATTACGTATATATACGTGATCCTGCGCACAGTGGCCGTCCTGTAGCAGTAAAACTGCTATAGGGTGGTCGTGAACTGGTTAAAGTAGAATTATAGGCAAAACCTTTTTTTTTTTTCATTTTGAATAGAGCAATGGAGGGTTATAATTAAGGTTGCACCAACACTGATATCGGTATCGGTGCTGATACTAAGCATTTGCACATGTATCAGTACTTTTGCAAATGCTCCGATACCTGAAACCGAGGCTCGGTTCTTTCAGCTGTCAGCGGGATTCCCCCACTGACAGCTGAAATGCAAGAGAATAAAAAAGCGGGTAATTATCAGTCATTAAGGAGCGGGGCCGCCGTGTCCTTAACAACCAATGACTCATTCAGCTGTCAGTGGGGCTCCCCTGTTGACAGCTAATGTGTAAACGTAGTCCCGGCAATTGGAGCTGTAAAAAAAAAGCTGGGAAATGTTTATTAAAGCGGTTGTATACCCGCTGCTGCTTTTTTTTTTTTTTTCATACCTGAAAGGCAAAAGGCATAATGAGCTAGTATGCACTACATGCTAGCTCATTATGAAATACTTACCTTAGAACGAGGCGTCAGGAACTTACCTGGTCCACGCCGAGGGAGATGTCATCTTGCCTTGGCGTGTCTTCCGGGTATCGCCGCTCCAGCGCTGTGAGTGGCTGGAGCGGCGATGTCGTCACTCCTGCACGTCGGCAAGGTCCGGCGGCTGCCGGGCTTTAGCCAAGAATCCCTGCTGTGCGTGCGCCGCTGCATTCAGTGGCTCATTGCGAGGGAAATATCTCCTAAACCGTACAGGTTTAGGAGATATTATTTTTACCTATAGGTAAGTCTTATTATAGGCTTACCTGTAGGTAAAAGTTCAAAATTAGGGTATACAACCGCTTTAACAACATTACTCAGCCGCTGGAACAGAAAGATAAAAAGAAACATTGTTTCTTTTTGTATCTTTCTATTTATTCAGCTACAGATCAAAGGAATGAACTTCAACCTGCAGATTAAGTAAGTTTAGACCCCTTTCACACTGTTTTGCCGCAATTTTTCCGCAATTTCAGGGAATGCCTGTGTAAACTTGAGGTCTATATGGACCTTAACTCGCATGAAAGTCGGACCAAAGTAGTACAGGGACTACTTTGAAGTCGGCACGACTTGAAGTCGCACAGATATGAATGGTTATCATTGGAAATCATGGTGAATGACTTGTCATGTGACTTTGCAGTCCCAAGTCGCAGCACAAGTCGCACAAGTGTGCAAGGGTCCTAAAGCAAACTTTCATGTAAAAAAATAAATATTTTTTTCTTTTTGTTTTTTTTAAATGTTACTCTGTTACCCTTATTAACCCTTAATTTACTCTAATCAGCCTTAATTAACTCCTTATTCTCTTACTCCCTTTAATTATTATTTTCCTGCTGATTTTTTTTTTTTGTTCACTTCTATTTTATAAACTATTAATGATTAAACTAAAGACTAATGGATTTGGACTTTTAAAGGCACACGGTAGATAAAGTAAAAAACTAGGGGTATTTATTGTAGAAGTATCATATAAAAACAGTTCTACATATAAAATCGAGAAATTTTCAATATTATAACTGGTCCACATAAGTTATCACAATATTAACGATGAAATACAGTTTTCTTATACAAACTCAATGAGTACAGTAAGAATAATTAAAGATATAACTGTAGAATGGATAACCAAGAAGTGGATCCAGAGGAACAGGAGGACTTGCTCTACATGTTATGCGTTGTTGAAACGCTTCCTCAGGAGCATAGACATATGAATCTATTAAAATATATACAAACAAAAAGAAAATAAATAAATAAACAGCATTTTAATACATAAAAAATTCCATTATACATAAATAATTGCTAGCATGTGGCAAAGCAACAGCAGGAGAGACACCAAGAGCCCCATGGAGCAGACAATCAGCCCCCGTTAAGGCACAGACAAACATTGCAATAAGCATGGAATGCCCAGATGGCACAAAAAAAAACAAATGACCCCATTTTGGAAAGTAGACAGCCCAAGCTATTTGCTGAGAGGTATGGTGAGTATTTTGCAGATCTCGCTTTTTGTCACAAAGTTTTGAAAATTGAAAAAGAGAAAAAAAATGTTTTATTTTCTTTCTTAATTTTCAAAAACAAATGAGAGCTGCAAAATACTCACCATGCCTCTCAGCAAATAACTTGGGGTGTCTACTTTCCAAAATGGGGTCATTTGGGGGGGTTTTGTGCTATCTTGGCATTTTATGGCCTTCGAAACTGTGATAGGTAGGAGTGAAATCAAAAATTTACGCCCTTAGAAATCCTGGAGGCGGTGCTTGGCTTTGGGGTCCCGTACGCGGCTAGGCTCCCAAAAAGTCCCACACATGTGGTACCCCCGTACTCAGGAGAAGCAGCAGAATGTATTTTGGGGTGTAATTCCACAAATGTCCATGGAATGTTTGAGCAATATATCATTTAGTGACAATTTTGTGCAAAAAAAAAACAACAAGTTTGTAATTTTCCCGCAACTTGTGGCAAAATATAAAATATTCCATGGACTCAACATGCCTCTCAGCAAATAGCTTGGCGTGTCTACTTTCCAAAATTGGGTCATTTGGGGGGGGGGGGTTGTGCTATCTTGGCATTTTATGGCCTTCAAATCTGTGATAGGTAGTGATAGGTAGTGAGGAGTGAAATCAAAAATTTACGCCCTTAGAAATCCTGAAGGCAGTGCTTAGATTTTGGGGTCCCGTACGTGGCTAGGCTCCCAAAAACTCTCACACATGTGGTATCCCCGTACTCAGGAGAAGCAGCAGAATGTATTTTGGGGTGTAATTCCACATATAACCATGGCATGTGTGAGCAATATATCATTTAATTTTATTTTTTTGTAATTTTTCAATCACTTGGGACAAAAAAATGTAATATTCAATGGGCTCAACATGCCTCTCAGCAATTTCCTTGGGGTGTCTACTTTCCAAAATGGGGTCATTTGGGGGGAATAGACTTGTGCACAACGGAAAAATTTGTTTAGTTTCTGTTCGTTTCTTTTTGGTCCTGTTGATTCGTAATCGTTCGTAATTTTGGTAGACGGGATTTTTCGTGTTCGGACTAATTTGTATTTTCGCAAGCGACATTTTTCGTTGAATCAGAATGATTCGTATTAATGTAAGCCTTATTTTTAGTTGATTTATAATACGTACTTTCGTTAGAGTACATTGTTTTTTGTTGATTCTGGACAAAACCCCTACTTTCGTAACTTTTTTTGGGTTTGTTGATTCGTAATTTTCCGTGTCTCTCTCACAACGACGCTGCCTATTATGCCTAATGTGCTTCAAATGGATTTGTACTTTTCTAAATACATAGCGGTTATTTGTAACGATTCGAAATCTCGTATTTTACTTTAGTTTTTTACATGCGGCTATAGCCTCCGCCCCTGTACACTATTTTGAGAGGGAGTTCAGCACGGTGAGGGAGAAGCAGAGAGCAGAGCAGAGTGTTATTGTGCTTCGAATGGATTCGTACATTCGTAACTTTTTCATAAGGAATTATGCCGAAGACATTCAGGCATTCGCTATTTGCAATATAATTTATTTCGGATTTGGTTTTATTCGTAATTGCTTTGTTCGGAAATTCGAATGCTTCCGAATGTCCGAAAGTTGCTAAATTCGGACGAATTTCGATTTGTTACGAAACAAATTGCACAAGCCTAGTATCCAATATATGTGTGTTACAGTGTTGGATATTTTGTTTCTCTGTCTACCTGTTCACATAGGTCTTGTAGTGGATTTATGTCAAGCACCTTTGTATATCAGTTATGAGAACTATTTTCTGTTAAACTCAAGCTGTGTTTTACTCTTGCCTAGGGGGAAGGGTTGTACTGCCCTGCCATTTTAGCACCTCAATAAATGAAAAAGGAGTCATACACTAATGCCGCGTACACACGATAATTTTTCCCGTCGGGAAAAATTACATTTTTTCCTTTGGACGAGAAAAACGATCGTCTGTGGGCTTTTTGTCATTTTTCCCGACGGGAAAAATGGCATTAATCACAACGAGAAAAATTAGAACATGCTCTAATTTTTCTCGTCGTGATTCCCGTAGTTTTTTTCCGCGGCAGTTTTCCCATAGGTTTTCCCGTCGTTTTTTTCGACCAAAAAAAAAATGTCATTTAAAATGGCCGTGTGTGGGGGGAACAAGCTGTTCCTCGTTTTTCACGTCGATTTTCTCGACGGTGTTTTCACCGTCGAAAAAAATCGATCGTGTGTACGCGGCATGAAAGCTGTGTAAATTCCATAAAATGTACCCTAGTTTGAAGTCGCTATAACTTTTGCGCAAAACAATAAATATACGCTTATTGACATTTTTTTTTACCAAAGACATGTGGCTGAATACATTTTTGGCCTAAATGTATAACTAAAATTGTAGAAAATATCATTTTTTTAAAAAAAAAAAGTTTTTTCCGTTTATATCGCAAAAAATAATAATCGCAGAGGCAATCAAATACCATTAAAAGAAAGCTCAATTTGTGTGAAAAAAAGGATGCAAATTTTGTTTGGGTACAACATTGCATGACCGTGCAATTACCAGTTAAAGCAGCGCAGTGCCGAATCGCAAAAAATGGCTTGGTCATTGAGCAGCCAAATAGTCCGGGGCTGAAGTGGTTAAACATGACAACCCCTTGGCATACTTACAATTATTTCTGACCGTTGAGGTTATTGAAAAAATAGTTACTGAGACAAACTGGTACAAAGGTCAACAATTAGCTACGCATCGGAAGTTTCCAAGAAGCAGAAAGTGGGAACCAGTGACCAAAGATGACATTTGGAAATTTCTGGGCCTAATAATACTTCAGGGAGTGGTGGGGAACCCCCTGCAGAAATGGTATTGGACAACTAATAAATTACTTGCCACTCTATTCTTTGTCACGGTCATGTCAGAGTACAGATTTTCCCTGGTCATGAAATATTTACACTTCGAAAACAATAAAGAATTTGATGAAACTACTCATCCTGCACCAAAACTAAAGAAAATTTAAGAAGTATCTCAAATGATTCTAAATAATTTCCAACTGAGCTATATGCCAGAAAGAGATATCAGCATACAGTAGATGAAAGTCTAATGGCCTACAAGGTAGGGCTCAGCTAGGTACAATACATTGCATCAAAGAGAGCACGATTTGGCTTACAATCCTTACATGCTATGCGAATCGTCAACTGGCTACATTTGGAATTCAGTCCTATAGACTGGGAAAGGAACAAAATTCAATCCAAAATACAGCAACTATGGAATGGCAACATCTTCCGTTCTTTCACTCATTGAGACATTGTTAAATCAGGGCTATTGCGTAACAACCAACAACTTTTATACGTCTCCTGAACTTTCTGAGTTTCTTCTGCAAAACAAAACAGATGCCTATGGAACCGTTAGGGTTAACCGGCGCGACATGCAGCCAATGTTTGGCAAAAGGAAGCTGAAGACTGGAGAAATGGTTGCCTGGCAGAAAGGCAAAATTATGTCACTGTGATGGCATAACAAGAAAGATGTGTGCCTAATGAGTAGAGTTCATAATACCTTCACTGTTATGGTACGCACAAAAGGTGGGAAAGAAATCATGAAGCCACAAGTAGTAAGAGACTACAAAAACACCATGGGAGGTGTCGACAGAGCCGACCAAGCAATGACATTCTACCCAGCAATGAGAAAACAGCAAAATAAATACTACAAGAAGATCTTCAGGCATCTTCTTGAGCAATGTTTGTGGAATGCCTACATTCTGCTCAAAAAAGAAATAAAAAATGACAAGCCTGTGATTCATTCTGACTTCATTTGGAAAGTTGCAGAACGTATCTTTGGTGTTTGATGGTCACGACGTCCAGCACAATTCACAGCCATTGATGGTGTTTGATCACCAAACACCATCAATGGCTGTGAATCGAGCTGGACGTCGTGCTGTTGGTGTTGTAAAGCTGGAACGCCTGACTGGTCATCACTTCAATGACTACATCCTACAAACCGAGAAAAAGTCAGCACCTACAAGGATGTGCATGGTTTGTTACTTGAAGCGAGATGAAAATGGAAAGAAAATCAGAAAGGAAACCAGGTTCCAGTGGCAGCTGGTGGGTACAGCAGGGACACAGTTCGGGCCGGGACACCTCCTCTCCAGACAGTGCAGAGTGCTCCACTTGGGCCGTGCGTTCCACGGAACTGCTGATGTCACTTCCGGTTTATCACTGACGCAGGGAAAACCGGAAGTGACGTCATAACTCGGATGGAAAGCACCATGTCCTAGGGCGTTGCCAATGTCAATCAAAGCACCAGGCCGTAGTGATACATACTACGGGCGCTGGGCGGAAGTTGCCCGGTGTGATGGACTGCGCCACAAGGCAGGTTAAAAGCCTGCAAATGAAGCGCCTTGTCTGCAATCTCGTGATTGCATAGACGTGGTGCTTCCATATTCACTGTGTCTGGCGCCCAAACACAGTGCACCATAGGACCTTTTTTCTATTTTTTTGACTGCCTGGGGGGGGAGGGCGACGCCCGTGCGCCCCCTATGGACGGGCCGCCACTGCCAGGTTCCATTGTGCTGATTGAGTGAGTGAGTAACTTGTATAGCGCTATAAATGCGAACTAAATCGCCTCAAGGCGCTTTGCATCCATTGTCATCCTGTATCTTCAGAAGAGGTGGGTCTTAAAGCGGAGTTCCACCCAATTTTTTTACTTTTTTTTATTCCACTTCTCACCCCCTTACATGCCACATTTGGCATGTAATTTTTTTTGGGGGGGAGTGGGGGCTTCAGTAGGAGTGGGACTTCCTGTCCCACTTCATCCTTCCGCCCTGGAGCCGCCTAGGCGATACGTCATATCGCCTTGTGGCAGCTCCTCCCTGTAGGCGATCACCTGGGACGTGACAGGTCCCAGGCGATCGCCTGTCCACTCACAGAGCGCTGCGCCGTTCGCGCATGCACAGTGAGTGCCCGGCCGTGAAGCCGAAAGCTGTCACGGCCGGGTGCCCACACTGTGAATGGACGCCCCGGCGGAGGAGGGGGGAGAGGAGCGAAGCTCCAGGCGGCGCGTCGCTGGACAGTGGAGCAGGTAAGTGTATGTTTATTAAAAGCCAGCAGCTACACTTTTTGTAGCTGCTGACTTTTAATAAACATAAAAAAAGGGTGGAACTCCGCTTTAAGTTTTTTCCTGAAGGCCCAATGGTTTTATTCCATGCGGATGTCCATGGGTAGAGCGTTCCATAGCCGTGGTCCTTGGACTGCGATTCTTCGTTCTCCTTTAGATTTGTAGCGGGTCTTGGGGATGTGGAGGAGGTTTTGGTTAGTTGACCGGAGGGCGCGACTAGGGGTGTAGTGTTTTATTTTCTCGCATAGGTATTGAGGAGCGTTTCCTTGTGTGCATTTGTGAGTGAGGCAGAGTGTCTTGAATGTAATCCGATCCTTCACGGCTAGCCAATGATTGTGAAGTCGGACTTTGTGCAGCCCCATGTTTCAAAATGTTTCATACCTGAGATGTTTACTAAACCAATATGCAGTGTCTAGTATTACAGTGACTAGTAATATTGCACACTTGTTTGGACAAATTTGAGTGTTTTTGGCTTAATTACATTATTGAATAAAATTAATTATTATTATATTATTATTTTTTATAATTATTTATAGTTATTTATTTTATTATAATTTATGATTTCGTGTTTCAAACTTTATCATACCCGGGATGTCTACTAGACTCTTGTTTGGACAGATTTAAGTTATTCCTAAGAATTACAGGCCTACAATATAAAACAACAAATTTCTATGCAAAACAATGTACCGCTTTGACATTCAAAAATCAGACATAATCATACCGCCAGGGAGGTTAATAAAATATGTACCTGCCGAATATCCACTCCAGCTTTCCTTTAAATACTTGGAAATATTGTATAGTTAAATAAGCAGAAATAAGAAATAATACAATACAGGGGTGTCCTGAGACACTCTGTAATACCAATAGCTGGTAGCTGTAACCATTTCCCATAAGGCTTTATTAAATTCTAGTCAACAGTACAGTACATGAGGACAAATATGAAATTCTGAACCTCTCAACCCACTTTCCTGTATGTGACGGTAATTAAATAAGATTGGCAGAAATACTGGATATGAAGAAAAATTGCTTAGTGCCAAGTGTGGTATATATATTTTTTCTTCCCAATTCCCAGATGGTGCTTCATTGTTATGTAACATAATACTGTGCAAAAATAGAATTTTCCTAATAAACACATTCTACCCTAAATATAGGAAACTGTGTACATTATTTCTATAATGGCAAAACAGATTAAATAATGAAGTTTCACACAACAGGTGCAAATTCAATGTAACAATAATGTAACAGCTGCCAGGTCTACAGCATTAGTTTGTCTGGCTTCATAGGTGGTGGTAATAAACATACAGTAATCAGAAATGGACAATGTTTACTCCTTTGAAGAAGGCCATTGTCCGGACAGTATTAAACCCAATAAAATAGTTTATTTTACTTGCCTGCAACTTGACAGGAAAGGTTGGAGATATAGAAAGTTGAACAGGGAGGCAGGTTCAGGCACGCGGCACTCAATTACCCTCGTCGCCACTCAAGCCTGAGTGGGTTTTGCTCACCCGGATAGTCCCCTCTCATGGTCCTAGCAGCCGGTGTGGAGCACAAACATTCACTTTAAGTTATTTTCCTAAGGATACGATCAGGATATTAGCCTCTAAGTCCTGAACTTCCCAGCACTTGTAACACTTGAGACCTTAGGCGCTGTACAGGACGCCAAGGTTGGGTCCTGGACGGATGCTATATAGCACCAATATTTGGGTTGTGGTCCCTTTAACCACTTCTCTACTGTGCACGAAAACCCCCTTCCTGCCCAAGCCATTTTTCAGCTTTCAGCGCTGTCACACTTTGAATGACAATTGTGCGGTCGTGCGACGTGGCTCCGAAACGAAATTTGTGTCCTTTTTTTCCCACAAATAGAGCTTTCTTTTGGTGGTATTTGATCACCTCTGCGGTTTTTATTTTTTGCGCTATAAACAAAAGAAGAGCGTCCAGTTTGGAAAAAAAACACTATTTTTTACTTTTTGCTATAATAAATACCCATTTTTTTTTTTATGAAAATTTTCCTCAGTTTAGGCCGTTACGTATTCTTCTACATATTTTTGGTAAAAAAAAAAAAATCGCAATAAGCGCGTATTGATTGGTTTGCGCAAAAGTTATAGCGTGTACAAAATAGGGGATAGATTTATAGCATTTTAATTTTTTTATTTTTTTATTAGTAATGGCGGCGATCTGCGATTTTTTTATTGTGACTGCGATATTGCGGACACTTTTGACACATTTTTGGGACCATTCACATTTATACAGCGATCCCTGCTATAAAAATGCATTGATTACTGTATAAATGTGATTGGCAGGGAAGGGGTTAACCACTAGGGGGCGGGAAGGGGTTAAATATGTTCCCTCAAAGTGTACTGTGGGGGGAGGGGACTGACTGGGGGAGGTGACCGATGGTTGTCCCTATGTACAAGGGGCACACCATCGGTCCCCTCTCCCTCACAGGACGTGGATCTCTGTGTTTACACACAGAGATCCACTTTCCTGCTCGTTTCCCGGGCAATCGCGGGTGCCCGGCAGCAATCGCGGCCGCCAGGCACGCGCACCGGGGCCTTGTGAACGCGGCGGGCGCACGCGCGCCGCTGGCGGCGCACGCGCGCCTCCTAGCTCGTTTTAAAGGGAGGACGTCATATGGGAGAACGTCAAAGGGAGAACGAGAGTATCCTCCGCCTGCCGTCAATTGACAGTGGGCGGGGGACAAGTGGTTAAGGAGTTGTGATGGTGTTCAGGAGGTCACCCAGAGTGGGTGAGGAATTCCCGGCAAAAGAAGTAGTCCAGAGAGGACTGGCTCACAGTCCTCTTTGTCTTGATAGAGAGTCATTTGGGGCCCGGAATTTTGGAGGCTCTAAGTGATATTCGGGTGGGATAGAGCCTCCACTCCTGACCACTGGGAGTCAGCACACAGGGGGTTAAAGGCTTCCAGGAAACAGCTCATAAAACAGGAAGTGGTGCAAGAGGTGTTGTGGAAGGAGTATGGGGATTGCACCTGTGAAGATGAGCTGTGTGTCTGCTGGGAGCTTTTAAGGATTCAGCAAGGGCTCTGGAAGTTCTGGGGCGAAGACCCCTCTACAAAAACTGTATGTGCCTTTTCTTTAATTTGTTTTTGTGCAGAAGACAAGCAGGACTTTACTTTAAGCGGACTTTGTTTTTATATTTTTCCTGTGTGCTGAATGAAGTTTTATTTTTGGTTTATTTACAAATAAAAGTTTTTTTGTTCAAGTTCAACAGTTTATGCACTTAGTCCCGTGGAGTTATAATCCCCAAAAGTTTACAGTGCCAATAGGGCACGTTACAAGGCTTTTGGCGGATAATGGAATCCTATCCTCTGACAGGTAACCAGGCCTCTCCCGAGACAGTGACTTCCTTCACCGATCCCCTGGATAGGTCCTCCCCTGGTTCCCTCTCCTTCAGATCGGGTTACCCTCCCACGGGTACCCTGGGATTCCGCTTTTTGGCGTAGGCCTCAGCTAAAGGTGCTGGGCCTACCTGAAACTATGCAGTGTCGGGCCGAAGGTGCCCGGGACTGAACACACACACACGCACCCCTGGCCTGGAGGCATGAACTGCTCCCAGAATAATGGCGTCTGCCCCTTATGTATCCTCTCCCAGCATGCACAGCAGGTAGACCATGCTCACTGCACGGCTGCCGAGAGAGGACAACCAATAGCGCTGCAATGCCACCTGTGGTTCGACCTGAGACAGCGCCACCTACAGGTCACAGGGAACTGTACTGCCAGGCAACATCACAACAGAGCAGAGGCCAATTAAAAATTTCAACAGCCTGAGCCTAACTATTTGCTCAGGCTAGCCCCTAAATTTAGGCATAGCGACCCCAGTTTTGGGGGGGTCCGCTACACATATTCACATATAGCATGGACATCAAGGATACATAAATATATATCAACTTGGCAACACATAATGTAGAAAATTGATAAGTAAATTCTATAAGTGTGTATGTGTATGTGTGTGTGTATATATATATATATATATATATATATATATATATATGTCATCTGGGCTGCACATTGTGGTAAAAATAAATAATATAGAATGGTGTGAACATGGTTAGTTTGCAGATGATAGGCTGGATTAATTTCTAATGCAGGTATAGCGATACCCCCAGTTAAGAGGGCTGCTGGTATTGATTTGGGCCCTGTAATGCACCGCTGTCAACCCCTGGCAATCGGCTCTAACCTCCCGTGGCACAGCTAGTGATAGTGGGATAGGACCGCGTGACCGCAACTGTTGGTGACGCAGTCCTATAGCAAACATACACAGAATATACATTAAAACTCCTATTAAAGTAAGCGAAACTGACACCAAATGTACTTTACCCAGATATTTTACTGATGCTAATGGGCAAGTAATTAAATAACAGTATAACAAGTTGCAGATCCCTGCAATAAACAGTATTTAAAATGAACAGAACAATCAGACTACTCAAGTAATGCAATGCGGCTCTAGCGCTGCCCTTTTACAATCACTTCCCCTTGTGGGCAGACTGACTCTCAAATGTCTACCTACACAGTCAGGCCTGACTGATCTAAATGGAAGTTCAGTGAAACAATATTCGCTAGCAATCTTTCGGCGGTGCACTTGAAGAACAACTTTGTAATCCAACGAATAGTAAAGATAAAGGATCTGTCTATGAGCAAGTGCTCTCTCACCACCCGGACAAGTCCAAGTCCGTTTCCTCCACCGATTCGTCTAGGAACAGGAATCCACCGACATCCAGGCCTTCGGTCCTTCTGGTGTAGTACAGCAAGGATGATGAAATGTCTCTGAGGTTCCGCTAGGCTGGCAGAGGGCTCTTTGGAGAAATGCAAAAGGCCCAGGCTTCAGGCCTTGTGCACACAGCAGTTCAGCACAGGGATCCTCTTGCTAGGAGAGGGGGTGTCCAAAGAGACAGAATCAACTCTGCCTCCCCTTTTATAAAGACTGCCCCAGCAGTCTTTGCACGGGGCAATGCACCCTGGGTGCTGCAAGATGTACTGGGAGATGTGGTCTCTCGGTATTAAAGGGGAATACCCCACTACACAGGCATGTATCTGCATCCTAAATTCCCAACACGTTTCATGTGTGAACACTCATCAGAGGCGGATGCTCAAGGATAGCTATTAAGTATAAAATATAATTAATCTAGTATGGCATTGAACATAACAGGGAAGGGCAGATTTGCCAGTCCTAGATACTTACATAAAATAAAGTATGATGGAGTATGGTAAGTGGGGCCAGGGCCAGAAGAGTTGTCTGTCCCTAGAGCTGAGGTAATCTAGAGCCGCGTGCTGGCAGGGCGCACACACAGAACCCCCTTAGAACACAAATTACCAGTATTTTTTCATTAATACTATATAGTTCACTGATACTCTATCCATCCATCTTAGACTTGTTGGCAGTCACCACTTGTCCATCATCTTCATTCACCATGAAGATTGTCAATCTTTGTTCTGCCGACACACGGCTCCAGATAACCTCAGCTCCCGGGACAGACAACCATCCTGGCCCTGGCCCCATGCTTTCCAAAAATGCAGCGGCTGAAAAGAGCAAAGATGTTAACGTGTTACATGGACTGTAGTGTGTTTCTGCAAAAAGGAAAAAGAAAACGCATAGGTGTGAACCGAGTCTTAAAGCGGGATTCCACCCGCAATTTTTTATTTTTTTTAAAGTCAGCAGCTAAAAACACTGTAGCTGCTGACTTTTAATAAGGACACTTACTTGTCCTAGGCGCCCGCGATGTTGGGGGGGCCCCCCCCCCCCGAGGCCAATCCCTCGATCCTGGCAGGTCCCGGCGTGGCCATCCTCACTAAGGGAAACAGGCAGTGAAGCCTTGTGGCTTCACTGCCCGTTTCCTACTGCGCATGCGCGAGTCTCGTGGCGCTGTATGAATGGGCGGCTGCTCTCTGGGATAGACACAGTTCCCAGAAGGCAGCGTGCCCCATTCACCAGAAGACAATGCGAGGAGGACGAGGAAGAAGACCTGCCGCGGACTAAGAAGAGGCAGATTAGGAACATCCGCATAGCAACCGCCTTTTTCTGGTGAGTAAAATTTTTATTTGTTCTAGTTTTTTTTTTTTTTTTTTTTTTTTTTTTCCTAGTTTTTTTTTTGTAGGATTTTGGTGTATTTTTTTATTTAGGGTGGAACTCCACTCTAAGTACATATTTTATATAGTTAGTGTGTAGTTAGGCTTCCAGTTATTTAGGTTGCTAGTTAGGCATTTTGGTTATATGGTTGTGGTTCACTTGTATCCGTTTGCTGTGTTTTTTTCTGTTTGTTTGTATTTGGATGTTTTTTTTTTTTTTTTTTCCTACTATTAATAAATGTACTTTTTCTATATATCAGATTTGATTTACTAAAACTGGAGAGTGCAAAATCTGGTGCAGTTCTGCATGGTATCAAACAACTAGCATAGGGGACTGGGCACTGCCCCAAGGAACATGTATCAAAGCAAAAATGTAAAATCCTGTTACTTGTGCTCTCCTTCACTGTGCTCACCAACCCAGTATTTCAAACCTTCACCAGAGTTTGTAGACCTCTTATAAAATAAGTAGACCTACAAGTGTTTTATATAATAAATCCTGGGTCTTTCTCCTCCCCCAATTTACCACCAAAACCATGGATAGTCTCCACTTGTTTCCCCACAAGTGGTAAGGTTTCCTCCACTTTCCCAGTCCTCATTATCGATATTTCTCAGACATAAAATTAAAGTGATATTAAAGGCAAGTTTTTTTCTTAAAAAAACAAACAAACATGTTATATTTACCTGCTCTGTGTAGTGGTTTTGCACACAGCAACCCCAATCCTTCTCTTCCCTGGTCCCCTGCTGGGGCTCCTAGAATGCATGAAGGTAAAAAAAACTTGAACATTTATAAACCACTTTAAGATGGGGAAAAGCCCCACTTAGGGTAATCCTGTTTTTTTATTTACCTAAAAGTAAAGGCCAAATATGCACTCAGGGCTCATGCACACTGTAGCTCAAAGGAGCTTAAAAAAGTGGCTTCTACAGAATTTTGAGCTCTTTTGAGCTCTTATTTTTTTCTGCCTGGTAACTTCCCTCCATGTTAGCCAGTGTGTCCATGCACACTATGGTTTTTTCAGGCATATGCTGCTACAGGCAGAAAAACCCCCCACCAAACTCACGTTTCTGAGAGGAGCTAGTGCCCCAAAGAGCTCAAAGAAGCTCAAAAGCACGCAAAAACATTTGTTCCAGCTTTTTGTTTTGTTTATACAGTGGTTAAGAAAATACTATCTAGGAGGAATTGTGGAAAAAAAACACTTATGCTCAAAAAAGCTCAAATGAGCGCAAAGGAGCTTAAAAAAAGGTCAATAAAATCGTACACAAGAGCACAAAAAAAGCACAAGCTTCTTCAAGCTAAAATAAAAGCTCAAATGCCTGTAAAAGCAGCTTTATTTTTGAGCTGCAGTGTACATAAGTTCTTACATTAAAGCGGTAGTAAACCTTGGCATTTAAAAATCCCTTGCAAGGCAATGGCAACATCTACTAGTATGCATCAAGTACTAACACATTATGAAACACTTTAGAACAAACAGGGCGCGCCAGCCTAGTGCATTATCCACAAAATATATTTTATTGTTAAGTAATAGTAGGTAATATACTCACAAAAGAACAGGTACATCAAAGCTTGTCATAATACATTAGGCTTCAAGTCCTCAATACAGACGGTCCCCTACTTACAAACATTCGACTTACAAACGACTCCTACTTACAAACGGAGGGAGGCAACAGGAAGTGAGAGGAAATCTACCCCTAGGAAGGGAAATTCTCTCCTGTAAGAGTTAATATGGGGAAAACGTGTCTCCTCTCCACTGATGCTTTATCACCAATCCTTGTTTCCCCAATAACCCCAAATTTTCAAAATCCAATTGTCATTGGGACAGAAAGTGAGGTGAAATCTTCTGAACAGGGGCACAGACAGCAAAACAAATGTTACAGGGGTGATAACCCTTCCCTATGTTATCCAAAAAGCTTAAAAATAGATTTTTGGGCTGGAGCTACACTTAAAAAATGTACCTGTTCCAACTTACAAACAGATTCAATTTAAGAACAAGCCTACAGTCCCTATCTTGTTTATAACCCGGGGACCGCCTGTATGTCACATCACATAGAGGGACAGTATGAATCCTAAAGGCTAACGTGTTTTGAGGGACTTGCCCTCTTCCTCAGCCAAGAAATACGCTGAGAGGGCTTCCATCTTCCCCTGGTCTTCCTTCCGGGTTCACTGGCTCCAGTCCTTTGAATGGCTGAGCCACGATGATGTCACGGGAGTCATGGTTTATGGCACAGGGCTCTTAAGGGATGACATTGTATGCTGTCCCTTCAGAGCGCATGCGGCGGTGACGTAATAGTAATGTAATGACATATTGCACATAACATTTTCCAAGTCAAAAGAAGTAGTCAATGCTTTTCAAGGGCTCAAAACTCCCCCTTCTTTAGGGACTTGATGCTGACAGTAAATTAAGGATTATTGGACAACAGAATGCTATATAAAAGGATTTAACGTAAACTGATTTGGGTCGCTGGTCAAGCAGACATTACAGGCATCTCTGCCTGACTGGTGACCCAAATCAATATAGGTTATATACTTTTATATTAAACTTTATTGTCCATTATTTCATGAAAGGGGAGTTATGAGGCCCCTGGAAAAACGTTGACTTTTTCTTCTGACTTCTTGTCATGAGCAATAAAGACTTACCGGACTTGCATTCGATTTGTGTTGCTCTCATAATAAAAAAATTACTTTCAAAACCAATTTTAGCACACTGTGGGAATCCAAAACAGTTCTAAACTCTTCTCTTAATATCGAGCATCTCAGACCACCAGAAAAAGTCCAATTATAATGTGTAATGTTCATATTTTGGGAACATCTCTTGCAGTTTTCAAGCTTTTATTGGCCAGCCGTACCCAATTATTTATACAGTATCTATTTTATTTAATACAGGTATTTATTTATATAGCTCTGACAATTTACACAGAACTTCACGTATATGTTGTACATTCAATCATGTACTCAATTCTATACTCTCTGTATCTTCTCACATTGCTTAGGCTTCAGATTTATCCAAAAAATTATATTATTTTAATGGTATGTCTTCTCTGCTTTCAGCCACGGTTGATACCTCCGCACCAAAGAGTTTGTCAAGCAGTGTTAAATGTAAGTGCCTTTTTAGATTGTTACTGAACTTTTACATTACATATTTCTCTGGGAAAGTTTAATCTTTCATCCTGGATGTTTTGTTTCTCCAACCAAAAGGTTTTAACTCCGGTTAAAGCATGGAGGGGTTAGTACCTCCTGTGTGTGTTTTTTTTTTTTTGGCTATATATAAAAAAGTGCTGCGCTAAAATCAAATAATTATACAAATTATTGCATTAAGACCAAAATTTACTAAAAGACAGTGAACAGTGATAAAATAATAAATAGTCCATAAGTCCCAATGCTCAAATCCAGTAAATCCATGTAAAGTGCTCCTTTAAATGAATTCAACACCACCAGCCACTATGACCAAGTTTGTGATAAAGTACCTGCTTATCAAATGGCCATGACCCCCTTTCCCAAGTACCGCATATAAGGTCACTCCAAGGCTGTCAGTCTATGACTCCAACGCTCCCTGATCATCCAGAGTTCAACACTAAACATTACAACCAAGACTCAAGATATGGGTAACTATGTGAAGAAAGAAAAAATACGCTTCTCCATAGTGTAATAAAAGACTGATACCTTTTAAAGAAGTACTTTGACAAAACGCGTCGGATGAGCCTTGTGCCGCTGTCACCACGTTCTTGTAACCAGGAATTCCTGCCAGTTTGTGACATTTGTACATGCACATGTTTATTTCATTACTGTGAATGTATTTCTATTTTTATATATATATATATATATATATATATATATATATATATATATATATATATATATATATATATAATTTTATTATATCAGTCTTTTATGGCACTATGGAGAGGTGTATTTTTTTTTTTTTTCTTTCTTTGGTCCGCACTGGAATCATGATTTGCCAGAAGAAACATGGAACATGGACTTCTCTGTTAGAGCACAGCCAAGTTTGGACTTTACCAGTGTACGTAACCTGGAGCAGCCACAGTTATGCCGCGTACACACGACCGTTATTCATGTCATGGAAAAAAACTATGTTTTTCTCTATGTGATTTTTCGTGTTTCCTCTCCTTGCATACACACTTTCATGAAAAAAAACGCTTGAGCAAAGCGCGGTGACGTACAACACGTACGACGGTACTATAAAGGGGAAGTTCCATTCGAATGGCGCCACTCTTTGGGACGCTTTTGCTAATCCTCGTGTTAATAAAGTTTGGTGAGAGACGATTCGCGCTTTTCAGTCTTCGTGCTTTTTAGTCCATTACAGCGTGACGAATGTGCTATCTCCATTACGAACGCTAGTTTTACCAGAACGAGCGCTCCCGTCTTATACTTGATTCTGAGCATGCGCGGTTTTTTTTTTTTCCCCTCGTAAAAGCATACACACGACCGTTTTTCATGACGTGAAAAACGACGAGGAAAAATAGAGCAGGTTCTAGAGTTAAGCAAGTGCACGTATGAGGCCCATGCTATGTACATGGTGGGACTCCATTCTGTTACTGTGAGTGTGGTAACAGAGGTACACTGACTGGTGAAGTGGGCAGTGGCTCAACCTGTCCCTCCGACTGCAACACATACAGTACATTAGTGCAAGTGTGTAGGACTTGGGATGAAGAAGCTTAAAGCTGAGTTACACCCATTTGAAAGTCAGCAGCTACAAAAAGTGTAGCTGCTGACTTTTAATAATAAGACACTCACCTGTCCCATGGTCCAGCGATGCGGGTGCACGAAGCCCTGCTCCTCTCCACCTCCTCTCCGCGGCGCCGGCATTCTAACTGTGGGCGCCCAGCTGTGGCTTTACATTCGGGAACGCACTGCGCATGCGCGAGCCGCGCTGCGCGCTATGAATGTGACGTGTCCCAGAAGATTCCAGAGAGGGAGGAGAGGTGATCTTCCTGGCGCCGTAGCGCCAGGGGAGGAAGTGGGAGCTGGGTGCCTGTAAAAACAGGGTACCCGTTCCCCCCCCCCCCCCCCTCAAAAAATGACATGCCAAATGTGGCATGTCAGGGGGTCACCAGCAATTAAAGCGGAAGTTCCATTTTTAGGTGGAACTCCGCTTTATGAAGGAACTCCTTGTCGGGGGTACTGCACTCATGTGGCTTAGGAGACCGCCTTAAAACCGCCTTGAGTCCAAAGAACCCACCCCAAGGGGAAACCTCTCACGTGACCCTTGCTTGGTGCCCAACGAGAGTGGGAAGCATGGAGGACATTATGAGCAACCAGTCAAACTTCCCTTACAAGCGCATCAGTGTAGTGTAAAATTCTCAAAGCTCTATTACATAAAAGTATTGTACCCACAAAAAAACTTGATATGCTTGCATGTCATAACTCAAAGTATCTCTGACAAACTGGCATAACTGTTTAACCATCAGAACGTGAATTTCCAACACAAACTCAGGCGGGGTTCACACATATGCAAATTGGATGCGGGTTTCCCCACATCCAAGTCACATGACAGGCAGGTGTGACTGGCTCTCAATGGAACCGGTCCACACATGCCCGGGTGGCCACGGTCCGAATTGAAAAAGGGTCAAGTGCGTGTTTGGGTCTGGTTCAGGTGCGAATTCAGGCAAAAATTTTGACCTGAATCGCACCTGAACCAGTGAACAGTCATGCACCGGACCCCAGACACGAACCCGCAGCCGGACGTGTGAACCCAGCCTCAACGTTGCACCACGGTTTACACATTTCCAGGGTGCACCTGCTTCATCAGTGCTCTGTCCAGAATGGGTGCTGCTGTCAGTATACCATGACCCAGCAGGGGGGATTTTTCCATCCACCTTTTGTGTGGAGAAAATTGCACACTCTTCGAACAAAAATGTAAAGTGTAAGGGTTGTATCCAAGACCAATTATTAAACTTACAAAGTTGTTTTACTCAGCCCGGTTGTGCAGTGAATCCCCAGTCCAGTTTTGCATGAGATTTCAGTAATTTGCTGTAGATCTACAATAAATTTTAAAAAGAAAAAACTTAAAGAAATGTATACTATAGTTTCATATGCTAGTACCTGGCAGCTTCATATGAAAAAAGCCGAACTAACAAGATTTCATTAAAAATTCTATGTGACAACAGAAAACTGTGGAATCTATATGACTTCTTTCCTTATCGCTTGGTAAGCATTCTATGTAAGCGTGCTATCCACACCTGAAATTACAAAAGGAAACATAAGGGCACGCATGCAGGAAAATAATGTGATTTAATGCATTTTCATGTTATCGTGTTCTTCATTTTCCTGACACTGCAATTTTGAAGAGTAGCTTTAAAGCATAAGCCTCTCCTAAAGAGTTTCTTATTTTTCATTACTCTTTGTAGCAGTCAGCAGAAGAGTCTCATGACATGGGTAGTATGACTAGACAGGAAGGTGGAAAATATGGAATTATGTCCATGTTTGATTGACAGGTGTATTTACCGCAATTATTTATTTTATTTATCGTGGCACCTTGCCAGTAGGTGTCTTCATCAAAAGCTCAAGGGTCATCTATGATATACTGTTACTGCAAGCACAGCCATAACTGTTTTCCCTTGTCCAGGCTATATTACTTACCTTCTCATCCCTGTTTTAATTTTACTGGTACTATCAGCACCAGGGGCATAGTTTTCTGATATTACCAACACAAATAGAATCGTTTTGTATGTCAGAACCCTAAACAGCCAAGGATACTAATAGGGGATCTCATCTGTCTCTTATGCAGAACATTTTATGAAATCCATTGGGTAATTAAGGGGCCTTCTCTCTAGTACAACAGACTCCCTAAGTTGTTTACTAGATGTTTTTAGACAGTTTAAAGCAAACATGTATGTGCATAGCCAAATGTAAAGCACATGGAGTAGCTAGCCTTTATTTTTGCATAATTTGGTCAGTAAGGATCACTAGCCTATTAAAGCCCTTATTGTCTTCCTAAAATAAGGTCAGCACTGGGTAGGACTGCTTAGTATATACACTATATGAACAAAATCAGTAGACACCTAACCTACTCTGTATGGCTAAAAGTATGTGGACCCCCTCCACATTTTTGAGTTTAGGGGTTTCCAGTTAATACTAGACATTTAAAAAAATGTGCATTTCCAACATTGTAGAAGAGAAAATTAAGTACTGTCCGTGATACTTTTTTTATTTGCACTAACATACAATTTTTCAGGACAAGCTTTCGGGGTATGTAAATACCCCGAAAGCTTGTCCTGAAAAATTGTATGTTAGTGCAAATAAAAAAAAGTATCACGGACAGTACTTAATTTTCTCTGTCACAATTGCACTAATACGGCTACAATTACGTCAACATTGTAGAAACAATTTAAAGGACAAACATTTTCTGTTCCAGCAAGACTGTGTCCCCATAGAGAAAGCCAGCTTCATAAAAACATGGTTTGATGTGAAGAAACTTGAGTGGTCTGCACAGAGCCTGGGATAAATTGGAATGACTATTGCCAATCAGGTCTTTTTGTCCAAATCAGTACCTGAATTTACAAATGCTCTTCTTTTGGCTAAATGTGCATAAATTCCCACAGACACAATCTTAGAAAAGCTTTTCCAGAGGGGTGGAGGCTGGTAAAGCCACAAAAGTAGTTTAAAGTTCATGTTAATGCCCAGGGGTTTGGAATGGACAATGCCTAGCAAGCTCATATAAATCTGATGGTCAGGTGTCCACAAACATAGTGCAACATGCACATTCTGCTGAAATTGCCTCTGTTAACTGAAAGATTTCCAGAATTTCAATCCTTCTTTCACAGGGGCATAGCTGCTGACATATGATCTACACTTAATCTCTTTGTCAGCAGTGGTTTGTGGGTTAGGTGCACTCAGAATCATGTTTTCAGCAGTAACGTTGTACACTGGGGTTGGTGGGAAGGGTTGCGTTTCCACCCGATAAGGGGTTGCGCTCCCACCTGGACTTTAATTTGTTGCCTTTCATATTTTGGGTTCTTCTGTGGCTCTGCTCAAGAGTTTCTAACATTCCCAGCAGGTTGCAGTTGAAGCGCTTACAGGCCCCATTGCCTTAAGGGTGGTAAGGTGTTGTGTGGGACTTCCAGATACCACTCAACCGCACAATTCCGACACAATTTGTGATTTAAAGTTTGGGCCTTGGTCTGAGAGTATGCACTTGAGGCAACTGTATGGCTAGACCACGCTGTCTGGTCTTTTGTGAGCACTATCACAGCAAACTTAGTGATATGATCCACAAAGACATGGGCAAAGTGGAACCCAGAGGGTAAGCTGGAAACTGTCAGCAAGTTCATCATCACCAGCTCAAAGCGTTCTAAGATCGCAATAGTCATTGGGGTAGTCCTTTTCGGGAGGAGCTGTACAATCCCAGCAAGCCTGTTGAACCCACTCCACTAATCATGGGCAGAGAAAATACTTCCTGACCAAGGCTTTGGTCTGATTGGCCCCAAATTGTCCACTTGACAGACCTTGAGGACATGCCACTGAGGACCAAAGCTTGCAGAATGCTTGGTGGGGAGGCGTGCCTGTTGGTACAGTATGCCATCTCCGGATTCAAGCCGATTACACCGCCTTAAGATCACTCTCACTGTGTCAGGCAACTTTTGGCATTCTCGCAGGGATTTCCTATGCCATTGTGACATGAAAACGCTGTACCTCTGTCAGAGACCATGAATCAGACGGAGACAGAAGTACAGTTAAATCACACTTGTTTAATAATAAAAAGGTAAACGGAGTAAGCGTAGTCAAAACATAGCCAGAGTTCATTAACCAGATCGGGTAGTCTGCCAAGCCAATGTCCAAGAGCCAGCGATAAAGGTAGTAGTACAGCAAGCAGGATCTGTAGCCAGAAGGAACATCAGACAAGCAGGTCTTCAACTGGAACGCAGGAGAAAGTCTCTTGTGATGTTAACACAGGCGAAGGCAAGGAGCAAATGAACTGGAAGTCCTTAAGTAGGCAGAGCTGACAAGCAGGATCATCAATAGGTGGATCACTGTGGAGAGATGGGAGCTGGCAATTAGCTGACAGCTGAGCTGCCAGCACAGAGAAGGAAGGGCTGAGCCCAGCCCTGACAACCTGGATGAGGTGGTCAGGGTCTTTCTGCTGGAGCCCATTCCTCAAGGGTGTGGATCTCAATGGGACCACCCTGGGGAACTGGTTGTTGGCCCCTGAGGGAGCAGGATGAGGTGGCCACTGGCAGATCAGGTTCTCCCAACCTAAGTCCACATCTTCATGTGGGCGTCCGAATGGCCTTTGAACTTCCCAGGCTTAAAATGTATCTTGTAGTTGAAGTGGCCAAGCAGGGTGACCCACCTTTGTTCAAGTGCCCCAAGTTAACTATTTCTAAAGCAAGGGGGTTATTGTCCATGAAGTGATATAAATAGCTAAAACAGCGCTTGCCTCACCACACCTGCAAATAAATTAATCGCTGTGTAGTATTCTGTGTCTGAACAAATACTTTTTTGTAGCTGCTGACTTTTAATAAACTAAAAAAAGCCTGGAACTCCGCTTTAAACATAGGCATCTTACATTTTAAACATCCTTCTTAAAACCTATAAAAGGTGACTCAACCGAGAAGTGATAAAAGCAGTTTTCTCTCGGTCTTGTTCCCACACCAGGGCCTACCAGTAGCTTCTTGCCAGGTCAAGCGTAGAGAAGTATTGCACTTAGCCCATTGCCATAAGTGACTCCTCCACCCTGGGTAAGGGGTAGGCATCCCAGTCGGCGCAGGCTCCTATCTTATTTCCGCACTAGGACAACAGGAGCAGCCCATGGGCTGTGGCTCTCCCGGATTACTCCACTTCAGCATGTTACAGATCAAGTCCTTGACCTTCTGGCACAGAGCTGGGGGAATATGACGGTACCGCTCATGCATGGCTGGAGCATCTCCCGTGTGAATTGGGCAGTCGATTGCCTCCACGCATCTGTAGTCATCAGGGCAGGGTGCTGCTGCAGTAGAGGGTAGTCTTGGAAAGGTAAAGACAGTTGTTCCAGCAGCTGACGTTATTGTTCATCATTCATGGAGGTCATGGCAGCTTATAGCTGGGCACACACGACCTCAACCCCTGGTTGGGCCCAGGAGATGTAGTGTACCACATACAGGTCTACGATGGTGGTGTGATTCGGAAGAGGGACTAAGTAGATAAACTAGACTAGGCACCTTATCCTTTTGTACTTTGGACAAGGTTCATGCTGCCATCCATTCCCCTATTATCCCTAGATCTTTGTGGGGCTCCACCATTACCATGGCTCCTTGCAGCTTCTTGTGTGCCCCAATAGGCAGGAACCAGACTACCTCTTTAAGGGGTGCCAGAAGTAGATAAGATAGCCTGCTGAAGGTGATATGCCTACTTTTTTTGCCATGCTGCAAAGCACAACATTGCAGCCAGGACAATGTGGTTGGTTCTATCCATGCGGTCTTTTCCAGGTTTTGCCAGGTAGCTACAGCATGTTAATCATGCAACTGAACCTCCTGGATTTACCGCACTCACATGCTCATTGTGCCAGTTTATAATTTACCTGTGTTGAGAGAAAGAGGGTCTGCCATTGCTGGCCTTCTGAAAATGTTGGCTATCTGACCCCAATACTGATTTATGGTTTTAGTCCCTAACCCATTACAAGTATGCAGATCAGACATTCCAACTTTACTCATTCTATGCTTGATTACTCCAGAATCACCCATGCAACTACACTATATTACCAAAAGTATTGGGAAGCCAGCCTTTTCACCCAGATAAACTTTTTTTTTTTTTTAATTGGAAACCAACTTTATTGAAAAGTATGCATGGTACATAAATCAACATAAGCCAGTATGGCCAATATAATAGTACATACATGAACACAGTGAAGCATCTGTGTGTCACAAAGATAATAACAGCAGTGAAAGTAGAGCCGGTATACAACAAAAAGAAAAAATCGACATGTCAGGTACACGTTTCACCATCCGCCATCCATCTGTCCCAGACCTTCTCATACTTTAGCGGACACCCTCTATGTACATAAATCAGTTTTTTATATGGGAGAGCATCGTTAACCGCCTTTTTCCAGCACTGAACTGTAGGGGGCAGGGCCTGCATCCAATTACGGGCCACTACTTTTCTTGCCAAGAATAGCGTCTCATGTAAAAAGGTACGGAGGGGTTTGTCGGCATCCAAGTCTGGCAACAGGCCAAGTAGGCACATCTTTGGGTCAAGGGTAGCAGGGGAGCCCATCTGATCGTGTAGGAAGCGTATCACCTGTGTCCAATATGCCTGAATGGTAGGACAGAACCATATGAGGTGGTAAAAGGAGCCCGGGGTATGGTCACAGAGGCGGCATCCTGGATTGTACGTGGGCCTGAAACGTGCCACTCTCTGAGGGGTCAGATATGTTCTATGTATAATGTACAGCTGTGTGAGGCGGTCCGACAGCTTGGGGGAAACCTTTTTCACGTCCTCCAAAATCTCGCCCCAGTCCTCATCCTCTATAAGTCCAACATCCGCCTCCCATCTAGTCTTGGCAGTATAGGCCAATGCTGTGGTGCTAGGGAGACGAATGGCGGAGTACAAAGTGGAGATGAGCTTAGCAGGCACATTACCCGTGACTGTGTCCACTATGGAGGGAACTGCCAGGGACGGGTAAGAGCCAGAAAACTGGGCCTGTATGGCGTGACGGAGTTGCAAATACCTGAAGAAAAGGCAATTGGGGAGGGAAAATTCGTCCTTCAGCATTTGGAATGACTTAAGGCCTGAATCGGTCATGATCTGGTGTATGTATAAGATCCCATGGCGTATCCACGCCGCGGGGTCCGGAATGGACAATAATTCTGGCAAGCATGTATTGTACCAGAGAGGGGTATGAGAGTGTACCCTTGGGGTCCCAGTTCTCTGCAGTGCCGCCCGCCATACCCTCCGGTGGTGAGTCAACATGTCTGCTGTGCGTTGGGGGGGGGGCGTCTTGTCAATGGGGCTCTTAGGACCGATTGAAGTGGGGTGTGGGCTGAGTCATCTGGGTGCTCACAGAGTAGTGTCTGGTATCTCGTTAGTTCATGTTTATCAAAATAATAGAAGTAGGACAGCTGGGAGGCAAAATAATAATCCTGAAAGTCAGGGAGAGCAGCTCCTCCCAACGTCACAGGGTTCTTCAGGATTCTCCAGGATAATTTGTGTCTGCCATGACCCCAAATAAATGAATTCAAGATGGATTCAATTGTCCTGAAAAAATTTTGTGGTATATAGAGGGGAGCATGCCAGACCAAATAGAGTATCTTGGGAAGGAGTATCATCTTAACTAAGCTGACGCGACCCATAACACCCAGGGGTAGTCTGGCCCAAGTCTGCGTCTTGTTCTTGATCAGAGCAAACAGGGGTTCAATGTTCAGTAGTTTATAATCAGAGCGATCTGGTGACCTGTACGCCAAGGTATTTAATCTGGGAGACCCTTGGAAGAGCCAGAGGAGGGGACGCGAACGAGGAGGGGAAATGGTCAATCGGAAGGATCTGGGACTTAGCCCAATTAATACTCAGACCCGAATGGCCACCCATACGTTCTATGGACTGGAGGGCTGCTATAAGAGAAGGACCGGAGTCCGCCAGATACAAAAGTGTGTCGTCGGCATACATCCCAATCTTTTCTTCCAGGTTCCCCATCCTGAGACCTCGGATGCAAGTGTCCGCACGGACCATTATGGCCAACGGCTCCACAGCCAATGCGTAAAGCATGGGGGAAAGGGGGCAGCCCTGCCGGGTCCCTCTCTCCAGCGGGAACTGGTCAGAAAGCCAACCATTCACAAACACTCTGGCCCTCGGGGATTGATAGAGGAGTTGGACCCAGCGAATAAAGCTGGGGCCAAATCCAAATCTTGAGAGACACTCCCACAGGTAGTTCCACTCCACGGAGTCGAAGGCCTTGGCGGCATCCAGCGCCACCACGACCCTCGAGCCAATTTCATCATGGGACCCCTGAATATTCATAAATAGGCGGCGAATATTCATGGCCGTGTTCTTCCCTGGCATAAAGCCGGTTTGGTCAGGGTGTATCAATGACAGAATAACCTGGTTAAGGCGGGAGGCTAGAATCTTAGCTAATATTTTAATATCTACCTGTAACAGGGAAATGGGCCTATACGACTCCGGGTATTTAGGGTCCTTTCCGGGTTTGGGAATTACCACTATTTGGGCTTCTCGCATAGATGGGGGTAGAACTCCTGAGTCAAATATAGATTTATACAGGTACTTAAGTTCAAGGATTAGGATTTCAGAGTAGGTTACCCAGATAAACTTTAATGGCATCCCAGTATTAGTCCGTAGGGTTCAATATTGAGTTGGCTCACCCTTTGCAGCTATAACAGCTTCAACTCTTTTGGGAAGGCTGTCCACAAGGTTTAGAAGTGTGTCTATGGGAATTTTTGACCATTCTTCCAAAAGCGCATTTGTGAGGTTAGGCGCTGATGTTGGAGAGAAGGCCTGGCTCGAAGTCTGCGCTCTAATTCATCCCAAAGGTGTTCTATCGGGTTGAGGTCAGGACTTTGCAGGCCTGTCAAGTTCCTCCACCCCAAACTTGCACATCCATGTCAAATCGTTTGGTGGAGGGGGGATTATGGTGTGGTGGTGTTTTTCTGGGGTTGGGCTTGTCCCCTTAGTTCCAGTGAAGAGAACTCTTAAGGCGTCAGCATACCAAGACATTTTTGAACCATTTCATGCTCCCAACTTTGTGGAAACAGTTTGGGGATGGCCCCTTCCTGTTCCAACATGACTGCGCACCAGTGCACAAAGCAAGGTCCATAAAGACATGGATGGGCACGTTTGGGGTAGAGGAACTTGACTGCCCTACGCAGAGTCCTGAACTCAACCCGATAGAACACCTTTTGGGATGAATTAGAGCACAGACTGTGAGCCAGGCCTTCTCTCCAACATCAGTGCCTGACCTCACAAATGCACTTCTGGAAGAATGGTCAAACATTCCCATAGACACACTCCTAAACCTTGTGGACAGCCTTCCCAGAAGAGTTGAAGCTGTTATAGCTGCAAAGCGTGGGCCAACTCAATCTTGAACCCTACGGACCAAGACTGGGATGCCAATAAAGTTCATGTGGGTGTAAAGGCATCCCAATATTTTGGTAATATAAAGTGGATGAACAATGACAGCCTGAAGTCAAGTATGACAGGTTTCCTTTGGTACAGCTGTGCCTCTATTTTGCTTCGAGGCTTAAAAAATGGAACCAAATTTGGTTGTCACTTGTATGTAATACAGTTTTTCTGTAAATGGTCACATATTGATGTTTTATGTTTGAATCATAGATATATTGGATTGCAAGCTCTCACGAACAGGACCTTCCTAGCCCTCTTGTATTGAATTTTATTGTAACAGTACTGTCTCCCTTTTTATATTGCAAAGTGCTGTGCAAACTGTCATTGCGGTAAAAATCCTGTATAAATATATTAATAATACCGATTAAGACACCTGCCATGGAAATGGACGCTTTAGAAGAAGAGAACATTATCCTGGATGTGCAGAGTCGGCCCAGGTCTGTCTTGCTCTTATGAATGTTTTATACTCTGGATCAATGTGCTCTCTATTTTTAGCCCGACCGAGGTGTCATCTGTGTCGGCTGTTTGTTTGTCGGGTTTGTGAACTGTGGAAATGGACATCATTATGTAGGATTGTTTGCAAGCTCTTCAGAACTTCCCTTGTCAGAAAATCTCCATCAATCCCACGTTCAGCGCAAGGAAGAAAAACACTTTGAAATGATCATAAGACGCACAATATGACAGTGAAACAGCATGTGATGTATATTTCATAAGCTAACGAAGGATGATGGTGCGATAATAATAGACTGCGCTAATAATTTACAGGATTACATATTGGCTTTCTTGTATACGTAAAGTGGACATGTCAGCCAAAGGACTCGTTCACACTCGTGGTTGAGGGGTGGTAAGTCACCGCAGTTAAGCCATGTTTTTAATGCCACCCATCTGCTCCCTCTTAAGCTGCAGAGGCAGCATCTGCGGGGGGTACGCATGCCGTGCTTCACGGCCGCAGCAAGAAATATACGCTCTGTCGCTTTTGGCAAGCATATTCAAGTGAATAGGGCCAATCTGCAATGCATGCAGTTGCAGCCAGCTAGTGCTGGGTTTAAGGGTTTAAATCAATTGTCAAATGCTCTCTGAAGAACAATACGAATGTGGATCTCTTTTCAGAGACTAAAGCAAGTGTGAATGAGCCCAAAAAGAGCATTGTCAACCGTTTCATGAGCTAAAACCATATTTTGATTATATTTAAACAAACGAATGTGTGCCCATACATGTATTGTTTTTGGGTGTGGATGTTTCAGTATTACCCCACTGTAGTCTACTGGTCAGAAATAGGTACCTTAAAGCTGAACTTCAGGCAGAAAGAAAAGACACATATTCCTAAATAAACCTTAAAGAAGAAGTAGGGCCAAAGCTCTTTTGGCTATACTTCCCCTGGGGATCACAGGAGTGCATTTCATTCTGCACCCCTGTGACCTGTATTCAGCTGTCAGCAGGCTAAAGCCCGCTGTCAGATGTTGTCACTCAGACAGTCCAGGCTCTGAAAGGATCCCGACTTAAATGTCAGGATCTGCCCAGATACCTGACAGGCTGCTGGCTCAGCCTCTGCATGCCGCTGAGAGCCTGAGCCAGCACTGCTTCCCCCTGCACAGCCCAGCCCTCTAGTGAGGGACAGAGCAGAGAGTCCAATAACCGGCTCTCTCTGCTCACTGAAGACTGAGAACTAAGCGATCAGTGGTCTTTGATCTCTCATTTCTTGGTGTAGAGGTGGCAGGCAGTAAACTACTTGTTACAATTTTGTACCCCAGCACTTGCAGTTCACAGCTTTCAGTGCTGCCGGCTCCTGCTCTCTGTGTTGCTTCCCTTAACTTCTGGTCTACACAGGAAAGAGTTCACAGTGGAAAGTCTCCAGTCACTATGTTAGTTTGGAGAAAGGAGAAGGGGGAGGATGAAGGAGGAACTGGAGAGTGTTTTTCCATTTTAGACTATGGGGCTGTGTGTATTTATTGATACACGCAGTATAGGAGACATCAATTTACTCTCTGCATGCAAGGGTGGCCCTATAGGATGCTGCACAAAAAAGGAACCACCTGGAACCAGGAAACCCGAGGTAGCGGTCATGGCCCCAGCTTAAACTGGAACATAGGCAAGGATTAAAAAAATAGAGAAGCTGCATACTTAGTAAGTGATCACATCAGCTGCAGGAAGTGCCTAAAACTGAGAGTTTAATATCACTTTAAAGTTGATGCAAACCCACTCTCATCCTTTGTAAACTACTGCCATAGTGCTGATCCATAAGGATATAGATGCCTCCTGCATGTATCCTTATCTGTCAAATGTCTCCCCTCTGTCTGTTATAAGAACTGAAAAACTGCAAATTCTGTGGGTGGATCTGTTGTCTGGAGCTCGGTGGGTGGAGTCGTGATGTCAGTAGACTCCCCGCCCACCTCTGCACTCCCCCTCATCAACATGCATTTTCTCCTGTGTATTCCTTCTGCTATGATCACTAACATCCAGTCAAATTCCAGAAAAGTAACCACATGACTTCAGAAAAGGAGTGGGGGTGGGAATTAAAAAAATAATGCCTGTCTAAAGCTAGTGCACAGATATGTAAATAACCTGTCACTCAAAGCAAGGGGGCGGAACGGACAAAGGTTTTTCTCTGTTTGTCCGTTTTTATCTCACTGAACAATAAAAGAGGATTGCTCAGAGCTGGATTAACTCGTTGTGGCAAGACCGGGCACAAATGATAGGAAATCCTATACTCTACACATTGTGACAGCAAAAAAATAAATAAAAAAAATTGGGTTTACATCCACTTATGTTTTTGTTGAATGCAAGTAGTATCTGAATTTGGCTTGGTATCAGCTTTCTTTTGACACTGTACAATGGAAATCAGACTGGGAGAGGGAGAAAAAGAATAAGAAACCAGTCATTTGTGTTGCAGTGCTCATGTTCTAACAAGTACAGTGCTTTGGAAAAGTATTCATACCCCTTGAAATTTTCCACATTTTGTCATGTTAAACCCAAAACGTAAATGTATTGGGATTTTATGTGAGAGACCAACACAAAGTGGCACATTATTGTGAAGTGGAATAAAAATGAGAAATGATTTTAATTTTTTTTTTACAAATAAATATGTGAAAAGTGTGGGGGGTACATTTGTAATCAGCCCCCCGCAGTCAATACTTTGTAGAACCACCTTTTATCTGCAATTACAGCTGCAAGTCTTTTTTGGGGATGTCTCTATCAGCTTTGCACATCTAGTGAGATTTTTGCCCATTCTTTGCAAAATCGCTAAAGCTCCATCAGATTGGATGGAGAGCGTCTGTGAACAGCAATTTTCAAGTCTTGCCACAGATTCTCAATTTGATTTAGGTCTGGACTTTGACTAGGTCATTATACCACATGAATATGCTTTGATCTAAACCATTTCATTGTAGCTCTGGCTGTATGTTTGGGGTTGTTGTCCTGCTAGAAGGTGAACCTCCACCCCAGTCTAAAGTTTTTTGCAGACTAACAGGTTTTCTACTAAGATTGCCCTGAATTTGGCTTTATTCATCTTCATATCAACTCTGACCAGCTTCCCTGTCCCTGCTGAAGAAAAGCATCCCCACAACATGATGCTGCCACCACCATGTTTCACGGTGGGGATGGTGTGTTCAGAGTGATGTGCAGTGTTAGTTTTCTGCCACACATAGCGTTTTGGTTTTAGGCCAAAAAGTTCAATTTTAGTCTCATCTGACCAAAGCACCTTCTTCCACATGTTTGTTGTTTCCCCCACATGGCTTCTCGCAAAGTGCAAACGGGACTTCTTATGGCTTTCTTTCAACAATGGCTTTCTTCTTGCCACTCTTCCATAAAGGGCAGATTTGTGGAGAGCACGACTAATAGTTGTCCTGTGGACAGATTCTCCCACCTGAGCTGTGGATCTCTGCAGCTCCTCCAGAGTTACCATGGGCCTCTTGGCTGCTTCTCTGATGAATGCTGTTCTTGCCCAGCCTGTCAGTTTAGGTGGACAGCCATGTTTTGGTAGGTTTTCAGTTGGGCCATACTCTTTCCATTTTCGGATGATGAATTGAACAATGCTCTGTGAGATGTTCAAAGCTTGGGATATTTTTTTTATAACCTAACCCTGCTTTAAACTTCTCCACATCTTTATCCCTGACCTGTCTGGTGTGTTCCTTGGCCTTCATGATGCTGTTTGTTCACTATGGTTCTCTAATAAATCTCTGAGGGCTTCACAGAACAGCTGTATTTATACTGAGATTAAATTACACACAGGTGGACTCTATTTACTAATTAGGTGACTTCTGAAGGCAATTGGTTCCACTAGATTTTAGTTAGGGGTATCAGAATAAAGGGGGCTGAATGACACAATTTGCAGATAATAATTTGTAAAAACGTTTGAAAACCATTTATCATTTTACTTCCACTTCACAATTATGTGCCACTTTGTGTTGGTCTATGACATAAAATCCCAATAAAATACATTCATGTTTTTGGTTGTAACATGACAAAATGTGTAAAATTTCAAGGGGTATGAATATTTTTTCAAGGCACTGTTTCAATGTTGATAATGGGAGAGAACAGAATGACAGAGAAATCATCATTCTGCTGCTTCTCCATTCAGTGTCCAGACACAGACTGGGGGTGGGACAAGACCTGTAATGCTGCGTACACACAATCGGACATTCCGACAACAAAACCGTGGATTTATTTCCGACGGATGTTGGCTCAAACTTGTGTTGCATACACACGGTCACACAAATGTTGACGGAAATTCCGAACGTCAAGAACGTACAAGACGTACGGCAAGCCGAGATCAATGACAATCAATAGCCAGTGCTGCTCTTCTGCTTGATTCCGAGTATGCATGGAATTTTGTGCGTCGGAATTGTGTACACACGGTCGGAATTTCTGACAAAAAGTTTTGTTGTCGGAAAATTTGAGAACCAGCTCTCAAATTTTTGTTGTCGGAAATTCCCACAGAAAATGTCCGATGGGGCCTACACACGGTCGGAATTTCCGACCAAAAGCTCCCATCGAACATTTGTTGTCGGAAATTCCGAGCGTGTGTACGCGGCATAAGTGTTCCGCAACAAAGAAAAATCAGGTCTCCTACCCTGTGTGGCATAGCTTTGTAAATCTCAGGACTGAATGGACAGAAATACAACTCCTTTGGCAGGTAAAACTGATTCTATATCTGTTGCTCTTTTTCAGGACCTCAGCTTTAAGGAATGTCGTTTGGGCATTCTTTCCCTTTTAGTTCTACACATGTTTTTCACAAGGTAAAAAAAAAACAAATAAAAATAACATCTTCCTCACTCTAGTTTCCGATTGCTTTTCCTGATTCCGATAATCAGTGTTCCTTGAATTTTCATTGATGGCCTTACGCTATTTTGTTCCTCATGCGTTCCAGCACTCTGCCTTGCAGTGATGGTCTTTGGCTTGCTCTTTATCTCACTGCTTCCTGTTGACACTTAGGCTGTATCCGGACTTTGTCACTCTGAGGTAAATAATGATGACCCTGCAGCATTTGGCAGTCCTCACATAGCTGCAGGCTCTGAGACATGGTAAGATCATTTTTAATATCACATGGGAACAGCCAAAGATAGGTCAGCAAAAATGTTAAAGTGGAACTCCAGTTTTGTTGAGGAAAAAGCAATCCCCCTAGAACCACAGTGTAGCACTATCCCCACAGGGGCCACTGACTTTGGGCCTATTTCCCCCATCACAGCATACACAGCCAGGCACATAGCATTTTCCTTTTGGGTTTTTATTGAAACAGTAACTTGGGTAGGGATGGGGAGCATGGTATACTCCATAACTGAAGGAATACACAAGGACTTGAGGACTGCTAGGCTTCTGCCTGCTCTGTACACACATGCAGGCTGTATTGCAGAACCATCTCTCGCTGCACTGTACTCTTCTGTGTGTCTTGCACAACTCCTGGCTGTACTGCGCAAACTTTTAAGCAGTGACGCATGCTCCTGGCTGCACTGTACTCCCCTAAGGAGCCACAAGTGTAAAGGGAACCCCCACCCTGCACAGCCAGGCACACTGAATTTCCACAGGCACTCCAAGTCAGAGAACAGTCCAGTGCTTTGTTTTTGTTTTTTTTTATGTTTTATTGAGGGGAATAAACTTGGATGGGGATAGGGGTATTATGGGATGCCCACTTGACATTTTAGCAAAAGAACTCTTCAGGGACACCACTATATACAGTTCATATATACACTCCCCCTCTGCCTCCTGCACACAGCTTGCTTGCAGAACTCTCAGGCCTAGCTGTAACACTGGCTGTTTGGTGAATCTAACAAGGCAGATCCAGCAAAAGCCCTTTACAGGCAGGGGCCACGTGCCCCTTTGATGTGTATAAAAAGTTATAGTGCCCAGCTGTCCTTTTTGTGGCTACTGATCCCAGCACCACCTCTTCAGGCACTGCCAGCCCACCTGGCTACAGCTTCCCCTTTTCACTAGCCCTCCTGGCTACTCTTCCAAAGATCTTCCCAGACTGGCTCTGCATCCATCTCGGACTGCTCTCACCTAGTCTTCTCATGCTGCCTCTTAGTCCTCCCGACTGTCTCTCTCAACAGCCAGCCCGATCTTCACTGGCTCCAGCTGTCCTCACACCTACTCCCTTGCCACTGGACAGGACTCCTCCTTGGGTTATCAGAGGGTCCCTCCTGCACCTGAGCTCCTAGACCCGAGGTACTGTTGGTTGGAAAGACCTGGCTAGCAATCAGTGTTCCAATTCTGTTCAAATGTAAGTAAGGTCGAGGCTAGGGTTCTAAACAGGGCACTTGATTTTCTCTAACTCATCAAACCATGTCTTTGTGAAGCTGACTGCACAGGAGCAAGGGCATTCTGGAACACCTGGAGTACATAGTTGAAGTGGCTGTAACCCTCAGACATGAAATGTGAACAAAGCATGTCCCTCTATAATGTGTACTTGTCTTAGTTAGGAGCTCTAATGCTCTGTACACACAAGTGGAATTTCCGTTGGAAAAAAATTGGATGGTTTTTACGACAAAATTCTGCTCAAGCCTGCCTTGCATACACGCGGTCACAAAAGTTCGGTGAACTTTTGACTGCCAAGAACGCGGTAACGTAAAAGACTACGACGAGCCGAGAAAATTAGGTTCTATGCTTCCGAGCATGCGTCCGAATTTAGTGCGTCGGAATTTGTACACACGATAGGAAATTCCGATCAGATTTTTTTCCGTCGGAAAAATAGAGAACCTGCTCTCTATCTAAGTCCGTCGGAAATTCCGACAGAAAAGTCAGATGGGGCATACACACGGTCAGAATATCAGACGAGAAGCTCCCATCAGAAATTCCGCTCGTGTGTACAGGGCATTAGTGTGATTTCTGTCTGCTGCTTTATTCCTCTGCCATCAGAATGAATCACTTCTGACAAGTTTTCCTGACACCAAAAGAAAAAAGGTGACAGGGGCAGAACCTCCAGCTGATTGACAGCCTCAGCACTGTTCCTGTGTGCTGTGTGAAGGGGGTGTGTCCATTCCCTCCAATCAGCTCTCAGAGTTCTTCTCAATGAACCCTGCAGAGTGTAACTTCAGCTCTCTGCCCCCTTTTCTTTCTGACAGCTCAGACAAGTTTATAAATTCTGGACTTTGAGCTGATGTAGAGAAGAGAGGGCAGCAGGTAAACAGGTACAACTTATGTAGGAGGATTTATTTATTTTTTTATCTCTGTGGGTCACCTGAGGCCAGTCACTTCACTGGGTATATGTAAGGGTTTACAAAAACTTTAAGGGTAAGTGTTAGCCCAGTGCACTTCAATTAACACATTATTGTGCATTGAGGTGCATTGACTTAGGCAGCCTATTTCTTTTTAATGAGCTATGAAAGCACCACAGTTTTTGAAAAACAACCTGGTTGAAAGTTGTTGGAAGAACAACAACATGTAATGTAAAGTGGTCAATAAACTGAACTATATATATATATGCATTATACCTTTCTATTGCAGCAGGTGGCGCTGCAGTATTATAGTGTATAGTTCATGTTTTCTATGATATAACAGGATGTATTGTCTATCTCAGTGCAGGTACTTGTATATTCCTGCTTCCTGTTCATGTTTCCCCATGCTGTAAGCCATGTAATATAATTCTCCATGAAAGTAAAGTCGTATTACTACATCCAAGAAGCTTCCAGCACTTATTGCAATACTCTGCACAATAAAGGTGACTCAAAATTTTCAGATATATGGTAAATAGTATAGGCCAGGGGTCATGAATACTTGAGAATGGTTGTATTTTTCCTTCTTTTGGTTCCTGAAAGATTTGAGCCATTAATATCTTGCATGCCAACCTTAGAAAACAATTCTGTTCTTTATAAATAAGCTTTTGTGGGGCCTGTGTTGAAGGGCTTTTGTTTGCATCAGATCCATATAAACTTCTAAGAATGCAAAACCCACTGGAAGCAGGTCAAATGCATGTCTGAGGTCAACTGCAGTCAACGGCACTCGAATGATCTTAAAAACTTCTCAACTGGTGTCACACTGATGCCTTCAGCGCAAGCCCAAAGCCCGTCAACACATGCCCTTAAAGTGGAGCTCCACCCTAAATAGCAACTTTTGCTATTTGGAACCCTCCCCCCCTCCGGTGTCACAATTGACACCTTTCAGGGGGGAGGGGGGTGAAGATACCTGTCTAAGACAGGTATTTTCACCCACATCCGGGAGTCCTGTCTCCGGGAATCTGCGGGAGTTACGTCACTTCCCGCAGACTCCCCTTGGTGTTCTGGGAGACACTCGGCTCCCAGAACACAGGAGCACCAATCAGAACGGCGCAGCGCGACTCGCGCAAGCGCCGTAGGGAACCGGGCATGAAGCCGCAGGGCTTCACTTCCTGGTTCCCTCAGCGAGGATGGCGGAGGGAGCATCAGAGCGACGAGCGGTCGCTCGTCCTCTGCTGCGGACGTCGCTGGACTCCAGGACAGGTAAGTGTCCAAATATTAAAAGCCAGCAGCTGCTGTAGCTGTAGCTGCTGGCTTTTAATTTTTTTTTTTCCGGTGGAGCAACCCCTTTAATGTGTCCCTGATTTATGTGTGGAATTCCAATCACCCTTGTCTACAGCACTCAGCCATCCATGAATTCAGTGTAGGGTTTTTGTCTTGAAAATATTGCTGTAATAACTATGGCACTGCCTCGGGACTATGTGCACCATTCAAGGCCATCATTTTTTTGAATCTTTGACAGCAGAAGCTTGCTTTACTTGGAGCCAGTAACATTTTGATTGTCATTCCTTGTAAAAAGTGACAGGGTTTACTTTTCTTCTCCTCCTGGGAGAGCACAAAACAAGACATTGATAAAGCTTTCATTAGCTGGTGAGAGAAAAGCCTCCCCCAGTGTGTTTAGACTCTTAAGCCGTGTACACACGATAGGATTTACCGATGAAAACAGTCCGCTGGACTGTTTTCATTGGACAAACCGATCGTGTATGGGCCCCATCGGTCTTTTTTTCAAAAAATAGAACATGTTTTAAATGTATCCGATGGTTAAAAAACCGATAGCAAATTACTATCGTCTGTGGGGAACTTCATCGGATAAAAAACCCACGCATGCTCAGAATCAAGTCGACGCATGCTCAGAAGCATTGAACTTCATTTTTCTCGGCTCATCGGAGTGTTTTACGTCACCGCGTTTGAAATGGTAGGTTTTTCGACTGATGGAAGACAGTTTCACCGGATTTCCGATGGGGGAAAAAACCATCGGATTAGAATTCATAGGATATCCGATCGTGTGTACATGGCTATATGCCGCGTACACACGACCGTTTTTCATGACGAGAAAAATGCAATTTTTTAAATTGGTCATTAAAAACGATCGTGTGTGGGCTCCAGAGCATTTTTCATGACGAGAAAAATGGGCATTAAAAATTCAGAACATGCTTTTTTTTTTTTTTTTTTTTTCTCGGCGTTTTTCACATCGTCGTTTTTCTCATAGTGAAAAACGCCCGTGTGTACGCTTTAATGACGGGGAAAAAAACGCACATGCTCAGAAGCAATTTATGAGACAGGAGCGCTCGTTCTGATAAAACTAGCGCTCGCAATGGAGATATCACATTCGTCACGCTGTTATGGACTGAAAAGCACAGAGACTGAAAAGCGGGAATCGTCTCTCACCAAACTTTTACTAACACGCGGTAACACGAAATTGGCAAAAGCAGCCCAAAGGGTGGTGCCATCCGAATGGAACTTCCCCTTTATAGTGCCGTTGTACGTCACCGCACTTTGCTCGAGCATTTTTTTTAACGATAGTGTGTATGCAAGGCAGGCTTGAGAAGAATCACGTTGAGAAAAACATCGTTTTTTTCAATGACATTAAAAACGGTCGTGAGTACGCAGCATTAACCACTTGCTTACTGGGCACTTAAACCCCCTTCGTACCCAGACCAATTTTCAGCTTTCAGCACTGACGCAATTTGACTGACAATTGCGCGGTCATACAACGCTGTACCCAAATGATTTTTTTTTATCTTTTTTTTCCCACAAATAGAGCTTTCTTTTGGTGGTATTTGATCACCTCTGCGGTTTTTATTTTTTGCGCTATAAACAAAAAAAGACTACAATTTTTTTACTTTTTGCTCTAATAATATCCCAAATTTTTTTTTATCAGTTTAGGCCGATACGTATTCTTCTATATATTTTTGGTAAAAAAATTGCAATAAGCGTATAGTGATTGGTTTGCGCAAAAGTTATAGCGCCTACAAAGTAGGGGATAGATTTATGACATTTTTATTATATATATATTTTTTTTTTTTTACTAGTAATGGCAGTTATCTGCGATTTTTGTCAGGCCTGCGATATTGCGGCGGACATGTCGGACACTTTGGACACTATTTTGGGACCATTCACATTTATACAGCGAACAGTGCTATAAATATGCATTGATTACTGTGTAAATGTGACTGGCAAGAAAGGGGTTAACACTAGGGGGTGATCAAGGGGTTAAATATGTTCCCTTTGAGTGATTCTAACTGTGTGGGGGAGGGGAGTGACTGGGGGAGGTGACCGATCTGTGTCCCTATGTTCAAGGGACACAGCATCGGTCTCCTCTCTCCCTGACAGGACGTGGATCTCTGTGTTTACACACAGAGATCCACGTCCTGCCTCTGTAACAGCCGATCGCGTGTACCTGGTGGACATCGCGGCCAACAGGCACGCGCATCGGCAACACGTGACATGGCGGGCACAGCAGTTCCCTGCCGCGCGCCCTCGGCGGTGCGCGGGGGGATATAAACAGCAGGACGTCCATCCGGCACTTGAGAGCCACGCTGCAGACGTCTTTCATCTATAGCGCGGGTCTCAAGTGGTTAAGGTACAATGACTGAATTCTTCAGTATCACCTGCATATGGAGATTATTGTGTCATGAAAGGTGAATGATATTTCTACTGCTCGCCAAAGGCAATTGACATGCACTGTCACTATGTATCTATGCAGACTCTGGAGCCCTTAGGCAGCCAAACATTTTCTTAGCTTTGGAAACGTTGAAGAATAGTTCAAATTAGACCTTTATTGTTGCCATGGACTCCTTTTGGTGAGATTTTCTCTGACTCTACACAAGTACAAAAATATAATTGAAACAGATTCACAGGGACAGAAAGACAGATGGCAATACACAACGAAAAGCCGTTTTAACCAAGAGCATAATTAGAAATAGTTTGGCCCCAGTGCAGAATTTTGATGGCATCCCCAACCAAGGTAACCTTTTTTAAAAAATCCAAAATTCCAAAAATAATCTACAAAACTTTTAATACCATAAAAGTTGCCATATGAGAAAAACATTAGCTCTATATATAGTCTCTTCCTTATAAATAACAATTGCCAATAAGTTCAATTTTTATTGGCCAGGTGACATGCATAACTATAGCACGTGTTCTGTTGTCTACTTTTGTGGTCAGTGGCAGTTTATAATTCTGTATTTGAAGCCAAAACTTTTTTTTTCTAGTTTTGATTAGAGTAGGGAATTATTAGAACCCCTGCCAAGTTAATTTGGCTGTCTGTGACCCCTGTTGGGAGATACAATTACTCCATTTGTCTTAGGCTGGGTTCACACTATGTGCAGCCGTGGGGCACAGCAGGGGGTCCGGTGCATCCCTGTTCATTGTTTCAGGTCTGAATTAAGTCCTAATTTTTGGCTGAATTACAACCTGGAATGGAGCCAAAAGACGCACAGGACTCTGCTGTGTGCTCCACGGCCGCCCCAGAGATGTGTGAAATGGCTCTATTGAGGGCCGATCACAATCTCCTGTCATGCAAATTGGATGCGGAAAAACCCGCATCCAATTTACAATAGTGTGAACCCAGCCTCAATGACCATTGTTACCATAATAGAAAAAGAAGGAACGTTTTCCAAAGAGCATACTTGTTTCTATTGGTAATTGTCTAATTTCTCTTATCATCAATGGTCTGACACGGCGTCTCTTATTCACTTTACACATGGGTTATGTCCCTGCTTGCAGGAGAAGACCTAGGCAGAATGGGAGATGTTATACATACATACATACATACATACGTAGCGCTACCCCCAGTTAAGAGAGCCGCTGATATTGATTTGGGCCCTGCAGTGCACCGCTGTCAACCCCCGGCAATCGGCTCTAACCTCCCGTGGCACAGCTGGTGATAGAGAGATAGGACCGCGTGATCGCAACTGTTGGTGACGCAGTCCTATAACAAACATACACAGAATATACTTTAAAACTCCTATTAAAGTAAGCGGAACTGACACCAAATGTACTTTACCCAGATATTTTACTGAGGCTAATGGGCAAGTAATAAACAACAGTATAACAAGTTGCAGATCCCTGCAATAAACAGTAATAAAGATAAACAGAGTAATCAGAATAATAAAGTATTGCTATGCAACTCTAGCGCTGCCCTTTTACAGCTACTTCCCCTCATGGGTAGACTAACACCCAGCAATGTCTACCTATGCAGTCAGGCCTGACTGATCTAAATGGAAGTTCAGTGAAACAATATTCGCTAGCAATCTCTCGGTGGTGCACTTGAAGAACAACTTTGTAATCCCAACAAATCGTAAAGATAAAGTATCTGTCTTTAAACAGCTCTCACCACCTGGACAAGTCCAAGTCCGTTTCCTCCATCGATTCGTCTAGGAACAGGAATCCACCGACATCCAAGTCTTCAATCCTTCTGGTGTGCTGCAGCAAGGAGGATTAGATGTCTCTAAGGCTCTGCTAGGCTGGCAGAGGGCTCTTTGGAAAGGAGCACACGGCCCGGGCTTCAGGCCTTGTGCACACAGCAGTTCAGCACAGACATCCTCTTGCTAGGAGAGGGGAGTCCAAAGAGGCCGACCAAAACTCCGCCTCCCCTTTATAAAGTCTGCCCCAGCAGTCTCTGTTCTGGAGCAATGCACCCTGGGTGCTGCAAGATGTACTGGGAGATGTAGTCTCTCTCTCCTCTGCTTTCACTTCCATAATGTCTCTTTACTTCCTCCCGACTCACCTCTCCCCTGGAACTTCTTGTCTCTCTGCATTAAAGGGGAACACCCTGCTACACACTCCCCCCACTTGAACTCTTTGGTCCCCAAAGATAAACTTCAACAAATACTGTTTACCATTTTGGACAATGTCGAGCATGATGTTGGCATAGGGAATTCCCACCAAAACTTTGGGATGGAACTCTTGCCCACAGGTCACACTACCATGAGTGGCCTGCCTAACTGTGCCAGAGAGTGAGCTGGGGTTGCCCTCCACCAAATGGACGGTGGAAGGATCAGGTTGTTCAACACTTCTCCTAGCCGTTACAACAGAGTCCTCTGAGCTCGTCCCCATTTGGGGGTAAGTTAGTTTCTTGGGAGGCCTGATGACTCTGCGAGCCCTCTGCTCTCTTGGTGCTTCTGACTCTGGCACCACAGGCTCTTCTTCAGGAGTAAGTTCAGGTAACATTGCTGGTTCTGGAACCTCTGATTCAGAAGTCGACTGACGTATGGAATCTCTAGAGTCCTCCTCTGCGCAAGTGTCAGGAACATCTTCCCAGTAATCAGCTGAGGGACTGAAGGGTATGAATTCAGTAGCCTCCGGATTCAGTGTTGCATCTGGGGTATCCCCTCCATTTGGGAGATCTATGGCGGACGTTCCCTGAGTCGAGGGAGGCCACAGCCAGTCCAGTTCTCCACCTTCTTCTGTACTCAATTGGGACGTCTCCCCATCTTTGGCTCGAGAGGTCTGGGACCGAGTGTTTGGCCTAGGAATATCCAGGATAGAGGCCGGTTCAGGGGAGTCTCTCACGGGAGGTATTCTGACTGCCTCAGCAAGTGGGAGCAGGTGGTTCCGATGCCACGTCTTCAGTGGACCCACCTTTCCTTCTGGCTTTAGTTTGTAGACAGGCAAACCGGGCAACTTCCTACAGACAACATAGGGCTCAGATCTCCACCTGTCGGCAAGCTTGTGTTTTCCAGGGACCCCCAGATTGCGTAGCAGTACTCGGTCCCCGGGCTGCAGATCTTGCACTCGAACCTTCAGATCAAAATTTCTCTTGTTGCGGGCCCCCCTTTGATCCGAAGCCGCCTGGGCTTGTTCATAGGCCACCTGCAAGCTACGTCTAAGTCTGTCCACGTATCCCTTGTGGGATGTAGCTGAGGTATTGTCTATAGAAGTGCCAAAGGCCAGGTCCACAGGTAGCCTTGCTTCTCTCCCAAACATAAGTCGATAAGGGGAGTAGCCAGTGGCGTCACTTGTGGTACAGTTATAGGCATGTACTAGGGCTGATATGTGCTGACTCCAGTGTTGCTTCTTCTCTGTTTCTAAGGTTCCCAACATGTTGAGCAGGGTCCGGTTAAATCTCTCCGGCTGAGCATCTCCTTGTGGGTGGTAAGGCGTGGTTCTGGTCTTCTTTATTCCTAATGAATCCAAAAGTCTTCGGATCAACCGACTCTCAAAGTCCCTTCCTTGATCTGAGTGGAGTCTCTGTGGTAGTCCGTAATGGACAAAATACTTCTCCATAAGTATCTTGGCCACGGTGGATGCCTTCTGGTCTTTGGTTGGGAAAGCTTGAGCATAGCGGGTGAAATGGTCGGTTATTACCAGAACATTCCCCAATCCACTCAGGTCGGGTTCGAGGCAGAGAAAGTCAATGCATACGAGATCCATTGGGCCTTGACTCTGTAAGTGGCCCATTGGGGCAGCTTGATGGGGTAGGGTCTTTCTCTGAATGCATCGTGCACAGGAATGGCAATACTCCTCTACTTCTGCCCTCATGCAGGGCCAATAGAACCGATTTCTGACAAGCTGGAAGGTCCTTTCTGCCCCTAGGTGACCATGATGGTCATGCAGGGCAATTAGTACAGTCTCTCGGTGCTTCTCTGGAAGAAATAACTGCCACTTATCTTCTGAGTCATCAGAGGGGCCCCTTCGGTAGACCACTCCCTGATGTACCTGTAGCCTGTCCAATTCCTTCCTCAACAGGCAAGCCTCCTTTGAGGGGTGATGTAGGAATTTGTTGGGATCCTGATTCTCCAGGGCTTCGAGGACCAATCTCCCTATGGGGTCTTCCAATTGGTCACACCTCAACTCCTTCTTGGACAGTCTCGGTAGGTTGTCTTCCTCCAGTTGAGTTACCCCACAATAGTGTTTGGGGACTCCTACCATGGTAACCCCTATTTCTTCTGCTCTGGAGCCTCCTCTGGCTTGGAATTCAGCCCCTTGACAAAGGGCCCGCACCCCGTCCGGTGCCACTTGGGTCCAATCTTCCCAGTCATTTGTCGTAGCATGAGACCTCCGGGACAGGGCATCTGCATCCCTATTTCCGGCTCCTGGTCTGTACTTCAGACTGAAGTTGAATCCAGACAATGCGGCCAACCACCTGTGTCCGGTGGCATCTAGTTTCGCGGTGGTGAAGAGGTAGGTCAGGGGGTTGTTGTCTGTCTTCACAGTAAACTCTGCCCCATACAAGTAGTCTTTTAGCTTGTCTACTACCGCCCATTTGAGGGCCAGGAATTCCAGCTTATGAGTGGGGTATTTCTTTTCTGAGGGGGTCAGGCTCCTGCTCACATAGGCCACTGGTCGCAGTTGTCCTTCATGTTCTTGGTAGAGTACACCACCTAGACCCTCATGGCTGGCATCCACATGTAATTCATAAGGTCTGGTAGGGTCGGCGTAGGCCAGGACTGGGGCAGTGGTTAAGCTCCTCTTCAGAGCATGAAAGGCCTCTTCACACCTTGGGTTCCACTGATCTTGAACTGACTCACCAGGCCTCCTGGGCCCTGAGTCATCCTCTTCCCCTTCTGCCTTTAGCAATTCATTCAACGGGCGGGCAATCCGAGCAAACCCCTCCACAAACCTCCTATAATAGGAGCAGAACCCCAGGAAGGATCTGAGCTCTGTTACTGTGGTGGGTCGTGGCCAGGAAGTGACTGCTTCCAACTTCTCAGGATCTGTGGCCACCCCTTCTTCAGACACTATGTGCCCCAGATAGTTCACAGAAGACTGGTAGAACCGACACTTCTCGGGGGAAAGCTTCAGTCCCTCTTCGCTGAGTCTTCTCAATACTTTCTCCAACCTGGCTTCATGTTCTTCCAAAGACAATGACATCGTCCAAGTACACAAGGACTTCTATAAGATTCATGTCTCCAACAGTCTTCCCCATAAGGCGTTGAAAGGTAGCAGGAGCTCCAGACAGACCCTGAGGCATCCTATTGAATTCGAAGAATCCCACCGGGGTTATGAAGGCTGTCTTCTCCCTGTCTTCTGGGTGCATAGGGATTTGATAGTACCCACTCTTGAGGTCCATCACACTGAACCATTTGGCTCCAGACAAACTTTGTAGGGCATCTTCTATCCTTGGCGTGGTGTATTGGTCAGGGATGGTTCTCCTGTTGAGAGTCCTGTAATCGATACAAAGCCTCAACGACCCATTCTTCTTTCTGACCACCACGATTGGGGAGGCATAGGGACTTCTAGACTCCCGGATCACACCAGTCTTCTTTAGTTCTACAAGTTGTTCCCTCAGATCCTCCAGATCTGCCAGGGGGACCCGCCTGACCCTCTCTCGGAAGGGCTTATCTTCTTGGAGGCGGATCCGATGGGTGGCACTTCTTGCACACCCCACATCGAATTCATCTTCGTAAAATATCTTCTCCCACCTGGTCAGCTGGGCCTTGGCTCTTTCTTTCCAAGCCCTGGGTAGGTTCGGGTTTTCCACGGACAGTTTCTCCCCAAACATCTCCTCCGTCACCCGTCCCTTTGACTTCGGACCAAGTGACCGGGGCAGCAGGGCTCACCTGACCAAGCAACACTCTGGCAGGGATCTCCATGGGTCCTCCCGTAGTGTTCCTAACACTCACCGGAACTCTGCCATGGGCCTTCTTCAGGGCCTTGAACGGAATCACTTCTGGTATCACTTCCAGGCCTGAGGACTCTTCCCTTGGGTCTGATTCCAGCATGACAAAGGGGCCAGGTTGTTCCCACGAAAGCTTCACAGTGGCCCTAAGACAGGTTACTTCTCCGGGCTGTAGCACTACTCTTTCTCTGTCAAGTCTCCACACCTTCCCTATCCCCTCTCCCGGGGTCTTCTGCTCTAAGACCAGTCGTTGGTAGGCCGTCTTTAGCATGGGATGGATTTTGGTGGCTGAATGGTTTCTCTCTTTCACTAGAGGGGTCAGGAGTCTCCTGACTAGATCCGTGTTTGTCCCAATGATCAGGGATATCTTGCTGGCTCCAGGCGGCCGGGGACACACAACTGCCAGGGTGTCAAACACTTCAGCCTTCCCAGCCACGGATGGGTCGAAAGTCATCTTTATGGGCAGGTACCCATCATAAGGGAAACTCTGGGTTCCAAGTCCCCATATCTCCAGCTCTTCTATCTTCTGGATAGGCAGATGACTCAAGTGCCTATCATAGAAGTCCCGGTATAGTAAAGTCACCTGTGCTCCGGTGTCCAAAAGAGCTTTAGTATAGACTCCTTCCACTTGAATGGGCACAGTAGGAGACGGGCCCACCAGTTCCTTTTGGGTATGGCCGGACTGGGGTCACCTCTTTTTTTTGGCTTTCGACCCTTGCCCTGCTCCTTTTGGACTTTAATTTTTCCTGAGCCTGGCATGCATTGACTTTCTCCCTCTCAATGGGGGCACAAACCCGCTGAGGGATGTTATTGTTCCTTTTAGGTGGATGTTCCTTCTTTGGGGTGCTGTACTTCCACTGAGGGGTCTTGCCCCCTCCCTCTGGGGTACATCTTGGTGGGGGTGTACTATACCTCCTCCTAGGAGTTTTGTCTCCTCCATTCTTGGCCTTTTTTTTTAGTTTGGAGCACACTGAAGATGATGGGCACCCGGTTGACTCCTTCACCGGGGCCCTTTGGAGTTTCCCGCCGGCTTGCAATTATCTGTTCTCTTCTTCTTTGGGCTGGAGCATACGTTAGCAAAGTGGCCACTCCCTCCGCAGTTATAGCAAATCACCTCTTCTCGGTCCTGTAGGGAGGCCGGTGCTGAGGTGTTCAGGAACAACTCCTTTCTTGGGCTTGGTTTCTCTCGTTTTCTCTGATCTTTCTCCATCAAAGAGGTCAGCATCTCCAACACTTGGGCCATTTGCGATTTCAGAGTGTCAACCTCCGCATCTCTTTCTGGGCTCTTGACCGAATGGACCAACACTGGTACAGGTGTGACATTCGCCTTGGCCACCTGCTGATCTTCGTCCCTAATAATTTTTATTAGATCAGAGTAGGTTAGTGACATTCTTCCTCCTGAGGTTTTCAGGTGCAGCCAGACCGGGTCTGAGCGCCGCACTCCCCTCATGATCTGCTTCATGCGTGCTTCATCTGCATCTTTGGGCAGCATTCCCTTCTTCAGTACAATCTTGCATAACTGCCTGTTCAGCCTTCTAACATATTCTGACAGTTTCTCATTCGGCTGCTGGAGAGTGTGTTCAATTTGATAAATCATCTCTGACACCTTCTCCAGCTGACCAAACTCTTCCTGCAGCATGGCCAGGCAATCTTGAGCTGTACAGTTTTCATTTCCAAACCGGAAGCTCTTCACCGCTTCTGCCGCGGCACCTTTCAGACTTTCTAAGACTCGCTGTCTCTTCTGTGCCTCAGGCACCTCCCATGCTTCTACTGCCTGCAATGCCTGTTCCACCCAAGTGTCAAAATCTTCCTCCCCCGCAGGGACGGGGAGCTTCCCTGAGAAGGTGCTAAGCTTCCGGTAACCGGCCTCCACATGCACCGTACTGCTTTTCTGGCACTTAATTACAAGGTCTCCTAGAGCATTCAACAATTCAGGCCCTATAGCGGCCAGCGGTGATCCCGGGCTTAATAGTTCCTTAAGCTTTTCTGCTTTAGGGGATAGTGGTGGAGATAATTGTGGGAGTGATGGCTTTGGTGTCTGAAACCATTCTTCCTTCACTGGCAGCGTATGTATCAAGTGATAGATCTGATTATCTATGGCTTGTATACTCTGACTTTTAAAATGCTCTGGGATTTCGTTTTTCCATTCTACCAGTGCGTATGTAAACGAGATCACTGGATCTGGCCTAAAATCCATCACCCATGCTTTGTGGCTCGGAGACAGTAACAATACGAGCTGTTTTATCTCCTCTTCCTTCCATCTTTCCCCCGGGAGTACAATGACTACCGCCGCGGTTGGATCGGCGCCAATCGCTGCGCACCACTGTGACATTGCCAGCGGGTCCATGCTGGTACTTCTGACCGGCTTGACTGCAGCGTGCAACGTACAAGGATCCCGGACTCAAGCCCCCACGTGTAGCGCTACCCCCAGTTAAGAGAGCCGCTGATATTGATTTGGGCCCTGCAGTGCACCGCTGTCAACCCCCGGCAATCGGCTCTAACCTCCCGTGGCACAGCTGGTGATAGAGAGATAGGACCGCGTGATCGCAACTGTTGGTGACGCAGTCCTATAACAAACATACACAGAATATACTTTAAAACTCCTATTAAAGTAAGCGGAACTGACACCAAATGTACTTTACCCAGATATTTTACTGAGGCTAATGGGCAAGTAATAAACAACAGTATAACAAGTTGCAGATCCCTGCAATAAACAGTAATAAAGATAAACAGAGTAATCAGAATAATAAAGTATTGCTATGCAACTCTAGCGCTGCCCTTTTACAGCTACTTCCCCTCATGGGTAGACTAACACCCAGCAATGTCTACCTATGCAGTCAGGCCTGACTGATCTAAATGGAAGTTCAGTGAAACAATATTCGCTAGCAATCTCTCGGTGGTGCACTTGAAGAACAACTTTGTAATCCCAACAAATAGTAAAGATAAAGTATCTGTCTTTAAACAGCTCTCACCACCTGGACAAGTCCAAGTCCGTTTCCTCCATCGATTCGTCTAGGAACAGGAATCCACCGACATCCAAGTCTTCAATCCTTCTGGTGTACTGCAGCAAGGAGGATTAGATGTCTCTAAGGCTCTGCTAGGCTGGCAGAGGGCTCTTTGGAAAGGAGCACACGGCCCGGGCTTCAGGCCTTGTGCACACAGCAGTTCAGCACAGACATCCTCTTGCTAGGAGAGGGGAGTCCAAAGAGGCCGACCAAAACTCCGCCTCCCCTTTATAAAGTCTGCCCCAGCAGTCTCTGTTCTGGAGCAATGCACCCTGGGTGCTGCAAGATGTACTGGGAGATGTAGTCTCTCTCTCCTCTGCTTTCACTTCCATAATGTCTCTTTACTTCCTCCCGACTCACCTCTCCCCTGGAACTTCTTGTCTCTCTGCATTAAAGGGGAACACCCCGCTACACATACATACATACATACATACATACATACATACATACATACATTCTAAAAGCCAGAGTTGAACAGCCCTGCCCAGGGGGCGGTCCCTCCGGACATAACCCACCCCCCTGCAGTCAGCAGACCTCAGTTTTTTTTCTGCCTAGCAGAAGAAGACGTGGCTCTCTCAGGAGCCAGTCTCCTGGAAGATTTTACTTTTAATTTTTATTCCTTTGGGAATTGTATTTTATTTTTGAGACCTTCAATCAACTGTCGGCTGGGCAACAGGTTGGGTACACTAGTATCCTCGTAGTCTTCCCTGTCCGACCATCGAGCGTGCTGATCTTCGCCTTGTGTGCGTGAGACTCAGTTCACGACATACTCCAGGGGTGGCCAGGTTGCTTTCATGCTCCCACGGTCCTCTCAAGATTGAACAGTACCTGACGGACTGTTTCTCTCGCGGTGGACCGGGCCGACAGCTACCCAGTACTACTCTGTGATAGGTCTGTCAGAAACACACCAGTGGGTCCCTCAGGGGATGGGTAAGTAGTCTCTCCTGCCTGCAGGTGAGTACAAAATGCTGTGTGTGTTTCTCTGTGGGGGATTTTCCCTGTCTCCCCCTGTGTTTTATTGTCACTCTCTGTCACCATTGCTGGCACTGTGCTGTGGGGGGTGCTTGGAGGTCATACTGTCCTGGGGGGGGGGGGCTCATGCTGGTTTGCATATCGCTGGGGGCCTTTTGTGTAATTTTGGAGCCTGGGCGCTGTTTGAGCTGTGTGTGCTGTTTTTTGTATTTTTAAATTTTATCTGCGCATGGCGGCCATTTTGCCGCAGATCGCCTCAGTGAAGTGCGGCGGCCATTTTCTTGTAGCCCGCGCGCTTTTCAGCACTAGTTTGGCCTCTATCGCAGCTGTAACAGCGCAAATCTCCTCACAGCTCACTCGTGCTGAGACAGCGCGGTACAGACAGATGTATCTGAGCGGTCCTGGTCCGGTCTGGTGAGTACCCTGGGCGCCCTCTCCTCAGTCAGCACAGCATGTGGGTGGACTTTTTTTATCTGAGGAGCCTCGGAGAGGGGCAATATGGAGTCAGTGTCACAGCTTTCCCTTACATGTTTGAGGCAACAGGCAGTGCTCCAGTTGTCGGCAGTCCTGGAATCATTTCTGACCAGGAGGGAAGCAGTGTGTGAGCGCAAGGGAGCAAAAAAGCCCCTCTCCTCACTTTATTTCCACAAAAAAAAAAAGTTTGCGCTGATTCAGATATGGGCCTAGCCACTACTCAGGACCCTAGCTCTGAATATTTGATGGTTTTGAACAGGACATTCCTTGTGAGGAAGACTCCAGTTCTGAGTCAGTAAATGACAGGGCGCTTGTTAGTGAACTCATTGCTCCGGCGAGGGACACTCTCAAGCTGAATGCTGCGGATGCAGAACCTCAGGCGGACAGTCTCCTTTGGTTCTTTAAGGCCGGGCCTTCTAAAAAGGTTTTTCCATATGTACCTTTCTTTGACCAGCTCATTGATAAGGTCTGGGAAAAAGCCACAGAAGACTTTTATGGTCCCGCGGCGTTTGTCTATCAGATACCCCTTGAAGATGCCCTACTTAAAATGTGGGCTTCTCCCCCAGTGGTCGACCCTCCAGTCGCCCGGTTGAACAAGGCCACCACTCTCCCGATGGAGGGGACTCCTGCATTTAAGGACCCCACTGACAGGAGGTCAGAAGTGGTGAGCAGAGCCACGTTTGCCTTGTTGGGGTCCGCCCTACGGCCTGTGGTAGCGGCGACCCTTGTGTCTCAGACACTTACGGGATGGGCAAAAATTTTGCACCAAACTGTACAGGAGCATATTCTTCCTCCAGACACTATTGGTCTGGCCCACCAAATGGTGCAGGGCCTGGTTTATGTTGCGACGCCACGTTAGATGCGGCCCTTTAATATTCAGGGCCTCTGTCTCGGCGGTGGTATTGCGTCATCTTATCTGGTTGAAATGCCGGTCTGCTGACCTAGCCTCTAAGAAGCTTCTGACGGATCTACCATTTAAAGGTGGTAGGCTTTTAGGTGCTGCGCTGGATGACATCATCAAGGATGTCGCGGGAGGTAAAAGCACTCTTCTTCCTCAGTCTAGCTAGGGTAAGGAGGCCCGCCGTAAGCAGGGTCCTTCCTTTCCAGCAAAATTTTTTTTTTCATCAGTCAGTCCACGGGTAGGCCCTCCCAGACTGACATCAGTGTGGCTGGTGGACACATGCGCCCCTGGGTGCGTAAGCCAAACAAGTCGGCTCCCAAGCCCGCCTCCGCGTGAAGTCTTGCCCCCACCCGACTCTGGGGTGGGGGGACAACTTTGCAGGTTCACGGATCGGTGGACCTCCCGGATCTCCTACCGGTGGGTGTGCGAGGTGATCACCTCAGGTTACAGGATAGAGTTCCGTTCCTGGTCCCAGACAGATTCTTCTCTCGAATCTTCCTCTCCTTCCTGCCCGTCGGGCAGCCCTATGGGGGCTATTCAGGATTTGATCAGGTCCGGAGTGATTGTGCCGGTTCCATCACAGGAGAGGTTTCAGGAATTCTACTCGAATCCGTTTGTCCCAAAAAAGGACGGGGTTCGGCCTATCCTGAAACTCAAGGCCCTGAATGCCTTCGTGAAGGTGCAAAAGTTCCGCATGGAATCCATTCGCACGGTGATCGATACACTCCGTCAAGGGGATTTTCTGGCGGCCTTGGACATCAAGGACACCTACTGGCATGTTCCGATCTGCGCAAGTCACCAGGAGTTTCTGCGCTTGCGAATTTGTGGCTCTTCCTTCGGCCTAGCCTTGGCACCGAGGGTGTTCACCAAGGTGCTTGCGCCGGTTCTAGCTTTGCTGAGACGGCGAGGCATCGCTGTTGTGGGCTATATGGATGATCTTCTAAGAGCAGAAAGTGGCTCAGAATTAGAAGACAGTGTGACTATCGTCAGTCGGCCCCTCAGGGACTTCGGTTGGCTCCTGAACATTCAGGAGTCAGTCCTGGTCCCGACTCAGCGTCTGGAGTATCTAGGTCTGATTCTGGACTCCTTGGAGGCAAGGGTATTCCTACCTCCAGGGAAGTTACTGACACTTCAGTCTGCAGTGCGGGTGCTGACATCCCAAAAAATGGTCGTCAATCCGTTTTTTGCATGATAGTCCTGGGACTCATGGTGGCCTCTTTTGAGGCCGTTCCGTATACCCAATCACACACCAGGGCATTGCAGAAGGAGATCTTGTTCACTTGGGACAAATCCCCGTTGTCTTTGGATCTTCTGATCCAGGTGAGTCGCCTGGTCAGGGCGTCCCTGACATGGTGGTTGGGGTCCCCGGCTCTTCAGTCTGGGAAGTCGTTCCTCCCTGAACAAAGGACGGTGTTCACGACGGACGCCAGCCTGACGGGCTGGGGTGGAGTCGGGAGTCCTGTCAGCCCAAGGGCTTTGGACTCCGGACGAAGCCCATTTACCAATCAATGTTCTGGAAATACGGGCCATCAGGCTGTGCTTCTCCTCGTGGTCTGAGAGATTGCAGGATCGCTCCATTATGATCCAGTCGGACAACGTCACGGCGTATGTCAACCATTAAGGGGGAACTCGGAGCTCAGCTGCGGCTTCCGAGGTCGCCCATACCCTGAAGTGGGCTAAAAGAAGCGTGCCGGATCTGTCGGCCGTTTACGTTCCGGGCATAGACAATTGGCTGGCGGACTATTTGAGTTGCCAGACACTGGACCGGGGAGAGTGGTCCTTGCACCCGGAGGTATTTTAACTCCTTTGCCGATGGTGGGGCACGCCGGATGTGGACCTGATGGCCTCTCGACTCAATTGCAAGGTTTCGAGGTTTGTGGCCAGATTCAGGGATCCTTGGCGGATGCCTTGGATGCGTTAGTGGCCCCATGGGGTCATTATCACCTGATATACGTTTATCCTCCACTGCAGTTGCTCCCTCGCCTGCTGCGCAGGGTGGCGACCAAGGGAATTCCGGTGATCCTCATTGCTCCGGATTGGCCTCTTTCTAGGTGGATCAGACAAACCGTCATTCAAGGCTATGCTCTCAAGGGGCGGGTGCCTCCCTTTCCGGGCATGGCGCATTCCACCAGGGCACTTGGTGCTTCCTGGGCTTTGCGACATCGAGCGTCGGTTGCACAAGTGTGCAAGGCGGCGACCTGGTCGTCTGTTCATACCTTTTCTAAGGTTAATGTGGCTGCATCTTCGGATGCTTCCTTCGGCCGCAAGGTGTTGCAGGCCACTGTTTAGAGTTGCAACTCCTCCGTTGAGCTCTGCCTTGTTTGGAGTGAAGTTTTTTTGGTTTGTCCATTTATACTGCTCCCATCCCTCTTGACACTGCTTTGGGACATCCCACGTGTACAGTGAATAAGAGACGCCGTGTCAGTCCATGGATGATAAGAGAAAATAGGATTTTTGTACTCACCGTAAAATCCTTTTCTCTGACATCCATGGACTGACACGGCACCCACCCTTTCTTTTAAAGTTTGTACTGCTTTGTTACGAACTGAGGTCTGCTGACTGAAGGGGGTGGGTTATGTCCGGAGGGACCGTCCCCCTGGGCGGGGCTGTTCAACTCTGGCTTTTAGAATGTATGTATAACATCTCACATTCTGCCTAGGTCTTCTCCTGTAAGCAGGGACATAACCCATGTGTACAGTGAATAAGAGACGCTGTGTCAGTCCATGGATGTCAGAGAAAAGGATTTTACGGTGAGTACAAAAATCCTATTTTTCCGCCAGCAAAAGTCCGATGTGAGCTTTTCGTCGGAAATTTCAACTGTGTGTATGCTCCATCGGACTTTTGCTGTTGGAATTTCCACCAGCATAACGATTGAGAGCTGGTTCTCAAATTTTCCAACAGAAAAAATTCTGATCGGAAATAACGATCGTCTGTAGCAATTCCGACGCGCAAAATTCCTAGCGCATGGGAAAGAAACAATTTGACACATGCTCGGAAGCATTGAACTTAATTTTCTCGGCTCGTCGTAGTGTTGTACATCACCGCGTTCTTGTCGGTCGAAAATTCAGAGAACTTTTGTGTGACCGTGTGTATGCAAGCCAAGCTTGAGCGGAATTCCGTCGAAAAAACCATTCAAGGTTTTTCCGACGGAAAATCCGATCGTGTGTGCGCGGCATAAGACTTTGAGGAGATTTCATCTTATGTTCTGATACCTATTACTGTACATTGGTGGTCAATATCCAAAGCTTTCATGAAGTGTATCTAAATGCTAAAAGAAAACTATAATATATTGCAGTTTACCAAAATGTGTGGGAGACATTCGTTTTAGGCATTAGGCTTTTATATCTATTTTCACTTGGAGAACCTGCCAGTGACACACTTATTTTTATCTTATGGTGGCTCTACCCCATGGAGGAGCAGCAGCATTGTCAATTTTCTTTCTAATGTTCTTCAGCCTACCTTGAAGAAAAAGTGTATTAAATAAGTTGAGGACTACTTAGCCAGCCAAATCTGAGGCTGGGTTCACTCTGCCGCATCACATGAATCGCACTGGACTCCTGTACAAATGACATTCAAGATCAGTGCGGTGCGAGTTGAGCCATACAGTACATTATGTATGGCTCAATTTGCACTGGATCCCCACCAAAAACGTGCAGGTGGTTCGCAGAGCACAGTGTCAACTGCCTGCGATTCTGATGCGGTGCGGGAACCTCACAGGAATCACTGCGGTTCCCGCACCACATCAGTGTGATCCCAGCCTGCAAGAGAAAATAAACACCATGGTCAGGGGTATGTAATGTACAACTTTCTTACAATGATTAGGGGTATGCAATTCACAAAATAGTATATGTAAAGCAGTGCTCAGGTATATGTAACATAGTGCCCCTTACATTGCTGGTCATTGGGAAGAACAGTATACTGTATCTATAGTTAGTGGGAAGAAAAAAATATCCTGGTGCTCATGCAAGTGGGAGAAGGAATTATCCTCTCACCCCCACAATGTTGGTGTCAATGGGAAGAGGAATCCCTACCAGCATTGGTGTCGCAAGAAGAGTAAAGGCAAAACACAGGTCAATTTTCTCTCATTCGGCCCCAATCCATGCTAAACAGCATGCATAGAGAAATCTCCATCCCAGCTATTGGATTCAGGCAGCTGTGGCACCTGTGTTTGCCTTAAAGCGGACTTCCGCCTGGGGAAAAAAAAACAAAGTCAGCAGCTACAAATACTGCAGCTGCTGACTTTTAAAATAAGGACACTTACCTGTTCAGGGAGCCCCTGATGTCCTCACCCCAAGACGACCTGTCTCTTGGCTCCAGGTGGAGGTGCCAGCATCTTAAGAAAGGGAATCAGGAAGTGAAGCCTTGCGGCTTCACAGCCTGGTTCCCTATGTCATGGATATGCATTAATGTCTGTCTGCCATCTTACCTTCCTCCTCATGTGTTCATCTAGAGACCAGACCTCCTTCACCTGGCTTCCTTTATAATCTCCTCCCAGCCTGACTCCACCCCAGGCCCTATCACTGAACACTATATTAACCTGTGCACTGCAAGCCTGCTTTGCTGATCAACGTGTTTGTTAGGCATTGTGTGTTTGGGTTCCTGCCTGCCGTGTGCTACGTCTGTCTCTCTGTTACGTTATTGGCTTGTCCCCGACCATCCCTGTCTGCTCGTGACCCTTGACCTTCGGCTCGTTCTTCGTTATCCTTGTCTGCTTGTGGCCCCTGACCTTCGGCTTGTTGTTCGGTTCTCTCTATCGTGTGCTGCTGCTTCCCCTTATCCTACGGGGCGTGAGCTAGGAAACTCCAGGGGCCGCGACCTGGTCCCAGCCTGCAGCGTAACATCCTCACCACTAGAGGCCCTGGAGAAGACCAGCTGGGTCTTAGACTCCGCGCCCTGGGGAATCTTGGCTCTCGCTTCCGTTGGGATCCCGGTTGTGCTCCTCTGGTCCCGCTTTCCACAACCACCCAGTTTCCTATCCACAGAAGCCAGCCATAGGGTTCACTACCTCGCGGTGCACTCCTGTCCCCCTACGGTGTGCATCTGTCACCTGGCCACAGGTGACCCTGACACCCTACTGCACATGCGTGAGTAACGCTGCGCATTCTGAGTGGTCCCTGCTGTCTTCTGGGACCTGTTTGTCTCCCAGAAGACAGCGAGGGGGCGGTGGAGGGGCCGTACATGCCGTAGATCGCCGCGGATACTGCAGAAAACTTTTCGCCGGAAGTGGGAGCAAATACTTGGATTAGGCAGGTATCTGCTCCCCCATCCCCCCCTGAAAGGTGCCAAATGTGACACTGGAGGGGGGGAGGAATCCAGACAGCGAAAGTTCAATTTCTGGGTGGATTTTCCGCCCGGTTCAATTTGTTTTTTTAAATCAACTTTTGTCAAGCTGGGTGGTGTTTGCAAGGCCACCCATGGCTCGAATTTCTGTTGAAGGGCTCCTTTAGACTCGCCATTAAAACATGCAGTTGAGCTGCATTTTTATCGTCCCCCAACCACTCCCCCTAACAAAAGCAGCCGTACAGGGGTCTACACATGCTGTGGCCTTGATGCTTTGCCCTGCGGCACAGCAAAAATGATCCCTGCTGTCCACAGGATACAATTTACTCAAATAAATGGGGCTGGGCCCCAACCGTGCGCAACTATGCAGGCTTTTAGGGATTAAAACGGACATTGAGGAGGTCCCCTGTCAAATGCCATCTAAAAGCAATCCACTGTGGAATGTCCTTCAGAGAGCCCACACAAGTGGCCTAAACACCTTCCAGTCTGAGCATAACAGAGGACGGTGTTCAGAAGAACCTGTTCACAGGCTTCTAATAAGGGACTTTCCGTAAATAAAGATACAAGAAATAATTTTCTGTTCAAATGTACAATTTCTTAGGCGGCGCTACAAAAGCAAAGAGTTATGTTGCAATGTACTATACACATTCATGACTTTAAAACATAAAAATGGACAAGTGAGACAGAATTACTAAGCCCCTGATCATGAATTGGTTACATTAGTCCAATTTTGGCAGCTAAACCATTATCTCTGACAATGCCCTAATTAATTCTGTTCTCACTAATTACATCACTGCGCTGAACATTTGCATTATTGGCAAACCAAAGAAAAAGGTAATTGAGCTCTGCTGTTGTGGCAAGCCAATTAAAATAAAATTTATAATTTTAGGACTCTAAATGATATTACATTTCACATAACATGACGTGTATACGAGTGACTGGAGTCGCATTGGTATGTGACCTTTATGCAATATTCAGCAGGGTAATTCTGTCTTTATAATTAATGCTGTTTGATAAACTACTCGACACAATAAATGAACAAGAAGGGAAGTGTTTTGCTTTGATCATGAAAGATTTACTCCACAGACGATGAGTGTCCGTTATTACTAAAGGTTTGGAGGGCAATGATAACATTTAAATTTTTAAAAGAAAATCTAGGAAAATATGTAAAGTAATTGTAAACCCAATCCTTGAAGTGATGATAAAGGTTTGTTTAAAAACAAAACAAAAAACATTCTATATTTACTTGCTCTGTGCAATGGTTTTGCACATAGCAGCCCCGAGCCTCTTACTTTCTTTCTCGTACATCACGGGACACAGAGCGACATAGTCATTACTAATGGGTTATATAGATACCGTCAGGTGCTGGCACTGGCAACTTCCAAAACCGGAAGTACCCTCCCCTATATAAGCCCCTCCCATCCGGGAGCACCTCAGTTTTTTGCCAGTGTCTAAGGTGTTGGCCAAGAAGAAACATGTGTTTTTCACTGAGCTTGCGTACAGGTTCTTTTGGGCCTCAGTAAGCTATTCCGGATCCGACCAAAAAAGCTTCATAGCTAAACGGTCGGTACCCGGGCCTTGCAGAGAAGAGCAAGGTTTTGCCTGTAATGCTTCTCTTAGGAGAGCTGGACCCTGTGATCCAGAGCTCTGGTCATACCCACGACCAAGATGTTTTCTGTGCAGGGTGCTATACAGGTCCAGGGGAGTGGAATCCTTGGGAACCCGGTCCCTGAAGGTTTGATTACAATGCCTGCCGTGATAGGTGAAGTTTGGGCTTTTGTGGACCAAACAAAGTCCTGCGGCGGGGAACAGGTAAGTGGGGGCCCCCAGGAACTTGGTTCTATTGGGGGACCCCCAAGCCTAATTTGTCTTTCTGTCTGTTACCTAATGGTATTCCCGCAAAATTCTGTGCATACCTGTAACTACTAAAAAAATGTAATAATTTTTAATGGTGGTCAAGAAAAAAAAAAAAAAATATTTTTTTATATATATTTAATATATTAGACTGCGGTACCTGTGTTTGTCCACTAGAGGCCGCTGTGGAACGTTTCTTGTCATGTGGACTAGTTTCTTTTCATCAGAGCAAGTCCAGGCAGATGGTGAGTTCTCTTATGGGAAACTGCTTCCTCTGCCATGTTGCAATGCTCGTCCATCCCCCGGCCTGCGGCAAAGAGGGGCCCTGGCTCTTGTCCCTGGTTTCCATTTTCGAAATTAGCGCCGAAGGCGCACGTGGCCGTGCGCGTGCACGCGCCTCTATATATAGAGGTGAGCCGGGAAAGGGGGCGGAGCCTGGGGGATGACGCTCTGTGCGCGCCGCAGCGCTTCTGCGCATGTGCGGGCGTCCCAGCATGTTAAAAACCACAATTTTGTGTGGTGAGCTGGCTATGAGGTACAGAGACAGAGCTGGCAACATTTAAAGAAGGCATACAGCAAGCGGTTGATACAGGCATCCCCTAGAAAGGCACATTAGTAGACACCAACTGTTTCTTATAGCAGCATTTATGCTAGACTATTGTCAGTAATTGGTGTATTTCGGCTGGAATACCTCAGCTTTGTGGCTTAGGAATATGCCGTCTAAAAACTCCGGGACTAGAAATTCCAGGAGGAATAGGGGGTCTCCATCGGGCTCTGAGGATCTTGGGCATGCTTTGGCTGCACCAGTCTCCCCTGAAGAATCAGAGGTTAGTGACCGTAGAGCACCCTCAGGAGTACCTGGTACTGTGGCTGTCCTCAGTTCACCTGCTCCTGTGTATGTAACAGAGGAGGTTTTTTCCTCAGCTCTGGGAGGGCTGGAAGAGAGATTGTCAGCATTGATTGCGGCTTCCCTGTCACAGGAGAAAAGCGCCCGATCTCCGTCTCCTCCCTCAGAGTGCCTGTTAACAGAGCAACAGTCCCATACAGGGATCGACCTACCTGAAGGGGATCAGGATGAGGTCGATTCGGTTGTAGAGGAATCAACAGTGGAAGAGCCGTTCTCAGCATCACATGCTGAAAGGTTATGGGTTCAGTCCCTGACTAATATGGTCCGATCAGCATTTAAAATGCCACTTGCGGAGCCATCATCCACTTCTGTCTCCTCGTTGGGGTCGCTAAAAGCTCCCCAGACTGTTTGTTCCTTTCCGATCCATCCTTTACTGGAAGGGCTCATTTACCAGGATTGGGAGCATCCTGACAAAATATTTACTCCCCCCAAGAGATTTCCGGTGGTCTATCCCATGGAGGATAAGTTCATCAGAAAATGGAGGGTCCCTACAGTGGACGCAGCCATCTCTTGTGTGAATAAATCACTGACATGTCCGGTGGATAATGTCCAAATGTTCAAGGACCCAATAGATAAAAAATTGGAGTCCTTATTAAAATCTGCTTTTTCTACAGCAGGATTGGTGACACAACCAGCAGTGGCAGCTATTGGGGTCTGCCAAGCAGTGAAGGATCAGTTGAAACAGGTCTTAAGAGACTTGCCAGATCAGCAGGCTCTTGCCCTAGCTGATCTACCTAGAGCCTTATGCTTTGCGGTGGACGCTATAAAGGATTCAATCCATCAGGCCTCCCGCCTTACAGTGTCTGTAGTACATATGCGCAGGCTTCTATGGCTCAAAAACTGGTCTGCTGAAGCTCCCTGTAAAAAATTGCTGGTCAGCTTCCCATTTCATGGTGAACGCTTATTCGGGGAAGACCTGGACAAATATATCCAGAGAATTTCCAGCGGTAAAAGTACACTTTTGCCGGTTAAAAATAGAGTTAGAGGTCCCTCTTTTAAGAGACCTGCTTCTCCAGTCCCTAGGACATCGGCTGTGAAACAGTTCCGACGGCCTCCTCGGTCAAATCCCGGAGGTAAAAATCAGGGACAATTGCAGGGTAACAAGAAGCCCTGGAGCAGGAGAGGTACAAAACCTCCCCCAAAGTCAAATGCATGAAGGGTTGCCCCCACCCAATCGGGTGGGGGGAAGACTTCAGTTGTTCACAGAGACCTGGCGGGACACGATCCGAGACAGATGGGTGCTCTCCGCAGTAGATCTGGGATACAAATTGGAGTTAAGACTCCCCTCCTTCCCACTTTATAAGGTCAAACGTGCCAAGGGATCCCCAGAAGAGAGGATCCCTCCTGTTGGCACTAGAACAATTATTGCTCCAAGCAGTAATTATAGAGGTTCCCCTGGAAGAATGGGGGTTCGGGTTTTACTCAAACCTCTTTACAGTCCCGAAGCCAAACGGGGACGTGAGGCCCATATTAAATCTAAAAGGGCTAAACAAATTCCTACATATCAGGACTTTCCGGATGGAGTCGATCCGGTCGGTAGCCACTGCCCTACAAGGGGAGGAATGGTTAGCCTCGATCGACATCAAAGATGCTTATTTGCACATTCCCATCTTTCCAGCCCACCAAAAATTTCTACGCTTTGCGGTAGAAGGGCGCCATTTTCAGTTCAGAGCCTTACCCTTCGGTCTGGCCACAGCACCACGAGTGTTCACAAAAATTCTGGCCCCATTATTGGCCAATCTAAGAACACGAGGTGTAACGATAATGGCATATCTAGACGACTTGTTGCTGATAGACCACTCAGTGGAAAAACTAGAAGTGGTTCTTCACGAGACAATCAAGTATCTGGGATATCACGGTTGGATTATCAACCGAGACAAGTCAGCCCTAAAACCAGTCAAAAGTCTGGAATACTTGGGGCTAAGGCTGGATTCAGACCAGAGAAAAATTTTCTTGCCTCAAGAAAAGGGGTCGTCTTTGAGAGATTTGATCCACTTAGTGGGTTCAAAAAGACAGCCATCCATACGCCTGTGCATGAGGCTGCTGGGAAAAATGGTGGCATCATTCGAAGCAGTACCCTACGGTCAATTCCATTCAAGGAAGTTGCAAAGGGCCATACTGTCAGCCTGGAACAAAAAAGTTCAGGCTCTGGACTTACCAATGTCCTTGTCCCCTTCCGTTCGCAAGAGCCTCCGCTGGTGGTTGGTTCCCCAGAATCTGGAAAGAGGGAAATCCTTCAGTCCGATTTCCTGGAAGGTGGTCACTACAGATGCCAGCCTTATAGGCTGGGGAGCAGTGCTGGAGCAATGGTCTCTCCAGGGCAGATGGTCGGATGCGGAAAAGGCCCTGCCCATCAATCTCTTAGAGATACGAGCAGCCCGGTATGCCCTAGTAGCATGGACATCCAAACTCCAAGGGTCCCCTGTCAGAATTCAATCAGACAATGCCACAGCAGTGGCATATATCAATCGTCAGGGGGGCACCAGGAGTCGTGCAGCCCAAAGGGAAGTAAATTACATCCTGAGATGGGCAGAAAGATATGTCCCAGCCATATCTGCGGTATTCATTCCAGGAGTGGAGAATTGGAAGGCGGACTTTCTAAGTCGCCAACAATTATGCCCAGGGGAATGGTCCCTTCATCCCGAGGTTTTCCGGACAATATGTCTGCGGTTGGGAACACCGGATGTAGATCTGCTAGCATCCAGATTCAACACAAAAGTGGACAGGTTTGTCTCTTGGACAAGGGATCCCCTAGCTTGCGGCTCGGATGCCCTAGTGTTCCCTTGGGATCAGTTCAAGCTGATATATGCATTCCCACCGCCACAATTGTTACCTCGATTACTCCGCAGAATCAGGGTAGAAAAGAAACCAGTGATTCTGGTGGCTCCAGCGTGGCCCCGAAGAGCATGGTACGCGGAGATTGTAAAAATGTCTGTGGGGAGTCCTTGGACCCTCCCACATCGTCCGGACCTGCTTTCGCAAGGACCGATATACCACCCTTCCTTACCAGCCCTAGGTTTGACGGCCTGGCTATTGAAGCCCACATTCTAAAAAAGAGAGGGCTCTCTAATGCTGTGGTATCTACCATGATCAATGCCAGGAAGCCGGTATCCAGGCAGATCTACTATAGAATCTGGAAGGCGTACATCGCCTGGTGTGAGGCCAAGAAATGGCATCCACGTAAATACGTAATAGGTAGGATTCTGGACTTCCTACAATGGGCTGTAGATAGGAAGCTTGCCTTGAGTACTATCAAGGGTCAGATTTCGGCCTTGTCAATATTTTTTCAAAGGCCCTTGGCTTCGCATTCACTAGTCAAAGCCTTTATACAAGGAGTGATGCGTATTAGTCCTCCGGTTAATATTCCCATATGTCCATGGGATCTAAACTTGGTTCTGTCGGTTTTACAGAAACAACCATTTGAACCATTACAGCATATTTCCTTGGTGCTTCTCACCAGGAAATTGATTTTTCTAGTAGCCATTTGTTCGGCTAAAAGAGTGTCGGAATTAGCAGCTATGTCCTGTAAAGAGCCATATCTGGTTATCCATAAGGACAGAGTAGTATTACGTCCTCAGCCAGCCTTTCTTCCTAAGGTGGTATCGAGGTTTCATTTGAACCAAGATGTGGTTCTTCCTTCTTTTTTCCCCAGACCTACTTCGGTAGAGGAAAAGTTATTGCATTCTTTGGATGTAGTAAGAGCAATTAAAGCTTATCTAAAAGCCACTGCTCAGATTCGCAGAACGGATACTTTGTTTATTCTGCCGGAAGGCCCCAGAAAGGGTCAGGCAGCGTCAAAATCTACTTTAGCCAGGTGGATTCGACAGGTCATAATACAAGCCTATGGCTTGAGAAGGAGACCGCCTCCGTTCAAAGTTAGAGCGCACTCCACGAGAGCAGTTGGAACTTCATGGGCAGTGCATCACCAGGCCTCCCTGGCTCAAATCTGTAAGGCCGCAACATGGTCTTCAGTTCACACGTTTACTAGGTTCTACCAGGTGGACGTTAGAAGTCAGGAGGATGTCGCCTTTGGGCGCAGTGTGTTGCAGGCCGCAAAAGATCCTCATGTCTGATAGCGCTCAGCTTATATATGGTGTATCCCCCCCCCCCTCATTTGGCATTGCTTTAGGACATCCCATTAGTAATGACTATGTCGCTCTGTGTCCCGTGATGTACGAGAAAGAAAATAGGATTTTTATAACAGCTTACCTGTAAAATCCTTTTCTTGGAGTACATCACGGGACACAGAGCTCCCGCCCCTCTTTGGGGACACTTATTGCTTTGCTACAAAACTGAGGTGCTCCCGGATGGGAGGGGCTTATATAGGGGAGGGTACTTCCGGTTTTGGAAGTTGCCAGTGCCAGCACCTGACGGTATCTATATAACCCATTAGTAATGACTATGTCGCTCTGTGTCCCGTGATGTACTCCAAGAAAAGGATTTTACAGGTAAGCTGTTATAAAAATCCTATTTTTCAGGTCCTCTGCGCTCCTGGCTCCTACCCCTTGACCAGTGCCCCCAATAGCGAGCCACTTGCTATAGGGGCACTGGTGCATGCTCGCTCCTGAGCCCCGCTATATGTGTCCATAAGACACATAGAGCCTTGGCTTGGGCCTGCCCCCTGCTCTCTCCTCATTGGCTCACTGGCTGTAATTGACAACAGTGGAAGTCAATGGTTCCCGCTGTGGTGTCTCAGCCAATGAGGAGAGAGCACCTTCTTTCATCTTCTTTTTCCATATAATCAGGGATGGAGACCTGTGTACTGGACAGTCATGGTCTCATATAAAGTCCCAACTTCTCTTTTTTTCTAACGAAACACGGATGAAAACGCACACTTATTTAATTTTATTATTCCATGTTTTGCCTTTGATATTCATCATATGCCATTAAAGGTTACTTGCAACATTGGGATTTTCCTTTCCGTTAGATTGCTGTAGGGTCAGCACCTGGGGGGTGTCTTTGCATTCATCCCCGCCACATGCTGACGTTGTTTACGTGACAACTGCGTGCAATTGATGGAGGCATCGGGCGCCCATTTATAGGCACTGGTCACCTGTACGTGGTCGCTGCCTTTCCTCTCTTGGCATGCCACAGCGTGACGTTGGCGGGGCTGTGTTGGCGGGCAGACTGTTTCAATCCACTTTCATGGTAATTACTTTTTCACTCATCATGGCACACTTACACCACTTTCACCATTCCTCACTCCGTCTCCCATTTACTGCTGCAGTGTTTTTCATTACTTTTGCCTATGGTGGTTCGTTCTTTTCCACATGTCTATTACCTAATCAGGGTGTTCTAACAAATGTTTCCTACTTCACCCACTTCCCTATTCTAATTCTCTACCTTTCTCTCTCCTCATTTTCAGCATATCACTCCCTTGCGCATTATTGTATTACATTTGTTACAGATGTCCTAAGGGCTCCTACTTATCATTACAGCGTACAATGAGGGGTTTGTTTTATGCTTTTTTGGCACTCTTGGTATTCGGATTGCCCCAACCCGTCGCCGCATATCCACTGCCTCAGCTCCCGGGGGGGGGGGGGGGGGGTTTGTTGCTCATCCCCCTGGTGCCTCCAATCTTCAACAATAATATCTACCCTCTCATACAATTATTTTACATTATACTCACAGGTAAGAGTGCTAGGACTACAGTTTCTGTTCTCTTCCTGTTTTAATTATTTACCACCAATTAATAATTTAATATTCATTATAGGTATTCCCAATTAGCTGCTCCTGATGAGTGGATACTACTCCACGAAATGCGTTGAGCTTTTATATTTGATGTCCTATAACATCATGTGTACACCATGGGTTTTAATGTTGGAGTCATCAATTAATTTAATACATTACCTATCATGTTTATACATATTTTAGGTATTCTGCCGATATCATTATGAATCATGTGCTACTATGTATAATATGCAACCGATTTTACTATTATGTGATTTACTAATCCATGTATTATCATACCTTGTATAATTTATATTGATTTAATATGTCTATCATCCAATGCACTATGCTCAATTTTGTTATTAATAAATATCTTGTTTACCTGTATTGACTGACTCATCTTACCCCAAGTCTGTGTTTCATATAAAGTCCCACTGCCCCCTTTTGCCCCCATGTTCACCTTCTTTTTCCAATGAGGAGAAAATGACCCAGGACTAGGGTTGCCACCTCATCCTTTTAATCCAGGACACACATTCATTACACAGGTTCTGTGGCTGATTAAGGTGGTAATTAAACTCACTTGGTGCCTTATCTACATTAAATTTGCCTCAGAACTTGTGTAATTCATATGTGTCCTGGATTAAAGGGATGATGTGGTAACCTTACCTGGGACAGCCAAGGCTCTCGTGCTGGATCAAGAGGGGGCTCAGGTGAGTATTAGGTGGGGCTGTGGGGGGAGCAGCACACAGAAGAATGCATGAAGGTAAAAAAAAGTTAGCCTTTAAAACCACTTTAAAGCTTTAATATATTAATCTAATTTTAATTGTTTTCGATCTTGCTTAAATCTTCATTGAAATCATACCTGATGATCCTGCCATGAAGGTCCTTGTTCACGTACTTTCTGTGACTAGGCATGTGCATTTCGTTCTGAATCGAAATTCGGACGAATTTTCATTATTCGGACGTTCGGATGCATCCGAATTAACGAATTACAATGCTAACGAATTCAACCGAATCCGAACATTTCGCATCGAAAAACCACGGACGAAATTCGAATCGAATTCGAAAAGAATTCTAGTCGAATCGAATTTGAAAAACAATTAGAATAGAATAGAATCGAAAATATTGGAAATAATCAAATAGAAAAACAATAGAACAGAATAGAATAAAATACAATATATATATATATATTATATTTTATTCTGTTCTATTTTTTTCTAGTTTATTCTTTTATATTCTATTCAAATCTTTTCTAATAAAATCAAAATCATTATATACTGAATTCGAATTTCGGAAGATATAGATAGAGAGATATATATATATATATATATATATATATATATATATATATATATATATATATATATATATATATATATATATATATATATATATATATATATATATATATATATATATATATAAAAATTCCGACATTCTAATTTCGTATAGAATGAATTCTAATTTGAATAGAAAAGATTAGAATAGAAAATAGACTAGAAAAACAATAGAACAGAATAGAGTATAGATACTATCTATTTTTTTTTTTTGCAGATTACTATTTGTTTCCATAAGATCTCCTGCAGACTATTAGCATCTATTTTATTATTTATTTTGCAGAGTACTAATAGTCTGCAGGAGATCTTATGGAAACAAATAGTAATCTGCAAAAAAAAAAAAAAAAAAAAAATTAAATAGATAGAACAGAATAGAGTATATAGATACTATCTATTTAATTTTTTTTTTTTTTGCAGATTACTATTTGTTTCCATAAGATCTCCTGCAGACTATTAGTACTCTGCAAAATAAATAATAAAAAATAAAATAGATGCTAATAGTCTGCAGGAGATCTTATGGAAACAAATAGTAATCTGCAAAAAAAAAAATAGATAGTATCTATACTCTATTCTGTTCTATTGTTTTTCTAGTCTATTTTCTATTTCTATTCTAATCTTTTCTATTCAAATTAGAATTCATTCTATACGAAATTCGAATGTCGGAAAAAAATGATATATAACCATCTTCCGAAATTCGAATTTAGTATATAATGATTTTGATTTTAATAGAAAAGATTTGAATAGAATATAAAAGAATAGACTAGAAAAAATAGAACAGAATAAAATATAATATATTCTGTCCTATTGTTTTTCTAGTCTATTATCTGTTTTTCTATTTTATTATAATCTTTTCTATTTGGTTGAAATAATTTCAAATCCGGTTGAAATATTATCGAATTTGGTTGAAATATTATCGAATCCGGTAGATATATTTTCGAATTTGGTTGAAATATTTTCAAATGCGACCGATTTTTTTCGAATTCCAATTAGAAAAGATTAGAATAGAAATAGAAAATAGACTAGAAAAAAAATAGAACAGAATAGAATAAAATATAATATATATATTGTATTTTATTCTATTCTGTTCTATTGTTTTTCTATTTGATTATTTCCAATATTTTCGATTCTAATTGTTTTTGAATCCGGTAGAAATATTTTCGAATCCGAGCGTTTTTACGAATTCGATCAAACGGAATGAATCTAAACGAAATTAATTAATTAACGAATTAAAACGAAACAAAACGAAACAAAGTTTTTCCTTTTGCACATGTCTATCTGTGACAACTAGGCATGTTCGAATCCTACTCCAAACCCACCTGGAATTAATGCCTGGAGGTCATCAAGGTCACAGTTTGAGCAGATGCTGGGGGGCATATTTCTAAAGTCTGATCTGGAAGTTTATGGTATGGAAGACCACTGAGAAGTGCGCAGTGAAAGCTGGGACCTGGGGGGGAGTGTCCAGCTGTTCTATGGCATTGTGAGTCTCCCTCACTGAAGAGTGCCTGGTGGATATCGGAAGCAGGGAACCGATGATCCTGTGGCAGAGGCGTACTAAGTGGGGGGCGGGGGGGGCGGGCCGCACCGGGGTGCCACACACTGGGGGGGGTGTCAGGCCGGCGCCCCCCCCCGTGACTTAAGCGCACAGGCAGCATCAGCGCCGCGGGACTTAGGCAGCGGCAGTCAGCGGCGATACGGCGATACAGGGGGTGCGGGGTGACACCGCTGCACCATTCATCCCCTCCTTTCACGGCCGCGGGCTGTGAGCGGTGTTCGGCACAGTGGCACTTGCTTCACCTGTGACTAACTTCACAGAAGCACAGCCGAATGAAGCCGCCTCCCCCTCCTCTCTGTTTATGTGTACGGAGGGGGAGGGGACCCGACCTTCTGTCCATGTGCCGCCGCTGTGCTGATCTGAGGTACTGAATGGGGAGGGGGTCTTGCACTGAGGGGGGTCTTGCACTGAGGGGGGTCTTGCACTGAGGGGGGTCTTGCACTGAGGGGGGTCTTTGCACTGGGGGGGTTGCACTGGGGGGTCTTGCACTGAAGGGGGTGTCTGCACTGAAGGGGGATGTGAACTGAAGGGGGTCTGTGTAACATGCAGGGGGTCCAGAGCTCTGGGGGCTGTATAATGTAAAGGGGTCCAGAGGTGCAGGGGGCTGTGTAATGTAAAGGGGTCCAGAGGTGGTGACGGGGGCTGTGTAATGTAAAGGGGTCCAGAGGTGGTGACGGGGGCTGTGTAATGTAAAGGGGTCCAGAGGTGGTGACGGGGGCTGTGTAATGTAAAGGGGTCCAGAGGTGGTGACGGGGGCTGTGTAATGTAAAGGGGTCCAGAGGTGGTGACGGGGGCTGTGTAATGTAAAGGGGTCCAGAGGTGGTGACGGGGGCTGTGTAATGTAAAGGGGTCCAGAGGTGGTGACGGGGGCTGTGTAATGTAAAGGGGTCCAGAGGTGGTGACGGGGGCTGTGTAATATAAAAGGGTGCAGGGTGTTGTGTAATGTAAAGGGGCCCAGAGGTGCAGGGTGCTGTGTAATGTAAAGGGGTCCAGTGATGCAGGGTGCTGTGTAATGTAAAGGGGTCCAGAGGTGCAGTTGTGGAGAGGGGGTACACAGTAGTGACAAAGATATTTGTTGATGCAGAGGTATGCCGGGGGCACAGTGGGGTGTTTTTACATTTTAATGTGGGGGGGGTGCCAGATATAGGATTCGCCCCGGGTGCCAAATGCTCTAGGTACGCCCCTGTCCTGTGGCATTGGGAGTACTGACCTAATTTGTGCCATGGTGACTGTGTGTAGTTCTCAGTTCTTCAAAAGGAGGTCCTAGGCAGATTTTACTTGTCAGATCAGTGTGGAGAGAAGAGTCCTCAAAGAAGTTAGTTCAGTACTTTTTGGGTATCCCATGCTCCCCTTAATCCCATCCAAGTTTAATTCAGCAGTAAAAGCACAAAAAAAACACCCCTAGACTGTTTTTTGGAGTCAGCGAGAAGGAGGAAAATGCTGTGAGCCTGGCTGTGTGTGCACTAAGTTTGGGCAAAGAAACCGTCTTAGCCAGTGGCTCCTGCGGGGTTTGCTACACTTAGGCCCCATGCACACGAGACGCTGTTATTTGCTGTTGAACGCGTGTTCAGAGGCAGTTGGACGCCTTTTTCAACTGCCCCTGAACCCATTCAATGTTATCCTATGTGTCCATGCACACACTCTAGTTTTTTGGCGTTTACAAGCAGTTGCGTTTTAACCTCGTTTTTCCAGAAGCAAAAAAATGGGTTCAGACGCAAAAGTTTTCCACGTTTCAGCGTTTCAGACGCTAAACGCGGGTACCGGCGTTTTGCCGCGTTTGCGTTTATAAGCGTTTTTAAAGGTGACCTATTTTTTAACATTAGAAATCTCAAAAATGATGGCAAATGATGAAAAACTAAAAAATATAAAAGAAAACTGTAATTGCTTGCATTGCATTGTGGACAATCCACAACTTGTGGCAGGTAACGTGGCAAGTGGACAATCCACAGCTTGTGGCAGGTAACGTGGCAAGCGGACAATCAACAACTTGTGTCAGGTGATGTGGCCAGGTGACGTGGCCAGTGGACAATCCACAACTTGTGGCAGGTGACGTGGCCAGGTGACGTGGCCAGGTGATGTGGACAATCCACAACTTGTGGCAGGTGACATGGCCAGGTGACGTGGCAGGTAATGTGGCCAGGTGACGTGGCACATGATGTGGCCAGGTGACGTGGCAAGTGGACAATCCACAACTTGTGGCAGGTGACGTGGCTAGGTGATGTGCCAGGTAACGTGGCCAGGTGACGTGGCAGGTGACGTGGCAAGTGGACAATCCACAAGTTGTGGCAGGTGATGTGGCAAGTGATACGCTAAATACAAGTACACTGCTGCTCTCTCAGCTGCTGCTACTCACTCTGGTCTCACAAACTGGCTGAAATGGTTAAAATTTACTGTTTTTTGAGCTTAGGGAGGGTCTTATGATGAAACGCTTATAAACGCAAACGCGGTAAAACGCCGCCAAACGCGGCAAAACGCGCGTTTTTAAACGCCGGTTTCAGCGTTTAAAAACGTGTGTTCAGCAGAGTTTGCACCTGCGTCTCGTGTGCATGGGGCCTTAGAAGTCCCACTCACCTCCCACTCAATCATGCAAGGGGCCTATCACTTAAATGGAGAATCTGAACTATAGGGCTACCCCCCTCTACACATATAACTGGGGGCACGCACGGCAAGCGTGTGTCTTTTGCCTACATTTTTTTGAAACGTGTCTCTCTTTCAGAACTCTTTCTAAGAAAGTTGCAATGTATGCACAGTTATCAGTTAATTGTTTGACAAATCTGAATTTTTTTATTTTTTTGCCTTATATAAAAAAATAAATCATGTCTTTTCATTTAAATGAGCCTTTCCTAAAGCATGTAGACATTCATAACATGTTGGAATGAGTCTTCACCCACCTCTTGACGCACTCTTTGATTATTGAACTACCAATCCCTCCCCTTCTAATTCTTCTATTTTAATGGATAATTCACATTTACTCTAATGCAAAGTTTGCCAAGCCAGTAATTAAACTCTGCTAGAATAAAATGTTCTATTAATCTGTTATAAAATGGCACAGGTACAAGAAAGAGAACAAAAAGGTAAAAGAAAATACAAGACAGGATTTTCCTAAAATGCTTTCACTGTGCAGGCTAATGTCAGCACCGGCAGGGAGAAGTGTAATGTGCATTTCTTGCTTTTTTTACTTTATTTAAAGTGGATGTAAACCCTTCATGCACCTCAGATGATACACAGAGATGAACCAAATCTCCCTACATAGGTTTTACACCCATATCTGCTGTCTTCACATTTATATACTGTTTGGAAAGTTCAGATCGTGTTAGGAGATTTTCTCTTCCTTGTTAACACAGAGTGTGATGTCTGGGAATACAGCCAAGATAGCTAACATTGCTGATTGGAGGAAAGGCACACATCCCCTCTCCACATAGGCAGAGAATCTCGGAGGTGTTTTGTAACAGGGCCAGCTCCCTGATAATCTATTTTAGCAACCTCTCCTGACAGAAATTTCAGGCTGCTTTTATCTGAGGTGTCAGAGAATTTGTCGGGAGTTATCAGGCTGATAACAGAGGAACGCTTCAGGAGACAGCTACAGGACTTCGCTCTTTGAAGAAAGATAACAAAATACTGCAGATTAGGGATGAGCCAAAAAAAACCTGGTTCGGTTCGCATCCAGAACATGCGAATAGACCGATAGTTCGCAAACTTTCGAACACCGTTAAAGTCTATGGGACTCGAACGTGAGAAATGAAAAGTGCGAATTTTAAAGGCTAATATGCAAGTTATTGTCCTAAAAAGGGTTTGGGGACCCGGGTCCTGCCCCAGGGTACACGTATCAATGCAAAAAACTGTTTTAAAAATGGACGTTTTTTCAGGAGCAGTGATTTTAATCACTTCAGCCCCGAACCATTTTGCAGCTAAAGGACCACGCCCCTTTTTGCGATTCGGCACTGCGTCATTTTAACTGACAATTGCGCGGTCGTGCGACGTGACTCCCAAACAAAATTGGTGTCCTTTTTTTTTCCCACAAATAGAGCTTTCTTTTGGTGGTATTTGATCACCTCTGCGGTTTTAACTTGTTTGCGCTATAAACAAAAATAGAGCGACAATTTTGAAAAAAATGCAATATTTTTTACTTTTTGCTATCATAAATATCCCCAAACAATATATAAAAAAATATTTTTTTTTCCCTCAGTTTAGGCCGATACGTATTCTTCTACATATTTTTGGTAAAAAAAAAAAAAAAAAACGCAATAAGCGTTTGATTGGTTTTTGCAAAAGTTATAGCGTCTACAAAATAGGGGATAGTTTTATGGAATTTTTATTAATATTTTTTTTTTTTTACTAGTAATTGCGGCGATCATCGATTTTTATCGTGACTGCGACATTATGGCGGACACATCGGAAACTTTTGGCACATTTTTGGAACCATTGTCATTTTTACAGCGATCAGTGCTATAAAAATGCACTGATTACTGTGAAAATTACACTGGCAGTTAAGGGGTTAACCACTAGGTGGCGCTGTAGGAGTTAAGTGTTCCCTATTGAGTGTTTATTACTGTAGGGGTGGATGGGCTGTGTGTCACATGACACTGATCTTCGCTCCGAGTACACGGAGCAGAGATCCGTGTCATTGTCACTAGGCAGAGCGGGGAGATGCTTGTTTACACAAGCATCTCCCCGCTCTATACCTCCGTGAGACGATCAAGGGGATCCCCGCGGCAATCAAGTCCGCGGGACCCGCGGTCCGACTCAGGGGGAAGGCGGCAGGGTCGCGAGTACGCTGGTGGCGGCGCGCGCGACTGCACGGCAGGCATTTAAAGGGGACGTACAGGTACGTGATTATGCCTGTCCGTGCCATTCTGCCGACCGTAAATCTACATGGGTCGGTCCTTAAGTGGTTAATGATGCCTAAAGTGAAAAAATAAAAGTGAAATATTCCTTTAAATATTGGGGGGGGGGGGGGTGTCTATAGTACGCATCTAAAGTGGCGCGTATTTCCCGTGTTTATAACTGTCCCTGCACAAAATGACATTTCTAAAGGAATAAAAGTCATTTAAAACTGCTTGCGGCTTTAATGTAATGTCTGGTCCCAGCAATATCGATGAAAATCATTGAGAAAATCGGCATGGGTACCCCCCCCCCCCTCCAGCCCATTACCAGCCCCGTTGGGTCTCGTATGGATATTAAGGGGAACCCCGCACCCAAATTAAAAAATGGAAAGGCGTGGGCCCCCAGGCCCTATATACTCTGAACAGCAGTATACAGGCGGTGCAAACAAGACAATGACTGTAGGTTTGTTCTTAAGTAGAATCTGTTTGTAATTTTGAACTGGTACATTTTTAAAGTGTAGCTCCAGCCAAAAAATCTATTTTTAAGCTTTTTGGAAAACATAGGGAAGGGTTATTACCCCTGTAACATTTGTTTTGCTGTGTGTGCCCCTGTTCAGAAGATTTCACCTCACTTTCTGTCCCAATGACAATTGGATTTTGTAAATTTGTTTTTTTTAGGGAAACAAGGATTGGTGATAAAGCATCAGTGGAGAGGAGACACCTTTTTCCCATATTAACTCTTACAGGAGAGAATTTCCCTGCCTAGGGGTAGATTTCCTCTCACTTCCTGTTGTCTCCCTCCGTTTGTAAGTAGGAGTTGTTTCAAAAGTCAGATGTTTAAAAGTAGGGGCCTGCCGTATATACTCTGCAGAAATTTGGGCCACACTGTAAGCAACACAACACTGTAAGCCCTCACAGTTATGCCGCGTACACACGATCACTTTTCTCAATGGGAAAAATAAAAAAAATTCTCTTGGACGAGAAAAATGGCCATGTGTAGGCTTTCCAGCATTTTTCCCAACGAGAAAAACGACAAGAATCACGACGAGAAAAATTCAGAACATGCTCTAATTTTTCTCGTTGCGAATCGCGGCATTTTTTTCCGCGGCAGATTTCCCATAGGGAAACACTGCTAGGGAGCCTACACATGGCCGGTTTTCTCGACCAAGAGAAAACCTGTCATGAAAACCGGCCGTGTGTAGGGGACCAAGCCGGTCCTCGTTTTTCCCGTCGGGTTTCACTGCAGTGTTTTCACCGCCATGAAACTCGATCGTGTGTACACGGCATTACTCTTGGTGAGCGCTGGAACGCCCTGCTGTGAACTATTATATCAAGAATTGTAATTACATGCCATTGTTGAACAGGGGCAGAAAAATTGGGCCTTTGGTGATGGTGTTGCCACAACACTGTAAGCCCTCACAGTTACTCTTGATGGGCGCAGGAATTGGCCCTGCTGTGAAATATTAGATCAAGAATTGTAATTACATGCCCCTGTTTAACAGGGGCAGAAAAATTGGGCCTTAGGCACTGGTGCCACAACACTGCAACCCCTCACGGATACTCTAGTTGGAGCGCAGGAATGAGCCCTGCTGCAAAGTATTGCAGCAAAAATTATAATTACATGCCCCTAAACAGGGGCAGAAAAATTGGGCCTTAGGCACTGGTGGCAGTGCCCAGAAACAAAAATGTTCTTACAAGCTATCAACATAAACAGGAGGAAGAGGATAGTCACTCAGCATAACAGGATAGTCACTCAGCATCAGCATAGGCAGTCTTGAAGGGATTTCACATTCAAAAAAAATTATTTGGTTACATCAGCATCAGGTGCTTGGTAGCCGATCAACCGAGTCGGTGGACAGGCGCACCCTGTGATCGGTTACAAATCCTCCAGCAGCACTGAATGTGCATTCCGAAAGAATGCTGGATGCAGGACAGGCCAGTAGCTCAATTGCATACTGTGCAAGCTCTGGCCAGTGATCAATCCTCAAGACCCAGTAACCCAGAGGATTTTTGGTGGGAAAGGTGTCTAAGTCTGACCTTGCCCCTAGGTATTCCTGCACCATGTGAATCAGACGCTGGCGATGGTTGCTGGAACCGATCATAACTTGGGGCTGCGGACTAAAAAATTGTCTAAACGCATCGGTCAGACGGCCACCTTCTCCAACACTCATTCTGTGACTGACCGAAGCCTCAGCAACACGTTGTCCAGGACCAGGAATTTGTAACCTCCCAGGCTCTGGAAACGCGTTGCACAAACCTTTCTGCAAGGCCTTCCGAAGATGTTTCATCCTCTGCTCCCTCTGCGACGGCTGGATAAGGTCTGCAACCTTACCCTTGTAACGTGGATCAAGGAGGGTTGCCAGCCAGTAATGATCCCTCTCCTTGATACCACGAATACAAGGATCCTTTCGCAGGCTTTGCAGGATCAGGGAGGCCATGCAGCGTAGATTTGCTGAGACATTCGGTCCGGAGTCCTCTGGGTCACTAAGGACGACATGATCCGCAGGCACCTCCTCCCAGCCACGTACAAGTCCATGGGTTTCTTGGGACTGTAAATGATCCCTTAAAGTGGAGGTCCACCCTGAAAAAATCTTCACACTAAAAAATCAAAATTCATAGAAAAAAAATAAAAATTTATACTCACCCTAAATGCCTGTTGCTATGCGGAAGTCCCCTAATCTGCCGCTAATGTTCCTCTTCTTCTCCATCCGCGGTGGCTCTCCTTCCGCTTCCTCTTCTTGTGAATGGGCCGCGCTGCCTTCTGGGAACTGTGTATCCCAGGAGGCAAGCCGCCCATTCACAAAGCGCCGTGCGAGTGGCGCATGCGCAGTAGGAAACAGGCAGTGAAGCCTTACCACCTACTCAGAATGGAGGAGCCTGCCAGCAGCGATCGATCGCCGCGGCAGGACCGACATCGCGGGAAAGTAGGACAGGTAAGTGTCCTTTTTAAAAGTCAGCAGCTACACTGTTAGTAGCTGCTTACTTTTTTTTTTTTCCTGCACCACCGCTTTAAGGACTGCTGCTGAGTGCTAGGCTCCACCTCCATGCTGACACAATCCTCCTCCTCCTCCTCCTCTTCCTGTGTGATCGGCGGGCCAGCAGGAACACTGTCTGGATAAAGGGGGCCTTGAGAGGTAAGGAAGTCCTCCTCTTCCTCCCTCTGTTCTACCTCAAGTGCCCTGTCCATTATTCCACGCAGTGTGTGCTCCAACAGGTGGACAAGAGGGACAGTGTCACTGATGCATGCACTGTCACTGCTCACCATCCTCGTGGCCTCCTCAAATGGTGACAGGACAGTGCATGCATCCCTGATCATGACCCACTGGCGTGGCAAAAAAAAAACAAGCTCCCCGACCCTGTCCTGGGGCCATATTGGCACAGATACTCATTGATGGCCCTCTGCTGTGTGTGCAGCCGCTGCAGCATGGCCAACGTTGAGTTCCACCTGGTGGGCATGTCACAGATTAGGCGGTTCTTTTTGGAGGTGAGCCAGCCAAGCACTGGCATTATATGACCGGCAGAAATGCACACAGTCTTTCCTGGCCTGCCTCAGGACATCCAGTAAGCCCGGGTACCTGCCCAGGGACCGCTGCACCACCAAGTTAAGGACGTCAGCCAAACCGGGCACATGGGTCAGCTGTCCCTGTTGTGGCGGAGAGGAGGTTGGTGCCATTGTCACAAACCACCATTCCTGGCTTAAGCTGGCGTGGCGTCAACCACCTCTGAGCCTGCCCCTGCAGAGCTGACAGAATCTCTGCCCCAGTGTGGCTCCCCCAAGCACACCAGCTCAAGCACCGCATGGCATCTTTTTGTCTGCGTACTTGCGTAGCCCCTTGAACGCCTACGGAGCACCGCTGGTTCCGAGGACAAATCGGCAGAGGAAGAGGCCATGGAAGGAAGAAGAAGAGGAGGGGGTGGAGGAGAGAGGTGTGTCAGAATCACCACTAGTAGCATTTTGGAGGCATGGTGGCGGAACAACCACCAACACTACTGCACCCTGTCCTGCATCCTTCCCAGCTGCCAACAGTCACCCAGTGGGCCTTGAAAGATGGGTAACGTCCCTGTCCATGCCTGCTGGACCATGAGTCAGCAGTAATATGCACCTTACCGCTGACCGCCCTGTCCAGCAAGGCCAAGACCTTGCCTTCCACATGCTGGTAGAGAGCCGGAATCGCCTTCCATGAAAAAAAGTGGTGTTTGGGAACCTGCCACTGAGGTACCGCACATTCCACAAACTCACGGAAGGGGGCAGAGTCTACCAACTGAAAAGGCAGCAGTTGAAGTGCTAGCAATTTAGCCAAGCTAGCATTCAACCGCTGGGCATGTGGATGGCTGGGAGCGAATTTCTTTCGGCGGTGCAGCAGCTGGGGCAGGGAAACTTGCCTGGTACAATCGGACGTTGGTGTACCGATAGCAGATTGCCCACAAGTACTTGGCAGTGACACACCTAATTCTACACCTTTATTCCTCAGTGCAGGTTTCTGAGAGGACTGAAGGTATAGTGAGGTTGGAGATCCCAGCTGATGAGGAGCAAGTAGAGGTCCGCTTTGTTCTTTGGTGTGGGTCTTTTATGTATGCTTACCAACGGACTGCATGGCAGGTCGACATATGTCTGGTCAAGCATGTGGTGCCCAAGCGGCTGATTTTTTTGGCCACGCGAGATATGCTTCAGACATATGTTGCAAATAGCAATGGTGTGATCTGCTGCACACGTCTGAAAAAAGGCCCACACCAAAGAACTTTTGGAATAACGCGCAGAGACAGCGCCCTGCACATGCGGAGCTCTGCGGTGTGATGCAGTCAGTGTGCTGCCCTTAAGCTGGCCCCTGGAGGGCATCTGTCACGTACCTTGTGATGGGAGCCCAACGTGCAGGGAGCGGCCTCTCGTAATCCCCTGGCTCGAGAGCCCCTGATAGAGCAGACAGAGGCTCAGGAGGACAGGGGGCACAAGTGCCTGGCAGGTAAGCAGGATATTGGGTAGTTGCGGCAGCAGATGGTGCACGGCAAAACTGGAACAGTCCAAAGATAGCTGGGAGGTGCACAGTAGGACCAATCAGAATGCAGACAACAGGCAGATGTATTAAAGTCCCAGATCAGACTGCAGAAACAAGGTGGTGTATTGTAGTACAGGCTGAGGTGTACTGTAGCTCAGGCACAGGTGCAGGGTAGTTGAGGCAGAGATGCGCTATGATTCAGGCAGAGATGCACAGTGGCTTCAGGCAGGATGCACTGTAGTTCAGGTGGAGGTGCCTTGTAGTTCGGACAGATCGGTGGGTCGGACCAGCAGCGATCAGGTACAGGGATGACCAAGAGAGTTGTCAGAGCAAGCCGAAGTCGGGGCGGGCAGCAATCGGGGTTAAACAGAGACAAGCCGGATCAGATAACAGGTGTACAGGAATCAGAAGTCAATAGCAGGGGTCTCGGGAACGCTGTAGACCAGACAGCAAGGAGCAAGGTATGCAGATAGTTTAAATACCTTGTTTGGCGTCAAACGCTGTCACTGCGCGCGCACGCCGATTGCGCTATTGCGCATGCGCGGAATGGACCTATAGAGTATAGACGATCTCCTGGCAGCACTGTTGCCAGGCAGATTGTAAAAACGCCTTTCCTGACATTGCCCCCCCCCCCAAGGGGCAGCCTCCGGATGCCCAACTGGGCTATTTTGTCTGGGTGAGATTTCTCAAAGTCCTTGATTAGCCTTTCCGCGTGGACATTCATCTCTGGTTCCCAAGAGTTTTCTTCTGGGCCGTAACCCTTCCATTTCACCAGGTATTGGATCTGGTTTCGTCTTCGTCTACAACCCAGAATGGACTCGACCTCAAATTCCTCTTCTCCATCGATGAGAACGGGTTCGGGAGGATTGGTGTCCCGATCCGTAAAGGGATCAGGAACCGTAGGCCTAAGCAGGGCTACATGAAAAACTGGGTGGATCCGGAAGGACTCAGGCAGTTTCAATTCGTAAGCTACCTCGTTAATCTTACTTGTTATAGGGAAGGGACCCACGAATTTAGGGCCCAACTTCTTGGATGGGCATGCCAATTTTAGATTCAGGGTAGAGAGCCAAACTTGGTCCCCAGGTGCCAGGTTGAGCTCCCCTCTCCTCTTTCTGTCGAAAATTTCCTTGTTGTAGCTTTGCGCCCTAGGCATGGTCTCCTGGAGAAGTTTTTATTGTTGGTGGAAAAGAAATTTAAAGTTTCCTGGGCGGCTGGTACCGGACATTCAGGCATGTTGTTAGATAGAAATAATGGGTGAAACCCATAGTTTGCGAAAAATGGGGATTGCTTGATGGCAGAATGAACAGAGTTATTGTAGGCAAACTCAGCAAGAGGCAAAAGAGGGGCCCAATCATTCTGGGAGAAGCTTGAAAAGCAGCGCAGGTACTGCTCGAGCGTTTGATTGGTGCGCTCTGTTTGACCATTTGTTTGGGGATGGTACGCTGAGGAAAAGAACGGATCGATCTTCAGTGATTTACATAGTGCCCTCCAAAATCTTGATGTAAACTGTACCCCCCGGTCAGATGTAATGTTAGCAGGTACACCGTGCAGCCTTACTATTTCCCTGATGAAGATTTTTGCAGTCTCAGAGGCCGAGGGGATACCCCTCATGGGTAGGAAATGGGCCATCTTGGAGAGTCTATCAACTACTACAAAGATGGTCGTAAACCCTTCCGATGGAGGTAGTTCAACTATAAAGTCCATGGAGATCATCCCCCATGGCCTCTCCGGGACAGGTAGTGGCTTTAGCAACCCCCAGGCTCTGGTTTTGCTGTCTTTGTTCTGGATGCAGGTGGTACAAGATTCCACATAGCGCTTGCAATCTTGGGATAACTGTGGCCACCAGAATGTCCGCTGGAGAAGTTCAGAAGTTTTGTACACTCCAAAGTGGCCAGCTAACTGGTGGTCATGACAGGATTTCAAGACTGCCACCCGAAGTTGTTGAGGTACAAAAATCTTGTCCTTGTTCCACAGCAGACCGTCTTTAGACTGTAGGGCAAGGCCAGAGAATGGGCATGGTTCCGAGGAGGCTTGTCTGATTTGGGACAGGAGGTCCTCTTGTAACAGGAGGAAGTTGCCGGGAGGTAGAATGGTATCTGGGGGGGGAAAGGACCTTAGGTTCGGCAAACATCCGGGAAAGGGCGTCCGGTTTGGTGTTTTTGGATCCGGGTCGGTACGTGATGTGAAACGAAAATCGGGTAAAAAAGAGTGCCCACCTGGCCTGGCGTGGTCTCGGTCTCTTGGCAATCTTTAAGTATTCCAGGTTTTTATGGTCGGTATAGATCAGGATAGGATGTGCTGCTCCTTCCAGGAGATAGCGCCATTCCTCAAGTGCAGACTTTATTGCCAGAAGTTCCCTGTCCCCGACGTCGTAGTTTCTCTCGGCCTCCGTTAGTTTACGGGAGAAGAAGGCTACTGGGTGCAATGCGGCCTTTGGGCCTTGTCTCTGGGAAAGTATTGCTCCAACTGCCACTTCAGAGGCATCCACCTCCAAGATGTAAGGTAAGGCCGGGTTGGGGTGCTTCAGGACAGAGGCCGAGATGAACAGGTTCTTAAGGTTAGCGAAGGCGGCCTGAGCTTCGGGGGACCAGTGAAACCGGTTACCTTGTTTAGTTAAGTTGGTAATGGGGGCAATGATAGAGGAGAATCCTTTAATGAATTTCCGGTAGAAGTTCGCAAAGCCCACGAAGCGTTGGATCCCCTTCTTATCGCTGGGTGCTGGCCAATCCAGAATGGCCGTGATCTTCTGAGGGTCCATCTTAATACCCTCCACCGAAATGATTAGCCCTAGGAACTGAATATCTTGTTGTTCGAATGCACATTTCTTGGGCTTGGCGTACAAACCATGTTGGCGAAGCCGGGCCAAGACCTTCCGGACGTGTTCACGATGGTCGGATAAGGAGGAAGAGAAGACCAGGATATCGTCTAGGTAGATGATGACGAATAGATCTAGATAGTCTCTAAAGATATATCATTTACAAAATGCTGAAACGTGGCAGGGGCATTACATAGCCCGAAGGGCATGACCCAGGTATTCAAAGTGCCCGAATCTGGTGCGAAACGCTGTTTTCCATTCATCGCCGCTCCGAATGCGGACTAAGTTGTAGGCCCCGCGGAGGTCCAATTTAGTGAAGATGGCTGCTGTCCCAAGTCTTTGGAAAAGTTTGGGTACTAATGGCAGGGGATACCTATTTTTAATAGTTACTTTATTCAGGGCTCTGTAATCCACACAGGGACGTAGGGAGTGGTCCTTCTTTTCTACGAAGAATATACCAGCTCCTGCAGAAGAGGTGGAGGGACGTATGAATCCCTTCTCTAAGTTGTCATCCAGATACGTCTTGAGAGTTCCAAGCTCTAGTTCAGATAAGGGGAAAATTCTTCCAAAAGGGACCTCTGCCCCCGGAAGAAGGTCAATAGGGCAATCGTAGGGCCTGTGCGGAGGTAGAGTCTCCGCGCCCTTTTTACTAAAGACATCTAGAAAATTGTGATAGGCCTCCGGGACCAGCCGACGGTTCTCCATGTCACTCCCCAGACAAAGTAATGGGGACGAGGTGTCGGATGGCACTGGGAAACAGTGTTCACGGCAATAGAGAGATGGAAAGCGAACCTCTCCAGTGTTCCAGTCGATCTGAGGATTATGAGCCTTTAGCCATGGTATCCCCAAGATAATTGGGAAGAGAGGGGATTCTATAATGTCCAGGCACAATAGTTCTTGATGCTTGTCCGCAATGGTGGTGCGCAGGGGAATTGTCTGCTGCGTAACTGGTCCAGATCTGATGGCCGATCCGTCGGCAAGATGAACCGTAAGTTCTTTAGGTCTGGGCCTCAAAGGGACTTGATGTTTCAAAGCAAAGGAAAGGTCCATGAAGCCGCTGCAAGCACCAGAGTCAATAATGGCGGGAGTCCGGATGTTCCTTCCTGGGAGCTGTAGAGAGATGGAAACGGTCAGGTGAGCGGAATGGTTAGGCAGAATAGGCGAGACAGTAGAGGAGAGGTGGCACTTATGCAATTTAGCGGGGCACATCCTCACGTAGTGTCCTGACTCCCCGCAGTAGAGGCAGAGGTTGTGAACCTGGCGTCGCTGGCGCTCCTCAGGAGTAAGCGAGGGTCGGATCAACCCCAGTTGCATGGGTTCAGAGGCATTGGTAGCGGAGCGTGGGGAGGTCGAAGGAGCCGAATGAGGAGGATAGGGTACCCGTGGCAGCATCCATACTGGGCGGGATGGTCCCGCTGACCTTCAGCTCTACGCTCCCTTTGTCGCCTGTCGATCTGAATAGCTTGAAGGATCAAGGCATCGAGTGTGTTCGGTATACCGACCCGGGCCAGCTCGTCCTTCAAGGGCTCTGATAGTCCCAGCCGGAATTGGTGTCGCAGGGCGGCGTCATTCCAGCTGGTATCGGCGCTCCAGCGCCTAAAGTCTGATACATAGTCTTCAGCGGCTCTGCGACCCTGCTGGAGAGAGCATAACGCTGCTTCAGCGGTAGCGTCCAGTTGAGGGTCCTCATAGAGGAGGTCCATGGCCTGGATGAAAGTACTTAGTTGGTCAAGGCAGGTGTTTTTCTGTTCCAGGAGGCGGTGTGCCCAGGTCTGAGGTTCACCGGACAATAGGGCTATGACAAAGCCCACCTTGGTAGATTCAAGGGAGAAGGTCCTGGGCTGTAGCGCAAAGAAAAGTTTGCAGGCGTTACGAAAAGCCTTGTACTTGCCGCGGTCCCCAGAGAACCTCTCCGGAGTAGGGACCCTGGGTTCAGGTGGCAACATGACAACCGACGGTGCAGGTGAAGCTCCTGATGCGACAGGTGCCGAGGTAGCCAGGGTCTGGACACGCTCCTCTAGCCGGGTATATCCCTCTTGCAAACTCCTGACTGCAGCAGTAAGTCCGTCCAGGTGGCGGCATAGTTCCTCCATGGGAGAGGCCCCCTGCGTAGGCTCCGACATGGCTGTCTGGTACTGTCACGTACCTTGTGATGGGAGCCCAACGTGCAGGGAGCGGCCTCTCGTAATCCCCTGGCTCGAGAGCCCCTGATAGAGCAGACAGAGGCTCAGGAGGACAGGGGGCACAAGTGCCTGGCAGGTAAGCAGGATATTGGGTAGTTGCGGCAGCAGATGGTGCACGGCAAAACTGGAACAGTCCAAAGATAGCTGGGAGGTGCACAGTAGGACCAATCGGAATGCAGACAACAGGCAGATGTATTAAAGTCCCAGATCAGACTGCAGAAACAAGGTGGTGTATTGTAGTACAGGCTGAGGTGTACTGTAGCTCAGGCACAGGTGCAGGGTAGTTCAGGCAGAGATGCGCTATGATTCAGGCAGAGATGCACAGTGGCTTCAGGCAGGATGCACTGTAGTTCAGGTGGAGGTGCCTTGTAGTTCGGACAGACCGGTGGGTCGGACCAGCAGCGATCAGGTACAGGGATGACCAAGAGTTGTCAGAGCAAGCCGAAGTCGGGGCGGGCAGCAATCGGGGTTAAACAGAGACAAGCCGGATCAGATAACAGGTGTACAGGAATCAGAAGTCAATAGCAGGGGTCTCGGGAACGCTGTAGACCAGACAGCAAGGAGCAAGGTATGCAGATAGTTTAAATACCTTGTTTGGCGCCAAACGCTGTCACCGAACGCACGCCGATTGCGCTATTGTGCACGCGCATGCGCGGAATGGACCTATGGAGTATAGACGATCTCCTGGCAGCACTGTTGCCAGGCAGATTGTAAAAACGCCTTTCCTGACAGCATCCTGCCTCGTTGATGTGCCTCCTCCTCCTCCTCCTCCTCCTCCTCCTCCTCCTCTCTCCTATCAGGCACTTATGTAGAGTCGGTGACCTCATCATCCCCTCCCTCCGTGTCACTGGAGCAAACCTGGTAGTATGCTGCAGCTGGGGGAACATGACTGCCAGTTTGCTGTCCTTCTTGGGCACCCCGTCTCTCTGGGCTCACGTTACTGCCTTCCTCAAGCAGGGTACCATCATCGGAGCCTTCAAAGCGCTGCACATCCTCCTGCAGCATGTACCCAACACTGTGGTTAAACAGTTCGGGGGACTCCTCAGGACATGGTGGGGCTAGGAAAGGAGTGACTGATGCCATTGAGCCAATGGAAGAGGCCGCTTTGGCAGACAAAATACCCTGAGGCTGGGTGAGACAGGATGAGGAGGATGAGAACGGCTTGGTCATCCACTCTACCAACTCTTCGGCATGTTGCGGCTCAACACGGCCAGCTGCCGAAAAAAAGGACAAGCGTGCCGCACGGCCACGTGCTGATTAGGATGCACCGTGTTCACGACCAGCACTGTTGCCTCTAGACACAGAGCCTGCTTGCCCTCTTTTATTGGCCTGTGTGTGTCTGCCTCTCCTTGTTGGCCTTCCAGACATACTTTATTTGATGTATTGGAATAGTTACACAAGGAATTGTCTGCAGTCAGCTTTAGCTGCACACTGTGCCCAGTATACAGTACACTAACTTAATATACTGCAGCTTAGCTCACTGCTTGCCTGTATTATTAGAAAGAGAACAGGAATGGTCTGCAGTCAGCTTTAGTTGAACACTGTGCCCAGTGTACAGTACACTGACTTCATATACTGCAGCTTAGCTCAACTGCCTGCCTGTATTATTAGAACAGGAATTGTCTGCAGTCAGCTTTAGCTGCACACTGTGCCCAGTATACAGTACACTAACTTAATATACTGCAGCTTAGCTCACTGCCTGCCTGTATTATTAGAAAGAGAACAGGAATGGTCTGCAGTCAGCTTTAGCTGAACACTGTGCCCAGTATACAGTACACTGACTTCATATACTGCAGCTTAGCTCAACTGCCTGCCTGTATTATTAGAAGGAGAACAGGAATTGTCTGCAGTCAGCTTTAGCTGAACACTGTGCCCAGTATACAGTACACTGACTTAATATACTGCAGCTTAGCTCAACTGCCTGCCTGTATTAGAAAGAGAACAGGAATGGTCTGCAGTCAGCTTTAGCTGAACACTGTGCCCAGTGTACAGTACCAATGACAGCTGATCACGTAATGTAAGCAAAAGCTCGGTAATTGTTTTTTTTTTCTCCTCGCGCTGACAGCGTGAGGAGAAAAAAAAGCCGATCCATGGCTCTTGTGCAAGGGACATCGGTCCCAAAGAGGAAGAGGCACATCTGCCTAATTTTTGCCCACCAGTACCGCCTGCCAATGCCACCTGCCAGTGCCCACAGTGCCCATCAGTGCAGAAAAGTACCACCTATCAATGCCCACGAGTGCCACCTATCAATGCCCACCAGTGGTGCCGATCAGTGCCCACCAGTGCCACCTATCAGTGCAGCCTCATCAGCATACATCAATGAAGGACAAAAATTACCTGTTTGCTAAATTTTATAACAAAATATAAACAGGTTTTGTATTTTTTTTTTTTATTCTGTCTTTTATTTATTTTTGACAAAAAATAAAAACCACAGAGGTGATCAAATACCACCAAAAGAAAGCTCTATTTGTGGGGGGAAAAATGATAAAAATGTCATTTGGGTACAGTGTTGTATGACCGCGCAATTGTCATTCAAATGTAAAAGTGCTCAAAGCTGAAAATTGGTCTGAGCAGGAGGGGGGGTTTAAGTGCCCAGTAAGCAAGTGGTTAAAGTTCTTTTATGTCACTGCACAACAGCATGGTTCTTTGTGCGGTGACATGCAGTGCCATCTAGTGCGCCAAAAAATACAAACATACTGGTAAACCTGACAAGACTTCTGATCTTCCCCACTCTATCAATAACAAAATAAGATTTTTATTGGAAATATACTTTAACACTAGTATGCATTTATTTACACAAATATCCAGTTGCTTTTTAATTCAGCTAATTAAAATAACTTAAACTGCCTTAATATTATCCTCTCTTGTACAGCAGCACTCAGACTTAGAGGGAGGGGCAGTACTGTGAGCTACCCAGGTTCTGTTGCATGCATATAAGCTGTTGAGAAGCATGCTGACAGGAGGAGAGAGATGATTGATGACCTCATCGGTCTGCTGCTCCCCCTGCACTGTCAGGAAAGGGGCAGGTAGCTAATTGTATTGCTTAAAGTATAAGTATAGCTAATACTTTTTTCTTTCGTTTCGGATAGAGTTTAGAAGGTTTCAAACCCTGCATGCTTATTTGTTGGGTTTGAGTTTGTTTTCCCTTGCCTCCCTGTCACAACAGGTGAGATGAAATATCTTCAAAGTCACATCCTTTTCCCATCTTATCCACTGAAAGAGGTCTCCCCATTGGATGACCTAAGATGACACTAAACCATATCCTTATTCTTCAAATATAATCCATTCACATCCATGCTCTTTCACCCCTTCCTGCCCAGGCCAACTTTCAGCTTTCATTGCTGTCATAATTTGAATGACAATTGCGCGGTCATGCAACACTGTACCCATATTACATTTTTATAATTTTTTTTAAATAGTTAGAGCTTTCTTTTGTGGTATTTAATCACCACTGGGTTTTTTTTTATTTATTTTTTTATGCTAAACAAAAAAATAAGGCAGAAAATTGTGAAAAAAAATATATTTTTTTTATTTCTGTTCAACATTTTTCCAAATAAATGATTCTTTTTCACTGATGGGCACTGATGGGCTGCATTGATGGCCACTGAGGAGGCTACACCGATGGCCACTGATGAGGCACTGATATGTGGCACTGATGGGCACTGATAAGTTGCACTGATGGGTACGGATTGTCACTGATGGGGCTGCACTGATAAGTGTAAACAATGTACTTACTGTGCCCTGTCAGACTTGCCAGTTATGGAGTCTCCTTTACTCACACAGAGACAACGTGTTTGCTTACACATGAACAGCTGTGATTGGACATGGTAAAGAGCCACTGAGATTGGCCCATTACCATGATCTGTGATCCAATGTGTCCTTTGGAGCACGCCCGATGTGCGCCCTTGGGAGGATGTCCATGGACGTCCTTCTAGAACTGGAGAGCTATGCTGTAGCCATCTTTCAGCTATAACCCGGTTGGGAAGAGGTCAATGGTCCTGTAATAATTTTTTTTATGAAATTGTTTCTACTGTATTTTTTTTGTCTCATTGTAATGTCCTCTCCTTTTTCCTCTCACTTTCCTTTGTTTGAAACAACCAGGTTATTTACTCTACACCTCCCATAGTCCATCTCAGAAGTAAGCAAGAGAGGGTGACTACATTACTACATACAATGGGACCAATGAGAACAGATGTAGCCACCTTCTAACAGTAGGTTGGATCTCAGCAAAAAAAAGAGATTTGGAGGAGGCTGAGAGCAATGGAAGAAACTTTTTTTTTTAGTTATGAATACATAGCATTCAGAGTTTACTGACATTCTAACCTCACCTCTTACCAGTGGCAGCCGGTCCATAAGAGACCCCTCTAATCTCCATGCGCTCAAAGTTTTTTATTTTGAAGTACATGATCTGATCAGAGTCTGAGACTCTAATTGGCTTCAAAAAGGTTGGGCTCAGGGGGACAGAGCACTACTCTCTGGAGCCCACCCACTTGTAACATTAGCGATCAACATTCGCTATGATTAAACACTAAGTATGGTGTGAATCGCGTCAGCGGTCCAGTTTGCTGTGGCTTGTAGTGCTTTTCTTGATTTTACCAATAAAGGCGACGATTGTTTGGAGTGCGGCTGTCCAGAATACTTCATTTCCAGTCTCCAACATTCGCTATTGTCTTTCTGCTTCCCCCTCCAAGCCAATCAGGACAGGAAGCAGGTTTTAAGACCTGATTGGCCAGGAGGAGAAGCCGGGGAAGCCGACCGCGATGCCACCAGTGACCTGGATGGGGTAAGCACCAGCCTGGCGGGGGGGTTGATTGCCCCCCCAAAAATGGAGCACCAGACACTACTGCCTCTTGCTCTAGTGACAACTGCAAAATTCTGGATTTCTCATCACTTTCTGTCTCTAACAATGGTCACTAGCAGGGCCGCCATCAGGGGGGTACAGGCAGTACACCTGTAAGGGGCCCGGATGGCAACCCCCCTTTTTTTTTTTTTGTAAACATTTTTTATTTTTTTATTTCTTTTTTTGTAAGGGGTCCAGAGGTCCCCAGAGGCCCGGAGCTACCCAGGGCCCAGGATGGCAACCCCCCTTTTTTTTTTTTTTGTCCTTTTGTTTCTTTTTTGTTCATCAGCACCCAAAGCCCCCCGACCTCAACAATTTGTGGCGGTAGCACCCCCCCCCCCGCTTCTCAATTCGCGGCAGCACCTCCCCCCCCCCCCCCGGTTCTCCTCTGCTCCAGGGGGCCCATGCCTGAAGCTGTGTAAGGGGCCCCAAAATTCCTGATGGTGGCCCTGGTCACTAGAATAAAATGAAAGTGAATTCACCCAGCCAGGCACAAACAGCAGAAAAATAGGATTACCAGCCCTTCTTTCTCCAATCAAAACTAAAACAAAGTTTTGGCTTTTCATACATTTTAACTCCAGTAGAGAAAAGCCAGGTTAACACCCTGACTGTGCTGTCTGGCAAAGCAGTGCAAAGCTCAGATCTGTCTGATAAAGTGTATGGAAAGCCAACACTTTTAGATTGGTTGCTATGAACTAAGAAACACAGACGTTTTTAGGTTCCAGAAGTTTTTATAAGTCTCTTTACTTTGCCTTCAAGCTTTCACAATTATGTATTTCAATGCAAATATCACCAAATGAACATTTTGTATTAATGTAATGATTTTTTTGGTGAAGATAGGTTCCTTGTGGAGTCAAACTCACTTTACAATATATAATAAAGTATACCATTGCAATAGTTGGGCTTTTAAAAAAAAAATTATGAAAAAAATCTATATCATATATTGATCAAAAGGAAATTAATAGGAACATAATTCTGTTCATATCCTTGAGGGGGAGATTACATTTAAAAGGTTGTAGATTAAAGAAAGCAGCTTGATCTTCCGTAATGAAAAAGTGTATTAATCCAGGTGTGGTACAAAATAATCCCGTGCTTACGCGTTTCGGTGTGTCGCATTAGCCACCTTGTGAGCACAGTAAAAAAAAGGGTGAATTAGCGCCAAAGAGATTAGTGAATAATTGTGGATTCCAATTATGAATGCTGCCGCTCAGTTCTAGTATCTCACTAGTAAATAGTCAAAGAAAAAATCACAGCGCAAATCTATAGAACGCCCACAATCACATACAAAAAACTAAATTTATTTATTTTTTATTTTTTGTAAAACAACCCATTCAGTTTAAAATATAAATAAAAGGCTAAACGTTTGTGTATAAATATAAAAAACATTATAAATACTTCTTTTTTTTTTTTTTTTTTTTTCCCCCTTTTTATAAGTGATCACATTCCCTCTGTTCTCAGCTGCATAGGAGCTGGGGGAGGAGAAACAGCAGGACACTAATCTTCCCAGTGATTGGCTGAACAGGGAGGTGTGTCAGGACAAGTTTGAAAATTGGAGGAGAGCCGGCTGAGTTCCCAGCACAGTTAGATAACTGACCACGTTGTGATCTCCTGCTATTTGTGGTCAGGTTTTAATAGGAAAGCAGAGGGACCGGCAGGAAGACCAGAGATTTCATGCAAAGGAAGCAATACAAACAGAACAGGATACTTTTTCATTCAAGTACCTGGTATAGCAGGCACATATCACGAATATAAAATGTTGGGGTAACAAACACTTTGAGGCTACACTCCAAAACAAGCAAGCCTTGTATTATTTTGTACCACACCTGGATTAATAAATGTATTTGTAGCGATACCCTCAACTTAAGAGAGCCGCAAGTTTTGATTTGGGCCCTGAGTACAGCTTCCCCAACCCCCCGGCAATCTGCTCTACCCGCTCTGGCACAGTTAACCCACAGCAATTTCACATAAACAATCACTTATGCTTTAAATGTGGGTGTGTGAATTGATAACTCAGACTCATAGACAATGTTGTAAATAATAACTGACTTTACTGCTAGTGGTAAGATAAAAGGGGATAACATGCATGTAACATTTGGTTCACAACACATAAGCAGGTCCCTGCAGTTATAAATCACAATACTGTGTGCGTGTGTACCAGCAATAGAAAGGGGACGGAACGCCACGTGGGGCGACCGTTACCTAAACACCCTGTGGTGTGATAACTAACTTATAACTATCTAACGGATCAGGCCTGATCCCTAACCATGAAACTCAGTCTTAGAAGAAATACAAATCTTCACCGGCACAGGATCTGTAAAGGTGGTGCACTTGAAGTATTTAAAACCATGTATTTGTAATCCAATAGGGGGGGGGGGGTAATTCTCCCTCACCGGAGGTGTTAGGCCTCGGAAGTCTAGTAGGCACAAAGTATAAAAGTAACAGTTTAAAGATGAGCTTTCGCTCGCTCACCACTCCGGAACACTTCCCTCAGTCCGGAACTTCCACCGGCTGTGTCGGTTCTCGTCCACAGCGGCTTCTGCGATCGGATCCCCGATCCAGATAACTTCAGAAGAGATGAGTCTGGATGCCACCCAGGCTCGCAAAGGGGGTGGAAGGCTCTTTGGTTCGCTCCACAGGCCCCAGGCTTCAGGCCTGGAACAGCACAGATCCGCACAGGTGTATCTCTCTCTCTGCCTCCCCGTGTCCAAAGAGAAAGCGCTAGGCCTCGCCCCCTCCTTATATTCCTTCCCCCCCGACTCCCCTCTCTCTGGAATTTCCTGTCTCTGATTAAAGGGGAACACCCCGCTACACACTCCCCCCACTAAAACTCTTTGGTCCCCGAAGATAAACATTTCAACAAAATTTCTGAACCATTTTAGAGGGTGCGGAGTATGATGTTGGTACAGGGAATTGCCACCAAAACTCAGAGGTGGGATTCCCTGTCCCACAGGTCACACTGGCATGAGTGGCCTGCCTAACTGTGCCAGAGAGTGAGCTGGGGTTGCCCTCCACCAAATGAACAGTGGAAGGATTGGAGCACTCGGTACTTCTTCTAGCGGTGGTAACAGAGTCCTCTGAGCTCTTTCCCAATTGAGGGTAGGTTAACTTCATGGGAGGCCACACGACTCTGCGAGCTCTCTGCTCCCTTGGGACTTCAGGCTTTGGTGCCACAGGCTTTGTTTCAGGAACACTCTCTGACATCGTCACTGGTTCTGGGGCCTCTGTCTCTTCTTCATCTGAGTACAGGCCCGGAATATCTTCCCAGCATTCAGGCACGCCACTGGATGGAATGAACTCTGTAGCTTCTGGGTTCAGGGTCCCATCCTGCATATCCTCAGTGGGTGGAAGGTCTATGGTGGGATTTTCCGGGGTTGGGGAAGGCCATAGCCACTCCAGTTCTCCTCTCCCATCTTCACTTGGTTGAGAAACCTGTCCACCTCTAGATCGAGAGGTCTGAGACCGAGTGTTGGGTCTGGGAGTATCCAAGATGGAAACAGATTCTGGTAGGTTCCTCACTGGAGGTATCCTGACTGCTTCTTTAAGCGGGAGTAAGTGGTTTCTGTGCCAGGTCTTCAAGGGTCCCACTCTCCCCTCTGGCTTTAACTTGTACACCGGTAGTCCAGGGAGTTTCCTACAAATAACGTAAGGCTCAGACCTCCACCTATCAGCAAGTTTGTGCTTCCCTGGGATCCCTAGGTTGCGTAGCAGAACACGATCTCCAGGCTGCAGGTCTTGCACTCGAACCTTCAAATCATAGTTCCTTTTATTTCGGGCCCCTCTCTGGTCTGAGGCCGCTTGGGCTTGTGCATAGGCCGCTTTCAAATTATACCTAAGTCTGTCTACATATCCTTTGTGGGAGGTAGCAGAGGTATAGTCTAGAGAAATGCCAAAGGCCAGATCCACTGGCAATCTTGCTTCTCTCCCAAACATGAGGCGGTAGGGAGAGTAACCCGTCACATCACTGGTGGTGCAATTGTAGGCATGCACCAAAGTGGATATGTGTTGACTCCAATGCTGCTTCTTCTCTGTCTCCAGAGTCCCCAGCATGTTTAACAAAGTCCGATTAAACCTCTCAGGCTGGGCATCTCCTTGTGGATGATAAGGGGTAGTCCTGGTCTTTTCCACTCCCAGGGAGTCCAGTAGGTTCCGGATCAGGCGACTCTCAAAGTCCCTTCCTTGGTCGGAGTGGATTCTCTGTGGTAATCCATAGTGGACGAAGTATTTTTCTAGAAGCACCTTAGCTACAGTGGAAGCCTTCTGGTCTCTGGTGGGGAACGCCTGTGCATAACGGGTGAAATGATCGGTTACCACCAGAACATTTCCCAATCCACTCAAATCGGGTTCGAGGCAGAGAAAGTCAATGCATACCAGATCCATTGGGCCTTGACTCTGTAGGTGGCCCATTGGGGCAGCTTGATGGGGTAGAGTCTTCCTCTGGATGCATCGTGCACAGGAGTGGCAATATTCCTCCACTTCAGCCCTCATACAGGGCCAATAGAACCGGCTTCTGACAAGTTGGAAGGTTCTTTCAGCTCCCAGGTGACCATGCTGGTCATGTAAGGCAACCAGCACAGTCTCTCGGTGCTTCTCTGGGAGAAACAACTGCCATTTATCCTCAGAGTCATCAGAGGGGCCCCTTCGGTAGACCACTCCCTGATGGACCTGTAGCCTGTCTAGCTCTCTCCTTAGCAGACGAGCCTCCTTGGAGGGGTGATGTCGAAGTTTCTCTGGACTCTCGTTTTCCAATGCTTCAAAGACCAATCTCCCCATGGGGTCTTCCAATTGGTCGCACCTCAGTTCCTTCTTAGACAGCTTCGGTAAGCATTCCTCTTCAAGTTGAGTCACCCCGCAGTAGTGTTTTGGGACTCCCACTGTGGTAACTCCTATCTCCTCGGCTCTGGAGCCCCCTCTGGCTTGAAATTCAGCCCCCTGACAAAGGGCTCGCACTCCCTCCGGTGCTACCTGAGTCCAGTCCTCCCAGTCATCAGCCATGGTATGAGATCTTCGGGACAGGGCATCTGCATCCCTATTTCCAGTCCCTGTTCTGTATTTAAGACTGAAGTTGAACCCAGATAATGCAGCCAGCCACCTGTGTCCTGTGGCATCCAACTTGGCAGTGGTGAATAGGTAAGTCAGAGGGTTGTTATCTGTTTTTACTGTAAACTCTGCCCCATAGAGGTAGTCTCTTAGTTTGTCCACCACTGCCCATTTGAGGGCCAAGAACTCCAACTTATGAGTGGGGTAGTTCTTCTCCGAGGGGGTCAGACTCCGACTCACATAGGCCACTGGTCGCAGTTGCTCTTCATATTCTTGGTAGAGCACTCCACCGAGGCCTTCATGACTAGCATCAACATGTAACTCGTATGATCTGGTGGGATCAGCATAGGCCAATACTGGGGCTGTGGTGAGGCTCCTCTTCAGGGTTCTGAAGGCCTCTTCACACCTGGGGGTCCACTGATCTTGAACCGACTCCCCGGGTCTTCTGGGTCCCTGGCCATCCTCTTCCCCTTCAGTCTTGAGCAGTTCATTTAGGGGCTTGGCAATACGGGCAAACCCATCCACAAACCTCCTATAGTAGGAGCAGAAGCCCAGGAAAGATCTAAGTTCAGTGACTGTTGTGGGTCTTGGCCAGGAGGTAACTGCCTCCAACTTCTCAGGATCAGTAGCCACCCCCTTTTCAGACACTATGTGTCCCAGATAGTTCACCGAAGACTGGTAGAACCGACACTTCTCGGGGGAAAGCTTTAGTCCCTCTTCACTAAGCCTTCTCAACACTTTCTCCAATCGGGCCTCATGTTCTTCCAAAGTTCTCCCGAAGACAATGACATCGTCCAGGTACACAAGGACTTCTATGAGGTTCATATCTCCGACAGTCTTCTCCATGAGACGTTGAAAAGTAGCTGGGGCCCCAGATAGGCCCTGAGGCATTCTATTAAACTCAAAGAACCCCACAGGAGTTATGAAAGCGGTCTTTTCTTTATCCTCTGGGTGCATGGGAATTTGATAGTACCCGCTCTTGAGGTCCATCACGCTGAACCACTTAGCTCCAGACAAACTCTGTAAGGCGTCCTCTATCCTTGGCGTGGTGTACTGATCAGGGGTGGTCCTCCTGTTGAGAGTTCTGTAGTCAATGCAGAGCCTCAGCGACCCATTCTTCTTCCTGACCACCACTATTGGAGAGGCATAAGGGCTTCTGGACTCTCGAATCACCCCAGTCCTTTTCAGTTCTGCAAGCTGTTCTCTCAGATCCTCCAGATCTGCCAGCGGAACCCGCCTGACTCTCTCCCTGAACGGTTTGTCTTCTTGCAGGCGGATGCGATGGGTAGCACTCCTCGCACGCCCCACATCGAATTCATCTTTTGAGAAAATCTTCTCCCATCTAGTCAGCTGGGCCTTGGCTCTCTCCTTCCAGGCCCCAGGCAAGTTCGGGTTCTCAATGGAAAGTTTTTCCCAAACATCTTCTTCACCCACTTGCTTCACTTCTGACCAGCTGACTGGGACAGCAGGACTCACCTGTCCCAGCAACATCCGGGCAGGTATCTCTATGGCCCTTCCTGTAGAGTTCCTTACACTCACCGGGACTCTTCCCCTGGCTTTCTTCAAGGCCTTGATTGGAATCACTTCCGGTATCACTTCCAGGCCTGAGTGATCTTCCCTTGGGTCGGATTCCAGCATGACAAAGGGGCCAGGCTGCTCCCAGGTGAGCTTCACAGTGGCCTTGAGGCAAGCCACCTGTCCGGGCTGCAGCACCACTCCTTCTCTCCCCAGTCTCCACACCTTCCCTATCCCCTCTCCTGGGGTCTTCTGCTCCAACACTAACCGTTGGTAGGCTGTCTTCAGCATGGGATGGATGTTTGGATCTTGATGGCTCCTCATCTTCACCAGGGGCGTCAGAAGTCTTCTCACTAGATCCGTATTGGTGCCTATGATGAGGGACATCTTGCTGGCCCCGGGTGGTCTAGGACACACAACTGCCAGGGTGTCGAACACTTCTGTCTTCCCAGCCACAGAGGGGTCGAATGTCAGCTTTATGGGCAGATAACCATCATAGGGGAACCTCTGCGTTCCCAGGCCCCATATCTCCAGCTCTTCTATCTTCTGTATAGGCAAATGGCTTAAGTGCCTATCGTAGAAGTCTCTGTACAACAAAGTCACTTGAGCTCCAGTGTCCAGGAGGGCCTTCGTATATACTTCTTCCACCTGGATAGATACAGTGGGGGACGGGCCGACCAATTCTTCTGGGTACGGCCGGGTTGAGGTCACTTTCTTCTGAGGACTTGTCTTCATCCAGTTTGTTTTTGACTTTATTCTCTCTTGAGCCCGGTATGCATTGACCTTCCCCACCCTAATGGGAGTACAAACCCGCTGAGGGATGTTATTGTCTCTTGGTTGTAGGCATTCCTTCTTGGGAGTGCTAAATTTCTTCTGAGGGGTCTTGTCCCCTCTCTCTGGTGTGTATCTTGGTTGAGAGACCCTAGATTCCTTCTGAGGAGTTTTGTTCTCTCTCTTCCTCTTCCTTCTATTCAGTTTGGAGCTCACTGAAAGAGATAGGCACCCGGTTGACTCCCTCACCGGGGCCCTCTGGCGTTTCCCGCCGGCTGGCGATTATCCATTTTCTTCTTCTTAGGACTGGAACACCTACTGGCAAAGTGGCCACTGCCTCCGCAGTTGTAGCATAACATCTCTTCTCGGTCCCGAGTGGGACTCGGTATTGACGTATCTGGGAACAACTCCTTTCTGGGGCTTGGTTTCTCTGCTCCACCTTGACCTTTCGCCATTATAGCAGTCATCATCTCCATCATCTGGGACATCTGCAACTTCAAAGTGTCCACCTCCGCTCCCCTATCGGGAGTCATGGCCGGTGTAACTATTGCTACCGGCTGTTTGACGGGCTCTATCAGGCGTTCTTTTTTTTTTTTCTTCCAATATAGCCTCTTCCTCTCTAATCATTCGGATGAGGTCAGGGTACTCCAGATTCTTCCCATCCTGCCGGGCACGCAGTGTCCATGCAATTGGATCCATGGGTTGAGCTCCCCTCACTACCTGTTGAGCACGGGCCTCATCTACTTTCCCTGGGCTGATCCCCTTCTTTAGGATCATCCTATGCAGTATTTTGTCCAGGCGTCCCATATAGTCTGATAGTTTCTCACCTTCCTTCTGGTAGCAATGCTCCAGCTGATAAGCAAGCTCCGTGACTTTCTCTGTCCCACCAAACACATTCTGTAACACATCGAGGCACTCTTGTGCAGTACAATCTGCCTTGCTCATCTTCAGGTTGCGTACGGCCTCTAGAGCAGGCCCTTTCAAACTTTCCACAACCCTCTGTTTCTTTCTGCGGTCCGGAACTTCCCATTCCTCTAGTGCCTGAGTTGCGCTGTCTAGCCACTCCTCAAATCCCTCTTCTTCCAAGGGTACTGGTTTCCTCCCTGAAAACATCCGGAGTTTCCTGTACCCCGACATCGGGTAATCTGTGGGCTCTTTCTTGCACTGAGCTACAATCTCCCCCAGAACAGCGCATAATTCTGCACTAAGGGTGCCTGGGCTTGTCCTGGGACTCTTTGTGTCCTTCTGTGGGGATGACGGGGAAGATGGCTGCGGTGACAGTGTTATTTTTGTCTGAGGGCTGTCTCTTGTGCGCGGCAGCGCATGCAGCAAATGATAGACCTGATCGTCCTCATCTTGTATGCTGTTGCCTCTAAACTGTTCAGGAATTTCTGCCTGCCATTCCAGTAAGACATGTGAAAGTCCCCCATTAGTTTTCACGTCTATCACCCATGGTTTGTGAATCGGTGATAGGGACATTATGAGTTGTATCATTGCTTGTGTCTGCCATATCCCCGGGAGTTCTATAACTGCCGTCCTGGCTGGGTCTACGCCCCATCTCTTGTACCACTGTCCCACCTCTATCGGGTCCATGCCGGTAGCTTCTGGCGGTTTCACCGCTGTCTCAGTAATCCCGGATGTACGAGCCCCCACGTGTAGCGATACCCTCAACTTAAGAGAGCCGCAAGTTTTGATTTGGGCCCTGAGTACAGCTTCCCCAACCCCCCGGCAATCTGCTCTACCCGCTCTGGCACAGTTAACCCACAGCAATTTCACATAAACAATCACTTATGCTTTAAATGTGGGTGTGTGAATTGATAACTCAGACTCATAGACAATGTTGTAAATAATAACTGACTTTACTGCTAGTGGTAAGATAAAAGGGGATAACATGCATGTAACATTTGGTTCACAACACATAAGCAGGTCCCTGCAGTTATAAATCACAATACTGTGTGCGTGTGTACCAGCAATGGAAAGGGGACGGAACGCCACGTGGGGCGACCGATACCTAAACACCCTGTGGTGTGATAACTAACTTATAACTATCTAACGGATCAGGCCTGATCCCTAACCATGAAACTCAGTCTTAGAAGAAACACAAATCTTCACCGGCACAGGATCTGTAAAGGTGGTGCACTTGAAGTATTTAAAACCATGTATTTGTAATCCAATAGGGGGGGGGGGGTAATTCTCCCTCACCGGAGGTGTTAGGCCTCGGAAGTCTAGTAGGCACAAAGTATAAAAGTAACAGTTTAAAGATGAGCTTTCGCTCGCTCACCACTCCGGAACACTTCCCTCAGTCCGGAACTTCCACCGGCTGTGTCGGTTCTCGTCCACAGCGGCTTCTGCGATCGGATCCCCGATCCAGATAACTTCAGAAGAGATGAGTCTGGATGCCACCCAGGCTCGCAAAGGGGGTGGAAGGCTCTTTGGTTCGCTCCACAGGCCCCAGGCTTCAGGCCTGGAACAGCACAGATCCGCACAGGTGTATCTCTCTCTCTGCCTCCCCGTGTCCAAAGAGAAAGAGCTAGGCCTCGCCCCCTCCTTATATTCCTTCCCCCCGACTCCCCTCTCTCTGGAATTTCCTGTCTCTGATTAAAGGGGAACACCCCGCTACATATTCATTGCGGAAGATCGAGCTGCTGGCTTTCTTTCATCTACATGTTTGCTCGGATGGACGCTACAAATCAGTTTTCTACTATTTTAACATTTAAAAGGTGGGTCCACCCAAAATAAATTCGTATTGCTGACTTTGGGGAGGAGCTCTCTTTTCTACAGTCTCCACTTTCACTTGTCCTACTAAACTGCCTATAAATTCTATTTAAACTCCAATAATTAACTTCTCTAATCTGCTCCCCTTTGGTCTGATAAAGCTGAATTCCAGGTATGGATGCTTTATACATAGTTACTAGGGTTGCACTGATACTGTTTTTTTATTGGTGAGTACACGTACTAATACTTTTGGTTGCAATTTGAGTCTATTAAAAAAATTACCGCAAATCACATTGCAAAGAATCGCATGCGATTTGATCAGGAATGTGGGAGATTCCTGTCCAAATCACATACGATTTCCCCGTGTGTGTGTGTGTGTAAAAAGGGAAAAGTGACATCTAGTGGGCAGTTTAAAAAAAATGTTAGAACTCACAGTACATATGTGGCCACATGCAAAATAATCTACATAGGTGTCCCAGTCCCACCGAAGATAGCAAATCATGGCTGCTGGGGTGCTCACAGGGCTGGAGGAGAAGTTCTAGGACCCCGTGGGTATAGTGCAGAAGTGATGTTAGCTTGGGGGCGGACCACCTCTTCATCCCCTCCCACCCTTTGAGCACCTCCAGCGGCCATGATTTGCTATCATCGGCAGGACCAGGACACCTATGTAGTTTATTTTGCATGTGGCCAGATATGTACTGTGAATTAAAAAAAAAAAATTAAACTGCCCACTAGATGGCACTTTTCCCATTCTGTACACCAGGGGTACCCAACCTTTTCAAGAGTGAGGGCCACTGAAGCGACTTGGTAACCGGCCGTGGGCCAAAATGAGTGGAATGGGAAGATGACAGGTCTCTGTCCACGCTGCATATGCTGAACAGACACGGACACAGCCCACACTACTCTTTGGGCCCTCCAATTCAATCCGCCCAGACGGAATGGGATGGATCCCCTTCTGTTTTTTTTTTTAGCGGATCGGATTGAAGGTAAGCGGGGGTAAATGGACATAGAGGTGAATGGAGGGTCCGATTGGGTCCTAAGGCTTTCCCACTGATGCACCACATGCACCTGTGGCTTTCCTGCAGGTTAGCTGCACTTTGCCATAGACTTCTATTATATCCTGCATGTGTGGTGCAATTTCTGAAAGCGCACCAAACCCACAGGTAACAGAAGTCTATGGCTCAGTGCAGGTAACCTTCAGGTGCACTGCGCTGCACCTGCGGATTAGTTTGAAAGCAGCCCAGTAATTACTGCAGAACAGATATGCCCATATATACACTGTAATTTCAGTAATAAACTTGCCTTTAATAACAAGCTTCCATTCAGATTTCCCTGGCTGTTGCTGGCCCAGGCAGAGTGCATTTGGTAACGATTGTGACAGGAGCTGGCGCTATACAGGAAGCACCAGCTTATGTGGCTCTGCTCTGCAGCTGCTCGCTATCTCTACCGCTGGCTTCATTCACAACACTGATGCTCTGGGATGATGGGTCAGCATCCTGCGATCTGGGCTTGTCAAACCACCATCCCAGAGCAGGAGGTCGCAGGCCACATCAGAAGGCTCCGAGGGCCACATCAGAAGGCTCCCCGGGCCAGTGGTTGGGGCCCCCCCGCTATATATACACACACACACACACACACAATTCTTTGCATTTGCATGCAATTTGCACCCATTTATTTTGTATTGACGCAAATCGCACAGCAAAGTATCGTTTTAAGGGAGCATTTGCACTAGTGCAAATGCTTGGTATCAGCACAGATACCAGTACCGGTGCATCCCTAATAGTTACGTTGGTCCAGCCTCTTAGACACCCCTACTGGGGGTACACCATTACCACAGTAGAATACTACAGCGAATGGCGCTGATGTCAGGACATCGGAGTCATTCTCTACAGCATTTGTGACCAATTTAGGGGAGAAGAGGAGGATCATCAGGAGTTCATGTAAATGGCCAGAAGACTGCTGCAAAAATAATATGAATGCTGGGAACGTTGGGAAAATAAATATGATGGGTACAACGGGAAGGTGGTGGAGGGTTTACAATAACTGGAACTGGGCTAGTTTTATGTGGAGTTTCCCTTTAATATTAGTATTATGTGTAAATACTTCATTGTGCTGTTGCTTCTACTGACTTTCTGACATGTGTTCACCGAGATGCTCCTCTGATAACTATCATTATAAGTAAATTGCAGGGAAAAAGGGAAAAAAAACTTGTCACGTTTACTCTGTATAATGTCTGTATTGTCAGTTTATAGTGTACATGATATCATGTTGGAGTTCTCAGTACACCATAAAGAATACTGCCTGTCACAACAATGGAGCTTCTGCAGCATCACATTCACTGCAGCAGTGAAAACAAACATACAGGAAGGTTTCAGGCAAATAAAAAAATCATCTTTTACAGTGGGGCTGTGTCCGCACTTTAAGGGTTAATTTCTCATTTATGTTTACAGCACGTGTGTCAAACACAAGGCCCGCAGGCCAAAATAGGCCCGCCAGGTCATTACATGTGGCCCTCCAACCCAGGGCTTTTTTTTTCAGTCGTTTCCCCACCTCCAGCTCTCCAAAACTGCATTCTCTACTTATCGCACCTCTGAACTCTGCACTCTGTGCGTAGTGCACCCCTGAACTCTGCACTCTCCATATCGCACCCCTGAACTCTGCACTCTGTGTAGCGCGCACCCCTGAACTCTGCACTCTCTACATTTTGCACCCCTGAACTCTGCACTCTGTGCGTAGTGCACCCCTGAACTCTGCACTCTCTACATATCACACCTCTGAACTCTGCACTCTGTGCGTAGTGCACCCCTGAACTCTGCACTCTCTACATATCGCACCCCTGAACTCTGCACTCTGTGTGTAGCGCACCCCTGAATCCTGCACTCTCTACATAGTGCACCCCTGAACTCTTGTATCCAACCCCTGTAGTTTTCTGCAGGCAGCCTGTAGTGGGCGGTGTTTCCGGGACCCTCCCACAGCTCTGCTTTCTGTACCGGCCATATGCAGCACAGTGATGATATCACCATTACTTTTACAGGTGTGACAGCAGGAAGGTAAAGTCACCTGGTTGCATCCAGGGGGGTAGATATATTTCGCCCAGATTCAGGCTTTACGCCGACTTATACAACTAGGTGGAGAGTTGTATAAGGCTAGTGGGCTCATGGATGACTCATACCTCTAGGGAGAGTGCTGGGCGTCGTGCAGGCAGGGAGTTGATGAGACCAGCTGAAGCTTGTCAGCTCGTTTAAGGCCTCTATAAAAACTCCCAGCTTCATTAGATGTTAGCTCATGCCTGGAACCAGACCTGTGTGGACTGTCTAGGGAGAGTGAACCCCTGTGCGGTGAGACAAAGCCTGTGTGGCTATTTGCTTGGACATTTAAAACCAGGGACTTAGGGACTAGGACAGCACTAGGCTGATCCCAGTTGTTAGTTAGGAAACCTGTATGTTTAGTCAGAGGTCAACTTGACCAGGATTTATTTTGTTTATGTTTCTTTTGCTTTGCTGTGTTTTGTCACTGTAAATAGAAAATAAACCGCACCTTTTTGATTTTGAAAACCACAACCTCCGTTTGCTGGGCCTGTTTTGTGTGGGGAGCCCATCCCGGGGGTCACACACACCCGCTGCCGAGCTAACCCCCTCACACAGGGCAATATTTGAGTTGCAAAGGCATTTGTTTCTTACAAAATGGTTTTATGTCCTTTGTGGCTACTGGGGAATAAAATTAAGTTCAGCTTTAAATGTAATCTTGACTTTAATGATATGAACAGAAATCTTTTCTTATTGAGCAATATAGGATTTAGATTTTTTTTTATATAAAAGCCAAAATATGAGTGTTATACTTTATTATAATGTATATTGTAATGTGGGTTTGACTCCACGAGAAAACCATCTTAACTAGTAAAAAAAAAAAAAAAAGAAATGATTGCGTTATTACAAAAAATTTAATAGAGGGATATTTGCATTCAAATACACAACTGTGAAAGTTTGAAGGTGAGGCTCCATGCACACTGGCTTAAAAAAACTTTGCTTCTACAGGAGTTTTGTGTTCTGCCTGTAGAAGCAGCTCAATGTTATCCTATGTGTCCATGTACATTAGGACGTTAAGAAGGCATATTTTAAGTTTAACGTTTAGAGGCAGAAAAAAAACCCCTTCTCTTTTGCGTTTCTGATTGGAGCTTGGAGGAAGAAAAAACTTAAAACTCTCCTAAACTCGTCTAAACTTTGTACAAAAAATGCTCTATATGGATGTTTTTTACTCCAAAGAGAACAGACTTTTTTTAAGCCCAGTGTGCATGGAGCCTAAATCTCCAAATGTGTTCCGGATTATTCGGCTTCCTGTTTTCATGGCTGTTCAGAGCTGGGTTCACATTTCTACATATGGTGGAAATGTCCAGTGGTACAAGAATTTTGGAAATCTATTTTCATGCTTGCCCCTCAATGTTTGAAAGCACTATTATACCTGACCCGGCATTGGCCCTTCTAAACTTAAGACCGGAATTTCTACAACAAAAACAGCTTAAATTATTAATACAGCTCTTAACAGACTATAGCTAAAGCTTGGAAAACACCTATTCTGAATTTAGCCGATACCAAACATAGAATGAACCAAACTTTACATGCAAAGATGGAAGCTTTAGATAAAAACTGTCTAAAAAAGTTTTATAATCTATGGAAACCATGAATTAAACATTGCTTGCCACCAGACTTAAGACAAAGTACTTTTACCATGGTAGATGAGGATTTAAAGTGTAGATATATCATTACCCTCTGGGGGTAACCTACCTTCGGAGACCTCCTATCCCTCCCTCTTCCTACTTGCTTTCTTTCTCCTCCTTGTGGTAAATCCCTTCCCCTCCTTATTTTCCATATTACCTTTTTTATGTCAGGTAAACTCCACTATGGTTGGTTGACATACCATAATATAAATTAGCGGTAGATTAACCATAATGTTCCACTATTGAAAAGAGCACCAAATATACTAGAGACTCTAGATACATTTTTATATATATATATATATATATATATATATATATATATATATATATATATATATAAATTAGGGCTGTGGAAATTAACTATTAATCCTCGATTAATCGATTAATTTTTTTGTTCGATCAAAATTGTTTTGATCGGTACTCACTTCTCCGCCGGCTTCCAGGTCTTCAGGGAGCTCTGTCGGAGATCCGGTGACGTCACGGACACCGGCGGGGCTTGCTGTGTCCATCTGAAGGGCTCCTTTGCTGTGCCTTCATATCTGCATGCCGGCAGGACCTTACTATCTGCCACACGCAAAGGCTGTTACACTTCCCTCTATCACTTCTCTCTATCAACCTGGGATTCTACAGCCATCCACTGGGAGTTGTGATAGTTCCCTTTACGGGACATCTACATGCCGACGGACTGATGTTAACCCTTCCTCATCTGGATTCAGCAGTGGTATCGTTTTTATACCAGTATCATACTTGGCTACATGTTTTTATGACTGCTTTTGCTACCGTTTGGTATTACTCGCACCATTTTTACAGTTTATGTAGCTACATTGATTTTATCTCCAGTGCAATATTTATTTTGTTACCTACTTGAAGACTATAAAAGTTTTAATGCTATTCCCATCAAGTGCTGCCTTTGTGTGTATTTTGTATCCTGCTATCCATTTTTCCAGTGGTTGGTAGCTGCACTAGGAATCGGCCTGCAAGGAGATCAGCTAAAAGTAGTTGGATCTGTATGTGCGTTATAATTAATCGAAATTAATCGATTAATCGAACACAAAAATTTTAATCAGTAACGGCCCTAATGTGTGTGTGTGTGTGTGTGTGTGTGTGTGTATATATGTGTGTGTGTATATGTGTATATATATATATATATATATTAGTGAGATGGGGGTTGTTTAGCTCAAGTGGTAGATGCGTTTTTTCAGCGATTCAAGCCAGTCAGGAACTATATTTAAGGGCATGGTAGCCCATTTTTATTAAAAAAGGCAAAATAAAAGTCCAAACAAAGGTTTCCCACGCAGGGGTTCTTCTCCATTAAATACACAGAACAGAAAATGCTAGCCCACCTGGCTCTCTGTAGCAGTACTTCTGCACTTTCCTGGTCACCCAGACCACCGGACTCCTCAAAGTAGACGGCTTCCCTTTAGCGTCCACAGCTCTACCTCTTGCAGTCACCAATGTTCTGGCTGTCTCCTACAGCCTTTTTGACTCCTGAAGACCTCCTGTCTTTTGGTGTGGAGCCGTCTCCAACTGGGAGCCCATACATTTATTATAAGGCCTCGTACACACGACCGAGTTTCTCGGCAAGAAACTTGCTGGCAGAGATGTCTTGCCGAGAAACTCGTTCGTGTGTATGGTTTCTCGTCAAGAAAACCGACAAGTAATCTCGACGAGAAAATAGAGAACCTGCTCTCTATTTTCTCGTCGATTCTCGTCGGCATGTTTCTCGCCGAGAAAAGTGAGTGTGTGTGTACACTTGCCTGTCCTCCCGGAAGCCCGCGCATGTTCGAAATGAATTTCACGCATGCGCGGTAGCTTCCTAGGCATAGGTAGGGTATACCAAGATGGCGGCGACGGCATCGAATGTGACGAGCGCATGCTCGTCGTCAATGACGTCACCGCGTACGCTCCATTCAAAGAACCGCGGGTTCTTTGAATCGAGCGTGTGTACACTCGGCCGGGACAAGTTTCTTGTCCAAGAATCTCGTCGAAAAAAACGACATGTTTTTTCCGACGAGAATCTCTGCCGTGTGTACGAGGCTTAAGGGCTGTGCTCACCTGAGCACACACCCTTCTGGTAATCAGCAAAGTCTGGACACAGGGTTGGAGATCCCATCCCTCCCAAGACACTGTGGAATCTCCAAACTACAAAGCCCTTTTCCAGAATACCAAAAGCTGGAGAAAGCTGCGAAAGCAGTCTTTTCCAGTCCACATCTACGCTCTGTAGTCTTGCACCTTGCAAATGTGCAGACCCTGTGTCCAGCAAACTGTCCATTTACCGTGACAGTAGCTCCTACTGTCACAATATATATAAGGTAGATTCTTGTTTAGATGGATAACTACCGTAATAATTTACTGCATTGATCTGTCTTAATTTAATTCTTAAAGGGGTTGCTCCACCGGAGAAAAAAAATTAAAAGCCAACAGCTACAGCAGCTGCTGGCTTTTAATATTTGGACACTTACCTGTCCTGGAGTCCAGCGACGTCCGCAGCAGAGGACGAGCGACCGCTCGTCGCTCTGCTGCTCCCTCCGCCATCCTCGCTGAGGGAACCAGGAAGTGAAGCCCTGCGGCTTCATGCCCGGTTCCCTACGGCGCATGCGCGAGTCGCGCTGCGCCGTTCTGATTGGTGCTCCTGTGTTCTGGGAGCCGAGTGTCTCCCAGAACACCAAGGGAAGTCTGCGGGAAGTGACGTAACTCCTGCAGATTCCCGGAGACAGGACTCCCGGATGTGGGTGAAAATACCTGTCTTAGACAGGTATCTTCACCCCCCTCCCCCCTGAAAGGTGTCAATTGTGACACCGGAGGGGGGGAGGGTTCCAAATAGCAAAAGTTGCTATTTAGGGTGGAGCTCCACTTTAACTAAACAATTATATGATGTCATATGCGACTAAAGATATACTTTCCTGTAATAAGATTATCTTAATGTTATGATGTAAACATTTTCTCTTTACTCGTTACATTCAATGTTTTCTGATAATCTTTAATAAAATACTTGAACAAGGAAGCTAAAAGGGGAAAGTATAGACTTAAAATCTGGTGGAACCTGAAAGTTTCTGTTTTGCTTGGTTTAGCGTAACCAATCAAATTTCAACTTTTAAACAAGCCAACTAAATATAACAACTTTGTTGTTAGGGGTTCAGGCCACCCAAAGTTGATACTTAAGATCAGGGATGAGCCGAACAGCCCCCTGTTCGGTTCGCACCAGAACCTGCGAACAGACAGAATGTTTGCGTGAACTTTAGAACCCTATTAAATACAATGGACTTGAACGTTCTAAATCTAAAGTGCTAATTATAAAGGCTTATATGCAAGTTATTGTCATAAAAAGTGTTTGGGGACCCGGGTCCTGCCCCAGGGGACATGTATCAATGCAAAAAAATGTTTTAAAATTGACGTTTTTACGGGAGCAGTGATTTTAACAATGCTTAAAATGAAAAAATAAAAGTGAACTTTTCCTTTAAATTTCGTACCTGGGGGGTGTGTATGATATGCATGTGAAGTGGCGCTTATTTCCCGTGCTTAGAACTGTCCCTGCACAAAATGTAATTTTTGAATGAAAAAAAGTCATTTAAAACTCACTCGCGGTTATAATGAATTGTCGGCTCCTGGCAATAGAAAAGTCATTGATAAAAAAAAAAAAAGCGTGGGGGTCCCCCCAAATTCAATTACCAGGCCCTTCAGGTCTGGTATAGATATTAAAGGGAACCCCGCCGCAAATTTAAAAAAAAAATGCGTGCGGCATCCCCCAAATATCCATACCAGGCCCTTCAGATCTGGCATGGATTTTAAGGGGAACTCCACCCCAAATTAAAAAAAATGGCATGGAGTCCCCCCAAAAATCCATACCAGACCCTTATCCGAGCACGCAACCTGGCAGGCCGCAGGAAAAGAGGGGGGGACGAGAGAGCGCCCCCCCTCCTGAACTATGCCAGGCCACATGCCCTCAACATGGGGAGGGTGTCCCCATGTTGATGGGGACAAGGGCCTCATCCCCACAACCCTTGCCCGGTGGTTGTGGGGGTCTGCGGGCGGGGGGCTTATCGGAATATGGAAGAATCCTTTAACAAAGGGGACCCCCAGATCCCGGCCCCCCCATGTGAATTGTTAAGGGGTACATTGTACCCCTACCATACTTCATAACTTGCTTCTGAGCATGCACGTTTTTTTCCCGTCATTAAAGCGTACACACGACCGTTTTTCACGACGAGAAAAACGACGACGTGAAAACGACGAGAAAAAATAGAGCATGTTCTAAATTTTTAAAGGCCATTTTTCGCGTCATGAAAAATGCTCTGGAGCCTACACACGATCGTTTTTAACGACCAATTTAAAAAAATTGCATTTTTCTCGTCATGAAAAACGGTTGTGTGTACGGGGAATTAAAGCTGGTCTGGATGTAAATCCATTGTAATCATGCTTTTCTTGATCTTTTAATAAAAATGTATTGAAACAATCTGTTAAAGCTGAGCTGGCCATAGACAGTTCGAATCTCGGCCAGTTCAGCAGGAACCGGCTGAGATTCGAACCATGTATGGGCAGACTGAATGTACCCAAGTTAATTGATTAATCAACTTGGGTACAACCAGCCTGCTGGATTTTACCTGCTGTTTTTGCAAGTGGCTGTTAGAGCCGCTAGCAATAATCAATGTCTTTTCCCAGCGAGGATAGCTTCCCCTGCCTGCTGCCGGGAGAAGGCAATATCTCAGCAGGAGGGATTCTCACATATACACTGTCTGTGTTGCTGGGGGAATCCAGCAAACTTCTTTCCTGAAAACCAAGTTCTCCATCTATGGCCAGCCTTACACTCAAATATACAGTATTCCTTAATAGTGACAAAAGCTTTAAATCCACCTTGTGTGCACCAAATGCTTTTGCAAGTTCAGCTATTAACCTAGTAAAATTGGTATTGACATCACTGAGCTGAACATATCATAACGTGCAGAAAGAAGAACTATAGGAGAAAACCAGCAGGCTCCACCCACTACAGGCTGCCTGCAAAAAACGACAGGAGGGGGCTGAGACAAGACCAGTCACCCTGCACAAGGAGAGAGAGCAGCAGTGACCAGTCTTTATTACAGGAAGCTCCTGCACAGAGACAAAAACAAGGAAAGCTTCAAGCTGACCTGCTCTGAATCTGGAAGCAATACACAAAGGAAATGATTCATGTAACATAAAACAAACTATATTTTTTTTTTCCCCTGGATTTCAGCTCTAAGCCATTTATATTGCTTACTGACAAAATTACATACTACTCGCTTTCAGACATGGCATTTAAATTACATGTTATGTTTTATAGGTTGCTTTTGTTAGCAGTGGGCTACATGGCTTTGTATATGATGATGTCTTTCATGTACAGTTCCCGGTAAGATTCTGCAAGGCTTGTGTACAAAATCCCTGGGGTTTTATTATGTCCTGCTATAATAAAATGAAATTGAAGAAAGAAAGGAAGATCTTCTTCTGGACGCAGCACTCCGGTTAAAAAGCCTTTATTCCAAAAAAAGGTTCAGGAAACCAAAAACACTCTGCACTACACAACAAACTGATCTAGTTTGGCTGACGCGTTTCACACTATTTAAAGTGCTTATTCATGAATAAGCACTTTAAATAGTGTGAAACGCGTCAGCCAAACTAGATCAGTTTGTTGTGTTGTGCAGAGTGTTTTTGGTTTCCTGAACCTTTTTTTGGAATAAAGGCTTTTTAACCGGAGTGCTGCGTCCAGAAGATCTTCCTTTCTTTCTTCAATTGCACTTGCATTTGCCTGCACCCTTGGTTGCTGGGAGGAGGTAATTCCAGGGACTTCCACACCTGAGCGGCTCCCTTCCTCCTATAATAAAATGAACACAACCATATTCCCTGTTCTTCAAGGACAATTATAATCACAGAAAAAAGCTTACTATAATGTATTATAATTATTCATATTGTATTAATCAGCTCTCTGATTGTATAGGGATTTGAGAGTGGCTAAAGTATCCTTAAACAAGCAGAGGTCACATCCACTGGAGGCTAACTAGGTATAATCAGCATCCAGCAATATATGATGCCTACAAACAAACTTTGTTACAATATTTGTACGAAATTGATAAATCAATCCCAAATTTTACTTGGATCAAGCTGATTTGTATATGAGGTCAAACACAAAAAAGACAATGTACCTGTACCCTTTTTATTTAACAAAATAAGAAAAATCAACAATGATCACCTACAAAATAGTTCCTTTCTGAGTGGGCACACAGCTGTATATGATGCTGCCAACGTTCAAAACAATTCCGCAGATCATTTTCTGAAAGGCTGTTAAGGATGCCTGTCATTTTGCTTTCACATCTTCTACCAACAAAAAAATGGGTTCCTTTGAGTAGCGCTTTGATGTTTGGGAAGAGGTAGATATCGCAGGGAGCTAGCTCTGGGGAATAGGGTGGGTGCTCAAGCAAAGTAATGTTGCTATTATCTAAAAATCGATTCACAAAGTGTTGTGAGCTGGTGCAAAATCCATCGGTTTCTTCACAATTCTGGTTGTTCCCTTCTCACGCATTCATGCAAGTTCCTCTAGACTTCAATGTAACACTGCTGATTTGCCGTCTGGCCACTGGTGACCTACTCTGCCATCACAATAACCTGGATATTGGAGGAAACAATCAACTTGGCCTTGAACCTTGAACGATCCATGTATTCTTTTTGGTCTTGGAGAAGATGCTGACCTCCACTGCGTTAATTGTCACTTGGTTTCCAGATTAAATATAAATATCCCAGTTTCATCCCAAGTAATTACTGAATTTAACAAATCTGGTTCATCCCTAAAGCATTGCAAAAGGTCCAAGCACAATGGCATGAACTTTCTGTTCACTCTTGAATTCCAACATTTCCTGAGTGAGGGTAAGAAAATACGCTATATTACCAAAAGTATTGGGACACCTGTCTTCACACGCACATGAACTTTAATGGCATCCCAGTCTTTGTCCGTAGCCCTAAGATTACATACTTGATATATTTTTTTTTGTGTCACATTAATAGCCCTTTCAGGCTTTACCGTTTGTTTTATCTGCGATTTTCGGCCACTAGCAGGGCGCTGTTAACCCCGCTAGCGGCCGAAGGGTTAAAGGTGCCCGAAAAGCGCCGCTTCTGAAGAGCTTTTCAGGTGTTTGGTAGCGCTGCCCATTCACTTCAATGAGCAGGGGTGGTTGAGGAGCGGTCTATACACCGCTCCTCCACTGCCCCAAAGATGCTGCTGGCAGGACTTTTTCTAACATCCCGCAAGCATACCGCTCCAGTGTGAAAGCACTCGGGCTCTCACACTGGGGCTGCAGGGGAGGCGTTTTTCAAGCACTATTTTTAGCCCAAAAGCGACTGAAAAACACCAAAGTGTGAAGGGGATCAAACAAAATAGAAATAAATAGATTGCTCTCCATAGCAGAACATACACTATATTACCAAAAGTATCGGGACGCCTGCCTTTACCCGCACATGAACTTTAATGGCATCCCAGTTTTAGTCCGTAGGGTTCAATATTAAGTTGGCCCACTCTTTGCAGCTATAACAGCTTCAACTCTTCTGGGAAGGCTGTCCACAAGGTTTAGAAGTGTGTCTATGGGAATGTTTGACCATTCTTCAAGAAGCCCATTTGTGAGGTCAGGCACTGATGTTGGACGAGAAGGCCTGGCTCGCAGTCTTTGCTCTGATTCATCCCAAAGGTCTTCTATCGGAGTGAGGCCAGAACTCTGTGCAGGCCAGTTAAGTTCCTCCACCCCAAACTCGCTCATCCATGTCTTTATGGACCTTGCTTAGTGCACTGGTGTTCCAGTGAAGGGAACTCTTTAGGCATACCAAGACATTTTGGACAATTTCATGCTCCCAACTTTGTGGGAACAGTTTGGGCATGGCCCCTTCCTGTTCCAACATGACAGAGCACCAGTGCAAAAACAAGGTCCATAAAGACATGGATGAGCGAGTTTGGGGTGGAGGAACTTGACTGGCCTGCACAGAGTCCTGACCTCAACCTGATACAACACCGTTGGGATGAATTAGAGCTGAGACTGCGAGACAGGCCTTCTCTTCCACATCAGTGCCTGACCTCACAAATGCGCTTCTGGAAGAATAGTTAAACATTCCCACAGACACACTCCTAAACCTTGTGGACAGCCTTCCCAGAAGAGTTGAAGCTGTAATAGCTGCAAAGGGTGGGCCAACTCAATATTGAACCCTACGGACTAAGACTGGGATGCCATTAAAGTTCATGTAAAGGCAGGTGTCCCAATACTTTTGGTACTATAGTGTATCTATATTTGAAAACGCAGCCACTTGTACTAAGTGAAGTGATCAAGTAAAGCCTTGTCTCACTGTGCAAGGTTAGAGCGTGTACTGTAACAATCTCTTTGTCTCTCCCCTCCGGAGCACTCTTGGTTCCCAAGCTAGAGGGTTCGTTTTTTTCAATTTTTTTTTTTTTTTTTTTTTTTTTTTTTTTTTTGTGTCAGACCTCGTATACCCAAAGGTCCAACAAATATTTCCATTCCCCATCGATCTGACCAATTCACCCACTGCCTGGAAACTAAGAAAGGGTTTTTAGGACTCCTTATGAGTCAGTATTTACTCACTGGGAGAACCCAGACTTCATCCATCCACACCACCTATAGTAAGGTCACCAGCAGAGGTCCTATATTTACTTCCGTGACATTTATCATTACATCTTCTGCCTTTATGGACTAAATTACTTTATTATTAGAAATTCTGGTGGACTCCTTTTATTAGCTTCAGGGCTGGTGAATACAGAATATTAGACCTTGCAGTGTGGAGTGCAATGCCAGATTTTAAAGTGGTTGTAAACCCACTTTTGCAACTTGCACCTACAGGTAAGCCTAGACTAAGGCTTACCTGTAGGTGCAAGAAATATCTCCTAAACCTACACGGTTTAGAAGATATTTACTAAAATCACAGGCGCCGCTGTCTACGGCGCATGCGCGCCGTAGACAACGGCGCATTCATGGGGTTAATCCCATTCACAAATTCGGCTAAGTTCCAGCAATGCTTGAGCTTAGCCGAATTTGACGGCTCCCGCGCGCATGCGCGGAGTCACGTCTTCACCGCTCCGGCCAATCACAGCGCCGGAGCGGCGCTGTGATTGGTTGGAGCGGCGATACCCGGAAGTAACATTCCGGCTATCGCTGTAGCGATGGCTGCGGCTGGAGAGAGGGAAACGGACGGCTTCAGGGGCCCCGATCTAAGGTAAGTGGTACATAATGAGCTAGTATGCTAGTCATACTAGCTCATCATAGCTTTGTATTGCAGGTGGGCTACAAAAAAAAAAATGTATATGGGTTTACAACCACTTTAAGGATTGCTGTCAGGGAAGAAAAGGTTCATGAATTGTTTATTTTGTTATAGGGGAAGATGTAAAGCAATAGGAAAAGAGAGGTGCGGTGGGGGGAGAAGAGAGGAGAGGTAGAAAATGAGAGGAGTAGAGGCAGGGAGAAGTCAGGAGGAAAGAAGAAGGGCGTAGAAGAATAGAGAAGATGAGGGTGAGGATAGGAGATGAGATAAAATAGTGTAGGGGAAAAGAGAGATGAAAAGAGAAGAGAGGATAAGGAAGAGAAAATGGGAGAGGAGAGAGAAAAAGAGAACAGAGGGTAAAGAAGAGAAAATGGGAGAGGAGAGGTGAGGAGGAGAGAAGAAGCCAGGAAGATTAACCACTTAAGCCCCGGACCATTTTGGCTGGTTAAAGTGGTTGTAAACCCCGTAGACAAATTTTTTTTTTTTTTTTTTTTTACTTACCTGCAAGACAAAGCTATAATGAGCTAGTATGACTAGCATACTAGCTCATTATGTACCACTTACCTTCGATCGGGGCCCCCGAAGTCGTCCGTGTCCCTCCTCTAGCCGCATCCATCGCTGCGGCGATAGCCGGAATGTTACTTCCGGGTATCGCCGCTGCAGCCAATCACAGCGCCGCTCCGGCACTGTGATTGGCCGGAGCGGCGAAGACGTGACTCCCCGCATGCGCGCGTGAGCTGTCGAATTCGGCTACGTCGTCGAATGTTGCGACCTAGCCGAATTTGTGAATGGGGTGACGTCAGCGTCGCCGCATTTACATACAAATATCTCCTTAACCGTGTAGGTTAAGGAGATATTTCATGCACCTACAGGTAAGCCTTAATCTAGGCTTACCTGTAGGTCTTTGTTTAAAAAGTGGGTTTACAACCACTTTAAGGACCAGGCCACTTTTTGCGATTCGGCACTGCGACGCTTTAACTGACAATTGCGCGGTCATGCGACGTGGCTCCCAAACAAAATTGACGTCCTTTTTTTTCCCCACAAATAGAGCTTTCTTTTGGTGGTATTTGATCACCTCTGCAGTTTTTATTTTTTGCGCTATAAACAAAAATAGAGCGAATTTTTTTTTAAAAATGCAATATTTTTTCATTTTTGCTATAATAAATATCCCCCCAAAAAAGATATAATTTTTTTTTTTTTCCTCAGTTTAAGCCGATGTGTATTCTTCTACATATTTTTGGTAAAAAAAATCGCAATAAGCGTTTGATTGGTTTGCACAAAAGTTATAGCGTCTACAAAATAAGGGATAGTTTTATGGCATTTTTATAAATTATTTTTTTTTTTACTAGTTATGGTGGTGATCAGCAATTTTTATTGTGACTGCGACATTATTACGGACACATCGGACACTTTTGACACTATTTTGGGGCCATTGTCATTTTTACAGCGATCAGTACTATAAAAATGCACTGATTACTGTGAAAATGACACTGGCAGTGAAGGGGTTAACCTGTAGGGGGCGCTGAAGGGGTTAAGTGTAGGGGCGTAGCTTGCCGTGTGACGTCACGGATCGTCGTTCCCTATGACAGGGAACAGACGACCAGTGGCAGTCACACCAGGAAGAATGGGGAAAGGTTTGTTTACACTTACCTCTCCCCGTTCCTTAGCTCTGTGACCCGATCGCGGGACACCGGCAGCGATCGGGTCCCGCGGGAGTGGTTACGGAGCCAGGGCTGCCATCAGGAATTTTGGGGCCCCTTACACAGCTTCAGGCATGGGCCCCCTGGAGCAGGGGAGAAGCGGGAGGGGGGGGGTGCTGCTGCCGCAAATTGGGACCTCTGTGCCCCTTACAAAAAAATGAAAAAATAAATAAAACAAAATGTATAAAAAATTAAAAAAATATTTTTAAAAAAAGGGGGGGTTGCCATCCGGGGCCCTGGGGACCTCTGGGCCCCTTACAAAAAAAAAAGAATTTTTTTTTATTAAAAAATGTTTTTTTTTAAATGTGTGTGTGTGTGTGTGTGTGTGTGTGTATATATAAAAAAAAAAATATAAAAAAAAAGGAAGGGGGGGGTTGCCATCCGGGCCCCTGGGGACCTCCGGGCCCCTTAAAGGTGTACTGCCTGTACCCCCCTGATGGCGGCCCTGCACGGAGCACAGGACCAGGTCGCTGGCGGCTCACGACCCACGGCTTGGCTCTTAAAGGCGACGTACAGGCAGTGGCGTCACTAGGGTTGGTGTCACCCGGTGCGAAAAAAAATGGTGTCACCCCCCAACAACTATAGTCCCCCCTCAGTACAGACCCCCCTCCACTAACTACAGACCCCACTCCCACAGTATAGATCCCTTCCCTCAGTACAAACCCGCTCCACTAAGTACAGACTCTCCGCCATCAATATAGACCCGCCTCCCTCAGTATGAACCCCCACCTCAGTGCAGACCGCTCCATCAGTGCAGACCCCCTCAGTTACAGACACCCCCCCCTCAGTTACAGACACCCCTCAGTTACAGACACCCCTCGTACAGACACCCCCCTCAGTACAGACCCCCCCTCAGTAACAGACCCCCCCTCGTACAGACTCCCCCTCGTACAGACTCCCCCTCGTACAGACCACCCCCCAGTTAGAGACACACCCTCAGTTAAAGACCCCCCCTCAGTTACAGACACCCCCCTCAGTTACAGACACCCCCCTCAGTACATACACCCCCCTCAGTACAGACACCCCCTCAGTACAGACACCCCCACCTCAGTACAGACCGCTTCATCAGTACAGACACCCCCACCTCAGTGCAGACCTCCTCAGTTACAGACACCCCCCACAGTACCAGACACCCCTCGTACAGACACCCCCTCAGTTACAGACACCCCCCTCAGTACAGACACCCCCTTGGTACCAGACCCTCCTCAGTACAGACACCCCCTCAGTTACAGCCCCCCTGGTGCAAACTCCCCCTAGTGCAGACCCCAGCAGTACAGACACCCCCTCCCCCCATCAGTAAAGATGCCCCCCTTACCTTACAGACCTCAGAACAGAGCGGCAGATACACACAGCGGTGTGTCTCTCGAGCACGGGCTCCTCCTCCTCCTCTGTGGATGTAAACAGAGAGGAGGCAGAGGGGGCGGCGGCTTCCTTCCGCTCCGCTGAGGGACACAGCCGCAACGTGAGCCTAAGGCACAGGGCAGCGGGCAATGTCAGTGTGGTGCCGCTGCGCTACCCACGGGTGTCACCCCTCTGGTGGGTGTCACCCGGGTGTGGCCCGCCCCCCCGCACCTGGCTAGCAACGCTAGTGCGTGTCGTCACATCATCACAGTGCAGTGTGATGATGTGACAGGCTGAGTCGCTCGCTGGCTCTGTAGGGTAGGGAGGAGGATTGGAATTTAGGAATAGGAAGAATAAGGAGCCGGAGGACACACACCAGGCGCGGCCGCGGCGCTGGAGGTGTTGTTCCAGGCTTCCAGCTCAGCGGGGTGAAATTAATCAATGAATGGGTCAGCTGTAAAAAAAAATAAAAAAATAAAAAAAAAGGGAGGGTGTCACCCCTCTAGCGGGTGTCACCCGGGGGCGGACCGCACCCCCCGCACCCCCCTAGCAACGCCTCTGCGTACAGGTACGTGCTTGTGCCCAGCCGTGCCATTCTGCCGACGTATATCGGCGTGAAGGGGTCCTTAAGTGGTTAAGGAGAGGAAGGGAGAGGTGGAAAGGAAAAGAAAATGAAGGAAGAGGAGGAGATAAGGGAAGATTAGAGGAGAGAAGGAGAGAAAAGAGGAAGTCAGAAAGGTAGGAAGAGGATAGGTAAGGAAGGGAAAGGGGCGGAAGAAAGGGGAGGAGATGAGAGGAGATGAGAGGAGATGAAAGGAGAGAGGAGAAAAGCAGAGGAAGGAAGAGAGGGGGAGAGGAATGGGTGAGTGCTCTTTGTGTATTATTGGAGAGTGGCAGTGACACTCCGAAAGATACAGAACATTTTACTTTCCTCACTTTACATCTACTTGTAATATGATGAGAATATAATAAAAATGGCAAAGTGCGGTGTATTATTCAGCAAGTCTTCCCGGCTGATGTCTGAGGAGAGTGACAGGAACAAAGAATTTATTATAAAATGAAAGTTCACTTGTACAAGACATCGGGGGAATAAAAGATGTCAGTCACACAGAGATTAAGTGAGCAAGGTTTAGCAAATCTAAGTTTTTAACTGTGTGAATACATAGTGAACTGAGCTAGTAGCTAACAGCCATTTGAAGTCAGACAAGCACCTGATCTTCCTGCTATCACAGAACTGAGAACTGAGAGTGACCCTATTGAAGGGAGGGGAGTCAATTACTGTATAATAATATGGTCCTCCAAACAAACAATATATAGGCAAATAATGACAATAAAATTATGTAGCGCACCAACCCCAGACTTTACCTGCTTTTCTTCTGTTTGGCTTCTCCGCAGGAAAAGAATGAGGCACACCGCACCACAAGCCCGTACCCTCCTGGATGGGGAGGTTGAGCGGTGTTAGTTTCTCGGGCCTGCTTGCAGCCAGTAGGGTGACCACATTTCCAAACTGCCATTCAGGGACAATTTTGCCAAGACCGGGGGGGGGGGGGGTTGGGGGGTTCTGTTAGATGTAGTTTCGGGGTTGACGCGACTTCGGCGGCAAGTGATTTGTCGGGTGAATGGCTGGTTATAGCACTTATATCATTCCAATACCATGCTTGGAATGTATTTCTATTATTGTATTGTAATAATAGACCCCCTTCCCTCAGTATAGACCCCCCTTTCCACTAAGTATAGGCCCCCTCCCTCAGTACGGACCCCCTCCACTAACTATAGATCCCCTCACTCAGTACGGACCCCCCTCTCCACTAAGTATAGACCCCCTCCCTCAGTACGGATCCCCTCCACTAACTATAGACCGCCCTCCCTCAGTACGGACCCCCCTCTCCACTAAGTATAGCCCCCCTCCCTCAGTCTGGACCCCCTCTCCACTAAGTATAGCCCCCTCCCTCAGTATGGACCCCCCTCTCCACTAAATATAGCCCCCTCCCTCAGTATGGACCCCCCTCTCCACTAAGTATAGCCCCCTCTCTCAGTATGGACCCCTCCACTAACTATAGACCCCCTCCCTCAGTACGGATCCCCTCCACTAACTATAGACCCCCTCCCTCAGTACGGACCCCCCTCTCCACTAAGTATAGACCCCCTCCCTCATTACGGACCCCCCTCTCCACTAAATATAGGCCCCCTCCCTCATTACGGACCCCCCTCTCCACTAAATATAGGCCCCCTCCCTCAGTACGGACCCCCTCCACTAACCATAGACCCCCTCCCATGCTTCCTTGTACCTATAAAATATGCTTTGATTGCTTTGTGTGAGCCTAATTTAAAGAACTTCATTAAAATAGTCAGTCAGAGACTGCATAGCAGAGGTATGGACATAATACAGAAGATGGTCAGAGACTACAGACATGATACAAGAGATTGTCAGAGACTGCAGACATAGTACAAGAGATGGTCAGAGACTGCAGACATAGTACAAGAGATGGTCAGAGACTGCAGACATAGTACAAGAGATGGTCAGAGACTGCAGACATGATATATGAGATGGTCAGAGACTGCAGACATGATACAACAGATGGTCAGTAACTGCAGATATCATACAAGTGGTGGTCAGAGACTGCGGACATGATACAAGAGACATAATACAGGAGATGGTCAGAGACTGCAGACATGCTCCAAGAGACTGCAGACATGCTCCAAGAGACTGTCAGAGACTACAGACATGATACAGGAGACTGTCGGAGACTGCAGATATGCTCCAAGAGACTGTCGGAGACTGCAGACATGATACAAGCGATTGTCAGAGACTGCAGACATGATTCAGAAAATGGTCAGACTGCAGACATGATATAGGAGATGATCAGAGACTGAAGACATAGTACAGGAGATGATCAGAGACTGAAGACATAGTACAGGAGATGGTCAGAGACTGCAGACATGATTCAGAAAATGGTCAGACTGCAGACATGATATAGGAGATGATCAGAGACTGAAGACATAGTACAGGAGATGATCAGAGACTGAAGACATAGTACAGGAGATGGTCAGAGACTGCAGACATGATTCAGAAAATGGTCAGACTGCAGACATGATATAGGAGATGATCAGAGACTGAAGACATAGTACAGGAGATGATCAGAGACTGAAGACATAGTACAGGAGATGGTCAGAGACTGCAGACATGATACAGAAATTGGTCCACCCGTAGCCTGCCACCAGATGCAGTGTGCCACTTTCCACCCGTAGCCTGCCACCAGATGCAGTGTGCTACTTGTCACCTGTAGCCTGCCACCAGTCCGACACACCGGAGCCCCGGGAAAGTGAACACCCTCCCGCCGCTGGCTGCTGATGTGACTCCTCCCATGTGGGGGACGGGGTTGTCACATCTTCAGCTTTCAGCTCTGAGGGGTTCATGCTGGGACCTGTGGTCCTTCACTTTTGGGGGCTGTGATCCCCCCAAAAGTAAAGGACTACAAGTCCCAGCATGAACCCCTGAGAATTAAAGGTGAGAGCCCATATTTTTCACATGCTAATGCTGGGACCTGTAGTTCTTCACTGATTAAGGGGGGCCCATCTTCAGTTCTGGGGAGATTTAATTATTGGAACTGTAGTCCTTCACTTTTGGGGGGGGGGGGTTACATCCCAGCATGAACCTTGCCCTGATATTTAAGGATCTGTCCTCCTTCCATCCCTCTGAGGGTGTAATCTCATCTGTCAGTGTCCTCTCTTCTTCTGCAGACCCCTTATCTGCCTTCCATCCTCTTATCAGTGCTAGACTGCTAGCTCCAGGCTGACACACACTCTGGGCTCCTGTGAAGTGCTGACAGTTCAGCACAGAACACTGGCTGCTGGGGGGGAGAGCTGACTGAGGATTTTAACCCCATCTGTCATTGTGAGTGCATTGGATTGTGTACTTGCCTTCCGTTCATCTCTCCTTCCTGAACTTCTGGATGCTGCTGGCTGGACGATGCAGGGAGGAGGTGGGTGGAGCTAATGAGTTGGCGCGGAGGAGGAAGTTAAATCTTCCCCACTCACGTGCTGTGCATGCTGGGGCTCTACCTCTCTCCTCCTCATGACGTCACTGGTTGCTACACGCCAAGCGGGCGGCAGAGCTAGCAACCATTTGGGCACTGAGCCAGCGGCTAATAAAAAGGGTCTCACCAGCCAGGGGTCCACCACAGGCTGTCAGGGAGTGACGGCAGCGATGTAAGGGATATTTTATGGGGCATCAGATCAGTCCAGGGCCAAGAGGCAATCCCGGGACTCTGTATTGTCCCGGAACGAAGGTGCCCGGGACCCGGGACAGACCTGCTAATTGCGGGAGTGTCCCGGGCAATCCGGGACACGTGGGCATCCTAGCCAGTGCTTAAAAACCTCCAGTGCTGACCTCATTTCTGTGGTAGTCAGAAACAAGCCTTTAGTTCTCCCCAGTAAGCAACTGTCCACACCAGCTGAAAGGTCCAACTCTTTTTTATTTTTCTCAGCACAATAAACAGTCTCTTTGAGAGCAGACAAGTTGGGACAAGACACGGGTCAGATAAGGTGGGAGGAGGTCCAGGCACAAACTTGAATTAGGTTTTCTCCTGTTCTGATTAGCACGAACAGGCTTGACACACGGTCTCTGCCACAGACCATGAAGTTGGTCACTGCCACTGACCTTGTGAAAAAGATGACAGTCACTGCCACTGACCTTGGGTGCGTAGTATCACTGCCACCGTGACATAAAGAACACACACTTCCTTCCTTTAGGAAACTGGCCCCTTTTTTAGGACAAGAACATCCCTCCGGAGAGTTACCAGAGGCCCCATCTGTCACCACGACTCTGCGCTGGGTCTTCAGAAAGTGTCACCACCCTGGCCTCTTCGTCCTGGATACGGGTCCCCTCGCAAGGCAGATCCCTGGGAGTCTCGGTCCCCAGCGGATCCCAGCCGAAGGCTGCTGGGCTCCGGGCCTTTCTCCAAAGTACCTCACCCCAGACTAAAGGTGTCTGGGATGGAACAGCAGCTCCGTCTCCAGGCCTAGGGCACCCGGAGACAACCCGACCAGGCCTCCGGGCCTAGGGCACCCGGAGGTGACACACACGCACCCAGGCCTAAGGTGCCTGAGCATGGAACCGACCCCTCTGGAAGATGGCCGCCCCCTTTTATATCCTCTCCCGACAGGCACAGCAGGTTCCCCGCCCCGCCGTACTGCTGCCAAGAGGGGACAAAAAAAGGCACAACCTTGTACTGCGGTTCAACCCGGGCCCATGGCAACAGCGCCACCCATAGGCCCCAGGGAACTACACACCAGTACCATCTCCCAGGGACAGAAATGGTCCATGAAACCTGACAATTAGTGCACCTGAGCCTAGTTACCACTCAGATGCTTCCCCCTAAATGTAACCACCCGCTACAATTACAATCCTGACACTACACTATAAGGCCAAACTTTTGTGGATGCCTGGCCATCACACCTACTGTGTAAGAGCTTCTGTGCCACTCCATTCCAAAACCTTTTTAAGGAGTTGTCCTCCCCCCCCCCCCTTTTGCACCTACAATAGCCTCCACTCTTCCAAGAAGACTTTCCATGCCCTGTATGCAACATATCCTGTCAACACACATCCTTAGTTGTCAGAGGGACACTAGAGCAGGAGAGATCACAGCCCACACCTTCTTCTGGTTTCCACTTCTTTTCAGCTTCATATCAATGTCACTACTCCTGCTAGTCTATTGGTGGCTGAGACCCAAAAATTAAGCTGAAGTCTTTGGCTCATCTAGCCGATGAGCCCCCAGCTATGGTCTTCCAATTGATGGAATTTGAGTTTTTACCATAAGGATTATAAGAGGAGGGGTGAGAAAACACCTCTCTTGTATGAGCAACTCTCCTGTAGCAGGAGGAATGATACTAAATTACTAAATTAAGCAAACTCAGAGCCAGGGGTGAACAGATTTGGCCAGTGTCGAAACCCAAATCAAAATTTGAACTGCATTGGGTAGATATGCTGATACCCAGATATAAATGAAATCCCCTGGTCTCCTAGCAACATTAGTAAGATCAGCACACCCACCACCATTGTACCTTTGGACCCCCTACCAGCAGCAGTGGACTGGGAAGCTTTGGTAAACACAATCAACTAGCCATTTCATGGTTGGGAAGATGTCTGTGTGGGCTAAAGAAAGTATACCACTCAAAGTGTGCCATAGTGCCACATTAACTGATGAGCATAATGCAGCTGGGTGTTCCTTTTAAGTGGATGAAAAACCTCCATACACCCAGTGAAGTGAACAGCCTCAGATGATACACAGGGATGAACCAAATCTCCCTATAGAGGTTTTACATGTATGTCTGCTGTCTTCACATTTATATACGGTTTAGAAAGTTCAGATCGTGTTAGGAAATTTTCTCTTCCTGTTTAACACAGGAGTGTGATGTCTGGGCATTCAGACAAGATGGCTAAAATTCCTGATTGGAGGAAAGGCACACACCCCCTCTCATCATAGGCAGAGACTCTCAGAGGTGTTTTGTAACAGGGCCAGCTGCCTGCTAATCTATTTATAGCAACCTCCCCGGACAGAAATTTCAGGCTGCTTTTATCTGATTTGTCCGAGAATTTGTCAGGAGTTAACAGAGGAACAGGTCAGGAGAGAGCTATGGGACTTAGCTATTTTAAGAGAGATAACAAAATACTGCAGATATATGTGCCCAGCTCAAATTTCATGAATTGGGTTTACATCCACTTTAAGGACAGTTTGTTGGAACCCACCTTTTCACATTTGCACATTTCACAGCACCGCCTTTGTGACTCTTTACATACGGTCATTAGGGATGAGCTTTGTGTTTGAGTCAAACTCATGTTCGACTCAAACATCGTCTGTTCGCCAAATTTCGAACAATATGGGGCGTTCGCGCCAAATTCGAGTGGTGCGTCACGACCCATAATTCACTGCGGCAATGCAGTGCATTGCTGGCTGATGATTGGCCAAGCATGCACTATGACCCGCATGCTTGGCCAATCACAGCGCCGTAAGCAAAGAGAGCCATAATTGGCCAAAGGCAGTGTGCTTTTGGCCAATCTTGGCTCAGGGATTAGGTACACGCCCCATACTATATAAGGCCGCCCGCGCATCGGCCTTGTGTAGTGTGTTTCGGCTGAGAGAGATAGACAGAGAGAGTGTCATTTCATTTCAGTTACTTAGAGCAGGCAGGCAGGCGATTGAGTTAGCTTTAGTCAGTGTATTTAGTGTGTATGTATGTATATATATATATGCATCTTAGGAGTTGTGTGTATATATGTATATGTGTGTGTATGTAATATATATATATATATACACACACACACACACACACACACACACACACACACACACACACACACTGTATTCAGTATAGTTAGCAACAGTACAACAGGAACGGATCTAAGCTAATCTACTACAGACAGGCAGGTGATTCAGTAAGCTGCAGTATATCACTCAGTAATACTGTATTCAGTTTAGCTACACTGCAGACTGTTCCTCCTGAACTACTGTTGCTAAGAGACCACAGACAGGTAGTTGATTGAGTAAGCTGCAGCATATCACTCAGTAATACTGTATTCAGTGTAGCTACACTTCAGACTGTTCATCCCGAACTACTGTTGCTAAGATGCTACAGCCAGGCAGTTGAATTAGCTAGCTCCAGTATAAATATACATCCCAGCTTTGTGCAGCTACATCTCACTGCAGGCCATTCCTTGTGTACCTATTCCAATACATCAAAGACATGTCTGGAAGGCCAACAAGGAGAGGCAGACAGTCACAGGCCAATAAAAGAGGGCAATCAGGCTCTGTGTCTGAAGGCAACAGTGCTGGTCGTGGACACGGTGCATCCTCATCAGCACGTGGCCGTGGGGAACGCTTGTCCTTTTTTTCGGCAGCTGGCCGTGTTGAGCCGCAACATGCCGAAGACTTGGTAGAGTGGATGACCAAGCCGTCCTCATCCTCCTCATCCTCTCTCACCCAGGCTCAGGGTACTTTGTCTGGCAAAGCAGCTGCCAAAGCGGCCTCTTCCCTCGGCTCAATGGCATCAGTCACTCCTTCCCTAGCCCCACCATGTCCTCCTGAGGAGTCCCCCGAACTGTTTGACCACAGTGTTGGGTACATGCTGCAGGAGGATGCGCAGCGTTTTGAAGGCTCCGATGATGGTATCCAGCTTGAGGAAGGCAGTAACGTGAGCCCAGAGAGAGGGGGTGCCCAAGAAGGACAGCAAACTGGCAGTCATGTTCCCCCAGCTGCAGCATACTGAGGGAGGGGATGATGAGGTCACTGACTCTACGTGGGTGCCTGATAGGAGAGAGGAGGAGGAGGCACATCTCCAATGAGGCAGGATGCCCTCCAGGGGCCAGCTTAAGGGCAGCCAACCGACTGCATCACACCGCAGTGCTCTGCATGTGCAGGGCGCTGCTGTCTCTGTGCGTTATTCCAAAAGTTCTTTGGTGTGGGCCTTTTTGAGACATGTGCAGCAGATCGCACTGTTGCTATTTGCAACATATGTCTAAAGCGTATCTCGTGTGGCCAAAACATGAGCCGCTTGGGCACCACATGCTTGACCAGACATATGTCGACCTACCATGCAGTCTGTTGGCAGGCGTACAAAAAAGACCCACACCAAAGAACAAAGCGGACCTCTCCTTGCTCCTCCTCAGCTGGGATCTCCAACCCCACTATACCTTCAGTCCTCTCAGAAACCTGCACTGAGAGGAATGAAGGTGTAGAATTAGGTGTTTCACTGCCAAGTACTTGCGGCCAAACGCCACTTTTTTTCATGGAAGGCGATTTTGGCTCTCTACCGGCATGTGGAAGACAATGTCTTGGCCTTGCTGGACAGGGCGGTCAGGGGTAAGGTGCATATTACCACTGACTCATGGTCCAGCAGGCATGGACAGGGATGTTACCTATCTTTCACGGCACATTGGGTGACTCTGCTGGCAGCTGGGAAGGATGCAGGACAGGGTGCAGTAGTGTTGGAGGTTGTTCCACCACCACGCCTCCAAAATGCTACTAGTGGTGATTCTGACACACCTCTCTCCTCCACCCCCTCCTCTTCTTCTTCCTCCATGGCCTCTTCCTGTGCTGATTTGTCCTCGGAACCAGCGGTGCTCCGTAGGCATTCAAGGGGCTACGCAAGTACGCAGGCAAAAAGATGCCATGCGGTGCTTGAGCTGGTGTGCTTGGGGGACAGGAGCCACACTGGGGCAGAGATTCTGTCAGCTCTGCAGGGGCAGGCTCAGATGTGGTTGATGCCATGCCAGCTTAAGCCAGGAATGGTGGTTTGCGACAATGGCACCAACCTCCTCTCCGCCCTCCGACAGGGACAACTGACCCATGTGCCCTGTTTGGCTCACGTCCTTAACTTGGTGGTTCAGCGGTTCTTGTGTACCCGGGCTTACAGGATGTCCTGAGGCAGGCCAGGAAACTCTGTGTGCATTTCCACCGGTCATATAATGCCAGTGCTCAGCTGGCTGACCTCCAAAAGGAAAACAACCTGCCCAAGAACCGCCTAATCTGTGACATGCCCACCAGGTGGAACTCAATGTTGGCCATGCTGCAGCGGCTGCACACACAGCAGAGGGCCATCAATGAGTATCTGTGCCAATATGGCACGAAGACAGGGTCAGGGGAGCTTGGGTTTTTTTTTGCAACGCCAGTGGGTCATGATCAGGGACGCATGCACTGTCCTGTCACCATTTATGGAGGCCACGAGGATGGTGAGCAGTGACAGTGCATGCATCAGTGACACTGTCCCTCTTGTCCACCTGTTGGAGCACATGCTGCATGGAATAATGGACAGGGCACTTGAGGCAGAACAGATGGAGGAAGAGGAGGACTTCCTTACCTCTCAAGGCCCCCTTTATCCAGACAGTGTTCCTGCTGGCCCGCCTATCACACAGGAAGAGGAGGAGGAGGAGGATTGTGTCAGCATGGAGGTGGAGCCTAGCACTCCGCATCAGCAGCAGTCTTCAAGGGATCAATTAGTCCCAAGAAACCCATGGACTTGTACGTGGCTGGGAGGAGGTGGCTGCGGATCATGTCATCCTGAGTGACCCAGAGGACTACGGACCGAATGCCTCAGCAAACCTACGCTGCATAGCCTCCCCAATCTTGCAAAGCCTGCGGAAGGATCCTAGTATTCGTGGTATCAAGGAGAGGGATCATTACTGGCTGGCAACCCTCCTTTGAACCACATTACAAGGGTAAGGTTGCGGACCTTATATTGCCGTCGCAGAGGGAGCAGAGGATGAAATATCTTCGGGAGGCCTTGCAGAAAGGTTTGTGCAACGCGTTCCCAGAGCCTGGGAGGTTAAAAATTCCTGGTCCTGGTCAACGTGTTGCTGAGGCTTCGGTCAGTCACAGAAGGAGCGGTGGAGAAGGTGGCCGTCTGACCGATGCGTTCAGACAATTTTTTAGTCCGCAGCCCCAAGGTATGATCGGTTCCAGCAACCATCGCCAGCGTCTGTCTTACATGGTGCAGGAATACCTAGGGGCAAGATCAGACTTGGACACCTTACCCACCGAAAATCCTCTGGGTTACTGGGTCTTGAGGATGGATCACTGGCCAGAGCTTGCAAAGTATGCAATTGAGCTACTGGCCTGTCCTACATCCAGCGTTCTTTCGGAACGCACATTCAGTGCTGCTGGAGGCTTTGTAACGATCACAGGGTGCGCCTGTCCACCGTCTCGGTCGATCGGCTGACCTTCATAAAAATGAATCAGTCTTGGATCACCACAAGCTACCAAGCACATGATGCTGATGTAAAAAAAATTTTTTTTTTTTGAATGTCAGTTCCCTTCAAGACTGCCTATGCTGATGCTAAGTGACTATCATGTTATGCTGAGTGACTATCCTCTTCCTCCTCAATGATCATGCTGATAGCTTGTAAGAAAATTTTTGGTTCTGGGCACCGCCACCAGTGCCTAAGGCCCAATTTTGCAGCAGGGCTCATTCCTGCGCCCACCAAGAGTAACTGTGAGGGCTTACAGTGTTGTGGCAACACCACCACCACCAAAAGCCACAATTTTTCAGCCCCTGTTTAACAGGGGCATGTAATTACAATTCTTAATCTAATATTTCACAGCAGGGCCTGTTCCTGCGCCCACCAAGAGTAACTGTGAGGCCTTACAGTGTTGTTGCAACACCAAAACCTAAGGCCCAAATTTCTGCAGAGTATATAGGGCAGGCCCCTGCTTTCAAACATCCAACTTACAAACGACTCCTACTTGCAAACGGAAGGAGACTACAGGAGGTGAGAGGAAATCTACCCCTAGGAAGGGAAATTCTCTCCTGTAAGAGTTCCTTGTTTCACTAAAAACATCAAATTTTCAAAATCCAATTGTCATTGGGACAGAAAGTGAGGTGAAATCTTCTGAAGAGGTGCACAGACAGCAAAACAAATGTTACAGGGGTGATAACCCTTACCTATATTTTCCAAAAAGCTTAAAAATTTATTACTTTAAAAATGTACCATTTCAAAATTACAAACAGATTCTACTTAAGAACAAACCTACAGTCCCTGTCTTGTTTACACCGCCTGTATACTGCTGTTCAGAGTATATAGGGCCTGGGGGCCCCACACCTTTCCTTTTTTTAATTTGGGTACGGGATTCCCCTTAATATCCATACAAGACCCAAAGGGGCTGGTAATGGGCTGGGGGGGGGTGGTTGAGGGGGGTTCCCATGCCGTTTTTCTCAATGATTTGCATCCATATTGTCGGACCAGACATGACATTAAAGCCGCAAGCAGTTTTAAATGACTTTTATTCCTTTAGAAATGTCATTTTGTCCAGGGACAGTTCTAAACACGGGAGAACACGCGCCACTTTACAGGCATGCTGTAGACGTCCCCCAGGCATGATATTTAAAGGAATATTTCACTTTTATTTTTTCACTTTAAGCATCATTAAAATCACTGCTCCCGAAAAAACTGCAGTTTTTAAAACTTATTTTTGCATTGATACATGTACCCTGGGGCAGGACCCGGGTCCCCAAACCCTTTTTAGGACAATAACTTCCATATTAGCCTTAAAAATTCGCACTTTTGATTTCTGACGTTCGAGTCCCATAGACTTTAACGGGGTTCAAAAGTTCGCACAAACTTTCGGTCCGTTCGAATGTTTTGGTGTTCGGCTCATCCCTAACGGTCATATGATATCACAAAGGAGGTTAGTACTGGAAGACTTCCCTCTAAAGGAGGCTATGATTGCAAGTCTAAAAAGGGAGCAGATGGCTATATAACGTCCACCATTTCTGACCAATTTCAAAATGGTGAGGTATGTCTACTCAGAGTCACCACCCCAACATATCTTATTAGTATTGGAGCCCCCCCCGGTCAACCTTCCTACCAGTTTACTAAAATGCTAGGGGAACCCCCATCAAATCCTTCTTTGCAGCTATTATTACCTTTTGTACCACCACCCCTCCCTTTAGAATGTAAGCTCTACGAGCAGGGCCCTCCTGTACCTTTTTGTATTGAACTGTACTGTAATTGTGTTGTCCCCCCTATACATTGTAAAGCGCTGCGTAAACTGTTGGTGCTATATAAATCGTGTATTATAATAATAATAATAATAATAATAACCCACAGTCCATCCTAAAACACAGACACCTTGTTCCACATATTGAAGGAAATTATGTGAATTTCATATCAAATGGTTTGACATGATACAAGGAAGTCTAAAATCAGGTTGTGCCACTGGGTTGCTTTTTATAGCTCTAGGGTCAATGAGTGTACCCACCATCATCCTGACTCTGATTCTGTTTCACTTGGACTTACTTTCTTCTGCTGCAAAAGAGTTCCTGTACAAGACTCATTTATTGACTGAAATATCCATTTAGAGTGAATTGGCTTTTTAATTAGACATTTTCAAAAGCCTTGAAAATGTGTAGAATGTCAAGAAACCCTTAATAATCAACGAGATTTCAGTCAAATCGTTAAAAGAAAAATGTAGATCAGTTTCTATTACTTACAGGTCTCTGCACTCAGTGAACATCCAACAACAATATCTCAGGGGTAACATTACCAAGAAACATTGCCATAACATAAATCATTCTTTTCTTTAGTAACTCTGTTGTTCTTATCACTCCATGGTTTTATTTTTGTATCATATCTCTGGTCAAAGATAAAACTCCATGATACAATATATAATCTCAGCATGGAAACACATCAATGTTATATCTGTACAGTAAATTGAAAATATCTGAGAAAGGGAGTTGACTGTTGGCATCATTCAAAGCTCAATTAGATCTCCACCTGTCAGCTTTGGTCATGTGCACTTTACGTTCCTAATTCATAACACATTCAGCAAACTTTCAAAGGTTGGTGGTAAATCACATGCGGTGTATTTTTTTCCAGTTGAAATCTTGCAGTGATTTATATCTATAAAAATAGAGCAAGATCTGCCTAGAAATGAATTTGTTTCAGGCAAGCACTCAAATAATGGGTTGGCGTTTAAACAAAACATTACTGTTATCTTTAGGGGCCTGTTCAGACTATGAATTGTGTTAATGTAACATGTTGTATTAAGACACGCTGAGTTAAGGGTTGGGGTTAGCAAAAAAATTCACCTAATTTATTTTTTAAAGCACCATACCACAACATATGGCTCATATCTGTGACTTGTGGTACGTTGAAAACACGCGTACATGTAGGTTCAGTGCCTTGAAAAAGTATTCATACCCCTTGAAACTTACACATTTTGCCATGTTACAACCAAAAAGAAAAATGTGTTTTTTGGGGGATTTTATGTGATAGACCAACACAAAGTGGCACATAATTGTGAAGTGGAAGGAAAATGATAAATGGTTTTACATTTTTATATCTGAAAAGTGTGGCGTGCATTTGTATTCAGCCCCCCTTTGTCAATACTTTGTAGAACCTCCTTTCACTGCATTTGCCGCTGCATGTCTTTTTGGGGATGTCTCTACCAGCTTTGCACATCTAGAGTGAAACTTTTGCCCATTCTTTTTTGAAAAATAGCTCAAGCTCTGTCAGATTGGATGGAGAGCGTCAGTGAACAGCAATTTTCAATTCTTGCCACAGGTTCTCAATTGGATTTAGGTCTGGAATTTGGCCCATTCTAACACATGAATATGCTTTGATCTAAACCATTCCATTGTAGCTCTGGCTGTATGTTTAGGGTCGTTGTCCTGCTGGAAGGTGAACCTCTGCCCCGGTCTCAAGTCTTTTACAGACTCTAACAGGTTTTCTTCTAAGATTGCCCTGTATTTGGCTCCATCCATCTTCCCATCAACTCTAACCAGCTTATCTGTCCCTGCTGAAGAAAAGCATTTCCACAACATGATGCTGACACCACCATGTTTCACAGTGGGAATTGTGCGTTCAGGGTAATGTGCAGTGTTAGTTTTCCGCCACACATAGTGTTTTGCTTTGTTTAAACTATGGCTTTCTTCTTGCCCTCTGCAATAAAGGCCAGATTTGTGGAGTGCATAACTAATAGTTGTCCTGTGTACAGATTCTCCCACCTGAACTGTGGATCTCTGCAGCTCCCCCAGAGTTACGATGGGCCTCTTGGCTGCTTCCCTGATTAATGCTCTCCTTGCCTGACCTGTCAGTTTAGGTGGACGGCCATGTCTTGGTAGGTTTCCAGTTGTGCCATACTCTTTCCATTTTCGGTTGATGGATTGAACAGTGCTCCGTGAGATGTTCAAAGCTTGGTATATTTTTCTATAACCTAACCCTGCTTTAAACTTATCCACAACTTTATCCCTGACATGTCTGGTGTGTTCCTTGGCCTTCATGATGCTGTTAGTTCATCAAACCTCTAAGGGCTTCACAGAACAGCTGTATTTATACTGAGATTAAGTTACACACACAGGTGGACTCTATTTAGTAATTAGAGGACTTCTGAAGGCAACTGGCTCCACTAGATTTTAGTTAGTAGTTTTTAGAGTAAAGGGGGCTGAATACAAATGCATGCCACACTTTTCAGATATTTATTTGTAAAAAAAAATGAAAACCATTTATAATTTTCCTTCCATTTCACAATTATGTGCCACTTTGTGTTGGTCTATCACAGTGATGGCGAACCTTGGCACCCCAGATGTTTTGGAACTACATGATGCTCAACTACACTGCAGAATGCATGAGCATCATGGGAAATGTAGTTCCAAAACATCTGGGGTGCCAAGGTTCGCCATCACTGGTCTATCACATAAAATCCCATTAAAATAAATTTACGTTTTTGGTTGTAACATGACAAAATGTGGAAAATTTCAATGAGTATGAATACTTTTTCAAGGCACTGTATGTGCATGGTGCATAGGGGTGGCATTAGAAATTAATTAAAGTGTATTTCCAGACAAATCCCTTTGTTAGTAGGGAAATATTAGGTCCTCAGTTGGGGTTTAATTGCTTCTGGTGCTCCATCAAGGAGATTTCCATTTCTTCCTGCTCCTGGGTTTAATGGGGAAATTTGTGTTAGGAAAGGTTTTAGTCTTCCTTTCAATAATAAAAAGTGTTTTAATGCTGCTGTGTCTGCAGACATATCACCATGCCGTAGCTCCCAATTGTATCTCCACTTCTCATTTTAGCATGTTGGGAGGAATGCTTCACACTTCATGTTGTGACCAAAATAGGAAGCATGTGGGGGCGTGGCCTAGCGCGGCATGTGAACAGACCTGTTCCACAGAGCTCCCGCTGTTGATCCTGCATATAATCCTCTCCCCGCCACCGGTAACGCCCGAAATTACCCAGTACTGGTGCCTGAAGACCCCCTGCAGACCCCGGATCCTGCGGTACCCGAAATACCAGGCATGATGACCCGTGGAAGCAAAGGAGACGCCGCGGCTGTGGCCTCCCAGGATTTCCAAGATGGCGCCGGGATGTCTCAGCCTCAGAGAACACCACGAGGCCCGGAGAGAAAAACGGAGCAGGGGGGTAAGTCAACAAAAGCCCCTAAAGTAAAAGACCAGTCTAGAGACATGCTTTACTATGCTAAGAAGCTAGCAGGCCCAGATGATTCACTGCAGGCTGAATCTCAACACCCTGCAGTGTCCATGGAGCAAGCTGAGGGGGAACACACTGACCTGCAGGACAATGACCATGAGTTTATGGAGTCAGTCCCTGATCCCATGCCAGCCCTGTTTAATCAGCAGACGGAGGATAGCCGTCAACCTACGATCAGTGACATACTGCATACAGTCCATAGGTGCACTGCTTCTGTGGATGCTTTGAAGGAGAGGTTTGGGGGCCTGGAGGAGAAGGTATCTCTCCTCCGACAGGACATTCAGAAGGTCAGGGAGCAGATCACTGCTGTGGAGTGCAGGGTAAGCGACATAGAGGACCAGATGCCCCATATAAACCGAGAAGTGAGAGTGGCTGCTCAGCATGCATGCCAAGCCTTTGACAGACCTGATGAAATCGAAAACCGTTTGAGACGTAACAACGTCCGCATAGTGGGGCTCCCAGAAAAGGCGGAGGGCAGGGACCCCACTGCTTTCATAGGATGGCTACAGGAGGTATTTGGCAAAGAGGCTTTATCTCCTCTCTATACAGTGGAGCGGGCACACAGGGTGCCACCACGTCCCCTTCCTCCAGGCAACCCCCCAAGATCAATGCTTGCCAGACTCCTGAACTACAGGGACCGTGAGGTGGTACTGAGACTGACCAGAGAAAAGGGTGCTGTGCAATACAACGGCACCAGAATATCCTTTTATCCTGATTTCTCGGCGGAAGTGCAACGCAGAAGATCCAAGTTTGTAGATGTTAAAAAGCACCTGCAGAGGCTCCAGCTGACATACACCATGCTATACCCGGCCAAGCTCCGCATAACTGCCAGGGACCAGAATCACATTTTTGAAAATGCACAGGACGCCGCAGAATGGCTGGACCGGAATGAGCAAGGTCTCCGCAGACGGGGCCAAGAAGATGGCGAATGTTGACTTTGTCCTAATCATCTTTTACAGGTGAGACGGGCGCACAATCATTGCTGTTATTGTTATGTTGCCACAAGAGGGCCTTTACCTACTTTTAGTTGCCAGCGAATGGTTTTCCACAAACTTTTACTTTTACCTTGCTGGTCCATGTGTGTAGGCGGAGTGCAAATGAACACTCCCCTATATGTTGCCTGTTGCCATGGTTGACATGGCTCCAGTTTCTGTGCCCTGTTGGCACCTGGATGACTCCTGAATACAACACCTTGCACCGGTGGGCAGACCCATGTTGCGCCCCGTTTGCAGACCATCGGCCACCGACCAAATGTCACTTTTCTTTGTTACAATTTCAACTGTACTGCGCAGTTGCGCAGGATGTTTTACCTCAGTTTCCAGATGATTTGCCAACTTACACGGTACTGTACTGATCTAGCCTATGCACTACAGTATTTGCTGACTGATCCAGAGTGTTTAATGATACTTAGCTGGTGGGGTACGCATACCTCCCAACATTTAAAAATTCCACTGCGGGACATTCACTCAAATTTTTCTTTGCCTGTCGTGAAGGTTGTTGAGCAGGAGAGCGGGGGGGTGCTACCGCGGGGTGCTACCGCGGGACAGCATTTTTTTGTTTCCCGTCACAAAACTTGTTGAGCAGGGGGGTGGGGTGGTAAGCGGGGGTCCGCGGGATATTGCAGCCGATAGGGGGGGTTGGGATTTTGTCTTACCTTCTGCTCCCATGCTGCCTCCACTGGCTCCTCTTGCTGTGCGGGAAAATTAGCACTATCGCGGGACTGCGGGAAAATGTTCTATGCGGGAAAGTCCCGCAGAATCCGTGCGGGTTGGGAGGTATGGGTACGGGACTGTTATTTTTTTATGAGACTAGACTACCCCTCGTACATGCAGGTTTATGTATTTATGCTTACCATGTCTTCTACACCCATAGTGTCCTGGAATGTCTGGGGGGTAAATGATCCACTGAAAAGAACTATGATTTTTGCATTCCTGCGTAAATTTCATCCGGCCATAATTGGTTTGCAGGAGACCCACTTACTCCTGCAAACCAATTATGGCTGGACACGGTTGGTTTCTTACAGTATGCATGGGTCGGGAAGGCCTATCACTCCACTCACTCTGCCTTTTCACGTGGAGTGAGTGTATTGATTCACAAGGCACTTGCATACCAGGAGCTAGATTCCCTCATTGATATATCCGGTAGATTTGTATTTCTGTATTGCTGTATACCATTACTATGATTTTAGCATTGTGATGTAGCATTTTTAGCACTGGCTTAACTCTTTTCAACCACGTTTACCGATTAGGTGCCGAAAACGTAGGCATAGTCATGCACAAATATCTTTGCTAAAACTTTTGATCCTTGCACTAAGGTCAGCTTACGACTGGATGTCAGTGCTAAAATCAAGTAATCGCCATGAAAATCATATTAAAATTTACTTTAAAATTCTTGTCATTACAAAATAAATGCCTCCAAAGGCAGATTTTTTTTTCCTTTAAATAAATAATTTTTGCTGCTAAAAACTTAAAGCATAAAAAAGTGTTTTCCGACTTTTCCTACGGGCTGTCTCCACATCGAACTACAGGAAGGGCAGCACTCTGAAAAAGTCATCTGTTAGCTTGTTCTTTGAAAGACAAAGTTCCTTAACAAGCAAAGAGCACACAGATGTGCTTTTTAGAGAGCATCTTACCTCTTTTCTCCCTAAGAACAAATCTAGTTTATAAATCAAACACTTAGCAAGAAGGGCATTACCATTAGGGAACATTGCAGAGTGATACTAAGAACAGAGCATCGTGGGTATTTTTCCTAGCCATAATTGGACCTCCAGCTGTAGCAGATAATGAAGATAGCCAGGAGAACATCAGGTCATCATAGACCCCCCCCCCCCCCCCTGAACTGGGTTGAAAGCTGAGTGTGATTTACCTGGTAATTACACACCATGTGTTATTGTTCAAACATATGTATGGCGAAACAGAGGCAGATCTGGGAAGAGTGCCATCGTGCTGCCTATCAGCTCTTTTCATTTATAGGCTTGTAATAAGAGAGAGGATAATACCGGCAGATTCCACTTAAAGGGAAGTTATTGAATCTTCATATATCATACAGAGCAATGGAAAATGAGGATCTGTATACTTACACCTGTCCTGATTTTAATGTAACAGTACTGAATCTCGTTGGCATAGCTATAGGATGTGGGGGAGATAGAAACAAAAGCTGAGACAGTGTAAAGCAACAAATAATATTGATCACTGAAATCTTAAAGTGTACAGTTCATTTATTGAACGGGAAAAGGAGGGGTTTCCTCTTGGGGGACTTTGGAGGGAACTTTTACTCTGGTATTAAATGCGTAGTACACAAAGGGAAAGTACAAAGTTATTTTATTTCCACCAGGGTAGTGGTGGTGAGTAAGGATATCTTACGGGAGTAATGGGTATGAACATAGGAAGGATGCTAACACAAAAACATACAATACATGTATTGCTGGGACCTGCAGTCCTCCATGAAGCCACCAAAGTATTGGAGCATCGCCTTAAAGATTTTCCTCATCATGGACTCTGCCAGTAATGGACTTTATCTTGTACAGGTATGCCGGGGCAGCCACAAGACTGTAGTTAGGGACTAGGAATGTTAGGGAATTGACTGCACTTTATATTGAACTGTTATCTTGTGGTTCTCATCATCCTGTATTTTTCAAGTAAAGTTTTTTTAAACCTTGCCTTTGATTTCTCTGAAGCTACTAAAGGAGTGCAATGCAAGTAACCAGCACATATAGTTACAGCTCAGGTCACTAACCATATCAGGGTATGAAGACATCAGTACAAGGGTTATAACATTGTGACGATACAAGCGGTTACCAAGGGTAATGAAGGGTTCTCCAGCAGCCTGTCGTTAAGCATGTACATGTGGCAGGTGAGGGCTATCGGCACTCCTGTCAGCAGCGATCCGTCTCCCATAGCTACGGGAGCAGCTCTGCACCAACCAATGGTGAATGGATCACACAGCCCTGCAGTACTGTGTGGTCTTTTACTTTTATGAATAAATAATTAGCGCTGACATGTATGACACAATCCTGCATAAACGCACAGCACTCCAAGCTTTGTGATCTTTAATAAATGTCAGTGCTGGTTTTCATTTCCTTTTTAGCAGTATGGTTGGATGGGGGAACATGACTGTCCCACCAAGATTCTAGAAACTTGTTGTTTAGCAATAACAGAATGGATTCCACTTGCATGCACTTGGCCCTCTAAATGATTAAATAAAAGTTTTAGAAGTCAAGTAAAACTTCTTTAAATAAACTGCATAGTCAGGAAATGTGGATGCTGCCGTTACTAACCTTTCCTTCTTAGTTCCTCAACTTGCATGGTTATCCAGTGGCCACGGATTCCAATGGCACCATGTTCTATATGCATTTGGTTCCCTAAAAGACTGAATAATATTTTTAGAAGTCTGATAAGACTTATTTAAAAAAAAAAAAATTCTGATGTCAGGAAGTCTGGAGGCTGCCATTTCTAACCTCCTTTCTTTAGTTCCTCAACCAGTCTCCAGTAGCATGTCTCCAGTGGCCACCACAACAAGTATACAGATTAGGAGGTATGACTTTCTTGATCTACATACTTGTTCCAGGTCAGTGGTTCAATGTTAAGGCCAGACACAGAAGATGGCATCCACCATATTTTTGTTAGTATAGGTCTCCTTTAAGCAATTGCATTGGATGTGATACTGTTGTTTGATTTATTGCCATTCAACAAATATTGCAACTAGTCTAATGGCAGAAAGTAGACCCATTTATTATATCAATTTATAAACCTGCCACAGAAAGGGAAAAAAAAGCTCTATAGATAATCCTGTAAATTCTATTACTTTACATATCTCTCACTACATCTTCTCCTCTTCGTCACGATGTCTTCTGGACACAATCACTTCATACAACAGCACGTTACATTTTTCAAAGATTGTGAGTGGAAGAAAAAAAATAAAGGCTCATAAACCATTTGGAGTTTGAACATGCTTCATTTGTTATGCCGCGTACACACGACCGTTTTTAATGTCATTGAAAAAAACGACGTTTTTCTCGACGTGATTCTTCTCAAGCCTGCCTTGCCTACACACGATCATGAAAAAAAATGCTAGAGCAAAGCGCAGTGACATACGAAATGTACGACCACGACGGCACTATAAAGGGGAAGTTTGGTGAGAGACGATTTGTGCTTTTCAGCCTCGAGCTCTTCAGTCCGTTACAGCGTGACGAATGTGCTATCTCCATTACGAACGCTAGTTTTACCAGAACGAGCGCTCCCGTCTCATCACTTGCTTCTGAGCATGCGTGTTTTTTCACGTCGTTAAAGCCTACACAGGGCCGTTTTTCATGATGTGAAAAACGACGAGAAAAATTAGAGCCTGTTCCAAATTTTTAATGGCCATTTTTCACGTCGTGAAAAATGCTCTGGAGCCCACACACGATCTATTTTTTAATGACCAAATTAAAAAATTGCATTTTTCTCGTCATGAAAAACGGTCGTGTGTACGCGGCATTAGACTAATGCTTATTCAGTTAAACTATTGTAAGCTGAAATCATGCATTCTAATAGCTAAACTCTGGAGTATAATAATATCAGTGAACCCACGGCTTCCTTTTCAAGGCTAAAATATTTCTTTGTTTCTTCTATTATCTCATATTATTGTATTGTTCTTTGAAAACTCTAATAAAAATGTAGACCAAACAAAACGTAATTGGGCAACAGGAACACGATTTCCCTGATGAAGTGAGTACAGGCTTACAAACCTGGTGGGGTTGCAGAAGAAAATTATTTAAATGTTTTACCTATTTGAGGCTACATGGCCTTCCTTTGGTTGCATCTGTGTCATTCATCAGATCACCAGTGCATCTTGGTGTTGGTAAATCTTTCTATTATGAGTTTTCCAAGTGTCACTTATGTACGTAGATGGGAATGTTTTAGGCTAGGTTCCCACAAGCCTGCACGGTAAAATGCTGAGTTTTACCATGCAGCTAGCACAGTGTTAGCTCCAACAGGGAGTTGTGTGATGCTTTTTTTTTTTTTTTTTTTTTTTTTTTTTTTCTTTTTTTTTCATCATTATTTTAAGTGTAACATAGTGACACTTTATTCATGGCACTGCAGTGCAATGTGCACTTACATGCAGTGCCATCCAGTGTGGTGCTGAAAATCACAGATATGCTGAGCTTTTCCCCACTGCGATGCACCACACATCACGCCAATGAACACCTATTCTTATGCATAATTTATGATTGCATTGCCTATTTTGGCCAATTTTATGATACATAAGTGTTTTAGTTAAAGAGGAACTTCAGTAATTTTTAAATTTTTCAATCCTATTTAATCTTCTGCCCTTGTTGTTTTAACTTTGGATAGTAAAACATTTTTTTCTGCCAGTAAATGCCTTATACAGCCCACTTCCTGTTTCTTGTCTGGAAAAAAGCAGACATCATGCACAGCTCTCTCTCTCTCTCTCTCTCTCTCTCTCTCTCTCTCTCCTGAGAGTTTGCCAGGAAGGGAGGGGGGATGAGTGATAAGAGGAAGTGAACAGGCAGCAGCTTCGGCTGCCCACATTTAAAATGGATGCAGCCAGACTTAGTGGAGGGAGATTTCTGCAGCATATTTGGCAAGTACAGAACTACAGTATATATTAAAAAAAACATGCAAAGTGGTTGGAGGGAAGCCTCAGAATGGCAAAGATGTTTTTATTACAAATTATGTGAGCAGACTAAAGTTCCTCTTTAAAGTAGCCAAAGTTTGACAAGTTGCCTGGATTTGTGAGGATTATGTTTGGTTCTGAGATGAGCAGTTGTAGGTCCTTGGGTATAGTAGAATTCACAAGTTTCATTTTCACTGCCACTACATGAAGGAAAATTACCCTAATGGGACACAGACAGCAGAAAAACTGACAAGGGTTTTAATCACTCTCTTCTCTTTCTAAAACATGGAGAACAAAAAAAAAGTTGGCTTTAGATATATTTAAACTCATTGGACTGCAATAAACTGAAATCTGATTTTCTGAGCTCAGTTACTACACTTGTCAAATCAGTGCTGTTTGCGCTCTTCATTAAAAAGCATGGGTCCGATGGGTTTTGATCCACAGCAGCTAAAACCAGTTCTTGTGGCCAACTCATTGCTGCATTCACTATTGTGCCCCATTTTCTGATACACGAAAACTTTAATAGCAAACATTTGGCAAACTGCTTTCCCTGTCCTGGGTTTTGAGAAGAACAGTCCTAGGTTCTTGGGTTTAGTAGAGTTCACAAGTCTCATTTTCACTGCCACCCCTCATGCCCTGTACACACGATCAGTTTTTCCAGTGAAAAAACAATCGTATGTGGGCCCCATTGAACTTTTTTCCATCCGTGTAAAAAAATAGAATATGTTTTACATTTTTCCGATGGAAAAAAAGATAGGAAATTCCGATCGTCTGTGTGGAACTCCAACGGAGAAAAAACCCACGCATGCTCAGAATCAAGTCGACGCATGCTCAGAAGCATTGAACTTCATTTTTCTCGGCTCTACGGAGTGTTTTACGTCACGCGTTTTGGACGGTCGGAATTTTGTCTGATGGTGTGTATGCAAGAGTGATGGAAGTCAGCTTCTTTGGAATTTGGATGGAAAATTCCATCGGATTTTATTCCATCGGAAATCCGATCGTGTGTACAGGGCATCAGAGTTCTTTCTAGTTGTAGTGTCTCTGGATTGCCTTTTTGTATTCGTTTTACCCTTAAATGGATGATTACTATTCTAAAACAATCAATATTGGAAATATTGGCCAATAGAGTCTAATGGAAAATCACTTTTGATTTACACAGCAATGGGGTTAAAACATGCATTAGAAATATCATCGCCTTACCAAGTCACTTGTATCATTCTTTATAAATGTCATGACTAAATACTGTACATAACTGCTTTAATGTCACATTATAAGATATGAAAATTTTTGATCAATTTTAATCAGAGGTTGTTTAGCATGAGTATAATAGCAGATATTTCCTCTTCTGTGAGTCCGGTAAATAATAATTTAGACTTGTTGCTGGGGTTGTTGGAGTTTTTCAATACAAATGGATACATTATGACATTATCCTTGTTACTAATTAAGATGGTAATTGTTATCTGGCTAGTTTATTAGAGAAATACAGATCTCCTCTCCTTGATTGGTGAGTCATCATTAAGTTGATCAACTTTCTTCTACTTTTCAAAAGTCTGACAAACCTACAAGAAAATAGATTTAAAGGAGTTATTTGTAAAAAAAAAATTCCCCACAATATTATAAAATTTTAATACCACTACTGAGGATCCCAAATCACAAGATAATCTTTTTCTTGAAGGTCAAAGAAAACGTATGTCTTAAAGTGGTTCTAAAGGTTTGTTTTAGTTTTTTTTTTTTTTTTATATATAAAAAGAGGTTGTACTTAAAGTGGTTGTAAACTCATGTAGCGGGGTTCCTTTAAAGACTCTTGAACTACTGTTCCCAGAACCCCACTGGTTCCCAGGATGTTTTGCTTTTGCCCCAGAGACTCATGGGTGGGGAGATATAAGGAAGGGGCAAGGCCTGGCTCGGCCTCTTTGGACACGGGACGGCAGAGACTGATACACCTGTGCGGACCTGCGCTGGGTAAGGCCTGAAGCCTGGGGCCTTCCGGAGCTGACCAAAGAGCCTTCCACCCTACTGCGAGCCTGGGTGGCATCCGACATCTCTCATCTACAGCCTAGATTGGATCGGGGACTCGATCGCAGCAACCGCTGCGTGCGAGTGAAGATACAGCCGGTGGAAGTCCCGGACTGAGATCGTGTCCGGCGGGTGAACGAGCGTAAGCTCATTCCATAACCTGTTTGATAGTACTGTGCCTATAGACTGCCGAGGCCTACTACCTCATGTTAAAGACTCTCACTGGAGATCCACAGCAGGACTGATCCAGAGGATCTCCAGTGAAGTGTTACCAGTTATCAAGATTCCCCTTTCTTGGATTACAAATGTTGTTTATTCTTATGTGCACCACCTCTACAGATTGCCGGTGAAGAATCCATCATCCATACAGGACTGAGTTCTAGAATTAGGAATCAGGCCTGATTCATTAGGTATCTAGTTTAGTTACTGCGCCACAGGGCGCCTAGTTAACGGTCGCCCCACGTGGCGTTTCCTTATCCACCCCCTTCCACTTCTCTATGGTGTAGTGTGACTGTTATTGCAGGGCTCTGCATATAAGCTAAAGGTTAAGTTGTCATTACTGTTCATTCTCTTTGCATAGCTGAAAGTAAAATCTGTTATTCCTTTACAACTATTCTGTGTGAGTCTCTCATAAAGCATAAGTATTAAATGTGTATACCCCTAGACTAACTGTGCCAGAAAGGGTTGAGTAGATTGCCGGGGGTTGGCGGAGCTGTATTCAGGGCCCAAACCAAATCTGCGGCCCTCTTAGTTGAGGGTATCGCTACACGTGGGGGTTCTCGTCCGGGATCCTGATACAGCGGGAAAACCCGCCAAGAGGTACCGGCATGGACCCGAAAGACATCAGAACGTGGTGTGGAGTAGCTAAGACAGAACCAAGCCAGTCAGTGGTCATTAACATGCCGTGTCAGGAATGGTCGACCGAAACGGTGGAAGGATTAATGAAGTCAGTGACTCCAGATTGTACACCGTGGGTGATGGGAACAAAGTCAGACCCAGACACCTCACACCAGTATGCGCTAGTGGAGTATTCAGATGGGAAGCCAGAGGCTTGCAAGCGCAAATATGCGCAGACATCGGATAACAGATCTTATAGTCTGACGCACGCTATTAAGAAGGAGCCACCACCAACGGGACCACCGCAGACTGCGGCCCGTACCTCACCAGAGAGGAAAGACGGAGCGACACCTCCGGTGACGCCTGCACCTGCCACGGCCATATCACCTGAACTGATAAAGGTGTTAGGGGACCTACTAACAAACTGTCAGAAGACAAGAACGGTGCACGGCACGGTGCACGTAGAGACTAGCTATCGGAGACTAAAGACATTCTCGGGGAAGCTTCCCGTCCCTGCGGGGGAGGAAGATTTTGACACTTGGGTGGAACAGGCATTACAGGCAGTTGAGGCATGGGAGGTGCCTGAGGCACAGAAGAGACAGCGAGTCTTGGAAAGTCTGAAAGGTGCCGCGGCAGAAGCGGTGAAGAGCTTCCGGTTTGGAAATGAAAACTGTACAGCTCAAGATTGTCTGGCCATGCTGCAGGAAGAGTTTGGTCAGCTGGAAAAGGTGACAGATGATCTATCAATTTGAACACACTTTCCAGCAGCCGAATGAGAAACTGTCAGAATATGTTAGAAGGCTGAACAGGCTGTTATGCAAGATTGTTCTGAAGAAGGGAATGCTGCCCAAAGATACAGATGAAGCACGAATGAAGCAGATCATGAAGGGAGCGTGGCGCTCAGACCCGGTTTGGCTGCACCTGAAAACCTCAGGAGGAGGAATGTCACTAACCTACTCTGATCTAATAAAAATTATTAGGGACGAAGAGGCGCTGCAGAAAGATCAGCAGGTGGCCAAGGCGAATGTCACCCCTGTACCAGTGTTGGTCAGCTCAGTCAAGAGCCCGGAAAGAGATGCAGAGGTCGACACTTTGAAATCGCAAATGGCCCAAGTGTTGGAGATGCTGACCTCTTTGATGGAGAAAGATCAAAGAAGACCAGAGAAACCAAGTCCATGAAAGGAGTTGTTTCCGAATACCTCAGCACCGGCCTCCTTACAGGACCGAGAAGAGATGATTTGCTATAACTGCGGAGGGAGTGGCCACTTTGCCAACGTATGCTCCAGTCCAAAGAAGAAGAGAACAGATAATTACAAGCCGGCGGGAAACTCCAAAGGGCCCCGGTGAAGGAGTCAACCGGGTGCCCATCATCTTCAGTGCGCTCCAAACTGAATAAAAAGGCCAAGAATGGAGGAGACAAAACTCCTGGGAGGAGATATAGTACCTCCTCACCAAGATATACCCCAGAGAGGGGGGGCAAGGCCCCTCAGTGGAAATACAGCACCCCGAAGAAGGAACATTCACCTAAGAGGAACAATAACATCCCTCAGCGGGTTTGTACCCCCATTGAGAGGGGGAAGATCAATGCATACCAGGCTCAGGGAAGAATAAAGTCCAAGAGGAGCTGGGCGAGGAAAAGTCCAAAGAAGAAGGTGACCCCAGTCCGGCCATACCCAGAGGAACTGGTGGGCCCATCCCCTACTGTGCCCATTCAAGTGGAAGGAGTATACACCAAAGCTCTTTTGGACACCGGAGCACAGGTGACCCTACTATACCGAGACTTCTATGATAGGCACTTGAGTCATCTGCCTATCCAGAAGATAGAAGAGCTGGAGATATGGGGACTTGGAACCCAGAGTTTCCCTTACGATGGTTACCTGCCCATAAAGATGACTTTCGACCCATCCGTAGCTGGGAAGGCTGAAGTGTTTGACACCCTGGCAGTTGTGTGTCCTCGGGCGCCTGGAGCCAGCAAGATTTCCCTGATTATAGGGACAAACACGGATCTAGTCCGGAGACTCCTGACCCCTCTAGTGAAAGAGAGAAACCATTCAGCCACCAAAATCCATCCCATGCTAAAGACGGCCTACGAACGACTGGTCTTAGAGCAGAAGACCCCGGGAGAGGGGATAGGGAAGGTGTGGAGACTTGGCAGAGAAGGAGTAGTGCTGCAGCCCGGAGAAGTAACCTGTCTTAGGGCCACTGTGAAGCTTACGTGGGAACAACCTGGCCCCTTTGTTATGCTGGAATCCGACCCAAGGGAAGAGTCCTCAGGCCTGGAAGTGATACCAGAAGTGATTCCGCTCAAGGCCCTGAAGAAGGCCCATGGCAGAGTTCCGGTGAGTGTTAGGAACACTACGGAAGGGCCCATGGAGATCCCTGCCAGAATGTTGCCAGGTGAGCCCTGCTGCCCCGGTCACTCTGTCAGAAGTCAAGGGGATGGGTGACGGAGGAGATGTTTGGGAGAAGCTGTTCATGGAAAACCCGAACCTACCCAGGGCTTGGAAAGAAAGAGCCAAGGCCCAGCTGACCAGATGGGAGAAGATCTTTTCCGAAGATGAATTCGATGTGGGGTGTGCGAGAAGTGCCACCCATCGAATCCGCCTCCAAGAAGATAAACCCTACCGAGAGAGGGTCAGGCGGGTCCCCCTGGCAGATCTGGAGGATCTGAGGGAACAACTTGCAGAACTGAAAAAGACTGGTGTGATCCGGGAGTCTAGAAGCCCCTATGCCTCCCCAATAGTTGTGGTCAGAAAGAAGAATGGATCGTTGAGGCTTTGTATCGATTACAGGACCCTCAACAGGAGAATCATCCCTGACCAGTACACCACGCCAAGGATAGAAGATGCCTTACAGAGTTTGTCTGGAGCCAAATGGTTCAGTGTGATGGACCTAAAGAGTGGGTACTATCAAATCCCTATGCACCCAGAAGACAGAGAGAAGACAGCTTTCATAACCCCGGTGGGATTCTTCGAATTCAATAGGATGCCTCAGGGTCTGTCTGGAGCTCCTGCTACCTTTCAACACCTTATGGAGAAGACTGTTGGAGACATGAATCTTATAGAAGTCCTTGTGTACTTGGATGATGTCATTGTCTTCGGGAGAACCTTGGAAGAACATGAAGCCAGGCTGGAGAAAGTATTGAGAAGACTCAGCGAAGAGGGACTGAAGCTTTCCCCCGAGAAGTGTCGGTTCTACCAGTCTTCTGTGAACTATCTGGGGCACATAGTGTCTGAGGAAGGGGTGGCCACAGATCCTGACAAGTTGGAAGCAGTCACCTCCTGGCCACGACCCACCACGGTAACAGAGCTCAGATCCTTCCTGGGGTTCTGCTCCTATTATAGGAGGTTTGTGGAGGGGTTTGCTCGGATTGCCCGCCCGTTGAATGAATTGCTAAAGGCAGAAGGGGAAGAGGATGACTCAGGGCCCAGGAGGCCTGGTGAGTCAGTTCAAGATCAGTGGAACCCAAGGTGTGAAGAGGCCTTCCAGGCCCTGAAGAGGAGCTTAACCACTGCCCCAGTCCTGGCCTACGCCGACCCTACCAGACCTTATGAATTACATGTGGATGCCAGCCATGAGGGTCTAGGCGGAGTGCTCTACCAAGAACATGAAGGACAACTGCGACCAGTGGCCTATGTGAGCAGGAGCCTGACCCCCTCAGAAAAGAACTACCCCACTCATAAGCTGGAATTCCTGGCCCTCAAATGGGCAGTAGTAGACAAGCTAAAAGACTACCTTTATGGGGCAGAGTTTACTGTGAAGACAGATAACAACCCCCTGACCTACCTCTTCACCACCGCAAAACTAGATGCAACCGGACACAGGTGGTTGGCTGCATTGTCTGGATTCAACTTCAGTCTGAAGTACAGACCAGGGGCTGGAAATAGGGATGCAGATGCCCTGTCCCAGAGATCTCATGCCATGACCAATGACTGGGAAGACTGGACCCAAGTAGCACCCGAGGGAGTATGGGCCCTTTGTCAGGGAGCTGAATTTCAAGCCAGAGGAGGCTCCAGGGCAGAGGAGATAGGAGTTACCATGGTAGGAGTCCCTAAACACTATTGTGGAGTAACGCAGCTAGAAGAAAATAACCTGCCGAAGCTATCCAAGAGGGAGTTGAGGTGTGACCAACTGGAAGACCCCATGGGGAGATGGGATCCTGATTCTCCAGGGCCTCGAGGACCAAACAAACTCCTACATCACCCCTCCAAAGGAGGCCCGCCTGTTGAGGAAGGAATGGGACAGGCTGCAGGTGCATCAGGGAGTGGTCTACCGAAGGGGCCCCTCTGATGACTCAGAAGATAAGTGGCAGTTGTTCCTCCCAGAGAAGCACCGAGAGACTGTACTAATTGCTCTGCATGACCATCATGGTCACCTAGGGGCAGAAAGGACCTTCCAGCTTGTCAGAAGTCCGGTTCTATTGGCCCTGCATGAGGGCAGAAGTAGAGGAGTATTGCCATTCCTGTGCACGATGCATTCAGAGAAAGACTCTACCCCATCAAGCTGCCCCAATGGGCCACTTAGAGTCAGGGCCCAATGGATCTGGTATGCATTGATTTTCTCTGCCTCGAACCCGACCTGAGTGGATTGGGGAATGTTCTGGTAATAACTGACCATTTCACCAGCTATGCCCAAGCTTTCCCAACCAAAGATCAAAAGGCATCCACCGTGGCCAAGATACTTATGGAGAAGTATTTTGTCCATTACGGACTACCACAGAGACTCCACTCAGATCAAGGAAGGGACTTTGAGAGTCAGCTGATCCGGAAACTTCTGGACTCATTGGGAATAAAGAAGACCAGAACCACACCTTACCACCCACAAGGAGATGCTCAGCCGGACAGGTTTAACCGGACCCTGCTCAACATGTTGGGAACTTTAGAATAGGAGAAGAAGCAACACTGGAGCCAACACATATCAGCCCTAGTACATGCCTATAACTGTACCACAAGTGATGCTACTGGCTACTCCCCTTATCGACTCATGTTTGGGAGAGAAGCAAGGCTGCCCGTGGATCTGGCCTTTGGCACTTCTTTAGATCATACCTCAGCTACATCTCACAAGGGATATGTGGACAGACTTAGACACAGCTTGCAGGTGGCCTATGAACAAGCCCAGGCGGCCTCGGATCAAAGGGGAGTCCGCAACAAGAGAAATTTCGATCTGAAGGTTCGAGTGCAGGATCTGCAGCCCGGGGACCGAGTACTGTTACGCAATCTAGGGGTCCCTGGAAAACACAAGCTTGCAGACAGATGGAGATCGGAACCCTATGTCGTCTGTAGGAAGTTGCCCGGTTTGCCTGTTTACAAACTAAAGCCAGAAGGGAAGGTGGGACCCCTGAAGACGTGGCATCGAAACCACCTGCTCCCACTTGCTGAAGCAGTCAGGATACCCCCGGCAAGGGACCCCCCTGAACCAGTCTCTATCCTGGATATTCCCAGGCCGAGCACTCGGTCTCAGACCTCTCGAGCTGAAGATGGGGAGGCCTCTCAACTGAGTACAGATGGAGGAGAACTGGGCTGGCTGTGGCCTTCCTCGACTCCGGGGACGTCCGCCATAGATCTCCCAAATACAAGGGATACTCCAGATGCAACGCTGAATCCGGAGGCCACTGAATTCATACCCTTCAGTCCCTCAGCTGATTACTGGGAAGATGTTCCTGACACTTGCTCAGAGGAGGATCCTAGAGATTCCAATTATCAGTCGACTCCTGAATCAGAGGTTCCAGAACCAGCAATGTTACCTGAACTTACTCCTGAAGAAGAGCCTGTGGTGCCAGAGCCAGAAGCCCCAAGAGAGCAGAGGGCTCGCAGAGTTATCAGGCCTCCCAAGAAACTAACTTACCCCCAAATGGGGATGAGCTCAGAGGACTCTGTTGTAACGGCTAGGAGAAGTGTTGAGCATCCTGATCCCTCCACTGTCTATTTGGTGGAGGGCAACCCCAGTTCACTCTCTGGCACAGCTAGGCAGGCCACTCATGGTAGTGTGACCTGTGGGCAAGAGTTCCATCCCAAAATTTGGGTGGGAATTCCCTATGCCAACATCATACTCGACACTGTCCAAAATTGTACATAGCATTTGTTGAAGTTTATCTTTGGGGACCAAAGAGTTTAAGTGGGGGGAGTGTGTAGCGGGGTTCCTTTAAAGACTCTTGAACTACTGTTCCCAGAACCCCACTGGTTCCCAGGATGTTTTGCTTTTGCCCCAGAGACTCATGGGTGGGGAGATATAAGGAAGGGGCAAGGCCTGGCTCGGCCTCTTTGGACACGGGACAGCAGAGACTGATACACCTGTGCGGACCTGCGCTGGGTAAGGCCTGAAGCCTGGGGCCTTCCGGAGCTGACCAAAGAGCCTTCCACCCTACTGCAAGCCTGGGTGGCATCCGACATCTCTCATCTACAGCCTAGATTGGATCGGGGACTCGATCGCAGCAACCGCTGTGTGCGAGTGAAGACACAGCCGATGGAAGTCCCGGACTGAGATCGTGTCCGGCGGGTGAGCGAGCGTAAGCTCATTCCATAACCTGTTTGATAGTACTGTGCCTATAGACTGCCGAGGCCTACTACCTCATGTTAAAGACTCTCACTGGAGATTAGTGATGAGCCGAACACCCCCGGGTTCGGTTCGCACCAGAACCCGCGAACGGACCGAAAGTTCGAACGAACATTAGAACCCTATTAAATACAATGGATGCGAACGTTCGAATTCTAAAGTGCTAATTATAACAACTATTATGCATGTTATTGTCCTAAAAAGGGTTTGGGAACCCGGGTTCTGCACCAGGGGACATGTATCAATGCAAAAAGAAGTTTTAAAAACGGTCGTTTTTCGGGAGCAGTCATTTTAATGATGCATAAAGTGAAAAAAAAAAGTCAAATATTCCTTTAAATATCGTACCTGGGGGGTGTCTAAAGTATGCCTGTGAAGTGCCACGTGTTTCCCGTGTTTAGAACTGTCCCTGCACAAAATGACACTTCTAAAGGAAAAAAAAGCCATTTAAAACTGCTTGCGGCTTTAATGTAATGTCTGGTCCCGGTAATATGGATGAAATTCTTTAAGAAAAATGGCATAGCTACCCCATGACCCCCCCCCCCCTACCCCAGCCCATTACCAGCCCCTTTGGGTCTTGTATGGATATTAAGGGGAACCCCGCACATAAAATAAAAAAGGCCCTATATACTCTGAACAGCCCTATACAGGCGGTGCATACAAGACAGGGACTGTAGGTTTGTTCTTATGTAGAGTCTGTTTGTAATTTTGAACAGGTACATTGTTGAAGTGTAGCTCCAGACCAAAAATCTATTTTTAAACTTTTTGGAAAACATAGGTAAGGGTTATCACCCCTGTAACATTTGTTTTGCTGTCTGTGCCCCTGTTCAGAACATTTCACCTCACTTTCCGTCCCAATGACAACTGTTTTTGAAATGTGGTGTTTTTCTTGAAACAAGGATTGCTGATAAAGCATCAGTACAGAGGAGACACCTTTCTCCCATATTTATTCTTACAGGAGAGAATTTTCCTTCCTAGTGGTAGATTTCCTCTCACTTCCTGTTGTCTTCTTGCGTTTGCAAGTAGGAGTCGTTTGTAAGTTGGATGTTTGAAAGTAGGGACCTGCCGTATATACTCTGCAGAAATAGGCCCCTTAGTTGTTGGTGTTGGCACAACACTGTAAGCACTCACAGTTACTCTTGGTTAGTGCTGGAACGCCCTGCTGTCAACTATTATATCAGGAATTTTAATTACATATAATTGTTGAACAGTGGTAGTAAAAATTGGGCCTTTGATGGTGGTGCTGGTGCCACAACACTGTAAGCCCTGACAGTTACTCTTGGTGGGTGCAGCAATGGGCCCTGCTGTGAATTATTAGATCAAGAATTGTAATTACATGCCCCTGTTGAACAGGGGCTGAAAAATTGGGCCTTAGGCACTGGTGGCACAACACTGCAACCCCTCACAGCAACTGTACTTGGAGCACAGCAATGAGCCCTGTTGCAAAGTATTGCTTCAAAAATTGTAATGACACGCCCCTGTTAAACAGGGGCTGAAAAATTGGGCCTTAGGCACTGGTGGCACAACACTGCAACTCCTCACAGATACTGTACTTGGAGCACACCAATGAGCCCTGTTGCAAAGTATTGCTTCAAAAATTGTAATGACACGCCCCTGTTAAACAGGGGCTGAAAAATTGGGCCTTAGGCACTGGTGGCACAACACTGCAACTCCTCACAGATACTGTACTTGGAGCACAGCAATGAGCCCTGTTGCAAAGTATTGCTTCAAAAATTGTAATTACACGCCCCTGTTAAACAGGGGCTGAAAAATTGGGCGTTAGGCACTGGTGGCACAACACTGCAACTCCTCACAGATACTGTACTTGGAGCACAGCAATGAGCCCTGTTGCAAAGTATTGCTTCAAAAATTGTAATTACACGCCCCTGTTAAACAGGGGCTGAAAAATTGGGCGTTAGGCACTGGTGGCGGCACCCATAAACAAAAATGATCTTACAAGCTATCATCATCAATCGTATCATTGAGGACTCGGAGGAGGAGGATAGCCAGTCAACATAACAGCACAGGCACTCAGCATCAGCATCAGTCTTGAAGGGATGTGACATGTTAAAATCAATTAGTCTGTTATATCAGCATCAGGTGTGTGGTAGCTGGTGGTGATCCAAGACTGGTTCATCTTGATGAAAGTCAGTCGATCAACCGAGTCGGTGGACAGGCGCACCCTGTGATCCGTGACAAATCCTCCAGCAGCACTGAATGTGCGTTCCGAAAGAACGCTGGATGCAGGACAGGCCAGTAGCTCAATTGCATACTGTGCAAGCTCTGGCCAGTGATCCATCCTCAAGACCCAGTAAGCCAGAGGATTTTCGGTGGGGAAGGTGTCCAAGTCTGACCTTGCCCCTAGATATTCCTGCACCATGTTTATCAGACGCTGGCGATGGTTGCTGGAACCGATCATACTTTGGGGCTGCGGACTAAAGAATTGTCTGAACGCATCGGTCAGACGGCCACCTTCCCCACCGCTCCTTCTTTGACTGGCCGAAGCCTCAGCAACTCGTTGTCCAGGACCAGGAGCTTGCAACCTCCCAGTCTCTGGGAACGCGTTGCACAGACCTTTCTGCAAGGCCTCCCGGAGTTGTCTCATCCTCTGCTCCCTCTGCGACGGTAACATAAGGTCCGCAACCTTACCCTTGTACCGTGGATCAAGGAGAGAGTGGCCAGCCAGTAATGGTCCCTCTCCTTGATCCGAAGAATACGAGGATCCTTCCGCAGACTTTGCAGGATCAGGGAGGCCATGCAGCGTAGGTTTGCTGAGGCATTCGCTCCGGAGTCCTCTGGGTCACTAAGGACGACATGATCCGCAGCCACCTCCTCCCAGCCACGTACAAGTCCACTGGTTTCTTGGGACTGTAAATCATCCCTAAAAGACTGCTGCTGATGATGCTGAGTGCCAGCCTCCACCTCCATGCTGACACAATCCTCCTCCTCCTCCTCCTCCTCTTCCTGTGCGATGGGTGGGACAGAAGGAACACTGTCTGGGTAAAGGGGGCCTTGAGAGGCAAGGAAGTCCTCCTCTTCCTGCCTCTGTTCTGCCTCAAGTGCCCTGTCCATTATTCCACGCAGCGTGTGCTCCAACAGGTGGACAAGAGGTACAGTGTCACTGATGCATGCACTGTCACTGCTCACCATCCTCGTGGCCTCCTCAAATGGTGCCAGGACAGTGCATGCATCCCTGATCATGCCCCACTGGCGTGGAGAAAAAAAACCAAGCTCCCCTGACCCTGTCCTGGTGCCGTAGTCGCACAGGTACTCATTGATGGCCCTCTGCTGCGTGTGCAGCCGCTGCAGCATGGCCAACGTTGAGTTCCACCTGGTGGGCATGTCACATATAAGGCGGTTCTTGGGCAGGTTCAACTCCTTTTGCAGCTCAGCCAGGCGAGCACTGGCATTATAAGATCTGCGGAAATGCACACAGACTTTCCTGGCCTGCCTCAGGACATCCTGTAAGCCCGGGTACCTGCCCAAGAAGCGCTGCACCACCAGGTTAAGGACGTGAGCCACACAGGGCACATGGGTCAGTTGTCCCTGTCGGAGGGCGGAGAGGAGGTTGGTGCCATTGTCGCAAACCACCATTCCTGGCTTAAGCTGGCGTGGCGTCAACCACCTCTCGGCCTGGCCCTGCAGAGCAGACAGGACCTCTGCCCCAGTGTGGCTTCTGTCCCCCAAACACACCAGCGCAAGCACGGCATGGCATCTTTTTGCCTGCGTACTTGCGTAGCCCCGTGAACGGCTACGGAGCACCGCTGGTTCATAGGACAAACCACAGGAAGAGGCCATGGAGGAAGAAGAAGAGGAGGGGGTGGAGGAGAGAGGTGTGTCACAACCAGTAGTAGCATTTTGGAGGCGTGGCGGTGGGACAACCTCCAACACTACTGCACCTTGTCCTGAATCCTTCCCAGCTGCCAAAAGAGTGACCCAATGGGCCGTGAAAGAAAGGTAACGTCCCTGTCCATGCCTGCTGGACCATGAGTCAGCGGTAATATGCACCTTACCGCTGACCGCCCTGTCCAGCGAGGCCAAGACATTGCCTTCCACATGCCGGTAGAGAGCCGGAATAGCCTTCCGTGAGAAAAAGTGGCGTTTGGGAACCTGCCACTGAGGAACTGCACATTGCACAAACTCACGGAAGGGGGCCGAGTCTACCAACTGAAAAGGCAGCAGTTGAAGCGCTAGCAATTTAGCCAAGCTAGCATTCAACCGCTGGGCATGTGGATGGCTGGGAGTGAACTTCTTTCGACGGTCCAGCAGCTGGGGCAGGGAAATTTGCCTGCTAGAATCGGACGTCGGTGTACTGCTAGCAGAGTGGGCGCAAGTACTTGGCTGTGACACACCTAATTCTACACCTTCATTCCTCTCAGTGCATGTTTCAGAGAGGACTGAAGTTATAGTGGGGTTGGAGATCCCAGCTGATGCGGTGCAAGGAGAGGTCCGCTTTGTTCTTTGGTGTGGGTCTTTGAGGTAGGCTTGCCAACGAGCTGCATGGCAGGTCAACATATGTCTGGTCAGGCATGTGGTACCCAAGCGGCTGATGTTTTGGCCACGCGATATACGCTTGAGACATATGTTGCAAACAGCAGCTGTGCGATCTGATGCACTAGCCTCAAAAAAGGCCCACACCAAAGAACTTTTTGAATGACGGGCAGAGGCAGCGCCCTGCACAGGCGGAGCTCTGCGGTGTGATTCCGTCGGTGTACTGCCCTTACGCTGGCCACCAAAGGGCATCCTGCCTCGTTGGAGATGTGCCTCCTCCTCATCCTCCTCCTCCTCCTCTCTCCTATTAGGCACCCACGTGGAGTCAGTGACCTCATCATCCCCTCCCTCCTCATCACTGGAGCCAATCTGGCAGTATGCTGCAGCTGCTGGAACATGACTGCCAGATTGGTGTCCTTCTTGAGCATCCCCTCTGTCTGCTCTCACGCTACTGCCTTCCTCTAGCTGGGTTTCATCATCAGACCCTTCGAAACGCTGGGCATCCTCCTGGAGCATGTACCCAACACTGTGCTGAAACAGTTCGGGGGACTCCTCAGGAGGAGGACATGGTGGGTCTAGGGAAGGAGTGACTGATGATTTGTCTGACATTGATACCAGGGAAGACGACGCTTTGGCAGCTGCTTTTCCAGTACCCTGAGCCTGGGTGAGAGAGGATGAGGAGGAGGAGGAGGGCTTGGTCATCCACTCTACCAAGTCTTCGGCATGATGTGGCTCAACATGTCCAGCTGCCGAAAAGAAGGACAAGCGTGTCCCATGGCCATGTGCTGATGACAATGCACCGCGTCCACGACCAGCACTGTTGCCCCCAGACACAGAGCCTGCTTGCCCTCTTTTATTGCCTCCTGACTGTCTGCCTCTCCTTGTTTGCCTTCCAGACATTCTAATAGATGGCCTGCAGGGAGATGGGGAAAAAAGCAATAAGGGCTACCTTCAGGTGTCCTTCTCTGTCCCTTGAAACAAGGACTTGCAGAGTGAAATAAACTGACACTCTCCCTACCTACAGTTTTCTGTCCCTAGAATAAATGTTTTTTTTAATCACAATATAGCACAAGGACAATTCAGTCACTGTCCTTCCAGGTCCCTGGAAACAAGGACTTGCAGAGTGAAATAAACTGACACTCTCCCTACCTACAGTTTTCTGTCCCTAGAATAAATGTTTTTTTTAAGCACAATATAGCACAAGGACAATTCACTCACTGTCCTTACAGGTCCCTGGAAACAAGGACTTGCAGAGTGAAAGAAAAAAAACACTCTCCCTACCTACAGTTTTCTGTCCCTAGAAAAAATGTTTTTTTTAATCACAATATAACACAAGGACAATTCACTCACTGTCCTTCCAGGTCCCTGGAAACAAGGACTTGCAGAGTGAAATAAACTGACTCTCCCTACCTACAGTTTTCTGTCCCTAGAATAAATGTTTTTTTTAAGCACAATATAGCACAAGGACAATTCACTCACTGTCCTTACAGGTCCCTGGAAACAAGGACTTGCAGAGTGAAAGAAAAAAAACACTCTCCCTACCTACAGTTTTCTGTCCCTAGAAAAAATGTTTTTTTTAATCACAATATAACACAAGGACAATTCACTCACTGTCCTTCCAGGTCCCTGGAAACAAGGACTTGCAGAGTGAAATAAACTGACACTCTCCCTACCTACAGTTTTCTGTCCCTAGAATAAATGTTTTTTTTAAGCACAATATAGCACAAGGACAATTCACTCACTGTCCTTACAGGTCCCTGGAAACAAGGACTTGCAGAGTGAAAGAAAAAAAACACTCTCCCTACCTACAGTTTTCTGTCCCTAGAAAAAATGTTTTTTTTAATCACAATATAACACAAGGACAATTCACTCACTGTCCTTCCAGGTCCCTGGAAACAAGGACTTGCAGAGTGAAATAAACTGACACTCTCCCTACCTACAGTTTTCTGTCCCTAGAATAAATGTTTTTTTTAATCACAATATAGCACAAGGACAATTCAGTCACTGTCCTTCCAGGTCCCTGGAAACAAGGACTTGCAGAGTGAAATAAACTGACACTCTCCCTACCTACAGTTTTCTGTCCCTAGAATAAATGTTTTTTTTAAGCACAATATAGCACAAGGACAATTCACTCACTGTCCTTACAGGTCCCTGGAAACAAGGACTTGCAGAGTGAAAGAAAAAAAACACTCTCCCTACCTACAGTTTTCTGTCCCTAGAAAAAATGTTTTTTTTAATCACAATATAACACAAGGACAATTCACTCACTGTCCTTCCAGGTCCCTGGAAACAAGGACTTGCAGAGTGAAATAAACTGACACTCTCCCTACCTACAGTTTTCTGTCCCTAGAATAAATGTTTTTTTTAATCACAATATAGCACAAGGACAATTCAGTCACTGTCCTTCCAGGTCCCTGGAAACAAGGACTTGCAGAGTGAAATAAACTGACACTCTCCCTACCTACAGTTTTCTGTCCCTAGAATAAATGTTTTTTTTAATCACAATATAGCACAAGGACAATTCAGTCACTGTCCTTCCAGGTCCCTGGAAACAAGGACTTGCAGAGTGAAATAAACTGACACTCTCCCTACCTACAGTTTTCTGTCCCTAGAATAAATGTTTTTTTTAATCACAATATAGCACAAGGACAATTCAGTCACTGTCCTTCCAGGTCCCTGGAAACAAGGACTTGCAGAGTGAAATAAACTGACACTCTCCCTACCTACAGTTTTCTGTCCCTAGAATAAATGTTTTTTTTAATCACAATATAGCACAAGGACAATTCAGTCACTGTCCTTCCAGGTCCCTGGAAACAAGGACTTGCAGAGTGAAATAAACTGACACTCTCCCTACCTACAGTTTTCTGTCCCTAGAATAAATGTTTTTTTTAATCACAATATAGCACAAGGACAATTCAGTCACTGTCCTTCCAGGTCCCTGGAAACAAGGACTTGCAGAGTGAAATAAACTGACACTCTCCCTACCTACAGTTTTCTGTCCCTAGAATAAATGTTTTTTTTAATCACAATATAGCACAAGGACAATTCAGTCACTGTCCTTCCAGGTCCCTGGAAACAAGGACTTGCAGAGTGAAATAAACTGACACTCTCCCTACCTACAGTTTTCTGTCCCTAGAATAAATGTTTTTTTAAGCACAATATAGCACAAGGACAATTCACTCACTGTCCTTCCAGGTCCCTGGAAACAAGGACTTGCAGAGTGAAAGAAACTGACACTGTCCCTACCTACAGTTTTCTGTCCCTAGAATAAATGTTTTTTTTAAGCACACTATAGCACAAGCACAAAACACACTGACACTCTCCCTACCTATCCTTCTCTTTCCCTAAACTAAAGGAATCCAGGTTAAGCAAGAAAGAAATAACAGTCACTGTCCCTGCCTATGCTGCTCTATCCCTGCTCCGGAACACACTACACTAGGCCGCCGTGCTGGCGGCCTTTTATAGTGTGAGGCGTGTACTAAACACCCTCAGCAATAATTGGCCACAGGCATCCTGCCTGTGGCCAATCATTGCTCTCCTCGCTGCCGGCGCTGTGATTGGCCAAGCATGCGGGGTCACAGTGCATGCTTGGCCAATCACAGCGCCTGGATGACACTGCGATGGCGTAGTGCATTGTGGGCCGTTCGCGTCACTCGAATTTGGCGCGAACGGCCCAAATCGTTCGATCTTCGTCGAACGATCGAACAGCCGATGTTCGAGTCGAACGTATGTTCGACTCGAACACGAAGCTCATCCCTACTGGAGATCCACAGCAGGACTGATCCAGAGGATCTCCAGTGAAGTGTTACCAGTTATCAAGATTCCCCTTTCTTGGATTACAAATGTTGTTTATTCTTATGTGCACCACCTCTACAGATTGCCGGTGAAGAATCCATCATCCATACAGGACTGAGTTCTAGAATTAGGAATCAGGCCTGATTCATTAGGTATCTAGTTTAGTTATTGCGCCACAGGGCGCCTAGTTAACGGTCGCCCCACGTGGCGTTTCCTTATCCACCCCCTTCCCCTTCTCTATGGTGTAGTGTGACTGTTATTGCAGGGCTCTGCATATAAGCTAAAGGTTAAGTTGTCATTACTGTTCATTCTCTTTGCATAGCTGAAAGTAAAATCTGTTATTCCTTTACAACTATTCTGTGTGAGTCTCTCATAAAGCATAAGTATTAAATGTGTATACCCCTAGACTAACTGTGCCAGAAAGGGTTGAGTAGATTGCCGGGGGTTGGCGGAGCTGTATTCAGGGCCCAAACCAAATCTGCGGCCCTCTTAGTTAAGGGTATCGCTACACTCAAAATAAAAAAAATTTAAAAACCCTGCAAGACAGAAGCCTCTTACACACGGCCGAGAATCTCGTCAGGAAAAAACACATTGTTTTTCCTGACGAGATTCTTGACAAGAATCTTGTCCCGGCCGAGTGTACACACGCTCGATTCAAAAGAACCGCCGTTCTTTTTAATGGAACGAACGCGGTGACGTCATCGACTACGACGAGCGTGCGCTCGTCACATTCAATGCCACCGCCGCCATCTTGCTACACCCTACCTATGCCTAGGAAGCTACCGCGCATGCGTCAAAGTGATTTTGAGCATGCGCGGGTTTCCACGGCGACAGGTAAGCGTACACACTCTCGGGTTTCTCATCGGGAAACAGGCCAACGAGAATCTGGACGAGAAAATAGAGAGCAGGTTCTCTATTTTTCTCGTCGAGATTCTGGACAGTTTTCTTGACGAGAAACCTGAAAGCCTCGTACACACGGCCGGTTTTCTCGGCAAGAAAGCTCTCCCGGCAGTTTTCTTGTCGTTTCTTGATGAGAAAACCGGCCGTGTGTACGAGGCTAAAGGCATAATGAGGTAGTTTGCATAGCATACTAGCTTATTATGAATTACTCACCTTAGATCGAAGCCCCCGCAGCGGTCCTTGTCCCCCCTCCGGTGACGACATCTCTCCCAGGGGTTACTTCGGGGTATCACGGCTCTGGCGATTTGATTGGCCGGAGCCGCGATGATGCACATAGGTGCCATTGCTTCAGTTTGCCCCAGTGCGCAGGTTTACAACCACCTTAACTGCTGTGTGCAATGAGAGTGCACAGAGTGACCACTTACCTCCTCTTCTGGGGTCCCCCACCAGAGCTCTCCACTCCTCCTCCTCTTTTCCTCCTCTTTCAAGCCATGTGCTGAGAGGGCACTCATGTAGGCATGCTCTTGAGCCAGGATGTGTGCATCCATAGACATACACAGGGGCACGGCCCCACCTCCTTCTCCCTCCTTACAGGATTTGACTGACCGCAGCAGTAGCCAATGGCTTCCGCTGCTACCTCCTGGGTTCTGTGAGAAGAGGAAGAGAGAGCAACGCTGCTGCAGATGGGCACAGTGCTGGATGGAGGGAAGACTCGGGTAAGTGGGGAGGGGAACAAGTAGCTGGACATTTTTTACTTCAATGCAGGGAATGCAGTAAGGTAAAAAATGTCTTCACTTAAGAACCACTTTAAAGCAAAACTATAGGTAAGCGATTAAAGAGGAAGTAAACCCTGATGGAAATCCTCTTCCTCTTTTGCTCCCTGCAAACCCTGCAAATTAAAAGCATGATGGGCTAGTATGTATTGCCATACCCAACCGTACTCAGCCATCCACATTTATGGCTCAACAATGCTCAGCCATCCCGATCCACAGCTCATCTATCCCCATTCATGCTCATCCATGCCACTACAGTGCCTCACAAAAGTATAATAGGTAGTCAAATTAGATTTGAGAAATGTATGCCCCTAAAACACCTGACGGTGCTCCCTGCATGTTGGGCTTCTGTATGTGGTCAGGCTGTAGAAAAGTCTCCCACATGTGGTATCGCCATACTCAGAAGTATGAGAATCTATTTTTGGTATGTACATGCTATGTGTTAGAAATATTGCATTGTCAGAAACATTGACGCATCTCAGCATAGTGCCTACAAATATGTCAGAATGTTTATACTGTCTGAAATATAAAAATATTATTGTACTCCTGGAAATATGCAAATCTATGATTTGGGAGATTGACAATTTCCTACAATATCAAGAAATTCTAAGTTCTTTATATCCGTGCTAGTTTGAAGACAAGTAACGCAAACGAATGTTGCTTAAAATATTATATATATTTATTAACTAAGTAAAGTGCAAATTAAAACCGGGTATAATTCAGGAACAAGCAAATTAATGGATATACTTCTACAATCAGAGATAAATGATGGATTATGTTCAGATAATATTTACATACATTTTTATGCAAGCTCTATATGACAAAGTATATTTACAGTTCAATACTTAAATGATACTTGTACATTTAAAACTTGTTGTGAAATGTCTTTCTGTTACTTCACAGAAGGTGTAAACACTCTTTTTTGTTCACTTTAACACTATTTCTTTCCCAAACAAACAGATCTCCTGATTACACTTCTTAAACGTGTCCAGACCAAGGGGTTGATTTACTAAAGGAAAATCCACTTTGCACTTACAAGTGCACTGAAAATGCACATGGAAGTGCAGATGCTGTAGTTCTGAGGGGGACATGCAAGGAAAATAAAAAACAGCATTTTAGCTTGCACATGATTGGATGATAAAATCAGCAGAGCTTCCCCTAATTTCAGATCTTCCCCTCAGATTTACAGCGATCTACAGCGACTGCACTTCCATATGCACTTTCAAATGCAAAGTGTATTTTCCTTTAGTAAATCAACCCCCAAGTGTCATATAAGGAACACGGTTGGATAATTCAATCCATTTTTATGTAAAATTTAGAGAATTTATTTTACACATATATCATAATAAAACCATTGTACCAACTCAGCTCTAGCTTTTTAAAGACAACCAAATTAGGGTATGTGCCTTAATATTTGGATTATCATTATTTTATACTGCAGTTAAAAATATATAGATAATTCCAAATTGCTTTGCCATATATATTTAAATGGTTTTAGTTATGTGCATGTAAAAACAACTCCATTACCAAGGCAGGTAAATAAACAAAATTAATACGTTACCAGGTTAAGAGTTCTGTCTGCTTGAGAATCAAAGTCCCAAGAGGGACTTCTTTCACCATTGCTACATGTTTGCGTATTTTCTCCTCAGCGAGCGTCTTCCTTCAAGAGATCTAGATTTCTCTTCCGATCTATCTCCTTTGCTATTCCTTTTTTTTCTCTCTCTGAACTCTTCCTACTTTTATCTCCCTCCAAAAAGTGGGTGTGTATCTTACTAGGTAACTGTTTTGGGAAGGTTGTCTTAGCAACCAAATATACACCATCTTGAACAATGTCATTTTTAACCTGTAGGGGCAGTGGTGTATAAGGAATAATTCCTAATGTTAGGGTCACTGAGGTCAAATAAAATATATGACCCCCTTTGACCAAGGCTTAGAAAAACACACTTAATTGTCTAATGCCGCGTACACACGGCCGTTTTTCTCGTCGAGAAAAACTATTTTTTTTTTCCTTTCGACGAGAAAAACGATCGTCTGTGGGCTTTATGTCTTTTTTTCGACGAGAAAAACGGCATTAAAAACGACGAGAAAAATTAGAACATGTTCTAATTTTTCTCGTCGTTTTTGTCCGACATTTTTTCCGCGGCAGTTTTCCCATAGCCCATAGCCCACAGACGGTCGTTTTTCTCGACAAGAGAAAAAAACGACGTGAAAAACGACCGTGTGTGGGGAACAAGCCGTTCCCTCGTTTTTAATTACATTATTCACGACGGTTTTTTAACCGCCGTGAATAATGATCGTGTGTACGCGGCATAAGGGTGTCAACACATGTCATGTATCCCAGCTATCTCGACACCACTTCAGATTTACAGGTGTGAATGTTTTTGGAAAATCTACCCACAGGCCATTTGTTAATGTTTTGTGAAATTCCTTGAAACTAATCACTGGAATGTAAGTTTAAGCAGTTTCTAATGCTACCCCACTAATATAGTAGCATATATACAACTCCTTAATACTAATCTATATATATGCATACATGGGTTTATACATGTATTACTAGTATAGATACTTTGTGAAGATACTTAAAATAAACCTTATTTAAGATATACAGTACACAGCTTATTTGTGAATAAACCCTTTGATCTCGTTATGTAAATACAATAATACACAGTTTGTGTTAGCCTGTATTCATACCCCCCTTGTCTCTAAGTGTCAAACCTTTGAATTACCACCCGGGGAGGCTGGTATATTTTCTTAAGTGTTCAAAAGCTTTGAGTTTATGGTCTGGGAAAGAGATACAGAAAAACAATGCCTTCTTGTGAGACAGGAAATACATTTAAAGATAGTGAATTTGGGTTAACATCTTAAAGAGAAAGTAGAAACCAAAGTGTTGTTGTATTGTTCACAACCCATCATGAACTATGAGCTTAACTTTAGAGACAAAATGGCTGTCCTCTCGCTCATAATATACATGAATATGAACCATATGAAAAATACATAATATGCATCATATAAAGGCCTATATGTATATTCTTTTTAACCCCAAATGTTTTGACAGTATGAATGGACAACTTTGTGTAAAAAAAAAAAAAATGTGTTTTCATTTTCTTTCCACATTTACCAAAAACTTGTAGAAAAAAATGACGGGTTCAAAAGACTCATTATGCCTCATTGAATATACGTTGGGGTGTTTTCTTTCCAAAATGGGGTAATTTTTGGAGCGTTTCCATTGTGCTGGTGCTCCAGGGCCTTTAAAAGTGCAAGAGGTAGTAAGGAAATTAGATGTGTAATTTATGCTCCTAGAACACCTGACGGTGCTCCCTGCCTCAGTCTGTATGTGGCCACGCTGTGTAAAAGTCTCACACATGTGGTATTGCCATACTCAGGAGGAGTAGCAGAATGTGTTTTGGGGTGTAATTTGTGGTATGCATATGCTGTGTGTGAGAAATAACCTGCTAATATGACAATTTTGATGTGTAGCAGTATACATTTTGGCCAAAATTTATGAAGAAAAGTTACTAATTTGCTAAATTTTATAACAAAAACGAAGAAAAATACTTTTTTTTTTTTTTTCTTTACAGAATTTTCAGTAATCTTTTCTTTTATAGCGCAAAAAATAAAAAAGCCAGCGGTGATTAAATATCACCAAAAGAAAGCTCTATTTGTGTGAAAAAAAGGACAAAAATTTCATATGGGTACAATGTTGCATGACTGAGTAATTGTCATTCAAAATGTCAGAGCACTGAAAGCTGAAAATTGGTCTGGTTAGGAAGAGGGTTTAAGTGCCCAGTGGTCAAGTGGTTAAAAGGCATTTGTTTTGTAGTGATATAAATAATATAATTATGATTGTTGTTTGATTTTTTGGGGGAGAGTCCACAATACCATTATCCCTGAGTTTTTAAAGCCTCATACACACGACCGGATTTTCTACGGACAAAGCGTAGGACTTTTGTCCGAAGTGCGTTGGCCAGGAACTTGTATTGCATACAAACTGCAAAGAATTGTCGGACAACAAACACAAAACGATGTGGTTACTCTTTCGTCCATGGACCGACACAGCTTCTCTATTGACAAAGTGGGTATTATCCGTTAATTAGGAGTGACTAGGCAGAAAAACTTGTAAAAAGTGGTGCATCACACCTTCTACAGTACCGCCCAGGGGGCGGACCCTCTGGGTATACCCTCTCAGTCTGCACATCGCAGATCAGTTTTTTTCTGTCTAGCAAGGAGTAGGACATGGCTCCCTTCGGGCCCATTGGTCCGGGGAAAAAAGGATATATATATATATATATATATATATATATATATATATATATATATATATATATATATTATTATTTATTTTTTTTTTTGCTACATTTGTTGTTTCCTGCGATCTTCGATCAACTGCCGACTGGGTGACAGGCTGGATCCTCGATCCTTGTAGTCTCCCCAGTTTCGGCCATCGAGCGTGTGCCGACCCTAGCTACGCGCTGGGTTTTCCACGACATGCCCGTCGCTCCACGGGTGGCCGGTGAGCCTATGCTCCAGGGCCTGCATCGGACCGCTCAGCTTCGGCTGACCTTACGGCCGAGTCGCAGCAGCCTGGCCGGTGAGCTTACGCTCCAAGGCTTGCATCAGACCGCTCAGCTTCGGCTGACCTTACGGCCGAGTCGCAGCAGCCTGTCCGGTGAGCGTCATGCTCCAGGGCATACATATGATCGTCCCTTCTGGGTCCAATCACAGCATGCCTGGCCAACAGTCACCTTCCGTGCGCGGACGATGATCTGTTTGGAATGTCTTCCAGCAGAATACATGCAGGATAGGTAAGTAAAACTCCCCTGCCTCGGCTGGGTGATTTAGCTGGACATTCCTGGAGAGATCAAGTAAGTGGTTGTGGCCCCTTTCTTCCCTCTCTCCCTGCCTTTCCCTCCTCCCTGGGCTTCTAGCTAAAGGTTGCTGGGTGCTGGGGGTCACCTAGGGGGTCCCACTGGAGTGGGGCTGGCTGTAACTAACATTTAAAAGAAATGTCATTTTTGCTTACCTGTGTTTGTGTCTCCATGCTGTCGGCGGCCATTTTGAGGTGGTCCATGCCAAGTTTGGCCTCTTGTAACTGCCTGGCGGCCATCTTCCTGTGGTTCGGCCACACCCACTGGCCCCTATCAGGTGATCGGCGGCCATGTTGGTCCACCCTGTATGCAGATATTGCCGTTCGGCGGCCATCTTTTTGTGGGCTATGGCTGCCTGACCTCTATCTTCTGTCGGCGGCCATTTTCTTAGAGCCCACATTATCTTCCATACAGACGTTTTTGGCAACCATTTTGCGAGAGCCTCCGGCCTCTAGGGTGCATTACACTGGCGCGAAAATTCAAACAGGAAGTGCTGATAAAAGAAGCAGACTGACACAGCAGCAAGGGGACAGCATCACAGGCGCAGCATAGCAGTACCTATCCAGGGTGGTGAGTCCTCTGGGTAACCCAGCATCTCTGCAGCGCAGGAGGGTGGCCTATTGATATCTTGCCTGGAGCCCTGTGAGTGTCAGCGTGTGGTCAGCATGGCATCTGAGCCAGATGTCTTCTCCCCTGAAACACCAGATTTAGCAGCTGGTGTCCCTGAGGTGTCTATGGACGCTATGTCGGCAATCCTAGAGGCGTTTGCTGCCAGGGTGGAAGCAGCACACGGGAATACAGGGGGTAATAAACGCCCCCGTCCCCTGCAATCTTCTGGGGATATTTCTGATGCAGAACCAGGTCCAGCTACGGCTCATGGCCCAGATTCTGATGCATCAGAGACTGCAGACCGTGACCGATCGGACAGTGAGGAGGACTCCAAGTCCAGGTCAGTACGCGAGACGGCTTTGGTATCTGACCTTATTACTGCAGTGCGGGATACGCTAAAGTTGGAAAGGACTGAAGTAGCAAATACTCCAGTCCCCTTTGGGTTTCGTAAACCTGCCCGCACTGCTAAGGTGTTCCCTTGTGTGTCTTATTTTGACAAACTCTTATACAAGGAATGGGAGAATCCACTGAGGGTCTTTACAGCCCCAAAGAGGTTTGCAGTACGGTACCCCTTTGAGGAGAGTTTTCTGAAGATATGGACCTCTCCCCCTATAGTGGACCCTTCGGTGTCCAGACTTAATAGAGCCACCACTATTCCAGTAGAAGGGGCTCCTGTTTTCAAGGACCCTGTGGATAAGAAGGCTGAAGCACTCGCTCGCTACCTATACTCAGTGGTAGGCTCGGCAGTACGCCCGGCATTGGCGGGGGCCCTAGTGTCTCAGACACTTACTGAATGGGCAAAATTGCTACTCCAGGGGTTAAAGGAGCGAGATGCTCCTCCTAATGAGATAACTTTGGCCGACCAGTTGGTCCAGGGCCTTAAGTTTGTCTGCGAGTCAGACATGGATACTATTCCCCTGCTGTCAAGAGCTTCGGTTTATGCAGCAGCAATACGCCGCCTGATCTGGCTAAAGGGCTGGTCTGCGGACCAGACTTCCAAGAAAGCCCTATTGGATCTGCCTTTTAAGGGCGACAGACTTTTTGGGGCTTCTCTGGATGACATCATCAAGGATGCCACAGGAGGTAAAAGCACTTTGCTTCCCCAAACTAGCAAGGGTAGGGGACCACGCCAAGGGCAAGGGCCCTCCTTTACTGCACGTAAGTGGGTTTTTCGCCCCCTTAAGGCGACAGGGAAAAGACCCCAGGCCGATAAAGCGCCTGCCCAAGGACAAAAGCGTCCTTGGTCCCGCAGACCCAACAAGCCTGCGGACAAATCTGCGTCCACATGAAGGTTCGCCCCCACCCAGCTCTCGGGTGGGGGGACGTCTTCGCAAATTTGCGACTCAGTGGACTGCTCTAGTCTCCGACAGGTGGGTTTGCGAAGTAATCTCCTCAGGCTACAAGATAGAATTTCTCTCTTGTCCACCAGACAGATTCATCACCTCCAATCTCCAGCTACTACCGACCCGTCGGGAGGCCCTGTATGGGGCGGTCCAGGGTCTACTGGAACGCGGGGTAGTTATTCCAGTTCCAGAACAGGAACGGGGTCAGGGTTTTTACTCAAATCTGTTCATTGTGCCAAAGAAGGAGGGGGTTCGTCCAATCTTGGATCTCAGAGCCCTCAATTGCTTTGTGAAGGTACAAAGATTTCGGATGGAGTCGGTTCGATCCGTAGTCACGGCTCTCCATCCGGGGGACTTTCTGGCCTCCTTGGACATCAAGGACGCATACCTGCATGTCCCCATATACTCCAGACACCAGAGGTTTCTGCGATTTGCTATCGGGAAGAAGCACTACCAGTTTGTGGCCCTCCCGTTTGGCCTTGCCTCAGCACCCAGGACGTTCACCAAGGTGCTCGCTCCGATTCTGGCACTTCTAAAACAGCGGGGTATCGCTATCACAGGTTACTTGGACGACCTTCTGCTGAAGGCCCCTTCAAGCTCAGAATTAGAGGTAAGCGTGTCCATTACCTGTCAGACTCTTCGAGACTGTGGTTGGATACTAAACACGCAAAAGTCAGTATTGGTGCCCACTCAACGCCTAGTGTACCTGGGGTTGATTCTGGATTCCTCCAGAGGCAAAGGTATTCCTCCCTGTGGAGAAGTTGCAGACCCTCCGGGCTGCAGTACGGCAGCTGACTTCCAGGAATTGGTCGTCACTCCGTTTTTGCATGCGAGTGTTGGGCCTCATGGTAGCCTCCTTCGAGGCGGTCCCATATGCTCAATACCACACTCGAGTGTTACAGAAGGAAGTTCTGTCCAGATGGAACAGATGCCCTTCATCTCTGGATTATCAAATCCGAGTGAGCCACCTAGTCAGGAGATCCCTGGTATGGTGGCTGACAGCACCTGCTCTAATGGTTGGGAAGTCATTTCTTCCGGTTTACTGGATAGTGATCACGACGGACGCCAGCCTTACAGGTTGGGGGGGAGTCTGGGGTGTCCAGTCGGCGCAAGGTCGCTGGACCCCAGAGGAAGCCCTCCTGCCGATCAATGTCCTCGAGATCCGGGCGATCAAGCTGTGCCTCTTCAAATGGTCTGAGACTGCAAGGGCGTCCAGTCAGGATCCAGTCAGACAACGCCACAGCAGTGGCATATGTCAATCATCAAGGAGGAACAAGAAGCTCAGCTGCAGCATCGGAGATCGCTCGCATCCTGAAGTGGGCAGAGAGGAGCGTACCGGCACTGTCGGCCGTGTACATTCCGGGTGTGGAAAACTGGCAGGCGGACTACCTGAGCCGCCAGATGCTGGACCAGGGAGAATGGTCCTTACACCCGGAGGTGTTCCAACTCCTCTGCCAAAGATGGGGCACACCAGACATAGATCTTCTGGCTTCCCGACTCAATCAGAAGGTATTGAGGTTTGTGGCCCGGTCAGGAGACCCATGGGCAGACGCAATGGACGCGTTGGTCGCATCGTGGGGTCAGTATCGGCTAATCTATGCCTTCCCTCCCTTAAGGCTTCTTCCTCTTCTGCTCCGCAGAGTGGAGGCAGAGGGAATTCCAATGATCCTAATCGCTCCAGATTGGCCTCAGCGTCCTTGGTACGCCGATCTAGTACGTCTGGTAGCAGACGTCCCCTGGCGCCTACCACTACGGAAGGACCTGCTATCGCAAGGTCCCATATTCCATCCTGCTTTACAGTCATTGGCTTTAACGGCATGGCTGTTGAGAACCAGGTACTGAGAGATCGGGGCCTGTCAGACTCAGTAATCTCTACTATGAGAAGTGCTCGGAAACCGTCCTCTAGGAAGGTCTATCACCGCACTTGGAGGGCCTACATCTCCATGTGTGAGGAAATGAAATGGCATCCGCGTACCTATTTGGTTTCCAGAATCCTGTTGTTTTTACAGCATGGGGTAGACCAAAGGCTTGCACTAAGTACGATTTAAGGGACAGATATCTGCCCTGGCTGTCTTTTTTCAGCGACCCCTGGCGACTCACTCTCTCGTGAGTACATTTGTGCAGGGGGTTCGACATGTGGCCCCTCCGGTCCGCCCCCCGTTACCTCCGTGGGACTTGAACCTGGTCCTCTCGGTGCTTCAGACGGCACCGTTTGAGAATATTAGAGATATTCCCCTGTTGACACTTTCTCAGAAGGTGGTCTTTTTGGTGGCTGTTACGTCAGTTAGACGAGTCTCTGAGCTGGCAGCCCTGTCCTGCAAGGCTCCCTATTTGATTTTCCACAAGGATAAGGTGGTGCTGCGGCCGCAGCCTTCCTTTCTTCCGAAAGTCGTTTCGGCTTTTCATCTCAACAAAGACATTGTATTTCCATCCTTGTGTCCTCAGCCGTCGAATCCTAAGGAGTCGGCGTTGCATTCCTTGGACGTTGTCCGAGCTTTGAGAGTATACATATCTGCTACTTCCCTGTTCCGGAAGTCAGACTCACTGTTTGTTTCGGTGGCTGGTCCCAAGAAGGGCCAAGCAGTCTCATCGGCCACCATCTCTAGGTGGATCCGACAGATAGTAATCCAGGCTTACGCCTTAAAGGGTCAGACGCCCCCCTTTCCTGTCACGGCGCATTCGACCAGGGCAATAGGTGCCTCTTGGGCTTTCCGACATCAAGCGTCTGTTTCCCAACTATGTAAAGCGGCGACTTGGTCATCCGCTCACACTTTCACAAAATTCTACAAAGTTGATGTAGGTGCATCTTCGGATGCCTCTTTCGGCCGCAAGGTTTTGCGGGCGGCTGTTTAGAGTTGCAACTCCTCCGTTGGAGGAGTGCTGTTTTGTGTTTTGGGGTGAAGTTTGTTTTTATGCTGTTACCACCCCTCGTTTTTTCTCTGACACTGCTTTGGGACGTCCCACTTTGTCAATAGAGAAGCTGTGTCGGTCCATGGACGAAAGAGTAAATAGGATTTTTTACTCACCGTAAAATCCTTTTCTCTGAGTCCATGGACCGACACAGCACCCACCCCTCCTTTTTAAGTTTGTACTGCTTTTTGACGAACTGATCTGCGATGTGCAGACTGAGAGGGTATACCCAGAGGGTCCGCCCCCTGGGCGGTACTGTAGAAGGTGTGATGCAACACTTTTTACAAGTTTTTCTGCCTAGTCACTCCTAATTAATGGATAATACCCACTTTGTCAATAGAGAAGCTGTGTCGGTCCATGGACTCAGAGAAAAGGATTTTACGGTGAGTAAAAAATCCTATTTTTTCAGCTCTGTAGCGCCACCCTTTTGGTAACTTCTGCTAATGTTGTGTTATGGTGAGCATTGCTTCTGAGCATGCGTGTTTGTACTTTGGAGTTTTGTCCGACAGACTTGTGTACACACGATCGGAAAATCTGACAACACACAATTGTTGGCAGGCAATTTTAAAGCATGCTATCCCACATTTGTCCGCAGAAAATCCGACAACAATTGTTCGATGGAGCATACAAACGGTCAGATTTTCCGACAAAGAGCCTGTCATCACACAATTCCCGTCGGATAATCCGATCGTGTGTATGAGGCTTAGATGCCTTCTCCCAAACTGTCATTTGAAGAAAAATACATAGCCAAGTATTATTCTACACAATTTTTTTTATTGCGCAGAAAAAAAAAACAGAAATGAAATTAGAGATGTTATCTGCCATCCAAGTAAAAATAACTTCACAAAAAAGTGCGAATCAACGCTCACCAAACTTTTACTAACATAAAAATTAGCAGAACGGGCCTAAAGGGTGACGCTTGAGAAATGAACTTCCTCTTTATACACTCGTAGTAAGTCACTACGTTCGTGTTTGTCGAAAGACAATTTGCGGATAGTTAGTATGCTAGACAAAATCCTGCACACGCCCTTTTGAAATAAATCAGACACTCGGTTGTACAACAATCAAACCGTGTGTAGGAAGTGCCAGGATCTGATTTTGCTATCTGCCATTGTTTCCTACATTTCAAGACTGGCTGTAACTAATTACAAAACCTTTTAGTAGGCAAGTATTTTTATATGTTTGTACCTAACTATATTTACCTGCTTTTCTGGAGTTAAAGCAAAGTAAAAAGTTAAAGGTAACTTAAATTGACTGCCGCTGTTCTGTCAAGAAGTGCCCCCCCATCGAGTGCTCGGGACGAACTGCGCATGCACCGTACGTCATAGCACAACAGCTGATTTGCCGATCAGCTGGGCTGACGTAACCATAGCGCATGCGCACATCGTAGGAGGTATCTCTCGATGGGAGATACCATTTCAAAGGCACAATTTAAACCTGTACAAACAAGGGGGAAAGACCGTAGTTCTCAGATTGTGCATGGCTGCTGCTGGAGGACAGCTAGTGGCTGTCTTGAAGGGCGGGTTTTGTCTGTGTTGCAACCCGCTCTTTCACACAGACAAAACCGGACCATCAGCACACTGTAAAGCCGCCCCACAACAGCGAGGCACAATATGAGAACTATGGTCTCCCCCCGCTGTTTGTATAGGTTTCAATTGTGCCCCTGAAATGGTATCTCCCATCGAGAGATACCTCCTACGATGTGCGTTTGCGCCATGGTTACATCACTCCAGCTGATCGGCAACTCAGCAGGAGTGCGGCTCCGTCCTGCGCATGTGCGGGCACTATTCGATGGGGGGCACTTCTCGACAGAACACCGCCCCTCAGCAATCCGAAACTTTGTCTTTTGTGATTTTATTTTATTCAATTTCATCCTCCTATCTCATGTAGTCTAGCCTTTCTTTTGTGTCTGTCTGAATGTCTGATTAAATCTTCAACCAATGGTATTTCTTATATGCTCTTCTACAGATAGAGATCAGCAGAACAAAGAGAAGTTACTCCAAGCCATTGAAAAATTCAAAAACGGACTTCAGCATATCCATCTTACAGCTCATCATCGTGTACAAAGTAATTTCCTCGAACAAGGCAAGGTTAGCCGTTCTTTCTTCCCTCTCGAGTGTCACAGACCATGCTGAATTGCAATTTCCATTTCATAATCCTTTTATATTTATGATAACACTCAGTCTCACAATACACTAATGCCATGTCATAGAACTACAGACAGGTGCATTAACAATGCTAGTTGCATGATGTGAAAATAAATATATAAATAAAGTAGTAGCCTGAAAATTTGTAGCCAAAAACTGGATAACTTCTTTGCCTCCCACTTGGAATTCTTGGATATCATATATTAATGCTATTATCTCTTTTAAAATATTGTTTACATGCAGTATGGGCACTGAGAGGTAGCACTGAGAGGTGGCACTGATGGGTGGCACTGAAGGGCACTGATGGGTAGTACTGGAGAGCACTGATAGGCGGCACTGATAGGTGGCACTGATAGGCAGAACTGATGGGCACTGTTAGGTGACACTGATAGGCAGCACTGATAGGTGGCACTGATGGGCACTTTTTGGCAGCACTAATGGGCACTAATAGGTGGCACTGGTGAGCACTGATAGGCAGCACTGGTAGGTGGCAGTGGAAACCTAATGCACCGCCCTACGTCCTCGTACCGCGCCAATCAGTAGCCACTACTAGAAACCTAATGCTAGATTGGGAGTGTTCGGGGTGCATTGCTTTGCACCCCGAGGGCAGTCTGAAGGCCAGCCAAAAGATATTTTTACCTGTAATCATGTGGTTGCAATTACGTAATGCTTCCCATAGCACTCGTGTGTCCGGCGCCCCTCACACATTTAAAGTGACAATTTTTTTCTCTATGAAGTGTAGCTTTGGTGGGGGCGGCACCCCTGTGCCCCTATTGACAAGTCGCCACTGCTGGGGAGGGTGGGGAATTAAAAGAGGAGGAGCAGGAACTACCTTTCTGGCTCTCTCCCCCCTTCATCCTCCCTTTCCTACGGGCTCCTTTTTAAATAATATATTGACTAATGTACTCTTAGCCTATCTTTATATATAAAAGAAAAAGAAGAAGAGAAGAAAGAAAAAAACAAAACAAAGTGAAACCAAAAAGGGAAACAGGGGAAGAAAAAACTCCCCTAGCCAGCCAGCAGGAAGGGGGCTGCCTCCCAAGGTAACGGTCCATGTCATAACGCATCCTATATCATTTTCTCACTGGGACCAACATAAAAAAAGTAAGCATCTGTATATAATTTGTCCTGATAAATAGTTGAGCCACTAAACTCTACCCAACTTGACAAGGTGTTATGGAATTTTTCCTCCTGGCTATATAATGTGGCTATATAACAGTTGTACCATCTTGTAAATTTTGTTTACTCTATTAAACCACATCCTCATCGATGACCACCCAACTTTTTCTTAATGGACACAGGAAAATACCTTAGACGAATTCAACTTCACATATGACTCCAGTCATAGGCCACCCTAATTTTCTCCCAGGGATCAGTAACCAGACAATTCAGTCTATGGTCCAAAATAATCAATTTGTCAGAAATCCAAACAGTGACTGAACCTCTTTCATTTTTTCCAGACAGCGCTTCAATTGCGGCATTTTCTAAAGTGTTTAGGGGAAATATCTGCTCCTCTTCCACCTCTAAACAGTTTTCAAAAACTATGCCTAGCAGACTTTATCTGTCTCTAGCCTGATAAGTTTCTCTCCCTCCATTTGAACCAACATGATCCCTCCTACATCGCTAGGTGGGAATCTGAGAATTGGTCAATCGGACTAGCAGAAAGAGCACATAGTATAGGGCTTCATTAAGAAGCTCTATACTATCTGAACATCTGTGATTGTCTACCAGGATTATCCTCCATCAGAGTAACTACTGGTAGTCTCCTGACATATTTGGTATGATTATCTTTTTATTAGAATGTCTCTTTGGCTATTGTTGCTATGGAGAATAGCTTCAGTTTAAACTGATAATGTCTTTACTTTATAACAGACCTCCAGCTACTTTTCCACTCTTTTTGGACTGCAGCCTGTGTTGCCACCTTCAATAAGGGTTAAGATCACTCTCGGGAAGGAATGCCATATTCTGCCATTAACTTTTTATTATCTAATGTGATGTTTCACTGCCTATATTATGATTAATCTTATACCTTTTTCTTCTCTCTGTAGAATGGTAAATGGGGGAACATTTGGCCATTTTTGCAAGCTCTGATTAAAGGTGTTAAAAACTTAGGACACAAGTAGCTCTAGGGATTTAGCTAACATCATAAGTAGGTGTAAATAAATGCCAGGATGGAATACAGAGATGTGCAGCATATAGATGGTTATATATCCCAAATTCAGATGTATTTATCAAGATGCTCACATACCTCCCGGGGGGGGGGGGGAGGGTTTGCGGTCTCTGTAGCTATGTTAAGTACTACATTTATTATTTAAATATTCAATGGGTAGTTTAATGGGTAGTGCAATGAGCAAAGCAATAAGTGCAAAATACTGTAACCCATCAGAATTCAGGTTGGCTAAAGTCAGACCAGGACAAGATTGTTTTGGATCGGACCGAACCATCCAGACTTTATATCTGCCCCTGACCGGATTTATTATGGAGTGTGCACACTGAGGGAATGACACTGACACGCACACAGTTCAGTGTAAAGTTACTTATCTTTATTTGTTCCTCTTTTCACAGCTTTTATAAGCTGCCGGACACTTGTGTCAGACAAGGCAAGGCATATGCAAAACATAATATTGTGACAGTGTATAAGCTTTTGGCTGATTTATGTCCATATAGGGGGTAGGAATCAGGGTAGCAATTGTTCATAGACATATAGGGTAACTTCCTTCCAAGATATTAATGTTGTGATGTTGTGCCTTGGGTGTAGTCTCGGAAAGGAGGCACAATCTTCTTAACACTTTGCAGTTCAGTTTCTCAATAAGGGAGGGGTGAGCTAGCAATTATATTTGAGTAAGGTTAAGGCTGATAAGCAATAGCAATATAGCAACTATATATTATTGAAATGGGCATTTTATCGTAATGCCTTAATCACATGCATTACAGTACCCCCTTGAAATGTCTATTTCAATCTGTCCCTACAAGCCTAGCTCATCCGTCCTCATGTTCCTTGGACCTCTGTGCTGTACGTTAGACGAGTGATCGCTATTCAATCACCCCCCTTGCCACAGACTTTGCACATGTGGAAGTCAGATGCTTTCCCTATGGCCCTACAGTGTTACGTTTCGGGGAGGGAGTGTCTGCAATGGAGTGTAAGGTCTTTCATAATCATCTGGTATTTCCTGGTTCATGAATGTGGGAGTAGATTGGTCAACAGCTTTTTCTACACACTTTTTAAGACCGGGGAGAATGCAGCAGACTATGACAGCCAGGATCACTAAAAATGTTAGGATGGCAAATCCTATCTGTGCTAATACTCCCTGCCATCCCCCCTTCATCCAGGTGAAGTACTCATCCCATGGGTTGGAGAGTCCTGAGTTCTTTTTCAATTCTTCGGACAAATCCTCAAACTTTCTGATGGCCAAAGTAACCTTACCATTTGGGCCGGTGTTGTCTGGGATATAGGTACAGCAAGAACTTGTCTCGGGTAACATCTTACACACACCCCCCTTCTCAGCTAGGATCATGTCCAAGGCCATACGGTTCTGGAAGGTCATTTGTGAAGTGGCCTATAGTTGCTCGGCTAAACCTTGAAGTGCATCCCTGGTGTAATTGACAAACCTTTGTTGGTTGTAGTAGATGTCATTTATCCAATCTACATTCTTGTTTACAGTGATGATGGGAATCAGGGACTCAAATCCTGCTGCTACCTGGTCTCTTGCTTTGAACTCATCTGGGACTCCCCTTGGGACCCCTATGGCATCTATATATACATGAGGGTCAAAGCTACCCACTGGGGCCCTCCCGTGGCCTCCTGTTAGGTCTGGGTGTGTTATGGCCTTAGCCAGTGCACATTCCCCTGTCCACTGACCCGTCAGTCTAGTCCTAATTTTCATGTCCCCGCAGAGCCAATATACATCCCCCAGAGACTGGGTTTGATTTTGCACCAGATCTGCGGACACATCACTATAGGAGGCACAATATCCCATGGAAAAGTTTCCCAGAGGTTTTCCTGCTCCCTGGTACCGCCCATAACATGTGTAATTACCAGGGTATATGGTGATGCCTTCTCCTGGCTTGGGGGTCTTGGTGACTATAGGATACTCCTTTTTCCAATGTTCACACAGGGAGTGGTTAGTGGTTGAGTTGGTAAATAGGCTGAGGAAACATGTCTCATGTTTGGGGGGTATGTTTAGGGGTACTGTTCCCAAATGAGGTCTAGCCCCCCCACACACAGAGCAATTGGTTTTATTGTGTTTCCCTGCACTGTACCTCATCCACTCGAGCCACAGGTTGACATCTGAGAACACGGTTTCTGCGGCCATGGTGTCTTCAAATGTAGGGTCAGCTATAGCCACCATGTCCCCTAATGTCTGTATGTGGGGTCTCAGGGGGTTAGCTATGGGCCGAGGGGGCTGCCAATCCGGTGAATTATACATGTCTTTAAGTTGGAACTTCCCTGTCGATCCTGTTTTCCCCCCCGCCAACCATGTCCCCAGGACATATGTACCAGCATCTGTAGGGCTGGGATTTTCTATGGTTAGGGTGAATTTCATGCTGTGTCCTGTCCTCCCACTATTCAATTATGTACCTGTCTTTAGTAAGGTCATTCTGCTAAGTAGGGATTTCCCAATTTTATCTTTCTTGTCCAGAGCACTCTGCGGCCTGTATCCCCAGTCATTCCCTGTATTCCATACCACGGATCCCCAGTAGTCAGTTATTGCCCAAATAATTATCCGTGACACATATGTATGTGGACCTGGAGCCAGGAGTGTTTTGATACATGTTACATTGCCAGTCAACTGGAGGGCAGGAGACTATAACACAGTAGTCAAATGTGAAGGTAGCTACATGTGTGTTGGAGTTATACCAGAATTGTGTTATGCCATCTGTCTGTTTGATGGCTACTTCCTGTGCTTGAACAATAATCACAATGAAAAGGAAATACAAGATCATGGTTTGGTTCCCTCGGCCTCCTCCTCGGGTGCAGGGACCTTCTTGCAGTGGGAGGCGTGTATCCACGAGTTCTTTCCGGCCACCTTTACTGATGTAGCGGTTGTTAGGAGGACCTGGAAAGGATCGTCATATCTGGGTTCAAGGGTGTGCTTTCTCACAAACTTCTTTATCAGGACCCAGTCACCGGGGACCAGCTTGTGTGTTCCTGTATCTAACTCAGGATCTGAAATGGAAGAAAATACTTGCGAATGGATACGGGTTAATTCTCGAGACAAAGCAGTCACATAATCAGTTAATACATCAGATTGAAGCTGTAACTGCTGTGGAAAGTAACAACCCAATCTGGGGGCGGAACCAAACAATATCTCATAGGGTGACAGGCCATGGTTTCCCCTTGGAGTGTACCTAACACTGAATAAAGTGATAGGCAGGCTATCTGGCCAACTCATTCCTGTTTCCTGAGACATTTTCTGCATTCTAGACTTTATTGTGCCATTTAGTCTTTGCCAAAAATGCAAGTGTCATTCTCACCTCTTCCTCTTGCCGAAAATGCCAGTGTGAATGTCATCTCACCACCTCTTCCTCCTGCGCCGGGCACCTGGGAACATTCGGGCCCCTTACAGGTTTAATGCCTGTACCCCCCTTCAGGCCATCCGGAGAACATGTCAACGATGACCAATGCATACTCATATCGGCCACCCTTTGGCATCTGGATATGGTCAATCTGTATTCTCTGAAAGAGGTACTGGGCCTTCGCTAGATGTCTCAAAGGTACCTTTTCCGTTCTTCCTGGATTGTATTTAGCACAGATGGTGCATGACTTATGACTTGCAGAAATTGTTGGTAAGTGGGGTGATCCCTGGAGCCAAGTAGTATTTATTGATCAAGGCGTTCATCAAGGTGTACCACTGCTGGGAACATGGATCGTGGCAGACACGGCCTCTTGTTTAATTACATGATTCCTTCCGTTTCTGTGGCTCCTTTCTTGATCCACACTTCTTTCTCTTCTTTGCCAGCTGCTTCTTGTTGCTCCTTGAGATGGGTCCTGTTCAAAGGAGGGTTTTGTAGAATCATGGTGGTTTGTAAAGTTTCTTCAGGGGTATACATTGGATCATCCAGAATGGGTGTATTTACTCTGCTGACCACTTTTCGCGTCCCATTTGCAGCTTGTTTTGCAGCAGTATCTGCCAGGTGATTGCCTTGTGCTTCTTGGGAATTCAGTTTGCTGTGTGCCTTCACCTTAAGTATAGCCACTTGTGCCGGGAAGAGTAGGGCATCCATTTGGTCCTTGATAGCTGCACTATGTTTTACAGGTGTACCTGCTGCTGTTAGGAACCTGCTGGTTTTTCAGATGATCCCGAAATTGCAGGCAACGCCGAGGGCATATCTTGAATCTGTATAAACGTTGGCTCTTTTTCCTTCTGCCAATTTGCATGTCATAGTCAGGGCCTGGAGTTCTGCTTCCTGGGCAGACAATTTAGGGTTGCCACCTGTCCGGGATTCACCCGGACAGTCCAATTTTTAAATCCTCTGCCCAGGTTTCTCACTGCCTGTCACCCAGACACCAGAGCACCCCCAAAAACTCTTCCAACACCCCCCTAGCAACCCCATAAAAGCTTAATTAGAATCCTTTATCCATAACATGTATCAAATGTTTACCTATCTTCAGGTATTTGTAATTTTCAGGATGGAAACTGCCCTAATAACAAGGGACTTGTTTCTCTCTGTGGAGGGATACAGAGCCTCCTGGCCGCATTTGCCGATGCTCTGTTTCTAGTTCCGGCTACTGGAGCACTCCCAAGACTGCTCACTCTGCCAGACCGATGTAATGGAGAGGAGCTGTTTGTGTGTGTGTGGGCGGGAAGAGGAAGGCTGCACGACCGAGGGGACAGCAGGACAGAGAGGGGAGGAGAGAAGCTGGCTGCTGCCCATTACCAGACTAACTACTATGTAAGTGTAGCACACAGACCCCCTTTTACCTGCCTTGTTCTTCGGCTCTTCGCAGGAAGAAGGGGCACACCATGCCACAAGCCCGTACCCTCCTGTATAAAGAGGTTGAGCGGTGTTGTTGGTTGGGTCATTTCACAGTTGAGCCAGAGAATGATTTTTCTCACCTCTGTGGATAACAGATTTGAGTACTTGCTTCCCCCAGTGAATAGAATGTCCACACTTGCTAGAACTTCAACAGAGAGTATATTTCTTCTTTCAGCAAAAAACAATCTCTTGATAGAAACAAAGGTTGGAGCAAGAAAAGGGATAGCACAAGATGTGGGGAAAAGCCCAGGCACAATCTCAGTCCCTTCACTGTTCAGCTTCTCGAACAGTATCGGCCTCAAATGGATAGTCTACTTAGAACAAGACTAGCAGCCAAATGACACTCACGCTTTACTCAAAGTCTCTGCCACAGACCCGATGAAATTTGTTTCTGCCACAGACCTGGTGAACTTGACCTAGGGAGAAGATATCCCTCCGGAGAGTTACCGGGACCCTTTCCTTCACCGTGACTACCGCATCAGTCCCTCGAAACGGTTCCTCACCCGGCCTCCTCTACTCAGATACGGGTCCCCTCGCAAGGCGGCACCCTGAGACTCCTCGATCCCCGACAGGCCCCAGCCAAAGGTGCTGGACCCAGGCCTTTGCTGCAACTTCCAAGTCCCTGCATCCAGGACAGACAGGAACAGCAGAGTAGTACCTCACCCTGGGACTAAAGGTGCCCATGATGGAACAGGAACAGAAAACACCCGCCCTTGGGCCTAGGGCGCCTAGGGCGGACTGGAACCAGAACCAGGGGTAGGACCCCACCGACTAACTCCGAACAGGCAGCGTCTGCCCCTTTTATCTCCTCTCACAGCGTGTACAGCAGGTTAACCCCGCCCCGCCGTACGTTTGCCGAGAGGGGACACCAAAAGCACAGCCCTGTACTAGTGGTTCAACCCCAGCCTACCATGGCAGCGCCACCTGTAGGCCACAGGGAACTGCACACCAATACTCTCCCTGTGGATAAAATGGTTGTAAACCCTGACAAATCAAGGTGTTTGGGCATACTACCTCCCAAAAACTCCCCTTAAATTGAGGACCCCGCTATAAGTATTTATCTCACAGTCTGTTGTGTCTAATGTATGTATACCTGTTTGTGTGTATCTGAGTGCATGTATGTATATTAGTGTGTAAATATATGTGTTGTGTGCATGTATATAACTGAGCATGTGTACAGTATATATCTGAGTTTGTATGCATGTATCTGTATATATCTGAGTGTGTATATATCTGTGTGTGTGTGTGTATATATCTGAGTGTGTATATATATCTGAGTGTGTATAGCTGTTGTGAGGGGGTTAGCTTGGCAGCGGGTGTGTGTGACCCCCGGGATGGGCTCCCCACACAAAAACAGGCCCAGCAAACGGAGGTTGTGGTTTTCAAAATCAAAAAAAAGGTGCGGTTTATTTTCTATTTACAGTGACAAAACACAGCAAAGCCAAAAGAAACATAAACAAATTAAATCCTGGTCAACTTGACCTCTGACTAAACATACAGGTTTCCTAACTAACAACTGGGATCAGCCTAGTGCTGTCCTAGTCCCTAAGTCCCTGGTTTTAAATGTCCAAACAAATAGCCACACAGGCTTTGCCTCACCGCACAGGGGTTCACTCTCCCTAGACAGTCCACACAGGTCTGGTTCCAGGCATGAGCTAACATCTAATGAAGCTGGGAGTTCTTATAGAGGCCTAAATGAGCTGACAAGGTTCAGCTGGTCTCCTCATCTCTGTCTGCACGACGCCCCACACTCTCCCTAGAGGTATGAGTCATCCATGAGCCCACTAGCCTTAGCTGGGCTTATACAACTCTCCACCTAGTTGTATAAGTCGGCGTAAAGCCTGAATCTGGGCGAAATATATCTACCCCCCTGGATGCAACCAGGTGACTTTACCTTCCTGCTGTCACATACCCCCCCCTCTTGTTTTAACCTCGGGGTTGGAACACCAGCAATCAGGCATTCATGTACTCGAGACAAAGCATCCACATTCCCCATTTGAACGCCAGGGCGATGCTTTACTGTGAAGTTGAATTCCTGGAGGGCCAGGAACCACCTATTCACTCTTCTATTTGTTTCCTTGTTTTGAGCCATCCACTTTAACGGAGCGTGATCCGTAACCATGTCAAAGTGCCTACCTAGCAGATAGTACCGAAGGGAATCTAGAGCCCACTTCACCGCTAAACACTCCTTTTCAACGGTGGCATAATTTACCTCATGGGACTTCAACTTCCTGCTGAGGTAAATGACTGGGTGCTCTTCCCCGTTCCAGACCTGGGACAATACTGCTCCTAACCCCACATCTGATGCATCACTTTGTACGACAAAGTCTTTAGAGAAGTCGGGTGAGTACAACACTGGCTGGCTACATAAGGCTTGTTTCAAGAATTGGAATGCTGCCTCAGCCTCGGGGGTCCATTTAATCATGACCGACCCTTTCCCCTTCGTTAGGTTGGTTAGGGGCACAGCCTTAGAGGCAAAGTGGGGAATGAATCGCCGATAATACCCAGCGATTCCCAGAAAGGCTCGTACCTGCTTCTTGCTGTTGGGACGTGGCCAACTCTGGATGGCCTCGACTTTGTTGAGTTGGGGTTTTATTACTCCCCTCCCAATGGTGTACCCAAGATATTTGGCCTCCTCCTGCCCAATGGTACACTTCTTGGGGTTAGCCGTAAACCCCGCTTCCCGAACAGAGTCCAGGACTGCTTGCACTTTTGGCAGATGTGAGGCCCAATCTGTGCTATGGACAATTACGTCATCCAGGTAAGCCGCAGCATACTTCCGATGGGGCCTCAGCATCTGGTCCATTTTCCGCTGGAATGTGGCCGGCGCATTCTGTAACCCGAACGGCATTCTTTTATATTGGAACGCCCCGTCTGGGGTTACAAATGCGGTTTTCTCTTTGGCCAATTTGGCCAGGGGGATTTGCCAATACCCTTTTGTGAGGTCAAGAGTCGTCATGTATCGGGCTGTTCCCAGCCGGTCGATCAACTCATCTATACGTGGCATGGGGTAGGTGTCAAATTTTGTAACTTTGTTCAACTGACGAAAATCGTTACAAAATCGCCAGCTCCCATCCGGTTTAGGCACCAACACAATGGGACTAGACCAATCACTTTGGGACTCCTCTATCACCCCTAAGTTCAGCATTTTCTGTACTTCCTCCCGTATTGCCTCCCGTCGGGCCTCTGGGATCCGATAGGGTTTTAACTTCACCCTTTCACCGGGCGGGGTAATGATGTCATGCTCTACCCCAGATGTTTGTCCCGGCAGCTCAGAGAATACCTCCTTGTTGCGAAGCACAAACTCCTTAACCTCCTGTTGTTGGGGTTGTGACAAGGTGGCTGCTATTCCAACCTCAGGAATCACGCAACCAGTTTGAGCTGGTGACCAAGTGTCTGCGACTAGGGACTCTCTATCCCTCCAGGCTTTCAACAGATTAACGTGATAGATCTGTTCGGGCTTTCGCCTTCCTGGTTGTCTGACCTTGTAATTCACTTCGCTCACTTTTTCCATTATCTCGTAGGGGCCTTGCCATTTGGCAAGGAATTTACTTTCAACCGTAGGGACAAGTACCAGTATCCTATCCCCCGGGGAAAAGGTATGGGTCTTGGCTCCACGGTTGTACACTCTCTGCTGTGCTAACTGCGCTTGGGCCAAATGTTCCTTCACGATGGGCATTACCTGTGCAATTCGGTCTTGCATCAGGGCGACATGCTCAATCACACTCCTGTGGGGAGAACTCTCACTTTCCCAAGTTTCCTTGGCAATATCCAACAGCCCTCTTGGGTGTCTCCCATACAGTAACTCAAAGGGGGAGAATCCCGTAGAGGATTGGGGCACCTCCCTAATAGCAAACATCAGATAAGGAAGTAGACAGTCCCAATCCTTTCCATCTCTATCCACCACTTTCTTCAACATTTGCTTTAGGGTTTTGTTGAATCTTTCAACCAGCCCATCGGTTTGGGGGTGATACACAGATGTACGTAATTGCGTCACTTTGAACAATTTACACAGCTCCTTCATAACCCGGGACATAAAGGGTGTACCTTGGTCCGTAAGCAGTTCTCTACAAATACCCACCCGGCTAAACACAAGAGATAGCTCTTTGGCTATGGTTTTGGCCGAGGTATTTCGGAGAGGGATCGCTTCTGGATAACGGGTGGCATAGTCCATTATAACTAATATGTACTGGTGCCCCCTAGCGGACTTGATTATAGGACCTACCAAATCCATGGCGATCCTCTCAAACGGGACCTCAATGATGGGTAGAGGGACCAGCGGGCTACGGAAATGTGGCATCGGGGCCGACCTCTGACACACAGGGCAGGAGGAACAATAATTTTCTATGTCCTTTATCACCCCCGGCCAATAGAATCTCTGTAATACCCTCTCTCGGGTTTTCTCTGTCCCCAGATGACCTCCAAGAATGTGCCCATGGGCCAACTCCAACACCAACTTCCTGTAAGGTTTGGGCACCACAAGCTGCTCAACGGTTTCTTCTGCCCTTTTTGCCACCCGATACAGTAGGTCCTTCTCTACGCTGAAGTATGGGTAAGTGCAGGTATTATCTGGGTTCACTAACTCGCCATCTATTTTCACTACGTTTTCCCGTGCCTTTATTAGGGCGGGGTCTTTCAACTGTTCTGTGGCAAAGTTTTCCCTGTGAACCTCAAGATCAGAAAACTCCACAGACGGTAGGTTTTCGTCTGAGGAGGTGGGCTCCTCTCCAGTTTCTTGAGTCTCCCCTGCCAATACTGATAAGGGAAATTCCGGAGAGTCCTCACCACTCTCAGGGGAGTTCTGGCTATCCCATTCATGGTACATAGGGGCACCAGTGGGGGGCTCAGGATCATCCCACAGTTCCCAGAACTTCGGAAAATCCCTTCCCACAATGGCGTCATGCGGTAACTGAGATACTAAGCCCACTGGATGAGAGAGGGTACCTTTGGGGGTCTCGAAACACACTGTAGTCACTGGATACTCTCGGGTGTCCCCATGCACACAAATAACAGCTACCTTGCTATTCCCAGAGACCTCTGTTTTAACTAACTCAGCCTTTATCAGGGTCACAAGGCTACCTGAATCCAGCAATACCACAACATTTCTACCATTAACACACATTTTGCATAAATGTTTCTCAGTTCCTCGAATGGCAGTGCATGCGACTGTCGCACACAGCGACTGACGTCTGCCCATCAGAAAGTCACGCTGCATGGGTTCCTCCACAACCGGGCAATTGGCTGCAATATGTCCCGCTTGCCGGCAGCGGTAGCAAACGATCCTTCTTGCCGCCTCTTGAGCCGCTGATTTCCCAGGCTGTTCTCGCCAAACTTGGGGTAGAGCTCCCACCCTCTCACTCTCTCCACCCTCACCCCTTGGAATCCTCTTATCCGCCCCTGGGGATGGTCTGGTCTTAGGGTGGAAAGTCCGAGTGTCTCTGGAAGAGGCCGTCAGGTTCTCTGTAGCCAAGTATTTCTCCACACGATCCACAAGACCATCGGCCGTCTCTGGGTCTCCATGGCTTACCCACTTTTGGATGGCAGTAGGAAGAGCTCTCAAAAACCGATCCATTACAACACGTTCCACAATCTTTGGTGCGGACAAAGTCTCTGGCTGTAGCCACTTTCTGCTCAGGTGAATGAGATCATACATTTGAGACCTGGGGGGTTTTCCAAGCTGGAAAGTCCAGTTATGCACACGCTGAGCCCGGACAGCCTGGGTGACACCCAGCCTTGCCAATATTTCAGCTTTTAGCATCACATAGTCTTTTGCTTGGTCAGGCTCTAGGTCATAGTAAGCCTTCTGCGATTCACCAGTTAACAGAGGAGCCACCAGTCCAGCCCACTGCTCCTCAGGCCACTTTTCTCTTTCAGCAGTCCTTTCAAATGTGGTCAAAAATACCTCTGGATCATCCTCTCCAGTCATTTTTGTCAATAAACGACTCACCCCAAAGGACGCGGTATTAGTGGGACGGCTTTCCTCACTGGTCTGCGGACGTTGCTGCATTACTGCTTCCATTTGTTGTAGTCTCTGCTCTTGCTTCTGTAACAGGTCTATGAAGCGGGCCTCAGATTGCTGCTGGGCTTGTTGCTGAGCTTCCAGACTCTGTTGGTGAGCTTGCTGCTGGGCTGCAAGGCTCTGTTGATGAGCTTGCTGCTGGGCTGCGAAGTTCTGTTGTTGAGCTGCAAGGCTCTTTTGCAAACCTGCATTTGTCTGCTGTTGATTGGCATTTGCTAGAGCCAGCTGCTTCAGTATCTCCTCCATGCTGGCTTAAAAAAAAACTGCCACTGGTTCTCCACCAACTGTGAGGGGGTTAGCTTGGCAGCGGGTGTGTGTGACCCCCGGGATGGGCTCCCCACACAAAAACAGGCCCAGCAAACGGAGGTTGTGGTTTTCAAAATCAAAAAAAAGGTGCGGTTTATTTTCTATTTACAGTGACAAAACACAGCAAAGCCAAAAGAAACATAAACAAATTAAATCCTGGTCAACTTGACCTCTGACTAAACATACAGGTTTCCTAACTAACAACTGGGATCAGCCTAGTGCTGTCCTAGTCCCTAAGTCCCTGGTTTTAAATGTCCAAACAAATAGCCACACAGGCTTTGCCTCACCGCACAGGGGTTCACTCTCCCTAGACAGTCCACACAGGTCTGGTTCCAGGCATGAGCTAACATCTAATGAAGCTGGGAGTTCTTATAGAGGCCTAAATGAGCTGACAAGGTTCAGCTGGTCTCCTCATCTCTGTCTGCACGACGCCCCACACTCTCCCTAGAGGTATGAGTCATCCATGAGCCCACTAGCCTTAGCTGGGCTTATACAACTCTCCACCTAGTTGTATAAGTCGGCGTAAAGCCTGAATCTGGGCGAAATATATCTACCCCCCTGGATGCAACCAGGTGACTTTACCTTCCTGCTGTCACACTGTATATATCTGACTGTATATGTGTGTATATATCTGAGTGTGTATGTCTTTATATATCTGAGTGTGTATATCTGTATATATCTGACTGTGTATATCTGTATATATCTTAGTGTGTGTGTATATCTGAGTGTGTGTATCTGTATATATCTGAGTGTGTGTGTATATATGTGTGTGCATGTACTATATGTAATTGAGCATATGTATATATCTCAGTATCTATATGCATTTAAGTGTGTGTGTGTGTGTGTGTGTGTGTGTGTATACAGATACACACACTCAGATATATACACACACTCAGATATATACAGATATAATTACACACACTCAGATATATACAGATATACACACTCAGATATATACAGATATACACACTCAGATATATACAGATTCACACACTCAGATATATACAAATATACACACTCAGATATATACAGATTCACACACTCAGATATATATACACACTCAGATATATACAGATATATATACACACTCAGATATATACAGATATACACACTCGGATATATACAGATACACACACTCGGATATATACAGATACACACACTCGGATATATACAGATACACACACTCGGATATATACAGATACACACACTCGGATATATACAGATACACACACTCGGATATATACAGATACACACACTCAGATATACACACTCAGATATATACAGAAATCTGAGTGTGTGTATATATCTGTGTGTGTATATATGTATATGAGTGTGTGTATATATGTGTGTGCATGTACTATATGTAATGAGCATATGTATATATATCAGTATCTATATGCATTTAAGTGTGTGTATCTGTATATATCTGAGTGTGTGTGTGTATATATCTGTGTGTGTGTGTATATATGTATCTGAGTGTGTATGCATGCATCTGAGTGTGTGTATACATGTGTGTGCATGTACTATATGTAATTGAGCACATGTATATATCTCAGTATCTGTATGCATTTAAGTGTGTGTGTTTATGCATGTGATTATCTAAACATATTTATATATCTGAGTACGTAATTTATTATCCTCCATTGATGTGAACATCTGATAAGTCATACAATTAATTACTAATAATTTCCCTATATACATATACCTAAAGAACATAATACTACCAATATATACTGTATATATACCCTACAATAAGTTATAAAACCAATATTTCATAAGTGTACATTCAATTCATTTATATAAACACCAACTGTGCAAAAACTTAAGTCCATTCATGTGACAAAATATTAAAGTTGATCAATTCTTCTGCAATGCCTCACACCTAAAGACAGTGGCTCCCCCATAATTTGGACCCCCCAGATCAGAATGTAATACAGTGCTTCAGCATCTATCCATGGGGCAACTGCCACACTAAGCATCACAGACAGTGCAAGAAGATCTCACAGATAAAAATCGATATAAGCACTTCAAAGAGAAACGGAACTCACAATAGTGAAATCATCAAGAATTTTTCTTAAATTTTTTTATTTTTTTTTAGCTGACTGACATAAAAGCAAATAGACCGTCCCATCCTTCCCATCCCTCAAAGTCTGTTGGTGTACATCCCACTACCCCCCGTCCACTCCCGCTCCAAGGTCTTTTACAATTCTATTGTCTATAGTGTATACTAAAAAAAAATGGCATGCGCCAGTAAAGTGTTCAGGTTTGGCTTGAAGAAAAGGTGGCAACCCTAGCAGACATGGAGGAAGGTAATGCTGAAGCCTGAAGAACCGCATCTTCGGTGGTGACTGCGTATCCTGTGTGGTACTGTCTAGCGCTGTCTGCATACCTGGAACCAGGGCCGGTCCGTGACGGGGTGCAGGGGGTGCACCGCACCGAGGCGCCAGAGAGGAGGGGGCGCCAAAGCGTCAGGAGCAGGAGTGTGTTGCCAACGAGTCTGGCGCCGTACTTTCGCCGCCCACTGACCCGCCCGCCGGCACGCCCGCAGCAGTGTGAACATTCCCTGCCCGGCGCCCGCTGTACAAGGAGGGAAGAGGAGGTAAGTTAGGTCCGCCCCATGTATCCCCTGTGCCCGCCCACAACCCCTTGTGCAGCCAATCTGTGCCTGGAAAGGGATGTGGACGGGAGATTTCAAAGCAGCCAGATGCAGCCAGATGCCAGTGACACTGATCTGATGTCGCTGCGCTAGACACTGTCTCCTCCAGCCAGAGGCGGCTTGTCACACATTCCTGCTGCACAGGCACTACTCTCCTATCAGCGAACTTTGCCCTGACTTCCGTGGCTCAAGAAGGCATACTCCGCATGTTTCCCCCGCCCGCAGCCTTAGCCCTTCACACATGGATGAGCAGGGAGTCGGGGACCGAGAGCACTGCTACAGGACATGAGTGAGTAACTTCAGCAGAACGACTGGAGCTTCCTTTTACTTCAGATTCTGCACTGTAAACTATGCAGCCTGGGACATAGGAGTGGAAGGGACAGGGTTAGTGATCCATTTTTCACTCCTCCTCCTCTTACCTCCTCCTCCTCCTCCTCCTCCTCTTCCCCTTCCCTCCCCTCCCCTCCTCCTCTTCCCTCCTCCTCCTCCTCTCCTCCCCCCCCTCCTCCTCTCTTCTCCTCTTCTCCCCCCCTCCTCTTCTCCCACCCCCCTTCTCCTATCCTCCCCCCCTCCTCCTCTCTTCTCCTCTTCTCCCCCCCTCCTCCTCTCTTCTCTTCTCCCCCCCTCCCTTCCTCTCTTCTCTTCTCCCCCTCTCCTTCTCTTCTCCCCCTCTCCTTCTCTTCTCCCCCTCTCCTTCTCTTCTCCCCCTCTCCTTCTCTTCTCCCCCTCTCCTTCTCTTCTCCCCCTCTCCTTCTCTTCTCCCCCTCTCCTTCTCTTCTCCCCCTCTCCCTCTCTTCTCTTCCTCTCCCTCTCCCTCTCTTCTCTTCCTCTCCCTCTCCTTCTCTTCTCTTCTCTTCTCCTCTCCCTCTCTTCTCTTCTCCTCTCCCTCTCTTCTCTTCTTCTCCTCTCCCTCTCTTCTCTTCTTCTCCTCTCCCTCTCTTCTCTTCTTCTCCTCTCCCTCTCTTCTCCTCTTCTCCTCTCCCTCTCTTCTCTTCTCCTCCTCTCCCTCTCTTCTCTTCTCCTCCTCTCCCTCTCTTCTCTTCTCCTCTCCCTCCCTTCTCTTCTCCTCCTCTCCCTATCTTCTCCTCTTCTCCCTCCCTCTCTTCTCTTCTCCTCCTCTCCCTCTCTTCTCCCTCCCTCTCTTCTCTTCTCCTCCTCTCCCTCTCTTCTCCTCCTCTCCCTCTCATCTCTTCTCCTCTCCCTCTCTTCTCTTCCTCCCCCTCGCTTCTCTTCTCTTCCTCCCCCTCGCTTCTCTTCTCTTCCTCCCCCTCGCTTCTCTTCTCTTCCTCCCCCTCGCTTCTCTTCTCTTCCTCCCCCTCTCTTCTCTTCTCTTCCTCCCCCTCGCTTCTCTTCTCTTCCTCCCCCTCTCTTCTCTTCTCATCCTCTCCCTCTCTTCTCTTCTCATCCTCTCCCTCTCTTCTCTTCTCATCCTCTCCCTCTCTTCTCTTCTCATCCTCTCCCTCTCTTCTCTTCTCCTCCTCTCCCTCTCTTCTCTTCTCCTCCTCTCCCTCTCTTCTCTTCTCCTCCTCTCCCTCTCTTCTCTTTCTCTCTTCTCATCCTCTCACTCTCTTCTCTTCTCCTCATCCTCTCCCTCTCTTCTCTTCTCCTCATCCTCTCCCTCTCTTCTCTTTTCCTCCTCCCCCTCTTCTCTTTTCTTCCTCCTCCTCCTCCTCCTCCTCCTCTCTCCCCCTCCTCCTCCCTCCAATGGGCACAGTGGCTGCATTTTTATGGGCAAAGTGACGCTTTCGGAGGGGCACAGTGATGCTGATTAATAGGCACAGTGGCTGCTTTATGATGGGCACAGTGAGGCTTTTTTATGATGGGCACTGATGAGGCTGCATTTGGTGGGCACTGATGAGGCTGCATTTGGTGGGCACTGATGAGGCTGCATTTGGTGGGCACTGATGAGGCTGCATTTGGTGGGCACCGATGAGTCTGCATTTGGTGGGCACTGATAGGCTACAATTGGTGAGCAATGGTAGGCTGCATTTTGTGGGCACTAGTAGGCTGCAGTTGGTGAGCAATTGTAGGCTGCAATTGGTGGGCACTGGTGAGCTGCATTTGATGGGCACTGGTGAGGCTGAATTGATCTCTTTTACCATGTCTGCAGTCTCTGACCATCTCCTGTATTATGTTTTGAAGTCTCTGACCATCTCCTGTATTATGGGGGGCTCTTTCTAAACAAACTCTCTAACAGAGGCCCTCTCTGTGTCCATTAGAGAGACCCCCCTCCAGGTCCAATTAGAGTACTCTGCTTCTCTTCCTGTATTTTGTTTATTGTTAAGAGATCGTGGGAGGATCCCAGGGTAACGATGACTCCTTAGGGGAGCATCTCAGTGTTTGAGTCCTTGCCATAGAAACATTTGTAAAGGGGGAGGAGTTAGTAAGGTGACCACGCCCTTGTAGGGGCGCCAGAAATATTTCTGCACCCAGGCACATGTGACCCTAGGATCGGCCCTGCCTGGAACCATCCACAAAAATTGTCAAGTCAGGATTCTCAAGGGCTGTTTCACTGACTGTCGGCAGATGTGTAGTTTACATCTTCATCACTTGAAAGCAGTCATGGGGGATGTCATGAGGATCATTTCACCCCTCGAGAAGTGGAAGCAGAGTGGATGGATTCAGGGTGTCTCACAGGCCTTTATATTAAGGTGACCAGATTTTTTAAATGAAATCTGGGGACATATATTTTTTTTTTTTTTTACTAGTAATGGCGGCAATCAGCGACTCTCTGCCCATCGCCACCACCCGCCTCACAGCCTGTCAAGTTTTACTCTCCGGGCCCCGACTACTACTGGGTGGGAAGCGGAGGAAGATCACCTCACCAGGGAAGGCAAGGAGATAAGCAGGCAGGCAGCTGGCCGGGACTTGAGCCAAGGCAGAAGAACATGAGAGCGGAGCTGAATGGGCATGCACCAGAAACTGAAGAAATATTCCCTCCGTTCCGACCAGCACATGATCATCAGAAGGGGGCACAAATAATGGAAAAAAATACTCCCCCCTAAGCTAGTAGGAGCGGCGGAGCAGGGGTGTGCAATTCAGATTTTTTATTTTTTTTTATTCTGCACTGACTGTCTTTGAAATTGCCCCAGCCCCTGTTCAAAACCAATCCGGGGACAAAACTGGGGACAGACTTGGTCCGGGGACAGTGTCCTCAATCCAGGGACTGTCCCCTGAAATCGGGGATGTCTGGTCACCCTACTTTATATCTGCCCCTGGCCTGATTTATTATGGAGTGTGCACACTGAAGGAATGACACTGACGCACACACAGTTCAGTGTAAAGTTACTGTCTGATCTGATCATTATGAGTATTTCACTTTGCACCTTGCTATTTAGCAAATATGTATGTATGTCTTGGAGGCAAGAACACCAGTCTGTAGTACATATTCACAAATATCACAAGATGGTGTTCCCAGAAAACTCCTGCCAATAAATTTCCAGCAGCAGCATGGCTGCTATACCCCAGCTATATTTTGATAAGAAATGTAATCCTTGGACAAGATGGAATCCCCTCTATGCATTTCAGTTCTTGATTTTTTTCACTAATATGCATCTTTACCAACTGGTTGTGTTTACTGACAGAACTCCACAATAAGGGATCTAGAGTCTACAAGAATTTATAGCACAATAACAAGCCAATATGTTTCAGAGGCCAGGCTTTACCACCTTCATCAAGGCGTAGAATGCTATTTAACATGAATGGACAAGGCTCAGAATGATTAACCTTGTTCGAAAGACAAATATCTGTGAACCACTGATGGAAAATGACATTGATAAATAATCCAGAGGACAAACAGTTTTCCACGCTGGATATAGCAACCACCGGATAGGCCTCTCTCACTGGCCTAGCAGCCGGTGCGGTGCTCGGCCAAAAGTCTCTGCCACAGACTTGAAGAACACGAATAGTCTCTGCCACAGATTTGAAGAATACACATAGTCTAAGTACAGTCACACAGTACCAGTTTCTTTCAGCCGATCCGGCAATACTGTGAGGTAGATATGTAGGGATGCGTCCTCCAATTGAGTCTCCAGGCTCTTCCCGAGGCACCGGCCTTTTTGCTCGGTCCTCTCCTGGGAAAAGTCCTCCCCTGGTTTCTTCAATTGCTCTGCTTCTTCCCGCAGGCAAGACAGCAAGGACCACCCCTGATTAGTAGGCCCAGAACTCCTGGGCCTACTTCCAGTAACGAGGCCTCGGGCCAGCCGGCCCCGAGGCGAGAAACTGCCACGGCACACCTTAGGCCAAGAGCGCCATCAGGTCAGAGCTTCCGGAAAATAGTGTCTGTCCCTTAAGTACCCTCCCCCAGAATGCACAGCGGGGAAACCATTCCCACTGAGCTGCTTCTGGGCAAGAAGTACCCAATACATCCAGCCTGCTGCATTTCCGACCTTGACCTGTGGGGACAGCGACACCCACTGTCAAGTGGAAATAATGCGCAACACAGCTGGACTGGAACAGAAACCAGCAATTTACACAAATATTCTGAGTTAAACTACAGCTCAGACAACTAAATTTACAACTAGCGCCTACCCAATAGGAGCAGGGCGCTACAAAGGTTTAGAGGACTTTTCATTTATATTATATAGCATTCTTAGCCCTAAAGAAGGAGGTACAGCCTGAAATAAATACTTTCAGAACTAGATCCTTTGGTGTGGTGCTCTTATTCACCCATAACTTAGGCTAAGCCTTACCAGAAACTAGATCTATTTCACTTCTCCAGCTAAAGACTTTACTCCTCAGTCCTATGTATGGGCAATTACAGATCCAGAGCCTCCTATCAAAAATATTCTAGGATTCAAAGATAGGCACATATTGAAGTTTATGTTCGTCAGTGTCCTATCCTTAGAAAAATTTGTTGACCTTGTTTGATATTTGTCTATAGCTCTGTAGTTGGAGGTATAGTGTATCAGCACAACATCCCTCTAAATATACATATTTTTCGAGCAAGAGTGGAATGGGATTTTTAAGGTGCCAGGTAAATCCACCAAAAGGTCAATTTAAAACCTGCACTATTTATTCATAGAAAAGTTCAAATCAATAAGCACATACAAATTACAAGTACATATAAGTAGTTGAGCAAGGAATATTGTTACATTGTATTGTTACATTGTACTGGATTCCAAATGCAGTTATGTCTTCTACATGTTTTGCCAAGTTGGCTTCTTCAGGAAGTATTAAAGTACAACAGTACAACTATATAAAGAAAGTAAGCATAATTAATAAGTACACATGCAAAAATTAAATATACAGTATATAAATCACATAAAAATTTCTGTCACATACCAAGACTACCAGAGCTTCAACCCAGATGAAACCAGAGAGCTGAGAAATGTGAAGGGTCCACACGAGTCCCCACATGTCCCCACTCCCCCCCCCCCCACACACACAGATTGGGTCAATTTTGATATTTGTTTCTTTTCAACCTAAATAACTATGCAGATCATTGTTCTTTTTCCATTAATGACCATCAATGAGTGGACTTTGAAGCAGCTACAACATTTCAATCTACCATTCGAATATTTTACAGGTACACCATGGTGACAGAGAGTTTCAAATGTCTTTAATGAGCCAATATTTCAACTTATACAAGGAATCATCACCAGTTCTTACTGCAAGAGACATCCTGCAAGGGAATGAAAAGGGGACCCACCACTATAATAATGTGACGACCAGCAGAAGTCAAAGCCTTTCAAAGAAAAAACCTTATAATGACCCTCAGAAACAGACATATAGTGGAGATCTTCTGGATAAACACGCTGCCAGTTTTACCAGTGTCAAGAAGCCTTTCAAGCCGAGATTACTGAAAAAATCAGCAGGTTCTTTTCTTTCAAAATATCGTTATTACAAGGCTCCTGCAAAGAGTGATAAAAAGTCCCCTCAGACTGACAAAGGTGGCATGTCCAATTTCACAGAAGTGTACAGGTGAGGTACAAGAAGGGGTATTTTATATGCAAAAATTACATATAGGGGTTGATTTGAAAACCGGAGAGAGCAAAAGCTGGTGATAACAGGTTAAACATATGCTAAAATTTGTACCGTATATATTTGAGTATAAGCCAAGCTTTTCAGCACATTTTTTTTGTGCTAAAAAAGGCCCCCCTCAGCTTATACTCAAGTCTATCTGCCTCACTGTGCCCATCTGCAGCCTCATGTACCTGATCTCGAGCTGTGACATGCAGTCTTAACTGCAGTCGGCGGCCATGCAGTGTAACAAAGCTCCGCCTCCTCCTCGTCCGTGATAGGCGGAACACTGACTCACTGCTGGGAAACTGAATCAGTGTTCCATCACAAACGAGGAGATGAGGTGGAGGCTGGGGTTTGTTACAATGGACGGCCGCCATCTGCAGCAGCATGTCACAGCTGGAGATCAGGTACATGAGGCTGCAGATGGGCACAGTGAGGCTGCAGATGGGCACAGTGAGGCTGCAAATGGGCACAGTGAGGCTGCAAATGGGCACAGTGAGGCATGCAGATGGGCACAGTGAGGCATGCAGATGGGCACAGTGAAGCTGCAAATGGGCACAGTGAGGCTGCAAATGGGCACAGTGAGGCTGCAAATGGGCATTGTTGACCCTCTTTTCCACTTACAGTAGTTTCTGCATTGTTGTGTTACACTATGATTGATTATTCTTGCTCTGTGTCTTTAAGATCTGTCCCCTTCTTTCTAGCTGAACTCTCTCTCTCACTGTAGTTCTTTATATATCTCCTCCACTTCCTGATTCTGGTCATTACTCCTGTATATCTTCCATGCTAAACATCTTACATGTGGCTTACAACTGCAACGTTTTTCTACCTATGACTATCCATCATTAAACGGAACTTTTGAAAGGATTCATCGTCTGTCGTCCTAACTGTGAGTTTATTCATTGAGTTAAACTGCCTGTATCGATGCAAGGGATGAATATCAAACCAGCTTGAGTAAGGCCTACTTAAACCTGGAGATGAACTTTATTGCTTTGTAGTTGAGACAGAACAGTAGAAAAACGGAGTTTCACAGCCTAATTACAAGATTTCTGCATGTCAGTACTGAAACAGACAAGATTTACTGCCCTCATAGCAAGACAGAAGGGACAGAGCAGCACATGGCAGCCTTATAGCCTGAGACAATCTGCACAGTGTCATATTTCAGCACACAGATCCTGCCTGCTTTCACAGTCAGTCTGCTATCATGAGTGACCAAGCTTCTGCATGTGAACTCACATCTACCTCCCCACAAGTTCCTGAAGAAACTGAGTTACCCAAACGCTCAGTTAAACCCACTTGGAAATTAATGGAGAATTATGAAGCTTCAAGGACTGAATTGTCAAATAGCTTGGAATTAGTCTGGGAGAAAATCCTTGCTGAAGCCAATACAGTGTCTGTTGAACGTGAACTACTGACACTAGAGGGCACCATTAAACAACTTTCTGCCTCATATGAGCTTTATCAGCTTACCAGCATCAAATTCACTAATGTCTTACAAAACATGAAGTCAGAAAGTGCGATGATGCAATTAAAGCGCGTCAATGCTCTCAATATTGAAAGAGACAGTTTTATCCAGCAAACCAGATTAAAGGCAGAAGCAAAAATAAAGCTGTTACAGGGCACTGCATCTCACAGATCTGTTTCCACCAGACGTTCTAAAAACTCGTCAAGATCCCATAGTTCAAGATACTCAACACTCAGTGAGCGACTTATTAATGCCCGCGATGAAGTGGAAGCCAGCAAAGTGCAGGTGGCATATGCAGAAAAAAGAGCAGAGTTGGAAGCTCAAAGGGCAGAGTTGGAAGCGCAGTCAGCACGTCAAAGAGCAGAGTCGGAAGCACAGTCAGCACGTCAAAGAGCAGAGTTGGAAGCTCAAAGGGCAGAGTTGGAAGCGCAGTCAGCACGACAAAGAGCAACAATGGAAACCTTAAATGAACAGTGTAAACATGACGCAGCTATGGCAAAGCTAAGGGTCCTACAGCAAGCTATCAGTGCAGACGAAGGTGCAAGTGAGAAAGACAGCATTAACCTAAACATAGCAGATATGGAAGACCCCCCCAAACACACTAAAGACTATGTCCTAAGCCACTGCAGTGCACACTTCATTGTCTCCAATGCTCCCGACTACATAGAGACTCCATCACAGCTTCAAGTTAAAGAGGTTCCAGCAACTTCCTGCACTCAAAATCACTCCACTGCATTTCCTACCTGCCTACCTTGCCTGCCTTCATACGTCACAGAGCATCAGCACAAGCTTCAAGAAAGTCATCAATCTCCTCCAGTCATCGGTACAGACTTGAATCAACGTACCATTGGAACAACTGACTTCAAGCAAGCAACTCACCTGGATGCATCTGCTGCACCATATTTCCCTGTGTCCTTTAACAACAATGTCAAAGATAACGCAATCAGCACCATACAGCCAACAGCATCTCACATAAAGGCGGAGACAACTGAGACAGAAGAGTTTGTGAGGTACATGCTTCGCAGAGAGCTCACAAAGACTGGTCTTACAAGTTTTGATGACCAACCTGAGAACTACAGAAGTTGGAAATGTGCCTTCAGAACTACAATCAGCAATATTGGCATTACAGCTGATCAAGAATTGAATCTGCTGATCAAATGGCTTGGTCCTCTATCTGCTGCACGTGTTAAGCCATTAAGATCGGTTTTCATGGACAATCCTACTGCAGGCCTCACAGCTGCATGGGAGCGACTAGAGCAAAGTTATGGCAGTCCAGAAGCTATAGAAAATGCTTTGTTCATGCGTCTGGAAACTTTCCCAAAGATATCCGGTAAGGACAACAAGGAGTTCCAGAGACTGAGTGACCTTCTCCTTGAGCTTCAGCTAGCCAAGACAGACCCAAAACTACCTGGACTCAGTTACCTTGACACTCCAAGAGGGGTAAACCCAATTGTCTCCAAGCTCCCGTATGGTTTGCAAGAGAAATGGACTGCACTAGGGTCATCATACAAAAGAGAGAACAAGTTTTCCTTCCCTCCATTCTCTCTCTTCTGTGAATTCATCAGGGAAATTGCAGAGACCAAGAACGATCCAAGTTTTTCCTACGGTGAGTACAGCCTCTTCTCACCCTTTCCTAAGAGTACCAGTCTTCAGGGCAACTATAGAAACCATAGAGGCCCAGTGTCCGTGAAAAAGACTGACATCCTTCCCACTCCTACCACAGTTCTGGCCACAAACAGAGTAGGAAGATTGAAAACCCTAACAGAGTGTCCCATACACAAGAAGCCACACCTCAATAAATGTATTGGCTTTAGGAAAAAGCCTCTGGAAGAGCGCAAGGAGCTTTTAAAGACATTTAGGGTATGTTTCAGGTGCTGTGCTTCTACAGAACCTTTTGCAAGGGACTGTAATGTGTTCAAGTGCATAGAGTGTGGCTCTGAAGAACATGTGCAAGCCCTCCATCCTCTTGAGCCCAGCTCTGCACAACCTGCCAACACTCCTCCCAGGTTAACGCATGGCGGGGAGAATACAGACCAAGTGCCTAATTCTACCATCATTTCTTCATCCTGCACTGAAGTTTGTGGAGAAGACCGCTGTGCTAAGTCCTGTGCTAAGATATGCTTGGTGAACATATACCACAAGGATCAACCAGAAAAGTCTCTAAAGGCATATGGTATCTTAGACGATCAGAGCAATCGATCACTTGCAAAATCGGAATTGTTCAATCTATTTGAAATAAAAGGCGAAGCTCATCCTTACACCTTGGGTACCTGTAGTGGAACTATAGAGGTTTCTGGAAGAAGGGCTCATGGACTCATGGTATCTTCTCTCAAAGGTAACTTGCAATTACCCTTACCTACACTTGTTGAGTGCAATCAGATACCTGCTAACAGGGAAGAAATCCCTACTCCAGCTGCTGCTTTCCATAACCCTCACCTCAAGGTAATAGCAAATGAGATACCGCCGCTTGACAAAGATGCTCAGATCCTTCTTCTGTTAGGAAGAGACATTCTAAGAGTTCACAAGGTACACAGACAAGTCAGTGGACCCCCAGATGCCCCATTTGCCCAGCGCACGGATCTAGGGTGGGTCATCATAGGCAATGTCTGCATAGGCAAAATTAAAAGACATACCAACATTTCGTCATTCAAGACAAATGTTCTGCCAAATGGCCGAAACACTTACTTTGAGCCATGCCCACATCACTACTGGGTGAAAGAGAAGATAGCCAGCCACGAATGGCAACATGGTATCTCAGGTGACACAAGCCCTTTCTCCTGCCATGATGGCGACTTCGGCTCTACAGTGTTTAAAGCAACCAGTGAAGATGACATACTGGCTCCTTCAATGGAAGACAAAGAATTCATCAAGGTAATGGACAAGGAGTTTTCAAGATGACTCCAATAACTGGGTAGCACCCCTACCCTTTCGTCTCCCAAGAGAGAGATTGCCCAACAACTTACAGCAGGCCATCAGTAGATTCTCCTCCTTAAAGCGAAACTTAAGCAGGAAACCAGAGATGCAAAAGCACTTTGTGGACTTTATGCAAAATGTATTTGACAGAGATCATGCAGAGCCTGCTCCCCCACTAAAGGAGGGAGAAGAATGCTGGTACCTTCCATCCTTTGGCGTGTATCACCCACGCAAACCAGACCAAATCAGAGTTGTCTTTGATTCCAGTGCTCAGCACGAAGGTGTTTCTCTTTAACAACATGCTCCTTACTGGACCCAACTTGAACAACAGTCTAATAGGAGTCTTGATTCGTTTCAGACAAGAGCCTGTAGCAGTAATGGCCGACATTCAACAGATGTTTCACTGCTTCATCGTCAGAGAAGACAACAGAAACTACCTCAGGTTTCTATGGCACAAGGACAATGACCTCAACAAGGAAGTTATAGATTATCGCATGAAGGTACATGTCTTCGGTAACAGTCCTACCCCAGCAGTGGCAACTTATGGGCTAAGGAAAACAGTTCAGACTGGAGAAGTTGAATATGGATCTGATGCCCGTCAATTTGTTGAAAGAAACTTCTACGTTGACGACGCACTTAAGTCCTTTCCAACTGCTAAAGAAGCAATTGATCTTCTCACCAGAACAAAGGAGATGCTGTCTGTAGCAAACCTTAGACTGCACAAGATTATATCCAACAGCCAGGAACTTATGAATGCCTTTCACTCTGAGGACTATGCCACTAGTCTAAAAAACCTTGACTTAGGTACAGATGTGCCTCCTGTACAGCGAAGTCTGGGTTTGTTGTGGAACATCAAGCAAGACAAATTCACCTTCCAAGTGTCAACTTGTGACAAACCCTTCACTAAGTGAGGAGTCCTGTCCGTGGTGAATAGCATCTATGACCCACTGGGTTTCCTTGCTCCAGTTACCATTCAAGGTAAGATTTTACTAAGACAGTTGTCTACTGAGAACATAGACTGGGATACTCCCTTGCCTAGTGAGAATCAACACAAGTGGGAAAGGTGGAGATATTCTTTGAAGTCACTAGAAAAACTTCAGATTCCCTGTTGCTATGTTCCGGCTTCCATTTCAACTGCTAACCGGAGAGAGATTCATATTTTCTCTGATGCATCAGTTGAAGCTATTGCTGCAGTAGCCTATTTGAAGACCTCTGAACTGAATGGAGAATCACACTGTAGTTTTGTCCTAGGCAAGGCAAAACTCACACCCAAGCCTGCACATACCATACCAAGACTTGAACTTTGTGCAGCCGTGCTAGCCGTAGAAATTGCAGAGGTCATACGAAGTGAAATGGACACTACAATTGATTCTTTCACCTTCTATACAGACAGTAAGGTAGTACTTGGTTACATAAACAACCAAACAAAACAGTTTTATGTGTACGTCAGCAACAGGGTTGAACGTATCAAGAGATTCTCTCTACCAAGTCAATGGCATCACGTTCCCACTGAACTCAACCCAGCTGACTGTGGGACCAGAGCCGTGTCACCTGCCGCTCTTCAGGACAGCTTATGGCTGTCACCTCCAAGGTTTCTCTGTGAGGACTCTTACTTACTCCCTATTGACACCACCTATGGGCTAGTAAACCCTGAAGATAAGGAGATAAGAACTGTGAACATCTCACTACACACTTCTGTAAGTACAAAACAGAAGCTGCGGTCACACCGTTATAAGCATCAATGGAAGCAGGTGCAGCATCTAGCCAATGTGTTCTGGCATCGCTGGAAGAAAAAGTATCTTCACCACCTTCAAGGTCGCAACAAATGGCAAGCATCTAAGCCGAATCTTAAGGTTGGAGACCTCATCCTTCTAAAAGACAAGGAAGTTTGTCGGAATGAGTGGCCTATGGGTCTTATTACTAAAGTTATGCCCAGCGACGATAACAAAGTCCGGAAGGTAAAAGTCAAGGTAACCAAGGGAGTATCGACACGAAACTTTAGTCGACCAATTACAGAGTTAGTACTCCTTTTGTCAGGTGAGTGACTTGTGCAAGGACTAGCCATGCTGTTGGCACGGCGGGGAGTACATTGCTGCCATCTACAGGTTCTACTCAGAACTTTGAAATTCTTTGAAGACATCATACTGTGACTTTTTCTTTCTCGTACATCACGGGACACAGAGCGACATAGTCATTACTAATGGGTTATATAGATACCGTCAGGTGCTGGCACTGGCAACTTCCAAAACCGGAAGTACCCTCCCCTATATAAGCCCCTCCCATCCGGGAGCACCTCAGTTTTTTGCCAGTGTCTAAGGTGTTGGCCAAGAAGAAACATGTGTTTTTCACTGAGCTTGCGTACAGGTTCTTTTGGGCCTCAGTAAGCTATTCCGGATCCGACCAAAAAAGCTTCATAGCTAAACGGTCGGTACCCGGGCCTTGCAGAGAAGAGCAAGGTTTTGCCTGTAATGCTTCTCTTAGGAGAGCTGGACCCTGGGATCCAGAGCTCTGGTCATACCCACGACCAAGATGTTTTCTGTGCAGGGTGCTATACAGGTCCAGGGGAGTGGAATCCTTGGGAACCCGGTCCCTGAAGGTTTGATTACAATGCCTGCCGTGATAGGTGAAGTTTGGGCTTTTGTGGACCAAACAAAGTCCTGCGGCGGGGAACAGGTAAGTGGGGGCCCCCAGGAACTTGGTTCTATTGGGGGACCCCCAAGCCTAATTTGTCTTTCTGTCTGTTACCTAATGGTATTCCCGCAAAATTCTGTGCATGCCTGTAACTACTAAAAAAAAATGTAATAATTTTTAATGGTGGTCAAGAAAAAAAAAAAAAAAAAATTTTTTTATATATATATATTTAATATATTAGACTGCGGTACCTGTGTTTGCCACTAGAGGCCGCTGTGGAATGTTTTCTTGTCATGTGGACTAGCTTCTTCTCAGCAGAGCAAAGTCCAGGCAGATGGTGAGTTCTCTTATAGGGAACTGCTTCCTCTGCCATGTTGCAGTGCTCGTCCATCCCCCGGCCTGCGGCAAAGAGGGGCCCTGGCTCCTGTCCCTTGTTACCATATTTGAAATTAGCGCCGAAGGCGCACGTGCCCGCGCGCGTGCACGTGCACGCGCCTCTATATATAGAGGTGAGCCGGGAAAGGGGGCGGAGCCTGGGGGATGACGCTCTGTGCGCGCCGCAGCGCTTCTGCGCATGTGCGGGCGTCCCAGCAGTTTTAAAAAAAACACAATATGTAGTGAGCTGGCTATGAAGTACAGAGACAGAGCTGGCAACATTTAAAGGCATACAGCAAGCGGTTGATACAGGCATCCCCTAGAAAGGCACATTAGTAGACACCAACTGTGATATAGCAGCAATTGTGCTAGACTATTCTCAGTAAAAGTGGTGTATTACGGCTGGAATACCTCAGCTTTAGGCTTAGGAATATGCCGTCCAGAAGCTCCGGAACTGAATCTTCCAGGAAGCGAAGGGGGTCTCATCGGGCTCGGAGGATCTTGGGCATACTTCTGCTGCACCAGTCTCCCCTGAAGTTCAGAGGTAAGTGACCGTAGAGACCCCGCAGGGGTACTTGGTACTGTGGCTGTCCTCAGTCACCTGCTCCTGTGTATGTAACAGAGGAGGTTTTTTCCTCAGCTCTGGGAGGATTAGAGAGAGATTGTCAAAATTTATCGCTGCCTCCCTGTCAGGAAAAGCACGCCCGATCTCCGTCTCCTCCTTCAGAGTGCCTGTTAGCAGAGCAACAGTCCCATACAGGGATCGACCTGCCTGAAGGGGATCAGGATGAGGTTGATTCTGTTATAGAGGAATCAACAGTGGGGGAACCTTTTCTCAGCATCTCAAGCTGAAAGATTATGGGTTCAGTCTCTGACTAACATGGTCCGATCAGCATTTAAAAATGCACCTTGCGGAACCATCAACCACTACTGTATCCTCGTTGGGGTCGCTAGAAGCCCCCAGACTGTTTGTTCTTTTCCACTTCACCCTTTACTGAAAGGGCTCATTTACCAGGATTGGGAACGTCCTGAGAAAATATTTATTCCCCCAAGAGATTTCCGGTGGTCTATCCCATGGAGGATAAGTTCATCAAAAAAAAAAAATGGAAGGTCCCTACAATGGACGCAGCCATCTCTTGTATGTATAAATCACTGACATGTCCAGTGGATAATGTCCAAATGTTCAAGAACCCAATAGATAAAAGATTGGAGTCCTTATGAAAATCTGCTTGGTGATACAACCAGCAGTAGCAGCTATTGGGGTCTGCTAAGCAGTGAAGGATCAGTTGAAACAGGTCTTGAGGGACTTGACAGATCAGCAGGCTTTGCCCTAGCTGATCTACCTAGAGCCTTAGGCTTTGCGGTTGATGCCATAGAGGATTCAGTCCATCAGGCCTCCTGCCTTACGCTGTCTATAGTACATATGCGTAGGCTCCTATGGCTCAAAAACTGGTCTGCTGAAGCTCCCTGTAAAGAATGGCTGGTTAGCGTCCCATTTCATAGTGAACGCTTATTCAGGGAAAACCTGGACAAATATATCCAGAAAATTTCCAGCTGTAAAAATACGCTCTTGCCGGTTAAAAGCAGAGTTAGAGGTCCCTCTTTAAGAGGCCTGCTTCTCCAGTCCCTGGGTCATCGGCTGTGTAACAGTTCCGACGGCCTCCTCGGTCAAATCCCGGGGGTAAAAAACAGGGACAGTAGCAGGGTAATGAGAAACCCTGGGTTAGGGGAGGTACAAAACCTCCCCCAAAGTTAAATTCATGAAGCCCCCACTCAGTCGGGTGGGGGGAGGACTCCAGTTGTTCGCAAGAGACCTGGCGGGACACGATCAAGACAGATAGGTGCTCTCCGCAGTAGGTTTGGGATACAGTTTGGAGTTAAAAGACTCTCCTCCTTCCCATTTTTGAGGTCAAACGTGCCAAGGGATCCCCGGAAGAGAGAGTCCCTCCTGTTGGCACTAGAACAACTATTGCTCCAAGGAGTAATTATGGAGGTTCCCCTGGAAGAATGAGGGTTCGGGTTTTACTCAAACCTCTTTACAGTCCCGAAGCAAACGCGGACGGGAGGCCCATATTAATTCTAAAAGGGCTATACAAATTCCTGTATATCAGGACTTTCCGATGGAGTCGATCCGATCGGTGGCCACTGCCCTACAAGGGGAGGATTGGTTAGCCACGATCGACATCAAAGATGCTTATTTGCACATTCCCATCTTTCCAGTCCACCAAAAATTTCTACGCTTTGCAGTAGAAGGGCGCCATTTTCAGTTCAGAGCCTTACCCTTCGGTTTGGCCACAGCACCACGAGTGTTTACAAAAATTCTGGCCCTTTATTGGCCAATCTAAGAACACAAGGTGTAATGATAATGGCATATCTGGATGACTTGTTGCTGATAGACCACTCAGTGAAAAAACTAGACGTGGTCGTTCACAAGACAATCAAGTATCTGGAATCTCACGGTTGGATTATCAACCGAGACAAGTCAGCCCTAAAAACCAGTCAAAAGTCTGGAATACTTGGGGCTAAGGTTGGATTCAGGCCAGAGAAAAATATTCTTGCCTCGAGGAAAGATGTTGTCTTTGAAAGATTTGATCCACTTAGTGGGTACAAAAAAGACAGCCGTCCATACGCCTGTATATGAGGCTGCTGGGAAAAATGGTGGCATCATTCGAAGCAGTACCCTACGGTCAATTCCATTCAAGGAATTTGCAAGGGGCCATACTGTCAGCCTGGAACAAAAAAGTTCAGGCCCTAGACTTACAATGTCCTTGTCCCCTTCCGTTCGCAAGAGCCTCCGTTGGTGGTTGGTTCCCCAGAATCTGGAAAAAAGGAAATCCTTCAGTCCGATTTCTTGGAAGGTGGTCACTACAGATGCCAGCCTTATAGGCTGGGGAGCAGTACTGGAGCAATAGTCTCTCCAGGGCAGATGGTCGGATGCAGAAAAGGCCCTGCCCATCAATCTCTTAGAGATACGAGCAGCCCGGTATGCCCTAGTAGCATGGACATCCAAACTCCAAGGGTCCCCTGTCAGAATGCAATCAGACAATGCCACAGCAGTGGCATATATCAATCATCAGGGGGGCACCAGGAGTCGTGCAGCCCAGAGGGAAGTAAATTACATCCTGAAATGGGCAGAAAAATATGTCCCAGCCATATCTGCGGTATTCATTCCAGGAGTGGAGAATTGGAAGGCGGACTTTCTAAGTCGCCAGCAATTAGGCCCAGAGGAAGGGTCCCTTCACCCCGAGGTTTTCTGGACAATATGTCAGCGGTGGGGAACATCGGATGTAGATCTTCTAGCATCCAGATTCAACGCAAAGGGGGGACAGGTTTGTCTCTCGGACAAGGGATCCCCTAGCTTGCGGCTCGGATGCCCTAGTGTTCCCTTGGGATCAGTTCAAGCTGATATATGCATTCACACCGCCACAATGGTTACCTCGATTACTCCGCAGAATCAGGGTAGAAAAGAAACCGGTGATTCCGGTGGCTCCAGCGTGGCCCCGAAGAGCGTGGTACGCGGAGATTGTAAAATTTCAGTGGGGAGTCCTTGGACTCTCCCACGTCGTCCGGCTTTCGCAAGGACCGATATACCACCCTTCCTTACCAGCCCTAGGTTTGACGGCCTGGCTATTGAAGCCCACATTCTAAAAAAGAGAGGGCTCTCTAATGCTGTGGTATCTACCATGATCAATGCCAGGAAGCCGGTATCCAGGCAGATCTACTATAGAATCTGGAAGGCGTACATCGCGTGGTGTGAGGCCAAGAAATGGCATCCACATAAGTACGTAATAGGTAGGATTCTGGACTTCCTACAGTGGGCTGTAGATAGGAAGCTTGCCTTGAGTACTATCAAGGGTCAGTTTTCGGCCTTGTCAATATTTTTTCAAAGGCCCTTGGCTTCGCATTCACTAGTCAAAGCCTTTATACAAGGAGTGATGCGTATTAGTCCTCCGGTTAATATTCCCATATGTCCATGGGATCTAAACTTGGTTCTGTCGGTTCTACAGAAACAACCATTTGAACCATTACAGCATATTTCCTTGGTGCTTCTCACCAGGAAATAGATTTTTCTAGTAGCCATTTGTTCGGCTAAAAGAGTATCGGAATTAGCAGCTATGTCCTGTAAGGAGCCATATCTGGTTATCCATAAGGACAGAGTAGTGTTACGTCCTCATCCAGCCTTTCTTCCTAAGGTGGTATCGAGGTTTCATTTGAACCAAGATGTGGTTCTTCCTTCTTTTTTCCCCAAACCTACTTCGGTAGAGGAAAAGTTATTGCATTCTTTGGATGTAGTAAGAGCAGTTAAAGCTTATCTAAAAGCCAATGCTCAGATTCGCAGAACGGATACTTTGTTTATTCTGCCGGAAGGCCCCAGAAAGGGTCAGGCAGCGTCAAAATCTACTTTAGCCAAGTGGATTTGACAGGTCATTATGCAAGCTTATGGCTTGAGAAGGAGACCGCCTCCGTTCAAAGTTAGAGCGCACTCCACGAGAGCAGTTGGAACTTCATGGGCAGTGCATCACCAGGCCTCCCTGGCTCAAATCTGTAAGGCCGCAACGTGGTCTTCAGTTCACACGTTTACTAGGTTCTACCAGGTGGACGTTAGAAGTCAGGAGGATGTCGCCTTTGGGCGCAGTGTGTTGCAGGCCGCAAAAGATCCTCATGTCTGATAGCGCTCAGCTTATATATGGTGTATCCCCCCCCTCATTGGGCATTGCTTTAGGACATCCCATTAGTAATGACTATGTCGCTCTGTGTCCCGTGATGTACGAGAAAGAAAATAGGATTTTTATAACAGCTTACCTGTAAAATCCTTTTCTTAGGAGTACATCACGGGACACAGAGCTCCCGCCCCTCTTTGGGGACACTTATTGCTTTGCTACAAAACTGAGGTGCTCCCGGATGGGAGGGGCTTATATAGGGGAGGGTACTTCCGGTTTTGGAAGTTGCCAGTGCCAGCACCTGACGGTATCTATATAACCCATTAGTAATGACTATGTCGCTCTGTGTCCCGTGATGTACTCCTAAGAAAAGGATTTTACAGGTAAGCTGTTATAAAAATCCTATTATGTTCTTCATCCTGTTGAACTTACGTTTATTATTTGCTTGTTGCACGTTTTTCATTACAGGTTCCAGGACATTCGTCAGTATTGGACTTTTTGAAAATATATATATTAGTTTAAGGTTATGAAATCTAAAGATTTCAGACGGGGAGTGTTGTTACACTATGTGATTATTCTTGCTCTGTGTCTTTAAGATCTGTCCCCTTCTTTCTAGCTGAACTCTCTCTCTCACCGTAGTTCTTTTATATATCTCCTCCACTTCCCGATTCTGGTCATTACTCCTGTATATCTTCCATGCTAAACATCTTACATGTGGCTTACAACTGCAACGTTTTTCTACCTATGAATATCCATCATTAAACGGAACATTCGAAAGGATTCATCGTCTGTCGTCCTAACTGTGAGTTTATTCATTGAGTTAAACTGCCTGTATCGATGCAAGGGATGAATATCAAGCCAGCTTGAGTAAGGCCTACTTAAACCTGGAGATGAACTTTATTGCTTTGTAGTTGAGACAGAACATGCATCTCTCACCCTAGGCTTATACTCGAGTCAATACGTTTTCCCAGTTTTTTGTGGTTAAATTAGGTGCCTCGGCTTATATTCGGGTCGGCTTATACTCAAATATATATGGTAAGTATTTTCCGATGAAAAAAAGTCAGATGGGTCCCACACACGATCGGAATTTCCAATGAAACAAGTCCATCGGATTTTATTCCATCGGAAATCCGATCGTGTGTACAAGGTATTAGGCTTAAGACGGCCATAGATGGTTCAAATCCTGGACGGGTCTGCAGGGACCAGCCACGATTCAAACCATGTATGGGCAGGCTGAATGTACCCAAGTTGATTAATCAATCAACCTGTCAGATTTTACATACAGTATGTTTATTGCTAGCCGCTATAATAGCGGCTAGCAGTAATCACTGTGTTCTCCCAGCGGGGAAGCCCCCACCCTCCTGATAACACAATGGCTCTGCCAGAGGGATTTCCACATCAACACTGACCTGACTGTGTTGATGGAGGGATCAAGCAATTTTCTTTCCTGCAACCTGAGGTTGCAGGAAAGAAAATTGCTCCATGGCTATATGAGATGAGTATCCCTGTTGATGGGTAAAAATATGCACCTGCTAACCACATAGGAAAAAGTTGTCCCTTTGATGCTTCCAACTGTAAGCATAGTCCTACTGTGCCTAATGATGAATCTGCCAAGTCCAGGTGTATGTATTTATGTTATTTTATAAAGAGCCCCAGACAATAGAGGGGTTAATAGGCACGAAATTTTTTGGCAATGAAAATAAGTTTGTTTTCTATAGCCCCATCGCAAAAGTTTTAACCTTCCCTCCAGGTACCAATACGATTTTTCCCAGTCTACTTAGTATTGTCAGTACATTGGTATTTTATAAATGCTTGGCACAGTAAGCAGCCATATATATTAGGATTGTTCTCAGTTCAGGTTTATCGATCAGTTGAAGACAAGGTTTCAACAGTTATTATTGACCTGCATTGAGGTCATCACTGCAAGAAGGCTTCTTTTATCCTTCTGGTGTTAAAACAAAAACTGTTTGCTGTGATGGCTCATTTACACTTCATTTTCCAACATTCTAGTTCAAATTTATGTGCTGGAGGTTAATGCGTTTTAAAAAATCTGACATATTTGTGCGTTAAATTGTACCTAAAGCCAAAGCAAAAACAAAGAAAAAGGTTGCTGTAACTGCCTAACTAGTTCGATTTACTGCGGCAGGGTGGCCGGTCTGCGCCCGATCACGTACCTAGTAAGTTATCTGGTACTTCCGGGTCTGGGGCGTGTGCCGCTTGTGACGTGCTCCCACTGTGATTGGACACAGCAGGAGCCAGTCAGCGGATCCGGCGGATGCAATGTCCGCCAGGACCCACCAATCGTTCAGGAGAATTCCCCTGTGAGAGGGGAATGTGCTGATCCTGTGTTCCTGCTAAGCAGGAACACAGATCTTTACATTCCCCCAGTCAAAGCATCCCCCACACAGTTAGTAATCACTCCTAGGTAAAACATGGAACCCTTTGATCACCCCTGATGTTAACCCCTTCCCTACCAGTGTCATTAGTACAGCAACAGCATATATTTTTTAGCACTGCTCACTGTATTAGTGTCACTGGTCCCCAAAAAGTGTCAAAAGTGTCAGTTCAGTGACTGATTTGTCCACCAAAATATTGTATTCCCGCTAAAAGTTTCTGATCGCCGCCATTACTGGTAAAAATAAAAAAAATAATAAATAATATTATACTATAGTTTGTAGCCGCTATAACTTTTGCGCAAACCAATCAATATACACGTATTGGGATTTTGTTTTTAGCAAAAACCATGTAGCAGAATACATATTGGCCTAAATTGATGAAGAAATTGGATTTTTTTATGTTTTATAGCAAAAAAGTAAAAAATATATATATTTTTTTATATATAGTGCAAAAAATAAAAACCGCAGAGGTTATCAAATACCACCAAGAGAAAGCTCTATTTGTGGGAAAAAAAGGACGTCAATTTTATTTGGGTACAACGTCGCACATCTGTGCAATTGTCAGTTAAAGTAACACAGTGCCGTTTTGCAAAAAATGGCCTGGTCATGAAGGGGGGGGGGTAAACCTTCCAGAGCTGAAGTGGTTAAACAGACCTCTGGCATTGCTATGGTTTTCCTAAACCCATGTCACTATAACCTTTACTCAATATATTTGGGGACAAGCTTATAAGTAAAGTAATTAAAATAAACAGGTATTGGCTTAAAGTGTATCTAAAGACAATTATTTTTTTCAAGTTTTTTGTATAGGGTGGTGAGGGACTAGAACCTTTATCAATGGTGTTTTCCATATTTCTGTCGGTGCAGGTTTTATTTATTTTTGCTGTAACAAGCCATGTAATATAATATATTTGTAAATATTTTATTATATCTTTTCATGTGACAACACTGAAGAAATGACACTTTGCTACAATGTAAAGTAGTGAGTGTACAGCTTGTATAACAGTGTAAATTTGCTGTCCCCTCAAAATAACTCAACACACAGCCATTAATGTCTAAACCGCTGGCAACAAAAGTGAGTACACCCCTAAGTGAAAATGTCCAAATTGGGCCCAATAATCCCCTCCATTTTCCCTCCCCAATGTCATATGACTCGTTAGTGTTACAAGGTCTCAGGTGTGAATGGGGAGCAGGTGTGATAAATTTGGTGTTATCGCTCTCACTCTCTCATACTGGTCACTGAAGTTCAACATGGCACCTCATGGCAAAGAACTCTGAGGATCTGAAAAAAAGAATTGTTGCTCTACATAAAGATGGCCTAGGTTATAAGAAGATTGCCAAGACCCTGAAACTGAGCTGCAGAATGGTGGCCAAGACCATACAGCGGTTTAACAGAACAGGTTCTACTCAGAACAGGCCTCGCCATGGTCGACCAAAGAAGTTGAGTGCACATGCTCATCGTCATTTCCAGAGGTTGTCTTTGGGAAATAGACGTATGAGTGCTGCCAGCATTGCTGCAGAGGTTGAAGGGGTGGGGGGTCAGCCTGTCAGTGCTCAGATCATACGCCGCACACTGCATCAAATTGGTCTGCATGGCTGTTGTCCCAGAAGGAAGCCTCTTCTAAAGATGATGTACACGAAAGCCCGCAAACAGTTTGCTGAAGACAAGTAAACTAAGGACATGGATTACTGGAACCATGTCCTGTGGTCTGATGAAACTAAGATAAACTTATTTGGTTCAGATGGTGTCAAGCGTGTGTGGCGGCAACCAGGTGAGGAGTACAAAGACAAGTGTGTCTTGCCTACAGTCAAGCATGATGGTGGGAGTGTCATGGTCTGGGGCTGTATGAGTGCTGCCGACACTGGAGAGTAGTGATGAGCCGAACACCCCCGGGTTCGGTTCGCACCAGAACCCGCAAACGGACCGAAAGTTCGTACGAACATTAGAACCCTATTAAATACAATGGATGCGAACGTTCGAATTCTAAAGTGCTAATTATAACGACTATTATGCATGTTATTGTCCTAAAAAGGGTTTGGGAACCCGGGTTCTGCACCAGGGGACATGTATCAATGCAAAAATAAGTTTTAAAAACGGTCGTTTTTCGGGAGCAGTCATTTTAATGATGCATAAAGTGAAAAAAAAAAGTCAAATATTCCTTTAAATATCGTACCTGGGGGTGTCTAAAGTATGCCTGTGAAGTGCCACGTGTTTCCCGTGTTTAGAACTGTCCCTGCACAAAATGACACTTCTAAAGGAAAAAAAAGCCATTTAAAACTGCTTGCGGCTTTAATGTAATGTCTGGTCCCGGTAATATGGATGAAAATCTTTAAGAAAAATGGCATAGCTACCCCATGATCCCCCCCCCCCTACCCCAGCCCATTACCAGCCCCTTTGGGTCTTGTATGGATATTAAAGGGGAACACCGCACACAAAATAAAAAAGGCCCTATATACTCTGAACAGCCGTATACAGGCGGTGCATACAAGACAGGGACTGTAGGTTTGTTCTTATGTAGAATGTGTTTGTAATTTTGAACAGGTACATTGTTTAAGTGTAGCTCCAGCCCAAAAATCTATTTTTAAACTTTTTGGAAAACATAGGTAAGGGTTATCACCCCTGTAACATTTGTTTTGCTGTCTGTGCCCCTGTTCAGAACATTTCACCTCACTTTCCGTCCCAATGACAACTGTTTTTGAAATGTGGTGTTTTTCTTGAAACAAGGATTGGTGATAAAGCATCAGTACAGAGGAGACACCTTTCTCCCATATTAATTCTTACAGGAGAGAATTTTCCTTCCATGGGGTAGATTTCCTCTCACTTCCTGTTGTCTTCTTGCGTTTGCAAGTAGGAGTCGTTTGTAAGTTGGATGTTTGAAAGTAGGGACCTGCCGTATATACTCTGCAGAAATAGGCCCCTTAGTTGTTGGTGTTGGCACAACACTGTAAGCACTCACAGTTACTCTTGGTTGGTGCTGGAACGCCCTGCTGTCAACTATTATATCAGGAATTTTAATTACATATAATTGTTGAACAGTGGTAGTAAAAATTGGGCCTTTGATGGTGGTGCTGGTGCCACAACACTGTAAGCCCTGACAGTTACTCTTGGTGGGTGCAGGAATGGGCCCTGCTGTGAATTATTAGATCAAGAATTGTAATTACATGCCCCTTTTGAACAGGGGCTGAAAAATTGGGCCTTTCGTGGTGGTGGTGGCGTTGCCACAACACTGTAAGCCCTCAGAGTTACTCTTGGTGGGTGCAGCAATGGGCCCTGCTGTGAATTATTAGATCAAGAATTGTAATTACATGCCCCTGTTGAACAGGGGCTGAAAAATTGGGCCTTAGGCACTGGTGGCACAACACTACAACCCCTCACAGATACTGTACTTGGAGCACAGCAATGAGCCCTGTTGCAAAGTATTGCTTCAAAAATTGTAATGACACGCCCCTGTTAAACAGGGGCTGAAAAATTGGGCCTTAGCCACTGGTGGCGGCACCCATAAACAAAAATGATCTTCCAAGCTATCATCATCAATCGTATCATTGAGGACTCGGAGGAGGAGGATAGCCAGTCAACATAACAGCACAGGCACTCAGCATCAGCATCAGTCTTGAAGGGATGTGACATGTTAAAATCAATTAGTCTGTTATATCAGCATCAGGTGTGTGGTAGCTGGTGGTGATCCAAGACTGGTTCATCTTGATGAAAGTCAGTCGATCAACCGAGTCGGTGGACAGGCGCACCCTGTGATCCGTGACAAATCCTCCAGCAGCACTGAATGTGCGTTCCGAAAGAACGCTGGATGCATGACAGGCCAGTAGCTCAATTGCATACTGTGCAAGCTCTGGCCAGTGATCCATCCTCAAGACCCAGTAAGCCAGAGGATTTTCGGTGTGGAAGGTGTCCAAGTCTGACCTTGCCCCTAGATATTCCTGCACCATGTTTATCAGACGCTGGCGATGGTTGCTGGAACCGATCATACTTTGGGGCTGCGGACTAAAGAATTGTCTGAACGCATCGGTCAGACGGCCACCTTCCCCACCGCTCCTTCTTTGACTGGCCGAAGCCTCAGCAACTCGTTGTCCAGGACCAGGAGTTTGTAACCTCCCAGTCTCTGGGAACGCGTTGCACAGACCTTTCTGCAAGGCCTCCCGGAGTTGTCTCATCCTCTGCTCCCTCTGCGACGGTAACATAAGGTCCGCAACCTTACCCTTGTACCGTGGATCAAGGAGAGTGGCCAGCCAGTAATGGTCCCTCTCCTTGATCCGAAGAATACGAGGATCCTTCCGCAGACTTTGCAGGATCAGGGAGGCCATGCAGCGTAGGTTTGCTGAGGCATTCGGTCCGGAGTCCTCTGGGTCACTAAGGACGACATGATCCGCAGCCACCTCCTCCCAGCCACGTACAAGTCCACTGGTTTCTTGGGACTGTAAATCATCCCTAAAAGACTGCTGCTGATGATGCTGAGTGCCAGCCTCCACCTCCATGCTGACACAATCCTCCTCCTCCTCCTCCTCTTCCTGTGCGATGGGTGGGACAGAAGGAACACTGTCTGGGTAAAGGGGGCCTTGAGAGGCAAGGAAGTCCTCCTCTTCCTGCCTCTGTTCTGCCTCAAGTGCCCTGTCCATTATTCCACGCAGCGTGTGCTCCAACAGGTTGACAAGAGGTACAGTGTCACTGATGCATGCACTGTCACTGCTCACCATCCTCGTGGCCTCCTCAAATGGTGCCAGGACAGTGCATGCATCCCTGATCATGCCCCACTGGCGTGGAGAAAAAAAACCAAGCTCCCCTGACCCTGTCCTGGTGCCGTAGTCGCACAGGTACTCATTGATGGCCCTCTGCTGTGTGTGCAGCCGCTGCAGCATGGCCAACGTTGAGTTCCACCTGGTGGGCATGTCACATATAAGGCGGTTCTTGGGCAGGTTCAACTCCTTTTGCAGCTCAGCCAGGCGAGCACTGGCATTATAAGATCTGCGGAAATGCACACAGACTTTCCTGGCCTGCCTCAGGACATCCTGTAAGCCCGGGTACCTGCCCAAGAACCGCTGCACCACCAGGTTAAGGACGTGAGCCACACAGGGCACATGGGTCAGTTGTCCCTGTCGGAGGGCGGAGAGGAGGTTGGTGCCATTGTCGCAAACCACCATTCCTGGCTTAAGCTGGCGTGGCGTCAACCATCTCTCGGCCTGGCCCTGCAGAGCAGACAGGACCTCTGCCCCAGTGTGGCTTCTGTCCCCCAAACACACCAGCACAAGCACGGCATGGCATCTTTTTGCCTGCGTACTTGCGTAGCCCCTTGAACGGCTACGGAGCACCGCTGGTTCAGAGGACAAAGCACAGGAAGAGGCCATGGAGGAAGAAGAAGAGGAGGGGGTGGAGGAGAGAGGTGTGTCACAACCAGTAGTAGCATTTTGGAGGCGTGGCGGTGGAACAACCTCCAACACTACTGCACCTTGTCCTGCATCCTTCCCAGCTGCCAAAAGAGTGACCCAATGGGCCGTGAAAGAAAGGTAACGTCCCTGTCCATGCCTGCTGGACCATGAGTCAGCGGTAATATGCACCTTACCGCTGACCGCCCTGTCCAGCGAGGCCAAGACATTGCCTTCCACATGCCGGTAGAGAGCCGGAATAGCCTTCCGTGAGAAAAAGTGGCGTTTGGGAACCTGCCACTGAGGAACCGCACATTGCACAAACTCACGGAAGGGGGCCGAGTCTACCAACTGAAAAGGCAGCAGTTGAAGCGCTAGCAATTTAGCCAAGCTAGCATTCAACCGCTGGGCATGTGGATGGCTGGGAGTGAACTTCTTTCGACGGTCCAGCAGCTGGGGCAGGGAAATTTGCCTGCTAGAATCGGACGTCGGTGTACTGCTAGCAGAGTGGCCGCAAGTACTTGGCTGTGACACACCTAATTCTACACCTTCATTCCTCTCAGTGCATGTTTCAGAGAGGACTGAAGTTATAGTGGGGTTGGAGATCCCAGCTGATGCGGTGCAAGGAGAGGTCCGCTTTGTTCTTTGGTGTGGGTCTTTGAGGTAGGCTTGCCAACGAGCTGCATGGCAGGTCAACATATGTCTGGTCAGGCATGTGGTACCCAAGCGGCTGATGTTTTGGCCACGCGATATACGCTTGAGACATATGTTGCAAACAGCAGCTGTGCGATCTGATGCACTAGCCTCAAAAAAGGCCCACACCAAAGAACTTTTTGAATGATGGGCAGAGGCAGCGCCCTGCACAGGCGGAGCTCTGCGGTGTGATTCCGTCGGTGTACTGCCCTTACGCTGGCCACCAAAGGGCATCCTGCCTCGTTGGAGATGTGCCTCCTCCTCATCCTCCTTCTCCTCCTCTCTCCTATTAGGCACCCACGTGGAGTCAGTGACCTCATCATCCCCTCCCTCCTCATCACTGGAGCCAATCTGGCAGTATGCTGCAGCTGCTGGAACATGACTGCCAGATTGGTGTCCTTCTTGAGCATCCCCTCTGTCTGCTCTCACGCTACTGCCTTCCTGTAGCTGGGTTTCATCATCAGACCCTTCGAAACGCTGGGCATCCTCCTGGAGCATGTACCCAACACTGTGCTCAAACAGTTCGGGGGACTCCTCAGGAGGAGGACATGGTGGGTCTAGGGAAGGAGTGACTGATGATGAGTCTGACATTGATACCAGGGAAGAGGACGCTTTGGCAGCTGCTTTGCCAGTACCCTGAGCCTGGGTGAGAGAGGATGAGGAGGAGGAGGAGGGCTTGGTCATCCACTCTACCAAGTCTTCGGCATGATGTGGCTCAACATGTCCAGCTGCCGAAAAGAAGGACAAGCGTGTCCCATGGCCATGTGCTGATGACAATGCACCGCGTCCACGACCAGCACTGTTGCCCCCAGACTCAAAGCCTGCTTGCCCTCTTGTATTGCCTCCTGACTGTCTGCCTCTCCTTGTTTGCCTTCCAGACATTCTAATAGATGGCCTGCAGGGAGATGGGAAAAAAGCAATAAGGGCTACCTTTAGGTGTCCTTCTCTGTCCCTTTACTTAAGGATTTCTAAATATGGTTGAGGATGATTGCTTTCGCACAGAATAGCACAACGACAATTTCCCTGACTGTCCAAAAAACAAGGATTTCAAAGATGGTTGATGATCAATGCTTTAGCACAGTATAGCACAAGGAGAATTTCCCTCACTGTCCTTCCCTGTCCCTAGAAACAAAGATTAGCACAGTGAAAGAAACTGACACTCTCCCTACCTATAGTTTTCTGTCCCTAAACTAAAGGAATCCAGGTTAAGCAAGAAAAAAAAATGTCACTGTCCCTGCCTATGCTTCTCTTTCCCTGCTCCGGAACACACTACACTAGGCCGCCGTGCTGGCGGCCTTTTATAGTGTGGGGCGTGTACTAAACACCCTCAGCAATAATTGGCCACAGGCATCCTGCCTGTGGCCAATCATTGCTCTCCTCGCTGCCGGCGCTGTGATTGGCCAAGCATGCGGGGTCACAGTGCATGCTTGGCCAATCACAGCGCCTGGATGACACTGCGATGGCGTAGTGCATTGTGGGCCGTTCGCGTCACTCGAACTAGGCGCGAACGGCCCAAATCGTTCGATCTTCGTCGAACGATCGAACAGCCGATGTTCGAGTCGAACGTATGTTCGACTCGAACACCGAGCTCATCCCTACTGGAGAGCTACAGTTCATTGAGGGAACCATGAATGCCAACATGTACTGTGACATACTAAAGCAGAGCATGATCCCCTCCTTTCAGAGACTGGGCCGCAGGGCAGTATTCCAACATAACGACCCCAAACACACCTCCAAGATGACCACTGCCTTGCTAAAGAAGCTGATGGTAAAGGTGATGGACTGGCCAAGACCTAAACCCGATTGAGCATCTGTGGGGCATCCTCAAATGCAAGGTGGAGGAGCGCAAGGTCTCTAACATTCACCAGCTCCGTGATGTCATCATGGAGGAGTGGAAGAGGACTCCAGTGGCAACCTGTGAAGCTCTGGTGACCTCCATGCCCAAGAGGGTTAAGGCAGTGCTGGAAAATAGTGGGGGCCACACAAAATATTGACACTTTGGGCCCAATTTGGACATTTTCACTTAGGGGTGTACTCACTTTTGTTGCCAGCGGTTTGTACATTAATGGCTGTGGGTTGAGTTATTTTGAGGGAACAGAAAATTTACACTGTTATACAAGCTGTACACTCACTACTTTACATTGTAGCAAAGTGTCATTTCTTCAGTGTTGTATGAAAAGATATAATAAAATATTTACAAAAATGTGAGGGTGTACTTACTTTTGTGAGATACTCTATGTATACAGTATGTGTGTGTGTGCAATTCTGATGAATGACAATATAGTGGTTTTGTTGTAAAAAATTAATGATGAAAACAAGAAAAGGGCGCACGACCTAGTATAATACCATTATAAACATTTATTAAAAGATAAAAGGCAACAATCGTTATTCTCACAAACGCATGATGTATACACGCATATCAAGTGGAAAAAGGTCGCCACCAGGGCTACTGGAATACACCAATAATGCAAGGAGACCGGATGGCCATGTTGGTGCGCCCTTCTCTTGTTTTCGTTGTTTGCAGTGTATTTGGATGTCCATGGTCCTGAGAGGGCAGCAAGACCCTAGGCTTTGGCAATAAGGATTAGATACACTCTTTACCTTCAATTATAACACTTAAGCACAGGAGAGTAGCTTTCTTGAACAAAAAATTAATGTTTGGCTTCTTTGTCATTAATTATATAGGTTCCTGGAAGACAGTTATGAGCCTCTGGAAAATGTAAGTCCTGTGCCTAAAGCACTAATTTTTCCATCCCAACTTTGGATGGATGGACGGTCGGACAGATGGATGGTCGGACAGATGGATGGTCGGACAGATGGATGGGCGAATGGATGGATGAATGGGTGGATAGGTGGGCAGGTAGATGGATGGGTTGGTGTACAGATTTGTTTCAGAAGTAGATGGCTAGATGGATGGGATCATATGGGGGTTGGTTTGCTCAGGGATGGTGACCATTTTTAAGGTGAGGCCATGTCAGTCAGAACTGCATTTAAGGGCACAGCAGCCCCCTTTTATTCAAAATGAAAACAAAGTTTACAAACTGGTTGCCCACAAGGGGGTTCTTCCCCAGCAACCATACATAATGAAATTTTCGCTTACCTGGCAACAGTACACTTCAGCAGCACCTCTGCTATTAATACTGGTCTCCCAGACTACGGGTTCTCACACCTTTTTCCTCTAGATTCTCTGGAATCACTATCCACCTCAGCTTTCTCAATCTCTCAAGACCCACACAGCTGCCCTGACTTTCCCAGCCCTGTGGGCAAAAAGCCCCTCCAACATAGGGTCTTGTCTCCCTGAGTAGGTCACCCCTACTCTGGACACAGGATGGTAGGTTCAATCCCTCCCAAAACACTTTGGAACCTTCATACTCCAGGCCCTGATCCAAGATTACAAAACCCGGAGAAAGCTTAAACCACAGCTTTCTCTACTCACAATAAACTTGCTTGAGTTTCTCAAACTGCAAATTTGAGAAAACTGTGCCATCCTTTTCTAATCTCACACCGCCAAGGCAGGGCCTCACTCTGTCACAATGGGGTATACGGCTGGGTGGATGGATGGACAGAAGGGTGTGTAAAAGACATTTTTATGCCGCGTACACACGATCGAAAATTCCGACAACAGATGTTCGATGTGAGCTTTTTGTCGGAAATTCCTGTGTGTACGCTCCATCGGACATTTGCTGTCGGAATTTCCGACAACAAAAATTTGAGAGCTGGTTCTCAAATTTTCCGACAAGAAAAGTTCTTGTCGGAAATTCCAATCGTCTGTATGCAATTCCGACGCACAAAAAAACACACATGCTCAGAATCAAGCAGAAGAGCTGAACTGCCTATTGAACTTCATTGATCTCGGCTCGTCGTACGTGTTGTACGTCACCGCGTTCTTGACGGTTGGAATTTCCGACAAGATTTGTGTGACTGTGTGTATGCAAGCCAAGTTTGAGCCAATATTCCGTTGGAAAAAAATCCACGGTTTTGTTGTCGGAATTTCCGATCGTGTGTACACGGCATAAGGCAGAACACATATCTCAATTATGATACAATTTTAATCAAATCCCACCAATATAATCTGATAATGACTTGATATGTTCTTTGCATACGTAGTAATCTGCTGTATTTGTATAAAATTATAGAGGACACAGAATCATGGAACTTATTCAAGGCTTCCTAAACAGTAAGTTTACTCTGTTATTCTTTATTATCTTATTACTTTTTTTTCACAATTTTTTTTTTTTTTTTTTTTTTTTTAATTCTTTCTTTAACGTTATTACTTATATACTGTACATGCTCATATATATTACTATCTCAGCCAATGATTCTCACCTTTAGTAAAGTATAACAGCAAAAGTATATGGTATAAAAGCAAAATGCATGACCTGTGTCAGAGGCACACAGTCTTAGGAAGCAAAAAGAATTATACAAAGTCATGCAAGTGGCTTAACAGCCACTTTAAATAAATTGTATTTTATTTGTTTAAAGTCAAAGTGTCTTTTGCTTTTAAAAGAGTATTTTTTTTTTTTTTTTTGCAAAATCATACTTGCTAATGCTGCATCTGTCCCCCATCGCCTCTGCACTGAGAACCGAACGATCGAACACCGCCATTCGATTGGTTCTGACAGCTCCCCGAGCAGAGAGCTGCAGACTGTCAATCAGCAGCTCTCTACTCTGCCCCATCCTCGCTCACTGGAGAGCTGGGCTGTGGAGTGGAGGGGGCGGAGTGGCCGGCTCAGCCTCTCAGTGGCTCGCTGAGAGGCTGAGCCAGGAGTTGGTCCAGGGACCTGGCGGATCCTGACTTCCATTGTCGTGGTGACGCGGCCTCTGGATCGACTTCTGCGATGTCAGCAGAGAGTGGACTGCTCTCTGCTGAAAACGGGTCACAAGAGTGCAAAACGATTTGCACTCCTGTGATCCATAGGAGAAGTACAGCCAAACGAGCTTTGGCTATTCTTCTCTTTTAAGGCTAAATGAGAGATCTGGGGTCTTTTTGACTCCAGGTCTCTCAATAAAGAGGACCTATCATGCTTTTTTCTATTACAAGGAATGTTTACATTCCTTGTAATAGGAATAAAAGTGATAAAAAAAATAAAGGGACAGTGTAAAAATAAAAAATAAAAAGTAAAATAGATAAGAAATAAAAAGATTTAAAGTGCCCCATCCCTCTGTACTTGCATGCAGGAGCGAATGCATAACTAAGCCGCACCCACATATGTAAACAGTGTTCAAACCACACATGTGAGGTATCGTTGCAATTGTTCGAGCAATCGCTATAATTCTAGTGCAGGACCTCATCTGTAACACTAAACAGGTAACCTGTAAAAAAAAATGTTTAAAGCGTCGCCTATGGAGATTTTTAAGTACCGTATTTTGTTGCCATTCCACAGGCGTGCGTAATTTTAAAGCATAACATGTTGGGTATCTATTTACTCGGTGTAACATCATCTTTCACATTATACAAAAAAATTGGGTCAACTTTAGTGTTTTTTTTTTTTTGTTTTTTTTTTTTTTTATTATTCATTAAAGTGTATTTAAAAAATAAATTGTGTTTGAAAGACCATTGAGAAATACAGTGTGAGGTCAAATCTTGTAGCATCCGCCATTTTATTCTCTAGGGTCTCTGCTAAATATATATATATTGTGACAGCAGGAAGGTAAAGTCACCTGGTTGCATCCAGGGGGGTAGATATATTTCGCCCAGATTCAGGCTTTACGCCGACTTATACAACTAGGTGGAGAGTTGTATAAGCCCAGCTGGGGCTAGTGGGCTCATGGATGACTCATACCTCTAGGGAGAGTGTGGGGCGTCGTGCAGACAGGGAGTTGATGAGACCAGCTGAAGCTTGTCAGCTCATTTAGGCCTCTATAAGAACTCCCAGCTTCATTAGATGTTAGCTCATGCCTGGACCCAGACCTGTGTGGACTGTCTAGGGAGAGTGAACCCCTGTGCGGTGAGACAAAGCCTGTGTGGCTATTTGCTTGGACATTTAAAACCAGGGACTTAGGGACTAGGACAGCACTAGGCTGATCCCAGTTGTTAGTTAGGAAACCTGTATGTTTAGTCAGAGGTCAAGTTGACCAGGATTTATTTTGTTTATGTTTCTTTTGCTTTGCTGTGTTTTGTCACTGTAAATAGAAAATAAACCGCACCTTTTTGATTTTGAAAACCACAACCTCCGTTTGCTGGGCCTGATTTTGTGTGGGGAGCCCATCCCGGGGGTCACACACACCCGCTGCCGAGCTAACCCCCTCACAATATATATATATATATATATATATATATATATATATATATATATATATATATATATATATATATATATATATATATAATGTTTATGGGTTCTAAGTAATATTCAACCCAAAAATACTGATTTTTACCTTGTAAGCAACACATGTCAGAAAAAGGCTGGGTCAGCAGGTGGTTTAAGGAGTTGTAAATGCAGAAGGTTTTTTACCGTAATGAATTCTATGCATGAAGATAAGAAGCCTTCTGTGTGCAGCAGCCCCCCTCAGCCGCCTAACACTTACCTGAGGTCCCTCTCTGTCCAGCGATGTCCACAAGTGTCTCAGCTGTCCAAGATTCTCCCTCTCTGATTGGCTGAGACACAGCAGCTGCGCCATTGGCTGCTGCTGCTGTCAATCAAAATCAGCTAGCCAATCAGGAGAGGGAGAGGGAGCCAATTAGGAGAGAGAGAGAGGGTGGGGCCAGGTCAGGGCTCTGTGTCTGAATTGACACAGGGAGCTGCGACTCAGCTCAGGTGCCCCCATAGCGAGCTGCTTGCTGTGGGGACACTGAAAAGGAGGGAGGGGCCAGGAGCACCGAAGAGGAACCCAAAAAGTGGAGGATCCGGGCGGCTCTGTGCAAAACCACTGCAACAGAGCAGCAGTGGCGTATCCAGGGTATGGCACTCCATGGCAAGTGCCATGGGCGCCCTGGGGGGGGGCGGCAAAATAAACTAAACTAAAAAAAAAATTCCCACCCGCACATGTCCTCCTGCGGGCCGCCTCCCGCACTATAGCCCCCGGCGGCGGCATGGCACTTTACTCTTACTTGGCTGGATATCATCTGGATGGCATTGTGTGATGTGACAGGCATGAGCGCCCCCATGCTTATAGATCAGTGGGACCGTCCACTGTGTCTCCAGTCCAGACCGTCATTCGGCTGACTGGCGGAGGCGGAGCTTTCCTCCTCTGCGCTGCTTCCATCTTCTCCCCGAGCGTGAGCGGGTCGGTGACGTCACGTGAGGTGAGGTCGCCGTCGCTGAGGAGGAGAACTTCAACTGAACTGGACTCTGGAACGGTGGAACCCGAACCCCCAAGCCAGGCAGCAACTGCAGCAGGTACCGTACTAGTCAGTGTACATTGTGAATACAGCAATTTTTTATTAGAGAAAGTTTTCACTGTGAAGTCAGTCAGGGTTAATGATGTGTGCCAGTATACTGTAGTGCCTGCTTGCTCAATATGGATTAAATAAATTGTAATTATGCATAGCCATAGTTATCATAAATAAAGTGATTTGTGCAAGTAGTACCTGCTGTTGCACAAATCACTTTATTTATGATATCTATGGCTATGCATAATTACAATTTATTTAATCCATATTGAGCAAGCACTATATTTGATTGGCTGCTTGCTTCTGTTTGGGCCTGTGCCTGGCACATGTTGACTTAGGCTATTTTTACGCTGGGGCGTTGCGCCGTCGGCGGAAAAGCACTGTCGCTAGCGGGACGCCTCAAAGATGCGGCTGCCAGGACTTTTTTGAGCGTCCTGCCAGCGCACCGCTAGCGGCCCAAAAAGGGTTAAAACTGCAGCGGCGCTTTGCTGGAGATTCTGCGGCGCTGCCCATTGATTTTATTGGGCATGGGCGCTTTAGAAGCAGTGTGTACACAGTTCCTACAGTGCCTCAAAGATGCGGCTAGCAGGACTTTTTTGAGCATCCTGCCAGCGCACCGCTCCAGTGTGAAAGCCCTCTGGGCTTTCACATTGGAGTGAAAAAATAGGCTCTTTCAGGCGCTTTGCAGGCGCAATTTTGTAGCGCTGTAGCACCTGCAAAGCACCTCAGTGTGAAAGTAGCCTAAGACCCCTTTCTCACTGAGGCGCTTTGCAGTCGCTATAACGCTAAAAATAGCACCTGCAAAGCGCCCTAAAAGAGCCCCTTTATTCACACTGGAGCGGTGCGCTAGCAGGTTGGTAAAAAATGTCCTGCAAGCAGCATCTTTGAGGCACTGTAGGAGCGGCTTCTAAAGCGCCCCTGCCCATTGAAATCAAAGCGGCGCATTGCAGGCGTTTTTTTTTTTAACCTTTTCTCAGCCGTTAGCGGGGGTTAAAAGATGGTAAACAACGCCCCCCACCGCCCCAGTGTGAAAGAGGCCTTAAAGTCAACATCATGTGCGATTGTGCGTGTGTGCTAAGCAGACAGGGCCGCTGGTGATCCTACTCCCTCTCTCCCTCTGTACAGTGTCAGAGGCGCTGGCGCAGCAGTGGCGGAGGACTGTATCCATTATGAGGAAACATCCCCTGCACCGCTGCGTGTCCCTGATCATCACAGTGCCACTGCCAGTGAGTGTGACCTGTCTGTGTACCACTGCGCGCAGTAACTGTATCTGATGTTCCATTCCACTCCGCCTTTCTGCCCAGTGCTGTGCCCGTACATCTCATGATCCGCTACATGGAGGCCGCTCTCTGTCTCTCTCCCTCCTGCTAAGAGCACCAGCCCTGACAGAACACTTCTATCAATCTTCAGGTGTATCGCAAAACCATGAAACCCTTCTTGACGAAGAAGAAGGAAAGTGGAGCTGACGGACGGAAGAGACGAAAATTGGAGGTGGAAGAAGCCAAAAAGTCAAGCAAGTTCTTCATGACCTTCTTTGAAAAGCCTGGAACAAGTTGTTCGACACCTTCCATGGAGTCCCCTGCACCTTCAACAAGTTTGTTAGAATCTGAAGGTGAATCAAGTAAAAATGCATCACACGCCGAGGAGGAAGTCAAGTCAGATAAATCCGAGTATGATGAGAATAGAACGGAGGAGGCCAGAGAGAACATGAACATAACAGGAGGGGAAGACGATGGTGGTGGTGATGCTGTGTTTATTGATGAGATTGAACCTGACGATACTGAACCTGACGATACTGTATGGTGTTGAAGAGCCTCAAACTGTCTTACCAGAAGTTATTGAACACCATGACATTGGACTTCTGAAGTTCGACAAGGAATCTGGAAAAGCAATTCTGCCTGATGCATTAAGAACAGAAATAATAAAGCTGGGTTCAAAGTATTTCCAGAACAGTAAGGGGCCTTTCCTACCAACAAATAACCGCTCAATGAGCAAAACTTGGTTCAAGAGGAAATTGGGAAATGGTCGTGGTGAGGAAGTGACTCGCTCTTGGCTGGTCTATTCCCCTTTTAAAAAGTCTGCATTTTGTATCTGTTGTCTTCTCTATTCCCGGTCAGACCATCAGTCCTCATTGGAGCAGGAAAGTGGATTCATCCAATGGAAAGCACCTGAAAGGATTAGTGTTCATGAAAATGCTAAGAATCATCGGGAGTGCTTTACACAGTGGAAAGAAATGGAAAGAAATTTAGCTGAAAACAGAGGAGTTATTGACGTGGAACTTCAGTCACAGATTGAGAAGGAAAAGCAGAAGTGGCGTGATATCTTGAGGAGAATCCTTCATTGCATAAAATTCCTTGCGACTCAGAACCTGGCTTTGCGAGGACATAGGGAGTCACTTGAGCTGGATGATGACTCCAACGTGGGAAATTTCCTTGGCCTACTGAAACTACTGGCCATCTTTGACCCTGTTATGAAAGAACACCTCAGTCATGTGGAAAGTCATCCTGGATCCACGTCTTATCTTTCACCAGGTGTTCAGAATGAATTCATTCACATGATGGCATCTACTGTTCGCCAGAGTTTACTGAGCAGCATTCGTAAGGCCAAGTACTATGGTCTCATGTTTGACTCGACTCCTGATCAGGCACACCGTGAGCAGATGTCAGAAGTAGTGAGGTACGTGGAAGTTAATTTTGAGAGGAAAACTGCCCGTGTTAGAGTCCTTCCTTGGATTTATACAGATAAGCCAGAAGGATGCTGAGAGCTTGGTTAAAGACATCTTGAAACGGCTAGAGAAGGATGGAATGGAGCTTCAGGATTGTCGGTCACAGTGCTATGACAACGCTGCTGTGATGGCTGGACACAAAAGTGGTGTTCATCAAAGAATAAGTGAGAAAAACAACCTGGCAGTGTTTGTGAATTGCAACAATCACTCACTCAACTTGGTGGGTGTACATGCAGCCAAGCAGGATACAATGATGGTCACGTTTTTTGGTACCATCGAAGCTCTCTGTGTTCTTCTCTCGTTCAACACAGCGCTGGGAAAAACTCAAAAACGCTGTGCCTATGGTTGTTAAGTCAGAGTCCGAAACAAGGTGGAGTGCAAGGACAGAAGCAGTGAAGCCCGTCAACAACTACTTTGAGGAGATAGTTCAAGTTCTGCAGGACATGACAGACAATGAAAATGAGACCAGTGAAACAAGAAGTGATGCAAGACAGCTGTATAACCACATGTTGAGTTACGATTTTCTGACTTTGCTAGGATTTTGGAACAAAGTACTCATTCGCATTGACCGTATTCAAAAGAGGCTGCAGGATCCTAGCATGAACTTCCATGATGCTGCCCTGGATTTGAAAGCCCTCCGAGATCATTTTGATGATGACAGAGAAGTTTTAGTCAGTGAGTCACTCGAAGGACTCAGTCTCTGTCAAGACTGGAATATTGAAGTTGAAAGACGTCAGACGAAAGAAACGAATGCCTGGTGAGAACCTAAGAGATGCTGGGTTATCCGCCAAGGAGGAGATGGAAAGAGTCATGAAGGGAACACTCGACCGCCTTCACAGAGAAATGGATGAAAGGTTCACCCGTTTGCATGACACTGACGCCAAGTTTGGGTTCCTTCTCGATGTCGGGGGACTGTGTTCCGGCGCCTACAATTTACGACCTGAAAAAGAAGTGTGAAAATTTGGGCGAATTCTACAGCTCTGATGTTGATGGACAGCAGCTATATGAAGACATTTTGGATTGCAGAATGTTGATATTAAGTCGTGCCAACATGAAAATATCAAGACCTAAAGAGCTTCTCGAATTTATTGTTCAATATGGAGATGAGAGTGTCTTCACCAATCTTCGCATTGCTATTCAGATAATGCTAACTATTGCAGTTTCTATTGCCAGCTGTGAGAGATCATTTAGCAAGTTAAAACTAATACTTTCGTATTTGAGAGCCTCCATGGGTCAAGACAGACTCTGTGATCTTGCTCTGCTGAGTGTAGAAAGAGAAGAAACAGAAAAAACTGACTTTGAGCAGATCATAGACCAGTTTGCATCAGTGAAAGCAAGGAAGGTGCAGTTGTAATTTTTATGTAGTGCCAATCCATAAATTGTTAATTGGAAGATTAAAGAGTTTGACTTGTAGTTTTGTCAGCTGTTTTTTTTTTGTTAAGGTTATCTGAAAGATGGGTTTTAAATGTCTTGACAGGGGCGCAGTTTCAGTTCTTGCCATAGGCGCCATTTTCACTAGATACGCCTCTGCAGAGCAGGTAAGTATAACAGGTTTGTTTATTTTTATAGGGAAAAAATTTTGACTTTACAATCACTTTAAGCTCTTTTACAGGTTGTTAAGAATATGTACCTACTTTAATCACCATAGTCTGACCATAAGTACACTTAAGCTCTGTACACATGATCGGATATCCTATGGATTCTAATCCGATGGTTTTTTCCATCGGAAATCCGATGAAACTGTCTTCCATCAGTCTTGCCCACACATCATCAGTCAAAAGATGGACCGTTTCAAACGCGGTGACGTAAAACACTCTGATGAGCCGAGAAAAATTAAGTTCAATGCTTCTGAGCGTGCGTCGACTTGATTCTGAGCATGCGTGGGTTTTTTATCCGATGGATTTCCACACAGACGATTTTGCTATCGTTTTTTTTCCCATCGGATAAATTTAAAACATGTTCTATTTTTTCACACCGATGGAAAAAAGACCGATGGGGCCCATACACGATCGGTTCGTCCGATGAAAACGGTAAAACCGATCGTGTGTACACGGCCTGAAAGGCTCAGAACCAAACAATGATCCTAAAATGATTAACAATGAAGATGAAAACTTTGAGTCCGAATTAAAAACAAATTCAGATTATAGCACTACTTCTGAGAACAACTTATCTGTCTTGCAGCTTTCTAAACAACCACATCTATATAAATTGTATTATGCCCATAATGCTTTCTCCATGCGGAAAAATAAATTGCATGTAACTAATCCTGGATTCTTTCATTGTATATAATTTCATTTAGTTGTATCCATTTATGTTGCTTCTCTTTGTTCTCCAGCAATAATATTAATGGCAGTTTTCTACATTAATGGATCTCACACTGCACTTTTATGTCGATTAAAGCCTAGGGGGCATGCCGCTCTAAAAAGTATTAAAATATTTAAAAAAAAATGTACAGAGGAAAAAAGCAATTCTTTCATGGTGATGAGTTCCATCAACTGAAAATCATGTGCAGGAGTGTGAGGTGGCTTATGTTCGTTTTTCATCAACCTGGCAGTGTTCTGAGGTGTAAAAAGAGTTGGTTAAAATATGGCAGACAAAAAAAGAATAATCTTAATGTGTCTATACTTACCATAGATACCTACATTCTTGGGACAGTCATATTCTATAGTTAATTATGTTTCCAGAGTATCTGCTTCACCCTCGGCACATTATTAAATAAGATAGAAAAAGACCTAGAGGCCTAAAAGAATTGGTTAAAAGCTGGTAGAAAAAAAGAACCTGAATAAGGACAAGCAATTCTAACTTATCTATTATTACTGTACTGTACATCAGGGGTCTCCAAACTTTCTAAACAATAGACCAGCTTACTGTCCTTCAGACTTTAGGGGGGCTGGACTATGGCCATCGGGAGTACAAAATGTCCCAGCATGAGTGGGAGTAAACAATCCCCCATGATTGGTGTCAGTGGGAGTAAACGATCACCCCCATGATTGGTGTCAGTGGAAGGAATTGTGTCCCATCATTTGTGTCATTGGGCCACATTATTGGTGTCATTAGGAGGAACTGTGCCCCATCATTGATGTTATTGGCGGGAATTGCACCCCATCGTTGGTGTCTTTGAGGGGAAATGTACCCCTTATTGGTGTCAGTGAATAAAATAGTGCCTATAGGGCTAGATAAAAGCAAGCAAAGGGCCGCATCCGGCCCCCAGGCGCAGTTTGGAGTCCACTGCTGTGCATGCTTTTATACAGTCTTGTAACAGTCATTTTCTGTAGTCAATTCAGATGATGCCAGTGTGAGTAACCGCTTTCAATCAGCACAGAATTTCTGGAAGCACAAAACCCATCCAAATTTTCTTTCTAGTTGTGCAGAATGGGGAAGGGTCAGAACCCCTGTCAGGTTTCTGTTGCAGTCTGTATTCCTATTCAGGAGACTGATTTTCACTTTCTGTCCTGGTGACTGCTGTCACCACTACAAAAACTGAGAGGAAATCTAACATTGAATGGCTAGGCTTTTTTTCTTTTTTTTTTTTTTTACAGAAGCCTGCAAAGAATTGTACCCGCGATCAGTGGATCATTGGTGCAATATAAAGCTCCTGCAGACATGTCCCCCAGGTCTCTGTCCATACCTCTGTATGGGCTTTCAGTTGGGAAGCTAAAGGAAGTGTCAATGGACTATGAGTGCACTGATTATTGCATTCATAGTCCATAGAGAGCTACAAATCTGTCTGCCACGGTGACGGACAGGACTTGTAGTTTATTCATTCACAGATCTCTGTGAATAAATGATGCAGCTGTGTGGGTGAGGCCCTGCACAGCCTCGCCAATGTTAAATGTGACAGTGGGTGCGGATGAGAGGTAGGAAAGGTATAAGAGGCCGGTCAACCAACCCGATCCATGTTAGGTATAAATGATAGCCTCAGCCAGCGCTGCTCTACTGACCACAGTCCCTGATGAATTACGCCCCGGCCACTGGGGCTTAGTAATGGAGGTGGGAGACAAGAGTAGGATGGGAGAACTTATGAATCAGCCGTGAAAAAAAGTGAGCAAACATGCGTGGCTTGTTAATATGATGATGGAGAAAATCATGGGGTGGAAAAAAGGAAAAAAAAAAGAGCATAGAAATTGAAAGATAAAATAAGCATTGTCAAAGTGAGGAAATATTGAAGTGCAGATAAAAAAATTAAAAAAACAAAAAAAAATAGAATTAAAAAAAAATGTCATCTTTACTTTTTTCTTCACATGGACAATGCTTATCTTATTCCATTTTATCATTTAATTCCTATGCTCTATATTTTTTTTCCACCTCAGGATTTTCCCCATCATCACATTAAAGCCAAGTTCCACCCAAAAGTGGAACTTCCGCTTTAAGTACTCCTCGCCCCCTGACATTTAAATTTTTTTATTTATTTCAGGTACTTATATAACGCCGTCAATTTTTACGCAGCGCTTTACATATACATTATACATTGTACATTCACATCAGTTCCTGCACTCAATGAGCTTACACTCTATAAGCTATGGTTGTAAAAAATTTTTGCAATGATTTCCAATGTTTTGAGGTGTTTCCAAAGTTTTGTACATAGTACTGTATGTCGGCCTGGGGTATTACTTTCATTTGAAGAAGCAGAGATATTTTGGCAAAGAAGGAACATGGGCTAATTTTGCAGAAGCGATATGCGGGCCGCCCCTCCCCCAAGAAATTTGAGCACCAGCAGCCAGTGCTGTTGATCCTACTATATACATGTTAAATAAGGTTTAATGTGGAGAAATGTAAGGTGATGCACTTGGGGGCTAAAAAAAAAAAAAACGCAGGCTACTCACTAGGGGGAGAACCTCTGGGGAATCAAGGATGGAGAAAGATCTGGGGGTCCTAGTAGAAGACAGGCAGAATATTAGCATGCATAAAAAGGGGATGTACTCCAGAAATAAAACTATAATCCTGACACTTTATAAAACTCTGGTCCGGCCACATCTGGAGTATTCCGTCTACTTCTGGTCACCAGTCCTCAGAAGGGATGTGCTGGAGCTGGAGAGAGTCCAAAGAAGGGCAACAAAATTAATAAGGGGATTGGAGGACCTCAATTATGAGGAACGACTACAAGCACTAAATGTATTCTCACTGGAGAAGAGGCGCTTGATCATAGCGATTTACAAATTCCTAACGAGGAAGTGCTACATATCGACCTGGGCTGCAAGATGCTAATAAAGGGTCCAGTTAGAATAAAGTTTGAATTTTTGGACACATGAATAAAGACTTTTTAAATGCTTCCCCCCCTTTCTCTTCTCCCCCTCCCCTCCCCTTTTTCCCCCTCCTCCTTTTTCCCCCTTCCCTTTTCTCCCCCTCCCCTCATCCTTTTTTCACTAATGTCTTGCGACTTGACTTTGACTTGGGCTATATAACTTGAAATTGGCACCACTAACACTAACCGCAAGCCGTCGTCTGTCTACCTGATCAGCGTGTCATGCAGACAGACGGCGGCCATTGCAGTGTTCAAAAGCCGCGCCTCCTCGTCTGTGATAGGCGGAACACTCAATTTCACAGCAGGCAGTGTTCAGCCTATCACAGACATCCTCTTATCCTGTCTGTGTTATGAGGATGAGCGGATGTCCGTGATAGGCGGAACACTGAATGCTGTGAAATTAAGTGTTCTGCCTATCACAGACGAGGAGAAGGCGCGGCTTTTGAATACTGGCATGGCCGCCGGGATGCCGCCGATCAGGTACATGACTGATGGGCACAGTGAAGCACAGGCGCAGTGAGACATGGGCACAGTGAGACACGGGCACAGTGAGGCATTGGGCACAGTGAGACACGGGCACAGTGAGACACGGGCACAGTGAGACACGGGCACAGTGAGACACGGGCACAGTGAGACACGGGCACAGTGAGGCACGGGCACAGTGAGGCATGGGCACAGTGAGGCATGGGCACAGTGAAGCATCGGCACAGTGAAGCATCGGCACAGTGAGGCACAGTGAGGCATGGGCACATAACCAATATTATTTATTGTTATCCCTCCTATTATTTTTATACAGTATGTGGTAGATCAGTATTTTGACTTGATTTGTGACTTGACCAAAATAAATTACTTGACTTGACTTGCTTGACTTCTCGCAGGGACTCGACTTGACTTGCTTGCTTTTTGTCACAGTAACTTGGGATTTGCTTGAGACTTGAAGGTTAAGACTTGAGACTTGCTTGTGACTTTCACATGTGTGACTTACTCCCATGTCTGCCAATTACCGATACCTATTGGAACTGCAGGCATGGTACAGGAGACAGTTAGGGACTGCAGGCATGGTACAGGAGACAGTTAGGGACTGCAGGCATGGTACAGGAGACCGTCAGGGGCTGCAGGCATGGTACAGGAGACCGTCAGGGGCTGCAGGCATGGTACAGGAGACCGTCAGGGGCTGCAGGCATGGTACAGGAGAACGTCAGGGGCTGCAGGCATGGTACAGGAGACCGTCAGGGGCTGCAGGCATGGTACAGGAGACCGTCAGGGGCTGCAGGCATGGTACAGGAGAACGTCAGGGGCTGCAGGCATGGTACAGGAGACCGTCAGGGGCTGCAAGCATGGTACAAGAGACAGTTAGGGACTGCAGGCATGGTACAGGAGACAGTTAGGGACTGCAGGCAATGGTATGGTACAGGAGACAGTTAGGGACTGCAGGCATGGTACAAGAGGGTTATTGAGCACTATATTTGATTGGCTGCTTCTGCTTGGCACACACGCACAATCGCACATGATGATGACTTTAAGTCGTCATCATCATGTGCAATTGTGCGTGTGTGGCAGGCCCAAGCAGAAGCAAGCAGCCAGTTAAATATAGTGCCAAATATGGATTATATAAATATGCATAGCAGCAGCCATAGATATCATAAATAAAGTGATTTGTGCAACAGCCTGTTTCACAAATCACTTTATTACACTTTATTTAATATCTATGCTTTTTTGCACAGTGGCACACACATGCACAACATCATCATCATACCTGCTAGGCTGCTGCTGCTGGTGACGTCACAGACCCCCGCTCCTGGCCTATGGGTGATGATGCAGGCCGCGCAGAGGAGTCATTGCGCGCCTGTCGCTCACGGCCTCCACACAGGCAAAGTGGGGGCTGTTAGTAAGGGGGGGGGGCGCGAGAGCCGAGAAATCGCCGCAGGAGAACGGGGCTGGGGCCGCTGGAGGCCTTGTCAGGAATCTGGCCCCGCCCACGCAACGTCACTTCCGGTATCGGTTAGCGGTATCGAAGCATTTTCACGAGTTCCGATACTCGTGAAAATGCAGAGTATTGGCACCTATACCGATACCAGTATCAGTATCGGTGCATCCCTAATCAAAACCATTTGATTGTAGCTCTTGCTGTATGTGTAGGGTTGTTGTCCTCCTGGAAGGTAAACCTCCCTCACAGTCTCAAGTCTTTTGCAGACTCTTACAGGTTTTCTTCTAAGATTGCCCTGTATTTGGCTCCATCCATCTTCCTAACCCCCACAACATGATGCTGCCACCACTATGTTTCACGGTGGGGATGGTGTGATCAGGGTGATGTGCAGTGTTAGTTTCCCACTACACATATAATTTTTTGGCCAAAAAGTTCAAATTTGGTCTCATCTGATCAGAGCACCTGCTTCCACATTAATGCTTGATTGATGCTCTCCTTGCCCGGCCTGTCAGTTTAGGTGGACTGCCATGTGTTGGTAGGTTTTCAGGTGTGCCATACTCTTTCCATTTTCGGATGATGGATTGAACAGTGCTCCATGTGATGTTCAAAGCTTGAGATATTTTTTTTATAACATAACCCTGCTTTAAACATCTCCATAACTTTATCCCTGACCTGTCTGGTGTGTTCCTTTGGTCTTGGTGTGTTCCTTGGTTCACTAAGGTTCTCTAACAAACCTCTGTGGGCTTCACAGAACAGCGATATTTATACTGTTATTAAATTACACACAGGTGGACTCTATTTACTAATTAGGTAACTTCTGAAGGCAATTGGTTCCACTAGATTTTAGTTAGGGGTATCAGAGTAAAGGGGGCTGAATACAAATGCACGCCACACTTTTCACATATTTATTTGTAAAAAAAAAATTGAAAACCATTTATCATTTTATTTCCACTTCACAATTATGTGCCACTTTGTGTTGGTCTATCACATAAAATCCCAAAAAAATACATTTAGGTTTTGGTTGTAACATGACAAAATGTAGAAAATTTTAAGAGGTATGAATACTTCAAAGCACTGTAAATTCAGGGCAGAGTTGCCTCTCTTGTGTAGGCTATGCCAGCTTGCACCAAAGTGGGATCAAACAATGTTGCTGGGGGAATGGCTATCAGCACTGTTACATTTGATTCACAAGCCTGTAGGTTGTCAATCAGCCTATGGCCACACCTAGTCCTGCCCACTGCTTTTTGGATTGACAGCACTGTCTCTGCTGTTGAAACCTCCCACTGTGAGCTGCAGTGTCTGGAAAGGGGAACAGATGAGACACAAGCAGAGGTTTTTGGCCCAGTCTGGGAAGGTAAAGGAAGATTTTTGTTTCATGTATGAGGCTTGGCATCACAGAAAAAGTGGATTTGGGACTCGGTTAAACTGTCATACAGGAGACTTTAGTTGTACTTTATGTAAAACAAAGAATATTTTTATTAGTATGTAGCACCCTCTACCTAGTGAAGGTGCTAGCGCTCTCTACCTAGTATAGGTGCTAGCGTGAGTTTTTTTTTTTTTTTAGAACAGGTAAATTTAGGCAGGCCTAGCTGAAAGCTAGCCTTGTTTGTTTTGATCTGTGGGGCTGGGAGGCTTAGAGTAGGCTGGTGACTCACAGCTGGCTTCATCTTTTGGTTACTTCCCTTCTAATTCTAGAGGCTTCTAGAAAGAAGGTGGGGAAGAAGGTGGAGCTGTCTGGGGTGTTCTAAGGAGCCCTGACCAATCCCCAACTTGGATTGGCAGGGGGCAAGCCTTCTTAAATAGCTAGAGTCATCCCAGCTGGGGAGGACTTGTTCGAGTGGAAGAACTGGAGATGGAGTAATAGGCTGTCGGGGCCTTTGAGGAAGCTCTCCAGTCGGGGGGGTTACCTTGGGCCAGGGGTTTTGAGCTGAACAAGTACCCCACACAACCCAAAGGGTGTCCTGAACAGGAGCAGGAGTGGACAGCGGGGAATACTGTTGGGCAAGTCTCCAGGAGGGATCTACCAGGTGTTGGTGAGTGGCAGGCACAGTCGGGAGAGCTGGGAGACATGCCAGTGTGGACTGGGAGTGTGCAGTCGGAGATGGATGTAGAGCCAGCAGGAGAGACTGTAATGTCATGGACAGTGAAGTTGGGCCGCTGCAGCTGGGAGGGCTGTCAGGGTCTGCAGAGGGCTGACTGGGATCAGTAGTCCACCAAAGAGGGCATTCAAACTTTTGTTGCTACACCATAGGGGCCTAGCTGAAACCAGAGTTAGAACTATGTGCTAGCTGCGCCTGAAGAATCGTGCTGGAGGGATGAGGAGAGATAGTCTGCAGAAAGTGTTGTTCAGGAGGAGAATATCTAAATATCTAAATTGTCCCAAACCATGCAAGAATAATTTTCCTGGGCATCCCATGAATACCTTAACCCCATCCAAGTTCTAATCCCTCAATAAAATTCTAAAACAAAGCTGATGGACTTGATCATTGTCTTGGAGTGTCTGTAAGTGAATGGCGGGCTGGGCAGGGTGACAGGTGGGCCACAATCACTCAGCAGCCCCTACGGGGGTACTGCTACAAGTACATTAATTAGTGACTCTGGCCCAAATGATAATTTTTTTATAAAGACTGAGACAAAGCGCTGACTGTTCCTTTCTACACATACATAACAATGCATTCAACATGTCTAATTATCACTCTCTTCTGTATTGCAGAGTACATCTAAGGCTGTGTAATGATGTGTCACATTCCTTCAATTAACGCTCAGCTGTGTGTTATTGTTTCCTCTAATGGAGTATATTTATCACTGGAAATTGGGCTGTCAGTAAACAAGCTAGAACAGAAAACACCCAAACAACTTGGAGCTGTTTATGATGGTGTAAAACTACCAAACAACTATCAAAGTCAACCAAACAACCAAATTAGCAGCAGGTTCTGTTATACACTAGAGATGAGCGCAGTGTTTTCCACCAAATGAAAACATAAATGATTTTGCATCATTGTGCAGAAGTGAAAACTTTCAACTTTCTATATTGAACTGCTTTGGCACACCTATGCCGCGTACACTTGGCCGGACTTTCCATCAGGCAAACCTCCGTCGGAATTTCCGACAGAAAAATAGAGAACGTGCTCTCTATCTAAGTCCGTCGGAAATTCCGACAGAAAAAGTCCGATGGGGCATACACACGGTCGGAATATCCAACGAAAACCTCCCATCAGACTCTGTCTGTTTGTAAACAAGGCATTTCCCTGTTCTGCCTAGTGACAGGACACTGATCTCCTGCTCCCTGTCACCAGGAGCAGTGATCATTGTCGTGTCACTGGTAGCCCCGCCCCCTCACAGTTAGAATCACTCCCTAGGACACACGTAACTCCTTCCTCTCCCCCTACCGGTTAACCCCTTCAATTTCAGTGTCATTTACACAGTAATCAGTGCATTTTTATAGCACTGATCGCTGTATAAATGACAATGGTCCCAAAATAGTGTCAAAAGTGTCCCATGTGTCCGCCGCAATATCGCAGTCACGATAAAAATCGCTAATTGCCACCATTACTAGTAAAAAAAAATAATAATAATAAAAATGCCATAAAACTATCCCCTATTTTGTAGACGCTATAACTTTTGTGCAAACCAATCAATAAACGCTTATTGCGATTATTTTTTTACCAAAAATATGTAGAAGAATACATATCGGCCTAAACTGAGAAAGAAATTTGTTTGTTTTTTTTATATATTTTTTGGGGATATTTATTATAGCAAAAAGTAAAAGATATTGCTTCTTTTTTCAAAATGGTCACAATTTTTTGTTTATAGCACAAAAAATAAAAACCGCAGAGGTGATCAAATACCACCAAAAGAAAGCTTTATTTGTGGGGGAAAAAAAATGACGTCAATTTTGTTTTGGTGCAATGTCGCACGACCGCGCAATTGTCAGTTAAAGTGACGCAGTGCCGAATCACAAAAAATGGCCCGGTCATTGGGCAGCCAAATCCTCCGAGGCTGAATTGGTTAATTTACCCACTTGCGCTATGGAAGGTTTTACCCCCTTCTTGACCAGAGCATTTTTTGCTATTCAACACTGCACTACTTTAACTAGAAATTGTTCAGTCATGCAACACTGTGCGCAAATTAAATTGTTATATTATTTTTTTTTACACAAATAGAGCATTCTTTCTTTTGGTGGTATTTAACCACCACTGTTTGTTTTTTTTTATTTTTTGCGATAGAAAATGAAAAAATACCATACATTTTGAAAATAATTTATTTTCTATTTTCTGTTAAAAAAAATCCAATATTTTTTTTTTTAAATAAATTAAAACAATCAGATTTCTTCATAAATTTTAGGCAAAATGTATCCTGCTACATGTCTTTGGTAAAAAAATCCCAATAAGTGCTGATTAATTGGTTTGTGCGATACAGTAATGCAGTAATCAATGCCAATGATGTACACTGTCACTGTACTAATGACACTGGCTGTAAAGGGGTTAACATCTAGGGGCAATGAAAGGATTAACTGTGTACCTAACAATGTGTAATGTGTGCTGCTTTTACTTAACTATCTAGCTTTTTTTTCCTCCTTGCTCTGCAGGGAGAAGAAACAGCCAGATCACTGTTCACAGTACAGACAACGCTGTGTTTTTGTAAATACAGAACTCTGTGAGTGATTGGCCACAGCCGATCAGCTGACTTAAGCCAAAATAATTGGCTGAAATCAGCTGCCAGACTCATGCTGTTTAATCACAGCACAGATCGGCAGGGCAACCGTATTTACGGTCTAACATGTAACATGTTACCAAAGAGCACGTGCCTGCGCCCCTCCCGCTGTCACAATTTAAAAAGAGGCTCCACCCGCACGGCTGTGTCATTCATTCACAGCGATCTGTAAATAATGAACTACAATCACTGTCTGCCAACCACGGCAGATGGCTGGTAGTTCTCAATGAATTGCAAAGGCTCTGGTGAGCGCTCTCGTAGTTCATTGATCATCATTCTCACTAGTAACTGTCTGCCCATACAGGAGGTATGGGCAGACAGCTATACAGTGAGGGAAAAGGTATTTGACCCCCTGCTGATTTTGTACATTTGCCCACTGACAAAGAAATGATCAGTCTATAATTTAATGGTAGGTTTATTTTAACAGTGAGAGACAGAATAACAACAAAAATATCCAGAAAAACACATTTATAAATTTATTTGCATTTTATTGAGTGAAATAAGTATTTGACCCCTTCACAAAACCCAACTTAGTACTTGGTGGCAAAACCCTTGTTGCCAATCACAGAGGCCAGACATTTCTTGTAGTTAGCCAATAGGTGTGCACACATCTCAGGAGGGATTTTGTCCCACTCCTCTTTGCAGATCCTTCAGCTCCCTCCACATATTTTCTATGGGATTAAGGCCTGGGGACTGGCTAGGCCACTCCGGGACCTTAATGTGCTCCTTCTTGAGCCACTCCTTTGTTGCTTGGGCTGTGTGTTTTGGGCAGAGGCGGCTCTAGGCTTTGTGAGGCCTTAGGCATAAATTAAACATGAGGCCCCACTCACGTCCATAAGGGAAAAAAATGATTCAAGCAATAAAAATATATTGCATATATTAAGAGTACTGGTATCAGTGTCCTCTATTTCAAAGCTGGTGTCAGTGCTCTGTCTCTCTGTGCTGGTGTCAGTGCTCTGTCTCTCTGTGCTGGTGTCAGTGCTCTGTCTCTCTGTGCTGGTGTCGGTGCTCTGTCTCTCTGTGCTGGTGTCGGTGCTCTGTCTCTCTGTGCTGGTGTCAGTGCTTTGTCTCTCTCTGTGCTGGTGTCAGTGCTTTGTCTCTCTCAGCGCTGGTGTCAGCGCTCTGTCTCTCAGCGCTGGTGTCAGCGCTCTGGCTCTCTCAGCGCTGGTGTCAGCGCTCTGGCTCTCTCAGCGCTGGTGTCAGCGCTCTGGCTCTCTCTGCGCTGGTGTCAGCGCTCTGGCTCTCTCTGCGCTGGTGTCAGCGCTCTGGCTCTCTCTGCGCTGGTGTCAGCGCTCTGGCTCTCTCTGCGCTGGTGTCAGCGCTCTGGCTCTCTCTGCGCTGGTGTCAGCGCTCTGGCTCTCTCTGCGCTGGTGTCAGCGCTCTGGCGCTCTCTGCGCTGGTGTCAGCGCTCTGTCGCTCTCTGCGCTGGTGTCAGCGCTCTGTCGCTCTCTGCGCTGGTGTCAGCGCTCTGTCGCTCTCTGCGCTGGTGTCAGCGCTCTGTCGCTCTCTGCGCTGGTGTCAGCGCTCTGTCGCTCTCTGCGCTGGTGTCAGCGCTCTGGCTCTCTCTGCGCTGGTGTCAGCGCTCTGGCTCTCTCTGCGCTGGTGTCAGCGCTCTGGCTCTCTCTGCGCTGGTGTCAGCGCTCTGGCTCTCTCTGCGCTGGTGTCAGCGCTCTGGCTCTCTCTGCGCTGGTGTCAGCGCTCTGGCTCTCTCTGCGCTGGTGTCAGCGCTCTGGCTCTCTCTGCGCTGGTGTCAGCGCTCTGGCTCTCTCTGCGCTGGTGTCAGCGCTCTGGCTCTCTCTGCGCTGGTGTCAGCGCTCTGGCTCTCTCTGCGCTGGTGTCAGCGCTCTGGCTCTCTCTGTGCTGGTGTCAGCGCTCTGGCTCTCCTTGAACACGGCCTCATAGAAGAGAAGCGGCTGTGCGAAATTTCACCACATCGGAAGTCTCATCATCCCTGTTGGGCAGCAGTAGGTCCCCATGGACTCCCCATAGTGGAAGAGCTCCTAGTAAGAGATAGCCGCAGTGAAGCCGATCATGAGCAGTGCCAGCGCAGAATGAAGAGCGCCTTGCCCACTATGGCTGAGGATTGGCACTGGACTGAGCTGGGACCTCCCGACCACCGCAGTGGAGCCCTGGGTAGAGTCAGGTCAGGGGGACCCGGGTTGTCAATCACAGGTGGGCACACCTGGCAGAGGACTGAGCAGACCTGACTGTAAACACAAGGCACATGCACGCCCCCAGCAGGCCGATGCACACACCCCCGCAGACATATGCACATATACCCCCCCAGTCACATGCACTCTCCACTGTCACATACACTCTCCACAGTCACATGCACACCCACCCAGTCACATGTAGCCCCCTACAGTCACATGCACACCCTCATAGTCACATGTAGCCCCCCACAGTCACATGCACACCCACCCAGTCACATGTAGTCCCCCACAGTCACATGCACACCCTCGCAGTCACATGTAGCCCCCCACAGTCACATGCACACCCTCGCAGTCACATGCACACCCTCGCAGTCACATGTAGCCCCCCACAGTCACATGCACACCCTCGCAGTCACATGCACACCCTCGCAGTCACATGTAGCCCCCCACAGTCACATGCACACCCACCCAGTCACATGTAGCCCCCTCACAGTCACATGTAGCCCCCTCACAGTCACATGCACACCCTCACAGTCACATGTAGCCCCCCACAGTCACATGTAGTCCCCCACAGTCACATGCACATCCTCGCAGTCGCATGCACACCCTCGCAGTCACATGTAGCCCCCCACAGTCACATGCACACCCTCACAGTCACATGTAGCCCCCCACAGTCACATGTAGCCCCCTCACAGTCACATGCACACCCTCACAGTCACATGTAGCCCCCCACAGTCACATGTAGTCGCCCACAGTCACATGCACACCCTCGCAGTCACATGCACACCCTCGCAGTCACATGCACACCCCCACAGTCACATGCACACCCCCACAGTCACATGCACACCCTCGCAGTCACATGTAGCCCCCCACAGTCACATGCACACTCTCGCAGTCACATGTAGCCCCCCACAGTCACATGCACACTCTCGCAGTCACATGTAGCCCCCCACAGTCACATGCACACCCCCCCAGTCACATGTAGCCCCCACAGTCACATGCACACACCCCCTAGTCGTATGCACAACCCCCAGTCGCATGTACCTCCACCCAGTCATATGTACCCCCGCCCAGTCGCATGCACACCCACATGCCCATGTACCTTACACATAGCAAGGCTCTGTCCCCTCACAGCTCAGTCAGAGCATCCTCAGCTGAGCTCAGCAGTCAGTCGGCTCTCGGCTGCACACACAGTGAACTGGAATTGGCTCCGCCTCCACCACGTAAGCCCCGCCTCCACCACGGAAGCTCCGCCCTGGAAGGAGTGTGGACTCGTCTCGGCGATCCTGCCGAGTTGCTAGCTGCGCCCTGAAAATACATCAGCTGGCAGAGACGCACACACAGAGTAGACTGACAACTGCCCTCCTCCCCCGCCCCGCCAGCAAATTCCGTCCGTCCCTTAAGCCGATATATTGTGCAAGGCCCTTGCACAATATATCGGCTTAAGGGACGGACGGAATTTGCTGGCGGGCGGGGTGGGGGGGAGGGCAGTTGTCAGTCTACTCTGTGTGTGAGTCTCTGCCAGCTGTATTTATGTGAGTTTTAATGACAGGAGGAGCGGAGACAAACTGGGCAGTGCCCTGTTACTGAGCAGAGAGGAGGAGTGACTGTACACTGAAGGAGGCGGGCAGGAAGCTCCGCTGACTGCACTAGGACTGATGTGTGAGGATAGCCAGAGGCGGCTCTTTAGGCTAAGTAGGCGGCCCGAGGCCCTTGAGAGGGCGAGGCCTTAGGCCACCGCCTACTTTGCCTAATTAGAGAGCCGCCTCTGGTTTTGGGTCATTGTCATGCTGGAATGCCCATCCACGACCCATTTTTAATGCCCTGGCTGGGGGAAGGAGGTTCTCACCCAAGATTTGACGGTACATGGCCCAGTCCATAGACCCTTTGATGCAGTGAAGTTGTCCTGTCCCCTTAGCAGAAAAACACCCCCAAAGCAAAATGTTTCTACCTCCATGTTTGATGGTGGGGATGGTGTTCTTGGGGTCATAGTCAGCATTTCTCCTCTTCCAAACACAGCGAGTTGAGTTGATGCCAAAGAGCTAAATTTTGGTCTCATCTGACCACAACACTTTCACCCAGTTCTCCTCTGAATCATTCAGATGTTCATTAGCAAGCTTCAGACAGGCCTGTACAAGTGCTTTTTTGAGCAGGAGGACCTTGCGGGGGCTGCAGGATTTCAGTCCTTCACGGCCTAGTGTGTTACCAATTGTTTTCTTCGTGACTATGGTCCCAGCTGCCTTGAGGTCATTAACCAGAATCTCCCGCGAATTCTGGGCTGATTCCTCACCGTTCTCATGATCATTGAAACTCCACGAGGGGAGATCTTGCATGGAGCCCCAGACCGAGGGAGATTGACAGTTATTTTGTGTTTCTTCCATTTGCAAATAATCACATCAACTGTTGTCACCCTGTCACCAAGCTGCTTGCCGATGGTCTTGTAGCCCATTCCTACAATCTTGTCCCTGACATCCTTGGAAAACTCTTTTGTCTTGGCCATGGTGGAGAGATTGGAATCTGATTGATTGCTTCTGTGGACAGGTGTCTTTTATATAGGTAACAAGCTGAGATTAGGAGCACTCCCTTTAAGAGAGTGCTCCTAATTTCAGCTCATTAGCTGTATAGAAGACACTTGGGAGCCAGAAATCTTGCTGATTGATAGGGGATCAAATAATTATTTCATTCATATAAATGCAAATAAATGTATAACTTCTTTGAAATGCATTTTTCAGGATATTTTTGTTGTAATTCTGTCTCTTACTATGAAAATAAACCTACCATTAAAATTATAGACTGATCATTTCTTTGTCAGTGGGCAAACGTACAAAATCAGCAGGGGATCAAATACTTTTTTCCCCCACATTATTGAGATTCTGCAGGTAATGCTCTGCAGGCTTCAGAATATTTTTTTTATATTTTTTCCCTGCAAAAATATGAGCATTTATCTTTTTCTTTAAAAAAAAAGCTGAACTTAGCCTTTAAAACCCATTGTACCCTTTACACACCTTAAAGTGTGGGAATATAAAAAATAAACATACATACATTACTTACCTACCTGCTGCAGCATCTATCCAAACTGCAAACTGTTCCCTGCTAGCTCTAACCCCCAGAACTGAGCGATCACGTGCCCCCTGATCGCTCAGTTCTTGGGTCTGCGCTGAGCAGGAGAGGGGGCAGGAGAAGCTCACTCAGGCTCCCAGCATCACCCTGAGCCAGCTGCCTGTAAGTGTAAGGCATTTGGGTGGATCTCAACATTATTGTTGGGATGCATTCAGAGTCTGGCGTGTCTCTGTGACATCAGCCGATAGCAGGCTTCATTTCAAAAGACCATATATCTTTTATTTTTAACAGTGAATTCACAACCAGTGGAAAAATAGTAGATTGTGACTTCACTGTCAAGAATAAAGGATTCATGGACTTTTGAACTGATTGTTTAGTTCTTTACTTCTTCTGTTTTCATGTAACTTCTCAACTTGGGTTTGTCCCACTCCTGTGAGACTATCCACTTATTTTGTATTTTTCGAGCAGTCCAGATTTATTTGACAAGAGCTACTACCAACCTGTTTTTGAAGAAAGCAAGCAAGCATCATGCCCAGCATATATATATATATATATATATATATATGTGTGTATATATATACAGGTCCTTCTCAAAAAATTAGCATATTGTGATAAAGTTCATTATTTTCTGTAATGTACTGATAAACATTAGACTTTCATATATTTTAGATTCATTACACACAACTGAAGTAGTTCAAGCCTTTTCTTGTTTTAATATTGATGATTTTGGCATACAGCTCATGAAAACCCCAAAATCCTATCTCAAAAAATTAGCATATTTCATCCGACCAATAAAAGAAAAGTGTTTTTAATACAAAAAAAGTCAACCTTCAAATAATTATGTTCAGTTATGCACTCAATACTTGGTCGGGAATCCTTTTGCAGAAATGACTGCTTCAATGCGGCGTGGCATGGAGGCAACCAGCCTGTGGCACTGCTGAGGTGTTATGGAGGCCCAGGATGCTTCGATAGCGGCCTTAAGCTCATCCAGAGTGTTGGGTCTTGCGTCTCTCAACTTTCTCTTCCCAATATCCCACAGATTCTCTATGGGGTTCAGGTCAGGAGAGTTGGCAGGCCAATTGAGCACAGTAATACCATGGTCAGTAAACCATTTACCAGTGGTTTTGGCACTGTGAGCAGGTGCCAGGTCGTGCTGAAAAATGAAATCTTCATCTCCATAAAGCTTTTCAGCAGATGGAAGCATGAAGTGCTCCAAAATCTCCTGATAGCTAGCTGCATTGACCCTGCCCTTGATAAAACACAGTGGACCAACACCAGCAGCTGACATGGCACCCCAGACCATCACTGACTGTGGGTACTTGACACTGGACTTCAGGCATTTTGGCATTTCCCTCTCCCCAGTCTTCCTCCAGACTCTGGCACCTTGATTTCCAAATGTACTTTGGACCACTGAGCAACAGTCCAGTGCTGCTTCTCTGTAGCCCAGGTCAGGCGCTTCTGCCGCTGTTTCTGGTTCAAAAGTGGCTTGACCTGGGGAATGCGGCACCTGTAGCCCATTTCCTGCACACGCCTGTTCACGGTGGCTCTGGATGTTTCTACTCCAGACTCAGTCCACTGCTTCCGCAGGTCCTCCAAGGTCTGGAATCGGTCCTTCTCCACAATCTTCTTCAGGGTCCGGTCACCTTTTCTCGTTGTGCAGCGTTTTCTGCCACACTTTTTCCTTCCCACAGACTTCCCACTGAGGTGCCTTGATACAGCACTCTGGGAACAGCCTATTCGTTCAGAAATTTCTTTCTGTGTCTTACCCTCTTGCTTGAGGGTGTCAATGATGGCCTTCTAGACAGCAGTCAGGTCGGCAGTCTTACCCATGATTGCGGTTTTGAGTAATGAACCAGGCTGGGAGTTTTTAAAAGCCTCAGGAATCTTTTGCAGGTGTTTAGAGTTAATTAGTTGATTCAGATGATTAGGTTAATAGCTCGTTTAGAGAACCTTTTCATGATATGCTAATTTTTTGAGATAGGATTTTGGGGTTTTCATGAGCTGTATGCCAAAATCATCAATATTAAAACAAGAAAAGGCTTGAACTACTTCAGTTGTGTGTAATGAATCTAAAATATATGAAAGTCTAATGTTTATCAGTACATTACAGAAAATAATGAACTTTATCACAATATGCTAATTTTTTGAGAAGGACCTGTATATATTTATTTATTTTAAATTTTTTCATCTTTAATTTCAATGTTTTTATTGCTGTCTATTTCCGTGCTGGGTAGAGTCATCAACTTTGTTTGTCCTGGTTACCTTCCAATGGGGACACCAATTCCAGGGGTATACCCTTCACTTTGTAGGGGGCGTAGAGGCTAAAGAGATAGTTTGCCAAATCTAAGCAAGTACACCAAGAGCCAATGATTAAAAGAATGAGCACACTGTTACCCTAGGTTCACACCTGTGCGGCCTCGCGGGCCGCGGTTTGCGCGGGCACGAGAGCCCATTCATTTGAAAGGGCTGCCGTGCCCCACGACACACAGGAAAGAAGTCCCTGCACTACTTTAGAAATCGCAGCCTGCATGGGAATCGGGAATAGATTAGGATTAATGGCACCCGTCCACAGGTCTCGCGTTTCGCTGTGCGGGTGGTTGCAGCTGCGGGAATTTGTGCGGGTTTTGCAGCTGGCACTACCCGCACAGGTGTGAACCTAGCCTTAGGGTCCTTTTTAAAATGTTTCCCTTTAAATCCTATGGGACTCTTCACATCACTGCATTACAGGTGCAGTGCGTTTTGAAAAGTCCTGCACACTGCATCTTTGGTGCGGTTTTCAAAACCGCACAGAAAACGCAGCTTCCCATTCAAATGAATGGAAATCGTGGTAAAATTGCAGTAAAAACACACCGCGATTTGCGTTTTTGAGTCACATGTCCATTTTTCACAGATGCGGGCAGCCTAAAAACGCATAGGAAATGCATCTGAAACACAGCGTTTTTACCGCGATTTTGCTACAGGGCAGTGTAAAATCCTACTTCACTGGCAGTGGGGTTTAGGTGTACAGAGCCAGAGTGGGTGAACTGTAAGAATGCAGTAAAGTAGTTCACCAATAAAAAAAATACAAACTACAACAATGAGAACTCGGCCAGACTGCACTGACAAGGAGGGCAGCAGTCTAGATTAGACATGTGCAAAAGGAAAAAATGTGTTTAGTTTAGTTTCGTTTTAATTCGTTAATTAATTTTGTTTAGTTAGATTCGTTAAATCCGTTAAATTCGTTTTCAGATTTCGTTCCGTTTTCGACCGAATTCGTAAAAACGCTCGGATTCGAAAATATTTCGACCGGATTCGAAAATATTTCTACTGGATTCGAAATCATTTCAACATGATTCGAAATCATTTCAACCGCATTCGAAAACAATTAGAATAGAATCGAAAATATTGGAAATAATCAAATAGGAAAACAATAGAACAGAATAGAATAAAATACAATATATATATTATATTTTATTCTATTCTGTTCTATTTTTTTCTAGTCTATTTTCTATTTCTATTCTAATCTTTTCTAATTGGAATTCGAAAAATCGGTCGCATTCGAAAATATTTCAACCAAATTCGAAAATATATCTACCGGATTCGATAATATTTCAACCGGATTTGAAATTATTTCAACCAAATAGAAAAGATTATAATAAAATAGAAAAACAGATAATAGACTAGAAAAACAATAGGACAGAATATATTATATTTTATTCTATTCTGTTCTATTTTTTTTCTAGTCTATTTTCTATTTCTATTCTAATCTTTTCTTTTCAAATTATATATAAGAAATTCGAATGTCGGAAAAAAAAAGAGATATATATATATATATATATATATATATATATACAACCATCTTCCGAAATTCGAATTTAGTATATAATGATTTTGATTTTAATAGAAATGATTTGAATAGAATATAAAAGAATAGAATAGAATAAAATATAATATATTCTGTCCTATTGTTTTTCTAGTCTATTATCTGTTTTTCTATTTTATTATAATCTTTTCTATTCGGCTGAAATAATTTCAAATCCGGTTGAAATATCGAATTTGGTTGAAATATTAACGAATGCGGATGAAATATCGAATTCGGTAGATATATTTTCGAATTTGGTTGAAATATTTTCGAATGCGACCGTTTTTCGAATTCCAATTAGAAAAGATTAGAATAGAAATAGAAAATAGACTAGAAAAAAATAGAACAGAATAGAATAAAATATATATATATTGTATTTTATTCTATTCTGTTCTATTGTTTTTCTATTTGATTATTTCCAATATTTTCTATTCTATTCTATTCTAATTGTTTTTCAAATTCGGTTCGACTAGAGTTCTTTTAGAATTCGATTTGAATTTCGTCCGTGGTTTTTCGATTCGAAACGTTCGGATTCGGTTGAATTCGTTAGCATTATAATTCGTTAATTCGGATGAATCCGAACGTCCAAATAATGAAAATTCGTCCGAATTTCGATTCGGAACGAAACGCACATGCCTAGTCTAGATCAGGGTTTCTCAACTCCAGTCCTCAAGGCGCCCCAACAGGTCATGTTTTCAGGCTTTCCATTATTTTGCACAGGGGATGTAATCAGTTTCACTGCCTTAGTAATTACCACAGCTGTTTCATCTGAGGGAAATCCTGAGAACATGACCTGTTGGAGCGCCTTGAGGACTGGAGTTGAGAAACACTGGTCTAGATCACGGTTTCTCCAGAGGTTGCTAGGGGTTCCTTGAGCAGTGATCAATGTCTGCCTCTCAGATAACTTCCCACTGACACCACTGATCTTTTTCACTTTCTGTAAGTGTTCTTTTTTTCCCAATGACCACAAGTGTAAGGAGCATTCCAGTTCAGGTTCCCTGAGATCGGAAAGTTATTTCAAGGGTTCTCCTCTGTATTGAGGAGGTTGAGAAAGGCTGGCCTAGATCCTTTCTATTATATTAGTCTTGTTACTGACAGTCAAAAACATGATGTCTGGGGTGGCTGTGTTGTGCCTCTTGAAGCCCTTATGACCTACATCACGGCATATGTTGGCTGGCGCAGGTCCCATTAATCCTTTCAAGGTCAACAGGAATATGAATGTACTTTAAATAGCGTCAGGCACACAAAATTGCTCATTATTTTTGTTACTGACTGATACTATTCTTATTTTTTTTTGAGGGAGGATGATCTGAAATGCCTTAACTTTCTTAAGGAACTAACAGATGACATCTTACTTAGAGGTGGTGGCTCCAGTAGGTAAGTACACACAGGTCTTTTGCTTACCTCCTCAGACCTTTGCTCCCAATAACACCACATATATTGCACCTCTTACCTCAATGCCAAGTTTATGAAAGCAAGTCTGAGAATGTATTCCAATTCATATATTTTTTTAAAAGTCAAAAGAAAAAGTTGATTTGATTTTGCCGTATTTTTTATTAGAGTTTTTGTTTTGCTTCTGATATGCATACCAGAGAAGATCTAAAGCATATTTAAGCCCAAAACTTGAATATTTCAAAAAATTAATACATTGCAATTTACCGATCCTAGATGGAGTAGCACCCTCTTGTAGTGTGCTAGAGAGGATAGGTAAATTTAAGCAGGCCTGGCTGGGCAGGCTGACAGACAGACCACAATTCTCAGCAGCTCTTACGGGGGTACCGATACACAAGTGTTTTTTTTTTTTTTATTTCTTTATTTTCATCTGCTGATCCTGCCAGTAATACACTTCTTGTCCTAGGGTGAAAACGCTCACTCGCTGTATTATATCTATGGAAGGATAGCATTTTCACCCATAGCTGCCCTTCTGGTTTGGACTACAAAGAAACCTCCCCTTCTCCCATTCTCTGTTATATAGGTAGAAGGAGTTGTGTAGTTCACAGACGATGGTTAAGAAAACGAATAACATTGTTTGAGACACCGGTTCAGTACATAGAAAGTTACAAGGACACAGGAATTCTGGCAGGATCAACAGGTATTATTCAGTACTTGCCTAAAAACAGAAAATTAATGCAACAACTACAACTAAGGACTGGTTAGCTACATATATTAAATTTGTATTCTTGGGTTTTGATATACTTTACTTTATTGGGGAAACCAATGTTCTGTATTATTCAGCAGACAGTTCAAACACTACCACTGATATGGTGTCTCTGCTGGTATGCAATGATAATTGGGAATTATTTTTAAGAAGGAGTACATACAAAAAGAATGTGATTACACTCAGAGTAGTTTAAAAATAGGTTTAGCAAAGTTCAGTAAATATACTTTTAGACTGTATATGTGAGTTTGCTAATGTATTCTATGTCATTGCCAGTGCAATAGACCGTGTATTTCAAGACCACCTTCAAAGAAAAAATCACAATATCCCAGAGGTAGGTACTTTTCTTCTAAGTCCTTATTGAAAGGCTGCTAAAAAACAGACTGAAGTGCTGGGCTTTCTTATTTGAAAGCCCATAATCATGTACAAACTGAGTGTGATAGGTGTATCCTGTAGAAAATATAAGGATTTTATGCAAAATAATAATAAAATGAAATGTAAAACATAATTTTAAAATTTTGGAAACTTTTAAAAGACACAATAGACTTTTTATATGCTTATATAAATTAAGTGTAATCCCCCTTTTATAGGCCATTAGTAGTTTTATATACTTGTAGTGCTTATTCCTGTAGGAGCCGCTGAATTTTTTGGGCCTTCTCCTTTGCACACAACCAGGCAACAGGAATTTTTCAGCTTTCATACAGTCACAAGAATTAGACCAGGGGACTTTTGCTTTGTTTATTTAGGTGGTTAAACTTGGATGGGGAATGGACAGATGCATGGGATCCCCAGAGCTGCGCAACCTCAATGAAACCTTGAGGACTTGCTAATTTCTCTGGCTGCTAGATATTAACCTAAAAAATGCTGTCCACCCATGGGATTGATGGCGCAGCTATACTGAAAAGAAAAAAGTTCCAACCGATTCCAACCGATGAATGCAGGTGCTACTCCTTAGAGAACTGCTGATGCACCCGGCTGCTTTGAACCCAAGCTAGAGGTGTAGGATGACTTTGATGGCTATGAAGTAGCATTAAGCCATGCCTTGGATATGGGCATGCAAAATATTGCACCTTGTTGCTCCACTCTATCCAGGCTTGGGGTGTGATGAAAAGAAGTTACTCACTCAGTCCTTTGGTGAGTCCTGAGGTCCAAGAGGCTGTTGCACAGGCTTCCTGCTATACAGTCCCAAAGCTTGACTGTCTGGATAGCCTCAGCTAAGCCTAGCTGAGGCTGGAAAGGGTTTGAGACTTCAGCTGCTCCTTCGGTGGCTCTCTCCTGCCCTTCCTTCAGTACAGAAGGGACTTGTAAATGTGATATATTTACTGGACCCTTTCTCCACTGTCCATCCTGAAGGGTCCGACTGTGTGCTTGTAGCTGCCGGTGGGAAGGAGAGGGGGGAAACTGAAAGCACTACAGGGTTTAGGGGGCACACAGGGGGCCTGGGCAGCAGTGGGAAATGTATGATGCACAGGGAGGACTGGAACTGATCCCTTGTATGGCTCTCTCTGCAGCAGCTGAAAGCCAGCAGGGGGAGATGAGAAGAAGACAGATTTCAGCTGCCGCAGAGAGAGCCATACAGGGGATAGGTTCCATGTGATTAAACCCAGCTGCCTGGCCCCCCCTGCTGGTCTGGGCCCCGTACAGGAGGACCGATGGTACCCCCTTATCCACAGCCCTGCCCCTAACACAGAGTTCCCTTTCAGATGTCTGGACCATGGACTCTGCTATCTCACTGCCATGCCTCTGAACATTTATAGCCTTTTTCCCCCACCTTCTGGGCATGACCCCCCAAGGGATTGGTGGAAACTCCATAAATATTCAGGCTTTAGGCTCTGTTCCTTCATCCTCTAAGGTCCAAAATGATCCAGGACATTCTAGACCCCAGGGGGAGGAAACAGTGTCCCAGCTCTTGAAGCTCTGCACAGCTAAGCACAAACCAATTAACCCCAACTCTTCTGCATACAGAGGAGCCAAACTAAATTTACCTTCTCTGCACACTGAGGGTGCTATTATAGAAAAGTGCCATACATAGACAAAAAGGGTTCAAGGTGGTACCTTTTGTCCTGTCAAAATGTAAAGAAGGATTGGGAGGAGGCTAAGGTTTGGACTTTGATGGTACCATATGTTAACTGATAATGCACAGTCAAAATTAAGAATTTACAAAAGGATTTTTATTACAAAAGCAGATAAATTAACATATTCACAGAATAAAAACATTTGATCATGACAATCATGGAGTGACTTTTTTGTATATCCTATCGTTACCCAATAGAACATCAGAACCATCCAAAATAATTGCTTTTTTGTTGCTCTACATGTTTCGCGGGTTTGTATTAGCCGCTTCCTCAGGAGCTTTTTTTATACATATATATTCAGGTGCATAGATAGGATTGTCATGTAGCTAAAAAATAGAGAAGAAGAATACATCTACATTATTTATCAGAATACACTAGTGTGAATATACATAATCAAATTTTTGTATAAAAGAAAAGTCATCCATTCCATAAACACCCACTGAGGGTGCTATATACTCTGTGGGCAGACCTAACTGGGGGTGCCTAGCTGAGCTAATGGCTGTCCTGGACTTTGGGGGGTGACAAGGAGACACCTGGACCTTTGTCTCATTAATGTGACATGCTGCATACAATGAAACAGTAACTTCTTGTAACATGAAAATATATGTTATAATGATAAAAAAACAATAACAAATTAAGCCTCACTGTAAATAATAAAAATATATCTGAAATCTCATTTAAATACATTCACTAAATAACTTTCAAAGTATTTGAGCTGAAAAAATGGCAGTTGCATTAGATAATATCAAATTGTCAAATATCAAGCATTAAAATAAAATATCACTGTACAGAAGTGTGTTACTTTGGATAAGCTTTCTGAATATTTATGAGATTCAGAGCCATGCATTTTACAAACAGGAACACAAATACCTTAAATGTTAGCAGCTGCTTAAGGAGGACTCCTCATACAGCCAATATACACAAATCCTTTACAGCTACTTGAATTATACTTTTCACATAATATAGCTTCATTTTTTACATATTCTCATGCAGTTACACTAAGTCCTGCCAACGCAATGACTTTTTAGATCGTATTAACTGATTTAGGATATTATTTTATTGTAAAATGTTTGTATAATAAACAGGATTTAAAAAATTGGTTTTGCAAACATAAGTTCACACTTTAATGCCGCGTACACACGACCATTTTTCTCGTCGGGAAAAAATGAAATTTTTTCTCTTTGACGAGAAAAACGACCGTGTGTGGGCTTTTGATAATTTTTCCCGACGAGAAAAACGGCATTAATCACGACGAGAAAAATTAGAACATGCTCTAATTTTGCTCTAATTTTTCTCGTCGTGATTCACAGCATTTTTTTCCGCGGCAGCTTTCCCATAGGGAAACACTGCCGGGGAGCCTACACACGGTCGTTTTTCTCGACCAAGAGAAAAAATGTCGGGAAAACCGGCCGTGTGTAGGGGAACAAGCCGTTCTTCGTTTTTCCGGTCGATTTTCTCGACAGTGTTTTCACCATCGACAAAATCGATCGTGTGTACGCAGCGAGTCCATCTCCTGGCATTTTTTAAAAAAAATCATACCCCAGCCAGGCTGGGATATAAAATATATATCTCTTATAATATAAATTATAAGATATAAAATAGTCATCCTGGTATTGGGGCCCATGTCATGGTGGAGCACTCACACCTCCCTTACACAGAGTATTTGTAATTCAGAGGTCTGAACTAGTAGACAGGAACAGGATGACTAAATGCCTCTCACTAGTGCAGCAATTGGTCTAAGAACTCTGATGGTCCCACGAAGGTCAGCAAAAGGGCCTTTCACCTCTCAAACACGCTTTCTGCAGCATCACAAAGCAGTACTGAAACAGCTAAAAACACATCATCAGTAGCAGAACCTTGTAGCAAAAGGATAGGGATAGCCAACCTGGTCTTTGGGGATTATAAGCACACACCACACAACTAAGACATTGACCACATGGCCTCTGCAACCATCCCCTGTAGCCCTCTTTCTTCTGGCAAAGGCAGGTGGCTTAGGAGCTCTCACCCAAAGCATGCAGTCTTGTCAAACAGCAACCACAGTTCAGGAGCCATCAGCCCTCTACCTAGGTGCCAATGTCAACAGATTCCCTTAAAATTCTGAGCCTCTTCCTGCGCTCAAGTACACACTCTTGACCTTAGCTCTCTCTAGTACATCCATTATTTAGTCTCAGCCGGGTCACACAAGCAGTGATAATCTTTTACCAGACTCTAGGGTCTCCCCCTGGATCTTAGTCCCCAGTTGGGGGTCACTGGCAGCCACATGCAGGATCAATCCACTGCACTTGTGCTTGCAACAGCCCCCTGCCCCTCTGGGCTCACGGCAGCTCCCCAACATCCCCAGGGAACAGTGGCTGGCTGAAGGATTTTAGTGGGGCGCGGGCAGCCCCCTCCAGGTCCGCACTTACCCTACAGCGGAGCGAGGGCTTGGGGCACAGTGCTCTGCACCCCAAGGACAATATATACCCGACCAATTGGGGCCTTGGGATGTAGTCACGTGCCTGTGAGGGGGTGACAGACCTGGTAGAAACCTATTGGTCCGGCGCCCGCACAATGCACGGCCACACAGCGCCCCTTGTGCACCGGCCGCCACTACCAGGGGAGCTCTTCTCTACTCCTCAGTCTGGTCTCAGAAGAACAAATAGGGGGGCTGTGAGTTCTGCTTCCTGTGGCCCCTATGATGCAATGAGGGTCCCCAAAGCTTCCCCTTCAGGCCACCTGTTCACACACAGTGCCTAAAGAAGTTCTATTGGGAATGGGTGTGATTTTCTGTCTCCTGACCAATTAGGTTCAGTCCTGCTGATTGCTAGAAGTGGGTCCTGCTGCCTTAGCTGCACTGGCAACCAACCAGTGTTCAGTCCTGCCTCTTTCTCCCTGCAGATGCCCCTCAAGCAGGTAGGGGAGAGCGAAAAAAATACATTGTTTAAGCCCGTCAAGTGTAATGCCTTGTACACAGCCTTGCGGCTTTACTTCCTGGTTCCCTACTGTGCATTCGTGAGTCGTGCTGCGCGATCCTACTGGTCTCTGCTGTCTTCTGGTACCTGCGTGTCTCCCAGAAGACAGCGGGGGGAACGGAGTAGGCGCCGGACGTGGCGTAGGTTACCGCAGCGACCTATGCCCGGAAGTGGGAGCAAATACCTGGATTACATAGGTATCTGCTCCCTCCTCCCCCTGGAAGGTGCCAAATGTGACACCGGAGGGGGGGGGGGATTCCAAAAAGCGGAAGTTCTATTTTTGGGTGGAACTACGCTTTAAAAATAAAATATTACATTTATTTTAGATTCAACTGGGGCAAATACTTGAATATTTCATGAATTTAATCAATTTTATTCACCAGCAGCACTTGGAATGAGTGAGGGAGGAGCAGTACTTGGGGTTATTTAGGTGCCCTGCATGCACATGTGCGCTGACAATGAACATGATGCATGAAGGAGAAAAGAGAGAAATTACCACATCAGTCTAATTTCTGCGCCTTCATTGACCAGTCAAAAACTGGGGGCAGGGAGGTGACCTCTCTTTATTTCCTAATTGCAGCAGAAAAAGTCAAGTCACTATCCTGATTCTGCTGGGTGGAGGAGGTCCTGGACAAAACTAAGGCCGGCCATAGATGGTTCAAATTCCGGCCAGAGCAGCAGGGACTGGTCAAGATTCAAACCATGTACGGGCAGGCTGAATGTACTAAGTTGATCGGTTGATCCACTTGGGTACAACCAGCCTGTCGGATTTTAGTTGTGATTATCGTTAGTGGCTGCTATAGCCGCAAGCAATAATCACTGTCTTCGGCTTGGCACGACAGATTCCCATGTCTGCCACTCCGTGAAGATGTCGATAGACGATACGGACGTAGAGTGAGACAGGGACGCTGACGGTATCGCAATTTTGAGTGTTTGGAGCCCGTGTTGTGTGATACAACCGTAGCACCACCACCGACTGAGCTAAGCGTGTTTTCCTTAGTGCCGGGTGGGCGTTTGGAATATGTGAGTGGATCTTGTATTTAGTTTTTTACGAATGCCTGTCTGAATTGTGGTACGCTATGAAAAGCATATTTTCTTTTTTCTCCTCATTAATCATGTGTTCCATGGCGAGGTACACATCGGACTGATTGAATACAGCAGAGCACAGCAGAGGCTATTGGTAGGCTCACAGTCCCAGCTGTTAAGGTCTTTTAGTGAGATTGGTGAGGGAATCACTAATTGAACACTGGTGGTCGGTGGATTGAGAATATTTCACCTCTCACTTACTATTTTTTTCATTATATATATATATATATATATATATATATAATAGGTTGATGCACATTGTCACTCTGTAAAATTTTGAATTTTTCTGTTGTGATACATATAGGAAGGGTATCACTCACAATGTTTACATATTTGTGATTTTATTTTTATTGTATTTTTCGGACTTGCACCAATTTAACACTTTTGATGATTGCATTGCAATTCCAGCACTTTATTATTACTTATTTGCTGTTTTTTTTTTTTTTTTTTTTGTAGTATTTACACAATAAGGTATATAATTATTCATAAGATTACATACAGTCATGACCGAAATTGTTGGCACCCCAGAAATTTTTCCAGAAAATCAAGTATTTCTCACAGAATAGTATTGCAGTTAGACATGTTTTGCTATACACATGTTTGTTCCCTTTGTGTGTATTGGAACAAAACAAAAAAAGGGAGGAAAAAAAGAAAATTGGACATAATGTCACACAAAACTCCAAAAATGGGCTGGACAAAATTCAAGGCACCCTTTCAAAATTGTGGATAAATAAGATTGTTTCAAGCATATGATGCTCCTTTAAACTCACCTGGGGCAAGTAACAGGTGTGGGCAATATAAAAATCACACCTGAAAGCAGATAAAAGTCCTGGTTCACACTGGTGCGTTTTGACATGCGATTTGGCATGTCAAATTGCATGTCAAAACGGCGATATTTGCCACAAATTGCCGGCAATGGCACCGTCCTAATCGGTGCGACGCCGCATCTGCGACGCTGCACCGATTTCAAAAAGTAGTTTCTGTACTACTTTTTGCGATTTCGGCCATGATTTACATTGACATCTGTGCAGAAACCTGCACAGATGTCTTTGTAATCGCGGCTGAAATCGGGACTGCCAGCAAGAGTGAAATCGTGCGACTTCAGCTGAACTCGCACGGCTTCACTCCCGCAGCCCAGTGTGAACCTGGGCAAAAGGAGAGAAGTTCCCTTAGTCTTTGCATTGTGTCTGTGTGTGCCACACAAAGCATGGACAACAGAAAGAGAAAAAGAGAACTGTCTGAGGACTTAAGAACCAAAATTGTGGAAAAATATCAACGATCTCAAGGTTACAAGTCCATCTCCAGAGATCTAGATTTTCCTTTGTCCACAGTGCGCAACATTATCAAGAAGTTTGCAACCCATGGCACTGTAGCTAATCTCTCTGGGCGTGGACGGAAGAGAACAATTGATAAAAGGTTGCAACGCAGGATAGTCTGGATGGTGGATAAGCAGCCCCCAAACAAGTTCCAAAGAAATTCAAGCTGTCCTGCAGGCTCAGGGAGCATCAGTGTCAGCGCCAACTATCCGACATTTAAATGAAATGAAACGCTATGGCAGGAGACCCAGGAGGACCCCACTGCTGACACAGAGACATAAAAAAGCAAGACTACAGTTTGTCAAAATGTACTTGAGTAAGCCAAAATCCTTCTGGGAAAACGTCTTGTGGACAGATGAGACCAAGATAGAGCTTTTTGGTAAAGCACATCATTCTACTGTTTACTGAAAACGGAATGAGGCCTACAAAGAAAAGAACACAGTACCTACAGTGATATATGGTGGAGGTTCAATGATGTTTTGGGGTTGTTTTGCTGCCTCTGGCACTGAGTGACTTGAATATGTGCAAGACATCATGAAATCTGAAGATTACCAAAGGATTTTGGGTCGCACTGTAGAGCCCAGTGTCAGAAAGCTGGGTTTGCGTCTGAGATCTTGGGTCTTCCAGCAGGACAATGACCCCAAACATACGTCAAAAAGCACCAAGAAATGGATGGCAACAAAGCGCTGGAGAGTTCTAAAGTGGCCAGCAATGAGTCCAGATCTAAATCCCATTGAACACCTGTGGAGAGATCTTAAAATTGCTGTTGGGAAAAGGCGCCCTTCCAATAAGAGAGACCTGGAGCAGTTTGCAAAGGAAGAGTGGTCCAAAATTCCGGGTGAGAGGTGTAAGAAGCTTATCCCTTTCATGACTAAGCCCATTTCTTTCTCGTACATCACGGGACACAGAGCGGCATAGTCATTACTATGTGGGTTATATAGATACCTTCAGGTGCTGGCACTGGCAACTTCCAAAACCGGAAGTACCCTCCCCTATATAAGCCCCTCCCATCCGGGAGCACCTCAGTTTTTTGCCAGTGTCTAAGGTGTTGGCCAAGAAGTAACATGTGTTTTTTCACTGAGCTTGCGTACAGGTTCTTTTGGGCCTCAGTAAGCTATTCCGGATCCGACCAAAAAAGCTTCATAGCTAAACGGTCGGTACCCGGGCCTTGCAGAGAAGAGCAAGGTTTTGCCTGTAATGCTTCTCTTAGGAGAGCTGGACCCTGGGATCCAGAGCTCTGGTCATACCCACGACCAAGATGTTTTCTGTGCAGGGTGCTATACAGGTCCAGGGGAGTGGAATCCTTGGGAACCTGGTCCCTGAAGGTTTAATTACAATGCCTGCCGTGATAGGTGAAGTTTGGGCTTCTGTGGACCAAACAGAGTCCTGCGGCGGGGAAAAGGTAAGTGGGGGCCCCTCAGGAACTTGGTTCTATTGAGGGGACCCCCAAGCCTAATATGTCTTTCTGCCTGTTACCTAATGGTATTCCCGCTAAATATTTATGCATGCCTGTAACTACTAAAAAATTTAATAATTTTAATAGTGGTCAAGAAAAAAAAAAAAATATATAGACTGCGGTACCTGTGTTAATCCACTAGAGGCCGCTGTGGAACGTTTCTTGTCATGTGGACTAGTTTCTTTTCATCAGAGCAAGTCCAGGCAGATGGTGAGTTCTCTTGTGGGAAACTGCTTCCTCTGCCATGTTGCAATGCTCGTCCATCCCCCGGCCTGCGGCAAAAGGGGCCCTGGCTCTTGTCCCTAGTTTCCCTTTTCAAAAAGAGCGCCGAAGGCGCACATGGCCGCGCGCGTGCGCGCGCCTCTATATATAGAGGTGAGCTGGGAAAGGGGGCGGAGCTTGGGGGATGACGCTCTGTGCGCGCCACAGCGCTTCTGCGCATGTGCGGGCGTCCCAGCATGTTAAAAAACACAATTATGTGTTGTGAGCTGGCTATGGAGTGCAGAGACAGAGCTGGCAACATTTAAAAAAGGCATACAGCAAGCGGTTGATGCAGGCATCCCCATAGAAAGGCACATTAGTAGACACCAACTGTTATATAGCAGCAATTGTGCTAGACTATTGTCAGTAAGTGGTGTATTTCGGCTGGAATACCTCAGCTTTGGGCTTAGAAATATGCCGTCTAAAAACTCCGGGACTAAAAATCCCAGGAAGCATAGGGGGTCTCCATCGGGCTCTGAGGATCTTGGGCATGCTTCGGCTGCACCAATCTCCCCTGAAGAATCAGAGGTTAGTGACCGTAGAGCACCCTCAGGAGTACCTGGTACTGTGGCTGTCCTCAGTTCACCTGCTCCTGTGTATGTAACAGAGGAGGTTTTTTCCTCAGCTCTGGGAGGGCTGGAAGAGAGATTGTCAGCATTGATCGCTGCTTCCCTGTCACAGGAAAAAAGCGCTCGATCTCCGTCTCCTCCCTCAGAGTGCCTGTTAGCGGAGCAACAGTCCCATACAGGGATCGACCTACCTGAGGGGGATCAGGATGAGGTCGATTCTGTTGTAGAGGAATCAACAGTGGAAAAGCCATTCTCAGCATCACATGCTGAAAGATTATGGGTTCAGTCCCTGACTAACATGGTCCGATCAGCATTTAAAATGCCCCTTGTGGAGCCATCATCCACTTCTGTCTCCTCGTTGGGGTCGCTAAAAGCTCCCCAGACTGTTTGTTCCTTTCCGATCCATCCTTTACTGGAAGGGCTCATTTACCAGGATTGGGAGCATCCTGATAAAATATTTACTCCTCCCAAGAGATTTCAGGTGATCTATCCCATGGAGGATAAGTTCGTCAAAAAATGGAGGGTCCCTACAGTGGACGCAGCCATCTCTTGTGTGAATAAATCACTGACATGTCCAGTGGATAATGTCCAAATGTTCAAGGACCCAATAGATAAAAAATTAGAGTCCTTATTAAAATCTGCTTTTGCTACAGCAGGCTTGGTGACACAACCAGCAGTGGCAGCTATTGGGGTCTGCCAAGCAGTGAAGGATCAGTTGAAACAGGTCTTAAGGGACTTGCCAGATCAGCAGGCTCTTGCCCTAGCTGTTCTACCTAGAGCCTTATGCTTTGCGGTGGACGCTATAAAGGATTCAATCCATCAGGCCTCCCGCCTTACGCTGTCTGTAGTACATATGCGCAGGCTTCTATGGCTCAAAAACTGGTCTGCTGAAGCTCCCTGTAAAAAATTGCTGGTCAGCTTCCCATTTCATGGTGAACGCTTATTCGGGGAAGACCTGGACAAATATATCCAGAAAATTTCCAGCGGTAAAAGTACACTTTTGCAGGTTAAAAACAGAGTTAGAGGTCCCTCTTTTAAGAGGCCTGCTTCTCCAGTCCCTAGGACATCGGCTGTGAAACAGTTCCGACGGCCTCCTCGGTCAAATCCCGGAGGTAAAAATCAGGGACAATTGCAGGGTAACAAGAAGCCCTGGAGCAGGAGAGGTACAAAACCTCCCCCAAAGTCAAATGCATGAAGGGTTGCCCCCACTCAATCGGGTGGGGGGAAGACTTCAGTTGTTCACAGAGACCTGGCGGGACACGATCAGAGACAGATGGGTGCTCTCCGCAGTAAGTCTGGGATACAAATTGGAGTTAAGACTCCCCTCCTTCCCACTTTATAAGGTCAAACGTGCCAAGGGATCCCCAGAAGAGAGGATCCCTCCCTGTTGGCACTAGAACAATTATTGCTCCAAGCAGTAATTATAGAGGTTCCCCTGGAAGAATGGGGGTTCGGGTTTTACTCAAACCTCTTTACAGTCCCGAAGCCAAACGGGGACGTGAGGCCCATATTAAATCTAAAAGGGCTAAACAAATTCCTACATATCAGGACTTTCCGGATGGAGTCGATCCGATCGGTGGCCACTGCCCTACAAGGGGAGGAATGGTTAGCCTTGATCGACATCAAAGATGCTTATTTGCACATTCCCATCTTTCCAGCCCACCAAAAATTTCTACGCTTTGCGGTAGAAGGGCGCCATTTTCAGTTCAGAGCCTTACCCTTCGGTCTGGCCACAGCACCACGAGTGTTCACAAAAATTCTGGCCCCATTATTGGCCAATCTAAGAACATGAGGTGTAACGATAATGGCATATCTAGACGACTTGTTGCTGATAGACCACTCAGTGGAAAAACTAGAAGTGGTTGTTCACGAGACAATCGAGTATCTGGAATATCACGGTTGGATTATCAACCGAGACAAGTCAGCCCTAAAACCAGTCAAAAGTCTGGAATACTTGGGGCTAAGGCTGGATTCAGACCAGAGAAAAATTTTCTTGCCTCAAGAAAAGGGGTCGTCTTTGAGAGATTTGATCCACCTAGTGGGTACAAAAAGACAGCCATCCATACGCCTGTGCATGAGGCTGCTGGGAAAAATGGTGGCATCATTCAAAGCAGTACCCTACGGTCAATTCCATTCAAGGAATTTGCAAAGGGCCATACTGTCAGCCTGGAACAAAAAAGTTCAGGCCCTAGACTTACCAATGTCCTTGTCCCCTTCCGTTCGCAAGAGCCTCCGTTGGTGGTTGGTTCCCCAGAATCTGGAAAGAGGGAAATCCTTCAGTCCGATTTCTTGGAAGGTGGTCACTACAGATGCCAGCCTTATAGGCTGGGGAGCAGTACTGGAGCAATGGTCTCTCCAGGGCAGATGGTCGGATGCAGAAAAGGCCCTGCCCATCAATCTCTTAGCGATACGAGCAGCCCGGTATGCCCTAGTAGCATGGACATCCAAACTCCAAGGGTCCCCTGTCAGAATTCAATCGGACAATGCCACGGCAGTGGCATATATCAATCATCAGGGTGGCACCAGGAGTCGTGCAGCCCAGAGGGAAGTAAATTGCATCCTGAAATGGGCAGAAAGATATGTCCCAGCCATATCTGCGGTATTCATTCCAGGAGTGGAGAATTGGAAGGCGGACTTTCTAAGTCGCCAACAATTATGCCCAGGGGAATGGTCCCTTCATCCCGAGGTTTTCCGGACAATATGTCAGCGGTGGGGAACACCGGATGTAGATCTGCTAGCATCCAGATTCAACGCAAAAGTGGACAGGTTTGTCTCTTGGACAAGGGATCCCCTAGCTTGCGGCTCGGATGCCCTAGTGTTCCCTTGGGATCAGTTCAAGCTGATATATGCATTCCCACCGCCACAATTGTTACCTCGATTACTCCGCAGAATCAGGGTAGAAAAGAAACCAGTGATTCTGGTGGCTCCAGCGTGGCCCCGAAGAGCATGGTACGCGGAGATTGTAAAAATGTCAGTGGGGAGTCCTTGGACCCTCCCACATCGTCCGGACCTGCTTTCGCAAGGACCGATATACCACCCTTCCTTACCAGCCCTAGGTTTGACGGCCTGGCTATTGAAGCCCACATTCTAAAAAAGAGAGGGCTCTCTAATTCTGTGGTATCTACCATGATCAATGCCAGGAAGCCGGTATCCAGGCAGATCTACTATAGAATCTGGAAGGCCTACATCGCCTGGTGTGAGGCCAAGAAATGGCATCCACGTAAATACGTAATAGGTAGGATTCTGGACTTCCTACAATGGGCTGTAGATAGGAAGCTTGCCTTGAGTACTATCAAGGGTCAGATTTCGGCCTTGTCAATATTTTTTCAAAGGCCCTTGGCTGCGCATTCACTAGTCAAAGCCTTTATACAAGGAGTGATGCGTATTAGCCCTCCGGTTAATATTCCCATATGTCCATGGGACTTAAACCTGGTTCTGTCGGTTCTACAGAAACAACCATTTGAACCATTACAGCATATTTCCCTGGTTCTTCTCACCAGGAAATTGATTTTTCTAGTAGCCATTTGTTCGGCTAAAAGAGTGTCGGAATTAGCCGCTATGTCCTGTAGGGAGCCATATCTGGTTATCCATAAGGACAGAGTAGGGTTACGTCCTCATCCAGCCTTTCTTCCTAAGGTGGTATCGAGGTTTCATTTGAACCAAGATGTGGTTCTTCCTTCTTTTTTCCCCAAACCTAGTTCGGTAGAGGAAAAGTTATTGCATTCTTTGGATGTAGTAAGAGCAGTTAAAGCTTATCTAAAAGCCACTGCTCAGATTCGCAGAACGGATACTTTGTTTATTCTGCCGGAAGGCCCCAGAAGGGGTCAGGCAGCGTCAAAATCTACTTTAGCCAAGTGGATTCGACAGGTCATAATGCAAGCCTATGGCTTGAGAAGGAGACCGCCTCCGTTCAAAGTTAGGGCGCACTCCACGAGAGCAGTTGGAACTTCATGGGCAGTGCATCACCAGGCCTCCCTGGCTCAAATCTGTAAGGCCGCAACATGGTCTTCAGTACACACGTTTACTAGGTTCTACCAGGTGGACGTTAGAAGGCAGGAGGATGTCGCAGGCCGCAAAAGATCCTCATGTCTGATAGCGCTCAGCTTATGTATGGTGTACCCCCTCCCTCATTGGGCATTGCTTTAGGACATCCCACATAGTAATGACTATGCCGCTCTGTGTCCCGTGATGTACGAGAAAGAAAATAGGATTTTTATAACAGCTTACCTGTAAAATCCTTTTCTTGGAGTACATCACGGGACACAGAGCTCCCACCCCTCTTTGGGGACACTTATTGCTTTGCTACAAAACTGAGGTGCTCCCGGATGGGAGGGGCTTATATAGGGGAGGGTACTTCCGGTTTTGGAAGTTGCCAGTGCCAGCACCTGAAGGTATCTATATAACCCACATAGTAATGACTATGCCGCTCTGTGTCCCGTGATGTACTCCAAGAAAAGGATTTTACAGGTAAGCTGTTATAAAAATCCTATTTTCTGACATTTGGTGTTTACAAGTTAAAATGCGTATTTTTTGCTAGAAAATTACTTAGAAACCCCAAACATTATATATATATATATATATATATATATATATATATATTTTTAGCAGAGAATCTAGAGAATAAAATGGCGATCGTTGCAATATTTTATGTCACACAGTATTTGCGCAGCTGTGTTTTAAACGCAACTTTTTTGGAAAAATTAACTTTCATGAATTTTAAAAAAATTAAAAAGCAAAGTTAGTCCAATTTTTTTGTATAATGTGAAAGATGATGTTACGCAGAGTAAATAGATACCAAACATGTCATGCTTTATAATTGCCCGCACTCGTGGAATGGCGACAAACTACGGTACCTTAAAATCTCCATAGGCGACGCTTTAATTTTTTTTTACGGCTACTAGGTTAGAGTTACAGAGGAGGTCTATGGCTATAATTATTGCTCTCGCTCTGACGATCGCGGCGACACCTCACATGTGTGATTTGAACGCCGTTTTCATATGCGGGCGCGACTTCCGTATGCGTTTTCTTTGCCGCGCGAGCTCGCTGGGACAGGGGCGCTTTAAAAAAAATAATAAATTCTTATTTATTTTATTTATTTTTATAATTAAAAATAGTGTTTTTTTAAAAAAAAACTATTTGATCACTTTTATTGCTGTCACAAGGAATGTAAACATCCCTTGTGACAGTAATAAGTGGTGACAGGTACTCTTTATGGAAAGATCGGAGGTCTAAAATACCCCCAATCCCTCCTTTGCACTTCAAAGTATTCAGATCGCCGAAAACGGCGATTCTGAATACTGTGTACTTTTTTAAATTCGGCGCCATTGGCAGCCGAGTAACCCGGACGTGACGTCATGACGTCGCTTCCGTGGTTACAGTGAAGAGACTGAATCAAAGCCGTTCGCAGCTTCGATTCAGTCTGTCTCTAGCCGCCCGAGATGGTGGATTGGGTCTCCCGGTGGGACGGGAGGCCCGGTAAGAGCGGCGGAGGCGGCGGGAGGGGGGGGGGGATGTCCCCTCCCACTCCTCCGGTATAACAACCGAGTGGCTTTTAGCCGCATCGGTTGTTATACCTGGAAAGCCAAAAGCCGGCTCTAAACAACGGTACCGGGATGATGCCTGCAGCTGCAGGCATCATCCCGGTATAACCCCCGAAAGCCGAGTACGCATATGTGCGTACCCTCGGCGGGAAAGGGTTATTAATGGTTATAGGAAGCGACTGATTTCAGTTATTTTTTCCAAAGGGTGTGCAACCAAATATTAAGTTAAGGGTGCCAAGAATTTTGAGCAGCCCATTTTTGGAGTTTTGTGTGACATTATGTCCAATTTGCTTCTTTTTTTTCCTCCCTTTTTTTGTTTTGTTCCAATACACACAAAGGGAATAAACATGTTTATAGCAAAACATGTGTTACTGCAATACTTTTCTGTGAGAAATACTTAATTTTCTGGAAAAATTTCGGCCATGACTGTATATGTTGTAGAACACTGTGAACCTATATAGTAATGACAGGGGGGGATTGGCAGTACCCCACCCCAAAATGTATTTTCTGGCCTCACAGTTCCAGCAGTTGGCGGGATGGGGCAGGGAAGAAAAAGAGGATCCTACAAGTATCCTGGTGACTACGGTGGCTCCTACACTAAAGGCAGCATCTCATTTGGAGATGGACCTACCTAGTATACCACACTCTGCACCTACGGGTATTCTCCTTAAAAAGGTCTGGGGGGAGATCGGGAAGGCTTTGAGGTTAAGGGGCCCACTGGCCTTTACCCCGATATGGCAAAACCCTAGATACCCAGAGTTACAGGACCTAGAGGGCTTTACCTCCTGGAAAGAGAGAGGGATTTGTTTTTTTTCGCAACTGTGCGAGGGAGAAGTGTTAAAAACATACGAACAGATGTGCCAGGAATTCCAGTTAGCCCCAAGGGGCTTTTATCAATATCTTCAGCTTCGGCATGCTCTGCAGGCACAGCAAATGACACAATCCTTAGTAATATCATCGTCACGTCTGCTGATGGAGGTCCTCCAGGCGGATACCCGGAGAGGACTAATATCAAAAACATATGCGGAATTACTATCCTTAATACAGGACTATGCCTCCCTTAGATGTCGTAGTAAATGGGCAGAAGACATCGGAGATATAGATGGGGACCAGTGGGATATGGCGTTGGACTCTATTCCGGCGGTATCTGTATCAGCGTCCCACAAATTATCATAATTATTTATTCTGCATGGGGCCTATAGAACACCAGTACAGCTTTACAAGTGGGGAGGAAGGGACTCCCCCTTGTGCCCAAAGTGCAAAGTACAGCAAGGGGACTTTATACATCTAATTTGGAGGTGCCCAAAACTCCACAGATACTGGGAGGAGGTTTCCCAGAACATCACAAGAGTGGCCCAGGTACCTATACCCTTGGACCCTTTGGTGTACCTGCTTGGGGCGATTGAAGCTGAAAAGTTCCCACAAGGAAGGTACTATATGATAACAAGATTGATGTACCTGGCTAGAAAGCTAATAGCGCAATATTGGATGGCAGAGACGGTTCCCACAGGGAAGCAGTGGATTGCGTATGTCAATTCCTTGCTTTTCAGAGAACGGCTCGCCTACAGACGTAGAAAGGCAGTGGATAAATTCAATCTTATATGGCAACCATGGCTGGAGGATCCTAGCCTTGTGTCATTACAACTGGTAAAGGATAGGCTCCTGATGTAGAAACCTATGGGGCAGTTGGGGGGGGGGGAGGGGGAAATTATAAGTTAAATGCGCTAATGACAATGCACTAGATTTGGGAGAGTTTGCGAACAGGAGAAAAGACCCAGGTTAAGATTCAAAGGGTTGGGCGGGGGGGGGGGGGGGGAGTAAAAGGGAAAAATTAAAATGTCATTGTTGTACTGTAAATTGGTTAGGTTTTTTTTTTTTGTATGGACAGGAATTTTAATATGCTTTTGTTTATATATCAATGTGTAAGACTAAATGCACAAATCACATGTATTGATTGAGCAAATGAAAAATAAAAGGATTTAAAAAAAAGAATACTGTGAACCTGCGCTAATCACGACTCTCATCCAACCATGTCAGCACTGTCTGTGTTGATGGGGGAATCGTGCAATTTTTTTTTCTATTTGTTATTTGAAAAAATAAATAAACAAGGTTTAGTAACCCTTTAAATCAGGCAGTGAGGAGGCAACGTATCTCCTCCTCACTACCTGTCAAACAGCTCTGAAGAAGTCCCTACCGCACATGTGAATGAGCCCTATGACTATTATAGTGAAACATTTTCTTTCTACATTATTACCTCTACATTTCATTAGCTAAAAAAAAAAGGAAAAAAAAAATCTTGCCTTGCCATCATTTAGTATCTGTGAAATGAGACTTGGATGAAACTATTTTTAGAAGACTGAGAGAATCATTAATCACAAGACTGTTACTGTTTCTAATTGATTTTTTACTAAAATACGGATCATAATTAAAAAGGCTCATGGATAATAAAATCTTCACTGATAAACAGCACCTTCTGCTGAAAGTTTTACCTTGTGCTCTTCCAGAATTTTATGTTTAATACACGCCAAACTGCCTTTCAGAATGTAAACGTGCTCCAGCCAGACTCCTGCAGTCCCATTCCAAATCTGTTGGGACTCGTTCAGGCATTCGGCTATCATTGTGGCCTCTCTGAAAAGTGATTTGCTGTGGATCGTTATTCAGAGGACATTTGTCAGGTAGTAAGGGGTAGATATTGTGACAGCAGGAAGGTAAAGTCACCTGGTTGCATCCAGGGGGGTAGATATATTTCGCCCAGATTCAGGCTTTACGCCGACTTATACAACTAGGTGGAGAGTTGTATAAGGCTAGTGGGCTCATGGATGACTCATACCTCTAGGGAGAGTGTGGGGCGTCGTACAGACAGGGAGTTGATGAGACCAGCTGAAGCTTGTCAGCTCATTTAGGCCTCTATAAGAACTCCCAGCTTCATTAGATGTTAGCTCATGCCTGGAACCAGACCTGTGTGGACTGTCTAGGGAGAGTGAACCCCTGTGCGGTGAGACAAAGCCTGTGTTGCTATTTGCTTGGACATTTAAAACCAGGGACTTAGGGACTAGGACAGCACTAGGCTGATCCCAGTTGTTAGTTAGGAAACCTGTATGTTTAGTCAGAGGTCAAGTTGACCAGGATTTATTTTGTTTATGTTTCTTTTGCTTTGCTGTGTTTTGTCACTGTAAATAGAAAATAAACCGCACCTTTTTGATTTTGAAAACCACAACCACCGTTTGCTGGGCCTGTTTTTGTGTGGGGAGCCCATCTCGGGGGTCACACACACACGCTGCCGAGCTAACCCCCTCACAGTTGGTGGAGAACCAGTGGCAGTTTTTTTTTAAGCCAGCATGGAGGAGATACTGAAGCAGCTGGCTCTAGCAAATGCCAATCAACAGCAGACAAATGCAGGTTTGCAAAAGAGCCTTGCAGCTCAACAACAGAACTTCGCAGCCCAGCAGCAAGCTCATCAACAGAGCCTTGCAGCCCAGCAGCAAGCTCATCAACAGAGCCTTGCAGCCCAGCAGCAGACAAACGCAACTTTGCAACAGAGTCTGGAGGCTCAGCAACAAGCCCAGCAGCAATCTGAGGCCCGCTTCATAGACCTGTTACAGAAGCAAGAGCAGAGACTACAACAACAGATGGAAGCAGCAATGCAGCAACGTCCGCAGACCAGTGAGGAAAGCCGTCCCACTAATACCGCGTCCTTTGGGGTGAGTCGTTTATTGACAAAAATGACTGGAGAGGATGATCCAGAGGTATTTTTGACCACATTTGAAAGGACCGCTGAAAGAGAAAAGTGGCCTGAGGAGCAGTGGGCTGGACTGGTGGCTCCTCTGTTAACTGGTGAATCGCAGAAAGCTTACTATGACCTAGAGCCTAACCAAGCAAAAGACTATGCGATGCTAAAAGCTGAAATATTGGCAAGGCTGGGTGTCACCCAGGCTGTCCGGGCTCAGCGTGTGCATAACTGGACTTTCCAGCTTGGAAAACCCCCCAGGTCTCAAATGTATGATCTCATTCACCTGAGCAGAAAGTGGCTACAGCCAGAGACTTTGTCCGCACCAAAGATTGTGGAACGTGTTGTAATGGATCGGTTTTTGAGAGCTCTTCCTACTGCCATCCAAAAGTGGGTAAGCCATGGAGACCCAGAGACGGCCGATGGTCTTGTGGATCGTGTGGAGAAATACTTGGCTACAGAGAACCTGACGGCCTCTTCCAGAGACACTCGGACTTTCCACCCTAAGACCAGACCATCCCCAGGGGCGGATAAGAGGATTCCAAGGGGTGAGGGTGGAGAGAGTGAGAGGGTGGGAGCTCTACCCCAAGTTTGGCCAGAACAGCCTGGGAAATCAGCGGCTCCAGAGGCCGCAAGAAGGATCGTTTGCTACCGCTGCCGGCAAGCGGGACATATTGCAGCCAATTGCCCGGTTGTGGAGGAACCCATGCAGTGTGACTTTCTGACGGGCAGACGTCAGTCGCTGTGTGCGACAGTCGCATGCACTGCCATTCGAGGAACTGAGAAACATTTATGCAAAATGTGTGTTAATGGTAGAAATGTTGTGGTATTGCTGGATTCAGGTAGCCTTGTGACCCTGATAAAGGCTGAGTTAGTTAAAACAGAGGTCTCTGGGAATAGCAAGGTAGCTGTTATTTGTGTGCATGGGGACACCCAAGAGTATCCAGTGACTACAGTGTGTTTCGAGACCCCCAAAGGTACCCTCTCTCATCCAGTGGGCTTAGTATCTCAGTTACCGCATGACGCCATTGTGGGAAGGGATTTTCCGAAGTTCTGGGAACTGTGGGATGATCCTGAGCCCCCCACTGGTGCCCCTATGTACCAGGAATGTGATAGCCAGAACTCCCCTGAGAGTGGTGAGGACTCTCCAGAATTTCCCTTATCAGTATTGGCAGGGGAGACTCAAGAAACTGGAGAGGAGCCCACCTCCTCAGACGAAAACCTACCGTCTGTGGAGTTTTCTGATCTTGAGGTTCACAGGGAAAACTTTGCCACAGAACAGTTGAAAGACCCCGCCCTAATAAAGGCACGGGAAAACGTAGTGAAAATAGATGGCGAGTTAGTGAACCCAGATAATACCTGCACTTACCCATACTTCAGCGTAGAGAAGGACCTACTGTATCGGGTGGCAAAAAGGGCAGAAGAAACCGTTGAGCAGCTTGTGGTGCCCAAACCTTACAGGAAGTTGGTGTTGGAGTTGGCCCATGGGCACATTCTTGGAGGTCATCTGGGGACAGAGAAAACCCGAGAGAGGGTATTACAGAGATTCTATTGGCCGGGGGTGATGAAGGACATAGAAAATTATTGTTCCTCCTGCCCTGTGTGTCAGAGGTCGGCCCCGATGCCACATTTCCGTAGCCCGCTGGTCCCTCTACCCATCATTGAGGTCCCGTTTGAGAGGATCGCCATGGATTTGGTAGGTCCTATAATCAAGTCCGCTAGGGGGCACCAGTACATATTAGTTATAATGGACTATGCCACCCGTTATCCAGAAGCGATCCCTCTCCGAAATACCTCGGCCAAAACCATAGCCAAAGAGCTATCTCTTGTGTTTAGCCGGGTGGGTATTTGTAAAGAACTGCTTACGGACCAAGGTACACCCTTTATGTCCCGGGTTATGAAGGAGCTGTGTAAATTGTTCAAAGTGACGCAATTACGTATATCTGTGTATCACCCCCAAACCGATGGGCTGGTTGAAAGGTTCAACAAAACCCTAAAACAAATGTTGAAGAAAGTGGTGGATAGAGATGGAAAGGATTGGGACTGTCTACTTCCTTATCTGATGTTTGCTATTAGGGAGGTGCCCCAATCCTCTACGGGATTCTCCCCCTTTGAGTTACTGTATGGGAGACACCCAAGAGGGCTGTTGGATATTGCCAAGGAAACTTGGGAAAGTGAGAGTTCTCCCCACAGGAGTGTGATTGAGCATGTCGCCCTGATGCAAGACCGAATTGCACAGGTAATGCCCATCGTGAAGGAACATTTGGCCCAAGCGCAGTTAGCACAGCAGAGAGTGTACAACCGTGGAGCCAAGACCCGTACCTTTTCCCCGGGGGATAGGATACTGGTACTTGTCCCTACGGTTGAAAGTAAATTCCTTGCCAAATGGCAAGGCCCCTACGAGATAATGGAAAAAGTGAGCGAAGTGAATTACAAGGTCAGACAACCAGGAAGGCGAAAGCCCGAACAGATCTATCACGTTAATCTGTTGAAAGCCTGGAGGGATAGAGAGTCCCTAGTCGCAGACACTTGGTCACCAGCTCAAACTGGTTGCGTGATTCCGGAGGTTGGAATAGCAGCCACCTTGTCACAACCCCAACAACAGGAGGTTAAGGAGTTTGTGCTTCGCAACAAGGAGGTATTCTCTGAGCTGCCGGGACAAACATCTGGGGTAGAGCATGACATCATTACCCCGCCCGGTGAAAGGGTGAAGTTAAAACCCTATCGGATCCCAGAGGCCCGACGGGAGGCAATACGGGAGGAAGTACAGAAAATGCTGAACTTAGGGGTGATAGAGGAGTCCCAAAGTGATTGGTCTAGTCCCATTGTGTTGGTGCCTAAACCGGATGGGAGCTGGCGATTTTGTAACGATTTTCGACAGTTGAACAAAGTTACAAAATTTGACACCTACCCCATGCCACGTATAGATGAGTTGATCGACCGGCTGGGAACAGCCCGATACATGACGACTCTTGACCTCACAAAAGGGTATTGGCAAATCCCCCTGGCCAAGTCGGCCAAAGAGAAAACCGCATTTGTAACTCCAGACGGGGCGTTCCAATATAAAAGAATGCCGTTCGGGTTACAGAATGCGCCGGCCACATTCCAGCGGAAAATGGACCAGATGCTGAGGCCCCATCGGAAGTATGCTGCGGCTTACCTGGATGACATAATTGTCCATAGCACAGATTGGGCCTCACATCTGCCAAAAGTGCAAGCAGTCCTGGACTCTGTTCGGGAAGCGGGGTTTACGGCTAACCCCAAGAAGTGTACCATTGGGCAGGAGGAGGCCAAATATCTTGGGTACACCATTGGGAGGGGAGTAATAAAACCCCAACTCAACAAAGTCGAGGCCATCCAGAGTTGGCCACGTCCCAACAGCAAGAAGCAGGTACGAGCCTTCCTGGGAATCGCTGGGTATTATCGGCGATTCATTCCCCACTTTGCTTCTAAGGCTGTGCCCCTAACCAACCTGACGAAGGGGAAAGGGTCGGTCATGATTAAATGGACCCCCGAGGCTGAGGCAGCATTCCAATTCTTGAAACAAGCCTTATGTAGCCAGCCAGTGTTGTACTCACCCAACTTCTCTAAAGACTTTGTCGTACAAAGTGATGCGTCAGATGTGGGGTTAGGAGCAGTATTGTCCCAGGTCTGGAACGGGGAAGAGCACCCAGTCATTTACCTCAGCAGGAAGTTGAAGTCCCATGAGGTAAATTACGCCACCGTTGAAAAGGAGTGTTTAGCGGTGAAGTGGGCTCTAGATTCCCTTCGGTACTACCTGCTAGGTAGGCACTTTGACATGGTTACGGATCACGCTCCGTTAAAGTGGATGGCTCAAAACAAAGAAACAAATAGAAGAGTGAATAGGTGGTTCCTGGCCCTCCAGGAATTCAACTTCACAGTAAAGCATCGCCCTGGCGTTCAAATGGGGAATGTGGATGCTTTGTCTCGAGTACATGAATGCCTGATTGCTGGTGTTCCAACCCCGAGGTTAAAACAAGAGGGGGGGGGTATGTGACAGCAGGAAGGTAAAGTCACCTGGTTGCATCCAGGGGGGTAGATATATTTCGCCCAGATTCAGGCTTTACGCCGACTTATACAACTAGGTGGAGAGTTGTATAAGGCTAGTGGGCTCATGGATGACTCATACCTCTAGGGAGAGTGTGGGGCGTCGTACAGACAGGGAGTTGATGAGACCAGCTGAAGCTTGTCAGCTCATTTAGGCCTCTATAAGAACTCCCAGCTTCATTAGATGTTAGCTCATGCCTGGAACCAGACCTGTGTGGACTGTCTAGGGAGAGTGAACCCCTGTGCGGTGAGACAAAGCCTGTGTGGCTATTTGCTTGGACATTTAAAACCAGGGACTTAGGGACTAGGACAGCACTAGGCTGATCCCAGTTGTTAGTTAGGAAACCTGTATGTTTAGTCAGAGGTCAAGTTGACCAGGATTTATTTTGTTTATGTTTCTTTTGCTTTGCTGTGTTTTGTCACTGTAAATAGAAAATAAACCGCACCTTTTTGATTTTGAAAACCACAACCACCGTTTGCTGGGCCTGTTTTTGTGTGGGGAGCCCATCTCGGGGGTCACACACACCCGCTGCCGAGCTAACCCCCTCACAATATGCATTAGGATAAAAAATCTTCTGCCTTTACAACCGATTTAATTACCCGGTATGTAATTTAATCTCAGAAGACTTCCCTCTCTCGCAGATCGCATACGATATTTTGGTGTCTGAACACATTTTCCCTAAATATCGCATATCCCGAAACTGTCAATTCATAATGCCGTATTGCGGTAAATACAGCATAAAATGAGATTAAAGTCAATTCACAGAAGGAAATAGATAATTCAGTAATTAAGTAGCGGTCCAAGTATGTGGTATTTATGGAATTTATATTTATATATATTTTTATCAGACTTGTTGAGCGGGCGCGATACGGTGTACGGCTCTACCGCGGGACAGCCAGGGCCGTCGGAACAGGACAGGCAAAACAAGCAATTGCTTGGAGCCCCGAGCTGGCCTGGGGCCCCAGCCTGCTGCCTGTCACTGTCCTCGATTTTTGCCCAGAGCCGATCCGCGGCTTCGGCCTAGCTCTGGAGCGGCGGCCATCTTGGTACACCCGGCGGTGACAGGCCGCCGCTATTGCTTATGGGAGTTGTAGTCCACAACGGCGGCTACATGCTGATGCTCCCTGCTCCTGGGGGGAGGAGTCAGTGTCAGTCACAGTCACTCAGGAGGGCAGCGCAGGCGTGCTACAACTCCCATTGCGGTCGGATCATATTTTGCCCACCAGACAGTGCCTCTGGAAAGGGTAAGTCAGTGAATGACTTTTTAATGGAGTGATAAAGTCTCTAATAGTTCCACAAATAAAAAAGTAAATACGTTTTCTTGAAAAGTAGTAAAGAATCTGTCTTTCTTTGGCTCCACAAGCATGTACTTGTACATGATTTCTGTTCTTCTGTCCAGTAATTCAGCCAGATCAGGATCCCTGAATATTAGTGCGCGGCTGCAAACAACTTCCTGGTCACAGCAGCCTGCTTCTCCATCCCAATCCCCACTATTGGAGAAATGTCCAGTATCAGGTTTTTTTTTATTTTTTTATTTACTAAATAAAAAAAATAAAAAACCCTGATACTGGACATTTCTCCAATAGTGGGGATTGGGATGGAGAAGCAGGCTGCTGTGACCAGGAAGTTGTTTGCAGGAGAAAAGCGCAGGAATATTCAGGGATCCAAATCCTGGCCTGGATTACTGGACAGAACAGAAATCATGTACAAGTACATGCTTGTGGAGCCATAGAAAGACTGACAGATTCTTTACTACTTTTCAAGAAAACTTATTTACTATTTTATTTGTGGAACTATTAGAGACTTTATCGCTCCATAATTATTTTTGAATATTTTTATTATTTTAACAGTGGACATTACAGGGGGAGATGTGGACAGTACAGGGGGAGATGTGGACAGTACAGGGGGAGATGTGGACAGTACAGGGGGAGATGTGGACAGTACAGGGGGAGATGTGGACAGTACAGGGGGAGATGTGGACAGTACAGGGGGGAGATGTGGACATTACAGGGGGAGATGATGTGGACATTACAGTGGGGGAGATGATGTGGATATTACAGTGCGGAGTCCCCCTGTCCATCCCACGGTCCCCCTGTCCATCCCACTGTCCATAAACAGTCCTAAGCAGCATCTTAATGTTAATGTGAGTGTGTATGTGTTTTAAGTATGTTGGATTATATGCAACAGCAGTATTTGCACTGTAAACCTTTTTTATTTAAAGTGTGGGTGAGCTTAAACTGTATCGCTATGCTGTGGTTCCTGTAGGCTTTGCGTGAGTGCGCGGGGGGGGGGTTGGGGGGTCCTCCATGTCCATTTTGCTTGGGGCCCCCAAATTCCTTCAAACGGCCCTGGGGACAGCGATTTCTCTTTCACCTTCAGAGTTCTTGAGCGGGGGAGCTGCTGCCGAGTCCGCCCGACATTAGAGAGAGTATACGCGGGAGCGGGGGCGCAGGGTGATGTCTTCCTACCTTCTGCCTGCGCTGATCTTCTTTTGCGGGAAAGAACGTCCTATTGCGGGGCTGCGGTAAAACATTGTGTATGCGGGAAAAACCCGCACAATCCGTGCGTGTTGGGAGGTATGCTTAAAGTATAACTAAAGGAGGTGGATTAGAACACCTGTCAGGTGTTTATTGTTATATGTGCCCCTATTAGGGAGATTCACCCTCTCTATATTTGTCCTGTGTACCATTATCATTGAAAGTGAAATTAAAGGAAAATCACAAATTTTGGGTTGTCCCCAGAAAAGTAATAGAGGGAAAATATTCCAATGCCACAGATGACAAGTTTCCCATTGACACCATTGATCTTTTTAGCTATTTATAAGGGGATAATTCTTCCCAATGACCACAAGTGTAAGGAGCATTTTTCCCACTGACCATCACACTAATGTATCATGAGATGTAGATATAGTCATTTTTAGCAGGGGTTTCTGAGACTGCAATGTTATTTTAAGGATTCCTCTGTGTTGAAAAGGTTGCGAAAGGCTGCTCGAAAGTGTAACTAACTTTCTTTTTCATTTTGGACAGAGTAAGGGAGGAATAGAACCCCTGTTTTTGTCCCATTGGGGAGATTTTCATTTACTTCCTGCCCCATAGCCAAAACAGGAAGTGAGAGGGAATCCCTACAAATAAAAGGGTTTTTCCCTTGGGGTTTCCTATTAATTTCACTTTCAGTGATAATGGTAAACAGGAAAAATAGAGAAAGTGAATCTCCCTAATGGGGACACCCACAGCAATAAAAACCTATTTGGTGTTCTGATTCTTCTCCATTCTATCCAAAAAAAATAAAAAATGTTTTTCCTTTAGTTACACTTTAAATAAATACAAAATATATTTTTAAATGTCAAATGATGAATGAATATAGCATAAAAAATCACACACATATATAAATAATCTTCTTCCACCAATAAAAAAGACAAAGAATATGCAATACCAACCATTTTATTCTCTAGGGCCTCTGCTTAAAAAATATGTAATGTTTGGGGGTTCTAAGTAGTTTTCTAACAAAAAAAATAGTTTTTTACATGTAGGGGAGGCATGTCAGAATTACCCCTGACTGGAAGTGGTTAAAGAGGAGCTCCAGTCATATTTGTGTTTATTAAAAGTCAGCAGCTACAAGAACTGTAGATGACTTTTAATAAACAGACACCCGCCTCTCCCAGGATCTAGCGGTGAGCTCATCAGGCTTGCGGTTACACAGCCGGGTGCCCACCGTGCATGCGCGAGCCACGCTGCGCATTGTGAATAGTCCCACAGTCTTCTAGAACAGAAGACTGCAGAGAGGTAGGGGAGGAGAACTTCTGCTCGGATCGCTTAGGCGATCCAAGAAGAAGTGGGATTGGGTACCTGTCATAAAAAAGTGTAATTTCATAAAGAGGAGTGGGAAGGAGGTCTTGAAGTGGAACTTCCACCTTTTGGGTGAAGCTCGGCTTTACGTAAGTAAACTGAAAAAATCGCAATAAAATACTAAGCTCGATCTAGTGGTCAATTTCTAAATCTGTTTGTTGAGTGAAATAGCAAAAACACGGAGCGGTGAATTTGTTTAACCACTTGCTGACCACAATACATACAGACAGGTCCATAAATATTGGGACATCGACACAATTCTAATCTTTTTGGCTCTATACACCACCACAATGGATTTGAAAAGGAAACAAACAAGATGTGCTTTAACTGCAGACTTTCAGCTTTAATTTGAGGGTATTTATATCCAAATCAGGTGAACGGTGTAGGAATTACAACAGTTTGTATATGTGCCTCCCACTGTTTAAGGGACCAAAAGTAATGGGACAGATTAACAATCATAAATCAAACTTTCACTTTTTAATACTTGGTTGCAAATCCTTTGCAGCCAATTACAGCCTGAAGTCTGGAACGCATAGACATCACCAGACGCTGGGTTTCATCCCTGGTGATGCTCTGCCAGGCCTCTACTGCAACTGTCTTCAGTTCCTGCTTGATCTTGGGGCATTTTCCTTTAAGTTTTGTCTTCAGCAAGAGACATGCATGCTCAATCGGATTCAGGTCAGGTGATGGACTTGGCCATTGCATAACATTCCACTTCTTTCCCTTAAAAAACTCTTTGGTTGCTTTCGCAGTATGCTTCGGGTCATTGTCCATCTGCACTGTTAAGCGCCGTTCAATGAGTTCTAAAGCATTTGGCTGAATATGAGCAGATAATATTGCCCGAAACACTTCAGAATTCATCCTGTTGCTTTTGTCAGCAGTCACATCATCAATAAATCCAAGAGAACCAGTTCCATTGGCAGCCATACATGCCCACACCATGACACTACCACCACCATGCTTCACTGATGAGGTGGTATGCTTTGGATCATGAGCAGTTCCTTTCCTTCTCCATACTCTTCTCTTCCCATCACTCTGGTACAAGTTGATCTTGGTCTCATCTGTCCATAGGATGTTGTTCCAGAACTGTGAAGGCTCTTTTAGATGTTGTTTGGCAAACCTGGCCTTCCTGTTTTTGAGGCTCACCAATGGTTTACATCTTGTGGTGAACCCTCTGTATTCACTCTGGTGAAGTCTTCTCTTGATTGTTGACTTTGACACTTATACACCTACCTCCTGGAGAGTGTTCTTGATCTGGCCAACTGTTGTGAAGGGTGTTTTCTTCACCAGGGAAAGAATTCTTCAGTCATCCACCACAGTTGTTTTCCATGGTCTTCCGGGTCTTTTGGTGTTGCTGAGCTCACCGGTGCGTTCGTTCTTTTTAAAGATGTTCCAAACAGTTGATTTGGCCACACCTAATGTTTTTGCTATCTCTCTGATGGGTTTGTTTTGTTTTTTCAGCCTAATGATGGCTTGCTTCACTGATAGTGACAGCTCTTTGGATCTCATATTGAGAGTTGACAGCAACAGATTCCAAATGCAAATAGCACACTTGAAATTAACTCTGGACCTTTTATCTGCTCCTTGTAAATGGGATAATGAGGGAATAACACACACCTGGCCATGGAACATCTGAGCAGCCAATTGTCCCATTACTTTTGGTCCCTTAAAAAGTGGGAGCCACATATACAAACTGTTGTAATTCCTACACCGTTCACCTGATTTGGATGTAAATACTCTCAAATTAAATCTGAAAGTCTGCAGTTAAAGCACATCTTGTTCGTTTCATTTCAAATCCATTGTGGTGGTGTATAGAGCCCAAAAAAATTTAATTGTGTCGATGTCCCAATATTAATGGACCTGACTGTATATACAGTGCCCAGGGCCGTCTTAATAGCATCATGGGCCCCTGGGAAAAGTAATGCTCTAGGGCCCCTACAATGAAGACAGTGCAGGTAAACAGACATCAAGTAGGTAGGAGGAAGACAAGCAGAGATTCCCTTTTTGGGTGGAGCTCCACATTAACTACATGAACAATCATTCTGTACAGAAAAGAAACAGTGGGAAAATACTACATACCTAAAGTAACAAAGCTGTCCTGTGCATATAATATATCTGCTAGATTGATTCCTCCCCAGCACAATGGCCCCTCTACGCCCCAGATATCCCCCCCAGCACTCTGACCCCTCTACACCCAAGATATCCCCCCAGCACTCTGACTCCTCTACACCCCAGATATCCCCCCTGCACTGTAACCATATACCATGAGATACCCCTTGTATTGTGACCCCACTACATCCCTGATACACCCTACAATGTGGCCTCTCTACATCCCTAATACCTCTAGCACTATAGCCACCCAAGCTACCTCAAGCATTGCTACCCCCTATACACTCCAGATCGCCCCTCAGCATTGTTTTCCCCATACACCCTTGATATCCCCCAGCACCCTTTTTCCATCCATGTAGTAGCCCCTTTTCCAGTGGAGATACAGTGCATGTGAACTTTTGGCTATGTGCCCACCTCCAGCACTGTGACAAGGACTCGCCTATACCAATCAAGCAGGCAGAAGGAGGGATGGAGAAGGGAGCATCCCTCCGGGCATTCCAAGCCTTTCGGTGCAAACAGTGCTGGACAGCTGGGCTCACCATGACACCATCCACAATGCTACACCCGCAGGTAGGCTCTCAGTGCTGCCGACTCAGCAGCTCTCACTCCAGATCCCACCCCGCAGCCTTTGAGTCCCGAGCATTCAAGCTAAATGGGATGGGGTCAGAGCATTAATGGGGCTCCAGCCCTGCCCCTCCCATTTGGCTGTGAAATAATAGGTATCGTTCTGCACAGCACGGCGCACCGCTGCCAGCCTGCCTCCCCTGTGTATCCATCACTCTCAGTGCCATCATGGGGCCCCCAAATACGGGTCAGCCTGGGCTTAAGGTCCAGCTGCTTTGGGGAAAGTGCAGGGGCCCCCATGCAGCTGGGGCCCCTGGGCAGTGCCCAGGTGTGCCCTCTCATTAAGACAGCCCTGACAGTGCCTTGACAATCAAGAGCAAGGTGTTATTGACATTCAATACTGCCTATCAGAAATGACTGCCGATGCACTCTTGGTGAGTGCATCAGCAGTCATCTCTGATGGGCAGTATTGTGTGTATTCTATGATAAGACAGGATGTACCATCTATCTAAGTTCAGTGCACTTGTTTGTAGTTTGCTCCTGTCTCATGTTTTCTCATGCTGTAAAACAAGTAGCTTCCAACGCATGATTTCAATGCTCTGCACAACAGTATCCAGCTTAACAGACCTCTGAGGGCTTCACAGAACAGCTGTATTTATGCTGAGATTAAATTACACACAGGTGGACTCTATTTACTAATTAGGTGACTTCTGAAGGCAATGGGTTCCACTAGATTTTAGTTAGGGGTATCAGAGTAAAGCGAGCTGAATACAAATGCACGCCTCACTTTTCAGATATTTATTTGTAAAAATATTTGAAAACCATTTATCATTTTCCTTCCACTTCACAATTATGTGCCACTTTGTGTTGGTCTATCACATAGAATTCCAATAAAATACATCTATGATTTAGGTTGTAACATGACAAAATGTGGAAAATTTCCTGGGGTATGAATACTTTTTCAAGGAACTGTGTATATATGTATATATATATATATATATATATATATATATATATATATATATATATATATATATAATCTATATGTTGCGGTTTGCAAGTGGTTTACCAGGGTTATAGCTGAAGACATACCCCGGTATTTTTTTTCAGTTGCCAGCTGGCTTTCTCATGAAAGCAGCCCGAGCGACTCACTAGTCACTGGATCGCTTTCAGAAGCAGCAGGAGGGGATGCCGGCGCTCCCGGGAAATGATCCGACGGTGTGGCCAGCTGGTCACAGAGGCGAACAGAGGCCAGATCTTTCTGATTGCCTCTATGGCCTTGGAGGACCGGAGCAACATCACTTACAGTCTAGGGCGGAAGTAAACATTTTTTTTTACCATGTTCTGCCCGCGCTAGAGCCGAAAGACAGCTACAGCGCGGGCTTCCCGTGCCGGGAGGGCATCCATAGACGTCCTCCGATGATTGCACTGCTCGCATGCCCCCTGTGGCACGCTCTGTTGATCGTCAAGTCCTTCGGACTTGGCTGATCACAGATCAGGGTAAAGAGCCAATCACAACGGCCCTTTACCATGTGATCAGCTGTCAGCTAATAACAGATGATTACGGAAGTAAACAGAAGCCAGTTATCGGCTTTTTTTCTCCTCACACTGATAGAATGAGGAGAAAATAAGAAAGTCAGTAACCGGCTTCTGTTAGAGGGACATCAGTCCCAACATTGCCCGCCAGTGCTGCTAATCAGTACCCACCAGTGCCACCTATCAGTGCCCATCAGTACTGCTAATTAATGCCCACCAGTGCTGCCAATCAGTGCCCACCAGTGCTGCCAATCAGTGCCCACCAGTGCCTCATTATCAGTGTCACCTAGCAATGCTGCTTATCAGTGCCACCCTTAGTGTCCTTCAGTGCCGCCTATCAGAGCCCATCAGTGCCACCTATCAGTACCCATCGGTGCCACCTAGCAGTGCCCATCAGTGCAGCCTCATCAGTGCCTCCTCATCAGTGCCCATCAGTGCAGCCTCATCGGCGCACATCAGTCAAGGAGAAAAATCACCTGTTTGCAAAATTTGCAAAGCTTGAAACAAACTATGAAAAATGTTGTTTTTTTTTTTAAATTTTCTGTCTTTTTTTAGTTTCTTTAGCAAAAAAAATAAAAAACCCAGTGGTGATTAAATACCACTAAAAGAAAGCTCTATTTGTGTGAAACAAATAAATAAAAATTTTGTTTGGATACAATGTTGCATTAATGCGCAATTTTCATTCAAAGTGTGATAGGGCAGGAAGGGGTATAAGCAAGCAAGTGGTTAAAGTAAAAGATCTAAAAAAAAATTATCTTTTGCTTTTAAAGTTAAAGGAGAAATTTGGGGTCTTTTTGACCCCAGATCTCTCCATAAAGAGGACCTGTCATCCTTATTTCTATTACAAGGGATGTTTACATTCCTTGTAATAGGAAAATAAGTGATAATTTTTTTTTTTTTTTAAAGGGACAGTGTAAAATTATAAAATAAAATAAATTAAAAGAAAATATTTAAGTGCCCCCATCCCTCCGTGTTCGCATGCAGAAGCGAAGGCATATGTAAGTCGCACACGCATATATAAACGTTGCTCACACCACACATGTGAGGTATCGCCACAAACGTTAGAGCAATAATTCTAGCGCCAAACCTCCTCTGTAACTCTAAAGAGGTAACCTGTAAAAAGTGTTTAAAGCGTTGCCTATGGAGATTTTTAAGTACCATAGTTTGTCGCCATTCCATGAGCATGCGCATATTAAAAGCGTGACATTTTAGGTATCTGTTTACTCTGCGTAACATCATCTTTCATATTTTACAAAAAATTGGGGGTATATATTGTGTTTTGGATTTCCAGTTCATTAAAGTGTATTTTTTCCCCAAAAATTGCGTTTGAAAAAACGCTGCGCAAATACAGCGTGACATAAAAAAAATTGCAACGATAGCCATTTTATTCCCTAGGGTCTCTGTAAAAAAAAAAAAAAAAGAAGATATAATGTTTGGGGGTTATAAGTAATTTTCTAGCAAAAAATACTGATTTAAACTTTTAAACAAAAAGTGCCAGAAAAGGCCTGGTCTTCAATAATATATTATATTTCTTACTGATAAACCTTTCATTTTATTCATTCTTACCTTTAATAGTAGTTCTAATTTCTTTATTCTTCATGACATGAATAAATAACCAGTACACCATCACTTTATGACAATTAATATGTCCTTGCTCTCAACACGCTGTATTAATGTACACGTGCTGTGTGTATAAAAAAAAACTGTTCAATAAAGCATTTTCTGATTTAAAAAAAAAATAACCAGTATACCACTTTTTAATACATGGTTCTTTTTTCTGTGCCTCTGGACTGTCATATCTACATGGAGCCTTTACTGACATACAAGGGTCTGCATTAGTTAGTGCTTAGTACAAATTACAATAGATCTGTCAGTTGTCCTCCTGGATGCTGGAGAGGTGTTATTTCTAATGAAAAATTGTCTGCAGAAAAAAATGCTTCCAATCAAATACACTGTCAAGCAAGACTCTACAGGGGAAGAAAATGTAAAAAAAAAAAGCCTTGGCGAACATTCAGAATTATCAGTTACGTTACACCAGGGAAGACAGGTCTGTAGAAAAATGTGAGCAGCACTTTAGAGACAAGGTTTACCTAGGGCTAAAGATTCATTTTTTTTACAGCTGTACTCTTGGCAATTATGAAATACACGCATTAATGCAGCTCTGCGCTCACAAACACATCCTTAAATATATTTTCTGAATACAAGCTAGGGTCGGTGCTGGACTATTTTGCGCCCTAAGCAAGACCAGCTACTTGCACCAAACAAAATTAAAACTTCACCATTTTTAAAAGCAGTAGAAAAATCATACAGCAACAAAACATGTAATTGCTAAATTTCTTTTAATTTGCAAAAATAAGTGCCATAAGATGCCAAGGAGACAGCCCAATCCAGCAAAAAGACATCCCAGTCCAGCAAAGAAGATAGATTAACAATTGGCGCAAATGAGCTCTGTGGCTGGGTCTGGAGATTAGTGAATTAAATCAATTATAGTTCAATTTAATGAATAAGTCCATAAAAAACCCACTGAAGTGGCAGCTCTGTGTGGGAGCAAAAAGCGGCTTTGGGAAAAGGCACTAGGAGAAAACACATGCGCCAACTAAGTGTAGCTTTTTAAGACTTTAATGAGGTGAAAAAGAGTGTTACTCACACACTGTGAATGGTCAGAAGCGCCTACAAAAAAGACACTGCACATCAGCGGTCTTGGCATCAGGAAAGAGAAGAGGGGAAGAGGCGCACGTCAATGGGAGCCCAGCTAGCGGATAAGCTGTTTGCCCAGGATCGGGTGCCGCGGTGGGGACCGACACTTCGTGGTCCCGTGGAATGCACTGCCGGGCTTGCGTGATGTCACTTCCCGGGTGTAGTGCACAAGGATCGTCCAGACAGTGCTGGTCCCCGCCACAGCACCCGATCGCAGGTAGACGGCTTATCTGCTAGCTGGGCTGCCATTGACGTGCGCCTCTTCCCCTCTTCCCCTTCATGATGCCAAGACAGCTTATGTGCAGTGTCTTTGTCTATGCACTTATGATGACCCCTCAAAATGTGTGAGTAACACTCCTTTTCACCTCATTAAAGTCTTAAAAATCTACACTTAGTTGGCGCATGTGTTTTCTCCTAGTGCAGTCCAGCAAAAAAACATCCCCATTTAGCAAAGTGACATCCCAATCCGGCAAAGAGACATCCCAATCCGGCAAAGAGACAGCCCAATCCGGCAAAGAGACAGCCCAATCCAGCAAAGAAACCTCTACATATAGCAAAGAGACATCACAATCCAGCAAAGAGACAGACAAATCCAGCAAAGAAACATCTACATATAGCAAAGGGACAGCCCAATCCAGCAAAGAGACATCCCAATCCAGCAAAGAGACATCCCAATCCAGCAAAGAGACATCCCAATCCAGCAAAGAGACATTCCAATCCAGCAAAGAGACAGCCCAATCCAGCAAAGAGACAGCCCAATCCAGCAAAGAGACATTCCAATCCAGCATAGAAACAGCCCAATCCAGCAGGCATGCACCGCCGCTACAGAGCGGGACTGTTTGTCTGTGACACTTGATCAGTGTAGTGATCAGTGTGCTCACCTTCTTCCCAGTGTGTGTGATGGATGACCCTCTGTGAGAAAGCCCGCTGTGTTCCTTCTTTGCGGCTGTCTCCAGCGGCCAGCCCAAAAGGTGTGTGTCCCCCTGCAGGCAGTGATTCCTGTGTGTCATTGAAGCCGTCTCTCCCGGCCTTCTGTCTGCACCTCCTACTGCTGGCACCGGCCCTGCTTTAAGACATGTAGGGGCCGGCCCAGTCAGCCCCTACTGGTTGCCCATGTGGTAATGCCGGCCCTGAATTTAAGCAGTGTAAATACCTGATATCAGCCTCTTGGAGTCCCTCTGTGGTGAGGAAGAAGCAGCACAAGGAGCCAATAAGTTCATGTGCTGACAAGGAACATGCTGATAGGAAGAGAAAGAAGAGTGACAGAGAGATGAACTCATCACTATGCTGCTTCTCCTTTCACTATATAGTCACAGGCAGGGGTGGGTCCAGGAAGACCTGGGCTCAGAGGAAATGGGCTGATTTAGCCCTGTAACAATCATACAAAAATCACGTGCACTGCACGCAGTGGCGGCGTGGACCTGATCAACTCAGTGGGTGAGTTTGACAAGCAGTGCTACTTGTCAAACTCTGCACCAGAGTTTAAAAAAATGTCTGCCAAGCAAAGTATCGTGGCCACTGTCTGGCTGTATTGTGACAGTTCGGGTGGACTGCTGGGAGGAGGTAAAACCATGGTTCAGCCGCTTGTGTTTACTGCCCGTCTGAAAGAACCCTAAATGGCAAACCACTTATTAAAGAATCTCTAAACATTTGAATTTGGAAATAACTGAACTCAGTTTTTTAAGTGCTTGTAGCTGTTACCCATCTTGTGAAGGTGTGCTTAATAACATATATTTTGTTTAATTGTTTCTAAAATGTCATTAAGCAATTATGGTGTGTTTAAATATGTGTCAGTACCATCTTCATATTTGTATATCAGTCCTTCTGTGTTCCTAAAACAGATATTTAATTGGTCTGTTTTTTCTTTGTTGCCCGGGACTGATTCTGAGGTATAATTTTTAGGGCCTAGGTCATATATCAGGCCTTACATTTGAACTATTACTATATATTTTTTATTAGTTTTTATAAACTTATTTTTAGCAAACCAGACTTCATTTTGTATGTTTCCCAGTCTGTTTTCCTGTTTTTTTCTGCTTTTTGTTGTATTCTTTTTACCTTCAAATTAAGAAAATGTGTTTTTATATTTGAGTTTTATTCATTTAGATATTTTTTAGGTCTTATTTATATACGTATTACCCAAGAGAATGAAATAAGTAATGTGTTCAAACAAAATTTATCTGAAACACCCTATTTATTTCCTGACAATATTTCCTCCTCACCTATGTAATGGAGAGCAGCATTCAGCATTGATAAATTGGATTTCTTAAAATGTATTTTTGTCTTTCCAGCATGTACCAGTAGACTATGTTTTTTTTTTATGTTATAGTCACTGGTAAATAAATATTTCTTGATGGGAACATTCCTAACAAAACCTGCATTTTCAGGCAAGAATGGCTCTGTGTACCCAGTGCAGTGCTTGTACAGTGCCTCTATACAGTCGTCTAGTAAAAATATGCTTGCTATATGCAATTCAGAAATCTTAGTAGGTTTATTAATATTGTAACTGTGAGGCTATAGAATATATAACATGAGTTATAGGAAGTATGTATGAAATACAGCCAGAGCCGTGAATAAGGGGGTACCACTGGTCCTCCTGTGCGGGGCCCAGGCCAGCAGGGGGGCCCAGGCAGCAGGGTGAATCAGATGTGGGTAGGAAGGGTGATCGGTGCGGCGAGGGGACAATTACTGGAACCATTCCCCTGCATGTCTCTCTCTGCGGCATCTGAAAGCTGGCTTCTACTTATCTCCTTCCCTTTGGCTTTCAGCTGCTGCAGCAAGAGCCATACAGGGGATCGGTTCCAGTAATTGCCCCCCTCCCCCCCCCACCACACTGATTACCCTCTCTGTGCACCATACATTTCCTCCTACTACCCATGTGTGCCCCCAGCCCCCACAGTGCTACCACCTTCTCTGCTCTCCGTCCCGCCACAGCTGCAAGCAGACAATAGGATCCTTCAAGATGGATAGCGGGTGAAGGGTCCTGTAAATAAGTCATATTTAGAAGCCCCCCTTTTCTGAATGAACACAATTAGTACCGATCACTCAATGTGTAAATTCATAACTGAAGCATTGGCTGTATGGGGCTCCATGTCAGGTTGTCTGTATAGGGCCACATGTCAGGTTGTCTGTATGTGGCCCCGTAGTTTTTAACAGCAGCCCTGAATACAACATTCGGAGTGAAGTGAAGTATGTTACATACTGCATACTGTATAAAATGGGGCAATCTTAGATTTGTTATGTACTATATAGCATGCAGAATGGTATTGACCAGAGTATGCTACAGTACATACAGCACAACATACATGGGGCAGCCTTCAGCTTAGGGCAACCTCAAAGATCTCATGTACAGCATAGCGTACAGAGTGGTGTGGGCCTTGCAGCGATTCAGCAAGGGTAGCATATGGAAGGTCCCCACTTTTCCAACTTTGCTACTGGAGACCCTAACTCAACAGAAGTAATGAGGGCTGGCAGTTGTTGGCAGAAAGCCCACTGAACAGATGCAGGATCTGTGACAAGGGATAATATAGATGTGACCAGCTTAGCCAGGGGTTCTGAGAAGTGACCATACAGTGCCTATGGGTGCCACAGCAGAGATAGTGAGGAAAGTGGCAGATTGGAATTGAGTCCTAACCATGACGGGTGAGCCAAAAAAGGTTTCTCACCCAACTGTGTATTGTTTGCTTGGTGTAGCAACAAAATAAAAATATCCTAATGGGTGTAAATTGGATAGTTATAGGTGTGTAAAGCATGTGTTGTTTTTTCTGATATAAAATGTAATTTATCAGCAGTAAACTTTGTAATCAACTGACGTTTATCCAACCGGAGTACAAAGTCAGTCAACGCTGGAGAGGACGCGGTTCTCATCTAAAGGTCACTGACAGAAAACACACTCGAGGGCAGGATGTACTGTTCCAGCAACAATTTACATTCATAAATATGAGGAGGAGATGTGACATCTATATAGCCTGAATATCCATAATTTCATATCAGCCGTTCATATTTCTCCACTAATGCCACTAATCAGACTATTCATCTCCATTGTCTTTCTCCTGATATGCCCTCAGGATGTCGATCTACAAAATGCTTTGCTTTTATAAACATATTCGTTGTTTTTTTGTGAACTTTGTCTTCAAAAATATTCTGTAGACAGTGTTAAAAATATTATTATTTTTTTATGTTATTTATAACAGGTACTTATATAGTGCCGTCAATTTGTTCCCGTGCTTTACACAAAATTTAGACTTTGGAGTGTGGGAGGAAACCAGAGTAGGTTGGGCTGTGGTTGGGATTCTGACCCTAGTGCCCAGAGTTTCAGTTTTGTATCCAGGTGTTGCTGTATTGGCTGCCCTTGCTACTAGTTTCCTGGTGATCTGAGAACCTCTTCCTTCCACCAGCTTGTTTGTATGTCATGGTATTCCAGAACCCGCCCACAACTTTGCTGTGTCATCACAATGATGATGTCACCTCCTGGAAGCCTCATCCTCCTCCTACTGCTTGTGTCCTTCATAGTTTCCATTTTCTGTTCCTCTACACCTGTCCCGATGCCCATATGCCCCTTTTCATGTTAATTTGTCCCCCCTGTACAAGTATTGAAGATCACCTCCAGAGAAGATCACAAAGGAGCAGTTGTTCCTGTCAAGTAAAGTACTGTACAGCTGTAGGCAATTTTTTTGACTTTGACAAACATGAAGCTTCTCTATTAGCATTGATATGTTGTTATATAAGGATCAGTTCACTTTAGTCTTATACAGTCTCGAACTTTTCATCACAACAGAAACCCTTTCCGGTCTCAGGGAATCCCTGATGATTTTTTTTTACTATATTTACAACCAGGAGCATAGCTTCAGGGGTCGCAATTGCGACCCGCCCCAGGCTGCAGGAAGCCGAGTGGCCCCCTGTACGCCTGGATAGTAGGAACGGCAGGGGTGGGGCTACATATAGAAGAACTGATCGCTCCATTTTCCTCCTGCAGCCAATGAATGCCCACTTCTCCTCCTCTCCCTCCTGCAGGCATTCAGTGGCTTCAGGAGGAAAATGGAGAGATTAATGCCTCTATATGCTGCTGCCCTTCTATCCACCTATTTTCTGCTGGCCCCTGTTTACTCTCTCCTGGCTGCCCCCCCCTCGTCCCCCGCAGCTCTGCCGAGTGCCCCTCCTCCCCTCTCCTGCTGGCTGCTGTGGGGGATCTGTCAGGTTGGAGAGCGGGGAAGAGGGCAGTAAATGTGTCATTTACCAGCCCCTTCCTTGCTTGAATGAATAGTCAGTGATTTGTACCGATCACTGATTCTGTCCATTCATAACTAAAACATAGTAAACATAGTACTATGCTTCAGTTTGTGAATGAACGGGAAGCTCTGTACAGAGCTATTCCTGTCCATTCATTCAGTGCAGCTGAGGCTGAAGAGAAGGGGTTTGAGGGCTGTATCCTCAATCTCCTTTCTCTGTCTCAAATCATCAAAGGTCTGTTTAGACAACTGATATTTCATCAAAGCGCGCTCCCCCAACGGGGCTCCCTAATTTATTTATTTTTAACAACTAGCCTACCGCCCGCCGTCATATGATGGCGGGACGATAAGGCTCTCGTTCTGGGTGGACGTCATATGACGTGATCGCCTTCCTGAGCCACTAGGAACTGAGCAGGGCCGTAGATCTGTGTGTGTAAACACACAGATCCACGTCCTGTCAGGAAGAGGAGACTGATGGTCGGTCACCTCCCCCAGTCAGTTCCCTCCCCCTACAGTTAGAATCACTCCCTAGGGAACACATTTAACCCCTTGATCACCCCCTAGTGTTAACCCCTTTCCTGCCAGTCATATTTATAGAGTAATCAATGCATTTTTATAGCAGGGATTGCTGTATAAATGTGAATGGTCCCAAAAATGTGTCAAAAGTGTCCGATGTGTCCGCCGCAATATCGCAGTCACGATAAAAATCGCAGATCGCCGCCATTACTAGTAAAAAAAAATAAAAAATGCTATAAATCCCCTATTTTGTAACCGCTATAACTTTTGCGCAAACCAATCAATATACGCTTATTGCGATTTTTTTTTTTTTTACCAAAAATATGTAGAAGAATACAAAAAAATTTGGATATTTATTATACCAAAAAGTTAAAAATATTGTGTGTTTTTTCAAACTTGTCCCTCTTCTTTTGTTTATAGCGCACAAAATAAAAACTGCAGAGGTGATCAAATACCACCAAAAAAAAGCTCTATTTGTGGGAAAAAAATTATAAAAATGTAATTTGGGTACAGTGTTGCATGACCGCGCGATTGTCATTCAAAGTGTGACAGCGCTGAAAGCTGAAAAATGGCTTGGGCAGGAAGGGGGTGAAAGTGCCCTGCATTGAGGTGGTTAAATAATATTCTAAAAATAAAAAAAGGTAAAAAATAAAATAACAAAGTAAAAAAAAAAACAACTGACACCAGTGGCAGAAATATCAGGGCCACAAAGGTTGCATTTGCGGCCTGGAGGTTCTAGTTACGCCACGGTCTACAACTCATGTGTAATGGTCAGTGGGAATAATGCTCCTTACCCTTGTGGTCAACGGGAAGAACTACACCCTTACAGATAACTAAAAGGATCAATGGTGTCAGTGGGAACTTATCAGAGAGGCAGGAATTGCTCAAGGAACCCCTAGCAACCTCTGGAAGAACCCTGTTTGAGTAACCCTGGCCTAACATATCCAATATTTTTGTGGAACTGAATTTTGTAAGCTGGCATTTCTGATTTGTTTTGAAAATTTCAAGCTCCATCATTATCATTCGTAAGGCCCCTTTCACACAGGACGGATCCGTGAGGTTTCGCCCCGTGAACCTCCGCTTGCTCAGCGGGGATCGCTCCGTTGATCCCCGCTGAGCCAGCGGATGATGGGGGGATCGGATGAACACGGACCATCTGTCCGTGTTCATCCGATCCGCTCTGCAAACGGATAGAAAAATAGGATTTTGCTCCGTCTGCAGAATCGGAGGATTGCGGACACGGATGAGATCGGGTGTCAGCGGATGTTCATCCGCCGACACCCGCGATCTCATAGGGACCAATGTATGTCCCTTTTTCATCCGTAAACGGACGGATGAAAAAGCGGACATACGGTCCACTGGTGTGAAAGGGGCCTTAGGCAGACATACACTAGAGGAAATTTTGTTTGAAAATGTTCATTTTAAGAACTTTTGTTCACTTTTCGTTAGTGGGGTCAAATTGATGTTCGTTTTTGGCCACAGTGACAAGAGAATTAGAAGGATGGAAATGTTTTATTCAAACAAGGGATGGGGTTTTCATTTGGGAACGTTTATTCACTCCGAAATCAAATGTTAACAGCAAATAGTACTGAAAAACTTTCAAACTACATTCATCGCGTTATCAAATGTAATGATGAGAATTTTTGTATGAAAGTCTACTGGTGTATGGCCAGTTTTATATTTTCTTCACTACTTGCAGAAAAAAAAAAAAAATACAGATCAAGTGTCTGACACCAAGAAGGAAATCACACAACTTATTTAGACACAAACAGTTCTGGTGGGGCCGTGTAATCAATCAGCTGCTTGTAAGACTTTCGCTGACTGTAGCAGAAGTTATAAAAACACATCCAGACATTTGAATGTTTTCTATTGATTTGTTGTGATTCTTGATGACCCCTCCCCCTGCTGTGCTGAATGATGGCACTCTTCTCCAGCATGCGCCTGCTGCTAGAGATGTCATTCAGCTGTCATTAACCTTTCTTCTCCTTGATAGCAGCATGGTCAGACAGCGGTAGGTGGGAGGAGGGCAAGCTGTCAGACCACGCTGCTCAGCACCTATCAAAACCGGAGCAAGTGCTACATGCACCTGGTCCCTTGGGGGATTGAACTATGATTTTTCAAAAGTGATGATACTTCTTTAACTTACAATTCACTGTAACTATAGCCAAAATATAAAATGACACATATGCTGCAGTTTGTCCCTAGCATTAATGCAATAGTTTTTGTTTTTCTGAGTCTCCCCATAACAGTTTTATTACCTGCTGCCAAAAAAATCTATGGGTCTTTACTCTCTTTAACAAGCCAGCCTCCCCCTCCCAGGCCTTCCTCTTCCTTACCTGACTCCTGTGTTGAAACAGTGTTGTGCCCAGCTACAGGTCTTTTCTCCCTCTGTTCTTGGTCTCACAGGCTTTGCGGGAAACAGCAAGAGCCATTGTTCCTGCTACTGTCAGTCAAATCCAATGAGCAGAGAGTGGGGGGCGGGGCGGAGCCACACTGTGTGTGTCTATAGACGTACACAACCTGGCTCGGGAGTGAGCGCACACGTCTGCCCCTATAGCAAATGGCTTGCTGTGGGGGCAGACACAGAAGTGGAGGAGCCAAGAACCCCAGCAGGGGACCCCAAAAGAGGAAGTGGTAAGGGGTGGCTCTGTGCAATACAATTGCACAAAGCAGGTAAGTAAAAACCTGTTAATTATTTTTATAAAAAATCTTATCTACAGTCCATTTAAAACTACTTTTCCATCTAAGACTACCTTGTCCATTCAGTGACAACATTGCTGTGCGACTTCACGCTAAAATGAAGGATTATAATCCTGGAAAAGGAACTGTAAAAATATCAGACCTACTAAGGATCAGTGCGTAATAAAGCTGGGACAAAATACATTTTACTTAAAGTGATTGTAAAGTCTTGTTTGTTGTAAAATAACAAACATGGTATGCTTACCTGCTCTGTGCAGTGGTTTTGCACAGAGCAGTCCTGATACTCCTCTTCTCTGGTCCCTCTTTGCTGCTCCTAGCCCCTCCCTCCTGTCGAGTGATTCCCACAGCAAGCAGCTTGCTATGGGGGCACCCCAGCTGAGCTGCAGCATTTAGTGTCCATTCAGACCCGGAGCTGCCATTTGGCCCTGCCCCCTCTCTCTCCTGTTTGGCTAACTTTGATTGACAGCCGTGGGAGCCAATGATGCCGCTGCTGTGTCTCAGCCAATCAGGAGGGAGAGTCCCGGATGGCCAAAGGGGGTCAGAGATGGGGCTCAAGTAAGTATTAGGGGGGCCGAGGGGGGCTGCTGCACACAGAAGGCTTTTGATCTTAATGCATAGAACTGCCTTTACAACTCCTTTAAAGTGGTTCTAAAGCAGGAGTAGGCAGGGGTAGGCAACATTGGCCCTCCAGCTGTTTTGAAACTGCAAGTCCCATGAGACATTGCAGACCCTGACAATCACGGGCATGACTCCTAGAGGCAGAGGCATGATGGGATTTGTAGAATAACCACAGCTGGAGGGCCGAGGTTGCTTACCCCTGTTCCAAAGGCTCAACATTTTTTACCTTCATGCATTCTATGCATGAAAGTAAAAAAAACATCTCTGCGCAGCAGCCCCCCCAGATACTTACCTGAGCCTCATCTCGATCCAGCGATGTTAACGAGTTCCTCGGCTCTCCGGGGACTCTGCCTCCTCATTGGCTGACACATTGGCTCCCGCTGCTGTCAATCACCTGTCAATCACCTCTGAGCCGATCAAGAGAGAGACAGGGCACGGGCCAAGCCGCGGCTCTGTGTGTGGAAGTGAGCCTGCTCAAGTGCCCCTATTGCAAGCTGCTTGCTGTGGGGGCACTCGGCAGGAGGAAGGGGCCAGGAGAGCCAGCGAGGGACTTGAGAAAAGGAGGAATCGGAGTTGCTCTGTGCAAAAAACATTACACAGAGCAGACAAGTATGGAGGAGCTCAAGGTTACTTCAGAAGAAAATCTCTAGCACATACCCACCCCTTGAGGGTACATTCGCATGGGTGTTTTGCCACCATGTGGCAGGAATCTACTGATATTTGATGCTTAGTTTGACAGCTGTGAGAAGCTAGCTGCCAAGCTCGTACACTGTAATGATAGGCCGTCGGCAGCTGCAGCTATTCTTGGTTGTTCGCACAGCTAGCGATTATCTGCGGTGATCGAAGCTGGACGCACTTTGTGTGAACTCCACAGACAGCTGTCAAACCCAACAGCAGGAATCAGAAAATTCCTGCCACTGGGATTCGCACCATGATAAACACCCATGCGAATATACTCTTAAGCCCTGTACACACGATAGGTTTAACCGATGAAAACAGTCTGATGGACTTTTTTCATCAGACAAACTGATCGTGTATGGGCCCCATCGGCCTTTTTTCCATCAGTGTTTAAAAATAGAACATGTTTTAAATTTATCCGATGGTTAAAAAAATGATAGCAAATTACTATCGTCTGTGGGGAACTTCATCGGATAAAAAAAAACACGCATGCTCAGAATCAAGTCGACGCATGCTCAGAAGCATTTAACTTAATTTTTCTCGGCTCATCGGAGTGTTTTACGTCACCGCGTTTGGAACGGTCGGTTATTTGACTGATGGTGTGTAGGCAAGACTGATGAAAGTCAGCTTCATCGGTTTTCCGATGGAAAAATCCATCGGTTAAAAAACCATAGGAAATCCGATCGTGTGTACAGGGCTTTAGTCCCCAAGTAGATAAAATGTTACCAAAGTCACGTAATATTCTTTTCATTAATCCTCTCCCTTCCTAATTAGTCCACCTAGCCTGTCTCATTCTGCAGGATCTCTTATTTCTTTCCACAAGCTATATCAGAAGAAGAAGCCGACCCTCAACCAGAATAAACATTTACAGATTTCCCCCGGCCTTGGTTTACCTACAATTAGCAGTCCCATTAATGTTTAAACTGTTTAATTATGCAAAAAGATCATAATGTGTGTCGAACGTGGGACAGCAAATCCATCCGGTCTGCGGGGACACAGATACGAGGCAGGCGGACAAGAAACTGGCAAGCTGTGCGCGACGGCGGAAAATGCTCAGAGCACAAAATGTAATATTAAAGAAATTGTTAAAATTATACGCTGCTGCCAAATGTTAGGTGATAAATTATGCATCACACGGCTCCTGCCAGAGAAGATCTTGAGAATAGAACTCTTGTGTAGGCATAATGTAATAAGGTGACCTCATGTGAACAGCCTGCCTGTCTTCTGTTTGACCTGATCTTTGCAGCTTTCTATCCAGAAAACACTAGAGCTGTCTGCATTAAGGCCCCATTCACACTTTGTTTTCACACAACAATGTCAGGCAGCCTATTCAGTTAAACATGCCGAAGTACGGTAACTACTGTTGCTTTTTTGGGAGCAGACCTTGTTACATTTGATTACGGCGCTTTTTAGAGCATTTGCCGCAATTCTTAATAATGTTTGGCGTCGGGTGTCATTAAGAAAAAATTACAATACAAACGCAATGCACGTTTTAGCAAATTTTTTGCAGGTGTGAATGTGGCCTCAATGTACACATTTTATCACAGAAATTCACAACAATGCATTACATTTTCTACTTGTAACCCTTATTCGTGTTCACCCATTATTTCAGCAAAATTAATTTCATCTTGTTTGTTTTCCTGTAAAAAATAAGATTATTTCTATAACAGAACATCAACACCAAAAAAAATAACAAGAGAGAAAAAAAAGGGCATCTAATTAATTCCTTCTTATATAAGGAGTGGAAAAGTATAGGTGGAACTGAATATCCTATTGAAATCTATTTTCTTATTGTTTATGATCCGCGTGTATGTATCTTGACTTTCCTGCAGGGGCCCAACTGTTCAAGTGAAGGGAGAAAAAAAAAACAGTAACAATTCCTTATAGTTCCTGACATATTTTCATTATAGACCATATTCGTGAAATCCAGTGTAATAAAAAATAAATAAAAATGAAATAAAATTTAAGTGAAAAAAAATTTATTTAACCAAACAGCAAAATCTAAAAAATCACTTTCTCTTCCCCTTTTATACACCCCCTGAAATCAAAACAAAAGATGAGGACGAACATAAAGCGAAAGCCAATGTGTCAGCTCCTCGTCAGAAAAACCCATCCCATGGGCAGCGGTGGCTGCGCCAATGCAAAAGGAATGTGTGAAAAATTCCATAGGAGGTAGGCCCAACCGGAAAAGACAAAAGTTGAAAGACCCGCAAAAACTGCTGAGGTTGGAAGAGTCTGCATGAACAAGAAAAACCCTTGCTGGAGGGCGGCAGGTGGAAAAGGAAGACGCCAAATGAACCAGGCAAAAGGGGCCGCCATAAGCTTGCAAAACAATGCGTTTTCCTTTTGCCGAATGATCAGTTTTGGAGGAGCGCAACAAAATAGAAACAAAGGAGTCAGCGATGAGGACATCCCCAGCCAAGATGCCACAAACTGTGCGTCTGTCCTTGGAAATGAACTCGCTGACCTGGAAGGCGCAGAAAAAAGCCCAGGAAAAAGCAAGCTGGAATAAAAAAGCCTTGTATTCAGAGAAACAGATAGAGGGCGAAGTGGAGAGAATGTTGGTTAGGAGTGTAATAAACACTGGGCACCAGAAATCAGGGAAGGAGGTCAAATGCCTCCAACCTTTTAAGACCCTCCTTGGTGATGTCCTCCGAGCCGAGAAGCCTAAACCAGAAGGAAAGAGTAGAGAGAAGCAGTACTCACCATAGAACCGGAGACATCCTTGTCCTGCAAGTAGATGAGATAGGAGAAAAAAAAGAGCCAGGCGCCAGTCCTGTGGGGAGAAAAGAAGGAACTCACCGCTTAACGTCGATACCCAGTTATCCCAAATGCGCCGGTAGGATACCCAAGTGTTCCCGGAAAGAGGGGCATGGACAGGGTCTAATAGGTGTCGGAAACGAGGGACCACAAAAACTTTGGGCAAGGGAGCTCCACTGGAGCAGCAGTCAGAACCAAGGAGCGGAAGAGGTCGAACTGAAAGAGAAAGCAAATCGGCAATAGAGTTAGCTACACCAGGTACATGCCTGGCCTGAAACCAAACATTCAACTGCAGGCATTTAAGCAACAAGAAGCGCAACAGTTAAATCACGGGAGGAGAGCGAGCTGAGTGGCGGTTAATGAACCTGAACCACACTCATGTTGTCCGTCCAAAAAATCACATACCTATTCTCAAGTCCTCCCCCCCACAATTTCACTGCAACCACAATAGGAAAGAGTTCCAACAGTGTCATGTTCCACAATAAATCCAATAGGGCCCATGAGGCCGGCCAAGCTTCAGCAGACCAAGCACCCTGGAAGAAAGCGCCAAAACCCCAGCAGCCTGATGCATCGGTATAGAACTCCAGCTGCGAATTAGGCACTTCCTCCAGTTGCCAGCAAGAATGACCGTTATAGGTCTGCAGAAAAGACAACCACACTTCCAAATCATCATGCATAGGCCTTGTAATGCGTATGTAATGATGCGGAGCAGATATACCTTTCATAGCCCATGAAAGCCGCCTACAGAAGGCTCTGACCATCGGGAGCACGCGGCATGCAAAAACCAGGTAACCCAAAAGAGATTGAAGCTGATGCAGCCATAGCTTCCTGGCGTCCCTCGCAAATTTAACCAAGGCCTGAAGCTTAGTCAGCTTATCCGCATGGAGCCAGAAGACCATCTGCACAGTATCGATCTCAATACCCAAAAAGTACAGGATAGGGACAGGACCCTCGGTCTTGGCAGCTGACAGAGGGATGCCCAGTTGACAACAGACCTCTTGAAAGGAAGACAAAAGGGGGTGGCAGCGGTCACTATCCTTGGGACCTATGAACAAAAAATCGTCCAGATAGTGTTATGTCTCGTACACACAACCGGTTTTCCCGTCGGAAAAACTGCGATGAGAGCTTTTGGCCGGGAATCTCGGCCGTGTGTATGCTCCATCTGAGTTTTTCTGACGGGAAAACTGCCGGAAAAAAAAAGAGTGCAGGATCTCTTTTTTCCTGTCAGGAAAAAATCCTGCGGAAAAAACGTTCATCTGTATGCTTTTCCGACGGGAAAAAAAACGTGCATGCTCGGAAACAATTCGATGCATGCTCGGAAGCATAGAACTTAATTTTGTCGGCTCGTCGTAGTCTTTTACATCACGGCGTTCTTGGCAGTCAAAAGATCACCAGACTTTTGTGTGACCGTGTGTATGCAAGGCAGACTTGAGAGGAATTCTGTCGGGAAAACAATTGGTTTTTTATCCGACGGAAAAACCGGTCATGTGTACGAGGCATAAGACTGAGTGCAGACCTGGGAATTGAATCAAAACCCAGTCAAGAAAACTACTGAACAATTCAAAATAGTAGCAGGATATAGCGCAACCCATTGGAAGACACATATCCACATAATAACTACCCTGGAAAAAAATAACCCAGGAGGTGGAAACAGTCTGGGTGAACCAGGAGAAGGCGTAAGGCTGATTCAATGTCAGCCTTTGCCAACAGGGCAGAGGCACCCGCAGACCTCAGGAGTGAAAGACCTCAGTCAAAAGAGGCATATTGCACCTGGGACTCCTCCTTGTCAATACCATAGTTAACTGAGGAACCAGAAGAAGGGAAAGAGAGGTAGTTGATAAGTCTGAATTTACCTGGCTCCTTTTTGGGTACCACACCAAGCGGGTTGTGGTAAGGGGGCAAGTCAAAGGGGCCCGACATGTGGCCCGATTGCAGCTCCTTCACAATCTTCTCAGCAACCAATTCAAACTGTATAGCAGATTTTAAATTGGCACCCATTGTAGCTCCTCAGATGGTTCGAAGGGGATCCAAAACCCTAGGTCAAATCCATCTTGTTAGATCGATGCCTCTCTACTGAGAGGGTACTGGTCGACCAAGTGAAACATCCTTTGCACATTCACTGGCGTCCTCTGACTTAGGAAGATGGCCTTGGAACCCGGTTTGGGGAGGGGAACTTTACCTTTGCGGAAGCATCGGACCGCTGGGTGAGCCCCACCGCAAATGGACGGCGCCATGCCTGGAGTGACACCCAACTGCAATAGAGCCGATTTTACAGCTGCAAGAATGTGACCGTCAGTAGAAACTGCCCCAGTAGTGTCATGCCCACTAGACCTACCCCAAACCACGCTACAATCATACTCACGAAGTGGAGGTTGAGCAAGGGATCCCAGCGGCCGAACGTCTGATGTCGCCTGCTGTAGCTGTCAGTCGCTGTTATGAGGAGCAGGAGAGGACATTGGAGATACACCAGTGACCAGTTGAGGCAGTGCAGTGGAAACAGAGCTCTGTGAAATGCTCAAACACAGGCAGGTACCGGAGCTGGTCGCCGCATTGGATTAGAGGAAAGGAGAGTACATGGAAAAGCTCCCGCCCTGCGGGGCACAGGGAGCTGTGTACTGCAGGCCAGATCAAGAGCGGGCATGAGAGGGGACAAGGCCAGCATCAGGGGATGGCTGGCAGACACCGGGAAGGCACGTGGGCTCCTGGAATGAGGGAGGTGCAGCCGGGCAGGTGGTGTCCTGATAGAGCCACAGCGGGAGGTGCTCCTGGAGCCTCGAGAAAAGCGGCGGAAAGGGGAGAGAAGCCAGCCCTATCAGCGCCCGTGGCTGCAGCAGAGCACACAGATATAATACCCCGAACTGCGGCTCTGGGAGGACTAGGACTCAGTCTGGAGGGAGGACGGGTGGTTCTACCATCCCTGGAAGCTGACAGCCTGGGGAGCAGTCGCACCAGTGAGAATAAGCCAGTCCACCTGACCTCTTGATAGAAGGTCCCTGACCTGGGCAACCATTGCGTCCGTGTCCATTGCAAATCCAGATAGGGCCGCAGGGGAAGGAAAACTTGCGTGACGTCTGCAGCACTTGTCCAACTCTTGTGACGTCAGAATCTCCTCAGAGTGGTGGGACGTGCCCTTGCGCAGCCTTTTCTAGAGTTCAGCCTCCACCCACTTACCTCGTGCCTTAGCGGCCAATCTAGTCAGAGCCACTTAACTCCCTGCTTTAGATTAACGCCCATGTAGCTGCCAATCTTCCAGCATTCAAGGCTCCCTTTCCCTGGGGGGGGGGGGGGTCAAAGGGCCTTCATTATTGGAATTAACACAAATAAGTCACCTCCCCATCTCCAGCATGTGATTAAACTGTGAGGGGGCAGTAACAGACCAATCATCTCTCTGCTTTCTTCTGCTGTCACTATGTTCCTTGTCAGTACTTGTGAATGCAGGATCAGAAGCTGCTTGGAGAAGGACTTGAATCACTTAATTGCTTCTGCTGTGAGAATGAATTTCTCCAGCATAGAGGTATTAGATGGCTTTCTTTAGGGCTGGTTTACAACAGGGAATCACACAGGAACATGCTGCTGTTCTGGGTAGTCTGATTTAGCCCATTCGTTTTGTACCAAAAGTAGTGCATGCACTACTTTTGGAAACTCACTCCAACAACATTGCATGGTGCTTTTTATGCAACCAGGGCTTGAGATGTCATTTACTTAATACTGACAACTGCTGCAGATCGCAACTGCTGTGTGTTTTGAAAGTGGTGTGGGAAATGGGCATGGAATATGGGTTTCCTGCACCGCATTATGGTGTAAAAAAGGCCCTAACAGTGTATTTACCGATTGCTACATTTTTAAATACTTGATTGTCTACAGCTTAGTCACGAGTTCACTTTAAAGCAGACTTTTACCTACATATAGCCCTTAGTCTCTTCTACTTCCTCCCAAATCCCTTGTACACAATTATAAGAAGAAAAAAAAACTAACATGAAATACTATTTTTATTTTGTGCATTGGTGCACTTGCTGAATCTATGTGAGGATGGCGTGTCCACTCACCTGCTGCCTCCTGGCATATCTTCATTACATCCCAGGAGGCAGCATTTAAATGTTTTGGCGTGAGTTTCTACAAGTACTGGCGGTTTGCACATGCTTGGGGGGAGGGGGTTGAGAATGTGCAGACAAGTCCTGGGTCTCTGCCAGGTCCCATAGACCTGGAATAGCCTGCAGCATGTCTACATATTATATCATTCTAAGATGGCATCACAGGAGCAAGGCAACGAAGAAGAACTTTGGGTTAGAAGGGAGACAACACTAGACTCCATTGATTAGTAAGTATTTTTATTTACATACAGGTACAGAATTCTGGGACTAGAAATACATTTTAGCTAGGTAGGGTGAAGATCCTCTTTAAAAACCATCACCGCTTTGATTAAATATTTTAGATAACTATGAGCGTCCTAACTGTTGGCTACAGGAAACACAAACAATGCTTAAAAGAGAAGTTTGGGAATAGAAAAAATAAATAAAACAATTATACTCACCTAGATGGCTGCAGTACCATTCCCAGCTGCAGCTGTCCCCCACCAGCTGTACTGTATAGTGAAAACTGAGTGATCAAAGGCCGCTGATCGCTCAGCAGGCAGTATTCAGTCTGCAGAGAGCCGGTGACTGTTCGTCACTGGCTCTGCTCTGCCTTCCAGCGCTCCTGGACTGCCAGGGCTTTGCAAGGGGTGGGGAAGACTGGCTCAGGCTCTCAGTGCCTTGCTTTACAGCAAGGCACTGAGCACATTACATCACTTAGTCCTCAGAGAATATTGGCAGGTAATTACTACTAGTAGGTCACTTGTGATATTAGCGGACATACACCGTGCCTAATTATTTGTTAAACAGTAATTATTTCCAGAATTAATGTAATTATTTAAGGCAATTGTGAATATTTTACCTTAATTTGAGTGACCTCTCTTGCACTTTGTTATTGATTTAATATTGTATAATAGGAGGCACATCAGTTTTTAATGTAAATGCAGATAACTGGCATGTGGTCAGATTGTTATTGAATAGCTAATTTGCAGGATTTTCCTCCCAATTTTACCCGCAGTGTTTATAGCTGTGTCATCTGAAATAATACAAACACTATCCATCACGTATAAAAATGTCTTAATAGTATTTGCTTTCACACCTAGAGGACAATGACATAATTCTCTTCTTTTATAAATAATGTAGCTGAAAGTAGGGCCGAAACAACGAATCGATTAATCGACAACTAATCGATTATTAAATTATTCGATTACTATTTTCATAATCGATTAATCGGCCAGTAACATAATGGGGTTAAGAAAACTAAAATTAGCCCTTTGCAGTACAAAAAGAGCAAATCGCTACTGTAAATATTACTTTCACTGTCCCACAGTAAAAAATGAACCCCTTACAGTAGCGATTATTTGCTCTTTTTGTACTAATTTTTTTTTTTTTTTTAACCCCATTATGTTACTAAACATCTCAGGCCTGGGTCACACCTCTGTGTTTTTTGCAGAAACGCACTACAGTTCATTTACATGGTTTCCTATTGGACACGTTCACATCCATGATTTTTTCAGCTGCTGCGTATTTGGAAAGGGCAAATTGTTTTTTAATGCAACTATGTATACATAGTTACATAGTTAGTAAGGTTGAATAAAGACACCAGTCCATCCTGAGTGAGTGTGGGTGCGTGTCTACAATTCTCCCTATCCCCGTATATTGTATCTCATTAAGATGCTCATCTATTATATTATTATTTATTTAATGTACCCATATAGCGCCGTCAATTTACACAGCGCTCCACACACTCACATCGGTCCCTACCCTCAAGGAGCCCACAATCCAAGGTCCCCAACTCACATTCATATACTAGGGCCAATTTTGGACAGAAGCCAATTAACCTACCAGCATGTCTTTGGAGTGTGGGAGGAAACTGGAGTACCCGAAGGAAACCCACTCAGGCACAGGGAGAACATGCAAACTCCAAGGCAGGTAGTGTCTTGGTAGTGGTTGGGATTCGAACCAGCGACCCTTTTTACCCACTTCAATAGAAGCTGCAGAAAAGCATGTAATAATGCGTTTTTGCTGCAATTTGTTTTTTTTTTAATCTGGCCAAAAAAAGTAAAAATGCAAATTGCAGCAAAATACAGTTTTTTTTTTTTTTTAAGGTTATTAACCGATTAATCGAAACAATAAATCGGCCAACTAATCGATTATGAAAATAATCGTTAGTTGCAGCCCTAGCTGAAAGTATATGGACTCCCTTCCAAATAATGGAGTTCAGGTGGAAATACTACAACATACAAAGACATTTTAGACAATTATGCACTTGTACAAATCCCTCATCCCAGTGGACAGTATTAATGAATTGAGATGAATTGGGGCACTGCTTGCAAACTAGGTATTTTGTAATACCTGACCTCACAAAAGGCTTGAAACGCAATATCCAACCGACTCATACAGATGTGATGCTACTTGCTGGGACATCGGCATTTTAACATATTGGTCTTCTGATGATCTCCTGTATTTCTCTCCTGCAGCAGCTGAAAGACAGCTTCTCCTCCTTTTCCTTTCCACCGGCATTCAACTACTGCAGGAGGAAAATCCAGGGACTGGTTCCAGTAAATGCCTCCCCATCTCCCCCTCCTGTCATTGTTCCTTTCTTTCCTGCCATGAACCACCCCCCCCCAACCCTGTGTGCTCCCCTTTTATCAAAGCCCTCCAACAGGGCTCCTAAAAAAAATTGTAAAAAATATTGTAAAAATTAGTAGCAATAAAAACTAAGACCATCCACTGCTCTACTGGCACCAATTTCATCGCTTTGGCTCTGAGAAAAAGGGTCCTCCCTGCAACACCATCTGGTCCTCCAAAATCTTTGGTTCCAGTTGCAGACCATAGATACACTGCTCACTATTGCTGTTGCGTTGCTAAGCTCATATACCACGTTTGTATGTGAGTATAATCATGGCTGTTTTTCTCTTATTAAAATTATCTTTGGTAATGCACAAGGTTGGTGCGCCCTCCTTTCATTTCCTTTTTTTTTAAATTTGTTTCTAATGGCACCAGTGTCTTCCCTATTGCCACCATGCACTGGTCTACTGACATCAATATCTACCCTACTGACACTGTCCACTTTTGAGGTAGGCTAAGTTTATATTTTTACGGTGACATTTGTTTTATTTGATTTTCCTATGTTTTCCTTACTATTTTAGTTAGGCCTTGCTAGTTACTTTCTTCAAAGAAAAAAAAAAAAGGCGCCAAACCTTTATAATCTTTGATCTCTTTCATGTTGTTCAGGTAGATCTCCACCTCTCCAAAGGTTGACTACCCCTGGTCCACATTCTCATTCTTGCCACTGGTCTCCAGCAAATAGATAGGATACATTGTCAGTGATCTCTAATAGGGATGAGCTTCGAGTTCGAGTCAAACCTATGTTCGACTCGAACATCGTCTGTTCGGCTGTTCGCCGAATTTCAAACATTATGGGCTGTTAGCGCTAAATTCGAGTGGCGCGTCATGGCCCATAATTCACTGCGGCATTGCTGGCTGATGATTGGCCAAGCATGCACTATGACCCGCATGCTTTGGCCAATCACAGCGCAGAAAAAACGGAGAGCCATAATTGGCCAAAGCCAGGGTGGCTTTGGCCAATTATGTCTCACGGGGTTTAGTACACACCCCACACTATATAAGGCCGCCTGCGTGGTGGCCTTGTGTAGTGTGTTGCGGCGGTGGTTAAAGACAGAGAGAGAGAGATAGTGTCATTTAATTTGAGTTAGATAGAGCAGGCAGGCAAGTCAGTTAGCTTCAGTTACAGTGTGTAGAGGATATATATGCATCCTAGGTGTTGTATATATATTTACACACTATATTCAGTTTAGCTAGATCCGTTCCTGTTATTCTCTATATTGACAGGCAGGCAGGTGATTGTGCTAGCTGCAGTATTTTCACTTAGTGTACTGTGTCCTTTGCACAGTGTGCACCTAAAGCTTACCTGAATACAATTGCTGCTGTTCTGATACAAATACATGCAGGGAGCTGCAGTATTTTGCTTTAGTTTCCTTTGCACAGTGTGCACCTAAAGTTTACCTGAATACAATTGCTGGTGTTCTGATACAAATACAGGCAGAGAGCTGCAGTATTTTGCTTTGGTGTCCTTTGCACAGTGTGCACCTAAAGCTTACCTGAATACAATTGCTGGTGTTCTGATACAAATACAGGCAGGGAGCTGAAGTATTTTGCTTTAGTGTCCTTTGCACAGTGTGCACCTAAAGCTTACCTCAATACAATTGCTGGTGTTCTCATACAAATACCACAGGCAGGGAGCTGCAGTATTTTAAGTTGGTGTACTGTGTCCTCTGCACAGTGTGCAACTAAAGCTAACTGAAGACAATTGCTGGTGTTCTCATACTAATAATACTACAGGCAGGCAGTTGATTCTGCTAGCTGCAGTATAATCAGTATATATATATATATATATATTTATATTTATATACCGTATTTTTTGCTCCATAAGACGCACTTTTTATCCCCCAAAAAACGGGGGGAAATGTGTGTGCGTCTTATGGAGCGAATACTAATCAGGAGAGCCGCTGATAGGGGGATCGTTTCGACGGCAGAACGATGCCCTATGCATCACTCTGCCCTATGCATCACTCTGCCCCAGCTAAATCCTGTTTCTCTAATGCTTTCAGCTGCTACTGGGAGAGAAACAAAAGGGTATTGTTCTGTATTTAACCCCCACAGGATCGGCATTGATATGTAAATCGCGCGGGCATTGTTATGTTAATGAGGTCGGCCGCCGCGATTCATATGCTAATTACGCCCGCACCTCTGCATCCCGCCCACCTAGAAGGTGGGAACAGCATACAGGTGAATATAGGGGGCATGTAGAGGGGATCAAAGAGGGGGGTTTGAGGTGCAGAGGCTGCAGAGTTGAATGGGAAGGAAGGGTTGGAGTGCAGATGTTAGAAGATGAGGGGTTTGGGGGTCAGAGGTTAGCAGATGAGTTAGAGGGGCAGAGTTGTACTGAGAGGGAGATAAGAATGCAGAGATTAGTAGAGAGATGGGGGAGGGGGTTACTGTAAATACACCATTTACATTACTGGTCAGTGTAAATGTCTAAATATGCAAATACTCCTGTTGTATTGAGGTCATGTAAATGTCCCAGTTAAATTGGGGATCAGTGTAGGGTGCCCCCTTACATTAGTTGTTAGTGTAGAAATATTATTCTGTTATACTTTATTAAATATTTTAGTACACCATTTGGTTCAAGTTTTTTTTTTTTTTTATATTTTCCTCCTCTAAAATCTAGGTGCGTCTTATGGTCAGGTGCGTCTTATGGAGCGAAAAATACGGTATATATTCACATCCCAGCTTTGTGCAGCTACATCTCCCTGCAGGCCATTAGTATGTCAGGACAAAAAGGAGAGGCAGACAGTCACGAGCCAATAAAAGAGGGAAAGCAGGCTCTGTGTCTAGAGGCAAAAGTGCTGGTCGTGGACATGGTGCATCTTCATCAGCACGTGGCCGTGGGACACGCTTGTCCTTTTTTTCGGCAGCTGGCCACGTTGAGCCGCAACATGCCGAAGACTTGATAGAGTGGATGACCAAGCCGTCCTCATCCTCCTCATCCTCTCTCACCCAGGCTCAGGGTACTTTCTCTGGCAAAGCAGCTGCCAAAGCGGCCTCTTCCCTCGGCTCAATGGCATCAGTCACTCCTTCCCTAGCCCCACCATGTTCTCCTGAGGAATCCCACAAACTGTTTGACCACAGTGTTGTGTTGTGCTTATCAAGGGACAGTTTGCCCGCACAATATTAATTATTGAGTAATTTTTAACGAAGATATCTTTGAATACAAGTCAATCTATATGATACAGTCTATAATATGAAACGTATTCACGGAGACGTGTGATCATGCAAAATAGCTACATTTATTGGTTGACAAAAAGCAAATATTTACATGAAATTAAAATACCAATTGCGTTACATGAACGACTTGAAAATCAATAAGAATACCCGCAAAATGGGCAAGCAGTCCCTTTGACATAATGCTGTCATGATAAATTCTCAATAGGTTCGACAACCTTGTATAATTGACAATGAAACAGAACGTCTGTATTTCACACATCTAACCGTTACTATACTTCAGGTAAGTAAGGTGTTAACAATGTGAAATAAATTGGACGTTTGTTTTGTCACTAAGATTGGAACTATGCAAAAAGAAAATATGATGAAAAATTGAATCTTTACAAAAATCTACCAGTTGTTGGTTAATGAGAATAAATCATAATTGCAGAATATTCAATACTTCAATATTTTTGAGAACAACAATTAATTCAAGATAAAATCAAAAATGACAATTATCCATTCCACAATGGCTATTTCCTACTGGCCAGTGACCAGAGTTAAGATGGCTGCCGTGGCTTTCAAGTATCGGGTGTCTAGGAATCTTCATGAGTGTAAAAATATGTCTTCATGCATTGTGCATGGGTGTCAGTCTGTCTGAGAGTGTGGATCTCCCAATGTGCCCCTCAGGGTGGGTCCCTGAGTGTGTCTCCCCGTCCTGTGGGAGTGAGTCCTCTTTCTTCCCTTAAATATTCTCTCTGGACAATAAGATTATGTCTTCAACTCATTGGTGGCTGCAGTGTCATCTTAAGAGCATTATACTGGGGCCCTGTCTACACAATCACGCACGAGAATTTTTTACTGACAAAAATCATGACATTTACTGGCAGAACCACATTTTTTACTGCCACTGCAAAAGGGTACCTAAAATTACAGTTTTCAGAGCCAAACAGTGCAAATGTCAGTATTTAAACTATACACATATAGATCGTGCTATTAGCAATGTGTTTAAGTTAAACAAAAGTAAAAAAAAAAACATTTCTTTATTGACATGAAGGTTAGGTTACTATAACCCAGCCAGCACAGAGTTTCCTCTTACATCAGAGTCTGCAGGGTTTTTTTTGCCACGCCAGTGGGGGCCTTGATCAGGGATGCATGCCCTGTCCTCGCACCATTTGAGGAGGCCACGAGGATGGTGAGCAGTGACAGTGCATGCATCAGTGACACTGTCCCTCTTGTCCACCTGTTGGAGCACACGCTGCATGGAATAATGGACAGGGCACTTGAGGCAGAACAGAGGGAGGAAGAGGAGGACTTACCTCTCAAGGCCCCCTTTATCCAGACAGTGTTCCTGCTGGCCCGCCTATCACACAGGAAGAGGATGAGGAGGAGGATTGTGTCAGCGTGGAGGTGGAGCCTAGCACTCAGTATCAGCAGCAGTCTTCAATGGATCAATTACAGTCCCAAGACACCCATGGACTTGTACGTGGCTGGGAGGAGGTGGCTGCGGATCATGTCGTCCTGAGTGACCCAGAGGACTCTGGACCGAATGCCTCAGCAAACCTACGCTGCATGGCCTCCCTGATCCTGAAAACCCTGCGGAAGGATCCTCATATTCGTGCTATCAAGGACAAAGATCATTACTGGCTGGCAACGCTCCTTGATCCACGTTACAAGAGTAAGGTTGCGGACCTTATCTTGCTGTCGAAGAGGATGAAACATCTTCGGGAGGCCTTGCAGAAAGGTCTGTGCAATGCGTTCCCAGAGACTGGGAGGTTACAAATTCCTGGTCCTTGACAACGTGTTGCTGAGGCTTCGGTCAGTCAAAGAAGGAGCGGTGGAGAAGGTGGCCGTCTGACCGATGCGTTCAGACAATTTTTTAGTTCGCAGCCCCAAGGTATGATCAGTTCCAGCAACCATCGTCAGCGTCTGGTTTACATGGTGCAGGAATAGCTAGGGGCAAGATCAGACTTGGACACCTTTCCCACCGAAAATCAGGATGGTTCACTGGCCAGAGCTTGCACAGTATGCAATTGAGCTACTGGCCTGTCCTGCATCCAGCGTTCTTTCAGAACGCACATTCAGTGCTAGCTGGAGGCTTTGTAACCGATCACAGGGTGCGCCTGTCCACTGACTCTGTAGATCGACTGACCTTCATAAAAATGAATCAGTCTTGGATCACCACCAGCTACCAAGCACCTGATGCTGATGTAACCGAATATTTTTTTTTGAAATGTCAGATCCCTTCAAGACTGCCTATGCTGTTGCTGAGTGACTATCCTCTTCCTCCTCAATGACCATGCTGATAGCTTGTAAGAACATTTTTGGTTCAGGGCACCGCCACCAGTGGCTAAAAGGCCCAATTTTTCTGCCCCTGTTTAACAGGAGTGTGTAATTACAATTTTTGATGCAATACTTTGCAGCAGGGCTCATTCCTGCACTCCAACTAGAGTATCTGTGAGGGGTTGCAGTCTTGTGGCACCAGTGCCTAAGGCCCAATTTTTCTGCCCCTGTTCAACAGGGGCATGTAATTACAATTCTTGATCTAATATTTCACAGCAGGGCCCATTCCTGCGCTCACCAAGAGTAAATGTGAGGGCTTACAGTGTTGTGGCACCACCACCACCAAAGGCCCAATTTGTTCTGACCCTGTTCAACAGGGGCATGTAATTACAATTCTTGATCTAATATTTCACAGCAGGGCCTGTTCCTGCGCCCACCAAGAGTAACTGTGAGGCCTTACAGTGTTGTGTTGTTCAACAATGGCATGTACCATATTTATCGGGTATAATACGCACTTTTTTCCCCTTAAAATCAGGGGAAAATCGTGGGTGCGTGTTATACGCCGATCCCCCGCCGAAACGAGCGAGAGGAGCCGAGATACACAAGGCCGAAGTACACTCGGCTTTACTCTGCTCCTCTCGCAGTCCCGCCCACCTCCACTGATTGCGCAACTGACATACAGAAAGCCGAGTGTACTTCGGCTAGTCTCGGCTCCTCTTGCAGTCCCGCCCCTGACTGTGAGCAGAGCCGAGTCTAGCCGAAGTACACTCGGCTTTATGTATGTCAGCGGCGCAATCAGTGGAGATGGGCGGGACTGCGAGAGGAGCCGAGTCTAGCGGAAGTACACTCGGCTCCTCTCCACAGCGGAAATCGGCGCCAAATTTAAACATTGCAGAGACTGGCACTGGGAAGGCAAGGCTGCAAAGGCACTGGGCAAGGCATGGCTGCAGATGGACACTGGGCAAGGCTGCAAAGGTACTGGGCAAGGCTGCAGATGGACACTGGGCAAGGTTGCAATGATGGACAAGGCTGCATTTAAATGTACGTTTTTTTCCTTAAAATTCCTTCCTAAACTTGGGGTGCGTGTTATACGCCGGCGCGTGTTATACACCGATAAATACGGTAATTACAATTCTTGATATAATAATTCACAGCAGGGCGTTCCAGCGCAAACCAAGAATAACTGTGAGGGCTTACAGTGGCAACACCAACACCTAAGGGCCAAATTTCTGCAGAGTATATACAGCAGGCCCCTACTTTCAAACATCCAACTAACAAACGACTCCTACTTGCAAATGGAAGGAGACAACAGGAAGTGAGATGAAATCTACCCCTAGGAAGGGAAATTCTCTCCTGTAAGAGTTAATATGGGAAAAAGGTGTCTCCTTCTCCACTGATGCTTTATCACCAATCCTTGTTTTACTAAAAACCCCAAATTTTCAAAAAACATTTGTCATTGGGATGGAAAGTGAGGTGAAATGTTCTGAACAGGTGTACAGACAGCAAAACAAATGTTACAGGGGTGATAACCCTTCCCTATGTTTTCCAAAAAGCTTAAAAATAGATTTTTTGGCTGGCGCTACACTTTAAAAATGTACCTGTTCAAAATTACAAACAGATTCTATGTAACAACAAACCTACAGTCCCCCTCTTGTTTGCACCACCTGTATACTGCTGTTCAGAGTATATAGGGAGGGCCTGGGGGCCCCACGCCTTTCCTTTTTTTAATTTGGGTGCAGAATTCCCCTTACTATCCATACAAGACCCAAAGGGGCTGGTAATGGGCTGGAGGGTGGGGTTACCCATGCCATTTTTTTCAATGATTTTCATCCATATTGCCGGGACCAGACATTACATTTAAGCCGCAAGCAGTTTTAAATGACTTTTTTTCCTTTAAAAATTTCATTTTGTGCAGGGACAGTTCTAAACACGGGAAACACGTGCCACTTCACAGGCATACTATAGACACCCCCCAGGTATGAAATTTTAAGGGATATTTATCTTTTCATTAAAATCACTGCTCCCGAAAAAAACTTTAGTTTTTAAAACTTTTTTTTGCATTGATACATGTCCCCTAGGGCAGGACCCGGGTCCCCAAAACCTTTTTAGGACAATAACTTGCATATTAACCTTTATAATTAGCACTTTTGATTTTGAACGTTAGAGTCCCATAGACTTTAACGGGGTTCTAAATTTCAGTCCGTTCGCAGGTTCTGGTGCGGCTCATCCCTAATGAACTGATAAGCTACATTCTCAGTGATGACACAGGTTTCTGGTGAATGGATAGGCTGCATTATCAGTGATGTCACTAGTCTCTAGCGATTGGATAGGCTGCATACTCATTGATGATACTGGTTTCTAGTAAATAAATATGCCTGTATTAAAGACAGCTGATTGCAAAATTACACCATCCCATAAAAAGTAATTTGTGGCTAGGCTCTGTGTACATTTCAGCGGCATTGTATATACGGTCAATAACCAAAATGCATAATTCAACTTTTTTTCCCATGATGTTTTAATTAAAATAAATTAACAAATGTTACCCTTTACACTACAATCTGCCTCTAGCAGGACTCTTGCAGAGGATAAATTGATCTATCATTTATGGAGCTCAGCGTGATTTTCAGCTAATAACGTTCCTGGTAACTATATTTGTACAGCAAGTTAGGATCTGTATCCCAGAGATTTGTAAACGACTGATTTTCACTGTTGAATTAACTACATAAAATATAATTTGCTGTAGGGGGTGTGTGTTTGATCTAAGGACCCAGAACACAGCATGTGCTAGTGAAATTTTTATATCAACGTTTCTCTATAGGGAGTTAACTTCCTGCTGATATAAATTAATTAGCAATCCTTCTTTTCACTAGGCAAGCCAAATGAAACATTAATAAATACGAGAAGCTGGCTCACTTTGTAAATGACAGGCCATCATGATTGGGTACTCTTATACTCCCCAAAAATGGTCAGGGATAAAAATTAAAGTCTAAGTTTGGGCAAAAAAAAATTAAAATATGCAGTAGATCTCTGCAAATCATGCACATTTCCCAATGTTTTATTCTTTTAAAAATGCTGCACCTACAGAGAATATCAGTTGATCATTCCAGAAATCCAGTGACTTTCGCTGCTGCTCTGAATTCCAAAGTAGTGTTTTCAGGCCAGCCCACTTGTTCCCTGCTGAACTACAGAACTCCCTGATCTTCTTTGTGCCTCTCCACATGCATACAATGTTTTTTTTTTTTTTACAGCAAAACCTTGACTCTTAAGAGCCTGTCCTCATATTTTGTATAGGGAATGGGCTCTTGGAAGATGTCGTTCTGGGGATGCATCTACATCAGTATGAACTGATCTCCCAACAGCTGCCTCTGCAAGAATTTGCAGAGATCACACGATGATGATGATGTCAGAGTAAGAAAAAAAATCAGTTTATTGTTACAGGAAAAAGATACAATGCATTCGAAAAGAATTCACGGTGCTTCACTTTTTCCACATATTGTTATGTTACAGCCTTATTCCAAAATGGATTAAATTCATTATTTTCCTCAAAATTCTACAAACAATAAAGACAAATGTGAAAGAAGTTTGTTTGAAATCTTTGCAAATTTATTAAAAAGAAAAAAAATCCCATGTACATTTTTTTTTAAAGCCTTTGCTCAATACTTTGGTGAAGTACCTTTTGCACCAATTACAGCCTCAAGTCTTTTTGAGTATGATGCTACAAGCTTGGCACACCTATTTTTGGACAGTTTCTCCCATTCTTCTTTGCAAGACCTCTCAAGCTCCATCAGGTTGGATGGGGAGCATCGGTGCACAGTCATTTTCAGCTCTCTCCAGAGATGTTCAATCAGGTTCAAGTCTGGGCTCTGGTTGGGCCACTCAAGGACATTCACAGAGTTGTCCAGTAGCCACTCTGTTATCTTGGCTGTGTGTTTAGGATCGTTGTCCTGTTGGAAGATGAACCTTCGCCCCAGACTGAGGTCCAGAGCGCTCTGGAGAAGGTTTTCATCAAGGATGTCTCCGTTTATAACTGCATTCATCTTTCCCTCGATTCTTGTCTCCCAGTTCCTGCCGCTGTTATGTGCTTTTTACTGAGGAGTGGCTTCCGTCTGGCCACTCTAATATACAGGCCTGATTGGTGGAGTGCTGCAGAGATGGTTGTTCTTCTGGAAGGTTCTCCTCTCTCCACAGAGAAACACTGGAGCTCTGTCAAAGTGACCATCGGGTTCCCTGGTCAACTCCCTGACTAAAGGTCCTTTCCCCCCTGAGCCGGGAGTCGGGGGACAGTTGGGGCGGCGTGCACCATGTCTCAGAATGGAGAAGTTCTGCTGCCCCAGAGAGTCCGCTCTGACAATCAGCACCTGGCTGTAAGCACCCGCGCCCTAGGCAAGGCTACCATCCCACCACCTGGAAGTCGGAGGATCGCTGAGGCAGTGGGCACCATGTTTCAGGATGGAGAAGAAGTACTGCTGCTCCGGTGAGTCCGCTCAGATAATCAGCACCTGACTGTAGACCCCTGCACCCTAGGCAAATCTACCACCACCCCCAGGTTGTGACTGGACAGTGAAAGGAGAAGAAGCAGACAAATGAGCTTGACTCTGTCATCCTGCACTCTCCTCCTACCAGCATGCTCCTTGCACTTTATCAGACCTAATGGGCTGCTAGTGCTGCTACCCCCACCCTAGTCTGCGTTCTCCTGTGCAAGGACTGCAAGAGGCTGATACAAAAAAAAAATCAGGTACAACTTCTTGCATTTAAAACAAACACATTTAACTATGTATTTATGAATACAAAGCTGCATTAATTTTTGTCTTTTATATCTGCCTGGGCATCGGTTTTGAACAGGCACCAAGGGCACGTATGGTCAGACCACATGCCCCAAGAGGTGCCTTCCATTTACTAAATCACCCACAAGTCAAAACTTTCCCTCTGCCCTAAGTAAATATCCAGCTGTCTACACATCAGTGCCAGCATCAGATACTTTGATATGGGAGATTAGGCTCAGATCACTCAGCCATAACAATATTTTCAGCAATAAAGGAAATAGCCACAAGGCTGAAATTGACTGCTGTGCCTAATCACACACATTATAGCTTAGTAAATGGAATCTCCTTATCTGTTTTATGAAATGTGAAAAATAAATGAACTGCTGTCCTATAAACTATGCCTGGCTAATAAATATAACATTTCCGTATAGGTTTCCTGGTAATACATAATGAATTTGATTGATTATTGTAAGGTGTATTTAACAAGCATATATAGATATCATAGTATAGCTAAAAGCACATCTTTGTATTTAGTTTTGGATAGAGTGGAGAGGGATTAGAACCCCTGTCAGGTTTTTATTGCCATCTGTGTCCCTGTTAGGCAGATTCGCCCTCTTGATTTGTCATGTGTACTGTTATTACCAAGAGTGATAGAAAATCTTGAATTTTGGGTTGTCACCAGGAAGGACGAAAATCAATTCCCCTGCAGATGTCTGGCTGGGCCCATACACCAAATGCAATGAAACATTCCATATAGGTTCACACCTTGTCCCTGGCTATACTACTGTAGCTCCTAACTCCTGAAGGAGCTGCTGAAAAATTTGCCCAGGTTTTTTCCCAGTGGATTGCCCTGCAGCCAGACACACAATCAGAGTCACTCGTTTCCTCAATAACTAGTCTAGGGGTGTTCTTTTTTGGAGTAACTGGGATAGGGTTGAGGGAATTTAGTGGTATACTCCGAAAACAGAACTATGTACAGATTGAGAACAATAAACGTATTTTCTGAAAAGCTGAAGCAGAAGTCCTTGCTTATAGCAAATTGTGGACTTGGCTTTGTAGTAAGTAGACACATCTAAAATGCAGATTTCCTTCTTTAGAGTCCGTTCACATAGAACCAAATAGACTAAGCTCTTCAGGACACCAGCCGATGTCCCCTTTAGCAAACACACAGCTGACTCTCTAGGACAGGAGGGGTGGCAGCAGCCCAAAAGTCTCTAAGATTTATCACAGCAGTCTGTACTCACAAAATGTCCAGGGACAGTTGCGGTTGCCTGCTTCCAAGCAACACCTTTCCCCTGTGATACCAGACTAGATCTTCAGCAGACAGCCCCTCAGTCAGCTCGCTGTAGCTTTAGCATCCAGGCCCTCAGGTCCCCACCTGAGGCCTCACAAACAGCATGCACATGGCAAAGTTGCCCTGGAGGGCTGGACTGATCCTTTGTAGGAAAAGACCCAGAAGCTCAGTGTCGCAAAGTATTTATGCAGACTCCCAGCAGCCTTCAGGGCCCTGCTCCCAGGGATTGGCCAGGGTTGCATAAATATTCATATAGTCATCTGCATAGCTCCACACCTATGTTCCAGAGAATTCTACAGCTCTCTGGAAGACAGAGGGAGCCATCAGACTAGCAGCCCGAAAACACTGAACAGACCTAACTAATCAAAGGCAGCCGAACTGGTTATAGTGAGCACAATTTTTTTTTTAATATACATATTATATACACACACACACACACACACACACACACACACACACACACACACACAATGGTTAAAATAAGTATTGAACACGTCACCATTTTTCTAGGTAAATCTATTTCTAAAGGTGCTATTGACATGAAATCTTCACCACGTCGACAACAACCCATGCAATCCATACATACAAAGAAACCAAAACAAATAAGTTCAGAAATTAATTTATGTGTAATAAAATGGGATGACGCAGGGAAAAAGTATTGAACACACTAACTGAAGTGTATTTAATACTTTGTACAAAATCCTTTGTTGGTAATGACGGCTTCAAGATGCCTCCTTTATGGAGAAACTAGTCGCATGCGTTGCTCAGATGTGATTTTGGCCCATTCTTCCACACAGACAGCCTTCGAATCATAAAGGTTCTGTGGGCCTCTTCTATGAACTCTGATCTTTAGATTCATTCTATAGATTTTCTATTGGATTCAAGTCAGGTGATTGGCTGGGCCATTCTAGCAGCCTTATTTTCTCTTTGAAACCAATTGAGAGTTTCCTTGGCTTTGTGTTTGGGATCACAAAAAATGCCTGACACCGCTAAAAGCAGCTATAAAACGGCCCTGTGTGCACACACCCTCTTATAACTGGGGATGTAGCAATCACAGTCAAACTCATGTTAAATAGGAGTCAGTACACACCTGCCATTTAAAGTGCCTCTGATTAACCCCAAATATAGAAATAAAGTTCAGCCGTTTTAGTAGGTCTTTCCTGACATTTTCTTAGACGCATCCTACAGCAAACTCCAAGGTCCACAGAGAGCTTCCAAAGCATCAGAGGGATCTCATTGTTTAAAGGCATCAAAGAATTTCCAAGGCATTGGATATACCATGGGACACAGTGAAGACAGTCATCATCAAGTAGAGAAAATATGTCACAATAGTGACATTACCAAGAACTGGATGTCCCTTCAAGAATGATGAGAATAAAATTGGTCAGGGAGGCTGCCAAGAGGCCTACAGCAACAATAAAGGAGCTGCAGGAATATCTGGCAAGTTCTGGCTTTGTGGTACATGTGACAACAATCTCCCGTATTATTCATATGTCTGGGCAGTGAGGTAGAGTGGCAAGATGGAAGCCTTTTCTTCCAAAGAAAAACATCCAAGCCCGGCTAAATTTTTCAAAAACACATCTAAAGTCTCTCAAAAGCATGTGGGAAAATGTGTTGTGGTGTGATGAAACCAAGGTTTAACTTTTCGGCCATAATATGTTTAGTGCAAAAACAACACTGCACATCACCAAAAGAACACCATACCCACCGTGAAGCATGGTGGTGGCAGCATTATGCTTTGGGGCTGTATTTCTTCAACTGGAATAGGGGCCTTAGTCAAGGTAGAGAGAATTATGGACAGTTTCAAATACCAATCAATATTGGGATAAAACCTTCAGGCTTCTGCTAGAAAGCTGAACATGAAGAATAACTTCATCTTTCAGCATGACAATAACCCAAAGCATACATCCAAATCAACAAAGGAATGGCTTCACCAGAAGAAGATTAAAGTTTTGGAATGGTCCAGCCAGAGCCCAGACCTGAATCTGATTGGAAATCTGTGGGGGGGGGGGGGGATCTGAAGAGGGTTGTACACAGGAGATGCCCATGCAATCTGACAGATTTGGAATGTTTTTGCAAAAAAGAATGTGCAAATATTGCCAAGTTCAGTTGTGCCATGCTGATAGACTCATACCCAAAAAGACTGAGTTCTGTAATAAACTAAAAAGGTGCTTCAGCAAAGTATTCGTTTAAGGATGTGTACACATATGCAACCATATTATTTTATTTTTACTTCCCTCCACCTAAAAGATTTCAGTTTGTTGTTAGACTGAGTTGTATAGTTTATAGGTCACATTAAAGATGGAAAAGGTTCTGAAATTTATCTTTGTCTCATTTTTTTACATTACAGAAACCTAACATTTTAACAGGGGTGTGTAGACTTGTTATATCCACTGTATATAGTACACCGATAACTAAATTATAATAAAAATGCAGCGCTAAAATAATAAAAGTGTCCACAAAAACGTGACCATAAACTGAAGTTTGTCAGAACATCAAAAATAAACAGTTCATATTGTTATGGGTGTAAAACATATAAAAGATCTCCACTTCAGCCGTCATCCAACTCTTGGAAAAACCTGTAGTGCCAATCCTTCACCAGTGGTAGAAATACTCACCAGAGGGATATGCTGTCTATTACTAGAACAGCAATAAGCGCTTTGTGTCAATGGAATCCAGCATCACCACTCTCGCTCCACAGATGGCAAAACCAGGGGATAATACCAAAGTTCTAATCCACTAGGGGATAGTACCAGAGTTATCAGTATGGACTTACCAACCAAAAACAATATTTTTGCTCATAGTGTAGCATTTTAATATTCCCAAATATAGATTAAAAACAAATGCTGCTTTCAAAACTTCCATACGGGACTGCCAAACTTGCAAATAATGGCGACACGACCTCTAGCCCTTCACAGTGCAACTCTACGTACGTTTCACGCAAATGCATGTTGTCAGCAGCTGTCTGACAGCACCAGGTGAAAAAAAAAGCAAAGAAAGCCTAAAAAAGAAATCTAATGCAGCCATCACTTCTAAGAATTGGTAAGCTGCAATAGAATAAATGATTTATTTTGGGTTTAATAGCCCTTTATGTATAACAAGGTCTATACAATGGCATGAGGTTTTCTCAATACTTTTTCTGAACCCCCTATAAATAACCAGCTCACTTGGGGTACTTTCACACTGGGTGTGTAGGCGGTAAAGTGCCGCTATTTTTAGCGGCGCTTTACCGTCCCTTTTGCCACGATTTGCGGGCGCTTGCTAGCGGCCAAAAAAGGGTTAAAACCGCCGGCAAACGGCCGCGCTGTCCATTGATTTCAATGGGCAGGGGCGCTTTAGGAGTGGTGTATAAACTGCTCCTACAGCGCTGCAAAGATGCGCCTAGCAGGACTTTTTTACCGTCCTGCTAGCGCACCTCTCCAGTGTGAAAGCCCTTGGGCTTTCACACTGGAGAGAAAGGACTGGCTATTTCAGGGCACTTTGCAGACGCTATTTTTAGCACAATAGCGCCTGCAAAGCGCCCCAGTGTGAAAGCAGCCATACTAAGATGACTGGACTGTCACTTTGTTGGGTACATGTGACATATGCTGTCTTTACATCCCATATTATTCCTGAAGAGTCATAAATGTGCAGCTTGACCTAGAAATTTATTTTTTCACATTGTAAACCCCCGGGAAAAAAAACTGGACATTCAATTTGACCTTACCTTATTATTTACATTATATATCAAGTGCACATACTAGCTTAAATTTTATAATTATTGCATTTGATTACTTAAAATTCTAAAAGTTTAACCATTTCATTTACCATCCTTCCCTTGCAGGTGACAAAGAAGATTTTAGTGCAAGACCTTAAAGAAGAGTTACAGCAGCCAGAAAAGTTAGATTTTTCAATCAGCTACATTGGGACTCTGTACAGCTCAGGAAATGTCCCTCTGCAAGGAAGACTCTCTCATCTCTTACATACATAGACCTTCTCTGTGACATGAGAAGTGCACCCTTAAATCTGGAACTTTGGGTCAGCTCACTAAGCTGTACGAGTTATTTTAGATGTAATCATTATTTTCTCACCATCGTTTCATGTAAATTCACGTCCATTTATATTACACCAGCATGCAATTACTTTTTCACATGAAAGCTGCTATTTAACCACTGAAGATTCTTAACTGGAGACCCCTTAAAGGGGAGGGTGGCATGTGAAACAAAATGATGGGGGTATACGATCTCTGCATGAATAAAACAAATTGTAAGTGGATTCTCTGCATTATTGAACCTGAAATAAAGTGGGGAAATCAACGTAATAGGGTTGATATACTAAAACTGGAGAGTGCAAAATCTGGTGCAGCTCTGCATGGTAACCAATCAGCTCCCAGGTTTTATATGTCAAAACTTAAAGGGGTTGTAAAGGTTCGATTTTTATTTTCCAAATAGGTTCCTTTAAGCTAGTGCATTGTTGGTTCACTTACCTTTTCCTTCGATTTCCCTTCTAAATGTTTTTTTTTCTTTGTCAGAATTTCTCACTTCCTGTTCCTCCTCAGTAAGCTTGCCTCCATCATCCGAGCAGTTCTGGCTGGGGGTTAGTCAGCATGCTCACCCCCTCCCTTGGGACTAACATCCCTGCGGGGAGCCTCCCTCGCCTGTGAACGTTCACAGCGTCTCCCTGCAGGGATGAAGTCCCAAGGGAGGGGGCGAGCATGCTGACTAACCCCCAGCCAGAACGGCTCGGATGATGGGGGCAAGCTTACTGAGGAGGAACAGGAAGTGAGAAATTCAGACAAAAAAAAAAAATTTAGAAGGGAAATCGAAGGAAAAGGTAAGTGAACCAACAATGCACTAGCTTAAAGGAACCTATTTAGAAAATAAAAAAAGAACGTTTACAACCCTTTTAAAGTTGTAAAAAAGTGGAACTTCTGCTTATTTGCCCAGTATTTCCCAGGCTGGAACACCTCTTTAAGGCCGGGTTCACAGATGTACTGCTGCGGTTTGCATTCCGGGGTCCGATGCGTTCCTGTTCATGGGTTCGGGTGCAGATTTTTGCATGAATTCGCACCTGAACTGGACCCAAAACACACACAGGACCCTTTTTTAAACCGCACCGCAACCGCCCCAGACATGTGTGAACCAGCTCCATTGAGAGCCAGTCATTCAAATGTAATGCGAAATTGGATGCAGTTTAAAACGCATCCAATTCGCATACATGTGAACCCAGCCTTACTGAACAAACTGAAGTTAGAAGCCGATTGGCTACCATGCACAGCTGCACCAGATTTTGCACTCATATGTTTTAGTAAATCAACCCCATTGTGTCAGACGACATGCAAGTTACATTGTCCATAAATGGATTTCAGTGTTTTGATTGCACAAAAATGACAGCAAAATCACACTACTTAAAGCTTAAATCTTATGTACCGTATATACTCGAGTATTAGTCGACCCGAATATAAGCCGAGGCACCTAATTTTACTACAAAAAACTGGGAAAACGTATTGACTCGAGTATAAGCCTAGGGTGTCCATCTGCATGCCTCACTGTGTACATGACTAGACTGACGTTTAACATGGGAGTCAATGGAAGGGGTGCCCGGCTTTGAAAAATTGGTGCTCCCCGGCCGTAGGTCCCCTAGACAAAAAACTTTGCACACTTTTAGAGGAGAAATTGGGCTACATGTGTGCCAAGTTTCGGGTCCAGGGGACCAACGTCCGGCCAGTACCGGGTCCCCAAATTCACTGGAGAAATTACAGTTTAAACATGGGAGTCTATGGAAGGGGTGCCCGGGTTTGAAAAATTGGTGCTCCCCGCCCGTAGGTCCCCCAGACCCCTAGGGGACCTACGGCCGGCCGGTACCGGGTCCCCATAGTCCGGGAGATCAGGGGCAAAAAGGTGACTCGAGTATAAGCCGAGGGGGGCATTTTCAGCACAAAAAAAAATGTGCTGAAAAACTCGGCTTATACTCCAGTATATACGGTATTTGTGATTTGCTTTTTTTTTTTTTTTAAATATAATAAAGATGATTACATATTCTTATGATTTTCTTTCAGCTGTTCAGTTTATCCATATACGGTTATATTCAATGACATACCTCCTCTGTACCCAGTCTGTAGGAAAAGTATGGCTACTTGCTGGCTTGGCAAAATCCAAAGGCAGCTTAATTCTTCAACTAGACATAGAAAATGAATCCCAACGTATTTTTACTTCACATAAGTGCAACACAGAGGATGTTTTTCCAGTACTTTGAAGTATAAGAACACAACTTTCCTAATCCCTGTCTCTGTGGTAGAAAACTACAGGAGGTCCCCTACTTACAAACATCCGACTTACAAACGACTCCTACTTACAAACGGAGGGAGGCAACAGGAAGTGAGAGGAAATCTACCCCTTGGAAGGGAAATTCTCTCCTGTAAGAATTAATATGGGGAAAACGTGTCTCCTCTCCACTGATGCTTTATCACCAATTCTTGTTTCCCTAAAAACCCAAAATTTTCAAAATCCAATGGTCATTGGGACGGAAAGTGAGGTGAAATCTTCTGAACAGGGGCACAGACAGCAAAACAAATGTTACAGGGGTAATAACCCTTCCCTATGTTTTCCATAAAGCTTAAAAATGGAATTTTGGCTGGAGCTACACTTAAAAAATTTACCTGGGGGACCGCCTGTAAACTAAACTGAGTAGCGCAAGGAAGTTGGGAGTATATACCAACTAGCAACAAAACAAAAGGGGAACAGGGGCACAAAATAAAAAAATTACAGCATATCTGACGCCATTCCATGCACTATCATACTGAAGGCGTTAGGCCCCACTATGTTATGTGCATACCCACAATCAGGACTTCACAGCATCCATATGAACAGAGCAGGCCATGCAGGTAGATCAAGCTGCATCTGACCCAAGCATACTCCACAACTGGGGGTTTATTTTACTAAAACTAGAGAGTGCAAAATCTGGTGCAGCTCTGCGTAGAAAACAATCAGCTTCCAGGTTTTATTGTCAAAGCTTAAAGGGAACAAGCTGAAGTTAAAAAGGGGTTGTAAACCCTCAAAGTTTTTCACCTTAATGCATTCTATACATTAAGGTAAAAAACCTTCTGTAGTGCAGCACCACCCCAGAACCCCCCTTTGACTTACCTGAACCCAATTGTTCCAGCGACAAGAACGAGCCCAGCAGCTCATTGGGCAGATTGATAGCAGCAGGAGCCATGGGCTCCCACTGCTGTCAATCAAATACAGTGCCACGGAAGTCGGGGCCGAGTGTGTGTGTGTGTGTGTGTGTGTGTGTGTGTGTGTGTGTGTGTGTGTGTGTGTATATATATAAATTTTATAGCGCTGCGTAGATTGACAGCCCTATAAAAGTACCTGTAATAAATAAGGAAAGAGACAACATACAGTCCAGAAACCGAGTTTGTTAAAGTTTATGATCATGGTCTGCTGGATCAAGCACTCAGAATACATTTTCTGCTGTTACTACAATTCAAAAAGCCATATAAAACAATGGTATATACAAAGCAATATATACAGTAAAAATATTTACAAATGCTACAGATTTTACAGCTAAAAATTAGGCTGGGTAAATAAAATACAGCACCAGAAAATAATGTTTTTATACCAGTTAAAAGATAATTAGTGCAAGTTGGGAGCCTGAAGATGGCATACAGAGAAGGAAACTGCATGCAACTTCCTGCCTCGCAAGCATGCAGCATGATGGACCAGATTTCACTGGCAACTTGATTGTTCCAAGTCAGCAACTCGCAAGGAACTGAGCATGACAGGAGGCTTCAGCTTTAAAATACAAAACAAAAAAAAAAACTAGTAACCGCTCTCATCTCCTTGTTCTTCTATAATATTTTAAGGACCCATTCACACCACAAGACATGCACTTTTTTGTAACACGGCGTGCATTTTACATGCATTGCATTTGTTTTGTTTTTTTTGTCTTGTTTTGCCTTGCAGAGCGTTGTGTTTATGTGCATTTGCATGCAATTGAAAAAGGAATGTACTGTACATTTTTTTTTTAAACACTTGGCAAATGCAATGCAACGTACTGGCGAAAAACTGCATTTATCAGGATTATTTTTTGGTTGCCTAGGGTTGGGAATACACTCACAAACGCACCCCATCACATCTGGTGTGAATGGACCCCAAGGCTGGTCATACATTATACAATTTTCTTGTCAAATTTTCCTTTAGATTGAGCAAAACCATATAATATGAGGTCAAACCTAAACACTTCCAATTTGTATGCAATCAGACAGGGCCTTGTACTACATAGTAGAAGGTAAATCTAAAGGAATTGAATTAAAAAAATTGTATAATGTATGGCCAGCTTAAAAGGAAACATTACCTGATAGAAGCATGGAGGCTACGGTCACTGACTTCTCAATCCACAATGCCTAGTTGTCTGGTTGTCATACTGAGCCTCTCACACTGAGTTACTATTTCAGAACAAAATTGCAGATAATATGCAACCTTTCTAGGATTAAAAAATACTGAAGCTAGAGGGTCAGCATGGCAGCCAGTAATTTCAGATCGTCATCAATGGCAGCTCTTGTATTTCTATAAGACTAGGTGCACACTTGTGTGGGTGGTGGCCGCCGCAGGATCACACTTGTCCCCACAGCCGCAACCACCTGCACAGAAAAACGCACTGCCGCTCAGGAGATGCATGGGGGTGCCATTAATCCTAATGGCAGCACCACCATGCACTGGAAACTGCAACGCGGCTTCCTGCACTGGGAACTGCACTGCATTTGCAGTTTCTGTGTGGGCCACATTTTCAGAGAAGGTGCAATTTTCGGGAGGCACAGAAGCCAATTCAAATGAATGGGCTGCTGTGTCTGCGCAAAACGCGGCTCGTAGAGCTGCACAAGTGTGTACCTTGGCTAAGGAAAGGTTCATGCCACAGGAAACTCCAGTTCAAGACTTCACCTGCAGGGGGCAGTAAATAAAAATAAAAAACGGTCATTCCTCAGTGCAAAATCTGTAAAGAGTGGCCATCAATTAAGAGTACGATCATTGTGGGAAGAGTAACAAATTGATGACTTCATCACTGACCTGACTACAGGAAATTTAAAATCTTATTGACTGCTTAAAAAGAATGCAGTCTCTACGCCATCACGGTTTTGATGAATAAGTCTGTTTTAAAACAAGGAAGCAACGGATAAATAAAAAAAATATATAAAAAAAGAAATATCTTAATTTTTTACAGACATGCTTCTGGGCTGGGCCCGTGTAGTCAGAATGTGTATTGTTCTTTAAAGTATTACAAACGGTTCCATCCAAAACTGGATTATCGGTCAGTCTGTGTGCGCCTGCCCGGGCACAGCAATGTCATTGTATTGGAATGTATAAAGATTACTGCACTTGGCAATTCCCTTCCTCCTCCGAGTCATTGTGTACAGCCGCCGTGTCCATCTTGCTCGGGGTGTCCATTTCTGACAGGCGTCTTTTCATCTTGTTGTGGGTAGAAAGAGGGGACTGACCATCCGCTGGCCCAGAGCCTCCCATCGCGATGGCCTCCAGAGTCTTAGTCTTTGTCTGTAATATGAATATATTATTAATGTCGATTCTTAATGGAGTAGTATATTGATCATTATGTTAAATGCCACCATCTTGTGATGTCATTGAATGTAAATGTTCGAAAAACTAAAAAGGGGTGGGGGGTGGGCGCGCTTTAGATTTTGCATTGAAAAATATATCTGTACAGTTGTGTTAAAAATAAGAGACGCGTGTTTAAAAAAGTGAGTAAAGCTCAAAATCCTTATAAAAGCTTTTATTGCCATACAAACAAATGCATCAGGAACACTGAAAAATGGCTCAAATTCGTTATTACGTTACAGAAAGTGAAGAAAAGGGAATATTAAATTTTTTCCAAAAAAAATAGCAGCGTGCATTTTTCTTTTGCAAACTTAAACATTTACTATAAATTGAAAAATGCTTGAAGATTTAGCTTTTCTGTGAATCACTGAATATTTGGTTGTACAACACCCAGTGGTGCTAAACTTTTTTTTGGGGGGGGCATCAAACAACCCCACCCCAGGTAGGTCCACACTCACCCCTTTACGCCCCCCCCCCCCACACTTATCACTCCGCGGCACAGTTGCCCTGCACTCAGCCTCTCCTCCCGGCCAACCCGATCTGCCTCCTGCCCTGATTGGCTGGGAGGAGAAGCCGCAAGACAATAGGGAATATTGATTTGCTAGTGTCACAAGTGGGTGGGTTCCGAGCCCAGTCTTTTTCAAGCCAATTACAGCCTCAGGCTACAATCATGTGGCTTGACAAAAATAAAAAACTCATACAAAACGTAGGAGTCCAGCGCCCCACATGTAAACTAAAGGGGGCGGTGCCCCTAATGGACCGACCGCTCCTGATAACCACAGTTTCTGAGAACTGCTTCACATCTGTGTTGCATGGAGTCCACAAACTTCTGGCACATGAACAGGTATTCCAGCCCAGGATGATTGCACTACATTCCACTATTCCTCTGCATTTCTTGGTTTTATCTCAGAAACAGCATTTTTGATGTCACCCGACACGTTTTCTATTGGATTAAGGTCTGGGGATTGGGCTGGCCACAATGTTAATCTTGTTGGCATGAAACCAAGATGTCGCTCGCTTACTGGTGTGTTTGGGGTCGTCGTTTTGTTGAAACACCCATTTCTAGGGCATTTCCTTTTCGGCATAAGGCAACATGACCTCTTCAAGTATTTTGATGTTTTCAAACTGATCCATGATCCTCGTTTGCGATAAATAAGCCCAATACCATAGTATGAGAAACATCCTCATGTCAGGATGCTTGTGCCACCATGCTTCACTGTCTTCACAATGTACTGTGGCTTGAATTCAGTGTTTGGGGGTCATCTGAAAAACTGTCTGCAGCCCATAGTCCCAAAATGAATTCACAAAATGCATAGTTTCTCTTTAGGTCAGTCAATGTTTTACTTTGGCATATTGTAACCTCTTCAGCATGTCGTTTTTTCAACAATGGGACTTTGCGGTGGCTTCTTGCGGATAGCTTGGCTTCACATAGGCGTCTTCTAATTGTTAGTGTACTCACAGGTAACTTTACACCTTCTTTCATCACCCTGGAGCTGATCATTGGCTGAGTCTGCCATTTTGGCTATTTTTCGATCCATTTGAATGGTATTTTCCATTTTCTCACATGTCTTTCTGGTTTTGGTTGCCATTTTAAAGCATTTGAGATCATTTTAGCTGAGCATCTATCAGTTACTGCATTTCTTTATATGTTTTCCCCTCTCCAATCAACTTTTTAATCAAAGTACGTTGTTCTTCTGAACAATGTCTGGAACAGCCCATTTTACTCAGATTGTTAGAGAGAAATGCACTATACCCAGCATGTACAACATTTGCTGCCTTCCTCCTTAACGATGGGAAACGATTCCTCCCACTGACACCAACGATGGGAAACGATTCCTCCCACTGACACCAACGATGGGAAACGATTCCTTCCACTGACACCAACGATGGGAAACCATTCCTCCCACTGACACCAACGATGGGAAACCATTCCTCCCACTGACACCAACGATGGGAAACCATTCCTCCCACTGACACCAACGATGGGAAACCATTCCTCCCACTGACACCAACGATGGGAAACCATTCCTCCCACTGACACCAACGATGGGAAACCATTCCTCCCACTGACACCAACGATGGGAAACCATTCCTCCCACTGACACCAACGATGGGAAACCATTCCTCCCACTGACACCAACGATGGGAAACTATTCCTCCCACTGACACCAACTATGGGAAACCATTCCTCCCACTGACACCAACGATGGGAAACCATTCCTCCCACTGACACCAACGATGGGAAACCATTCCTCCCACTGACACCAACGATGGGAAACCATTCCTCCCACTGACACCAACGATGGGAAACCATTCCTCCCACTGACACCAACGATGGGAAACCATTCCTCCCACTGACACCAACTATGGGAAACTATTCCTCCCACTGACACAAACGATGGGAAACGGATTCCTCCCACTGACACCAACGATGGGAAACGGATTCCTCCCACTGACACCAACTATGGGAAACGATTCCTCACACTGGCACCAACGATGGGAAACCATTCCTCCCACGGACACCAACGATGGGAAACCATTCCTCCCACGGACACCAACGATGGGAAACCATTCCTCCCGCGGACACCAACGATAGGAAACTATTCCTCCCACGGACACCAACGATGGGAAACCATTCCTCCCACGGACACCAACGATGGGAAACCATTCCTCCCACGGACACCAACGATGGGAAACCATTCCTCCCACGGACACCAACGATGGGAAACCATTCCTCCCACGGACACCAACGATGGGAAACTATTCCTCCCACTGACACCAACTATGGGAAACTATTCCTCCCACTGACACAAACGATGGGAAACGGATTCCTCCCACTGACACCAACGATGGGAAACGGATTCCTCCCACTGACACCAACTATGGGAAACCATTCCTCCCACGGACACCAACGATGGGAAACCATTCCTCCCACGGACACCAACGATGGGAAACCATTCCTCCCACGGACACCAACGATGGGAAACCATTCCTCCCACTGACACCAACGATGGGAAACCATTCCTCCCACTGACACCAACGATGGGAAACCATTCCTCCCACTGACACCAACGATGGGAAACCATTCCTCCCACTGACACCAACGATGGGAAACCATTCCTCCCACTGACACCAACGATGGGAAACCATTCCTCCCACTGACACCAACGATGGGAAACCATTCCTCCCACTGACACCAACGATGGGAAACCATTCCTCCCACTGACACCAACGATGGGAAACCATTCCTCCCACTGACACCAACGATGGGAAACCATTCCTCCCACTGACACCAACTATGGGAAACTATTCCTCCCACTGACACAAACGATGGGAAACGGATTCCTCCCACTGACACCAACGATGGGAAACGGATTCCTCCCACTGACACCAACTATGGGAAACGATTCCTCACACTGGCACCAACGATGGGAAACCATTCTTCCCACGGACACCAACGATGGGAAACCATTCCTCCCACGGACACCAACGATGGGAAACCATTCCTCCCGCGGACACCAACGATAGGAAACTATTCCTCCCACGGACACCAACGATGGGAAACCATTCCTCCCACGGACACCAACGATGGGAAACCATTCCTCCCACGGACACCAACGATGGGAAACCATTCCTCCCACGGACACCAACGATGGGAAACCATTCCTCCCACGGACACCAACGATGGGAAACCATTCCTCCCACGGACACCAACGATGGGAAACCATTCCTCCCACGGACACCAACGATGGGAAACCATTCCTCCCACGGACACCAACGATGGGAAACCATTCCTCCCACGGACACCAACGATGGGAAACGATTCCTCCCACGGACACCAACGATGGGAAACGATTCCTCCCACTGACACCAACGATGGGAAACGATTCCTCCCACTGACACCAACGATGGGAAACGATTCCTCCCACTGACACCAACGATGGGAAACGATTCCTCCCACTGACACAAACGATGGGAAACGATTCCTCCCACTGACACCAACGATGGGAAACGATTCCTCCCACTGACACCAACGATGGGAAACGATTCCTCACACTGGCACCAACGATGGGAAACCATTCCTCCCACTGACACCAACGATGGGAAACGATTCCTCACACTGGCACCAACGATGGGAAACCATGCCTCCCACTGACACCAACGATGGGAAACCATGCCTCCCACTGACACCAACGATGGGAAACCATTCCTCACACTGGCACCAACGATGGGAAACGATTCCTCCCACTGGCACCAACGATGGGAAACCATGCCTCCCACTGACACCAACGATGGGAAACCATGCCTCCCACTGACACCAACGATGGGAAACCATGCCTCCCACTGACACCAACGATGGGAAACCATTCCTCCCACTGACACCAACGATGGGAAACCATTCCTCCCACTGACACCAACGATGGGAAACCATTCCTCCCACTGACAGCAACGATGGGAAACCATTCCTCCCACTGACAGCAACGATGGGAAACCATTCCTCCCACTGACACCAACGATGGGAAACGATTCCTCCCACTGACACCAACGATGGGAAACGATTCCTCCCACTGACACCAACGATGGGAAACTATTCCTCCCACTGACACCAACGATGGGAAACCATTCCTCCCACTGACACCAACGATGGGAAACCATTCCTCCCACTGACACCAACGATGGGAAACCATTCCTCCCACTGACACCAACGATGGGAAACCATTCCTCCCACTGACACCAACGATGGGAAACCATTCCTCCCACTGACACCAACGATGGGAAACGATTCCTCCCACTGACACCAACGATGGGAAACCATTCCTCCCACTGACACCAACAATGGGAAACGATTCCTCCCACTGACACCAACAATGGGAAACGATTCCTCCCACTGACACCAACAATGGGAAACTATTCCTCACACTGACACCAACGATAAGGAACTATTCCACTGACACGAATGATGGGGAACTATTCCACTGACACGAATGATGGGGAACTATTCCACTGACACGAATGATGGGGAACTATTCCACTGACACGAATGATGGGGAACTATTCCACTGACACGAATGATGGGGAACTATTCCACTGACACGAATGATGGGGAACTATTCCACTGACACGAATGATGGGGAACTATTCCCACACAGAGAAACACTGAGGGATTTCTTCAGAATAACAAAAGCTTCCACTTATCCTCCTACCATTATTTGTTGTGAGTGACGTTTTTTGGGGAATCATCAACAGAGGATCCAGCTTCTACAGTGTTATACACTATAAGCTTGAATTGACCCTTTAAACGTAAGTTTAGTAGGGTCCACAAATTCCGGTAAGCCTTTCTTTTAATCGGTGGTGGTCATCTTCACTTCACTTTTTCAAGACCATGGGATCATTACATATTTGCTATGAATTTGTTTTGATTTTCATTAGAGACTCTTTTCATATGTTTTTTCACAAGGACTATTGAAATTTATTTTTGGATTGAGTATCACTTTCATTCACTTGGTGTTATATTCATTTCACATTTATATTCATTAGCGCTACAATTTGTTATCCCTGCTCTATAATAGACTATTGGACACCAGCAGTTCTGGATGTGGGCTTGGCTGATGAGGCAAAAACCAATGATTTACATGGCTCTGTCCACTGTCCTGAGATGAGGAATAATACTGTCATTTTGGGATATGTGCTGGAATAAGACATATGAATACCTTCTGTTTTAGGAAGGCGTTACTGTGCTACAACCCCTCCATGTAGTAACTATCACAGAAAACCTTACCGCTCTGCCTAAGCATGCAGTGATCTAGATGCTGCATGCACATGATATAGTAAATGACAGGTACTCATTAATGCAGATGCTTGTGTACCGTGTCTTTACATGTAGATTGTGAATAAAGGATTTAGATGGAGTGAACTCACCTCCTGTGATTTGCTGCCCCCTGGTGTTGGACTGGAGAGGATAGCCAAGTTTTCCAGATTGTCCATGCGTGTACTGAAGAGGGATGGGGAATTTTTCTGTGAAGCCAGGCGGGGGCTTTTCCGCAGTGGCACAGTCGTCCTTCTAGCGACAAAGGGACTTCGCTTTTCTGATGGGATGTCGGCGAAACCTGGAAAATGCCAAAAGCAATTATTGAGTAAGACGAATATAAACTCAATTCTGTATATGGAGTGCTGATGTAGATCACCAATTGGAGGGTCTCTCCAGGAAATAATAAAAAAACAAATCTCATGGCAATGTTCCAATAGAATATGTGAATTCCCAAAATGCAAATTTTTCTTAGAAGAACAAATTCTAAAGAAATTAACTGGTGATCCACGTGTTTCCCTAATTCTAGTGCAAGCTCCAGGGCCAGGCCAACATCACTAATCAGCTGCTATTGAAATGGCTCTTCTCTCAAGTGATGTCGGCATCCAGAAGACGCTTTATTATGTATTACTCTCTTGCCATGTCTCACTCTTCAACTAGTAAGCATGCGCTGTTATGGGGTCATTGAGGTACCATTTGGACTGTCTATTATATGTTGTCTTTCCCATCTACACTATATTGCCAAAAGTATTGTGACGCTTGCCTTTACACGCACATGAACTTTAATTACATCCCAGTGTTAGTCCGTAGGGTTCAATATTGAGTTGGCCCACCCTTTGCAGCTATAACAGCTTCAACTCTTCTGGGAAGGCTGTCCACAAGGTTTAGGAGTGTGTCTATGGGAATGTTTGACCATTGATCTGCAGTTTCCATGGTGCTGCACATGTAATCAGCTATAACACCAGCCAGTTAAAGGCTTGGGGGGGGGGGGGGGGGGAACCTGGCATGTTCAAAGTTTTCCAACTCGAACAAAAGGTGAAGTTGCCCTTTAATGTCCCTTCTTTTAATTGGACAAATATGGCCCTCTGGATGACATTCCTGCTGTACGGCAGCACTGCCCAACAAGGTTTGGATGAGTTAGTCTACACCCGCCATACCTACCCTTTCTCACAACTTCGGGAAGTCCATCAGGCTCAAATTCTTCCTCTGCTAGGGTAATGGGTGCTTTCTTCACCTTCTTGGTGACACACTGGGGTGTTGTAGGAGCGCTCCCTGCGTTATCAGAGTCTCTCCGCCGCTTATTAGTTGGTTTCCCAGATCCTTGTATGGATCTCCTGCTCTTCCGGGGTCTCCTCTCGGCCCCAGGTAATGGTTTGTCCGAGACCGACAGTGGACAGCCCTCTGGTAATGGATGGTCTGACACGGAAGATGGACCGCCTTGCTCTTCCTTAACTTCGAATCCTTTCAGCCTTGAGTTCAAGAAGTCCACCTGTTTCTTCAGCACGTCATTGCTCTCCTCCAATTTGTGTGTCCTAATCATTAGATTACAGTATTTCTCAATGCTGTCATCTGCCTCCTGCGTCTTCTCTTCCAAGCACTGCTTCAGTTCCTCCATCTCGGATACAAGGTCATTTGCACTGGTGTCCAATTCTTCTTCTGAAACAAAGAGGCAAAAAAAATAATAAACCAGAGTAAGAAAACCTGTAGCCAGGTAGTGGCTGGCTGAACAGATTTTTATTTTTTTTTAAGGTCCCATATGTATCATTCACTTATGTTTAAAAGGGGGGCTGCAGCAAATGTTTATTTAAAGTGAATCTTAAGCTTTCCTTCCAATCTTGCAGTTACACAGGCTCCTTTCCTGTACTGAAATTGCTTGCTTAATCTGATTTCACTGCACACTGTGAGCTTCTCATAGCGTGCATTAGAAGCTGCTGCAAGTCCGATAGAGCTTGCCTTATATCCTGGCTGCAGGACGTCTATCATCATTCAGTTCTTTCCTTACCAGTCTGACAGTCCCTGGCCTCCCCTTTCATTCATTGGATTGCAGTTCATCTTTCTGAAGATGTTTTTTAATATTAAAGCCTTGTTCACCTGCTTCGAATGAAACAATAATAAAGCAAACAAAAACCTAAATGTTCCTAAGATCTGTGCAACTAATTATGCGTAAAAAATCTAAATAAAAAAAATTATATAAAAAAATGTAATTATTAGTACAATTCAGTGACAATCAAAGTCCTAAGTGATATCAAAAAAGTGTCAAACTACAGAATATCTTCTCTTATAAAGTGTAAGTGCTTGAGTGTGGACCCACTGGGGCACCATTGTATGGAGTGGAGGCGGTGAAAGGCACTTTATTGTATGTAAAAGGAAAGCATCACTCAAGCACTTTAGAAGAGAAGATGTCCTGTAGTTTGACTCTTGATAATCACTTTGGACTTTGATTGTTACTTTGAATTGTACTAATAATTTTTTTTTATATATAATTTTTTTTTTTTATTGATAATTACATAGTAGGTGAGGTTGAAAAAAAAGACACAAGTCCAACCTACGATTGGACAGATCTTAAAAACATTTAGATTTGTATGCTTTATTATTGTTCCATTAGAAGCGGGTGAGCGCGTCTTTAACCACTTAAGGACCAGCGCACAACTATATACGTCCTCTTTTTGAAGAGGGATATCTCGGTAACGGCAGCAGCTGCCACAACAGAGGTATCCATCTCTTCAGGCGCCAGTCCTGTAAATGATAATGGTGGTCTATGTGGCGGATTCGCCGCAAGATCACCGTTATCCGCGGCGGAAGATGCCCCCCCTCCCGCACCCTCCGCCGCTCTTCCTAGCTGGGTATAGAGATGAGTGAGGGGAAGATGGCCCCCCACCCATCTCCATACCATAGCAAGGCGGAAGCGACATCAAAAAGGGACATTTTTTTGTTGTCATTTTTTTCAAATGACAATTTTTTTTTTTTTTATTATTGCATTTTAGTCTAAATATGAGATCTGAGGTCTTTTTGACCCCAGATCTCATATTTAAGAGGACCTGTCATGCTTTTTTTCTATTACAAGGGATGTTTACATTCTTTGTAGTAGGAATAAAAGTGACCCATTTTTATTTTTTTAAAACAGTGTAAAAATAAATAAAATCAAGTAAAATAAATAATAATAAAAAAAGAATATTTTTTTTTAAAGTGCCCTGTCCCGACGAGCTCGCGCACAGAAGCAAGCGCATACGCGAGTAGCGCCCACATATGAAAACGGTGTTCAAACCACACAAGTGAGGTATCGCCGCAATCGTTAGAGCGAGAGCAATAATTCTAGCGCTAGACGACCTCTGTAACGCAAACGATGTAACCTATAGAATTTTTTAAACGTCGCCTATGGAAATTTTTAAAGGGTTATGCCGCGTACACACGACCATTTTCTCGTCGGGAAAAATTAAATTTTTTCTCTTTGATGAGAAAAACAACCGTGTGTGGGCTTTTGGTCATTTTTCCCCTGACGAGAAAAACGGCATTAATCACGACGAGAAAAATTAGAACATGCTCTAATTTTTCTCGTCGTGATTCACTGCATTTTTTTCCGCGGCAGTTTTCCCATAGGGAAACACTGCCGGGGAGCCTACACACGGTTGTTTTTCTCGACCAAGAGAAAAAAATGACAGGAAAAACGGCCGTGTGTAGGGGAACAAGCCGTTCTTCGTTTTTCCCATCGATTTTCTCGACGGTGTTTTCACCGTCGAGAAAATCGATCGTGTGTACGCGGCATAAAAGTTTGACGCCATTCCACGAGCGGGCGCAATTTTGAAGCGTGACATGTTGGGTATAAATTTTCTTGGCGTAACATTATCTTTCACAATATAAAAAAAAAAATTGGGCTAACTTTACTGTTGTCTTATTTTTTTTATTCAAAATTTTTTTCCAAAAAAAGTGCGCTTGTAAGACGGCTGCGCAAATACAGTGTGACAAAAAGTATTGCAATGACTGCCATTTTATTCTCTAGGGTGTTAGAAAAAAAAAATATATAAAATGTTTGGGGGTTCTAAGTAATTTTCTAGCAAAAAAACGTGTTTTTAACGTGTAAACACAGAGAAAAACAGGCTCGGTCCTTAAGTGGTTAATAATATAACCCATCTTTTAATGTGTATACATTGAAATAGCCCAACTACCCACAAGTGTGTTAAGCCATCCTATTGTGCAGGTACCATATTAATATCATCATCCCGAAGGCTCAGTATCACATGCGGGCGTTACCTAGGAGGATCCACATGCAAATACACAATTCAGACTGGCATCCACTTATCAAGGCATTGTGGTATTTGCATAACTCCTCCTAAGACCCACACCAGAGCTGATGGCTCTTTAGGGTCACAGTACTCAAGGCAGAGTGCTGCAATTTCTTCTGGAAGCCATGTACGGCACCCCATCAAGCAGCCATAATCTGCCTGCATTGCACAGGGAAGAGAAGAGACCCAGTCACAACATCACTGCATCTAAAATAAGGTATGCTCTTAAAAACGGAAAGGTTTTATTTTAACATTTCATTAGCATATTGATAAAGGGGGGGGGAGTAGAACCAGGAAAAGGCCAATATATATTTTTTTTCATAGCGTGGTCAAGGTTTGGAATCGCTGTAAATTTTTTATTGCGGTCTGTGTTCCTGCTGGAGGTATTCGCTCTCTCTATTTATTGATGTGACTTAAATAAGAAAAAGAATATAAAATTTCAAGTTGCCACCAAAAGTGACGACTGCTTAAGAGGGGATTTACATCTTTGGAGAAATTGTCTCCCACTTCCTGTTGTGTCTACAGGAAAGGAGGTGAAGGGAAGTCTCCTAAACAAAAAAAGTATCATGTCACACTTGTCGTCTGTCTAATGCCGCGTACAGACAATCATTTTTCCCGTCGGGAAAAATTACATTTTTTCCTTTGGACGAGAAAAACGACCATCTGTGGGCTGTCATTTTTCCCCGACGGGAAAAACGGCATTAATCACGACGAGAAAAATTAGAACATGCTCTAATTTTTCTCGTCGTGATTCCCGTCATTTTTTTCCCAGCAGTTTTCCCATAGGGAAACACTGCTGGGGAACCTACACACGGTCGTTTTTCTCGCCAAGAGAAAAAATGACGGGAAAAACGGCCGTGTGTGGGGAAACAAGCCGTTCCCTCGTTTTTCCTGTCGTGATTCACGGCGGTGTTTTCACCGCCGTGAATCACGATCGTGTGTACGCGGCATTAGGCTACTTTCACATTGAGGCGTATTACAGGTGTTTTAGTGCTAAAAATAGCACCTCTCCTGTCACTTCAGTGTGAGAGATCGAGTGCTTTCCACACTGGAGCAGTGAGCTTGCGGGACGTTAAAAAAAAGTCCTGCAAGCAGCATCTTTAGGGCGATTTAGGAGCGGTGAAAACACCCCCCCAACACTCCTGCCCATTGTAATAAATGGGCACCGCTGCCGAAGCACCTGCAAAGCGCTTCGGCAGCAGTGCTACACGAGCGGCATTAACCCCTTCTTTGGCCGCTAGAAGGGGTTAAAATCTCCCCCTTAGCGCCCGAAAAGCATTGCTGAAACAATGGTAAAGCACCGCTAAAACTAGCAGCGCTTTACCGCCGCCGCTCTCACCGCCAGTGTGAAAGTAGCCTAATGGTTTTTGCAGAAAGCAATCCGGATACACCTCTTTTGGGGTCCCCTGGCGGCACTTCTGGCTCCTCTCCCTTGCTGAGTGCCCACCACAGTGAGCAACTTGCTATGGGGGCACTTGTGTGTGCTCGCTCCTGAGCCCTGCTCTGGGGGGCCATTGACTTTCCTGGCTCATCCCCGCCCCCGTTCCTTCCTCACTGGCCGTGAATAACAGAGGGAGACATTGCTCCCGCTGCTTTGTCTGAGCCATTAAGGAGGGAGAGAGCCGGGAGAGCTGGATCGAGATTTGGCTCAGATAAATATAGGGGGGGGGGGGGGGGGGGGGCACACAGAAGGATTTTTTAGCTTCATTGAATGCATGAAGGTAAAAAAATGAAGCTAAAAAAATCTTCAGCCTTTAGAACCACTTTAACTAATTGAAGGATTATCATGGATTTCTGTTATGCATTATTAATAAGTCACATACTTTCTTTCTTGTGTGATAAGGTCTCCTCTTGTTGTGTGATGTGTTTCTTGAGATCTTCTTTCTCCTGTTCCAGCAGTTTACAGGAGTTCACCCAGCGATTGAGGGCTTCAGAAGCTGCAGCGTTTTCCTGTGTCATGTGATCAATACGAGCCTAACAAAAAGAAATCAATACACTGTTATCGCTAAGAACAGAGGGAACCTGTGATTGATGACTCCTATTTTCTCTTTCAATCAATGGTTGGGGAAAGTGAGTCCAACACCATCAGCCAATCAGGTTTTACTGCATTTCACACTGCTGTCAATCTAACTCTGGCAGCTCGCTGACAGGAAGAGAGAAGAAAGTCATGTCAGGGTTTTCACACTCCTTCTCTGTCAAAACAGGCTTAAGGAATGGGGACACACACAGTGCAAGGCCCCTTTCATACTGGCACTCCCTGCCAGGGGATCCGCCTGCCCAGCAGGGGATCTCTCCACTGACATCTGCTGAGCAGGCAGATGACAGGTCTGTGTCCACGCAAGCAGAGCGGACACGGACACAGCCTGCTCACCTGTATGGGCAGTCGGATGTAAACGGACCACCTGTCTGTTTTCATTCAACTGTCATCCAATCCGATCCGCCAGACGGATTGGGAAACTGATCCCCCATCCGTCTGTTTTTAGCAGACAGAATCAGATCGGATGTCAGCAAACACATGTCACTCCATAGAGGGTAATGTATGGTCCAATTGGTCCACCTATAAAACTGACAGACAGACCCCATCGGCTCACCCATGTAAAAAGGGGCCTATGATGTCTGGTATGCCAAAACGTACACTTACCTTCAGTCCTACGAGCTGCTCCTGAGCATGACACAATGAATTGTTCACTTCGGTGTTATTGACTTTCAAACCATCAATCTCCTGTATCTGGGCAGCAAGGAGTCCTTCTATGGAGGTCAGCTGCTTTTGATAAACATCTATGTCTTCCTTATGCTAAAAGAAAAAAAAAAAAGAGAGCTTTTTCTTTAGAAGAAAAACAAAACAAAAAAACAAAAAACAGACTTCCTGGGCAGATCAGTGGGTGAAAATAAAAGTAAGGAAGCCTAAAAATGAAAACAAATGCAGCAATCACATCTAAGAATTAGTAAGCTGTACTATAATAAATGTTTGTTTTTGGGTTTAATACTGGGCTTTAATATTGATTCTGGAGGAGCTAGCAATGGAATTATTGTCACCAGCATTCCACAATGCTGATCTATTTGAGGTTCCGTTATTATACAATTCTAAGTGTAGCACCCTATAGTGTAGTGTGCTACTGTAAATAGGTTTTGGTAGTGTAGGTAAATTTGGCCTGGCTTAGAGCCAGGCTGGGTTGAATCTGGGTAAGAGTGAGTGACTCAGGGAGGCTGGGATGACTCGTCAGGCAGCACCTCTGGTACCTCCCCCTACCTGGGGAGGTTAGGAGAAGCTGCGTGGAGTATTGAGGAGGGTCCCAACCAATACCCAGCAAATGGGCTGGCAGGGGGTAGGTCCCTCTTAAATACTCAGGGTCAGGCCAGCAGGGGCAATGGAGTTCTGGTAGAAGCTGGAGATAGAGTGCTGAGGAGGCTGTCAGTGGCCCCTAGTCTGGTGAGTGTGACCTCAGGCCTGGGTCTCGGGTGCTGGAAGGATCCTCTCAAGACACGCAGAGGAATCCTGTCCGGGGGCACGGGAGCAAGAGTGAGGACACAAGGACAGCAGGAGCCAGCTAGCACGTCCAGGAGATCTCCAGGAAGAAGATAGCTGGGTGGCTGGTAAGTGAGACAGTCAGGGAAGACTCTGGGAAGTAGCCAGGAGGGCTAGTGAAAGGGGCAGCTGCAGCCAGGTGGACTGGCAATGCCTGAAGAGGTGGTGCTGGGATCAGTAGCCACAGTAATGTTGCTGGACACTGGACTTTTCTCTACACAACCAAAGGGGCCCGCGGTCCCTGCCTGTAAGGGGCTTCTGCTTGATCTTGCTGAGTGCCTTGACAGATTCATCAAACAGTGTTCCAGCTGGGTCTGTGTTGTTTTCTGCAAGCAAGTGATGTGCTGGAGGAAGGGGGGTGTATACAGAAAGTGTATATAATTGAAGTGTCCCTGAAGAAGTTTGTTCCAGTGAAGTGGGTATCCCTTTATACACCTATCCCCATCCAAGTTTATTAACTCCTAAATTAAAAACACAAAAACAAAAAGTTGCTGGACTGTTCCCTGTCTCAAGTGCGCCTGTGAAGATTCGGTGTGCCTGGCTGTGCAGGGTATCCCTATTATCCAGCGGCTCCTACGGGCGATGCGCTACACAAGCAATAGATCTAAAGTGCTCACCTGTTTCACTGCATCATCCAGAACTGATTTGTGGATAGACTCCGCCTGAAGAAGACGCTGTTCATACTCCATAATATCATTCTTGTGTGCGATTGCCTGAGATTCCAGTTCACTCTGCAGACTTGTGATGGTCTCTTTTAGTTCTGCAGTTTGGGATGTGGCTGAATGGAGCTGAGCCTAAACACAGCAAAGAATTCTCAATTGAAAAGCCAGATCTTTAAAAGATAAATAGCTGACAATGAACTGCAAAATGTATAAAAGAGGAATGTCAGGGAACACAAAATTACCAGCAAATACATCGTACCAAGCTATGTGCACTCAGGGTGCTTTAAAGGCTTCAACTAAGCTGCTTGCAGTTGGACAAAAGCTTTGCAGATCCTTTATAAAAGCTTGCTGTACACATTGTTCTTATTGAAGTGGCAACCTAAGTGTACGAGGCCTTAGAACATTCAAGTAAAAGGTAACCAAGTCACATACAGAAAACAGTCCATTTCAGCCTTTCTAGCAATAGAAGTATGGAATCACTCACGCTATTCTCCTCGTGTCGCTGCCTGATCACACGCATCTCCTCTTCCAGTGCCTTCTTATCTTGGCAGCTTTCATCTTCAGCAGTTTTGATGTGCAGATCAGCATCATGCAACTTACTTTGTAGGTTGCAACAGTTTTCGGTCAGTTCAGCCACCTGCAATGTAAAAGAACAAGAAGTGAGGCATTTGTAACTGGTGAAGAAAATATACACTATATTGTCAAAAGTATTGGGACACCTGCCTTTAGACGCGCATGAACTTTAATGCCACCCCAGTCTTAGTCCGTAGGGTTAAATATTGAGTTGGGGGGGGGGGGCAGAGGAAGCCGCCAGGAGAACACAGTGATAATTGCTAGGGGCTATAACAGCTGCTAGCAATAAATCGCATGTAAAATTATCAGGCTGCCCATACAAGGTTTGAATCAAACCACCAATAACTGGCATAATCCACCTAGAAATTATGAAACGAGAAGCAGGTCATGCGTTCTAATGGAAGCAGTGGCTGAGAGGTAGACATCCACAGCACAAACTAGATCCAGACAATGGGGGGGGGGGGGGGGGGGATCTTCTGATGAACTGGAGCCAGACAAAGGGACGGGAAGCCAAAAAGCCTGGCCGTACATTATACAACTTTCATTTATATTTACCAAAATCATATAATTAGATCAAACCCGAAGTGAAGGTAAAATCGAATAGGAAATTTGTATAATGTATGGCCAGCCTTAGA